>CM061543.1:67709971-70109971 GCA_030864215.1 Capsicum pubescens | reverse complement strand
CTGACGGAAGACTTTATTCATCAAATCCATAAATGTCGTTGGTGCATTGGCCAACCCAAAAGACATAACCAGAAACTCAAAATGCCCATACCGGATATGGAAGGCAGTCATAGAGACATTCATATCCCTAATTTTTAGCTGAGGGTATCCGGAACAAAGATTAATTTTGGATAAAAACTTAGCACCCTGCAACTGATTAAACAAATTATCTATCCTTGGAAAAGGGTACTTATTCTTTACTGTCACCTTATTCAACTGCCGGTAATTAATATATATTCGAAGAAAACCATCCTTCTTTCGCACGAATAACACTGGTGCACCCCACAGGGACATACTATGTAACGCTCCAAGAGTATACCCTGGGCGCCACACGGTGCTTACAGTTTCGAGGGACCACAAGCTAACCCATGAGCTGATAACTGGTGTGAGCACTGAGTAAAACTGATAATGACATAACATATATGGAATTTAACTAAGGAATTTCATAAGGTTTTAAGTCATAAATTTGATAAAATCTGTAAGGCATAACTGATAATACTGATAAAAAGTCTGACAATGACAACTAAAATCTGAGAAACTGACTAAGTGTTTGAAATAGTCTGAAAAGCCTCTACTGACTGACTGAGGAGTTGATGGGAAAACCCCCCAACTAACTCCCATTGAATGAAAATGATTGAAACTGATAAAGTAATCTGAACTAAATAAATCATGTCCTCGAAATATGAGGACTCAACACTGCTACGGCTGATAGTCTAAAAAATCTATGTACGATCTGAGAACTGAGCATTTGAACCTATGATATGATACATCATAGCACAAGAAAAAGAATATGCGATCAGTACTTTGAATGTACTGGTATGATAAATGAGGTAGGCTGATATACATGGTTTCATGAACATGAATAATAACTGCCTGAATATATATATATCTATATATATAACATGAAATACACAATAGAGTGCATGAAATTTGTAGATACTGAGGATACATAAAATCTGTGATGTAAGACCCCAAAAAATTCTAATCTTAACTCAGTCCTTTAAAGCTTATTAAGGGGTCCCAGACTTAGAAAATTTTAGCTAAGTATTCAAACTTAGTGTTATTTTAGCCTTCGTAGGTTGGCGACTCTATTTAACGACCCTCGTGACCTTAAAGTAATATTTTTTAGGTTGAATCATGATAAAAAATGTCAGTGGATATTCTCGGATAAGTTTTGGATTTTTCGAACTTCGTTTGGATCACATTTGAAAGCTCAAACTAATGGATCGACGCAATCTCGATGGGCCGTGTCGCCCATCGCATCGATGAATATTTTTCTCCAGCTCCCGATGCAAATTCTAGTGAATCAATGCAGACTCAACGCGACGCGTTGGCCATCGCGTCGATGCCAATGATGCGGCGCGTCGGTCTGCGCGTTGCTAGGTTAATTTTCAGTCATTAAAAAGTCGCGTCCTCAGGAGTAATTGGGTCTTTTTCTCACGTCTATCATCCCCAAAACACGAAATTAAACCCTTCTAAGAGCAAAAACTATTCATTCTTCACAAGTTGCTCTCAAGAACAAACCCTAGGAGATTTCAAATTCAATTCAAGGCTCAAGAACTTACCGTCAATATTTCAGAATTTTAATTGTTAAGGTATGTCAAGTGTTCATCCAAAGGTCCCTTCCACCCTTGGAGTCCAAAAAACTCTTTTAAACTTTAAGTAAATTGATTTCCACGATTTGGATTCAAGTGTATTCATGATTATAATGTTGATTAGGTTTTTATTCGATGATTAAGTGCAAGATTTATGTAAAAACAATTATTATGTATGTAGTATCATGTGAATTCATTTTAAAGCCTTGAAATTGTGATGCTCATGTGTTGATTAGTACTATGTGCATATACAATGCCTTCCAAGTGTTTGATGGGTTGTTCATGTGAATTAAATAGAGAGATTATATCATGTTAGCATGTATACTAGTTCATGCCATTCAAGTGTCTGATAAAATGCCTCTATAGATGCATTATGAACAAGTGTGCATTTCTATGCTATGCAAGGTCATGCGGTGCTTTACTTTTCATGCTATTGAGTTCTAGGGGTATTTAATACCCGATAATTTAGCTATTTACCTAGAGCCAGTGTCAGTTATAGAATAATCTCAGTCATGTCACGATCAGTAGTACTCTCAGTCAGTTACAGAACTCAGGAAAAACTCAGTAGACTTAATATCAGTCCAGTCCAGTTCAGACCTCAGTAAATTCAGTTAGTTAATAGAATTTAGTAGTATTCCATCAGTCAACGGAACTTAGTGAACTCAGTTCAGTTCAGTTAGACAATATGATCAGTAACAGTTCAGTCCAACCTAGTACAATTTAGAATTCAATTTGGTGTCTATTCAGTTAGGAGTGGGATTCAACACCGAGTGAATACAAGGATGGGGACTCACCTACCAGTAGGGGGTGTGATCCTTAGAAGCATTCCTTTTGTTCCAGAACTACGTAGCCAGCATAGGTTGAGACATCAACCTGCCTGTTGAGGGTTGATAAGGTGTCTTACCTGCCAGTTGAGGGTACCACCGTTCTCATCCAGAGCACCTGCTAGATAAGAGTGGCTCAACTTGTCTTTATCCGCGGTACGGTATTGATACCCTTCTAGCTGGGGTTATAGGTTGGACCCCAATCTATTCAGAAAGAGGCATGTTGTTTAAATGATTACCTCCCACAGTCTCAGTTTCAGATTCAATCTCAGTATAGAACTCAGTTCAGTTCTATAGATTTAGAACTGTCAGATACAGTCACTCAGCTCAGTATAGAACTCAGAACAGCTCTTTAGAATCAAGACTGGCAGATACAGTCACTCAGTTATCAGATACACAGTATCAGTAAACTTAGATTTCAGTAAATCAGTAATTCAGAACTCAGTATCCAGTGTTATCATGATCTCAATTACAGTTTACATATTCATGCATGTACTCTCACGCAGTTATATTCATATCATTTAGTCAGTAATGTTCATGCATATCAGCCTGCCTCACTTAGTATACCAGTTTATTCAAAGTACTGATGCATACCTTTCTTTTGCGCTATGATGTCTTATATCATAGGTTCAGAAGCACGGGCTCTCGATCATACTTAGCAGCCCTATCTATTACCAGAAGACTTAGTGGTGAGTCCTCATAGTTTGAGGACAAACTTATTAATTCAGTTTTCAGTAGTCGGGGTTAGTTGGGGGCTTGTCTCATCAACTCCTTGTTTAGACAGTAGAGGATTTTCATACTAGAGTATTTTAGATAAATGTATCAGTATTCAGTATTTACTTTTAATTTAAACCTTCTGGTAAGTTTCCTCCTAATTTCTGTAGAATTACAGTATTATTATTCAGTTATTGCAGCAGGTACCAGTCATGGGTTACCTTGTGGTCCCTCGGGATTATGAGAACCATGTAGCGTTCGGAGTACAGACTCGGGGCGTTACATGTAAGTACTGAGGATGCATGATCAAGCATATAACATGTTTTGAATAAAATCTATAAATATTAAAATACTAAAATCTGATAACTGAATCACTGATATCTGTATGCTATGGTTAAGCATCTGAAATTGAATTACTGAACTGATTACTGGACTGAGACTGTTGGAGGTATGATCTAATCGACATGCCCCAATCTGAGCTAATTGGGGTCCAACCTGTAACCCCAGTTGGAAGGGTGTTAGTACCGTGCCATGGGTACTAACGCTGGTTGTGTGGATCTACTATACTGATGTATTATCCCGAAGGACTAAGGGTGTCAATCTTAAACTGATGGGTGACCCCTGCGAGGTAGCCAAGCCTAAACTAACGGGTGACTTATCATATCCTACGCTGGCTACATAGTTCTGGAGTACAGAGACTGCTACTAACGACTCTTCCTATCCGACGGGGAAGCTGCCATCCCTGCACTCGCTTGGTGCTAAATCCTACTCCCAACTGAATTGACTCAAAAAGCTGAACTGTTCTAAGTTTAACTGATTCTAATGACTGACTAAACTGATAATGCTCATAACATATTTTGAAACTATTCTGAAGATACTTAGACTAGGTAAACAACTAAGTTTTTGAGTATTCATAACCCCCAGGACTCAATAGCAATAATAGTAAAATAGTACTTAAGCTTGGAGGACATAACATGAAAGCTTTTATCAAATATTCATTCTTGTAGGCATTTTATCAAACACTTGATATTCATAGTTTAAACTAATCATGGGAATAGTATGAAACTTGGATTAATAGCATGATTTCGACATCAATAACACTTAATCATGATTTAAATCAGTGAATAACAATATTAGAACATGTGGGGTCTGATAAACAACAATAATTTCATGTAAACATGGAATAGAATTTTAATTCATGGGAGTCATGGTTAAAATCACAATTTAAAATCATAATAACTTGTAAAGATCACAACTTTAGATTTAAAAGAGGATACTTGGACTCCATGGGTGGAAGAAACCTATGGATGAACACTTAACATACTTGGGTTGATGAATTCGTGAGAGTTGATGGTGAATTTCTTGAAATTCAATCTTGAATTTTGAAGGCTAGGGTTTATTCTTTTGAGAGAGAGCGATTTCAATTTGGGTAAAATTGTTAAAAGTGATGTAAAAGTGGTATTTAGGGACTTAAATCCCGTGTTTGTACTAAATAAGGTGAAGAAAAAAGACTTAAAAGCCCTTGGGAAAATTAAAACTCGGAACTGGAAACTGGAAATCCCGATTTTGACACCCGGAACGATGCGGTACAATCGCGTCGAGCCATTGGAAAAAGGACAATCCCCATTTTGTCCAACGGCGCGACGTGGTGCTATCGTGTTGCGCCACTAGAAAAGACAATTATGAACTGGCATTTTGGCGCGGCGCGGTATCATCGTGGTGCCTCACTGGAAAATGACAATTACGAAATGACCCATCGATGTGAGGCGGTACTTATCGCGATGGCACACTGAAAAACGAAGAACGCCATTGTAGGGGTCACCGCGAAGCGGTGCTGCTCGTATTGAGTTACTACTTTCATTAAAAGTGCCATAACTTCTCACCCGAGTATCAGATTTGGGCAAAATTAGTATCGTTGGAAATCTAATTTAATTTCCTACAACTTGGTAGGTCTTGACCTGGAAAATTCTAAGTAGAGCAAAAGATATGCTCGTTTGAAGTTGACTAAGGAAATATTCTAATCAAAATTTTAATCGATGAGGGTTATTTTAATTCGTCTAATAGCTGGGAGTTATTTGAGGCATTAATATACCTCAAACTAACTCATAAAACTATCAAATAACGATAATGTACTATGCATGAGATTGAAACACGATGCTAACATTAGTTTGGATTTTCAGGGTATTACATACTAGGACGGTTGAAATCCTTATCTAAAAGATCCTTTAGTGCTCCTTAAGCTCTTTCAACTCAGTTGGAGCCATTCTATACGGAGGAATAAAAATTGGACTAGTGTACGGAACAAGATCAATCCCAAAATCAATCTCCCTATCAGGAGGAACACCAGAAAGGTCATCGGGAAAGACCTCAAGAAATTCATTTACCACCGGGACGGAATGCAAAGAAGGATCCTCCGAGTTAGAATCTTTAACCCGAACTAGATGATAGAGACAGCCCTTGGAGATTATTCTCCAAGCTCTAAGATATGATATGAACTTACCCTTAGGAGTAAGGGAACCACCCTCTCACTCAATAACCCATTCATTAGGGAAATTGAAGACAATCTTACGGGTCCGAGAGTCTAGAGATGCATAGCATGAGTGCAACCAATCTATCCCCAATATGATATCAAAATCCACTATATCTAATTCAAGTAGATCCACCACAGTTTCTTTACTACCAACATATACCACACACCTTCTATAGACTCTTTTAGCAATCACAGAGTCACCTATCGGGATAGAAATAGAAAAAGGATTTGAAACACACTCCAGACCAAAATCAAAATGCACAACCACAAATGGGGTCACATAAGATAAAGTGGACCCCAAATCAAGTAAATAGTACATATCACGAGAAAAGAGTTTCAACATACCAGTCATGACTTAGGCGATGCCTCAGACTCCTGATGAGTAGTGAGATCATAAAGATGGTTCCGACCAGTGTCGGAGCTAGATGGTACACTCTTTGGTGTTGGAGCTGAAAAAGAGAAAACATGAACCTTGTTTGCCCCCGAAGCAACCTTACCAACAGGACAGTTTCTAAGCATGTGCCCTGGCTGAACACAATTGAAGCACATGTCCCTTTCCTCATCACAAAAACCCCAACGCAAGCGACCACATAATCGGAAAGAATGATACGATGGAGTTGACTGAGCCCTACTAGCCTTAGATTGGGAACCTTGTGCCCTGAAGTTGTCGCCATCATGGAAACGCCTATCACCCGATGGCTTTGGGTAGGGAGCACTAGCAGTCGAATAAGACCTCGAACTGACGCAATTCTTCTTGGGTTACTTACCACCATCCCTACCAATCTGCTGCTGGCTACCACCCTACTCAAAGAACCTAAATTTTTTGCTTTACCTCTCTACTATCTTAGCCTTCTTCTTCTTTTCTTCATCTACCTGATGCATGTATACCACCAACCTGGAGATATCCATGTCCTTGATCAATAAGGTTGTTTTACTTTCAAGGATTAACTAACGAGACAATCCCGAAGTGAACTTCCCCATCCTCGCCCTCATACCAGAAACCAACTCTGGAGCATACCGTGATAACTGGTGAAACTTTAAGGCATACTCCTTGACTGATATCTTACCCTACTTCAGATTAACAAACTCTTTCGTTTTCGCTTTCCTCAACTCCTGAGGAAAGAAACGGTCTAGAAAAGCATTAGAAAAATCCTTCCACAGAGATGACTCAGCATCATTACCTTTTGCGTGATCCCATTCCCTGTACCATTGGTACGCCACATCCTTCAACTGGTAGGCAGTAAACTCCACGCCCTCCATATTCATGGCATGCATAACTCAGAAAATCTTTTTTATTTCATCCAAAAAAAACCTAGAGGATCCTCCTCCACCTTAACATATATAAAGGTGGAGGGTTTAACCTCATGAACTGGCCAACACTTGTGGCCTCAGAAGATGGAGTAACAGGAACACCACGCACAGACTGGTATCTACCAACTATGCCAGTATGTGAATGGGCTGACAAAACTCAGCGTTCGTTACTTCAGCCTGAGGAGTTTGAGATGGACTAGAAGGAACCAGTGGAACTCTAGGAGGACAATCAGGAACTGAACTCCTAGACCGGGTATGAATTCCCATGAGTAGAGTGTGTCCCATCAAAATTAGTATAGTTGGGACAAATGAGTTTTCGTGAAGTTCAAATCATCGAGGTATGATAAAAAAAGTGAACAAATGGGGCTTAGAGAAGAATTCAGGACTTAGACTCTACAGCTTTAAAATAGAAACCAAGAAAGAGAATTATTCTTAAATGCCTTGTAGCCTTTCTCTTATGAGTGTGGTGCGCTACACACCCTTAAAAGAGACTCTACTCGACACGGCTTTGTGGACTCCTAATTGACCATGAACCTAGGGCTCTGATACCAATCCGGCATGACTGAAACCTAGGCCTAGTCGTGTCGGGTGTCTCAAGCATAACCGGGATTGGAGACCACCCCAATACCCAACCATAACCGCCCTACACCCTATGTCGGATGAATTCTATACATATACTAAGATAGAACAATCATAAATCAAATACATTCAAACGGTGTCAGCCCCAATATCAATACCAATGCCAAGGCTTACACTAATACCGACACCGCTTATGCCAACCCAAAATAGTCTCATAAAGCCTTTATTTGAAATTAAAATAATATTCGATCGGTACATGCCCCCGACCATATCCAAAAACCAAAGTGTAATACCTTGTACTTTTTTCTAGCTCAGTTTAGCTCGTAGAATGTCAAGAGTTAGCTTTAAAAATGAATAACTCTTGGTGCATGTATAATTTTCCAGTTATAGACCCTCTAGTGTGTAGAAAATTGAATTAGCTTTCCACCGATACCAATTTTTCCTCAATCTGATACTCGGTTGAGAAGTTATGACGTTTTTAGTAAAATAGTATGGCATTTCGACAAACACCGCGTCGCGGTGAAGGCATAAATGGAAATTGTCAATTTTCAGTGGACCTCCGCGATTAGCCCGCATTGCGGTGAAGTCCTATTTTTCAATTATCAAAATCCAGTAGCTCATCGCGATAGTAGTGCGTCATGGTGATGCCCTAAATGGCATTTCAGTGGCTTACCGTGATAGCTCCGTGTCACGTTGATTTTTCAGTTCTCAGTCGTCAATTTCCAGTATGCCACCACGATGGTGGTGCATCGCAGTGGGTGGAAAAACTGGCTTCCAATTTTTTTGAGTTAAATTTTAAAAGGGTAGTTTGGTCTTTTCCCAAGCCCTAAACCATGTAAAACACAAGATTAAGCTCATTCTAAGCATTCTATGCTCACTTTTCATCAATTCTCTCTCAAGAAAACCCTAGAACCTCAAAACTTAACCTCAAAGAAATCAAATTTCCTCCATTCTTTTTTCAAGATAGCTCAAAATTAAGGATTTCCAATTCAAAAGATTCAAGAATTCATCTTCAAGAGCACAAATAGGGATTCAAGTTCAAACTTTCTTAGTAATTGTATCAACTAAGGTATGTGGGGTTTATGAACAAGGATACTCTTTTATCCTAGTTCCCAAAACTAGTTTTAATTATAAATTTACATGATTTTGTATAATTATTCATGAATTTCAAATTAGGGTTCATACCCAGTATTGCTAATTAAAGGATTTTGAGCTTTGAAGTGAGTTAGATGATGAATTTCATGTTTACTTTCGTATTTTTATGCGTATTGCAGAAATTTTCAGATTTTGAGTTGAATTATCAATACCTTCATTATCAAGCATGAATATTATTATATTTTGACATGAATTTGATGCATGGGCATTAAGCCCTAGTTGAATATTTGTATTTTAAGATTGATTATGCTATGAGCACCCTATGACTAGAGTATTTTCAGATTTTCGATAAAGATTTGATCTTTCGATCTCAACTTAGATATGAAATCCAATTTTCAGTTTCAGACTACAGTTTAACTTAACAAATACACAGTTGGTTTTCGTAATTAACCATTATACTAGATTTTAAAGTGGATTTCCAACAGAATAAGTATATGGATTAAAGGGAGTAGTATTTAGCACCTAGTTGAGTATGTATTCATGCCCCAGAACTACGAGCCAACGTAGGTTCAGATTATTCCCATTTCTATATGGATTACAGATACAGATGTGATCACTTAGATTAGGTTATACTCCTTGGCAAGAGTATGACACCTCTCCTCAATGTGAGGTTTTTCCACAAGGGAACTAGACGTTGGACTCCATGATAGCTCATATAATTTATGTCGGTTAGAAGAACCTCTCTACAGAAAAGAGTAATCCTTACAGAAAGCAAGAATTCCCTACAGCCTATCAGTAAAGACTTTCAGAATAGTTATTTTAAAAGTATTTTCCTACTAGTAAAACCTTACAAAACAGAATAATTTTAACAGAACAACTTTTAAAAACTAAGTGTAAAGGCTCACAGTTTTATTCAGATATTGCTTTACATATGGCTTTAGCTTCAGATTTTAGTTTACAGATACAGAAATGAGTCTTTTATACCCTTAGACAGTATGATTTAAAGACAGAATACCAATACAGCTTTTAGAAACTAAATGTTATGACTCATTATATTTATGCAACATGTTTTGCTATTCTTGATTATGATTTACAGTTTTCAGATATTCCAGCTTATGTGAGTCATTTACATTTAGCATGCATTATTTTATAAATTGTGATGACGTTGAGATGTTATTTTACTTATGCATTCACCCTCATATACTTAGTACATTCTCAAAGTACTGATCCACATATACATCTATGTGCTACATGGTCTCATAATGTAGGTTCAGGTGCTCAATTTCAGCAGCGTGAGTGATTTCGAGCATCTCCATCTACATCCTGACAGTTGATGAGTCCTCATAGTCTGGGGACTTAGTCTTTCAGTTTTTCAGCTTATTAGTATAGATGATTCAGTATTTTCAGACAGTTCGAGTCAGCTGGGGGTTTATCCCAGTGACTCTCTAGCATTAGTAGTAAAGGCTTGTCAGACTGCTAGATTAGGATTCAGATTTTTAGTATTGATTTATCAGACTCTCGAGTCTAGTATTTTTCAGAGATTATATTTAGATATTCTCAGTTAGCTCAGACAGATTTCTGTATTCTAGTTTTGATGTTATATCTATATTTTCTTATTATGAGATTCAAACTCAGTAGAAGGAAAATAGGGTTAGCTTAAGGCTACTCGTAGTCTTGAGCACCGTGTGACATCTCGGGACCCATTTTTGGGGCGTTACACACAGTCTAAGAAATAATAAAAGTATGTAGAGAAGTCCATAACATGAAATGGAGTCTTTCGGAGTATGGAAGCTCACCACTTCAATTCGACACAAAGTTGTCCCTGAATCCAAGTCACTGAGAAGGAGGAGAAGTATGGTCGATTCCTGCATCGCGTAGGGATACAATGCCCGGAGACGGGTTAGCTGGTGAACTCTAGCATGTACTTAGGAATAAGGATAAAATAATACCAATATTTAAAATCAAGTAAGTAACCAAGTGCAACCACATTCATATATATATATATATATATATATTCTATGTCGGGAAAGGGAACCGGGTTTAGCATGCATTTAAAATCTTAACCTGGGCTATGTAGCTTGACCGTCCTAAAACCACCCATGGGCTATATGGGTCCAGTGATACCCCCCGAACCCCAGTGCGTGTAGCCGCACGAATCGAAGATTCCCGTGTACCCTTCGCCCTTCATGATACATTTATACAAGTATAATTAGGGGATTCCCGTGTACCCTATAAGTATATGGTCACCATGACCAACCCTCATGTCAGCAAACATGAGTTTCCAGTGTCCGTCCATCGGTTTCACACCTTCACGGTCAGCTATCACACCCTTTTATTATTTCCCAATTAAAACCTTTTAACACCTAACCAAACTACCAATTCTAAGAGTTAATTACGAAGGCATTATGAAGTGGTATCGTCATACCGACTATAGCTTGCAAACAATATGGAGTCTTTCGGAGTATGGAAGCTCACCACTTCAATTCGACACAAAGTTATCCCCGAATCTAAGTCACTGAGTAGGAGGAGTAGGATGGCCAATTCCTGCATCGCGTAGGGATACAATGCCTGAAGATGGGTTAGCGGATGAACGCTAGCATGTACTCAGGAATAAGGATAAAATAATGCCAACATTTAAAACCAAGTAAGTAACCAAGTGCAATCACATTCATATATATATATATATATATTCCATGTCGGGAAAGGGAACCAGATTTAGAATGCATTTAAAATCTTAACCTGGATGTGTAGCTTGACCGTCCTAAAACCACCCATGGGCTATATGGGTCCAGTGCTACCTCCTGAACCCTAATGCGTGTAGCCGTATAAACCGGAGATATCATAGGAGTCGGAGATTCTCGTGTACCCTTCGCCCTTCATGATACATATATACAAGTATAACTTAGGGGATTCCCGTGTACCCTAAAAGTATATGGTCACCATGACCAACCCTTATGTCAGCAAACATGAGTTTACAATGTCCATCCATCAAACTCACACCTTCACGGTCAGCTATCACACCCCGCCATTATTTTCCAATTAAAACCTTTTAGCACCTAACCAAACCACTAATTCCAAAAGTTAATTACCAAGGCATTATAAAGTGGTATCATCATACTGACTATAGCTTGCAAATAATGTCATTAGCCAACACTTAGGATATTTCTATGTACCCCATAGGATTTCCAATCAATCAAAACCATGGTCACCAAGGCCTTTTCAAATCATTTGATTAAATCAAACCAATTTAAGTTCCATTACCATATTATGCAATGCAAAGTTTTCAATAAAAATCAAATTACGTGACAAAATCATTCTCATAGGCATTTTATCAAACATGTTGAGGACATATAGTTTCCAAAATCAAAACCATGAACCAATTGATCATTCCCATTCAACCACTTGTTCAAACCAATATTATAACATGAAAAAAACATAAATAAAACATGGGAAAACATTACCCTAACAATTAGTAACCAAAACCCCCAACATATATTTCAAAACCGACATAACCCACCATAATATCATAAAAACCATTCGTTAAAAGATGTATTTAGTTGAACTAACAATAAGGGAGGAGTAATATGCCCTAGAAAATAAGGAAGAAGGAGAGAAACCATCCTTGAGAGCCTTAATTGACCATTTTGAAGAAAATCACAGCCTTTGTTGACCCAAGAGTTTGAGAGAGATTTGAGAGTGTGTAGAGTGTGTTTGATTAAGAATAATAGGGTAAATGAAGTCCCAATAGTGTTTTAAGTTGTGGGGTCAAAAGAAGTTAAGAGGGAAAATGTCTAGAATACTCCCAACTTAAACTGTAAAAATCATCGCAGGAGGGTACGGTTTGGACCCTTCACTCGTACACACATCATACGAGTGGTAACCTCCACCGTACCTTAATCAGAAGGTTGGACATCACACGTTGTCCATCATACGACTCCCATTGCCGAAGTCATATCCATACCATACGACTAGGACCCTCAAGCCATATCCAAGACAGAATCAAAGGGGGCTGAAAACTGGGTAACATACGAATTGGACTATACCACTCGTACTTTCAACATACGACTCGTCACCACCAACTCGTACCCACAATAAAAACTCACCCACCACAACTGGACAATATACGAGATGGATCATCTGTCCCATACCCTCACCATACGACTAGTATGGTGGGTCATATAATGATCATAAGCTCAAAACTCTGAAAATTTCCAAGGACCAAAATTCAGGGTGTTTCACAGCTGAAGCAAAGACCATCCTGAGGTCAGAAAAAAATACAATAAGACATCACTCATTGAAGATTGATGCCTTCCAAAGCAAAGACCATCCTATGGTTCAAATCGATGCATCTCTCTTATCCTCTAGCAACAAGGAAAAGAGATACAACATGATAAATGCAAAAGTAACGATCCATTAACCACTTGACACTTCCGACGATAAAATATATGTATTTATAATAAAATATATGTTATGTTTACATTATAATATTAAAATGTGAAAGACCTTTGAGAAGTGATTTGAAATTTTACACTTCATTAAAGAACTTTGCAATAAATAAAGTCTACTAATTTTAAATAATCACGTGCAAGGTACGTGCAATTAAACAAGTTATACGAATTAAGGAAGGCTTAGGAGCAACACAGGCTGGAATAGCTCAGTTGGTTAGAGCGTGTGGCTGTTAACCACAAGGTCGGAGGTTCAAGCCCTCCTTCTAGCGTCACTTTTTTTTTTAAAAAAATTCTATGTATCAGGGCTGATGTAGGTGACCACGGCAAAGTAGATGCTTATTCCTGCTTTCTTGCTCAACGAGTCTGCCAATATTTGAACAAAACAAAGAGTCTCCGCCTTTAAGTTTTGTCCCAAGACTCAGGATCCTTTTTTTTTTTTTTTTTTTTTTGTAGAAAAGGGTACTAAACAGTGGTAATGGAAACAGGCAGTAGTACAAGTAGCAGCAGTAATAGTAATAACAGTGGCGTCATAGTTACTGCAGAAGAAAGAAGAATGAGAATAGAAAATCCCTTTACTTTGAAAGTGGGTCAAGTATTTACTGGCTTTGGCATTGGTTGTGGGATTGGAATTGGTGTTGGTCGCCCTTTAAATCTAGGTAACGCATCTTCACCCTTCTCATTTCCTCTCATTCACCAAAGAAACAAAAAAAATAAAGCAAGAAGAAAAAAGAATGAAATTTGAAGATTTTTGGAAACCTAAAGAAAAGGAACCCAAAAATACAAGTAATTCATTTTGGAGATTTAATTTGTTTTGGTTTGATGCTTATTAATGACTTAGAATGTGTAAAGATGGAAATTTTATGTTGTTGGTATTTAAAATTCTTAATTTTTTGTGTTGTTGATGTAATGTTGTGCACTGGAGTAACTTGGTAAAGTTGTTGCTATGTGATTTGGAGGTCACGGTTTTCAAGTTGTGGAAACAACCTCTTGCAAAAATGCTAGGTGCGGCCTTTCCTAGGCACCACGCATTAGCGGGACCTTTAGCGCAACTTTTTTTTTTTTTTTTTTTTTTTGTGTGTGTGTAATGCTGCATTGTTTGCTTACTTTCAAACCCAAGTTAAAACACAATAATCCATGTAAGTCATTTTTGGGTTTTAAGTTTGTCCATGGTGTGTGTTGGTATACTTTTCCTGCCTGTTTTTCTGCTGTTTGATGTAATTTTAGGTTGATTTGGTTAGTTTTAATGAAGCATTACTCCATTTAATGTTCTCTGTTTAGGAATTCCTTGCTTTATCATATCAAATAAACGTGAGTTAAGGAATATCTGAAATTGATATGCACATATTATTTAGCCTAGCTAATCATCCTCCTTAATGCTCTTTCTTTGTTTGTTCTTATTGGGTTATTCTTTGCTGAAAGAGGATTTTCAGCAATCGATTCGTTAGTGTATATATGTACTTATGCTCTGGCCGTTAGTGATCGGATAGCATGATGGGGTTGTCATGGATAAAAAGTTGCAGGCTATGTGTTAATGCTTCTTCGGATGCTTTTCATGGAAAGAACCAATTAATATACTCTATCTAGAAGGGTTGATACTCTTAGCCGACTACTGTTGAAAACACAAGTTGTTGATCT
The DNA here is from genome assembly GCA_030864215.1 of Capsicum pubescens. Classification (NCBI taxonomy): domain Eukaryota; kingdom Viridiplantae; phylum Streptophyta; class Magnoliopsida; order Solanales; family Solanaceae; genus Capsicum; species Capsicum pubescens. The sequence goes on along the minus strand of CM061543.1, from coordinate 70,095,201 downwards.
GTTATGTGATGGTTTGCATAGATATAAACGATGTGCAATTGAGAGTCTAAGTGGTGCAGTTTGTGTGGTTTATCAGACTGCCTTTTGTTTTGTCACATCATTGTATTGGTGTCAAGTGTAAATTAATGCTGATCAGCCTTTCTGTACTGTTGGGACTATTGGATACCTGGTATCTTAAACTTAGAATTCATCAATCTGAGCAAATTGGTTCAGGTCGTATTTTATTACTTCGATTTTCTATCTTAATATAAGCACAAATAGGATTATGGTATGAGATACTCTAAATTAAAGGACTTTCCCTTATTTTAGATTGAAATCTCTTTTGAGTCTTCCTCACTATTTTACCTTGTTTTTAGGTGCAATACCTATGCTAAATCAAGTCATGACTGCCACTAGAGGCGCAACGGATGCATTTTCTGGAGTTGGAAGACATGTTAATAATTCTGTATGTCTATTTGTTAACCGTCTTCACGTAATATTGTTCTTTCACTGGATCCATATTTCACATAATTCTGGAGTAATACCTTATTAAGATTTGTTCTTTCACTGGGTCCTTATTTCTTTTTGTCTTTCATACAGTTGAGGAAGGTGGGGGCCAAGAATATTGAAGCAGGCATTGGATGCGGAGTAGGTTTTGGACATGGTTTTGGAGTTGGTATGTGGATTTATATTTGCTCTATTGAAGTTTTTTTTTTTTTTTTTTGGTAAGGTAAATTAAGATTTTATTGATAAAATGTATCCAGTGGATGCTGAATGACAAGCTTTAGAAAAAACGAAAAAGAGTTGTCCCTACAAAAGTTGAACCTTCTAAATGCTTCCTAGGGAGCTAACAAAGTGAAAAAATGAACTGAACAAAATGTTAAAGGTTACCTATTATGCTTTGCATTGAGGATGATTCATCTTGAAGTGGGGAAATTGGTAAACTACTTAATATTCCCAATAACTCTATCTGCACTCTTTACTTGGAGGAGATTGAGCTGAAGACTTGAAAGATTTCTTGCAAAAATAAATAAATAATAATAATGTTGGACAAGCAGGAGGTGCTATAGCTTATGATTGGCAGCAGAAATAACCTCTAGGCTGATTTGAGGTTTAGTTTGTGACTAAGAGAATGAAAAAATGTAGCATTTTGATGGTTATTGAATTTACTTAAAGGGAAAAATTTTGGCACTGAAAGGGAAGGTTGTCTGAATTGCCGATATCTTTATAAATGTGACTGGCTGATGGCAGAAGAAAGGAGAAAGACAACGGCCTAGCAAACATGCTCATCATTCCCTATGGATAAGAGCCTAAGACAAGTTGCTGTTTAAAGAAAAGAAGTGTCGCCGGAGATCATGAAAATCGATTCACAATTCTTTACCATTGATTGAAAGGTTTCATCCATTTTGATAATTTGGCATCACTAATTCGACTGAGCATCAGTAGCAAGTAAGAAGAAACCTGTTTGTAGTCTGATGCCTAAGATAAGTAGGATTGCAGACGAGAAGCAAAAAAAATGCAAATTATTTTTGTGATAAATTACCATGACTTGCCAAAATTTATTGCAAGATAATCTAGTTGACAGAAATGCTTTGATTTAAATATGAATCTCCTTTTTTAGAACTTTTAGAAATGAAAATAACAAGCGTAAGTGAAAAACATAAAATGATTTGAGTCCTGGCATAAGTTATGCCTGGGACTTACGTTTTTACGCTTGGGGCTTACGCCCTGATATCGGAATTATCAAGAAGACAAGAAAACACACTCAAAACAGTCCACAAATCCGAAGATTCAAGGACCGTTTAGAGACCACACTCGGATTCAATAATAACAACAACAATGACGAGATAAAGGGTGTGTTTTAACGCCGAAACAGCCAATCCAAATCAAGATTAACAACAACAATATGAAGACAAGATGAACAACAACAAGGATATAACAATGACAACAAGTCACGGGTTACAATACTAGAACAAGAAGATAGACAAATGGAGATGTAATATTAACAACCCAAGAGCTTATTCCACTCTTGGACCTTTAATACCACACACAACATAAACCTATCTCTTACGTGACCTCAAGGGAACCGGAATCCCCAAGCAACCAACGTTTCTAAGCAAGCTACCAACACAAGGATTCCATCTTGCAAGACACTCTATGGTGCTCTCAAAACATATCATCAAAGTCTAAATGACAAAATGACCTAATTGTTCTATTTATAGGCTAGGGCAACACTCGTTACATAAATGACCAAAAGGCCCTTAATGAGCCCAAACAAAGGGGCTTGGCTTCTTGACAGCTTTGGAGTGTTGGGACTTGTTCTCTACACTTCAAAGCTTGTTCCTTGGTTAGGCAGCCCCACAAGCTCGGGTCTTTCCTCACGTCTTCATATCCTCGAGTGCTAAGATGCCTCTTTGACCCGTATCATCCTCCCCTCCTTAGAAAGGATTCGTACTCGAATCCGAACCTTGCAAAATAATAGAAAGGACAAGCAAACACAAGTTCCTCAAGGTATGAGGGTTAGGATTAGCGTAATCAATCATAGCATCATGCCAAGGTTGCTCAAATTTCACATATAACCAAATATCCCTCGGGTTCTCAAAAATGACACACCAATCACGGGAAACCCGAATTACATACAAGACATGCTTAGCATCAACATAACCATGCCCACACAATGCACACACGTCATTCCCGAATATGGTTTGAAATGAATCAACATCACATTTCAAATGGTCGCCGGGATCAAAGGGGTAGAGTGTCCATGGACACGGGTGGAGGACATACTTCCTTTCCCGAAGAATACCACCACTACACTCATTGACACCCTCTATACTAACATGATCTACAACAAAAATAACTAGAGGGTCATCCTTAGTCAATCGGCCAACATGTTCAACATCACCATTTTCACACACAAGTTGGTCTTCATGACTTCCATAAGACAATGTACTATCACTTGCCACAATGGTTTCAACACTAGATGGATCAACTAGTGTTTCCACAATCTCAAGTTGTACATTATCATCACCAAATGGAGGCACATTCGGCTCACCTAAAGTCAAACTATCATTCACACTTAGTTGGCTACTAGCCTCATTCACTAGAGTGCAAGAGTTAGTTTGATTACCTTGTAGCTCATGTGGAGCATGTCCACTCACGGGAACTTGATTAGGAAGGCTTGGTTGCTCTATCAAGTTATCCAACTCCTTGCAAAGAAAGATTTCCGTCCCTTCCATTTTTCCTTCCACTCGGTCCATTATTCTTTCCATTCTCTCCATTCGACTACTAAGGTCATGTTTCATACTCATTATGGCAGCCATCAAATCGTTCATGGTCACCTTTCCCGATGCCATAGTACCTATTAAGAACACTAAAACATAATAAAAACAATAACACGTTAATGTCAGCAAAAATCAGTCCACGAGTCGACTCAAAACAGTCCACAATTCCTCACTTTCACACTTTGACGTTTTCACTCTATTGGTCTCACAAGCGTTGATAACTCGCTTATACTCCAATGAGGTTACTTGGTCCCAATTGTGGCTCGAGGTCGGAGTAGATTCTTGTTTGAAACGACTCAAATAAGTAATGTACGAACTTGAACCAAAAGATACTACGACTCAAAAACGAGAAAAGCACAAAACAAACAACGTTAACACGAAGAAGCGTATTGAAAAACTAATTTACAATCTAGTAGAGGAGTACTAGCTTGTCGATTAGTTATTAGAGTCAACAAATGAAACTAGGAACCAACAATAAGAAACTAAGAAAATCCAAATTTGAGCCAAAATTTGTTGTGTGAACAGTAACAGTGACGTGGCAGTCACGTATTGGTTGCGGCCTAACAATTTTTTGATTTTCCAAAATTGAAAGTCTTGAACAATTGGTGATTTGGAATTGGTGGGAATTGTTTTGGAGGGAAACAAGTCTTGAAATCCTCTTCAAATTCAAAAGAATGGAAGACTTGACTTTTTGCACTAATTCCCTAAAACAAGGAAAGTTGTTGAGAAGTGATTAACTAGTTGATGGATGATTGCAAGTCTTACAAGACTAACAAGTTTTCACCTTTTTCCCTTCACCTTTTTAAGATCTAGTAGTCACTTTATTCATCAAGTTATGAAGGTTGTAAGAACATCAAGAACATCTTCATCAACCACCAAGAACTCAACAATCCAAACGTCCACCTATAACAACAACAACGCCAACAAGTCACGGCTAAGACTACAATGAACAACAACAATCGGCCACTTTTCAAGTTCACAACAACAACTCCAACAAGTTCAAGCTCGAGTTTAGATTTTAGACTCAAAGTGTTAGTGATCAAGAAAGCCAACACTTAGAAACAACTAAACAAACAAAAATTCTTGGCCAATACACAACAATAACACAATTTTCGGCCAAGAACACCAAATGGACAGTTTTGCAATTTTCTGGAAATTTCAGTTTTCAACCTTTTTTTTTTTTTTTTTTTTTTTAAATTTTCAACCAAGGGAGCCCAAGATTGGTGTTGTAGGAACAAAACCAAAGATGGCTTTGATACCAAATGATACCGGAATTATCAAGAAGACAAGAAAACACACTCAAAACAGTCCACAAATCCGAAGATTCAAGGACCGTTTAGAGACCATTCAATAATAACAACAACAATGACGAGATAAAGGGTGTGTTTTAATGCCGAAACAGCCAATCCAAAGTAAGATTAACAACAACAATATGAAGACAAGATGAACAACAACAAGGATATAACAATGACAACAAGTCACGGGTTACAATACTAGAACAAGAACACCAATGATTAGAACAAAGTAAAGATAGAAAGATAGACAAATGGAGATGTAATATTAACAACCCAAGAGCTTATTCCACTCTTGGACCTTTAATACCACACACAACATAAACCTATCTCTTACGTGACCTCAAGGGAACCGGAATCCCCAAGCAACCAACGTTTCTAAGCAAGCTGACCTCAAGGGAACCGGAATCCCCAAGCAACCAACGTTTCTAAGCAAGCTACCAACACAAGGATTCCGCAAGACACTCTATGGTGCTCTCAAAACATATTATCAAAGTCTAAATGACAAAATGACCTAATTGTTCTATTTATAGGCTAGGGCAACACTTGTTACATAAATGACCAAAAGGCCCTTAATGAACCCAAACAAAGGGGCCTGGCTTCTTGGACAACTTTGGAGTGTTGGGACTTGTTCTCTACACTTCAAAGCTTGTTCCTTGGTTAGGCAGCCCCACAAGCTCAGGTCTTTCCTCACGTCTTCATATCCTCGAGTGCTAAGATGCCTCTTTGACCCGTATCACGCCCCAAATTCTAGGACTTACGCCCTATGGACCTACGTTTTTTTACTTATGCCCCACTCCGAGACTCGCCCCGAAAACACCTTTGAAAACACTGGTTCATAGTGACCAGGTTGCCATAGGTGTTTCCAGAAACTGAATGTTGTTTGGGTGATAGATACCTTAGTCAAGGCTAATTGGGTTTATTGGAATGTAAACTTTTGTCTTGGTACTAAATTGTAGTCACAAACTCTGGGAATGAGACAAGGAAGAAAGAAAAAAGAAACAGATGAACCACAAAGACTTTACTTCATGAAGTTGTGTTAGGCAGATTTCATCTAAGCATTTCCTTTTTTAAATAGCAAAATATCGGTGATGTATGTCAGGTCTTGCTGTGAAGCGTGGAGTGGTGGAACGGATTCAGTTGTATTTAATTGTATGTATTCTTTTCCATAATTCACAGCTGTGACTACATAGATTGCCCTCTTCCTCCACACTTCAGTTTTAACATAACTTTTCTTTATCTGCAGCAAGCCATGACAAAATTAATGATGAAGTCTGGAATGTCTACCAGTTTATCTGTTGGTGAAGGCATCCTTCCAGCATCCTTGCAAGCTGGCATGAAAACAGTCAATGAAGCCTCCAATCAGAACCCAATGGGAATTGCCAATCCACTTGAAGTGAAGGTCCCACATAGTTCTTTTCCGGGCTTGCTTACAGATCGGAGCACAAATTCTGTCTCTTCTCATGAAAATGAAACTTCAAGATCTAATGTCAGCTCTTCAAATGCATCATATAGCAACCGAACAGAGAAGGTTATTAGCAATTTTCTGCAGAGTCCACTTGTGAAAGACGAAGACAGTACAGCAAATGAGCTGGTAAGTGAAGATGAATACACTTTTCTTAAAACACTATAGGTTAAGCGGAATTTTGTGAGGTGTCCTTGTATTTGTTGTAAATGGTGCTAAGGATGAGATTGAAAATTGTTGATGGAAATATGAGGTTGCTAATAATCAAAATATATTAGTTGTAATTCCTGTACTTCTTTATTTGCAGTCTGAGCGTTTGAGATCAGAGAACAACCTTCTTCATATTGTAAGCTTTCACTTTTGACTATTTACACCACTTATTAATGATGTTCTCTACAGAATATGACTTATGTTGATGTTTCTATGTTTATATGGCATGTGAAGTACTGAAATACTTTTGCTGCATTGTAGGTGTTGAAACACCAGCAAGTGATTGATGAGCTCACTCAGGAAAATGTAAAGCTTCGTGAGATACTTGTGAAAGACTTGAAAGTCTCGCCCAGTAAACTCCAAACCAGCTACTCTAGTGGAAGTAAGTTTCCAAGTACTGATTGTTTTGAGTGCCGTAGAAAACAAAGGAGAAGACGATGAATTCAATACAATATCTCTCTCTTCTTACTTTTTTCTTTATGATGAATGAAAAGGAATATCTTACATATTTTATCTACATCACCCAAGCAGTTAAATCAAGAAGCTGACCTGCTCTCTTTGACTCCGCGAATTTGCCACTTATTTTTGATTGTTTTATGAATGCCTTTCGCCACATGCAATTAGGTAGCATGTGGATTAGCTTAAAGCCACTAAAATATATGTAGGATGCTGGAAACAGAGAGCTATTCTTGTTTATAGCTCCTCAATGCCTGTAACATGTACTTGTTTCTGTAATTCATTTACCTGAAAGTCAAATAGCATTGGAAAGACACGTATGAACAGTGTCTTTATTAAGTTGAGTGAAAATTTTACATCATAGCTGTAACAATTAATAACTGATAAACCTTCATTGCGCCATACTCACTGTTCCTTAAACCTCAAATACACGCACGAGCCTCCAAAATCAAGGACAAAACGATACAAAAAAAATGAACAATAATGTATTAAAATGCAATAATAAAGAATGCACACTAGTATTTTTTTTTTTTAATCTACACCACATGGTGAAAGGCAAATGGGCCATCAATTTAGAAGAGGAGTGCTACACTCCCAACCAGTGCCACCATGGCCATGCTACTTCCATGCACAAAAGCACTTGATGGAGCAGGTGTCGATTCAACAGAAGGTTCAGAAGCTGGTGATGACACTGGCCCTGGTCCCACGGATGCAGGGGGAGAGGCCGGCATATCAGGTGCTGCTGGGGTTGGTGATGAGTTAACTGATGGACCAGGGCTCATTGTTGGAGCAAATGCCACTGGTGCTGGTGGTGACATAACCGGAGCCACGGGGGACGAGGGGGCTACAATGCTAGAAGGTGGCATTGTGGGTGCTTGAGCAGCAGAGAGGGACAGGAATGTAAGGGAAAAAGAGAGCACTAACATGACATATAAAGAAGCCATGGCTTTCTTGTGAAAATCTTTCACAAGAAACTCAAGAGAGGATTCTTGAAAAGGATGTACAAATTAAGATCTTTGAGGAAGTTTGTGTTGTGAGGTATTGGTTTGATATATATATATATAATGTTTGAAACATGGGCTCCATGTCCTGATTTTCCTTAGCAAGTCTACTCGGACTTTAATTTGCAAAGTTTATGGTTGAGCACTCCTTATATTATCTGTTGTAAGTGCATACAACTTACCAAAATAGAATCCAAATGGAATTGATTTTGATACACGTGTTTGCACATGAATATTTTCCGAATAAATAAACAAATTAACCAACACAAATATTGTCCAAAAATAATTGACATATACAGCTTCTCTCCAAACAAAAGCTTTTTCAAGACTAACTTTTCTCAGAGAGATTATAACCCCAATCTTTGTGGGGTTTGAATGTGTGTTTGCACGTAAAATTGTATGATTTGCCTTTCAAATAAGGGTGTCAAACGGCTGACCCGGCCCGGCCCGGCCCGACCCGGCCCTATTAGCTAACCCGGCCCGGTAAGCCCTAGGGCTTAAGGGTTCCAGGTCCCGGGCCGGTTTTTTTTTTAAAATGGGCCCTGTTAACCCGGCCCGGACCAAGCCCGGTCCAGGCCCGCCGGTTAACCGACCCGGCCCGGAATATAAAAAAAAAAAAAAAAATTAATTTTGGGCCAACTAGCCGTTGGCCCAACGGCTATATAGCCGTTTTTGGGTCCAAACGGCTAGTTTGGGCCCATTTAATTAAAAAAAAAAAAAAAAACTTTAAAAAATATTTTTTAATCCCCCAAAAAAATCTATAAATACCCTACAACTTCAAATCATTTTTCACACAATTTTTCACTCTCTCAAATCTCATTCTCTCTCAAATCTCAATTCTCAATTCTCTAATATTCAATATATTTAATTTCTTAAAGTGTTCACTTTAATTTTTTAATTTTCGTTTACAAAGTACGAGCGGAAGTTTCCAAAGTCGCAATCTTCGGATACTTTCAAAATTTGGTATTGTCGTTCCATCTCTTACGTTTAATTTTTATTTATTGTATTAATTGTTTATTATTTAATTTTATTATATTTGTGTATTTTGAATATTTTTAGTTTAATTTAATTTATATTATGGATAAATTAAAAAACCTCGCTGCTAAAGGTGTTAAAATTTTTTGTCCCGGAAGCGGTAGTGGTAGTAAAAAGCGAATTACTAGTGGTAGAGGTAGTTCAAGTAATAGATATACCCGTGTGCCTTCGCCTCCGGTACCGCTTGGTACACCTTTTGAGGAAGAAATAGGTGTAGGTGCTCACGATATGGATTATGTAGAAGCTCAGGAAAACTATGGTATAGAAGAAGAAAATGAAGTAGATGCAGTTAATTTAGACGAAGATAATGAAAATATTGCTGAAACACCCGCAGTAGGAGATGCTAACGTTAGATCTGAATCAGTTAATCTCCCTTCCCGTCCTCCCAGTGCCCCAAAACCTCGTAAAAGAACTAGTATTGCATGGCAATTTTTTGAACGTATATCAGATATTGAGGTGCAGTGCAATATTTGTCAACAAATATATAAGCATAGAAGTGGAGGCAAACAAGGGGGTACGGGTACGTTAATGAGACATATAAATGAAGATCACAAAAGAGAGTTAAATATTGCAAAAGGTGGTGGAGATGTTGGTGGGTCAACGCAAACTAGAATGGACCCAACAACCGGTCAAGTAACGAAAAAGTATAATAAATTGAGGGACAGGGAAGAAATAGCTAAAATGGTAGCTGTGGGTTGTTTGCCTTTTAGTTTTCCTTCTTCTGATGCTTTTATTCGTTATATACAAGCAATTTATAATCCTATGTTTAATGGTATTCCTAGAACTACTTGTCGGTCTGATATTTTTAGACTCCATTCACAATATTGTTTTTATTTATCAACATTGTTAAAAAATATTCAATGTAGATTGTCCCTAACTTCTGATCTTGGTCGTGCTGTAAATAAAAATGATTATTTAACTGTTACTTGTCATTGGATGGATAGTAATTTCGTGATGCAAAAACGTATTCTTGCTTTTTTATATGATGAAGATCGTAAACATACTGGACAATTTATTGCTGATTCTATTGTTAAAATTGCCGGATACTATGGTATAGAAAATAAAATTTTATGTATTGCTTTTGATAATGCTTCTAACAACAAGACTGCTATAACAAAAATAAAATCTACGCTATCTCCGTCCTTACCTGAAATTTTTCATATTAAGTGTGCATGTCATATATATAATTTAATTGTAAAAGATGGTCTTGAGTTTTTTGAGCTTTATATTGAAAAAATTCGTCTTGCCATTGGTTTTATTCAAGGAAATAATCGTAGATCGAGAATTAGAGAATTTAAAGTTAAATGTCAAGAAAATGGACTTACACCGATTTTGATGCCTGAGGAAATTGATACTAGATGGAATTCTACGTATGAGTTTTTAAAAACTTGTTATAAATATAGAATTCCTATTACACTAGCTTTTAACCAACATTGCGGTTCATTTGCTGATTCTGCTGATTGCATGCTACATAATTCTGATTGGGTTGTAATTAATGATCTTGTTATGTTTTTAGAAAAATTTTATGTAGCTACGGTTGAATTTTCCGGTGCTTACTATCCTACTGTTTGTAATATTTTGGCATATATAGCCGATATTTCTGGTTTGCTCCAACAATATAAAAATAAAGAAGGTTATAAAGAAGCTGTTGGCGCCATGTTTACAAAATTTAAAAAATATTTTTTCCCGATTCCCCCTATTTACTTGGTTGGTGCTATGCTAAATCCGTGCATGAAATATAATAATATGTGTCACTTTAGTACTCTTATTTATACTAACTTAGAAATAAATACTAACCATGATTCTGAACAAGTACAGCCTGATTTGTGGACGGCTACGGCTGATGCAAAAGATTATATAGAAAAATTATATAATCACTATGCTGATTTATTTGATTCAGCCGTACCTACAAATATCACTCCAACTGTCGCTCCTCATCCTCCCGAGGAGCCATCATCTTCTAAAAGGCCGGCACATAGTGGTTTTTCTGATTCATTTTATGATTTAAATTGTTGGAATAGTGTTGATGAGAGAACTTACACATCAACTTATCGGGAAGAGCTGAAATATTATCTTCGGACGGCACCAGAGGATCGCAGACGACGGATCAACACGCTGGATTGGTGGAGGAATAATGAATCACAATATCCTGTGCTTTCAAGATTAGCTAGAGATATCTTGAATGTTCCAATGTCAACCATTGCATCAGAGAGCGCCTTCAGTCAGGGACGTCAGCAGCTTGGAGACAACCGACACTCATTGGGAAGCAATGCAATGAATGTTCTAGTTTGCCTCAGAGATTGGATTAGAGCGGAAAGAAGAAACCAAGGAATGGAACCGGAGCCGAGCGACGAGCTGAAACTAGAAGAAATTATGACTTCACGGGAGAACTCAGCAGAATCAAGTCCAATGCATGGTTTTGCCCCCGTTGACTTTGATTATCCTATGCAAGTTCCCATTAATATTAACATGAATGAGTTGGAAAAAATGATGCATAATTTATAGATTTTTCATTCATGTAAATTATAAATTTTGGATCATTTTGCAATCAATGAAATTCCCCAAATTCATTCAGTCCTTAGTCGTTGTTTTTTATTTTTTTTTGAATAAATTTTGAATATTTGTGCATATATCTTCTATAGAAGTGTATATTTAACGTATACATGTGTATATGTTTTATAAATTAGTATATAAGTATATCTATACATATTGTAATGTATATATAATGTAGTATATTTTATAGTAGTAGTATATATACATTTAATGGTGCGTATACACATGTATATATCTTCTATAGAAGTGTATATTTAATGTATACATGCGTATATGTTTTATAAATTAGTATATAACTATACAAATATATATTGTAATGTATATACATTATAGTATATTTCATTTAAAGTTTTACATATACATAGAATAGAGTGTATATATGTGAATGGATCTTCTATAGACGTGTATATTTAACGTATACATGTGTATATATTTTATAAATTAGTATATAACTATACAAATATATATTGTAATGTATATATATTGCATATATCTCATTTAAAGTATTACATATACATAGAATAGAGTGTATATATGTGAATAGATCTTCTATAGACGTGTATATTTAACGTATACATTACTTTATGTTTTATAAATTAGTATATATATTGTAGTATATACTTTTTTTAAAGTAGTACATATCTTTTGAATGGTGCGTATATATGTGTATATATCTTCTATAGACGTATATCTTTAAAGTATACAAGTGTATATGTTTTATAAATTAGTATGTAACTATATATATATACATATTATTGTATATATATATATGTATATCACTATATTGTTGTATATATTTTATTTAAAGTAGTACATATATATTGAATGGTGCATATATATGTGTATATATCTTCTAAAGTAGTATATATTTAACGTATACATGTGTATATGTTTTATAAATTAGTATATATATATATTGTAGTGTATATATATATATATTATACTATTATAGCAAATGTTTTATTTAAAGTAGTACGTATAGTCATATATAATTATATATTGAATGGTACGTATATATGTGTAATTGTTTATACTTTATATATTTTTTTAAAAATATATGTTGTATATTGGAGTGTATATAGTGTATATTGGATTTTTTATTTATTTTTTAAACGGGTTTGACCGGTTTTTAACCGGGTTTGACCGGGTCTTGGTGGGTTTGACCGGATTGGGTTTAGTGGGCCGGGTCCGGGTGGGTTTTAATTTTTTTACTGTTTGGCCCGGCCCGGCCCGGTTAACGCCAAACCCGGCCCGGAACCGGCCCGGAACCCGGGTAAAATGGGAGTGCCGGTTCCGGGTTGGCCCGGCCCGGCCCGTTAGACACCCCTACTTTCAAATGGTTGGTATTAATTTTTGTTCTTTAATAATCGAGCGTATGCATGGTGAAGCATAAGTTCTTTAGAAACTGAAGTCATGTTCTAACATAATTTATAGGATATTATGATATGAAAATATTAACTTATGTCCCGAAAAAAAATATTTGTTATGATGGACAACAAAAATTAAAGACCAGCACAAGAGCAGCAATAGCGGAATGACCATCTTTGCATTTCAGTCTTGATGATTTGGAAGAAAAAAAAGGAATACGAGTGTTATACGGACTATGACCTAATAAATTAAAACTATCCATGATAGAACAATATCTTTTATCGTGCTTGCACGTAATTGGAAAATTACTAGTGAATTCCACAGTGGCCAGACTTTCGATCCCTTTAGACTTTGGAAGGTAAGTATTGGAGTCTTGAAATTGTGTTATAAAATAAAATAACAAAGTAAAGAAATTGAGAATCAGATAGTAGAGACTTTTATTATATTTTTGATCTGTATATAAAATGAAAACAAAGACATGCCTTTATAGGCAATTTTGCCAACATTCCAATCAATGAGAGTAGTTGGTTTATGTATGGAAAGTCATCATTTGAAAATGAAGGCAATGTTATTTGAAAATGAAGCCAATGTTAAAAGTGGAGAACCACACTACTGATTATTTCTTAACACTTCCTCTTGAATGTCTAATATAAAATAAAAAGAAACTCTAATAATGCATATCTTGTAATATACATTTTTTTTTCAACTGTCTCATTAAAAACCTTTTCAAGAAAAACCCAATGGGACAAAACCTTAATTAAGGTAAAAAGAGGGTAATGTATTTTTACTCCCCCTGATTAAAACATCACTTAACATCTCAGAGATGTCGCATTCCAATCTTGTATATCATTTTCTCAAATGTTGAGGTTGACAATCCTTTGGTGAACAAGTCTGCTAAATTATTACTTGAACAGACCTGTCATATGTCGATATCACCACTCTTTTGGAGTTCATGTGTGTAAAAAAGTTTTGGCGAAATGTGTTTCGTTCTATTTCCTTTTATGAATCACCCTTTAATTGCGCTATGCATGTTGCATTATCTTCATATAAAATCGTAGGTACTTTGTTGCATTTCAGACCACATTTTTCTCGAATGAGATGTATCATAGATCTCAACCACACACATTTTCGACTTGCTTCATGAATAGCTATTATCTCCGCATGATTTGATGAAGTGGCCACGCTAGACTATTTTGTAGATCTCCAAGATATAGCAGTACCCTACATATGAACACATAAACTGTTTGAGATCGAGCTTTGTGTGGATAAGATAAATATCCTGCATCAGCATAACCAACAAGATCAGGACTGTAACTTTTAGAATAAAATAAGCTCATATTGGTAGTCCCTTTTAGATACCGCAATATGTGTTTGATTCCATTACAATGTCTCCTAGTAGGAGCAAAACTTTACCTTACTAACAAATTCACAGAAAAAGGTTATATCAGGCCTTGTAGAGTTAGCAAGATATATTAATGCACCGATTGCACTAAGATATGGTACTTCAGGACCAAGAATTTTTTTATTCTTTTCTTGAGGCCGGAATGGATCTTAATCACATCAAGTGATCGAACAACCATTGGAGTACTTAATGAATGTGCTCCATCCATATAAAACCTTTTCAAAACTTTTTTTGTATAGGTAGATTGATGGACAAAGATACCGTTTGTCAAATGCTCAATTGCAAATCAAGACATAATCTTGTTCGTCCAAGATCTTTTATCTCAAATTTCCTCTTTAAATAATCAATTGCCTTTTGAAGCTCTATTGGAGTTCCAATAAGATTTATGTCATCAACATAAACAATAAGTACAATAAACTTCGATACTATTTTCGTTATAGAAACACATGGGCAAATTTCATTATTTATATAACCTTCTTTAGATAAATACTTGCTAAGACGGCTATACCACATGCGTCCAGATTGCTTCAAACCATATAATGATCTTTGTAATTTAATTGAATACATTTCCCGAGATGTCTCGTGCATCTTATATCCTTCAGGAATTTTCATGTACATCTCATTATCAAGTGATCCATAAAGATAGGTTGTAATCATATCCATCAAATGCATTTCAAATCTCTCATGAACAGTGAAACTAATGAGATAACGTAATATTATTTCATCCATAACTGGTGAGTATGTCTCTTCATAATCGACACCAGGCCTTTGTGAAAATCCTTGTGCAACAAGGAGTGCCTTATATATTTGTATTTTATTTTTCTCATTTCTTTTACGCACAAAGACCCATTTATAGCCAACAGGTTTAATACCATTTGGTGTTTGAACAATAGGTCCAAAAACTTCACGCTTGACAAGTGAATTCAACTCAGATTGAATTGTTTCTTGTCATTTTGGCCAATCATTTCTTTGTCGACATTCTGTGACTGACTGAGGTTCGAGATCCTCGCTATCTTGCATGATTTTTGTTGCAATATTATATGCAAAGACATAGTCCACCACTATTTTAGATTGATTCAAATTAGCTTCACCATCACTTGTATTTATGGATAATTTCTCATTTTTTTAAGGTTCAGGCTCATTGGTTCCTTTGGAAATATCAAAATTGTTCAAATCTTGAACTTCTAGATGAGATTCTTTCGTAGTGTCATCTTGACCATTTATTTTTATTTTTCTAGGATTTCGATCCTTAGAACCCATGGTCTACCACGCTTCAAGCGTGATTTGGACTCATTAGCCACGACACTAGTAGATGGTCCTACAGGGACCTCAATTCGTATTGGAATATTCGTTGTAGGAATGTATGATTTTGTAATCCTTTTTAAATCTGTAAATACGTCTGGTGTTTGATTTGCAATTTTCTGCAAGTGAATAATCTTTTGTACCTCTTGCTCACAAATAGAAGAACATGGATCAAGATGAGACAGTGATGAATTTTTTCACAAAATTTCTCTTTTGATTTCACTATTTTCTCCCCCTAATTTTGAAAAAACAATCTCATTAAACCGACAATCTGCAAATCGAGCAGTAAACATATCTCCAGTTAATAATTCAAGGTCGTGAATAATAAAGGGTGATTCAAACCCCAACATATATTTCTAACCTTCTTTAGGGTCCCATCTTTGTGCGATGTGGTGGTGCAATAGGCACATACACAGCACATTCAAAAATTCTCAAATGAGATATATTAGACTCTTGATCCAAAATTAACTGTAGCGGAGAAAATTTATGATAATTTATTGGGCTGAGACGAACAAGTGTTGCAACATGCAAAATTGCATGACCCCAAACAGAGCTGGGCAACTTAATTTTCATAAGTAATGGTCTTACTATCAATTGCAGACTTTTAATTAATGACTCAGTAGGACCATTTTGAGTGTGAAAATGAGCTATAAATGTTCAACTTTTATCCCAATTGATAAGCAATAATCATTAAATGCCTGGGATGAAAACTCTGCAGCATTATCAAGGCGAATAGACTTGATTTGATTATCAGTGAACTGCGTCCGTAATTGTATCATTTGTTCTAATAATTTTGCAAATGTCAAGTTGTGAGATGACAATAGACATACATGGGACCATCTAGAAGAAACATCTATTAAGACCATGAAATATCGAAACGACCCACTAGGTGGGTGAATGGGTCCACAAATATCCTCTTGTATACGTTCTGAGAACGCAGGGGACTCAATCTCAACCTTAGTTGGTGATGACCTCACAATTAACTTTCCTTGATAACAGGTAGTATAAGAAAATTTATTATTTGAAAGAACCTTCACATTCTTATTGGATGTCCATTTGAATTTTCTATAATTCGTATCATCATTATAGATCCAGAATGTCCCAATCGATCGTGTCAAAGTTCAAAAATATTGAAATTAGTAAATTTTTGATATACTATAGAATGTGCCTCAATCGCATTAATCTTTGTCCAATACAAGCCAGAAGATAAAGCAGAGAACTTTTTTATAACACATGTCTCACCGAAGATATTCTTGGTAATATCAAGATATTCATGGTTCAACTTATCCATTGTCTTGATATGATAACTATTTTCATGAATATCTTTAAAACTCAACAAGTTTCTCTGAGACTTAGGAGAAAATGTAGCATTATTTATGATGAGTTTAGTTCCCTTAGGTAAAATTATAATGGCTCTTTCGAAACCTTCAATCAAATTAGTACTACCAGAAATTGTAGTAACATTTATTTTGCCCATACTTAAATGAGAAAAATATTTCTCATTTTTAAATATTGTGTGTGTTGTACCAGAATCAATTAAGCAAATGTCTTCATAGTTGCATAACTTGCTTTGAAAATTATCCATACCTTCAAATAAAATGACATACACAAAAGAAATATATATTAAATATTAATGATGGATAAACTACAAAGTCAATACTAAGTAGTATAATATATTTGAGCAATTAAATGAGTGATGTTCACTTTCATAGCAAATATTGATAGAAAGTCACAAGCACTAAGATTTTTTTTCCACATAATTGTTAGGAAAACAATATCAATACTAACAGTTAGTCCATGTTAAAGAAAACTTATAAGTAATTTGATTAAATGTTTCTCTATAAATATAACTCGGTGAACTATATTTTATGACCAAAAAAGATGAAAGAATTAAAACTATAATTTAATGAGCAATTTTTTTTCGTAAGCATACAGTAGATTGCAATATTAAAATGTGATAAGATCAAATAAAAAATAAATTACTATGAAACTTACGATAATATGACTAAAATAAAACTATTAATAAAATAGAACTACTTTAACATTTATTCATTCCACAACTATTACTAACAAATATTAAAAGTTGTTCACTCTTCCATAGCCATAGAACCATCACCAATCTGGAGATCTATCTTTCCCTTAGGATGCTCGAAGAAATCTGCTACATAAAGTTAACAACGCTAACATGATTTTCAGAGATAAGATTAGCTTCAGGATTTTTCTCTTTTTTCTTTAGTGATGCTTGATAAAGCTCAGCCAAGTGTTTGGGAGTACGACAACCACGTGCATAGTGTCCTTTTGCACCACATAAAAAACAAACACATGCTTTACCTCCTAAACATTTCTCATTCTTTCCTTGTTTCTTTTGACGGAGTCATTTATTTGATGAGTGACTAGCACCAGGAACATGATTTCTTTCTTGATCATAGTCACGTCCACGATCACGTCCACGTCCATGATCAGATCCGCAATCCTTTCCATTCCTAGCATGGTGGGCGTACACTTCATTCACTTTAGAAAATGGTGTAGACCCAGTAGGTCGAAGCTCGTGATTTTTCATTAACAATTCATTATTTTGTTTAGCCACAAGAAGGTGAGAACTTAGTTTAGAATATTTTTGAAATCCTTCTCTCGATATTGCTGCTGCAAGAGCACATTTGAGGCATGAAAGGTGAAGAGTGTTTTTTTCATCATATCAACATCATTAATAGTCTCTCCACATAATTTCAACCGAGAAAAAATTCTGAACATGGCAGGATTATACTCATAAACAGACTTAGTCTTGAAATCTCAGATGCATCCAATCATATCGTGCTTTTGGATGTATGACCATTTTTAGGTGGTCATACCTTTCTTTTAGGTTATTCCACAAAACAAGTGGATCTTTAAAAGTAAGATATTCAATTTTTAAAATTTCATCAATATAATGACGTAAGAATATCATGGCCCTAGCACGATCTTGATTTGATGTTTTATTTTCATTTTTAATGGTGTCTCCAAGATTAACATCCAAATGAATTTCAGCATCCAATACCCATGAAAGGTAGTTCTTGCCCGAACTTTGAAGGGCAACGAACTCAAGTTTCGTAATATTAGACATATTAAAAGAAAGAGAAAATAATATCTTAGCCTTCAAATTTTGATATAGTAGAGTCTCGTGCTGATAACGTATTATAAAATAAAATAACGAAATAGAGAAACTGAGAAACAGATAGAAGAGACTTTTATTATATTTTCTATCTGTATACAAAATGGAAACAAAGACATCTTGAAAGTGGAGAAGACATCCACACTACTGATTATTTCTCAATAAATTGGTTTTTATTTAACACATACACATCGAAACAATATTTTCTTAATTTCTTTTTTACAATTTTTATACTGATTATATCTCAACAAATTGGTTTTTATTTAACACACACACACATCGAAACAATATTTTCTTAATTTCTTTTTTACAATTTTTATAGAAAACTTATGTACATGGAGAAAAGATTCTACAATCATGCGACAAGATGCTAATGCCCATTTCAGTGAAACAATGATTGCCAACACTTTTACATCTTCACATTGTTTTAGATAATGTTCATGTAACAACAGCCTTTCCTCCTCTATATCATAATAACTCAATATCTTTTGCCATATTAAATTGACACACTACCTCTCAATTGAGATTATCTGCAGCAGAATGGCACGATTAACTGACCAAATTCTGATATATTGCTTCACTGCAAAAGAAATTGTTACAGAAACAGTGGTTCTTGATTCTGGATAGTAAAGGTTTAGTTGATTTCACAGGCAAAATGCTCCCAGAAATTTGATCATTTTCTCGTAAGAAGAAGAGGGAATCAGTTCAATAGTTCGCGACATCCCTTAGTGTTTCAATTAATGTAGTGTAATCAAGAGAGCGGTTTAGGAAGAAATAAGACAAATATTATTATGAAAAATAACTTGTGCGAAAACCTTAAAAGACGGATAATATGAACCAAGTGGAGTAACAAATAACGGATATTCATCTGATTGTGACAATAAATCTAATAATCTACCCTCATTTTGTTCTATAGCACAACTAACACACTTCTAGTTAAACCTTTGATACATCATCTCAAGAGGAGCTTTGTTTCATTTAAACACATACCAAGGAGACTCCGTTCGAGGCACCACCAACTCCAGCGAGCTACAAAAGCACTTATATCGCCAAAACAGAAGCATATCAAAGAAAGATTAATGGCGATTTTGAAGACAAAGTGGCTTCTCAAGTTCCAGAGATCCCATTGGCCTTTTCATACCGTAGATTTTGCTTATGTTCTCACGTGGAGGTAGCACTTGTATCTGCTGCCATTTCTTTCCGTTTCTTGAGAAAATGATGCCCAGCCAGTACTCACACTCATCTTTGGTTTCTTAGAAGGGGTTCAGATGCAGAACCTGCAAATGAAGCAACTTTCTTTAGACGAAAATGGTTCATAATTTTGAAATTTACAAGCATATATACTTGCAATCATTGAGGATAGAGAACAAGCTACATGGCATATCTTCTAAAGGAAATAATTAATATTTTGAAATAAACTGTCAAAAGAATGACTCCCTACAACAACATACCCAATGAGATCCCACGAGCGGGCAGTGGGGTCTAGGGAAAAGAATGACTCCCTCTTGGGGAAAAATACAAAATGATACTAGTGAAAATTTTTCTGGAAATTGAAACACGTGTGTGGAGGTGGAAGTCATTTCAACTACAAATATTATCTCAAAAAGACAACAAAAGGGATTGACCCTTAGCTGTCAGTACATCCATCTTCTCCCATATGAATAGATGACTCAATATGAATGTCTGATAGCATAAAAGCAAGAACGTGCAGAGAGACATTCTTTAGCTGTGGCATGATTCATTTTTGCAGGTTTAAATCTCCTAGAAGGTTCTAAATAACAATCCTCAAAACAAATGGCAGTAAGTCTTAGACTGTAGCATGTCTCTGGGTACTTCTTAGGAAATTCAAATTGCAAATATGTACAGAAACAGAAAACACTATTTGTAATGTATGAGAAGCAAAATAATATGCAGATAAGATTCATTATCTGAAATAACTTTTTCATGGTTGTTCATATAATAATTACACAATGATGCAGCACCCTGAAAAAAAAAATTATGTAATTAAGAGTTTCAGAGCATAAAAAGAAACATGACAAAGCTACTCTAATATATCTGTAATAACTGTACAAGCAAGGAGAGGCACATATCAGTATTCACCATGTCCCAACATATTTTCATGCATTGGCATTCCATTCAACACATTTTATACATCAACTATTCCATCTTTTTTGGGGGGTTGGGTTGGGTGGGGTGGCGTGGGGTGGGGTGGGGTGGGGTGGATTAGGATAAAATTCAAATAAGTAAATAACTCTTATAGAAAAGAACAAAAATAACAACAAATGCCGAAGTAAGATCTCCACTCGCATCACCCAGATTTTGATGCACTCGACCATGCAAGTATATAATGCATTTCAATTAAATATTGGAGATATATCGAGTATACAACAAACACATGCTAGTATTTTCATTTCCTCATGTGCATCCAAGATAGAAATGGGGGAGGAGATCCAAAACAGTTGAAGGTGGATTCAGTAGGCATGGTAGTTTTCACATTGAACACGTAGGGAAAAAATTATGTGCGACATCTATGGAGATCAGATAAACTTAAACAAAGGATAAGTTCTTATCATTTTGATGTAAGATATTTTGCATGGCCCACACAAAAGATAATTAATAATCATACACACCAATATATAGAACTCAGACTAAACTACTGCTCTGCATCATGACGTTTAAATTTCCATTCATCACTGCAAACGATATAGCATACTACTGATCCAATACACCAGACTTGCACAGGGATCTACAACATGATTACAGCCTAATAAATTTGATGATTAGGTTCCAAACTCTAATAATTTCATCATTTACTCCAGGAGTCTATAAGCAAAGACCATGAATACTTGGGAACATGAAATTTTCTTATACAGGATACAACTATAATATATCTTGACTAGAACTTTTATCATATAGGAACAGTATAAAAAGGATAAAACATTTTGACTTCTCCTTTACCCTTACCAGAAGTACTATCTATCTGCTTCCCCTTTATCCAGATAAATTATTGTCACCAAGCTTAAACAGGACATGACAGCAATAGTCATTTGTTACTTGTTTCTTGGTATAGAAGTGTTACCAAGACATTTAAACAAAACATTTTTTCCCCAAAACCCCAAAAGGATTTTCTTTAAAAAAAAGAGGAGCGAAGTGTCCACCATGTATCTTTTTCAGTATTCTGTGAACCTGATTAAAAAAGAAAATATTTCTAATTCATTTCATCCTACTGCCCAAATGCTAATGCTTTCACCAAATGATATGCTTATGCTCTTAAACATCAATAAATTATGTATTTGTACTGGACGTTGCAGAGAAGAAGAAATGAAATAAGGAAATGTTACCTTTCAAAGACAGAAAAAGAAAAAAGAAATAAGGATGATAGACAAAGTTGAACAAATACAAAATGACAAACAGACACACAAATGGAGATATGTGTTACCTTCACAATTTTGTTGTCCACAGACCGGGTGTTTAGAGAACTTCTCACTAAGTTCAAAAAGAACCAAACGAGATAGAAGAAGACCAGCACAAAGTGCACCAATAACAAGCATTATAAAAACTGCATCCCATCCTTTTGATGAAAGAAAGCCCGTCAAAAGAGGACCTAAAGCAGCACCCATAGATCCAGTACCATCAATAATGGCAGTAACTGTTGCAAGTGCTCGTGAATCTCCTTTCAAAGAGCTGTGAGTACCCAAATCTGCTGACACTGCAGTTGTTATAAGTGCATAAGGCCCATTAACAAACAAGCCAGCTAACATCATGAGCAGAATGTTGATCAACTTTGATGCACCTCCATATTTGCGATACAGAAGCATAGAAGGTATAGCTGCATACATGAAGCTGGCTGCGGTAGTAGCACGAGCATCAAGCTTGTCCGATAGATGCCCAGCTAGAATTCCACCAACTATACCTCCAACATCAAACAGAGCAGAGAGATTCCCAGCAGATTTTACTGAAACATACTCCCCCCCTATAGCTGCAAAGTGATCAACAAGAACCAAGATGAGGAACATGACCATGCGTCACTTGGAAATTTACAAATAGAAAAAAAGGGAATTCTGACAATGAATCTTCAAAGTAGAATGAACGTTGATACTAGTTATCATACAAAAAAAAAAGATTATTATTATTTTAAAGTTCATCAGTTAAGTTTAATATATTCATTACTTTTAAAAGATAAGGGGAACAATTGTGACAAATGGAGAACTATTACTTTGTAGGTAGCACCCGAGAAACATTTGACATCAAAGCAAGAATATAACCAACAAACATGTCTAACAAGATTCTATTAAGGAGTGAAAAGTTGAACTAGATACACTACTTTGCTAGTAATACTTCAGGGAAAAGGAAACCTAGCTGAAATTACTTGTTAAGAATGCAGTTCGTTTAGGCACCGCCTTTCAAACTTATTAGACATGCACCTTGTCTTACTTAAACTAATGCACCCTCAAACTATTATCTGCATAATTGGAAGTTCTAACAGACTCAGATGGCTTCTTTTAATTATTCTAAAACACGTAAGTTTATACTTCCTACTTCTCACTTAAGGTGGTCAGTTTAAACAGGGGTGACTCAAGATGAAGCTAGCAAAATGTTTGCTTTAGGCACCCACAATATTGAAAAAATTTTAATGATAAATTTTATGATTTATTTTCCCTTAAAATAATATTGAAGATTGTTAAAAAGGGGAAACTACAGGAATAGTCTCAAAATAAGGTGACTTTCAAATTTTGACCCCAAATAAAAAAACTTCATAAAAATAGTCTTTAGTTAGTAAGTGATGTATTTTCAACAAAATTGCCCCTGACCAATGGAGTAAATTACATAAATGATCCTTTATAATGGATAACAACTTCATACTTATTCATCTTTCAACTATTATTTTTTCTCTTTTTAATTATACTTTAATTTTTATTTTTTATTTTAGATTTTTCTCGACCCTAATTTTTTTTCTTTTTTCCTCTCAACTTTTATTTTTTATTTTTTATTTTACTTTTATTTTTTATTTCCTTTTTTATTTTTATTCTTTTTAGTTTTTCTCAAACCTTACTTTTTTTTCCTTTACTCCTCTTAACGTCTACTTTTATTTAAAAAACTTTTTATTTTTCTTTAATTTTTTTCTTTTTTCTTTATAAATTTTTCTCGGCCTTTATTTTTATTTTATCTTTTTTTATTTTTATCAACCTTTATTTTTTCCGTTCTCTCTCAACTTCTACATTTTCTTATATTTTTATTTTTTTAATATTTTTCTTCATTTTCTTCTTTTTCCGCAATTTTTATTATTTTTTGTTCTCTTTTTCGATTTCTTCCAATCAAGTTACATCTCATGAGCAAGGTTGACACTATTACATTATAAAGGCAAGACTCATGACTTGCAAACAACAAGCTACGTTTCATGGGCAAGAGTTGACACTACCACATTGTAGAGGCAAGACTTATGACTTTCAAACAACAAGTTATGTTTCATGGGCAAGAGTTGACACTACCACATTGTGTTTCGATTTATGAGATGTTCTATAACTCTTACCTTAAAGGCAATACTTAGCTCAACGACTTTCAAACAACAAATTATGTCCCACGGGTAAGAGTTGACTCTACCACGTTATGTCTTCATTTATGAGATGTTCTACAACTATTGCCTTAGAGGCAAGACTTAGCTCAAGGACTATCAAACTACAAATTATGCCCCACGGGCAAGAGTTGACACTACCACGTTATGTCTTCATTTATGAGATGTTCTACAACTATTGCCTTAGAGGCAAGACTTAGCTCAAGGACTTTCAAACTACAAATTATGCCCCACGGGCAAGAGTTGACACTACCACGTTATGTCTTCATTTATGAGATGTTCTATAACTCTTGCTTTAGAGGCAAAACTTAGCTCAAGAATTTTCAAACTACAAATTATGCCCCATGGGCAAAAGTTGACACTAACACGTTATGTCTTCATTTATAAGATGTTCTACAACTCTTGCCTTAGAGGCGAGACTTAGCTCAAGGACTTTCAAATAATAAATTATGCCCCACGGGCAAGAGTTGACACTACCACGTTATATCTTTATTTATGAGATATTCTACAACTCTTACCTTAGAGGCAAGACTTAACTCAAGGACTTTCCAATAAAAGTGACACTATCACATTATGTTTTGATTTATAAGATGTTCTATAACTCTTGCTTTAAAGACAAGACTTAGCCCAAGGACTTTTAAACAACAAGTTACGCTCCACAGACAAGATTTGACACTACTACATTGTGTCTTGATTTATGAGATGTTTTATAAATCAAGGACTTCTAAACAATAATTTATGCCCCATGGGTAAGAGTTGACACTACCACATTATGTCTTTTATTTATGACTTTTGCCTTAGAGGCTGGAATTAGTCCAAGGACTTTCAAACAACAAGTTACACCCCATGGGCAAGAGTTGACACTACCACATCGTGTCTTAATTTATGAGATATTCTACAACTCGTTTTAGAGGCAAGACTTAGCCGACAAGTTACGCCCCATGAACAAGAGTTGACACTATCATATTGTGTCTTGATTTATGTGATGCTCTATTAGTCTTGCCTCTAAGACAAAACTTAGCCCAAGAACCTCCCAAAAGAACAAGAGTTGACACTACCACATTGTTTTTTGATTTATGAAATGTTCTATAACTCTTGCCTTAGAAGGAAGACTTACCTCAAGGATTTTCAAACAACAAGTTGTGCTCCACAAGTAAGACTTGACACTACCACATTGTGCCTTGATTTATGAGTTGTTCTATAATTTTTGCATTCCCAAAGAACTTCCTAACAACAATTCATGCCCTTAAATTTGCTTTGATGTCAAAAAAAAATCCCTTCGCGGACTATTCAATTTTTTTAATTTAGTAGCAAAATATAATAGAAGTTGAGAAAAAGGAAAAAAGAGATCAAACAAAATAGAGAAATAAAAAAAAAAAAAGATTCAGAAGAAAAAAAAAAAAAAGGCGAGAAAAAAATAAAGATTAAGAAAAGAACAATGAATTAAAAAATTGAGAAAAACAAAAATGAGAGGAAAAAAATAAAAATAAAGTTTGAGAAAAATAAGGAAAAAAAAAGAGAAATGATAAAAACCACAAATAAAAGAAAAATAAAGGTTGAGACAAATGAATTAAAAAAAGAAGAAAAAAAAAAGAAATAGATAATGTTTGAGAAAAAAGAAAAAAAATAAAGGTTGAGACAAATGAATTAAAACATGAAAGTAAAATTAAAGGAAAAAATAAAAAAAGTGAAAATACTACAACAACAACAACAACATACCAGTTTATTCCTACCTAGTGGGGTCTGGGGAGGGTAGAGTGTACGCAATCCATATTACTACCACAGGTGAAGTAGAGAGGTTGTTTCCGATAGACCCTCGGCTTAGAACCAATAACAATATAATAAACACAAAACATAAATATATATAAACTTGTATAGTATGTAATAAACTAACAACGCTAGCCACAAGATAATACTAGAGCCACAGGATAATACTAAAACTATAAATCCGAAACCATAGAAAGCACTCAACACCACGAACAAGAAACTTCAGACACAGATAAAGAACACCCCCTACTGTTACCGACGCACTCCCACCCCCTAACCCTCTACCCTAATCCACATCCTCCACACCTTCCTATCAAGGATCATGTCCTTCGTAAGTTGTAACTGCTCCGTATCATGCCTAATCACCTCCCTCCAATATTTCTTCGACCTACCTCTACCCCGCCTAAAATCATCCATAACCAGTGTCTCACACCTCCACACTGGAGGATCAGAACCCCTCCTCATCACGTGCCCGAACCAACGTAACCTCACTTCTCGCATCTTGTCCTCCACCAAAGCCACTCCCACATTTTCCCGAATAACCTCATTCCTCACCCTATCTTTCCTAGTATGACCACACATCCATCGCAACATCCTCATCTCTGCCACCTTTTAACTTTTGGATGTGGAATTTCTTAACTGATCAACACTCCGCTCCATACAACATAGCCGGTCGGACTGCCACTCTGTAGAACTTACCTTTAAGCTTCGGGGACACCTTTTTATCACATAAAACTCCCGAAGTGAGCCTCCATTTCAACCACCCTGCCCCAATACGATGCGTGACATCTCGTCAATCTCACCATTGCCCTGAATCATAGAACCCAGATATTTGAAACTCTCTCTCTTCTGAATGGCCTGAGAGTCCAGCTTCACAACCACGTCAGCCTTCTGTGACACATCACTAAACTTACACTCCAAGTATTCCGTCTTGGTCTTGCTCAACCAAAATCCTTTAGACTCAAGGGTCTATCTCCAAATCTCCAACTTATCATTAACTCCTCCCCGAGTCTCGTCAATCAATACCACATCATCAGCAAATAACATACACCAAGGCACCCCCTTGAATATGTCGTGTCAAAACATCCATCACCAAGGCAAATAAAAAAGGGCTAAAAGTCGATCCCTGGTGCAACCCTATCAAAATCGAAAAGTGCTCTGAATCTCCACCTACCATCCTTACACGAGTCTTCGCGCTATCATACATGTCCTGAATCAACCTAATGTATGCCACGGGCACCCCTCTAGCCTCCAAGTACCTCTACAGAATCTCTCTACACACTCTATCATATGCCTTCTCAAGATCAATAAACACCATATGTAAGTCTTTCTTCCTCTCCCGAAATTGCTCCACTAATCTCCTCACAAGGTGAATGGCCTCAATAGTCGAGCGACCTGGCATAAAATCGAACTGATTCTCAGAGATAGTCGCAATCCTTCTCTGTCTCAACTCAACCACCCGTTCCCAAACCTTCATAGTATGACTCAACAACTTAATACCTCTATAGTTGTTGCAACTCTGGATGTCTCCCTTATTCTTCAGGCATCTTCGCTGCCTTAAAAATGATGTTAAACAACTTTGTCAACCACTCCAAACCTGCCTCGCCAGTGCTCTTCCAAAAATCCACTGGAATCTCATCTGGCCCGGTCGCTCTACCCCGACACATCCAGTGAATAGCCTTCTTGACCTCCTCAACCTCGATACGCCTATAATAACCATAATCGCAACACTCCTCAGACTTCTCCAAATCCCCCAACACGAAACCTTTGTCCCCCTCGTCGTTCAAGAGTTTATAAAAATAGGACTGCCACCTCTTTCTAATGAGGGCATCCTCAACCAACTCTGTACCATCCTCTCCCTTGATGCATTTCACTTGGTCAAGATCATGAGCCCTCCGCTCCCTGGCCTTGGCAAGCCTATACAATTTCTTATTTCCGCCTTTCTCCTCTAAAACTGCATACAACCTCTCAAAAGTTGTTGTCTTAGCCACCGTAACCGCTAGCTTAGCCTCTCGTCATGCTACCTTATACTCCTCCTTATTCGTCTGCCTCAAATCATTATCCTTGCTCTCAACCAACTTGGCATAGGCCACCTTCTTAGACTCCACCTTCCTCTTAACCTCTTCGTTCCACCACCAGTTCCCTCGATGCTTACTAGGTCGACCTCTCGAGACACCCAACACCTCTCTAACGGTCTCCCTAATGCAACTGACAGTCGTCTCCCACATACTCTCCACGTCCCCTCTACTCTCCCAAGCCCCCTACTCTTCAACTTCTCCCCCAACTCCAAAGCACTAGCCAACATCAAGCTACCCCACTTAATCCTGGACCAAGCCTCCATACTCTTCTTCTTTCTGCCCTTGTTGATTACCAAGTCCATCACCAAAAAGTGAAAATAATAAAAAAATAAAAATAGAACTTGAGAGACAAATAAGTATGAAAATTTTAAAATTATTTGAGGTGTAGAGGGGTAAAATTGTACTTGTACGATACTTAAAAAGGAAGAAAGACTAGTCTTTAAAGACTTTTCTTATTGAGGTCAAAAATCCAAAGTCATCCACTATTAAGGCTATACCATGTAATTTCCTGGTTCAAATATTATTTAAAAAAGAAAAATAGATTTAATATATTATAAATGTAGATTTATAGACTTTTTAAATCTTCTTAAAATCAAATTTAGTTGATTTAGAATTCTTAAGCTAATGAAAAAAATATTAGTTGTTATTAATTCTGATGACTTTAATAAGGAAAGGTTTTACCATAAATATATTTAATTAATTTTCAACTCTTAAATATTAGAAAAAATAGTAAAAAGACGATTTTGTCTAAAGCAAAGACTTTTAATAAAGGGTAAAAAGTTCAAACGACATTTCTAAGGCCCTTCACACTTTTAATATATTATAGAATAGACATAGATATATTAGATTTTTACTAAAAATTTGTTTTAGGCTACTAATTTTATTGAGATGTCATTCAGTTTAGAAGCCATCCTTTCTGGAATTTAAGTGTAACAAATACAAAAACACACTCAATAGCTTACTTAGTAAATAGAAGTATAGACTACAGTGCAACTCCGACATCGTATTAACTACATGCTCCTTAACCAAATGAAAGATTAGAAAAGATGGAACATATATTTACCACTTAGAAAGATTCAAAATAACAAGAAAGTAGAAACACAAATTTGATTACTTCTTTTCTTCTTTCTTTGAATTTCATTTTTTCATTTTTTCATCACTCTAAAGCTCCTCGATCAAATTTACTTACATTATCGGCAGTGGACACTTACATTATCAGCAGCGGACACTCCTAAGTACCTATATAAACTAAATTACTGCAGACTAACCTCCAATTTGTAGTTTCCTAGAACAACTTTAATAAACTAAAACAATCACATGCAAGGTATCGAGTATAGAAAACGATTTATAAATTTAAGCAACAATACCTGTTTGACTAAGGTAAAACGGCAACCAATACAAAAATGTGTATGCTACCAACTTTGAGAAGAAAAGGCACAGTGCAAATGGAATTACTCCTGGTATTAGAAAAGCATCATAAAGACCAACACTTGTCCTGTTCGAACCAACCCGAGGGACATTAAACTGTCCATTTTCAGCCACATTTTCTTTCATCGTCTGAGCTTCTTCATCGTTAGCCAGAGACGAATCCTCAACAACCGGTCGATTAGGACAAGGAAACCCAACATCTTCTGGATAAGCAGGCAATAACAAGTACACCATTATCCCCGCGAGAAATATAAACCCTCCAGGAACAATAAAAGACCAACCCCATCCATGTTCCAAAACAGCGGCAGCCATAAGTGATCCACTAATATTCCCAACAGAAGTATGAGCATTCCAAATACCCATAATCAACCCTCTTTTCCTTTTACCGAACCAATTTCCAATAACAGCAACAACAGAAGGCCAACCAGTAGCCTGAAACAACCCCGCAGCCATTTGCATAACCAAATAAAACCAAAATTCATGTATATTCCAAAAATAACCCATACCAAATAACCCCACAAAAATTCCACTTCCAATCATCCCCGTCGTTAAAAACAACCTAAGGTCCAATCTATCTCCTAAATGCCCCGCCACATACATTCCCATCGAATAACACGCAAGAAATGCAACATCAATTTCCCCCAATTTCGACGTTCCATCTTCCCCATTAAACGGTTCCCAACCTTTCTTGTTCGATTTACCCAAATCAAAACGACCCAAAATCTCCCTCTTTACGAAAAATGGACCCATAGGCCATGGATTCGTAACCGTTTCATTGAGAAACGGGTGTGGATGTAAAACACTCTTAACAATACTACTAGGTTTTCTAGAAGCATGATAAGATGTATATGCTATAAATGTAATCAATAAAACAGCGTATTTATACGTCTTTAAACTCCAATCTTTCCTTCTAATCTTTCTAATTAACAAAATCCCAGGTGGGTTTTCTTTCATTAACTCATTATTCCTTTCCATGCTCTCCCCCAAAAGAAAAAGAACTGGAATCAGAAATCAATCCAAATTTCTCGATAATTGTTCTGGATGGATAAAAAATTTTGCAGAAAAAAAGGTCTCGGAACCGGGTTCAGATTGGGGATAACAAATTTGGGAATTCACCCATATTTCGTCCAATTGTGTGTGAGCGTTTGACAGAGAGAGGGATATTGGACAGAGAAAATGGCGGGTGATGACGTGAAGGAAGGGGAAAAGCAACGTGTCAGCATTGGGAGGGTTTGAAATTCAGGTCAGGCGCCACGCCAAACCGTTAAGAGGGACCTGAAAATAAGGCCCCGCGAGGAAAGAGAATAACGGCGGCGATTGAGGGCTATATACGTGCTTTAAAATTCCACCAAATTGAATTATTGATGCATCGTTTTTGTTACGTGGTTTGTATAATGCTTCATTGAGGTTTTTAATGGGACAGTAGTTATAAATAGTGATTAAAATATGTGTATTTTTTTTATTAAGATTTTTTTATTATTTTTTTTCTTATTTGTTTTAGTAAGATTTTAACGATACATATTATCTATTAAGTTATGAACATTTAAGAAAATATGTTATGAAGTAAGTGTTGCGTTCAAACGCATATGCAAGTATACGTAATTAAATAAGTAATAAAGTGGCTCTTGCGAGCCGAATATCGAATTCATAAAAATTTATCAATTAATTATTTTACTAAATTGGGTTAGTTTCAATTATTTACTCAATCAATAAATTTCAAAGATAAATTTATGAATTTACTAAAATAAAATTTTAAAAAATAACTAACGAACAATTAATCAAGATGAAGAACAAATTTGGTCCAATCAATGAATAAATCAATCTAGGATTATGAATTCGTTAACAATTATGTCGAGCAACAATTTCATCAACTTATTTGATTTTCTAGTTGTTGATTTATGGGTTTGATTATATGATCATGGTCTTTCGAATCTCTAGTCGTCTATTTTGATTGACCTCACAACTACATAGTTGAACAGAAATGTGATTATCCAATCAGAATGCATATATAAATCTTTTCATTCTGTAACCAAGTAAGGCAATATAGGTGTATTACTATCTTATCCACAAATTAATTCTTTATTTTACTAAAGAAGAGATCTTATTTTCTATATTCTTTGTTCTATCGAATTAATTCTTCTTCCGAGCTCATAACAAATTTATATGTCTTTAAACTCCAGTCTTTCCTCTAATCCTTCTAATAGCAAAATCCCAAGTGTATTTCCTATCATTAAATTTTTATTCCCCGCCAATCTCTCTCACACAAAATAAAATAAAAAAATAAAAAAATCTATGCAAAATTTAATGATTTTTTTTTAAATTTAATATAAAATGATGGAGTAAAGAAATTGAGGAACAGATAATAGAGTTTTTTTGTTAATTTTTATGTACATATAAAATAGAGACAAAGGTATGCCTTTATAGACAACCTTTCCAACCATTTCAATCAATGAAAATAGTTGATTTATTGAAGTCATCATTTAAGAAGTTAGGCAACATTAATAATGGAGAAGACATTCGTGCTCCACCTATTTATTTCTTAACACTTTTTTCTTGAATGTCTACATAATCAATCAATCAATATATATATATATATATAAAGAGAATCATGAGATCGGTGACGTGGCACTCTCTAAAGCCAGAAATATTATTTATCTTTTTTGTCATTTTTTGATAGTTTTTCTCCCTTAAAAGATGAAAAATATACTTTAAAAAATCTACAAAATATTATAGATAGCCACATTTAATTCCTTTCCACATTAATGCTATTAATCTCCATTTTAAAAGAATTTCAGTTACAATACATACTCCTTTTTATCTTCTAGCCATAAAAAGATTTATAATTAAATAACATAGAGTTAATTCTCATAATTAATTCTCACTCAATGTGATGAATGTATAATCTCTCCTAACTAAAGATTGTTGTTTGTCACTTTTATGGATGACACAAGTACTCTATTTTGCTGCCACCAATTTTAATATCTTATTAATTTTCTTGCTATTAGATTCTATTATTTATTTATAACTTTTTCTTATCATTTTGATTTTATTGATTGTAGTTGCAATATTATGTTATTGAATTGTGTTTGAATTTTTTTCCACATAGTCTGAGATGCAAATAGTTAGATAAGCCTAGTGCTGCATTTTGATATTGATCAGTAGAGACGTAATCCGGTGTCAATTTTTTGTAATTGCAGGAACAAGAACAACAAAAGGACCTGTCAAAGAATGACTTGCAGGTGTGATACTGAAACTTTCTTGTTTTCTACTTGCAATTATTGGCATTCCTCTATCGACAATCTCTAAGTAGATTTTCGTGTTTTTGGCACTAGGGTGAAGAGTTTATGGATATCGACTCTCAATTGAACAAACATAGCAAGCCTAGAAATGGTAACAGACGCCAGCGTGCAACAAGAACTCAATTAAATGTTGTATCAGTTATATTTAAATTATGGAGATATCGTTAAATTTTATTTTACTTGATATTTCTTGAGATCATGATAAAATGATAATAAATATATCATTATCTTTCTCAAAAGATTTAATTGATCAAAAAATGTACGAGTTTACAAGTTATTTTTCTTTCGTCTAAAAAAGTTCTACATCTACACATTTGATTTCACATGAAAAGAAACTAATATTAGATAGTCGTATTTTTATCATTTAGTTTTATTAGTATTCTTTATAATTAAACCATATACAAAAAAGTCAAGTACAAAAAAGATGTCTTCAATTAATTCTACTTTTCTATTTTATTTCTTGATCTTTGAATAGTAGATCGTCTAATTAATTGATTAAGTAAGGCAAGATCTCCTTTCACTCTCTTAATTTATTCTCTTTTTTCTTAATTCTTTTCTCATCCTTTTTGCATTATTTAATTAATTAAAATGTGAATGTATTATGTTTTTATTTTTTCTCCTTTATGGGTGTTTCTAATTTTTTATTTCTAATAATTTTTTAAACTTTTAGTGATAATGTATTATATAGAGTCAAATGAATCACTTTGAAGTCTTCATGCTATGACAAGTGATTAAAATTTCACAAACAACGATTTCAAGTATTTTATTTTTTGGGAGGGGGGGGGGGGTATTTCCTTTGTAATATATTATTACTAAGTATTATATTTTTTTTTATTTGTAATGAAGTTATGTTGAGTTCCACTGAAATAATTAACATGTTTTTGAAAATATCATTTAGATTATATGTATAAGTGGATTATATTTATAAGAATGAAAAAGATTTCGCGTAAAGAAAGATTCAAAACAAAGATCTGATGTTGTACGATAACAAACAAAAATATAACAAAAGTTACTTATATATTTATGCAATGATGAAGTCAAATATTCACAACAACTTTATACATATACATACATATATATATATATATATACATACATATATATATATATATATATATATATATATATATCCTAGAAGGTCATTACCTTTTTTCTCCTTTTTGGCCTTTTTTCTATTTATAAAATAAAAACTTTAGTTATATCTTAATTATTGTGTGCTTACTAATAGACAATTGAAAAGACTCCCTTCCTTGAGAATTTACGGTATTTTCGTTACATTATAATGATCATTTATGTGGATTTTAGGTTACTAAATTTTTGGGAGAAATTAAACTTAATTTTGTGCTCTTTTAAATTACATAAAAGTTTTCATATTATCTTTACCAATGAACAAATTATAAGATTTGTAGTTTTTTTCCTCCAAAAATAATTAACGTTGGAGAAAAAAAATAAAGTTTTGCAAGATTCGATAAGATGAAGTACATGAGATGAAGATAAGAATAATGATGGTGGTGTCAAAGATTTAAAAAGAAATTTTGAGAAATAAGGTCCAAGAGGGTCCTTAGTATGATTTAAGTTACGTTCTTACTATTAAAAAAATATACTCAATGAAGAGCGGATAAAATAGTAAAGATAGAATATCAAAATCTTATCTAACAAAAGATGAAAGTAGAGGAATAAACGTGAGAAGTAAACAAATTAAAATCGAAAAAACAGGTATTAAAAGAAGTTTTTTGATAAGGTCAACAATTAGTCAAATAAATTCATCAAATTTTATTCTTTTTAGCAAACCAATGATTCACTTCTAATAATTAATAATTATGAAATTATAAATGCCTAAAATAATATATTAGCCAAGTTTATTTTATTTGTTTTTGCTTTATCTGCTCATATAAATATTTATAAGAGTATGCTGTTAAAAATAGTGAAATTTGATCTATTAATATTATCAAACTATTTAAATTTTAAAATTGATTAAATTTATAGAACTAATTTTTATATACATTTATAGTAGATTTAGTGTATATTTTCTATTTTCATAAATCTTTTTTATTCAAGACCTTCATGTATATTTACTATCTTTTTTCTCTTTTTTTTTTTTGGGGCCTAATAATAATAGAAGGTTTGAGTTGTGAAGGGGGGGGATTTTTACCTATTTTAATTCATTTAATTGTATAAAAAATCATAAAGTATTTTATACGTATTTACTTTATCTATTAAATTTTGAGTATTTACTTGTCTTAAACTTCCGTTACTTATAAAAACTCAAAAATCGCTCTTTCAACTCTCTTAATTATGTTTAATGTGCAATCTTAATGAAGTATTGTTAAATATAGTGAAAAGTCACCATATAAGCGTTAATAGTATTACATTTAATGATGTCAATATGTTAGTCTTTTTTGTTTCTATTCTTTCATTCCATACAAATATTTAGTTTTAAATTGCTTTAGTAGAGGAAGGATATCTAGGAATTATAATGAAGAATGAGGGGTCACCATACATAGGTATATAAATATAATATTTGTTATGTATATTCTTGGATATCATTTTTATTTCTCTGCAACATGACCTTGCCATTGCGATGTGTAAGCTCCATCTTTATTTTTCTTTTAGTTTCATTACTTTATGTTTCAACTTTTAGTAATTGTAGCTACAATCCATTATTACTTGATTTTTGATTGAGTTGTTCATTCATCGATCAATTGATTTAATAAAATATAACTTTTACCTTCACGTTGTTTTTCTATAACATTTTACTGAGTTTTTGATTCATTTGACTTCAAATTCCTTTTATTCCTACAATTTTTCATGCTTGGGGATTAAGATTCTGCTGAGTATCGAATTTAGTATTTGAAATCTTTTTTTTTTTTTTTTTTACCATTCTTTCATATCATAATGTTAATTTTAAAGGTGTTATTGCAAATTACAATACCAACAACAATAATTTCTTTTTGGCAATATTATATGATATGTATGACGCAATTTTGTAGATATTTAGGATTAAAGATAGCTGACATTATATTCAATTTATTCTCACAAAATGGGGTTTGGATAGGGTAGAATGTACACATACATTGTTCCCGACTCAAGACTAAAATATATTTAAATATTTTTTAGTTCTTAAAAAAATTACTTCTCATTACTTTTAATGTTCAAGTATTATTAAAGATCTTTCATAAATTTAATAAATATTTTATGATCGTGCAAAGCGCGGTCAAGTTACCTAGTATATATATAAAGGAGAATCTTCAATCCGGTGACGTGGCACTCTAATATTTGAGTATTGTTATTTATATTTTTTCTCAAATTTTTTATTTTTTCTCCATTTTTTTATAAGCAAAACATCTAACCTGTAACCTCTTCCTCTTAATTATCTCTTCTCCATAATTAGCACAACCAACCATGAAAAAACTGTTACACATATTCTTGCAACTCATTAATTATAGCATAATGCAACCTTTCATTTATATAAACATTAAAAGGATGATAATATTTATATTTTTTCTCATTTGCTTGAACAATAAAATTACTACTCCTCTATCCATTCTACTCATTCTTTATCTTTATTATAAAAGTATTTAAAAGCTGCAATATTTATTTTCATACTTAATGTAGGAGATGAAACGTATTGTAACGATTAAGAAGTTGAATGGAGTCTTGTGTAATTACAGAATATGAAAGATCTATTTTATCTTTAAATCTTGAAAACTATTATATAAACATACCTATTCAACATATGCTTCAACAGGTATGCATTTTTTCTTATGAGTTATATCATTTTATCTTCTCAATTTTCTTGTACATGTTGCTTATTGTTAAAAATAACGTTTTATAGTTTAAAGACCTCATCATATTTCTGCATTTTTTGGATTACATAAGGTATTCATGTTCTATACAAAATTGATATTTCACCTTAACTTGTGTATTCATCGTTTTTTATGTACCAAAAAAGTGTATTCATTGCTTTTTGTTAGGAAAAACAGGTTATTTCTTTTCAGTGAGTCTCTTCTCTATTCAATTTTGTATCTTGAAAGAAGAATTAGTTTGAATTTTTTTTTTGGTGTTGGGATGTTGTTGGTGTCCTTGAAATTAATCGAGTTGCGTGAAATTTAACCGGAATATTTCGATCATAAAAAAAGTAGTTTGATTTTTCTACAACTTAATTAGTAGTGTGAATTGAGTAATTTTGCATTTCACATTTTAGGTTTATGTCAATCATTTACAATTGTTCTAATTGTAGATTGATAATTTATTCATGCAAACAAAAAGAGATTATAAATTTTAAAAGTTTGACGTTAGAAATATTTATCACAGATTAAAATATCTACAAGCAATGCGTTACTATAGTAGTATATATGAGTCCTTTGTCATTTCTTTGTTTTTAAAAAAAATATATTTTTGTCATAATTTAGTTCAATCATTTAATCTGATAGTAATGTAGTTCAAGAATAAAAAGTAGTAATCTGTTTGTGTTGTAATAGGAACTTTGGTGAAACTACATGACTAAATGAAGAAATTTCCAGTGAGAAAAGAAAGAAATGTTAATTTAATTTTAAAAAACCTTTTAGCTAATTTAAGGAGTATTGTGTGTTAATGAAATACATAATTTGCAGGGCCTATTCTGGGGGTGATGCTCCCAACAAGATTTTCTCCATACCAAGGGCTCGTTCTCGAGACCTTTGGTCAAAGGTGGAGTAATCTCACCACTACACCACAATCCATGTTGGTGAAATACCTAATGTTTGTTATTGAAAAAAAAACACTAAGAAATTCCCTGTTGTACCACTTTATGTGTCATAATCAAATATGAGGTTAAATTATATATTAAATTCTCGATGTGAATTCGAACATAGAGTCTTCAAACAAAACTACAAGTTTAATAACTACATACAAAATATTATATACAAAGTAAAAAAATCAACGTACTAATTATATGAGAAATTAAATATAATATTTATAAATTAAAGTTTGAGTTTCAAGAATTATGTAAAAGAGTGAACTCAAATGAGATAATGTTCTTGTAGTTTTTTCTTAAAAAAAAAAAAAGGTTGACGGCCTCAAAACATTTGATTGCTTTAAAAGTGTATATTTGTGAAAAGAGCAAGAGTGTCAAAATTTTATTTTATTTTTTAAAAGATAAACTCATTTGTGTTTAATTCATAAATTAAAATAAAAATTTAACAAAATGCGCGAAGCGCGGACCAATTCCCTAGTGTATCTATAACTAACACAAAACAAAGAGAATATCTAATAATACATATTTTGTAATATACATTTTTAACCGCCTTATTAAA
The DNA here is from genome assembly GCA_030864215.1 of Capsicum pubescens. Taxonomy (NCBI): domain Eukaryota; kingdom Viridiplantae; phylum Streptophyta; class Magnoliopsida; order Solanales; family Solanaceae; genus Capsicum; species Capsicum pubescens. The sequence goes on along the minus strand of CM061543.1, from coordinate 70,057,268 downwards.
AATCTTATCAAAGAAAATTCAATTGGACAAAACCTTGATTAAGAAAAAAGAGAGCAACGTGTATTTACTCTCCCTGATTAAAATATCACTTAACATCTCGGAGATGCCGCATCTCATTCTTGTATATCATCTTCTCAAATGTTGAGGTTGACAATACTTTGGTGAACAAGTCTGCTAAATTGTCACTTGAACGAATCTGTCGTACGTTGATATCACCATTCTTTTGAAACTTGTGTGTGTAGAAAAGTTTTGACGAAATATGCTTCGTTTTATCTCCTTTTTTGAATTCACCGTTTAATTGCACTATGCATGCTGCATTATCTTCATATAAAATCGTGAGAACTTTGTAACATTCCTTACCACATTTTTCTCGAATGAGATGTATTATGGATCTCAACCACTCATATTTTCGACTTGCTTCATGGATAACTATTATATTCATATGATTTGATGACTTGATCATGATAGACTATTTGGTAGATCTCTTAGATATGACAGTAACGCAACATATAAACACATAGCCTGTTTAAGATCGAGTTTTGTGTGGATTAGATAAATACTTTGCATCATTGTAATCAACAAGATTGAGAATGCAATCTTCAGAATAAAATAAGTCCATATCAGTAGTCCCTTTTAGATACCAAAATATATATTTGATTCTATTCCAATGCCTCCTAGTAAGAGCAAAACTATACCTTGCTAACAAATTAACAAAAAAGATTATATTAGGCCTTGTACAATTATCAAAATACATTAGTGCATAAATAAGATATGATACTTCATAACCAAGAATTTCTTCGTTCTTTTCTTGAGGTAAGAATGGATCCCTAGTCACATCAAGTGATCAAACAACCATCGAAGTACTTAATGGATGTGTGTCATCCATATAAAATCTTTTCAAAACCTTTTCTGCATAGGTAGATTGATAGACAAAGATACTATTTGTCAAATGCTCAATTTGCAAATCAAGACATAATTTTATCCTATCAAGACATTTCATCTCAAATTTCTTCTTTAAATAATCAATTGCCTTTTGAAGCTCTATTGGAGTTCCAATAAGATTTACGTCATCAGCATAAATAACAAGTACAACAAACTCTGATGTTATTTTTATAAAGATACATGGGTAAATTGCATTGTTTATAGAACCTTATTTAGGTAAATACTTACTTAGACGGTTACACCACATGCGTTCAGATTGCTTCAAACCATATAATGATCTCTGCAATTTAATTAAATATATTTTCCGAGATTTTGAACTATATACCTCGTGCATTTTATATCCTTCGGGAATTTTCATGTATATCTCATTATCAAGTGATCCATAATGATAGGTTGTAACCACATTCATCAAATGTATTTTAAGTCTCTCATGGACAATGAAATGAATGAGATAACATAATGTTATTCCATTCATAATTAATGTGTATGTCTCTTCTTAATTGACACTAAGCCTTTGTGAAAATTCTTCTTCAACAAGGTGTGCCTTATATCTTTATATTTTATTTTTTTATTTTTTTTATGCATAAAAATTCATTTATAGTCAACAGGTTTAATACGATTTGGTGTTTGAACAACCGGTTCAAAAATTTCACGCTTGACAAATAAATTCAACTCCGATTGAATTACATCTTGCCCTTTTTGGTCAATCATTTCTTTGTTGACATTCTGTCAGGATTCGATTTATGAGTTATGATGGCACCTATGATACAAGACAAAACTACTAAACCAAAAATCAGCAACTAAAAGAAGAGTAGATGAAGAAGAGAGCACATGGATTCAAACAAAACAAAAGGAAAAATTGCATTAAGTAACGGATAGATAGTGAGACATACACCTACATCAATGAATATCACCAAGGTGTGTATCAAACACCAAGACACACAACACCAATGGAGTATAACACCACACTCTTAGATGGACATAAAGGGATCAACTCCTCAAGCACCCACCTTTCTTGCCAAAATGTCAACTTAAGTGAATCCACACTCAAACTAACCCTAGTTTCAATGTCTTTTCCTAGACCTACACTACAATAGCTTTTCTAAGCCCTACACTAAAGAAAGAAAATATAATTTTAGTATCACTCAATCAATTCATCAAAAACTAATGAAAAATAGAAGCCTAATTGTCTATTTATACTTATTACAAATAAAGACTAAAATACCCTTAATGAAGGGTGCTCCTTTGGAGTGTAAAAAGAAACACATCAAAAGAAAATATTGCCTTTAATGAGTCCAAGTATAGGTGGCCTTGGAGAGTAAGAGCCACTTCTTCTCTCTTTGACTTGAACAAGGCTATAAAATGGTTCCAAAAGGTCTTCAACCGCCTTGCAAATCCAAGCTTAGTCTTTTGAGAAGGCCTTGTAATCCTTGTGCTCTTCATGTTTGTATCACCCTCTCCATCTTGAAAGGAATTTGACCTTAAATTCACGCCTTGCAAAATCAAAGAGAGGGAAAACAAGTACATAGTCCTCATGGCATGAGGGTTAGCATTAGTACCACAAATTATATAACCATGCCAATGGGGGTACATTTTTGGAATACAACCAACAATCCTTTATTATGATTATGAAACACTTAATACAAACATCACAAAGGACATGGCTAAGATAGACATCAAGGAGTAAGGAATACAATCCGATACTATCACATATATCATCAAGCCAAGGTTGTTCACATTTGAAATATATCCACGGGTCCTTTATGTGTGACATGAAAAACTTAGCATGAATGTCACAAAGGAAATGACTTTGGAAAATATCAAGAGATAAGGAAACTACAACGGTCTTAATGGATTTACTATACCCAAAAGGTCAGACTACCTTTATCTTAGGAACCATAAGATACATTTATTTCATTACCTCTACAAAGGACCTCATCAAATATGGCACCACTATTGATCTCAAGGTCCACCTAACCCACATGTTATTATTATTCAAACAAGGAAACCAACCACCAAACTTCCTACCTCTACATAACACAAATTCAAAATTAACACGGTTATCATCATAGGTAAAGCGGTAGTATAGGAAGGAATCAAGTGTGAAGACATCATGCTGAGGGGGTACACTTTTAAAATACAACCAACAATCCTTTGTTTTAACCATGAAATACTTAGTATGATTATTACAAAGGATAAGGACAAGGTAATTATCAAGGAAAAATGAAGACACGCCAAAACAATTCCTTTCCCGCCCCACTAGTGCACCGGGATCAAATGGATGAAATAGCCAAGGATATAAGCCAAGGTTACTCATTCCCTTTACTAGGGAATCATACTCACAATCACCCAAAGAATTTGATTTTAATGGAAGACTAACATTCAAGAATAAGGATCTACGACCTAGAAGACTTCCCTCAATAAGATGCATTCCATCCTTCACATCTTCACTAATTGTTAACAACTCACAAACCAACGTAGACTCACTTTGGTTTTCACAAAGGTCAACTAGTGTGTGAATACTTTTGTCACTTGGTAATGAAACCTTATTCAAGTTATAAGTGTAAGCACTAGATGGACACAAATCATTCTTACGAAAAGAATTAATTTTGTCATCTAAAGGATCAACTAGTGCTTGTGTACTTACAACAAGAGTTTGGTCCTTATGAAACCTAACAGCACCAAGAGTATCACAAAAGGAAGATTCATACACTTCTACACTAAGCAAATCCAAAACAACACCAATTTGGTCATTACTAGCCACATCACAACAATTCAAGTTTCTAGGAATGTTGAAGATAAATTTGTTACCTTGTAGATCATGGGAAGTGCATTCTTCACTTGGTTTTGAACCATGGAAGCCCTCATGTTCCACATCACAATGGAATATGTCAATATTTCTCCTTGGATTCATTTCTTCATCACTTGTCCCAAGATTTGAAATTTCGGTCAAGGGTTCCATTAAATCATCAACCATGGGTACGTGTGGAGCTCCTCTTGGATTTTTCTTTGATAATATATGATCTTGAACCTGCACATAAGAAGAATCAATGCTAAGAAAAATGCTAGCGCATGGGTTAGTAAGTAACAAGGGTTCTTTGTTGACAAGACCCACACGCAAGTGTTTCTTTCCCTTTCCAATTTCACTACCCATGATTTCCCTTTCCCTTTCCCTCTTTTCTTCATATTCTTATTGTACCTCACCATCAAACTTCTCTCCATCTTGAAGCTTAGCCACATTCTAATCGAATTCTAACTCTTTCTCTTCTTCTACTTGTATAGGGTAATTTCGATTTAGTGAAGCTTGGAGAGGAGGTATTGGATTTTGTGGAGTATAGGGTCTTTGGACTTGAGGTGTTTGGACTTGTGAAGGGTAAGGCCTTTTGTCAAGTGGGTTTGGAACTTAGTAGTTTGGATTTTGTGGAGGTTTTGGTGGACATAGTCTATTAACACCGGCTTTCATTCTAATCATGTCACCTTTTATTGATCCCAAATCACCCTTAGTTGATGCCATATCCTCTTTTATTGTTCCAATATTCGATTGCATCATCTTTATTTCACGGTCAAAGAAGTCAAGTTGAGCCAAAATTGCATTAGCAACATTATTTTCCAAAGTTTGGGAAATAGTACCCTCGAATTCCATAGCTCAAATACCTAAAATCAGCAAAGAAAAAAAATCCTACAAAACAAACAAACACGTTAGTTCAAAAAGAATGAGAAAATTAACCATAAAAATAATAAAAACTTACCACAAATTTGAAGGAGAAATGGGTAAATAATTTTTATCCAAGTCCCAAAATCACCCACAAATATTGTCCCTAAGTTTTCCCACTTTTAAAGTTTAAGATTCTTGAAAATGAATGAGAGATGGTGAAAAATGGGTTAATTGAGGTATTTATACCCTTCCCAAGTCCACGAATATCGCTTTAGCGATATCCTGACGACTACTGCACAGGTACCACTTAAGCAGTCCCATGCCGCTTTAGCGGATACCGTTTAAGTGGTAGTTGTTCTGCTTTAACGACATTCGAACATGCTAATCTGATCGCTTAAGCGATTAGCTGGATGCTTTAGTGGACCTCCGTTTAAGCGATCCAAATAGTTGCTTAAGCTGGTGCACCAATTGAGTGTACCAAGTTTGATCCAGCTTTTCGCCAATCCTTAGAGACTCATACGGAATCCCATATATGAAAATGGACTATGCTATACTATCAAATTCGATGTTACAGACTTAATGATGTAGCAAAATTTTCATCTGAGGTCGTTTTCAATAAAAAGTGGATCCCACACCCACTTATCATTTTTCTTAACTTTCAACCAATAGTTTGAAATGAGTCTAAGAGTCTCGGGACCCGGACTAAGGGCCCCTCTAACCTAAAATTGATATTTTGTAGCTGTTGGAATAGTCAAAATTTACATACAAGGTCGTTTGACTGAAGTTTTTGTCCGATAGTCAATTTGAACCAATAAGGCTTTAAAATAGAGAGTTGACTCTAGAAATCAAACGAACTGCCTGGTAATCGAACTGTCAGCTCCAACAAGTCATAAATAACTTGGGAAGTTATAGAAAAGCTATAAATGACAAAAATAAATGAAAAAATAGAAAATAACCCGAAGGATCATTACACATTCTGTGACAAATTGAGGTTCGAGACCCTCACTATCTTTGATGGTTTTTGTTGCAACGTTATATGCAAAGACATAGTCCACCACTATTTCTGATCGATTCAAATTAGTTTCGCCATCACTTGTATTTATGGACAATTTCTTATTTTCTTTAGTTTCAGACTCATTAATTTCTTCAGGGATATCAAAAAAATCATGAATGCCCATGTGAGATTCTTTCATAGTGTCATCTAGATCATTTATTTTTCTTTTTTTTAAAGATTTTTATTCTTAGAACCCAATGATCTACCAAGATTCAGATGTGCTTTGGACTCATTAGCCATGACACTAGTAAATGGTTCTACAGAAACCTCAATTCAAATTGGAACATTCACTGAAGGAATATATGATTTAGTAATTCTTTTCAAATCTATAAATTGATGTGACATTTGATTTGCAATTTTTTGCAGTTGAATAATCTTTTGTGCTTCTTGCTCACAAACAGAACACATGGATCAATATGAGATAGTGATGAATTTTTTCACATAATTTATCTTTTGATTTCACTATTTTCTTCACCTAATTTTGGAAAAACAATCTCTCAAACAGACAATCTGCAAATCGAGTAGTGAACATATCTGCAGTTAATGATTTAAGGTAGCAAATAATAGAGGGTGATTCAAACCCAACATATATTCATAACCTTCTTTGGGGGCCAATCTTTATGCAATGTGGTTGTGTAATAGACACATTCACAACATATTAAAAAATTCTCAGATAAGATTTATTAGGCTTTTGACCCAAAATCAACTGTAACAGAGAATATTTATGATAATTTTTATCGATCTGAGACAAACAAGTGTTGAGCATGCAAAACAACATGACCCCAAATAGAGGTAAGAAACTTAGTTTTTATAAGAAATGACCTTGCTATCAATTGGAGACGTTTAATTAATGACTCAGCAAGGTCATTTTGAGTGTTAACATGAGCTACATGATGTTCAACTTTTACCCCAATGGATAAGCAATAATCATTGAATGTTTGGGATGAAAACTCTGCATTATTATCAAGGCAAATAAACTTAATCTGACTATCAGAAAGCTGTGCCTTTAACCATACTATTGTGCCAACATTTTTACAAATGCTAAATTGTGAGATGACAATAGGCACACATGAGACCGTCTAAAAGAAACATTTATTAAGGGCATGAAATATTGATAAGACCCACAAGGTGGGTGAATAGATCCACAAATATCTCCTTGTATACATTCTAAGAACACAGGGGACTCAATCTCAACCTTAGTTTGTGACGGCTTCACAATTAACTTACCTTGATAATAGGTAGTATAAGAAAATTCATTATTTTAAAGAACTTTCAAGTTCTTTAATGGATGTCCATTTGAATTTTCTATAATCTGTCTCATCATTGTAGATCCAGGATATCCTAATTAATTGTATCAAAGTTCAGAAATATTGAAATCAGTAAAAGTTTGATTTACTAAAGAATGTGCCGCAATCATACTAATTTTTGTCTAAAACAAGTCATAAGATAAAATAATTTTTTTTTCAATAACACATGTCTGTCCGAAGACATTCTTGGTAATACCAAGATATTTAAGATTCAACTAATCCATTATCTTGATATGATAATCATTTTCACAGATATCTTTAAAATTCAACAAGTATTTTCTGAACTTAGGAGAAAACATAGCGTTATTTATGATGAGTTTAGCTTCCTTAGACAAAACTATAATGTCTCTTATGAAGCCTTCAATCAAATTAGAACCAGAAATCTTACTAATATTTATTTCGTCCATATTTAAATGAGAAAAATATTTCTCATTTTTAAATATTGTGTGTGTTGTACTAGAATCAATTAAGCAAATATCTTCATAACTGAATAACTTGCTTTGAAAATTATTAATTTTCAAATAAAATGACAACACAAAATAAATGTATATTAAATATTAATGATGAATAAACTACAAAGTCAACATTAAGTGGTATAACAAATTTGAGCAATTAAATATGCAATGTCAACTTTCATGGTAAGTATTATTAAATTCTACTAGAAACAAGTACAAAGATTCATTTTTCATGTACTTGTTAAAAAAAAAACAATACTAATAGTTAATTCATGTTAAATCAAATTTATAGGTTATTTAATTAAATGTTTCTCTATAAACATAATCCGGTGATCTATATTGTATGACACCCAAAAAGATGTAGGAATTAAGATTATAACTTAATGTTATAATGTAATGCTCAATTTTTTTTCTTTCATAAGTAGACAGTGAATTGCAATATTAAAAATTGATAAGATCAAATCAAAAATAAATTACTAATAAACTTACGATAATATGACTAAAACAAAAGTACTAATTAAAAAAAATTAGAATAACTTAAGTGTAAATTAACATTATTTTATCACACTACTATTGCTAACAAATATTAAAAGTTATTCACTCTTCCATATCTATAGAATCATCACCAATCAGGTGATCTATCTTTTCTTCAGTGTACTCGAAGAAATCTGCTACATCTAAGTGAGCGATGTCAACATGATTTTCAGAGATAAAATAAGCTTCAAATTTTTTTTGCTTTCTTCTTTAGTGATGCTTGATACTCAATCAAGTGTTTGGGAATACGACAGTCACATGCATAGTGTCCTTTTGCACCACATAAAAAATAAATACATGCTCCAACTGCTTCAGATTTCTCATTCTTTTCTTGTTTCTTTTGATGGTGCCATTACTTTGATGAATGATTAATATCCAAAACATGATTTCTTTCTTGATCATAATCGCAATCACGACCATATCATGTCCAAATTCATGGCCAGACCCACGATCTTTTTCACGTCTAACATGGTGGGCATATACCTCATTCATTTCAAGAAATGGTGTTGATTCAGTAGGTCTAAGCTCATGATTTTTCATTAACAAATCATTATTTTATTCAGCCACGAGAAGATAAAAACTTAGTTCAGAATACTTCTTGAAATCTTTCTTTCGATGTTGTTGTTGCAAGAGCATATTTGAGGCAAGAAAGATGGAGAGTGTCTTTTCTATCATGTCAACATCATTAATAGTCTCTCCACATAATTTCAACTAAATTTTTTTTTTTGAACATAACAGAGTTGTATTCATGAACAAACTTATAGCCTTAAAATCTCAGATGCATCCAATTATATTGTGCTTTTGGATGTATGACCATTTTTAGATGATCATACTTTTCTTTTCGACTATTTCACAAAATAAGTAGATCCTTAATTAACAGTAAGATATTTAATTTTTAAAATTTTATCAATATGATAACGAAAAAATATCATAGCCTTAGTACGATCTTGATTTGATGCTTTATTTTCATTTTTAATGGCGTCTCCAAGGCCCATAACATCTAAATGAATTTCAACATCCAATATCCATGAAAGGTAGTTCTTGCTCAAATTTTGAAGGACAACGAACTCAAGTTTCGTAAAACTAAACATATTGGAATGAAGAGAAAATAATATCTTAGACTTCGAATTTTGAAATAGTAAAATCTTGTACTAATAACGTATTATAAAATCACAAAGTAAAGAAATTGAGAAACAGATGGCTGAGTCTTTTGTTAATTTTTATGTGTATATAAAATGGAGATAAAGGTATGCCTTTGTAGGCAACCTTATCAACCATTCCAACCAATAAAAATAATTAATTTATACATTTGAAAAGCAAAACAATATTGATAATGAAAAACACATTCACAGTCCACCGATTTATTCTTAACAAAACTGATAATTTTTTTTAGTTTTAAGTTTTGCAGAAAGACATAAAACTGATATTGAAAAATTGACTGAATCAGGTTAGAACAACTTGGAAAATTCACCCATAATTGGTCCTAATTGTGTGTGTTTTCGAGAGACAGTGACAAGCTACGTGTCAGCATTAGGAGGATTTGAAATTCTGGTCTGGCGCCATGCTAAACCGTTAAGACGGACCTGTACAAAAGAACTCGGGAGGAAAGATATTAAAGTGGCCATTTTTTTACTCCATTTCATTTTATTTGATCGCGTCAGTTTAATATTTCATTTGAAAAAATAATTATTAGCAATTTATTTTTATTAATTTTATTTTTAAAAATTTAAATTTAATTATTAATATTTTATACAATTATAATAGAGATAGTGTTGAAAAAAATAAACTTCACTTAATTTTATAAAATTAAAATAATTATACTATATCGTAAGGGGATGAAGTACACTAAAACGAACAGAGTAATTAAATTACCACAATGCGGCATATGAAACAGAACGTAGATGCGGTTGCCCTAAATTAAAAAAAATAAAAAAATTAGCATTACGAGTACAAAGAATATTTTCTAATATACTATATATTTTTAAATTTAAAATCACCATATTCCACTATACTAAAGTCTTACTTGCTTAGATTATAAAAAAATATCTAATGAAAGAGAATTTGTTTCATTGGCCCTACACCTACTAAAAAGAATAGAGGTTAACGCGGCGATTTTTGATTGTATGCAATATGCATGCTTTTAAAGTTTCAAGAATTAGAATTATCAATAGAATGTTCTGGTTTTCAGTAAGAGTCCGTTTGGAATTGCTCTTACAAAATTACTTATTTAAGAAATATTTTTATAAAATAAAAATACTTTTAAAAAAAGTAATTTGTATTAATAAATTTATTTGAAAAATATTTTTAATAAACAAATTATATTTGAATAATTTTTTTCAAGAAGTATTTTTTTAAGATAAATAATCAAAAATAACATGTATCAATAGATTTTTACTACTAAAATTAATTTATAGAAAAAATTTATTTTAAATATCTATTATAATATTTTTAATTAAAATTTTATTTTATTTGATTAAAAAACATGTACTCTAAAATTTTCAATCAATATTTATATACATAAATACATTAAAAATATTAATAATGATATATTACTTAAATAATTTAAATATCACTTTAAAATATCAAACAAAAATAAATATAAAAATTATTTCATAAATTAAATTATTATTTATGCAAAAATTAACGACAAAAATAATTAGTCCTTCATACATCACAAAATTCTCAATGATTTCATCCCTAATTTTATTATGCAATATCTCCATACTAGAAGAAGATTTATCTTGTATTTCTGAAGGTATACCAAAAGGCTCATCTCCTTCTTCATATATATAAATTACATGGTAAAATATGTCACTTTTCATGAATTATTTATTTAAAATTTAATATTTGAGAAAAAATTTACAAGTGTTGTCAAAATATCATTTATTCTTGTAACGTGATTCATCTGTCATTATTCTTGTAATTATGTAATAGATCTGAAGTCTTTGGCATAGATATGAACTTTTTTAATATGGATATGGGAGAAGTTAGTACAAAAATTACTAAACTTGAAGAGGTTGATATACGTCTAAATCTTGATTTATTAAGTAAATGGACTATTCCCAAGGTAGATATAAAAACCATTTATGAACATGGTTTCTTTGATAAAGTGCTTCATAAGCAAATTATAAAAATTACTGAACAGTCTTTAGCATTAAATGCGGATGAACAAACTATTAGACTATTAAATAAACGAGATATTGATATGTATAAATGCCATTATAATTTCATGCATATAGGAATGGTTCAGATTGCATTTAAACCATTAACCCTTAAAGGGTTATCAGAGACATTCCTAGCTACACTAAGGGACGCTAGAAATCTAAATTTTAGATAGTCTCTTATGGGTTCAATTGATCCACTGTAGCTTATGGTCCAGTATATTTTAACACCCAACCAAATTTATAATTATCTTTGACTAATGCAAATATCCTTGATGCTCTAACTATGAATATAAAAACTCATAGTTATAACTATGCCCCTGGTTCTGAGTTGATCTGTCTTTCATATAGAATTTATTATAGATTATTAACTACTTTGAACCCAAGATGCAAACTGATAGATGATGCATCCAATCAAACCCTATTGATCGAAACAAACTTTGTAAGATTCAAAGTCACCACCAGGAGACCTATCAAATGGGATGAAATTGATTTTCCTGAAATATGAATCTTAAATTCAGTTACTTCTTCGAATCAAGTCACGGATGATGTGAAAAACTCTGAGTTATCTCATGTAACTCAAAATTTAGATGGACAAATTTTTCTTTAATTTGACAACAAATTCACGGTTTATAACCGACATTCTTTTTCTATGCCTAAATTATTGTCTGCTATACATCGTATATCTCCTATTGAACCAGTTTATTGTCCGGTTAGGAATCGCGCAGCATCTTTACATACTATTAATTTTGCATCTATACCTGCATCTAAGCGTTTTGTAGAAAAGATTAAAATCAATCCTAAAATAAATATTGTTCAAGATAGTGATAATATCTCTGATAGGGATAACCCAACTCCTTCTGAAATGGAGTTCGATGTTAACAGTGTTTAATATGATTCCATACCAAATCTAAATTGATTTTAGTTCTGGTTCCCAGACAAGGAGTTATATTAAAAAAGAATTTTTGATAAAAAATGAAATCGATTTAGAATTTGATTCTTTGAGACTTACAGTCCAGATGAACTAAATAATATTTCTCAAGAATTTTATGAGATGTGTACATTGCATAATCAGATCATGTGCTTTGTGCTGTGGTTCATAATCACATATTTACCATTATATATTAAGGTATTGAAAAGATTTTACCAAGATGTGAGTGGTAGTATTCTTCAAACTATTTACCCTCCCCAATCACCTTTTGTATTACCTAATAATACTGGTATTACTTTTTCCGCCTTCCAAAAATTCATTGATAATGAAATTGGTAAAGTAACTATTGCAGAAATAAATAATCTGATTGCTCAGAACAATTATTTGAGTCATTATGTGAAAGTTTTGGAAGAACATATTTCTTCTCTTGATAAAAAACTTGATGAATTGATTGAGATGGTGAAATAGCTTAGTGTTAGTCCAAAGTCATCTGATATTGTTTCCTCTTTAGAAAGCAAGAAGAAAAACTTGACAACTAGGCCTTGTATTCAGAGACCTCTAGATATTGAGGGATTTAAAAAATTGTCTCACATTGAAGAATTGGAAAAAATGCTTGATAAGAAGTTTTCTTGTTTAAATATTAAACCCATTGATTTGTCTAATACTTTTACTGATAGCATGAAATCTACTCCAGATATGGGGAATGGAATCTACTCTGAATTTAATAAGATCAGAGGTATGATTAAGAAGCAACCGAGGAAAAAATATGTTGATATACCCCGTATGACTTCTAACTATTATCCACGTCCAACTCTTCAAGATGTTCTGATAGAGGAAAGAGATTGAAATCAAACTAATTCATCGTATAACAGAGATGCAATTTATGAATGAAACTTTGATGGCTTATCTGAAAGGCAATTATCTGTTCATGTTCATCGAATGTTAATGTATTCTACTATAGCGAAAGCTACTATAGCTGCCGAGAATCGTTAAAGACGTACAGATGTAACTATTTGTAAAATGATTGTTGCTGATTTTACTGGCCAACTTCGTGGCTGGTAGGACAATTTCTTAGATAATGATAAAAAAATGCAATATTTGAAGCTAAGAATTCCACCCCTGGTGTTGATAACCTAGGAAGAGTATTACCTGCGGGTAGAAAAGATGTTGTTTATACTCTTATGCTTATTATTATTGAATATTTTAGAGGTAGATTTACCAATCAATATGAAAATACTCGAATACTCCTAAATGGTCTTACATGTAGGATCTTAGGAGAATTTAGATGGTATAAAGACACCTTTCTAAGCAGGGTCATGGATTTACCCGAAAGTTAGTATGAACATTGGAAGGCGAAGTTCATAGACTTCCAATGTTCATAGATGGTCTTCCTTCTTTATTTGCTGAAAGGGTTAGAAATGAGATTAGGAGCTCGGATTCCCATGGTGAAATATCCTTTGAAAATTTTACTTATAATCAGCTGATAGCAGCCTGTACTCAGCAAGGTTTAGCTTTGTGCAATGAGTTAAAATTGGCTAGACAAATTAAGCTTGATAAGCTTAAAGAAAAATCCCAATTAGGAGATTTTGTGAGCAATTTGGTATGGATAAATCAACTTTTTCTTCTCAGGGGAAAGGTAGAACAAATTCCAATACTAAATCTGATAATCCTTATAATAAAAAGAGATCTAGATATAGGTCCAAAGAAGAGCATGAAATTCGTAAAGCCCATCGTAAGTCTACCAGATTTGCGAAGAATAGGTCCAAGAGTGATCTCGCAAAAATTAAGTGTTACAGATGTGGTAACCTAGGACATATTGCTCCTAACTGCAAGCTCCAAAAGATTTAGTCTTTAGGTCTTGCTGATGATATTCATGATCAAATATATGGTTTGTTATACACTTCTGGTTCTGAGTCTGATTATAATTGTGATTCTGAATCTGAAAGTGATGTTGAATTGTCTGATTCATCTGATCGTGATTATGCTAATATGAATATTTATGCTGACTGCAATAGTGATAATTGTATTTGTGATGAAGCTTTTTATAAATTGCAATCACAGTTTGATGATTTAGATTTGAATGTTCAAACTCTCACTGCTGATAGCGTTCTTGAGTTATTAAAAGAAGTTTTCGATGAAAAACTTTGTGAAAAAATTATTAATTTTTCTACAAAAAAATCTGCTCATAGCGCCCCTAGTACTTCTAAAACTGCTGATAGCATTCATGTTACTCGAAGTACTGATAATAATTATTACATGCCTTATTCGTTAGCTTAGGTTAATAAACGTCTTGCTATAAGTCAATTACCTGACAAAGACACATCTTTCAACGATTAAAAAATTGAGGTAGATAACCTGAAAAAAAAGATTATATCCCTAAAATAAAACCAAATGATTTGTGATCACCGAATTACAAAGATTGAGAAAGATACTTCTCACTATGACGTTTCTTCCAGTTTCAAAGAGAAGGTAAAAGTGTCAGAAAATGAGGACAATGACATTGTCCTTATTCAAGATCTTAATATAAAAAATGACTATTTTCTAGGAATGATGCAAATTGTTACTGCTCATAAATGGTATATTAATTACACTATATTAATTGATAATGATTTCTCTGTAACTAATATTGCCATGATTGATAGTGGTGCCGATGTTAGTTGCATTCAAGAAGGTTTGATTCTGACTAAATATTTTCATAAGACTACACATATTGTTGAGTCTGCATCTGATCATACCCTTGATATTAGTTATAAATTGCCTAATGCACATATTTGCTGAAATAAGGTATGCATTCCGCATTTCTTCTTTTTGGTGAAAAATCAATTATATCCCCCAATTATACTTGGGACACCTTTTATAAATGTCATTTATCCTTACACTCATATTGATGCTAAGGGATTCTCTGCTACTTATAAAAACAAGGAGATATCCTACCTTTTTGTTACAGATCCAGTAACTAGGAATATAAATGCTTTAATTGACATAAAGCAAAGACTTGTTAATTTTCTTCAACTTGAAATGTTTAGCATAAATATTGATGATACCATAAAATCTGCTAAGATTCAAGAAAAAATAAAAATAATTTCCAAGCAAATGATTGTTGAGGTATGTGCTGATCATCCCAATGCTTTTTGGGATCGAAAACAACACATTGTAACTCTTCCATATGAAGATGATTTCTGCGAAGATAATATCCCAACGAAATCTAGACCTTGTCAAATGAATGCAGAGTTAGTAGAATTCTGCAAAAAGGAGATTGATAATCTCTTACAAAAAGGTTTGATAAAATATTCTAAATCACCATGGTCTTGCACTGCATTTTATGTGAATAATGCTGCTGAAAAAGAACGTGGTACATCGAGGTTAGTGATGAATTATAAACCTCTTAATAAATTTTTAAAATGGATTAGATACCTTATTCCAAATAAAAAATATTTATTGTCCATATTACATGATGCCAATATATTTTCAAAATTTGATTTAAAATCTGGTTATTGACAAATTCAGCTATTTAAAGAGTACACTTATAGAACTGCTTTCAATGCCCCATTCGGACAATTTGAATGGAGTGTGATGTCTTTTGAATTAAAAAATGCCTCTTCTAAATTCGAGAAAATAATGAATGACATTTTTAATCTATATATGGATTTCATTATTGATTATATTGATGATATTCTTGTGTTTTCTAAAACATTAGTATTTCATTTTAAACATCTTGATATATTTAAAAATATTGTAATACAAAATGGTTTGGTGATATCTAAACCAAAAATGAGTTTATTTCAAACAAATATTCGATTTTTAGGTCATAATATTTGTCGAGGAAAGATAGTCCCTATTCAGCGTTCTCTTGATTTTGCTGAAAAATTTCCAGATGTCATCACTGATAGAACTCAATTGCAACGATTCTTGGGTAGTTTGAATTGTATATCCCCATTTTATGAAAATCTGTCAAGAAATTTAGCCCCCTTATATGATAGGCTAACAAAAGGTTTTAAAGGTTCCTGGACTGATAGTCACACAAACCTTATTAAACATATTAAGTAACGGGTCAAATCTTTGCCTTGCTTAACCTTAGCTAATCCTGCTTGGCTAAAAATTATTGAAACTGATGCCTCTAACATTGGTTTTGGTGGAATACTTAAGCAAGTTAATCCCCATGATAATACTGTGCTATTAATTCGATTTCATTCTGGAAAATGGATTGATAGTCAAAAGAAATATGCAACGATTGCACATGAAATATTAACCATTGTTAAATGTGTTCTTAAATTTCAGGATAATTTATATAATCAATTTTTTTTAATTAGAACAGATGCCCAATCAGTGAAGTATATGTTTAACAAAGATTTTAAACATGATGCTTCAAACTTAATGTTTTCAAGGTGGCAGGCTCAACTAGCCCCCTTTGATTTTGAGATTCAATATAAGAAAGAAATTGATAATTTTCTACCTGATTTTTTATCCAGAGAATACCTCAGTGAAAAATGAATTTTTACACTCATTTTCTCTGTGAAAAATTATTAATCACCATTATAAAGGCACTTACTTTAAACGCAGATATGCATATTTTTATAATTAAAAAAATCATCCATGAACTAATAGAAGATGAATTTGCAGTCTTCAATTATGATAAAGTTAGAGATGAAATAGATTGGTATGATATTGATCTATCTGACTAATCTATTATGTGCAGCATGACTACAAATCCACCCTGGCAAATGGCCGGTGGAAGAGGCAGAGGAAGATACTCCTCTGGGGAAGATCCGCCTCCTCATCACAGCCTCAGGCATCATCATATGCTTCATCATCTAATGCCCCAGTGATACGATGGGGAAATATATGTTTAATAAACTCCAAGATTTCATAGATAGGCAAATCTTCATATTCACAATTGATCCATCTAGAAGATATTCTGGAGGATTATCCATTATATGGACAATTGCAGTCATATCTAACTGCAAAGAAAGTAGATACGTTTGCTAATATTACAAAAAAAAACACTGATAAAAAACCTTATGAACAAACCGATAATAGAGAGCTGATAGTTCTTATTGAAAACTCTAAAATTTAGAGGCAAAATAAACCATGAAAGATAATCCATAAACATTTGATTCCTAACCTTTATTTTGCAGGAGAGTCATATAAGACTCGTGCATATTATGAGACAATTCTGCTATCTACTGGAAGTGCAGAAATTGAACATTTTCAAGTTTATGATGGAGAACAAGATGTGCATGGGTTCTCAAAAATGGTGGTTAAAAAGATTATTACTCTTGAAGATTGGGGTACGGCCTCAATGGTAGAAAGACAGATGATAATGAAAGGTTCCAAGATTAATTTCATATATTGAGACTATATTGAGGCCTTCACCAAGGCCTTATATTACAATAATAATAAGCATAAACACACATGATTTATTAAGATTTGTGCGAAGATATTCGATGAACAAATCCCTACCTGGTTCATTAATTGGTGGTTGTATCATGGCCCAAATACTCAGATATTACCTGATTCATTTTTAAAATTATACAAAAAATGGACAAAAGTATCTCCATTTTGACTGAGTTATATCACTCAGATCATGTATGCAATTTGGACAAGATTGACCCGATGTACTTCTTTATTGAATTCTCCATTCCATGGATTCACAAATGGAGTGTTGAATTCGAATTTACTAAGCAAAAAAATACCTTGTCTCTATAGGGTATTTTACAGTAATTTTTGGGACAACTAATGCGCAAAGACCTAATTACTAAAAAATTGAATGGGCAAGAGCTTCTTGATACCATTGATAATAAAATTCATGAATATACAAATGCTTCTTAGAAAAATATTGTTGAGGACAAATCATTAAAACATATTTCCAGAAGAATTTCTATATATGATGGAGATAGAATTCAAATGATAGAACAACATCTGAAAGAAGTTCGTAAAAATCTTATGAAGACTATCGAACAACATTTAGATACATCAATGAAGAACATCACCAACGATAATATTGCGGGGGATGATCAAGATTCTCAACCTATTGATTCAGAAGATACTCTGAATGAGGAAGCCATTGTAAGGACAGAGGAATTTCTCCGCTAATTGAAAAAAGGAAAAGATAAGGTTTAGAAGAGATAATGGGACCCTCTGTTACTATTTACACAGTAGATCCACTGTGTATAGGGACCCAGATGTGGGACCCATAAATACAATACTATGCATAGATTTTGTTATTTTCTATATATAGGACCTTCATTTGTTAGGGAAGGTTAGAAGAAATTTTTTCATTTTCTTTGTTTCTCTCTCTAAGTAGTTTGCTCTCCCCTCTCTCTTGTTGTAAATGCAAGGATTGAATAAAAGAGGTAATAGCCGCTGTTATTTACTATTTCTGCCTTACTTCCAACCATTTTCAAGGTAATTAGTTCTTTTTTAGTACCGTAATACTTTCTTCCCCTCTCCAGCCGTGACTATGTCTGGCTAAAACTTTTCATATCTATGCTAAAGATCTAACTTCTCTTACATAGTAGCTATGAAAGATCCAGACTCTATCAAAATATAAAGAAATTTTTTTATAGCTTCTTGACTTGGTTTCGAAATGGTTAATACAGTCGAAATTAGTACTGCTTATGATGGCTTTGTCTTAGTGACTACGTCTAGCAAGCCATGACTTTTAAGCCCATAATGATGGAGAAAAAGATGTCTCTCTTCATGGTTAGATTCACTAGACACATGGGCTCATCCTATGCATATATTAATCTTCTGATAGGCCCCTTGTTCAGGTAAAAGGTTTTCCATACAGTCATTAAGTTATTTGAAATTCTTTTATATTTCAGTTGATGCCTTGGTTGGTTTTATGACTAGGCTTTCCAATATTAATTCATTGGTCTGGTAGGCCATGTGGATTACTGCCCGCCTATATATATATATTAGTGTGTGTGTGAGAGAGAGAGAGAGTGATAGGGATATTTTAGTCATGAAAAAAGTAATTTTCTGCTTTTGCTTCTATTTTTTTTGAAAAATAGAAATTTTTTGCTTCTTTCTAGAAGCAGAAAAACTACTTCTACTTCTTTTTAAAAGCACTTTTGCAAGTTTACCAAACACCATTCTTTTTAAAAAAATATTTTTTTTTCAAAATAAGTACTTTTCTTTGGGAAATAAGCAATCCTAAATAGGCACTAAGTTGATTTGCTATTTTAAAAAGATATGTATGCAACTAGTAGCTAGTTTCTTCTTCCCTTTAATCTCCTTTGAAGTTTTTTATTTTTCCACTTATATCTTAATTGATATTTGTTGTCGAGATTGGCCTCTTCGTCTCTTCCCAATTTTCTTGATTGTTATTATTTTTCAGATTTTTTTAGATATCTTCAGGAATCCATTCCCCTTTCCTTTTGCGAGCATTTTTTAGTACACAATATTTTTTCTTATGTATCTTTAGGTCTTTCTGAGCATATATTGGGAAACCCTCATGACATTTTTCACAATGCAATGGGTGTGTGTCGTAATAATCAGAAACCATATAATTGATCATATCCTCTTAATCATAACTAGGCTGAAGGCAAACGTTTCATAGTCAACCCGCCTATTAAAATTTTTATGCTTAATTTTTAATCTTTTTTGGTTTATTTGCCCACATGTAAATGAACGACGTATAATAAAATTATGTGCATTTCTTGGCAGCGAGAGCGACTATGTTTGAATGAACATGTAGCCTGAAACAACCCAACAACTATTTGCATAACCAAAAAACCAAAATTCATGTTATAATCCAAATATAACCCATAACAAATTAGCCCGCAAAAATTTTACTTCCAATCATCCCCGTCATTGAAAACAACCTAAGGTACAATCTATCTCCTCAATTCCCCGCCATACACATTCTCATAAAACAACACGCTAGAAAGGTAACATCAATTTCACTCACTTTCAACGTTCCATTCTCTCTATTAAATGGGTACCAACCCTTTGTTGATTTACACAAATCAAAACAATCCAAAATCTCTCTCTTTACGAAAAAAGAATCAACGAGCTATGAATTCATAACTGTTTCGTTGAGAAATGGATATGGATGTGAAATGCTCTTAACAATACTAATAGGTTCTCTAGAAACATGATAAGATGTATAAGCTATAATAAATATAATCAATAAAACAACGTATGTATACGTCATTTAAACTCCAATATTTCCTTCTAATTAGTGAAATCCTAGATGAATTTTATTTCATTATTCTCTACGATTCTCTCCATATATATATTTTTTTTTTTTTTTTGCAGAAAAAAATAGATCAGATTGAAAAATTGAGCCATAATTCCCGCAATTGTGTGTGAAACGAGAAAATGGAGGGCGACGGGTTTAATTACCTGATTTGTGAATCTTACTTTTTATGTGATTTGATCATTTTTTTTCTTTATCTTAGTTGTTACAAATTGATTATGGGGCGCGGGGATGGTTGGCACAGTTCCCAATGTCTTTGGGGGGATTTTGTGAGAGTTTGAGGTGTTTTGAAGCTTTAAAAGTTTCCTAGTTATCTTTGGTTAGCATTTATTGATCTAAGCATATGGCGATTTGGACAGTTTCATTAGATTCAAGATATCGAATTTGTGTTAGTAGCAGGGTTGGTTTGAATTCGGGGCCTTTAGTTTGCATTTCGATCCTTCGTTTGAAAAACTAGTGGAGGGTCGGGGGTTAATTTGTTGAAAATAATCTTATTTTGAAATGTGATGATGCCATTTAGTTCGAAACATTGAAATAAGCCTAGTAACATATATGGTTTCTTTCTATGGAGTTTCAATCAAATTCTGAGGGTCCGGTCGGAGCATTATTGGCTTGCACCAAAATTAGCACTTGATTATATCTGATGTTGCCTCTTAAGTGTCAAAAGACCGCTTAAGCCTTAGCCTATTTAGCGTCTAGACATCGCTTAAAAGTTAGTCGCTTAAGCGACCACTATTGTATATAAACCACATTTCGTGATTTTCACCATTTTTGGAGTTTGGCTTCGTATTTGGGCAATTTTTTGGATTTTCATCACCATTTGAGATTGAGTAAGCTCAAAACTTTGTTTTTATTACTTTACTTTGAATCATAACATCAAAACACTCTTTGTTCTTTGTTTTAACATGGGATTTTAAGAATTTTTTGGAAAAGCTTAAAAATATACTTTCTTCAATTTAGACCCCATTTTAAACTTGTTTTCGCATGAATTTTCAACTATAGATTCCTTTAACCTTGGATAATGTATTTCTAAAATAAAATTTCAATTTTATTTCTTCCGTTTCTGGACTAGTTTTTCAAGTCCGTTTTAGATTTGACTTAAATATGGTCAATATGAGTATCATTAGTTTTTTTAATGCATACATGCTATATTTAGTTGTTGTAGTTGATCTTGAGGTCATTCGAAAGGGGAAGGTTCATATTGAAGAACTTTAAGGTTGGATTTTGTCATTTCGAGGTAGGTTATGACTTAACTTTCTTCATACTGGTTTGGGTAGTTAATGAATAAGTAAAGCTTGCTATGGACTGGGGACAATAACAATGAAATGTGATTTTTGAGCTATTATATATTGCGTGATGCCCGTGTGAGCATTTATTTTTTGATGTTGTTGACTTATGATATTATAGTATTGCCGATGCGGGGGTTCTATTTGATATCATTGACTTTATTTATGCATCTGACTACCTTATTTCTTAATATGATGCCAGTCCGGGGGCTTAAATAGATATTATAGGCTTTATTGAGTACTGTTTGCCTTTATCATGATAAAAATGATCGTGTTATGGGTTGTTATGAAATTAATGATGTCTTACATGCATATTTATTCCGATGGTGCCTATATAAAATTGATATCATAATTATAACATATTAAGTTAATTTTGGAGCTTACTTGTATCTTCATACTAATTTGATTGTGAGCATTATATCCCCATTGCATACATACAAATTTATGCGATTTCGGTATTATTGAGGAATTAATTTTTGAAAGAAAATGATATATTTTTGAAATGCCTAGATAGAGGAATGTGCCTGTCAGGTAGATTGAGACATGAGATTGAGATTAGTTGAAATTTTGAGATAGTATAGGGGTTGTGAATCCCCATGGGTTCTATTTTGTGAGCATCGAGGCTAGATATGTGTCAGAAAGTCATGAGATGACTTTTAAATATTTACTTCATTATTCATAGCAATGTATTGCATTTGCACATCATGTGTTATTTCTACGTGTTATTTGTTAAGCATTTATCTTCTGTATATACTTTCGTGTACACTTGTCCTTTTTGCTGTGGAGATGGTGCGAGCTACTGTTTAAGAAATTTTATGCTTGCATATTGCGTGCTCATAGTATTTTCTTTACTTATCTTATTTTCTACTTTGCTCAGTCGACCTGTGATACCTACTAAATACAAGTAGATCACACTCACTCCTACTATGCCTTTTTGGTGTAGATCCTAGAACAAGTACGACATATGAAGGCTGATTCATGCAGTTGTGATGGTGATTCTCGAGATACTAGCCCGCTTTAGGCTTTTGATAGTTGACTCTAAGCCTTCTCTATCTGTTAATTGTCTTCATTTTCTCTTTTGAAGATGAACTGTGTATTATTCAGAATTTTAAATTGTTAAATGCTCTTACACTTGTGACCCTATTTCTAGGTTTCTTATGGTATTTTTTCAGACTCCCGTTATATTGTACATATGTTGACCTGACTTCGTTTTAGAAGTCTCGTTTTTTCTAACTTGTGTATTATTCTATATTTTTTTTCTTTTTGGGGTGTTTGACTTATTATGAATATTGAGCCATGATAATGCCATCATGGCCTTAATTTTTGGATCATAAAAAATTGATATCAGAGCGCTAAGTTCATCTCATAAGTGTAAGAGCGGTATGTCTAGTAGAGTCTCGTAGATTAGTGCATAGATGTTCGTATCTATATTTGGGAGGCTATAAAATATCGTTAGGAAAAATAACTCTAATTTGATTCCTCATCGCTCTGGTTGTTCATACCCAATATTCTAAACTTATATTCCATTTCTATTCTTTTCTGTATAGATGGTGAGACTATGTCTAGAGATGTTAAGAATATTGAGCTGGCACCTAATAAATGAGCCACGATTAGAGGATGAGGCATAGATCATGGTTATCCAGAGGTAGAGGACGGGCACGAGGAGCTTCCCCAGCCAGGGGACATACTAGAGAGGCCTCTCCTGAGCCTGAAGTTGTGTATACCAGAGATAATTATCAGACAGGGGGCACAGGGCTATCTTAAGTTCCTTAGAGTTCATTGATACTCTAGTGGTTCTGGATTTGTTGATTCTCCTTTTGAGTTGCTTGGATGGTGGTCTATTGAGTGTACCTAGTTTTTATCAAACTTTGAGTAGTGTTTCACCATCTGTACCGACATCTTCTTATAGTATTCGTACTTCAGGGGTACAACCATCATCTATGGTACCCCCATTTATGAATTCAGTGCCTGTCAGACTTATTATTTTTCCAAATACTTCGGTACAATGATGTTTTCTGAAGATCAGAAGAGGTTTTGAGAGGTTTATTTATTTGGCTCCTCCCAAGTTTGGTAGATTAATTGGCAAAGATGCCTTGAGTTTTTGATCTACCGCTAGGGGAAGTTATATAATCTTGATAAATAGGGATTGATAGAGGTTTTTATCCAGTTTTGGCCTTTGGGTTGACTTCTATGGATTAGGCTCAGTTTTTTGAGGCATTCTTAGAGAGGTTTGTGGTTATAGCTTGAGAGATCAGGTGAGTGGTGAGTTTGATTACTTAGAGCAGGGCTCTATGTCTATTTTTAAGTATGAGGCACACTTCCATGCTCTATTCAGGTATTCAACCACCAATATTTTCACTGAGTCAGAGAGGATTCGTAAGTTTAAAAAAGATTATAATTTGGCTATTACCTAGATGGTTGCTTCAGGCTTTTTTAAAGTATTATTGAGCATGCCAAGTTGACTGAGTCTATTACCCAGGCTACTCAAGAAGGCACCAAGAAGGTATTGCTAAGGCGATTTTAGTAGACACACCTCTCAAGGCAAAGATTTCTCTAGCAGAGATTTCCATGGTTATCATAGTAGGTTGGTTCTAGTTAATTTGCAGGAATTAGGTGATAGACCTTCAAGTTCAGCAGTTTCAGATAGACAGACATCAAGTTAGGCGAGTGGAGCTTTTAGTTTCAGTTCATTAGGCTAGGGCAATCATTTTAGTTATTTTGGCCCCTCCCAATATGATTCTAGTAGCAGAGAGTGTTTTGTATGTCATGAGATTGTCCATTACGCGAAGGATTGTCCTTGACGTGCACTGATCCCTACCCAGTAGGGTTCTCATCTTTACTTTGCCATAATTCTATATTTGCATCTAAAAGTGGTTCACAGAGTGGTAGGGGTGGTATTAAAGATCTTGAAGAGGAGATTAGAAAGCTCATGGTAGTGGTTATAGGGTTGCTTATTCCAGAACAAATGTGGACAGTGTTATGCTATACCTGGAAGACCCAAGACAGAGGCCTCTGATACAGTCATTGTAGGTATCATCCTAGTTTCTACAGATCTACTTCCATATTATTTGACCCTGGATTTACATTCTCCTATATGTCTACATATTTTTTTCTAGGTTTAATTTTGCATATGAGCCCCTTGATATGTCTCTTTATGTTTCTACCCCCTTAGGAGATTCTTTATTTGTGGACCGAGTGTACCAATCTTGTACGGTTACTTTGCAGACCATGCGACTTGGGTAGACTTGATTATCTTAGATTATGATTGATTTTGATGTTATTTTGTATATATACTGGTTAGATCCTATCATACTATTTTGGATTGTTATGCCAAGACCGCGACCTTAGCTACATCGGATGTGCCAAGGTTAGCTTGGAAGGGTATACTTAATTTGGGTCTAAAGGGAGTTATATCTTTTGTATATGGTCGTACATAGTAGAGAAAGGGTGTTTTTCTTATTTGACCTATGTCTTTAATATTATTGTTGTCTCACAGCCTCCTATGGATTATATGAACTTTGTCCATAGTTTATAGATGTGTTTTCTATGGATTTGCCCGATATGCCTTCGGATTTTGATATCAATTTTGTTATTGTTGTGGAGACAGGCACTAGCCTATTTATATTTCTTTATATAGGATGGCCCCGATCGAGTTGAAAGAATAGAAGGAGCAGTTATAGGATTTGTTGAGTAGGGAGTTCATTAGACCTACTGTATCTTCTTGGGGATGCTCCAGTCTTGTTTGTCAAGAAAAAAGATGGTTCTATGCGTATGTGTATTGATTATAGGCGATTGAACAAAGTGACAGTTAAGAACAGGTATCCTCTTCCTCACATTGATAGTCTTTTTGGACAACTTTAAGATGCTTCGGTGCTTTTCAAGATAGTCACTAGTTGATGATTAGAGTTTTGGATGTTTAGTACATGGCTTTTCAGACTCGATACAGTCATTGTGAGTTCTTGGTTATGTCTTTTGGGTTGACCAATGCTCCTACAACATTCATAGAGTTTATGAATTGAGTATTTTGATCATATCTCAACTTTTTTGTGATTGTTTTCATAGATGACATCTTGGTTTATTCCAAGAATTAGGCCGATCACATGAATTACTTGAGGATTGTACTTTAGAGGTTGCGTGATGAGAAGTTGTGTGCTAAGTTTACAAGTATAGTGTTGGTTGATTCTATATCTTTCCGAGGTCATGTGGTGACCAAGTATGATATTATGGTTGACCTGGCCAAGATAACAACTATTTGTATTTGGGCTAGACCTACTTCTCCTACCGAGATTCAAAGTTTCATTGGTTTGATGGGTTATTATTAGCATTTTGCAGAGAATTTCTTATCTATTGCGGTTTATTTAACCAAGATGACTAAAAAAAGATGGTGTTTCAGTGGTCGGATTCTTATGACAAGCTCTTCCAAAAGCTCAAGGAGTTGTTGACTTTGACCTCTACTTTGACTTTACCTAAAGAGTGAGCGGATTTTACCATATTTTGTGATGGTTCTGGTGTTGGTTTAGGTGTAATGTTGATGTGGAAGGGTAAGGCAATTGCTTATGGGTCTCTTTAGTTGAAGTCTCATGAGAGGAAATAACCTACCCATAACTTAAAGTTGGCGGTCGCAACATCTGTATTAAAATTATGGCGACATTACTTGCATGGAGTTCCTTGCAATATTTTTTTAATCATAGTAACCTCTAGTACTTCTTCAATCAGTGATATCTTAATATGAGACTACGGTGTTGGCTTGAGTTGCTTAAGGATTATGATTTCACTATTATTTATCATCCGAGTAAGGCTAATGTAGTTGTGGATACCTTGAGTCGAAAGTTGATTAGTATGGTGAGTTTAGCTCATCTCTTGAGCCAGGAGTGACTTTAGCCTTAGAGGTTCAGTCTTTAGCTAACCAGATTTTTATGCTTGATATTTCGACATTCAAATGTGTTTTAGCCTTTGTTAATACTAGATCTTCTTTAAAGGAGCATTTTCAGCTCACTAGTTTGATGATGATAGTTTGATACAAGCCAAATTGGCGACAAGCTTTCTAAGCCCATGTTCAAGATCAATGCAAAAGGATCAAAACCATGGTCATACTAAGGATATAACGACATGTTCGAAAGACCCCTTTGGAGATCTTGATTGAAAAATATCTAGTTTAGGAGATAAACTAGAACTAAGGAAAACCATTAGAATGGTCGTCGAGGAGGAAAGAAGATCTAGACAAGATGCTAGAGTGACATGTACTCCAATATGCTCTAGCAGATAGTGACATCCGCCAAAGATGGGAGACCATGTCACATGTGCCTTGACATGCGCCAGTGGGTGCTCCATTTGCCTGGCAGATATCCAATTTGTTATAAATGGGTTATTTTTGGGCCCATCTTTTTAATAAATGGTCCAAGCTATAAATATCTAGGTTTTCCTTTTCATTAGTTAGTTTTTGAATATTTGTGAATACACTTGAAAGTGTGAGGGCTAGGATTAGCTTGTATTGAACAATCATTTGGAAAGGTTGGTTACTTGGGAGTTCGATTCTTTTGTGATCTACATAGGAGTTAGGTGCTAATTAGGATTAATTGAATTGAGGATTTAGGGTTTAATATACCCTTTATTTACTTTTAGTTTCCTACTTTGTGTCTATCTATCTATCTATCTATCTATCTATCTATTTTCTTTCCATATTTAATTTCTCATTTCTCTTTTAGCCTCATTTCTTTGTTTCGTTTTTTGTTCGTTATCATTCGGTATCAGAACAAGGCTAAGGATTGTTTTCACGATCCTAGTCTTGAGTTATGGTATTGAAATAAAAAATCAATAGAAAAATGTTTTTGAAAAATCTCAATTTTTTATTTTTTGATTTTTATGTTTTCTTGAATTTCTTATACTAGATTTGTGTTCTCTAGTATTATTTGAGTCTAGATATAAAATATGAGCTTAATCAGAGTTGGTTTGAGGGTTCTACCATTGTTGAGTTATTTTTGAGGAAAGTTAAGTATATTTTCAGATCTGGGAATTTTGTCTTGGATTTGAAGATTACAAGTTGTTGAAAAGTGTTCCCCATGACAAAGGAGCCCAGATATCGAATTTAAAGTGATTTCGAGTTAAAACAAGAGAGTTTGAATTTTGCAAGTTCACCATCTTTATGGTGCTTTTAATATTTTGAAGTTATTTTAATCCTCGGGAGCAATAGGTTGGGCTTTTAGGCTTAAAAACACTTGGTTTAGATTCGGGAGGTCGAAAGAAGCTCGTGGTTAAAATTTCATCCCATTTTAAGCTTGTTTGATCAAGGCTCAATTTTTGAATGTTCATGCATTCCTTATGATCTCGTATCTTGTTGAAGAAGAACATTCAAAAAGTTGTGGTTTCATCCAAAAAGGAAAGGTAGCAAGAAGGTGTACTTGTTTGTGCTAAAGAAAAAATCCAAGTGAAAAAGTACCAAAAAGGGCTTACAGAAGCTTAATTTTGGGAGACTCAGGCTAATTTGTCCGGGCACCTGTGCCCTCACCTGCCCACGCAGGTGGCCATACATGTCATTTCCAGCATTTCTTGACATGCGACCCCCATCTTCCAGGACATGTCATGACCCGCGCCCTTATCTCACCCAACGCATCTCAACAACTCCAAATTCTATTTTGCTTAGGTTTCATTATCTTAGTTTCAGTTCTTGATCCC
This sequence comes from Capsicum pubescens, assembly GCA_030864215.1. Taxonomy (NCBI): domain Eukaryota; kingdom Viridiplantae; phylum Streptophyta; class Magnoliopsida; order Solanales; family Solanaceae; genus Capsicum; species Capsicum pubescens. The sequence continues at coordinate 70,029,068 of CM061543.1, read as the reverse complement.
TAAATTCATTTCTTTATTCCTAAATAATTAACAACTAGTTTTTGATCTACTTAATTGATTAATTAGTCCTTGAGTCTATTTTTCTTTCTTCATTCATTTTTTTTCGTGCTTTTCTTTTTTTGTTTCATTGTTATTTGTTGGTTCAAGTTCGTGTTTATTTGTTTGAGTCATTTATTTTTCTTCAAACTAGAATCCATTTCGACCACGAGTAGCAATTGACACCATGTTTTCCATTGGAGTAGAAATGGTCTTTCCACGTTAAGAACTCTTGTTGTGAGGCAAACAAAGGTGTGTACTCTGAGACATTATGAGATTGATCTCTTAAGCTAAATTATTTGTTGTTTCTGTTTAGTGTTTCTTTTTGTTAGGTACATTGGTCGAGGAAGGGGAGATACCCAATTCCACTATTTAAATGACTTTGGCTTTCATCATGGAGAAGCTTAATGCTATGGATAGCCAACTAGGATCGATGGATAACCTTATTGGATCAATACATAACTATTTCAGGTCCACAGAAGGGGGTGCCCCATATTGGAAAGAACATCCAAACTCCACCCTTTCTTTTACTTATCCAAATAACCAAAATCAACTTGTTCAAGTTGGTGGAGTAAAGAGAGAGGAAATTGAACTCAAGAAGGGGAGTTGTATGAGAGTTTTGAGCAAAGGAATGAGTTAGAGGAGGAGGACAAGGAACACCTAGTTATGGAAATTGTTAACCCCAAACCTTTATTGTATGCTAATCATGGTACTAGTATTTTTCCTTGTACCAATACTTCTCTTTTGTAGGTTCATGAGCAAATGCTCCCAAATGAGTATTCAAAGAAAATATCTCACGGGTGTAGGTTTGAAGAACTAGATAATTTCTTATATAAGGACTCCAAAGTTGATTAAGGGAGGTTACTAAAACAACTTCCAAGGGCTTATGGATACTTTATGACAAGGGGTGAAACATCCATCCCCATGGATTAAAAGAAGGAGTTCTCTATCAAGGAAACTCCTACAAAGAATCAAGAGGACCGAGCATTGTCCAAGTTGGTGCATGGAACAAGTTTAGGACTTTATTTCCTAGGTATGTACCTACCCCCTCCTATTCCTTGTGATCTTTGAAGGCATAATGATATTTTTCTCATATTGAGTAGACCCTTGAAATTGATTTATATTATACCATACCATGAGATTATTTATCTCTCCAAGATTTATTCATGGTGTATGTCTTTTGTGCTTAAATTGTGTGGGCCTTGTAATCTAGATGCCCAATCTATTTGTTGCTTTAGGAAGAGTTCCTGGTGTATACTTGATACACAATGCTAGTTTCATAATCCTTGTCACACTTATGTGGTTGGAAAAGTTGAAGTGATAGGAAAGACTCTTGGAGTATGCTAAATTCCATGAATAGAGGCAACATAATTTCTTGGGTATACCATTGGATTTGGAGTGAATTAGCCCCTTATAGATCCCTCAATTCCTCTCATGGCATGACCCCACTAGTGAATACACTCTTTTTTGAAACATTGCTTGAGGGGAAGAGTTGTGATGTGCTTAAATTGCCTTTTCTTATTTTCTTGTGGTCTTGTCTTTGAGAGCACTTTAGATGAGAATAGTGTCCTCAGATCTTTTCTTTACCTATGATGATAGTAATGTTTGTGTTGAAATTACATCTTGTGTGAGCATGGGTTGTCTTGAAAGGAAGGGTAATTTGCATCCTAATGACTTGGCTACATCCTTATTTGTTCAAACTTCTAGTGACTTGATTACTAGATTTCTTGAGTTCTTTTCTACTCTTACATATAGAAACACCTTGGATGAGACTCGTCTTCTTCATATCTTTATTTACTACCTCTTTACATTTGATGGAGTCCGTGTTAATATTGGGTTTATTTTTAATAGATGGTGAGATAACCTTGGTATATCTTACAACTTTGGTAGTTTCTTTGTTTCATGATGCTTCTTATAACTAACACCTTTGTGTATTGTATGATGGGTTTGTTTCATTAACGACAAAGTATCATTGGTTGTATATTAAATGTGTGCCCCCTTGATGCAAAAATATTATTGTTAATCCTTGTGCTAACCCTCATACTTTAAGGATATATTGGTTTCTTGTTCACTTTATATGTTTTTAGGATTTGGATTCGAGATCGAATCTCTTTCAAGATGAGGGGATGATACAAGACAAATTGGCGACAAGCTTTTAAAGACCATATTTCAAGGTCAACATAAAAGGAGTTAAACAATGGTCATCTTATGGACACAAGGACATATTTGAAAGACCCTGTTGGAAATCTTCAATGAATAATATCATGTTTTAAAGATAGCTTGGGGCCAATAAAAGCCATTGGAATAGTCGCCGGGAAGGCAAGAGGATCTAGACAGCATGGTGGAGTGACATGTACCCCAACATGCTCCAGCAAATAGCAGAGCATATCACTTGTGCCAATATGTGCTCCATTTTCATGGGCAGATGCCCAATTTGCTGAAAATGGATCACTTTTAGGCCCATCTTCGTAACAAAAGGACCATGGATATAAATAGCTAGTTTTCACCTTCATTATTTAGTTTTTACATATTATTATGAATACAATTGAGAGTATGAGGGATAGGATTAGCTTGTGTTGAGCAATCATTTGGAAACGTTGGTAACTTGGGAGTTCAATTCCCTTTTGGCCTACATTAGAGTTAGGTTCTAATTTGGATTAATTGTATTAATGATTTAGGGTTTAATATAACATTTATTTACTTTCAATTTCCTACTTTATGTCTATGTATTTCCTTTTCATTTTTAATTTCTCGTTTCCCTTTTAGCCTCGTTTCTTCTTTTTGTAGTTTGTTCATTATCATAGTTTGAGGATGATTCAGATAAGATGTTGAGTGGTGAGTCTAAGGTGGTATCTCTTGATTCTAAGGGTATTTCTAGAATTTGACACCGAGTTTGGGTATCGAAGCTGGTGGATGGGTGAATTGATCTTGGGGGAGGCACATTGTTCTAAATATTCTATCCATCCAGGGGTGACCAAGATGTATCATGATTTGAGGCAACATTTCTAGTTGGGTGGTATGAATGAAGATATAGCAAACTTTGTATATTGTTGCTTGTGTTGTTAGTAGGTCAAGGGCGAGCATTTGAGATCGAGTGATTTGCTTCAGAGATTACCCATTTCTGAGTAGAAGTTGGAGTGGATCACAAGAGATTTTGTGATTGGATTGCCTCGTACTTCTGGTGGTTCTAACAATATTTGGGCCATCTTTGATTGGTTGACCAAATTGGCCCATTTCATCCCTATTCAGATTTTCTTCAGTGTCGAAAGGTTGGCTCGTATACGTTCGTGAGGCAGTTTGTCTTCGTGGGGTACCCGTGTCTATTATTCTAAACAGAGGCTAAGTGTTCACTACTAGCTTCTGGAGGATGTTTCAGGAGGATTTGGGTACTCAGGCTGATCCTAGCATAATTTTTCACTCTTGTATCGATGGTCAGTCAGAGCGAACTATTCAAGTTTTGGAAGATATGCTCCGTGCTTGTGTTATGGACTTCAGAGGTTAGTGGAAGAAACATTTAGCCTTAGGAAAGTTTGCTTATAATAATATATACCATTAGAGTATTAAGATGACACCTTTTGAAGTATTTTATGGTAGGAGTTGTCGATCTCCTATTGATTGGTTTGAGACTTCAAAGCTTAAACCTCGTGGTACCGACTTGCTCCGCGAGTCTTTAGACAAAGTTTGGGTGATTCATGATAGGCTTTGGGCAGTCCAAAGTAGGAAAAAGAGTTATGCAGACCGCAAGTTTTGTGCCTTAAAGTTTGGTATTGGTGACCAATTCTTCCTACATATGTCGCCTATGAAGGGCGTGATGAGGTTCAGAAGGGGTAAGCTTAGCCCTAGGTATATCGGTTTATTTGATATTTTTTGAACCATTGGGGATATTGTTTATAAGTTTGGCCTTACCTCCAGACTTTGCAGAAGTCCATCTAGTGTTTCATGTATTTATGTTTCAGTGTTATAGTCTGGATGAGTCTCACGTACTTCGTCAGACTCAGTTCAATTGGATGAGAAGTTGACCTGTGTAGAGAAACCAACATCTATTTTAGCTAGAGATATTAGAAGGTTGCATTCCAGAGATATTCTTATGTTAAGGTTCAGTGAAAACACTATTCTTTTGAGAAGGCTATTAGACAGGTCGAGTCCAAAATGCGTAGTAATTACCCGATGTCCTGGGATTTAGCGACACATTTAATGCTTAAAACAAGGAATTTTATTCTTGGACTTAGGTTATCTTGTTGGATATGATGTGGTTTTGTGTGTTGTTGCAGGTAAAATAGGTTTATAGTGGTGTTGTACTTAAAAGAAGAAAGAAAAGTTTTAAGAAGGCAAAGTATAATGGTTAAGCTAGTGGTCATCAAGACACTTTACGACTCGTAGCCAGACTCATTAGGATACCAGAAGCAAAAGTGAAGCTGAGAAACCAAGTAAAGATTGACTAGGACTTATAAAAAGTGGCTACGAGTCATTGAGAATAGTCGTCAAGCCAATAGAAAAGATAGATGAAGTCCTGAAAGTGAAGTTATAAAAGACTATGAGTCGTAAGGTCTGACTATGACTCATAGTGAGCAATCGTAATGAGACCAGTATGCAAGGTCCTGAATTTTAAGGCTCAAGTGATAACAAGTGAAGACCACAAGTTGTAAGGACTGACTATGACTCATGCTGAGGAATCATAATGACAACAGAAGCTTGAAACCTTGAAGATGAGAGTCACTGGAATGCCTACGACTAGCAACATATAACTCGTAAGGAGACCTTACGAGTCATAATGATTGTCGACTTAATTTTTCTATTATTAGGATTTCGATCTTATTTTGAGATACTATAAATACCTTAGGGTCATTCCTTTATAAGGTGACACGCTTTTACATTACTTTTGATACTTTTAGCATATTTTACTCATTGAAATTTTGTTCTTGAGGTTTTTGGTTTCACATTCAATTAGAGATTTTGGATTTTACTCTATCATCATTGTGCACTTAATTACATTGTTCCTCATTGATTATCATGAATTGTTGCATGAACATGCGTGGCTAAATCCCTTAACTAGGGTTGTGGAAACCCTAGTGGATTAGCTATATAAGAGAAGTGAGAGGTTTATCTTATCTACTTTAGTTGTGAGTATTGCAACCTTCTTCGTATAAAGTAGACCCAAGCTAATGCGGAAGCTTGGGAATTGCCTGTATTCGTGTACATCCTCACAAGGGAGTTTAAGACTGCAAGGAGGATACAATAGTGATTCGAGGCTATCAACCCTTATCTAATCAACTCGAGACTCAAAAGGTGAGAGTTGTATTAAGGTTATAGACCAGGGATAGCAAAGCAACACCCCAAAAATCATAAGGTAAAGGGTGAGATCTATTAACATATTCACAAGACGACTGATAGAAAATAGTTTGTCAACTTTTCACATAGAGCAGTAGGTTAGGTGGGTTAAATACAAGAATCTTACGTAGTTGTGATACCAGGGGGAACACAGTCCTATTGTTCGTCTTCTATTACCTAAAAACTAAAGCTTTCAATTTGGCTACTGGTTACTGTTAACTTTAAATTCCCCCTATTTACTTTTTCACACTTCTCGTAGATTTTGTCAAGTTTGAGATACTGTTCGGCATATTCCCTGTGGGTTCGATCCTAACCTGATTTGGCTTACTATATTTAGCAGGGATCTTTGTATATTTCTTTGGAGGTTAGTTTTGGATGATATTAAATTTTAGCGTCGTTGCTGGAAAAGACAGTGTGAATTGTTGATCGAAGTTGGTAAAGTCTGTGAGTTTTTATTTTTTATTTTTAGTTGGGTATACGCCGGTATATGCCTATCACAACGAGTTAAGGCAATCCCTTACTCCCTATTAATACTAAACCAGAATGAATTTTAATAAAACCATGAAGGATGTCAAAGCAAGTTTGTGATGGTGTTTCTGTTGGGGTTCATGATCCCCAGAATGTACCTCTTCCTCTACCTGTTGATCCAAATAATGTTGCTAATAGACAGATAGAGCAATTTTTAGGCAACTGGCAGCTGAAAAGAGAAGCGTAGGTGAGGGGGATCGATTGTCTTAATAGGCATATCTGGATTTGCCAAGACCAGTTGAGGGATCATCGAGCACCACTCGATGTAAATCATGATAGAGGATGTGGTGGTAGAGCTAGAGTAGTCCCAGCCTATTAATAACTACCATTGTATGATGAAGATAAAGACACGGGTTATACAGAGCCAGCTGAAACTGGAGCTATTGTTCCACCTGCTTTACCCCCTAATATGAAGTTTTATATTACCAGTGCAATGATCCAGCTGCTAAATCAAAATGGTGTATTTTCAGTGGCAGCAACAGATGATACAAACATGCATCTAGCAGATTTTATTGGGATATGCACTTTATATACTATCCCTGGGGTGGATCAGAAAGCATTGAGGTTAGGGTTATTCCCCTTTTCACTAATAGGTGAAGCATCATTGTGGCTGGGAGAACTTCCTAGAGGCTCAATCACGACTTGGCATGATCTGCAAAGACAATTTTTGAACCAATTTTTCCTTCCTGCCTGAATGCTGCAGTTAAAAGGCAAGATCTATAACTTTTGGTAGTTACCTACAGAGTCTATGTATGAAGTATGGTTTTAATTCAAAAAGAAGTTGAGCATGATACCCCATGATAGGTTTCAGAATCCAACCTATTAGAAACACTCTATAGATCTTTTAATGTTATCTCTAGGGCAATGACAGACATAATATCCGGAGGTGCACTTATGTGTCTACGTTGGGAGATAGTCCAAGAGATATTAGATGTGATTTCTATCACTAATCGAGGATGAAATACTTGGAAGGGTGATAGAGGGGATATGTTATTAGAGCTGGAAGTAACTACAGAGCTAATGATGATACAATAGCACAAGAAGTTGCACCGCTCAGAACTGATGTTGGACTGCTTTCAAAATAATTTGCAGCAATGACAGCTAAAAAGGTGAATACAGTGGGGGGCACAGAGATCTACTTCTAGAGCTTACGAGTCTGATGTAGATGAGGAAGCAAAGTATTTGGATCGCGAACTGGTGGGTTTTCAAGCCAAATGGCAAGAAAACCAAAGTTGAAACCATTATGGTGATAGGTACTGAGATAGGAGCAGAGAATGAGATGGTGATTGGAGGCACAAGGATGACTACAAAGAGAAGAGTGACAGATATGTTCCACCGGGTAGCTGAGATACCGAGTCTAGAATGGAAGCAATGTTGTCAAAATTAGTAAAAGGCCAAATAGTCAAGAAAGTTATCTTAAGGAGATTAAGGCAGATCTATCAGAGTTAAATCAGAAAGTTAAGTCGGATGCTACCGCAATCAAACAACTGGAAAAACAGTTAGGCCAAATGTCATCTATGTTGAATCAAAGGCAACCTAGCACTCTTCCTAGTAATACAGTGCAAAACCCAAAGAATGATAGTCATTGCCATGAAATACCACTCGGAGTAGTAAAACCACCATGGAACCGCCCATGCCCACTCTAAATAAGTCAAAGAATGATGTTGACCCTATTTTGTTGAGGAAGCACCTGATGTAGAAGAAGAGATATCATTAGATATTGAGGATAGTAGTATGGAAGATGAAGGTAAGGGTAAGGTTGAGGAGCCTATTTTGAAAACCATTCAAAGACATCGATACCTTATCCTCTGAGATTGAAAAATAAGAAAGAAGAGAGTAAATATCAAAAGTTTCTATCTATGTTGAAGGAGCTATCTCTAAACATTCTATTAGTTAAGTCGTTGGAGCAAATGCCAGGCATGCGAAATTCATGAAAGATCTAGTCACTAGAAAGCAGACTATGAGCTATAAGCCTACTGACAATGTTCATCATTGTAATGTTGTTGCCTCTAGATCGTTAGTAGAGAAGAAAGAAGACCCTGGAGCCTTCACTATTTCGTGCATTATTGGATCTTTCAACTTCTCTCGGGCTTTATATGATCTAGGAGCAAGTATTAAGCTCATTTCACTGGATGTATTTAAGAAATTGGGGTTAGGAGCACCTAAACCAACATCGATGATATTGTTGATGGTTGATCAAACCGTGAAAAATAAGATTGGTTTTCTATGTGATGTGTTAATAAATGTGGCATCTTTCATCTTTCCAGCTGATTTGTGATACTTAATTATGAGGTGGACTTCCAAGTACCTATCATCTTGGGTAAACCCTTACTAGCATGGGTAGGGCATTGGTTGATCTAGAGTTAGGATAGATAAGGTTCAAACTAGATGATGAACAGGTAATATTTAATATATGCCAGTCGATACAACAATTGGATGATATGAGAGTTGTGTCTGTGACAGACACCATTGATGATAAAGTTGATGTAGTAATTATTCCAATTAAAGGGAGGCTGGGTGCTGAAGCATTAGCAATAGTGATTATAAATTTCAATAGTGATGGACTTGAGGAGTATGAGAGATGGTTGGTGCTCTGTATGGGAAAAGTTTATATACACATGCTCTAAAGAAGCTTGATCTGGATCTGAAGAATAAATCCACTCTTGCTGCTCGTCCATCAATTAAACAGCCACCAGTATTGGAGTTGAAGGACCTCCCATCCTATTTGCGTTATGCTTTCTTGTGGGCCAACAACACATTGGCGGTAATTATTGTTATGGATTGATAGAGACTGAGGTATAGGAATTATTATTTGTATTAAAAAAGTTCACACTAGCTATAGGTTGGACAATTTCGGATATTATGGGTATTCCACCAGGAATGTACACTCACAAAATCTAACTTGAATCGGACTGTATACCGTCTGTTGAGCATCAGTGATGATTGAATACCCCTATGCAGGAGCTGGTGAAAAAAGAGATCATTAAGAGGTTGGTCGCTGGTGTTGTTTATCCTATTGCTGACAACAAGTGGGTCAGTCTTGTTTAATACATCTCGAAGAAAAGGCAGCATTACAGTAGTTCCAAATGAAAAGAATGAGCTCATGCCAATGAGGTCAGTCACAGGTTGGAGAGTATGCATAGACTACAAGAAGTTGAACATATGGACCCAAAAAAACAACTTCCTAGTGCCCTTCATGGATTAGATGTTGGATAGACTTGCAGGAAGAGGCTAGTATTGTTTTCTGGATGGCTATTCAGTGTTTAATCAGATCACGATTGCTCCAGAAGATCAGGAGAAGACAATTTTTACTTGCCCATATGGTACCTTTGCATTCAAGAGAATGCGATTTGGGTTGTGCAATGCTCCAGCGATATTTCAGAGATGCATGATGTCCATCTTCTCTGACATGGTTAAAGACACCATTGAGGTATTTATGGATGATTATTCTATAGTTGGTGATTCTCTTGATGACTATTTGATTCACCTGGCCAATGCTCTTCCTTGATGTGAAGAATGCAAATTGGTACTTAACTGGGAGAAGTACCACTTTATGGTGAAAGAAGGAATTGTTCTTGGGCACAAGATCACAAAAAGAGGTATAGAGGTTGACAAGGAAAAAATTAAAGTAATTGAGAAGCTGCCACCGCTAATTTCAGTTAAGGAATTTGAAGCTTTTTAGGACATGCTGATTTTTACAGGTGATTCACCAAAGATTTATTGAAGATTGCTAATCCTTTGTGCAAGCTTCTTGAGAAAGAGGTGAATATAGATTTTGATGTGGCATGTCTGAAAGCTTTTGAGTGTTTAACGGAGCAGCTGGTAACTTCCTCGATTATTATGTCTCCTAGTCCTTGCTGTTTAAGATCATGTGTGATGCAAGCGGAGTGGCTCTCATTGCTATCTTAGGCAAAAGGTGAGAAGAGATTCTACACCTTATCTGTGATGTTAGTATGGCATTAAACCCTGCTTAAAAGAATTATAATGTGACTGAACAAGAGCTACTAGCAGTGGTTTTTGCCTTTGAGAAATTTGGGTCTTATCTTAGTGTCACTAAGGTCGTTGTGCCTATAGATCATGCATCCTTGATATACTTTATGGCGAAGAAAGAGGCGAAGCCTAGATTGATCCATTGGGTTCTCTTGCTGCAAGAGTTCAATTTTGAGGTTAAAGACCAAATGGTTACAGAAAATAAAGTTGTTGATCATTTGTCTAGACTTGAGGATGAAGCAATTCAGAAAGTAGGGAATGGGATTGAAGTCAATGATATTTTTCCTGATGAGCAGATTAAGGTAACATTGCAAGACCTAATTTCTTGGTTTGCTGACTTCGCAAATTACCTGGCAAGCAATCTCATCCCAAAAGATCTGTCCTTCCAGTAGAGAAAGATATTTATACATGAGGTAAGAAAGTTTTCTTGGGATGAACCTTACCTATTCTAAATTTGTGTGGATGAGGTTATTCATAAATTCATCCCTAAAGTGGATATGATGATCATTATTAAGTCTTGTCATGCTTCACTAGTTGGGGTTCACCATAGAGGAACCCGCGCAACCCATAAAATCTTGCAATGTGGTACTAAGATACAATGATACTCATAACTTTGCTTCATCATATTATTAATTCCAGCTTCAAGGCAATATCTCTAGACTCCATGAACTCCCCGTGACACCCATTATGGAGTTTAAGTTGTTTGAAGTATGGGGTATCGACTTCATGGGTCCATTTGTGAGATCCTTTGGTATGAAGTACATTCTGATGGCGGTGGACTGTATGTCAAAATAGGTGGAAGCGGTCATTCTCCCCAATAATAAAGGTAGAAGTGTCACTGCTTTCCTGAAGAAATATATCTTTTCTTAATTTGGCACGCCACATGAAATGATTAGTGATGGTGGGTCATACTTCTATAATCGCCTGTTAAAAATTTTTCTTGAAAAGTATGGTGTAAATCATAAGGTGGCAACAACTTATTATCCTTAGACTAGCGGACAGGTTAAAGTGTCCAACAGAGAAATAAAGTCCATTTTGGAAAAAACTGTTAATTCCAATAGGACCGATTGGTCTAGGAATCTCGATGATGCATTATGTGCCTACAAAACAGCTTTCAAGACTCTCATAGGTGCTTGCTGGTGTTGGGTGTATTTATGCATTCTAGCATCACTATTCTAGCCTTTTTAGTCTTATTTTGAGGATGATTCTAAGATATAATGTTTAAAAATTAGATAAATGTGTTAAAACATGTGTTTATATGGTTCAAGGTGAATTCCAAGCAAGTTTGTACTTAAATGAATCAATTGGAGTTCAATAGAGAAAACTAGTCTTTCTAGCGAGAGCTAGTTGCTTGTCTAGCCTCTCTTGTTGGATTTTATTGTGTTCTATGTGTTTCTTATGGTTTTAAATGTGTTATTATATATGGAACTAAGTGTTTGGAGTTTATATAGTGCACATGAGTCAAGGGAAGAGTTGAAACTTGAGTTAAAGATCAAAGTGAAATTTGCCTATGCTTAGCTCGTGTTTCTATTTTGTCGTGTTGGATGTTGTATTTTTTTGAGATTTAAATTGTTGTGTTTAATGATATAGGATGCTTAGTGAATGGATTATGATGATATATTAAGGATATACAAGTTTCAAATCAAGTGGGAACAACTCAAAAAGGCTCAGAATGGCTCAACGAAGTCACAATATGCAGATTGACGCACTTTTGGACCCCTAGAATATCTAGGGAACGTGTATATTGTAGGAGTTTCCAATTGAATTGTGAAAAACACTAATGGATTTACAAGAGTTCCAAAATTTCAACCATATGGCGCGTGGTGGTCTTAAAGGAGATTAGACCGCGACGCGGGCTCATTTCAGTGCCACTTTTGCCTTCGAAAAATTCTGAAGAACAATTTCCAGTAGCTTAGGGCGATTGAAGGCGGCTCCGTAGAGGGAGTGGGATCTAACCAGGGCGGTGACTCACCCACTCCCGGGATCAATAACTGAAGGTTTTTAACTCCAACACGGAAAGGGCTTGCTCCTATACTATATATACATGTTATATCATATTTTTTACATACTTTTGGACATATTGGAGCATTAGAGGCCACCGCAACTTCTCTTTAGGGTTTTATTATCTTTAATTTAGTTTCTTTTATGGTTTTTATCATCAATCCAAGGTATTAGATGATGAATATTTCCATTAAAGGCTAAAACTCCTTTTTCGAGGTTAAGGCCAAGATCATGACTTCTTTCGTTTTGAATTAAGTTTGTTGATTTTCTTATCATTATTGGTTGCTTGTTTATTCTTTTTTTAAATATTTTAATGATTAGCAAGCCTTAGAATACATCAATTGTCAACCTTGTGATCTCGAGAGAGGGAATAGGGCGATAGAACACGGGAATAAACAAAGTATGGTTCCTGATTCTTTATAAAATAAGAAACTTGAATTAGTACCTAGGACAAGGATGTACTTAAATGCCTTACTTTATTCATATGTAGGATGATATTTGTAAAGAACTTAAGTGAACTATTACATCCCCGCTCAATGATGTAGTTGTAAGGTTCAACTTAGGTAAAGGATTAGAGGTTGGAAAACCATAATCATGAAATTAACCCTACAAATCAACAACCAAGATAAGAAATTTAACGAATGAAGTTCAATAACGTAGTATGATTGTTCGTAAGCCTTAACCCTGAGCTTCTATCCATAGATTGTCCTAAGTCATTACTTTTTCGCATTTGCTTAATTTATTTTTAGTTTACATTCTAAAACTCTATTTGCTACTTTTCTCAATTGGTTAGACTAGAACTAGATAGGCGGCGAACACAAGTCCCCAAGAAATCAATACTTGGTCTTCCTTGAAGCCACTTTACTACATGATAAGACCACGTACACTTGCGTGTGCGCTTGGGTGCTATCAAGTTTTTGATGCCTTTGCTGGGGACTTGTAAATAAGCAACTATCTTATTTTTAGTTTTTCTATAGTGAGTTGTAAATAGTTTTTGTTTAGTTTTTTTTTATTTTCTTTTATTTCTCTTCTTATCACACTTCTTGATATGTCAGCCTGGGATAGATGGTGTTCTAGTGATGACGATTCTTGTTGTTTTTGTCGAGGACACCACCTTGTGGCTTATTGTCCAGATTTGTATGGAAGTATGTGGACGGGACCTTCACAACATGATGTGGATACTATTTCATTAGTGGGGCAGACTGCAACATGGTGTTTGGTTTGTGGTCAAAGTGGTTATTCTGCCGATATATGTGTTTTTAATCCTGATTCAGTCATGTTTGCTAGCAATGCTCAATAGATAACTAAGGAGGTAGATACAGAGTTGACCTTCCAGCCGATTGTAGAAGAAGTAGATAATAATTGGAGGAAGTCTGAGTACTTGAAAATTGAATTTGTTGAAATTGCTAAGAAGATACCACTGCCACCATGTCTACAGTGGATAAGAAAAGAAATATATGAGGAGGATATTTGCCAAATTATGGAGCAAACACAAGAATCACAGTCACTCGATTGTCATCTTTATCTTAAGACTGAAAGTGAGAAGGTGAATATAGTTGAAGGTCTAGAAGATAGTGTAAATTTTGAAGTGGGATTGGTCGGGCCTCCCTTGAAGCACTTTTCTACAATATGTTTAGATGATATCTTGTCAGTGGAATCATTTAAAATAGTGAAAGAGTGTAAGGATGAGTAACAAGAATTCTATATTCTTCATTTTGCACCGGTTAAGCAACATAAAAACACACCTCACTTAAAGGCCGAGTGGTTCACCATGCACATTCTATTACTCGGTTCATTAATTTTTGTACCACCTCCCTTTAAGCGAGGCAAAAAGATAGATGCGAAATTGGGGGTGAAATTCATATCCTCAAGGTGGAGAAAAATGTTAATTGGGTTGTACCGCGACACTAAATTAGGCGCCTCTTGGGAGGCAACCCAAGTTAATTAGGTATGTTTTCTTTTTAGTTTTTCTTTAGTTTTTATTTCACGTAGTTTTTGTTTTTGGTTGAGTCACAGGTTGATGAGAAGTCAGAGTAACATAAACTTAAGCTTGAAGCATGGCAAAAATTGAGTGTGGGGTTCCATGGATCTCTTTTATGCAAAAAGATGCTACTAGCTAGGCCTAGAGGCCTCAGAGTGTTTTTCTGTCTTTTACTTTTAAATTCACTTTGGGAACAAAGTAGATTTTTAAGTGTGGGGTGGGGAAATTCCCAAATCTTGGCTCAATTTTTAAAAAAATTAGGTTAGGAATAAGTGAGATATTCTTGTTGGTGCTATTTTTTATTACATGATGCAACTGATTTGTTTGTAAAAGCATGTTGGATGCGAATTTCTAGTTTTGAGACTCTTAGACTCATTTTTTGTGACTCTTGTACTAGTTGACTTAATTTTGAATTTGTACTATTGTTTGTTTGGAAATTTATGATGATCCTATTGAGTTGAGCATGTTCCATGTGCGTGTGAGGTATTTTGTATATTCCTTGCTGCGTATGATATCTAGAACTTGCCCGGTGTATGTCTAAAGCAAAATAAAGAGTGTGGGTTTAGGAGATGATTTAGGCATTTCTTGATAGTCTTGTTTTATATCTTCTATTTGTCCTACCCATTGTGCATTATCCTAGTTAACCTCCATTGAGCCTTTATCCTTTTCTTTAGAAACCTCATAAGTAGCCTAATCCCTTCTTTGAGAGACCATAATTTGATCCAAAAAGCTCCAAAGTGCTTTAATGAAAAACATAATTGAGAAAGGAGTTTTTGTAATTGAAGAAGAAAAAAGTGGAAATTGATGCCCCAAGGTAATAGTATTGGTGTTTATAATTGATGTATGGTGGTTGGGATTGATATAAATGGTGTTAGAAATATTCCCATGATTGTAGAAAAAGAAATAAATTGAATCTTGGAGGAATAAGCAATACACCCACCAATTGTTTATAAAAATACTTAAAGGAGATGGGGCAAAAATAAAAGATATGGGTAGACAAAAATTGGTGTAAATTAGTTGTTGGAGATTCGTTCTAATTGTATAATGTAGTGTATTAAAGTTCTTAGAGAGGTTAGTCACTATTCTTGGACAAAATAGTTCCTTCCCATCCCTTAGCCTACATTACAACCAGGAAAAGTCCTAATTGATCCTAAGCTTTACATTCGATTATTAGTGGAGCATTACACTAAGGGAAATACTATAGTTCATTGTGTGTAACATGTGAAGTCTTTTTGAGAGTGAGAATAATTTAATTTTTGTACCATCATGTTCTAAATTGGTTAATTGTGAGTGATTATGGGTAACTCTCTTATTGTGAGGGGCACATGTTTGATGAATGTGGGTGATTTGTATGATATCCTTGATTGAGAAATAAGCATGAGTTTGACATTAGGTGAGTCAATTATTGAGGCTAGGATTTTTTGGAGTAGTGTTCATAAGCTTTCAATTTTGTAAATAACATGATTAGTGTAGCAACTTGCATTCTATGTAGTCATTGTAGTGCTAGCATGAGTATCTTGCATTTATTTGAAGAGTAGTGTCTCCATACTTGATGATGATTGTAGTCAAGAGTTGTTTGAGGACGAACAAGGCTTTAAGCGTGGGGTGGTGATATTGGGTGTATTTATGCATTCTAGCATCACTATTCTAGCCTTTTTAGTCTTATTTTGAGAACGATTCTAAGATATAATGGTTAATAATGAGATAAATGTGTTAAAAGATGTGTTTATATGGTTCAAGGTGAATTCCAAGCAAGTTTGTACTTAAAAGAATCAATTGGAGTTCAATAGAGAAAACTAGTCTTTCTAGCGTGAGCTAGTTGCTTGTCTAGCCTCTCTTGTTGGATTCTATTGTGTTATATGTGTTCCTTATGGTTTTAAATGTTTTATTATATGTGTAACTAAGTGCTAGGAGTGTAGTTAGTGCACATGAGTCAGGGGAAGAGTTGAAACTTGAGTTAAAGATAAAAGTGAAATTTGCCTATGCTTAGCTCGTGCTTCTATTTCTTCGTGTTGGATGTTGTGTTGTTTTGAGATTTAAATTGTTGTTTTTAATGATATAGGATGCTTTTTGAATGGATTATGATGATATATTAAGGATATACAAACTTCAAATCAAGTAGGAACAACTCAAAAAGGTTCAGAATGGCTCAACGAAGGCACAATATGCAGATTGACTCACTTTTAGACCCCTGGAATGTCTAGGGCACGTGTGTCATGTATAAGTGGCCAATTTACTTGGTAAAAATACCAATGATCACAAGATTCCCCAAATTATAACCATATGGCGCGTGGTGGTCCTAAAGGATATTAGACCGTGACGCGTGCTCATTACTGTGCCCTCTTTGCCTTAGAAAAATTTTGAAGAAAATTTCCATTAGGTTAGGGAGATTTGGAGGTGGCACCATACCTGGAGTGGGGATCTAACTAGGTTAGTTCCTCACCCACTTCCGGGCTCAGTAACTGAAGGTTTTCAACTCTAACACGGAAAGGGCTTGCTCTTATACTATAAATACATGTTATATCAGGTTTTTACATACTTTTGGACATCTTGGAGCTTTGGAGGCCACAACAACTTCTATTTAGGGTTTTATTATCTTTAATTTAGTTTCTTTTATGTTTTCTTGGATGATGAATATTTCCATTAAAGGATAAAACTCATTTTCCGGGGTTAAGTTCAAGATCATGACTACTTTCGTTTTGAATTAAGTTTGTTGATTTGCTTATCATTATTGGTTTCTTGTTTATTCTTGTTTTAACTATTTTAAGGATTAACTAGCCTTAGAATACATCAATTGTCAACCTTGTGATCTCGGGAGAGGGAATAGGGCGATAGAACACGGGAATAAGCAAAGTATGGTTCTTTATTCTTTATAAAATAACAAACTTGAATTAGTATCTAGGACAGGGATGTACTTAGATGCCTTACTTGATTCATATGTAGGATGATATTTGTAAAGGACTTAAGTGAACTATTACATCCCCGCTTAACGATGTAGTTGTAAGGTTCAACTTAGGTAAAGGATTAGAGGTTGGGAAACCATAATAATGCAATTAACCCTACGAATCAATAGCCAAGATAAGCAATTTAAAGAATGAAGTTCAATAACATAGTATGATTGTTCGTAATCCTTAACCCTGGGATTCTATCCATAGATTGTCCTAAGTCATTACTTTTTCGTATTTGTTTAATTTATTTTTAGTTTACATTCTAAAACTCTATTTGCTACTTTCCTCAATTGGTTAGACTAGAATTAGATAGGTGGCGAATGCAAGTCCCTGAGTAATCAATACTTAGTCTTCCTTGAATCCACTTTACTACTTGATAAGACCACATACACTTGCATATGCGCTTGGGCATTGTCAAGTTTTTGGCGCCGTTGCCGAGGACTTGTAACTAGGCAACTATCTTATTTTTAGTTCTATATTGACTTGTAAATTGTTTTTGTTTAGCTTCTTTTTATTTTCTTTTATTTCTCTTTTAATCACACTTCTTGATATGTCATCCTGGGATAGATGGTTTTCGAGTGATGACAATTCTTGTTGTTTTTGTCGAGGAAACTACCTTGTGGCTTATTGTCTAGATTCTTATGGAAGTGTGTGGATGGGACCTTAACAATATGATGCAAATACTATTCCATCTATTGAGCAGACTGCAGCATGGTGTATGGTTTGTGGTCAAGTGGTCATTCTGCAGATATGTGTGTTTTAATCCTGATTCAGGCATGTTTTCGGGCAATGCTCAACAGAAAACTAAGGAGGTAGATGCAGAGTTGACCTTCCAAATGGTTTTAGACGAAGTAGATGATAATTAGAGGAAGACTGAGTACTTGAAAATTGAATTTGCTGAAATTGTTAAGGAGATACCACTGCCACCATGTCTGTAGTGGCTAAGAAAAGAAATATATGAGGAGGTTATTAGCCAAATTATGGAGCAAACACAAGAATCTCAGTCACTCGATTTTCATCTTTATCTTAAGACTGAAAGTGAGAAGGTGAATATAATTGAAGGTGTAGAAGATAGTGTAAATTTTGAAGTGGGATTGGTCGGGCCTCCCTTGAAGCACTTTTCTACATTATGTTTAGATGATATCTTGTCTGTGGAATCATTTAAAATAGTGAAAGAGCGTAAAAATGAGGAACAAGAATCCTATCTTCTTCATTTTGCACCGGTTAAGCAACATAAAAACACATCTCACTTCAAGGCCGAGTGGTTCACCATGCACATTCTATTACCCGGTTCATTAATTTTTGTACCACCTCCCTATGAGTGAGGCAAAAAGATGGATGCAAAATTGGGGATGAAATTCATATCCTCAAGGTGGAGGAAAAAGTTTATTGGGTCGTGCCGCGACACTAAATTAGGCTCTTCTTGGGAGGCAACCCAAGTTAATTAGGTATGTTTTCATTTTAGTTTTTCTTTAGTTTTTATTTCACGTAGTTTTTGTTTTTGGTTGAGTCACAGGTTGATGAGAGGTCTGAGTATCATAAACTTAAGCTTGAAACATGGCAAAAATTGAGTGTGGGGTTCCATGGATCTCTTTAATGCAAAAACATGCTACTAGGTAGGCCTAGAGGCCTCAGAGAATTTTTCTATCTTTTACTTTTAAATTCACTTTGGGAACAAAGTAGATTTTTAAGTGTGGGGTGGGGAAATTCCCAAATCTTGGCTCAATTTAAGAAAAATTTAGGTTAGGAATAAGTGAGATATTCTTGTTGGTGCTATTTTTTATTACATGATGCAAGTGATTTGTTTGTAAAAGCATGTTGATTGATGTGAATTGCTATTTTTAGACTCTTAGACTCATTTTTGTGACTCTTGTACTAGTTGGCTTAATTTTGAATTTATGCTATTGTTTGGTTGGAAATCTATGATGATCCTATTGAGTTGAGCATGTGCCATGTGTGTGTGAGATATTTTGTATATTCCTTGTTGCATATGATGTCTAGAACTTGCCCGGTGTTTGTATAAAGTGAAATAAAGAGTGTGGGTTTAGGAGATGATTTAAGCATTTCTTTGATAGCCTTGTTTTATATCTTCTATTTGTCCTACCCATTGTGCATTATCCTAGTTAAGCCCCATTGAGCCTTTAGCCTTTTCTTTAGAAACTTCATAAGTAGCCTAATCCTTTCTTTGAGAGACCATAATTTGATCCAAAAAGCTCCTAATTGCTTTAATGAAAAAAATAATTGAGAAAGGAGTTTGAGTAATTGAAGTAGAAAAAGGTGAAATTGATTCCCCAAGGTAATAGTATTGATGTTTATAATTGATGTATGGTGGTTGGGATTGATGTAAATGGTGTTAGAAATATTCCCATGATTGTAGAAAAATAAAAAAATTGAATCTTGAAGGAATAAGCAATACACCCACCAAGTGTTTGTGAAAATGCTTAAGAGAGTTGGGGCAAAAATAAAAGATATGGGTAGATAAAAATTGGTGTAAATTGGCTGTTGGAGATTGGTTCTAATTGTATAATATAGTGTATTACAACGCTTAGAAAGGTTAGTCACTATTCTTGGCCAAAATAGTTCCTTCCCATCCCTTAGCCTATATTACAACCTGAAAAAGTCCTAATTGATCCTAATATTTACATTCGAATATTAGTGGAGCATTACACCAAGGGAAATCTTTTGGTTCATTGTGTGCAATTTGTGAAGTCTTTGTGAGAGTGAGCGTAATTTGATTCTCGTACCCATCATGTTCTAAATTGCTTAATTGTGAGTGATTATGGGTAACTCTCTTATTGTGAGGGGCACATGTTTGATGAATATGGGTGATTTGTATGATGTCCTTGATTGAGAAATAAGCATGAGTTTGCCATTAGGTGAGTCAATTATTGAGGCTAGGATGTTTTGGAGTAGTGTTCATAAGCTTTCAATTGTGTAAATAACATGCTTAGTGTAGCAACTTGCATTCTATGTAGTCATTGTAGTGCTATCTTGAGTGTCTTACTTTTATTTGAAGAGTAGTGTCTCCATACTTGATTATGATTGTAGTCAAGAGTTGTTCGATGACGAACAAGGCTTTAAGTGTGGGGTGGTGATGTTGGGTGTATTTATGTATTCTAGCATCACTATTCTAGCCTTTTTAGTTTTGATTTGAGGATGATTCTAATCTATAATGGTTAATAATGTGTTAAAACATGTGTTTATATGGTTCAAGGTTCCAAGAAAGTTTGTACTTAAAAGAATCAATTGGAGTTCAATAGTGAAAACTAGTCTTTCTTGCGTGAGATAGTTGCTTGTCTAGCCTCTCTTGTTGAATTCTATTGTGTTCTATGTATTCCTTATGGTTTTAAATGTGTTATTATATGTGGTACTAAGTTTTAGGAGTGTACATAGTGCACATGAGTGAAGGGAAGAGTTGAAATTTGAGTTAAATATCAAAGTGAATTTTGTCTATGCTTAGCTCGTGTTTCTATTTCGTTGTGTTGGATGTTGTGTTGTTTTGAGCTTTAAATTGTTGTGTTTAATGATATGGGAAGCTTTTTTATGGATTATTATGATATATTAAGGATATACAAGCTTCAAATCAAGTGGTAACAAGTCAAAAAGGTTCGGAATGGCTCAACGAAGGCACAATATGTAGATTGACGTACTTTTAGACCCCTGGAATTTCTAGGGTGCGTGTATTTTGTATGAGTGGCCAATAGACTTGCGTAAAATACAAATAGATTCACAAGAGTCCCAAAATTTCAACCATATGGCATGTGGTGGTCCTAAAGGAGATTAGACTGCGACGCGGGCTCATTTCGGTGCCCCCTTTGCCTTCGAAAATTTTTTAAGAACAATTTCCAGTAGCTTAGGGAGATTTGGAGGCGGAGCCCTACCTGGAGAGGGGATCTAACTAGCGAGGTGCCTCACCCACTCCCGGGCTCAATAACTGAAGGTTTTCAACTCCACCACGGAAAGGGCTTGCTCTTATACTATAAATACATGTTATATCACGTCTTTTACATACTTTTGGACATCTAGAGCATTGGAGGTCACCACAACTTCTCTTTAGGGTTTTATTATCTTTAATTTAGTTTGTTTTATGGTTTCTATCATCAATCCAAGGGATTAGATTATGTATATTTTCATTAAAGGCTAAAACTCCTTTTCCAGGGTTAAGGCCAATATCATGACTACTTTCGTTTTGAATTAAGTTTGTTTATTTGCTTATCATTATTGGTTGCTTGTTTATTCTTGTTTTAACTATTTTAAGGATTAGATACCTTTAGAATCTCAATTGTCAATTTTGTGATCTCGGGAGAGGGAATAGGGCGATAAAACACGAGAATAAGCAAAGTATGGTTCTTGTTTCCTTATAAAATAACAAACTTGAATTAGTATCTAGGACAGGGATGTACTTAGATGCCTTACTTGATTCATATGTAGGATGATATTTGTAAAGAACTTAAGTGAACTATTACATCCCCGCTCAACAATGTAGTTGTAAGGTTCAACTTAGGTAAATGATTAGAGGTTGGGAAACCATAATCATGCAATTAACCTACGAATCAACAACCAAGATAAGAAATTTAACGAATGAAGTTCAATAACGTAGTATGATTGTTCCTAAGCCTTAACCTGGTCTTCTATCCATTGATTGTCCTAAGTCACTACTTTTCTGTATTTTTATAGTTTATTTTTAGTTTACATTCTAAAACTTTATTTGCTACTTTCCTCAATTGGTTAGACTAGAATTAGATAGTCCGCGAACGTAAGTCCCTGAGAGATCGATACTTGGGCTTTCCTAAAGCCACTTTACTATTTGATAAGACCACGTACACTTGCATGTGCGCTTGGGCCCTGCCATTTTCCCGTATTAGTTGGTGTGTGGTAAGGCATGTCACTTTCCTGTTGAACTTGAGCACAAAGAACTGTGGGCGTTGAAGAGATTGAACTTTAAGTGGAATGATGTAGCAAAGGTGAGAATGATAAAGTGAATGAGTTGGATGAATTTGGATCTTGGGTTTGTGAGAATTTTGCATTATACAAAAAGAAGATGAAGTTGCATCATGATCAAAAAATTTAGAAAAGTGTATTTGAACCAGATGACCATGTATTGTTGTATAATTCAAGCCTTCGCCTATTTCTAGGCAAATTGAAGTCTAGATGGTATGGGCCATTCACTGTGGTGAGTGTTTCCATATGGTGATTTAGAATTGAAGCGTGAGAGTGAAGCACCGTTTAAAGTAAATGGGAAAAGGGTAAAGCACTATATGGGTAACACGGAAGAAGATAAGGTAATTTAGGATTTGAGCCTTAGTGAGTCTGAATAACCAAGAAAACTGAGTAGTACCGCGACATTAAATCAGGCGTTGCATGGGAGGCAACCCATGGAATTGATTGGTGAATTCTAAGTATCCAACATATCCATGTTGTGATGCAATGTTAAATCATGTGCTTCGTGGGAGGTAACCCATGTTTTGTAAATAAATTATAGGGTAACATATGTGTTCAGTGTGCAGAAATGGATATTGCAGGAGTCAATGAGGAAATTTATTGAAATCAAACCATACGAGGATCTTTATGAGTTGTAACCAGACAACACAACTCATAAGCAGGAGTCGTAAGGACCAGGAACTCAGATCACTTTTAGGTATTAGGTCTCCGGAGTCATTACGACTCTCAGAATGAGTCGAAGCCTATGACTACAACTCGTCACCTTGAGTCGTAATGACTTGAGACCCAGGTAAGGTTCCAAGTCTTTACGGGGGTAGAGGTATGAAACTCATAAGCAATAGTTACGAGTTGTAATTAAGACTCATAACCAAGCTTGACAAATCAGGCATCGTGGGTCGACCCGATCCAAATTGTGATTTAAAATAAAAGGGTCAACCAAAATGGGTACCCGACTATTCCATTTGCAGACTCATTCCATTGTTCTTAGCTAGCAGAACTCCAAAACACTCCACATTCACTCTAAAACA
The DNA here is from genome assembly GCA_030864215.1 of Capsicum pubescens. Lineage (NCBI taxonomy): Eukaryota > Viridiplantae > Streptophyta > Magnoliopsida > Solanales > Solanaceae > Capsicum > Capsicum pubescens. The sequence continues at coordinate 70,006,287 of CM061543.1, read as the reverse complement.
CAAAATCAACTAAGTCAATTCCTCCCAAAATTTAAAAATTTCATCAAGAATAGGGCCTAAAGTTGTTTGAAGTCAAGAAATCCAAACCTCAAGAAAACAAGTAAGTGTTCATGTTTAAAAGCTCTATTAATTAATTAATTCCTAAAAGTGTTACAATGTCCTTAGATTTCTTGATTCCAATATGTGTTTACATAGGTAATCAAATCCTATTCAAGAAAATTGTGCTACATATTGTGGTAATAGGAGTGAAAATAGACTTTATGCTTTAGAATTGTGCTTAGGGATGAATGTAGGAAGTATTGAGTTGTGTTTTGATGTTATATGATGCAATAGATTGAATATTGGGACCAACTTAGTCTAAACCCCCATGTTACAGTGGATACGGGACTCTAACAACTCGTAAAGATACTTAATGAGTCGTTACAAGACTCGTTACTAATGATAACATGGAGGATTAAAAGAGTGTGGGTTCTGGTATCACTACTACTCAACTAAACAAGTCTTAATCAATCTCCACGACTCATAGTTAGGAGCGTAATGATTGAGGAAACTTATCCATAATAGAAAATGTTCCAGTCAGCATACGAGTGTTGGTAATGAGTTATAGCCTAACCTTACGACTCGTTAGGAGGACTCATAATTTGACCAGCAACTACTTATCTACACTCTTTCTAAATGAGTCTTACCCGGTGGTTACGACTCATACCCCTTAGTCGTAATGAGTCCAGTGTATATACACTGATACCAAACTTTCTTATTTTTCTTTCTTCTTCTTAGAATTCAGTAATGGGTCTTATGCAAATAGGTACTCATAGCTCATAAGGGTGATTCATCATCGAAGCAAATACTAAAGAAGATCTCCAAGAAGAAAACTGCCCCAAATCTAATTACCAATAGAGAAACGATGACACCGACGAGTCAAGAAATACCCTATAAAGGGGTAGGTGGAGCCACGGGAGAAACTACCTCGGGGCAAGAAAACAATTGTGGAGGAGTTCACACCTCCCAGAAAGACCTCTAGAATAAAATACCCCAGCACTTCCCCACCGCATTCACCATCATCTTCTAATGACAACAATAATGATGATGATGAAGAAAAATAATAATGATGATGCAGATGAGGAAGAATCAAGATCCTATGAAGAAAAAGCTGAGAGCGGGAGTGAGGAGCATGCTACTTCTATTGATACCAATCACCACCACGACCTCAAATTCCATTATCCATTGAAGATACTCTGGTACCCATTGTTAAACGATGGGGGTATCTTGGAATGCAGGATACATATAATGAAGGGATAGAAGTAAACTCATCCACGAGGAAAATGAGAAGGGGGATATATTTAGAGAGAAGGTTGACTGCAGCAGGCATGTCTGAGATGCCTGAGTTTGAATCACGATTCTAGCAATACCAATTACAATGGATGATAGGGTTGTCATTTTTCGGTTCAACCCATTAACCCAAACTGATAATTAGTTTATTAGGTTAATGGATTGGTTTTGTTACTTTTCGAGTTGGGTATCGGGTTAAATATTTTTTTTATTGGTTTATCGATTTGGTCCTCAAGTTTAGGGAATTTTTAATCGGGCTACCCGATATCCCGATACGCAAATAAGTACACTATAGGACTAATCATCCTAACAGGCCACTATTCCAAGCGACCCAAAATCTAAAGGGTTAGTATCGACCTAAGCAGATCAAAGGGCAAAGGTAATAGGTGTATAGGGTTTATACTTTATTCTTTTCATTTCCTCTCTCACTAGTCGTTACAATTAGTTCCTCTCACACTACAATTCACATTTTTTATCTCACTATCGGTTGTTGATTTCATAATTAACCGATTGAGCAGTATTTCATCCTTACAATCGACTCAATTTTTTCTCAAAACTGCTCAATTTAGAGGGACGAAATATTGCTCGGTTATTGCTTCTCATACTCACTATTGTTGTTGCGCTAAAATAGGTAATAGTTTTTGCTCCATCTCATTCTTGTTTCTTAGATAGTCTTTTGCTTCATTTTCAATTTTTGGCCAGTGTCCAATCGCTGTTATTGTTGCGCTGCTAACTTGCTAAGGACTATTTAAGTTAGGATTTTTTTTTGTTTTTTTGATTGTGTTTTTGTACATTAGTGCAATTATAGTGTTACTGTTAAAGCCAACAAAGGTCACAAGCATTGTTTTTATTTAGGCATTAGCCATTTGAAAAGACAAATCCTTTTTGTTTGTTCTTGTATTTACTTGTTTATATTTTGAACCCTTTGATAACAATCCTTACTCCGTTGCTCATGTATTCATATATTATATTTTTATAAGAGAGTGGAAGAGGTAAATATTATGGATTACTCCTGAACTGTAACCAACGATGATATAAGGTCCAGTTGCAACTTCTATCTATGTTCGATCTTTGAAGCTAGAGAAGAGATCTGAAAAATTTCTACTTATACTTTTTTCTAGGTAGTAATGGTTATGCAGCTGAAAATCACAAACTTATGCATGAAAACATTGGGGGAGATTATTAAAACAATTAAAATGTGAATGTGTAACAAAGACACCTTCCTTAGATTACAAATCTTATTTCTCTCATTCGTAGTGATGCTATTTGAGGGTCTTATTTTGGATACTTATAGTTGGACTGATACTAATATACATATTAATTTATAATCTTTTGTTTTATTACTTTATTAGGTCTGTACTAAATACCAAATAATATGTAATAAATCTGTACATATGTTCAAGTTCTTATTTGGTATGTCATTATATGCCTTACTAGTACAATGAATATGCAATAAAACCAGGATCAAGATAATCAACCACCAATTAATGAGAGAAAGTGGATCTTCTTATTAGATTGGTGTCGATGAAAGGTCTTGTACATTAATCCCTTATTGTTTTCATACACCATGTTTGTTGACCAGTTTATTGTGAATGATTGACTTCTGCTTATTTGTTGATTGGAAATCAGAATAGTTAGCATGTATTGCCTATATGTTTGGCTGACTACACTAGTGTTGTCTTAAGTTACTGAATTAGAAATTGTTTGAATTTGTGACTTTAGTTTGAAATATTTGTATTCTATTTGTGCTTGCTTATGTGCTTATAAAATTAGAAGATGTTATATTTTGCTTGTAAATATCAGATTATTTATACTTGTGGGATTGTTCGCACTTAGCAGGGCATATTTTTCTTTCAAAGTGAGATGATTTGCCCAGGTCTTTGGTCTGCATATTACGCTCTGTATTGTATTAGATATTTTACCCAGGTTTACATACTTGCTTGGTATGTTTTTAGTACAGGTGGAGGTCATGGATGTGGCTAATCATCTTCATTTAGAGACAAAGAAGACAGATGACCAGTGGCACTTTAAAGCGTACTAGATAAATTGTATCTAATTTTGTTTGTACTGTCAAATTATGAAGGCTCTTACCGAAGGAAAGACTGCTTCCAATTATTTTTAGTTTGAGATGGATGTAATATAGAAGGCTTGGAATTTCTCTCTTTCCTTTATGATGTAAGAGTTCGTGTCTTGGAAAATATTTGTCCCTTTGTATGTTAATTTAACTGAATGCTGCAGTGTTGTTGCCTCAACTTCTAATTATACTTTAAATTTTAAAATTTAAATATTAATGATTTAACTCGATAACCGAACCGATAACAATTAATAACCAATAAATTGATAACTGATAAGCTGATATCTTAATGGTTCTTAATGGTTTATCTTTATTACAAATCGATAATCAATATGTCAAACCCATAAACTTCAAAACCAAACTGAACGATATGCAGCCCTAGTGGATGACCACAACTCTTAGAAAATTCAGTCCCGCATTAGTGCGAGAGTTCTATACAGATTAAAAAGGGGAGCTGAAGAGACAATACCCACAGGGTAACTTATAGAAGGGTGGTGAGCCAATTACTTTCTTGACTTTTAGAGAATTTCGGGTGAACATCTTCTCGAGGACCATTTCAAGAATGTTACATGGACCTAATTTCCAACCACTGGTGAATACGGATGAGATTGATTACTGCATAGATGAAATACAAAAAATAATAAAGAAACAAATGGGTACCACAAATAAGATGATGCAATTTCGTTGGATAGCTAGTATTATTGCGCGAAATGGAGAAGAAGCTAAATGGGTAGTTGGTGGTCCAGGGATGAATTCACAGCAGATTACCAAGACCACTTTGACCTTCAAGACAAAGTCATGGTAGACTCTTGCCTGACATAGACTGTGTCCCACAACTGGAGACAACGTACTTAGTCCAGTCCGCATAACATTAATAGGTGGACTTATTATTGGGTATGAGTTTGATGTTGCACAGTTCATTACTAGAGAGATACGTGATCGAGTAGTGGGTACTGATGTAATTATGGCATTCCCATACTTCTTGACTCAGATATGCTTGGAGATGTGGGTGACAAAACTTCTGGATGTAGATTAGTATATTGATCCAAAGAACACCACTAACTTGGGGTTAATTCGAGATGCTATTAACCCTATGACCAAATTAGCTAAATAAGAAGCGACACTGCTAGATGAGGCTCTTTGGAATAGGGATGAGAGTACCAAGGCTGATGGATTTACTGTGATAGTTGACACTTCGATTGAGGGTGGGCCATCTAAGACCCAGCCTTTTGATGTAGCTGGCACATCCAGTACTCCTACTCCCCCGCAGACTATAACAAAATGTCTATCCATGTCCAGATCAGTTCTGACAAGCTATATGGTCATTACACAGGCTATGTGGACTGAGGTGATGAGAAAATTGAGCATTGTGGAGGAAAAGGTGAGGTTGATAGAGCAGGTAGTTAAGCCCTGGGTGACTAAGACTTGAAGAACAAAATAGGAAAATAAAGAGGAGATTGGATGGTTTCGATCTGAGGGTCACTCGTCAGCTTAAAGGTGTTTAATCCTCTGACATAATGGGAGTCAAGGTTGAGGCAGCAGAGTTGCGAAAGCTGGTTAATGAATTATATAAGCATTTTTTTACCTAATACCTATTATTACAGAGATCCATTCAAAGAAAGAGGTAAAAAATATCTGAGGTGTTAATAATGAAACCCCGAGAACTGTTGAAAAGGTAAAGAAGAGCAAGAAAAGAAAGATAAGAAGAATAAAGGATGAAGAAGTTGAGGCAGCGGTGCGTGAAAACATCGTAAGTGAGAAGGACCGATAGATGAAGGTCCAAGAAATGGTGAAAGGAGTTGGTAGTTCAAGACCGGCTGAGGCTGTTGACAGGGGCGGTGAAATAACCCCGAGAACATATATACCACTGAGCGCATCGGACACAACCAGTGCCACTACTGCTGAGACGGTCTTGACAGCTGGAGGGACTACTACTGAGGAGAGTGAGGCCCGATCTAGGGGTCCCTATGTTGATCCAGTATGATCTGGTGACAAGGGCATCCAAGTATGTCCCCAATCCCTGTTTATATTGCTAGATGCACTGGCGACAGTTTATAAGGTATAGTTGGGGTGAGGGGTTACCATAGTCTCCACGGGCTATGGTTGTCATGTTTGAAAACTCGTAGGCCATGGTTTGAATGATGAATTGGCATATGTGTGTGTCTATTGTTGTGTGATACTTAAAGAAAAAGAACGATGTGCATAGGTAGTCGATAAATTGTGCATAACATGTGCTAATAATTCTGTTTGAAAAATTTAACCCCTCCTAAAAAATTTTTGTGATAAACTGTGTGATCAGTTCGCATGAGTGACTGATAAGAATCCCATAATGGCATTAGAATAAGGAACGATATAACCATGGTATGTAGGTTCATGAACTGGATAGGTAGTGACTGACAATGTAACCCTGTATGACGTGAGTGTGAGGCGTTACTTAGTTCCCAGTGTATACAGAGTCCAGAACTTGCCCAGTTGCTTTTTCCTAGATTGTAGGATGGTTGGTTAGGAAGTGATCGTAGACCATTTTTATAATGAATCTACTCGAGCCTAAAATGCCAAACCAAATGAAATACGAATCCCTTGATCCAAAAGTTGAGCCTAATTGACCTGTTTTTGTTGTTTACACCAATTTCACCTTCCCGTTTGACTACAATGAACTTGTTTTGGCCCTGTTTCTCCTTGGACATAGTTTACCTTAAATCTGGGTAATCATCTAAGTTGAGGGTGACTATGATAAGGATGCAAGGAAAAACAAGTATGAAGAAAGATGTGTAGATAGGAAAAAAATAAATAAGGGTGGGTGTGGTAAAAATAACAGAAAAAGAAAATGAAAGTAAAAAAAAAGAAAATAAAAAGAGAATAAGAAAAGAGAACCACATCTGGCCAAAAATAGGCATGAAAAAGAATGAAAAAGGAGAAACAAGGGAGGATTGAGTAGAAAGATGAGAGAAAAAGTGGACACCTAAGAAAACGTAGTGCCAAGAAGTCTAAGTCACTTAAAAAGTTCCCAAACATACCATAACCAGCTCCAAGCCTATGTTACAAGCCTAGCAAAGTCCTATAGTGATCCTATCCTGACCATTTACAAAATTAGGTGAAGCATAAGGGCAAGCCTATGGCATTTTGTCTACCCTGATTGGAACTTCTTTGTGAGTGTGAGTGTCTCTAGACCCTCCCTGAAATAATAATCTAAATTAAAATAAGTGATAAGGACTTCTTGGTCAGTGAGGGTGCATGGGTTGCAAGGTCAGGTTACGTATCTGTCCTAGTAGTATATGTTGCTTAGGCCAAGTTATTTGTCTCTAAGGTAATGCCATCATTGGATTCGTATGGGTCACAGTGTGATACTGGATCATTATACACAGTAGCATTTTAAATAGTGAAATAGGAGGGGGTAAAAGTGTTCTTGAGCGGATTAATAAATCGATTTCCGAATATGTCTCAGACTCTTTAAAGTTAAGCATCGTGTTTTTTAATGGGTTTGATTTCTTTTACCTGAGGGCACGAAAATATTCTAAGTTGAGGGTGTTGATGTGCCAGGATTTAGCGACACATTTAATGCTTAAAATAAGGAATTTATACTTGGACTTAGGTTAGCTTGTTGGATATGATGTGGTTTTGTGTGTTGTTACAGGTAAAATAGGTTGACAGTGGTGTTGGACTAAAAAGAAGAAAGAAAATCTCTAAAAAGGCAAAGTTCTGGTCAAGCTACGAGTCGTCAATACACTTTATGACTCATAGCCAGACTCATCAAGATACCAGAAGCAAAATTGAAGAAAAGAAACCATGTAAATATTGACTATGACTCGTAAGAAGTGGCTACGAGTCATTGAGAACAGTCGTCAAAAGAGCAGTGATCATAGCTGAAGTCCTGAAAGTGAAGTTATTAAAGACTATGGGTTATAAGGTCTGACTATGACTCATAGTAATCAATCATAATGAGACCAGTGTGCAAGGTCCTAAATTTTGAGGCTCAAGTAATAACGAGTTAAAACCATGAGTTATAAGGAATGAGTACGACTCATGGTTAGAAAACGTAATGACAATAGAAGCTTGAAGCCCTGAAGATGAGAGTCACCGGAATGCCTACGACTAGCAACATACTTGTAAGGGGACCTTAAGAGTCATAATAATTGCCGACTTAATTTTTCTATTCCATTTTTATTAGAATTTCGTTATTATTTTTAGATACTATAAACAAGGGCGGATGTAGGGGCCTTGGAGGGGGTTCCCGAGATTCTAGTAACTTTCATGTGGATCTAGTATTTATATAGAGAAATCTAGTAAATATATAAGAATTATAAGTTACAAACCCAAAAACAAAGGATATTATTGGTCTAGTGGAGTAGAGGGACTTGTAAAAAGTCGTATTGACCTCTTGGTTGTGGGTTCAAATCCTTTAAGTTATTATTTGGTTTTATTTTTATTTAACATGGGAAACCACAAACTTTAAATCCTGAATCCGCCTCTGACTATAAATACCTTAGGGTTATTCCTTTATAAGGTTACACCTTTTACATTACTTTTGATACTTTTAATATATTTTGCTCACTAAGATTTTGTTCTTGAGGTTTTTGGTTTCATATTCAATTAGAGATTTTGGATTTTACTCTTTCATCATTGTGTAATTAATTACATGCATTCCTCATTGATTATCATGGATGGTTGCATAAATATGAGCGAATAAATCCCTTAACTAGGGTTGTGGGAACCCTGGCGGACTACCTATGTAAGAGAAGTGGAAGATAAATCTTATTTACCGTAGTTATGCGTATTGCAACCTTTTTCGTATAAATTATACCCAAACTAGTACTGAAGCTTGGGAATTGCCTGTATTCGATAATATCCTTACAAAGAAGTTTAAGATTGGGAAAAAGAGGTTACAACAGTGATTCAAGGCTGTCAACCATCGTCTAATCAACTCGAGACTCAGAAGGTAAGAGTTGTATTGAGGTTATAGATAAGGGACAGTAAGGCGATGCCTCGAAACTCACAAGGTAAAGGGTGATATCTTTCAACATGTTCACAAAATGGCTGATAGTACATAGATTGTCAATTTTGCACGCAGAGTTGTAGGTTAGGTGGGTTGAACACGAGAATCTTATGTAGAACACAGTCCTAGTGTTCGTCTCCTATTATCTATAAACTAAAGCTTTCAAGTTTGGCTACTGGCTACTGTTGACTTCAAATTTCCTTCATTTACTTTTTCGCAATGCTTGTGGATTTTGTCAATTTGAGATACTGTTCTACATAATCCCTGTGGGTTCGATCCCAACCTGAGTTGGGTTACTATATTTAACATTGATCGTAACATACTTCTTTGGAGGTTAGTTTTGGGCAACATCATTACTCTTTGCTCTTTACCTATTCAGGTATTTCCTAGCCATTTAATTTGAGGACGAACTAGAGTGTTATTGGTGGATATTTAAAAACCTGATTTATGTAATCTTATTCTTTTTATGTGATTCGATTATTTTTCCCTTATCCTTAGTTACTAAATATTGATTTTGGGTTGTGGGGATGGTAGGCATAGTTCCCAATGCGTTCAAGAGGGTTTTGTAATACCCCAAAAATCTGAATCAATGTTAGCATCGTGTTTCAAGCTCATGCATAGTACATCATGGTGTTTTGGTAGAATTATGAGTTATTTTTATGTATATTAAGGCCTTAAATAACTCCCAGCTATTTGACGAATCAAAATAATCCTTACCGATTGAAATTTTGATAAGAATGTTGATTTAGTCAACTTCAAACAAGCATATAATTTGTTATGTGGAGAATTTTCCATCTCAAGATCCACCAAACTGTAGGAAATTGAATTATCTTTCCAACGATACCAATTTCGCCCAAATTCGATACTCGGGTGAGAAGTTATGGCACTTTTAGTGAAAGTAGTGGTTCAATACGAGCAGCACCGCATCGCGGTGACCCCATATATGGCGTTCGTCCTTTTCCAGTGTGCCATCATGATAAGTACCACATTACGTTAAAATTCCAGTGGATAATTGTTCGTTTCTAATGGCGCAACGCGATAGCACCGCATCGCGCCATTAATCAAAATGAGGATCGTCAGCATTCCAGTGGCCCGACGCGATTGTACCGCATCGCACCGGGTGTCAAAACTCAAATTTTTAGTTTTCAGTTCCGAGTTTTAATTTTTCCAAGGGCTTTTAAGTCTTTTTCCTTCAACATATTTAGTCCAAACACGGGATTTAAGTCCCAATAGAGCATTATTTGCTCATTGTTTCACAACTCTCTCAAATTAAACTAATCTTCTCTCGTGAACAAAAACCCTAGCCTTCAAAATTCAAGATAAAATCTCAAGAATTCACCTTCAATTCTCACAAATTCATCAACCCAAGTGTCCATTCATGGGTTTCTTTCACCCATCGAGTTCAAGTATCCAACGTTAAATCCAAAGTTGTGATCTTTATAAGCTATTATGATTTTAAATTGTGATTTTTAACTATGACCCCCCATGAACCTTGTTTCTATACCATGTTTTCATGAAATTGATGTTGATTATTACACTCTGCATGTTAAGTGTTGTTGTTAACTGATTTAATTCATAATTAGTGAGGTTGATGTTGAAATCATGCTCTCACTACAAGCTTTAAACTATTCCCATTCTTAGTTTACAACATGCATGTCAAGTGTTTGATGAAATGCCTACAAGAATGAAATTTAATAAATGCTTTCACATTATGCCCTCAAAGTTTTAGTACCATTTTGCTATTATTGCTATTGAGCCCTGGGGGTTATGAATACCCAAAAACTTAGCTGTTTACCTTGTCTCAGTATTTTCAGAATAGTTTCAGAATATGTTATGAGCATTATCAGTTCAGTCAGTCATCAAAATCAGTTAAACTTAGAACAATTCAGCATTCTGAGTCAGTTCAGTTGTGAGTAGGATTTAGCACCGAGTGAGTGCAGGGATGGTGATTCCTCGTTAGATTGGAAAAGTCGTTAGTAGCAGTCCTTGTACTCCAAAACTATGTAGCCAGTTTAGGATATGAGGAGTCGCCTATTAGATTAGTCTTGACTACCTCGCAGGGGTTACCCGTCAGTTTAGGCTTGTCACCCTTAATCCTTTGAGATAGTACATCAGTATAGTGGATCCACACAGCTAGCGTTAGTACCCGTGGCACAGTACTAACACCTTTCTAACTGGGGTTATAGGTTGGACCCCAAACTTTCTTATTGGGGCATGTCGATTAGATGATAGCTCCCACAATCGCAGTCCAGTAATGAATTCAGTAATTCAGTTTCAGTTGCTTGACCATAGCATACAAATATCAGTGACTTGGTTATCGAATTTTAGTATTTCAATATTTTCAAAATATATTCAGAACATGTTATATGCTTGGTTATGCATCCTCAGTACTTAAAAATTTCACATATCTTCAATATCTACAGATTTCATGCACACTATTCAATACTTCATGTTATATATATATTCAGATAGTTATTATTCATGTTTATAAAACCATGCATATCATCCTACCTCATTTAGAATACTAGTACATTCAAAGTACTGATTGCATACTCTTTTCTTGCGCTATGATGTATCATATCATAGGTTCAGCTGCCCAGTTCCTGGATCGCGCATAGACTTCCTAGACTATCAGCCATAGCAAGGGTGAGTCCTCATACTTTGAGGATAGACTATTTTATTTCATGCTTTCAGTTCAGTAGTTTGTTAGAGTTAGTTGGGGCTGATCCCATAAACTCATATTCAGTCAGTGTAGAGGATTTTGGATATTTCAGATTGTCAGTTAGTTTATCTTTACTTTATCAGTTTTAGAAAATTATTTTCCAGATTCATGACTCATATCAGTTTCTAAAACCTTATGGCTTATTCGTTGTTCTTCAGCTTATGTTGTTATATTATTCAGTACCAACAGCAGGTACCAGCTCAAGGGTTAGCTTGTAGTCCCTCGGGACTGTAAGCATCGTGTGGTGCCCAGTGTGTACTCTCGAGGCGTTACAAACTTTTTATCAAATCCTAAGGTTTTAAAGTGTCCTAGAAATTCTAAAAGCCGTAGTGTTTTGTGCATGGGTGTAAAATGCACGACACTTATGGACAAGAGGCTATAAGGCATTTTAGGAAAAGTTTCCCTTATTTTAGTATTCATGTCATACGACTGAGCATGAGCTCATGTTAAACTCTCTATCTAATATATTATCTCTTATGTTTACAAAACATGCCTCCCAGAAAGACTAATAAAAGAAGAAACGTAAACCAACCAGCACCTCCGCCCGTTCAGGAAGATTCCCTGAATGAGCATGTTTCTCATGCAGAGTTCAGAGCTGCATTTACTACTCTAGCTCGCTCTATAGAAGCTCAGAATGCTCAGCCAAATGCTGTTCCGGCCAATCCAGTGGTCAATAAAGTCGCAGCAAGGATTCGAGACTTTACCCGAATGAATCCTCCTCTATTTTTAGAATCCAAATTTGAAGAGGATCCACATAAATTCTTAGACATGGTACAGAAGGTAACAGGTATTATGGGGGAAACTACTAGTGATAGTGCTGAGTTAGATGCCTATCAGTTACAAGATGTGGTTCATACATGGTTTAAGCAGCGAAATGTAGAGAGAGGCGCAGATGCAGGGCTTATAGAATGGGAAGAGTTTACTACAGCTTTCTAAGATAGATTTTTTCTGTTGGAGCTAAGAAAAGCCAAGGTGTTAGAGTTTATTAATTTGAGATAGAGCAGCATGAGAGTGAAAGAGTATTCCCTCAAGTTTACTCAGTTACCTAAGTATGCTCCTCATATGGTAGCTGATAGCAAATCTAAGATGAGCAAGTTTGTGTCTAGTGTATCTGATAGTGTGGTCAAGGAGTATAGGACCGCAATGCTGATTAAGGAGATGGACCTATCTAGGTTGATGGTCTATGCTCAATATATTAAGAACCAGAAGACTAAGGAGAGAGAGGAAGAACAAGAGGGGTAGGATAGGTAGCTTTAATTTTTCCCAGCCAAGGTCAGAAGGTGGTAACCGTCCCCAATTCCATTGAAATATTGAGTCCCACCTCCATCTTCAGCTAGTTCCCCAGTACCCAAGTTCAGAAATGATAATAGGGATAGAGCATCAGGCTCTAAGTCGCAGGGTAGTGTGATCAGCGCTCGTACAAATTCTCTTTGCTAGAAATATGGTAGAAACTATCAGGGTGAATGTAGAGCAGGAATGATGTATGATTTGGTTGTGTCAATCCAGGCCAACAGATTCGGGAGTGTCGGGTAGTTGCTCAGAAAGGTAGGGATTTGCGCCAACAGTGCCAGTCCCATTAGTCATCAGTTCCAGTCGACCGCTCGACTCAGCAGGGTACCGCTTCCAATGCTACCAGTGGTCAGTGTCTAAATAGACTGTATGCCCTTCAATCCCGAAAGAATCAGGAAAGTTCTCTTGACGTAGTTACTGGTATGTTACAGGTCTTTCATTTACATGTTTAGGCCTTTTAGACCCTTGAGCTTCTCTTTCTTTTGTAACCCCGTATGTAGCGGTCAACTTCGGAGTCAGTGCCAAAATCCTAGTAGAACCTTTTTCAGTGTCTACCCTAGTAGGTGTCTCTATTATAGCTAGGCAGGTATACAAGAACTTTTCGATCATAATATCTCAGAAAGTCACTTTCGTGGATCTTCTGGAGTTAGAGATGATGGATTTTGACATTATTCTCGGCATGGATTGGCTCCACTCATGCTATGCTTTAGTTGATTGTAGAAACAGGGTTATTTATTTTCAGTTTCCAAATGAACCAGTCCTTGAATGGAGGGGTAGTACTTCAGCACTTAGGGGTCGATTTGTTTCATACCTTAGAGCGAGGAAAATGATATCCAAGGGGTGTATATATCATCTTGTTTGAGTCAAAGACTCAAATTCTGAGGCTCCAACCCCTGAGTCAGTTTCAGTAGTGTGGGAATTTCCAAATATGTTCCCTGAAGATCTTCTCGGAGTTCTCCTAAAAGGGAAATTGACTTTGGAATAGACCTTCTTCCAGATACTCAGCCTATCACTATTCTTCCATACAAAATGGCTCCAGCCAAACTCAAAGAGTTGAAAGAACAGTTGAAAGATCTTCTAGATAAGGGATTCATCAGGCCCAGTATTTCTCCATGGGGCGCACCAGTCCTATTCATGCATAAGAAAGACGGTTCTCTTAGAATGTGTATCGACTACCGTCAGTTGAACAAAGTCACAATAAAAAATAGGTATCCACTTCCCAGAATTGATGACTTATTCGACAAACTTCAAGGTGTCAGTTACTTTTCTAAGATAGACCTCAGATCTGGCTATCATCAGCTCAGATTCAGAGAATATGACATTCCGAAAATAGCTTTCAGAACTCGGTATGGTCACTTTAAGTTTCTCCTTCGGTCTCATGAATGCTCTAGCCGCTTTCATGGACTTGATAAAATGAGTGTTCAAGCAGTACTTGGACATGTTCTTCATAGTCTTCATTGATGACATTCTTGTCTACACTCGTAATGATAATAATTATGCAGACCACCTCAGAATAGTATTGCAAACTCTTAGAGCCCATCAGTTGTTTGCTAAATTCAGTAAGTGTGAATTTTGGCTAAGATCGGTAGCTTTCCTTGGACATATTATTTCTGGTGATGGCATTAGAGTTATTCCTCAAAATACTAAAGCGATGGGAAACTGGCCCAGACCCATCTCTCCATCAGATATTAAGATTTTCTTGGGCTTGGCTGGCTATTACCGATGGTTCATAGAAGGGTTTTCCTCTATTGCATTCCCCATGTCCAGATTAACTTAGAAGAAAGTTAAGTTTCAATGGACAGATTCTTGTGAGAAGAGTTTTCAAGAGTTGAAGACTCAACTCACTACAACCCTAGTTTTGACATTGCCAGATGGTTCAGATGGGTTTGTTGTGTACTGTGATACTTCTAGAGTTGGGTTGGGATATGTTTTGATGCAGAGGGGTAAGGTTGTGGCCTATTCCTCTAGACATCTTAAGCCCTTTGAAAAAAATTACCCTACCCATGATCTTGAGTTAGTAGTTGTTGTGTTTGCCTTAAAGATTTGGAGGCACTATTTGTATGGGGTGAATGTTGATGTGTTCACAGATCACAAAAGCTTACAGTATGTGTTTTTGCATAAGGATTTGAATCTGTGCTAGAGGAGATGGTTAGAGTTGTTGAAATATTACAACATGAGTGTTTTGTACCACCCAAGCAAGGCCAATGTAGTGGCAGATGCCCTAAGTAGATTGTCTATGGGTAGTGTTGCTCATGTCGAGGGCGATAAGAAGAAGTTAGTTATAAAAGTTCATCAGCTTGCTAGATTAGGTGTTCATTTGGTTGATTCAGCTGAGGGTAGTGTTTGGGTTCAGAATAGTTTGTAATTTTCTTTTGTTGCCAAAATGAAAGAAAAAACAAGATAGGGATCCTAGTCTAGTAAAGCAGAAGGAGTCAGTCAGAGATCAGAAAGTAGAGGTTTTCTCCCAATGGGGAGATGGTGTATTGCACTGCTAGGACAGACTGTGTGTGCCATGTGTTGATGAGTTGAGACAGCGAATTCTTGTAGAAGCACATGATGCGCGTTACTCAATTCATCCAGGGTCCACGAAGATATACCGCAATCTGCGGGAAATCTATTGGTGAAGTGGGATAAAGAGAGATATTACAGAGTTTGTAGATAAGTTCTCCACTTGTCTGTAGGTTAAGATTGAGCATCAAAAGCCAAGTGGGTCTATGCAGGAGTTCAGTATTCCCACTAGGAAGTGGGAGAAAGTGAACATGAATTTTGTGACAGGTTTTCCTTGTACTCGTCAGTAGCAAGATTCGATTTGGGTCATTGTGGACAGAATGACCAAATAAGCTTATTTTTTCCGGTCCATACTTCTTATTCTACCGAGGACTGTGCCAAGCTCTATCTCAGAGAGTTGGTTAGGTTGCACCGTGTTTTGTTATCTATCATCTCAGATAGAAGTACTCAGTTTACCTCTCACTTTTGGAGAGCTTTTTAGAAGGTTCTTGGTACCCAAGTTCACCTCAGTACAGCCTCCCACCCTCAGACAGATGTTTAAGAAGGAAGGACCATTCATACCCTTGAAGATATGTTGAGAACGTGCATTCTAGATTTAAGGGCAGTAGGGATGACCACTTGTCTTTGATTGAATTCGCGTATAATAACAACTATCATTCCAGTATTCAGATGGATCCATTTGAGGCCCTATATGAAAGGAGATGTAGATCTCTGATTGGTTGGTTTGAAGTAGGAGAAACTATGCTAGTAAGGCCTGACTTGGTGTTTGATGCTTTAGAGAAAGTTCAGTTGGTCAGGGAAAGGTTTAAGGCAACCCAGAACCAACAGAAATCATATGCAGATATGAGGAGGAAAGATCTTGAGTTTGGGATTGGCGATTTTATGTATCTGAAGATCTGTCCCATGAAGGGAGTGAAGAGATTTGGTAAGAAGGGAAAGCTTAGTCCCCGATATGTTGGCCGTTTTAGAATTTTGAGCCATTTCAGAAAGGTGACTTATGAGCTTGAGTTGCCTGCAGACTTAGCATTAATGCATCCAGTATTCCATATCTCATTGTTGAAGAAGTGTATTGGTGAACCATTTGTAGTTGTCCCTTTATAGAGTGTAGATGTTCAGAACAGTCTTTCTTACGAAAAAATTCCAGTCGCAATCCTTTATCGACAAGTTCGTAGACTAAGGAACAAAAAAGTTCCCCTAGTCAAAGTTCTTTGGCGGAATCAGTCCAATGAGGGAGCCACTTGGGAAGCAGAAACAGATATGTGGACCAAGTACCCTCATTTTTTCTCCGCAAACTCAACAATCTTCTTAGAATTTCTCTTTTCCATGCTCAATTTCAGTTGCATATCATTCTCATGCCAGTCATGCATACACAGAACCAGTTCAGTCATGTGTCATGTTCAGACTCAGTCATGTTAACATATTTTCATCACTTATATTCAGCATGTAATCTTAGTTCCTCAGTACTTTCAATTTAACCAGTCTCATTCGAGGACGAATGTTCCCAAGGGGGAGATATTATAATACCCCAAAAATCCAAACCAATGTTAGTATCGTGTTTCAAGCTCATTCATAGTAAATCATAGTTCTTTGGTAGACTTATGACTTAGTTTGATGTATATTAAGGCATCAAATAAATCCCAGCTATTATAAGAATCAAAATAATCTTTACCGATTGAAATTTTGATAACAATGTTGCTTTTTTCAACTTCAAACGAGCATATATTTTTCTATGTTAAGAATTTTCCATCTCAAGACCTACCAAACTGTACGAAATTGAATTGGATTTCCAACGATACCAATTTCGCCCAAATCTGATACTAGGGTGAGAAGTTATGGCACTTTTAGTGAAAGTAGTGTCTCAATACGAGCAGCACCGTGTCACGGTGACCCCATAAATGGTGTTCGTCTTTTTCTAGTGTGGCATCGTGATAAGTACCACATCGTACTGAAATTCTAGTTGTAAATTGTCCATTTTTAGTGGCGCAACACAATAGCACCGCATCGCGCCGTTGGTCTAAATGAAGATTGTCATCTTTCCAGTGGCCGACGCGATTGTACCGCATCGCGCTGGGTGTCAAAATTGGGATTTCCAGTTTCCAATTTTGAGTTTTAATTTTTCCAAGGGCTTTTAAGTCTTTTTACTTCACCTTATTTAGTCCAAACACGGGATTTAAGTCCCAATAGAGCATTATTTGCTAATTATTTCACAATTCTCTCAAATTAAACTAATCTTCTCTCAAGAACAAATACCCTAGCCTTCAAAATTCAAGATAAAATCTCAAGAATTCACCTTCAATTCTCACAAATTCATTAACGTAGGTATGTTAAGTGTTCATTCGTGGGTTTCTTTCACTCATGGAATCCAAGTATCCAACTTGAAATCTAATGTTATGATCTTTACAAGCTATTATGATTTTAAATTGTGATTTTTAACCATGAACCCCCATGAACCTTGTTTCTATACCATTTTTTCATGAAATTGATGTTGATTATTACGCTCCGCATGTTAAGTGTTGTTGTTTACTAATTTAATTCATAATTAGAGAGGTTGATGTTGAAATCATGCTCTTACTACAAGTTTTAAACTATTCTCATTCTTTGTTTACAACATGCATGTCAAGTGTTTGATGAAATGTCTACAAGAATGAAATTTAATAAATGCTTTCACATTATGCCTTCAAAGTTTTAGTACCATTTTTCTATTATTGCTATTTAGTCCTGGTGGTTATGAATACCTGAAAACTTAGTTGTTTACCTAGTCTCAGTATCTTCAGAATAGTTTTAGAATATGTTATGAGCATTATCAGCTCAGTCAGTCATTAGAATCTGTTAAACTTAGAACAGTTTAGCATTTTGAGTCAGTTCAGGTGGGAGAAGGATTTAGCACCGAGCGAGTACAGGGATAACGGCTTACCCGTAAGATAGGAAGAGTCGTTAGTAGCAATCCCTGTACTCTAGAACAACGTAGCTAGCTTAGGATATAAGGAGTCAACCATCATATTAGGCTTGACTACCTCACAGGGGTCACCCATCAGTTTAGGCTTGACACTCTTAGTCCTTCGGGGCAGTACATCAGTATAGTGGATCCACACAGCCAGTGTTAGTACCTGTGGAAAGGTACTAACACCCTTCCAACTGGGGTTACAGGTTGGACCCCAAACTTGTTCATTGGGGCATATCGGTTTGATGATAGCTCCCACAGTCTTAGACCAGTAATCAGTTCAGTAATTTAGTTTCAATTTCTTGACCATAGTATACAGATATTAGTGATTCAGTTATCAAATTTCAGTATTTATAGAATATATTCAGAATATGTTAGCTGTTTAGTCACGCATCCTCAGTACTTATAGATTTCATGTATCCTCAGTATCTACAGATTTTATGCACTCTATTCAATACTTCATGTTATATGTATTCAGATAGTTATTAGTTATGTTCATGAAACTATGCATATCAGCCTACCTCATTTAGCATACCAGTATATTCAAAGTACTGACCGCATACTTTTTTCTTACGCTATGATGTATCATATCATAGGTTCGAACGCCCAGTTCTAGGATCGCGCATAGACTTCCCAAACTATCAACCATAGCAGTGGTGAGTCCTCATACTTCGAGGATAGAATATTTTATTTCATGCTTTCAGTTTAGTAGTTAGTTGGAGTTAGTTGGGGCTTGTACCATCAACTCATATTCAGTCAGTTTAGAGTCTTTTGGACATTTCAGATAGTCAGTCAGTTTATCTTTACTTTATCAATTTCGAAAAGTTGTTTTCCAGATTCATGACTCAGTATTGTTATTAGTTGCTAAAACCTTATGACTTATCAGTTCTTCTTCTGCTTATATTGTTATATTATTTAGTTCTTACTGCAGGTACCAGCTTATGGGTTAGCTTGTGGTCTCTCGAGACTATAAGCACTGTGTGATGCCCAGGGTATACTCTTGAGGCACCCTGTACAATGTGAGTGTGACACGTTACTTAGTTCCCAGTGTATACAGAGTCCAGAACTTGCCCAATTGCTTTTTCCTAAATTGTAGGATGGTTGGTTGGTAAGTGATCATAGACCTTTTTCTAATGAATCCACTCGAGCCTAAAATGCCAAACCAAATGAAATACGAATACCTTGATCCAAAAGTTAAGCCTAATTGACCTGTTTTTGTTGTTTACACCAATTTCACCTTTCGTTTGACTACAATGAAACCTGTTTTGGCCCTAGTCCTCCTTGAAAATTGTGCACCCTAAATCAAGGTAATTATCTAAGTTGAGAGTGTCTATGATAGGGGTACGTAGGAAAAACGAGTAGGAAAAATGAGTATGAAGAAAAAAGTGTAGATAGGAAAAAATAAATAAGGGTCGGTTTGGTAAAAATAACAGAAAAGGAAAAACAAAATGAAAGAAAAAAAAAGAATGAGAAAAGAGAACCACACCCTGCCTAAAATAGGAATGAAAAAGAATGAAAAGGGAGAAACAAGGTAGGATTGAATAGAAAGATGAGAGAAAAAGTGGACACCTAAGAAAATGTAGTGCCAAGAAGGCTAAATCACTTAAAAAGTTTCCAAACATACCATAACTATACCCAAGCCTATGTTACAAGCCTAACAAAGTCCTATACTGATCCTAGCCTGACCATCTAAAAAATTAGGTGAAGAGCATAAGGGAAACCCTATGGCATTCTGTGTACACTGATTGGAACTTCTTTATGAGTGTGAGTGTTTCTAGAGCATCCCTAAAATAATAATCTAAATTAAAATGAGCGATAGGGACTTCTTTGTCTGTGAGGGTGCATGGGTTGCAAGGTAAGGTTACGTATCTGTCCGAGTATTGTATATTGCTTAGGCCTAGTTGTTTGTCTCTAAGGTAATGTCATCTTTGGATTTCTGTGGGTCACAGTGTGATACTGGATCATATACACAGTAGTATTTTAAACAATGAAATAGGAGAGGGTAAAAGTGTTCTTGAACAGATTAATAAATCGATTGCCAAATGTGTCTCAGACTCTTCAAAGTTAAGCATCATGTTTTTTTGTGGGTTTTATTTTTTGCCTGAGGGTACACAAATATTCGAATTTGAGGGTGTTGATGTGCCGGGATTTAGCGGCATATTTAATGCTTAAGATAAGAAATTTATGCTTGGACTTAGGTTGTCTTGTTGGATATGATGTGGTTTTGTGTGTTGTTGCAGGTAAAATAGGTTGATAGTGGTGTTGGACTAAAAATAAGAAAGAAAATCTCCAAAAAGGCAAAGTTCTGGTCAAGCTACTAGTCGTGATTATACTTTACGACTCGTAGCCAGACTCATCAGGATACCAAAAGCAAAAGTGAAGCAAAGAAACCAAGTAAAGATTAACTATGACTCATAAGAAGTGGCTACGAGTCGTTGAGAACAGTCATCAAGAGAGTTGTAAACATAGCTGAAGTCCTGAAAGTGAAGTTATTAAAGACTACGAGTCATAAGGTCTGACTATGACTTATAGTAATCTATCATAATGAGACCAGTGTGCAAGGTCCTGAATTTTGAGGCTCAAGTGATAATGAGTTAAGACCACGAGTCATAAGCACTGAATATGACTTATGGTGAGAAAATGTAATGACAATAGAAGCTTGAATCCCTTAAGATGAGAGTCACCGAATGCCTACAACTAGGAACAAACTCGTAAGGGGACCTTACGAGTTTTAATAATTGCCGACGTAATTTTTCTATTCTATTTTTATTAGGATTTCTTTATTATTTTTAGATACTATAAACAAGGGCGGATGTAGGGGCCTTGGAGGGGGTTCCAGAGAACCTAGTAACTTTCACGTGGATCTAGTATTTATATAGACAAATCTAGTAAATATATGAGAATTATAAGTTAGAAACCCAAAAATAAAGGGTATTATTGGTCTAGTGGAGTAGAGTGACTAGTAAAAGTCTTATTGACCTCTTGGTTGTGGGTTCAAATCCCTTAAGTTACTATTTGGTTTTATTTTTACTTAACATGGGAACCCACAAACTTTAAATCCTGAATCCGCCTCTGACTATAAATACCTTAGGGTTATTTCTTTATAAAGTTACACACTTTTACATTACTTTTGATACTTTTAACATATTTTGCTCATTGAGATTTTTTCCTTGAGGTTTTTGGTTTCGTATTCAATTAGAGATTTTGGATTTTACTCTTTCATCATTGTGTAATTAATTACATGTGTTCCTCATTGATTATCATGGATTGTTGCATAAATATGAGCGACTAAATCCCTTAACTAGGGTTGTAGGAACCCTAGCGGACTAGCTACGTAAGGAAAGTGGGAGATTTATCTTATTTACCATAGTTGTGTGTATTGCAACCTTTTTCGTATAAATTATACCCAAACTACTGCTGAAGCTTAGGAATTGCCTGTATTCGATAACATCCTCACAAAGAAGTTTAAGATTTGGAAAAACAGGTTACAACAGTGATTTAAGGTTGTCAACCATCATCTAATCAACTCGAGACTCAAAAGGTGAGAGTTGTATTAAGGTTATAGATAAGGGACAGTAAGGGGATGCCCCAAAACTCACAAGGTAAATGGTGATCTCTATCAACATGTTCACAAGATGGCTGATAGTACATAGTTTGTCAACTTTGCGTGCAAAGTAGTAGGTTAGGTGGGTTGAACACGAGAATCTTACGTAGAACACAATCTTAGTGTTCGTCTTTTATTGTCTACAAACTAAAGCTTTCAAGTTTGGCTGCTGGCTACTGTTGACTTCAAATTCCCTCCATTTACTTTTTTGCACTGCTCATGGATTTTGTCAATTTGAGATACTGTTTGACATAATCTCTGTGGGTTCAACCCCAACCTGAGTTGGGTTACTATATTTGACATTGACCGCAACATACTTCTTTGGAGGTTAGTTTTGGGCGACATTATTACTCTCTGCTCTTTACATGTTCAGGTATTTCGTAGCCTTTAATTTGAGGACAAACTAGAGTCTTAATGGTGGATATTTAATGACCTGATTTATGAAATCTTATTTTTTTTATGTGATTCAATCATTTTTCCCTTATCCGTAGTTTCTACATATTGATTTTGGGTTGTGGGGATGGTTGGCATGGTTCCAAATGCGTCCAGGAGGGTTTTGTAATACCCCAAAAATCTGAACCAATGTTAGCATCGTGTTTCAAGCTGATTCATAGTACATTATGGTTTTTCGATAGACTTATGAGTTATTTTGATGTATATTCAGGGCTCAAATAACTCCCAGCTATTAGACGAATCAAAATAATCCTTACCAATTAAAATTTTGATAAGAATGTTGCTTTAGTCAACTTCAAATGAGCACATATTTTGCTATGTTGAGAATTTTCCAGCTCAATACTCACCAAACTGTAGTAAATTGAATTAACTTTCCAACGATACTAATTTTGCGCAAATTCGATACTCAGGTGAAAAGTTATGGCACTTTTAGTGAAACTAGTGGCTCAATACGAGCAGCACCGCGTCGCGGTGACCCCATAAATGGCGTCCGTCCTTTTCCAGTGTGTCATCGTGATAAGTACCGTGTCGCGCTTAAAGTCCAGTTGGGAATTGTCGGTTTCCAGTGGCGCAACGCGATAGCACCACGTCATGTCGTTGGTCAAAATAAGGATCGTCAGCTTTCTAGTGGCCCGACGCGATTGTACCGCGTCGCTTCGGATGTCAAAATTGGGATTTTCAATTTCCAGTTCTGAGTTTTAATTTTCCCAAGGGCTTTTAAGTCTTTTTCCTTTACCTTATATAGTCCAAACACTGGATTTAAGTCCCAATAGAGCATTATTTGCTCATTATTTCACAATTCTCTCAAATTAAACTAATCTTCTCTCAAGAACAAAAATCCTAGCCTTCAAAATTCAAGATCAAATCTCAAGAATTCACCTTTAATTCTCACAAATTAATCAACCCAGTTATGTTAAGTGTTCATTCATTGGTTCCTTTCACCCATGGAGTCCAAGTATCCAACTTTAAATCCAAAGTTATGATCTTTACAAGCTATTATGATTTTAAATTGTGATTTTTAACCATGAACCCCCATGAATCTTGTTTGTATACCATGTTTTCATAAAATTGATGTTGATTATTACACTCCGCTTGATAAGTGTTGTTGTTTACTGATTTAATTCATAATTAGTGAGGTTGAGGTTGAAATCATGCTCTTACTACAAGCTTTAAACTATTCCCATACTTAGTTTACAACATGCATATCAAGTATTTGATGAAATGCCTATAAGAATGAAATTTAATAAATACTTTCACATTATGCCCTCAAAGTTTTAGTACCATTTTGCTATTATTGCTATTGAGTCCCGGGGGTTATGAATACCCAAAAACTTAGTTATTTACCTAGTCTCAGTATCTTCAGAATAGTTTTAGAATATGTTATGAGCATTATCAGTTCAGTCAATCATCAGAATCAGTTAAACTTAGAATAATTCAGCATTTTGAGTCAGTTCAGTTGGGAGTAGGATTTAGCACCGAGCAAGTACAGGGATGGAGACTTCCTTGTTAGATAGGAAGAGTCGTTAGTAGCAGTCCCTGTACTCCAGAACTACGCATCCAACATAGGATATGAGAAGTCACCCGTCAGATGAGGCTTGACTACCTCGTAGGGGTCACTCGTCAGTTTAGGCTTGACTCCCTTAGTCCTTCAGAATAGTACATCAGTATAGTGGATCCACACAACCAATGTTAGTACCTGTGGCACGGTACTAACACCCTTCCAACTGGGTTACAGGTTGAACCCCAAACTTGCTCATTGGGGCATATCGGTTTGATGATAGCTCCCACAGTCTCAGTCCAGTAATTCAATTTCAGTTTCTTGACCATAGCATACAGATATCAGTGATTCAGTTATCAGATTTCAGTATTTTAGTATTTACAGAATATATTCAGAACATGTTATATGCTTAGTCATGCATCCTCAGTACTTATAGATTTCACGTATCCTCAGTATCTATAAATTTCATGCACTCTATTTAGTACTTCATGTTATATATATTCAGATAGTTATTATTCATGATCATAAAACCATACATACCAGCCTACCTCATTTAGCATACCAGTACAGTCAAAGTACTGATCGCATACTCTTTTTTTGCGCTATGATGTATCATATGATAGGTTTGGACGCCCAGTTCCCGGATCACGCATAGACTTTCTAGACTATCAGCCATAGCAGTGGTGAGTCCTCATACTTTGAGGACAGACTATTTTATTTCATGCTTTAAGTTAAGTAGTTAGTTGGAGTTAGTTGGGGCTTGTCCCATCAACTCATATCCAGTCAGTTTAGAGGCTTTTGGATATTTCAGATAGTCAGTCAGTTTATCTTTACTTTATCAGGTTCAGACAGTTGTTTTCCAGATTCGTGACTCAGTATTGTTATCAGTTGCTAAAACATTATGGCTTATCAATTGTTCTTTCGCTTATGTTGTTATATTATTCAGTGCTCACAGCAGGTACCAACTCATAAGTTAGCTTGTGGTCCCTCGGGACTACAAGCACAGTGCAGAGACCAGGGTGTACTCTCAGGGCGTTACAAGTTTTGAGAGAGTTTGAGGTATTTTGGAGCTTTAAAAGTTTCATAATTGACTTCGGCTAATATTTATTGATCTGTGTGTTGGATGGCGATTTGGACAGTTTCAGTAGATTCAATTATCAAATTTAGGTTAATAGCAAAGTTAATTCTAGTTTAGAGCCTTTAGTTTTTATTTCGACCCTTCATTTAAAAAACTAGTGAAATATGCCTTAAGGGAGTCCGGAGAGTTAATTTATTGAAAATAATTAAAAAACTGACGTTTTCATTGAGTTCAGAATATCAAATTAGCTTGGCAGCATATATAGTTTATTTTTGTAGAGTCCTAATTGAATACAAAAGGTCCATTCAGAGCATTGTTGGCTTGCACCAAAATCAGCACATGTTGATATCTGGTGCAACCACTTACGTGGTAGCCACTTTAGCGGCCAGGCATTTCTTAAGCGGTGGATGCTTCAGTATTCATTTATCCGCTTAAATGGCTACCGCTATATATAAACCCCATTTTACAATTTTTCACTATTTTTGGACTTTGAGCTTCAGTTTGAGCAAGGATTTTCATCACCATTTGAGTTTGGGTAAACTCTAAAACCTTATTTACATTACTTTACATTGAATCATAAATCAAAACACTCATTTTTCTTGGTTTTAACATGGGATTTTGAGAATTTTTTCAGATTAGCTTTAAAATGGTTTTTCTTTGATTTGGACCTCATTTTTAACTCATTTTCGCGTGGATTTCCAACTATAGATCCCTTTAACTTTGTCTAATGTATTTATAAAATAAAATTTAATTAACCCCTTTTATTTTTCAATTCATTTTTCGAACTCATTTTGGACCCAGCTTAAATATGGACAAGATGAGTGTCATTAGCTTTCTTTTAATGTGTGGATGCTATATTTGATTGTTGTAGTTGATTCCAAGGGAACTACAAAGAGTAAAGATCTATGTTGAAGGACTTTAGGCTTGAAATTTTATATTTTAAGGTAGGTTATGACTTAACTTTCTTCAGACTGGGTTGGGTAATTAATGCATAAGTAAGGCATGTTATAAGTTGGGAAAAATAACTGTGAAATGTGATTTTTGAGCTATTACATATTATGTAATGCCCATCTTGGGACTTATTTTCTGTTTTTGTTGACATATGATATTATATACTACGTGTTGCCCCTGTGGAGGCTCTATTTAACACCATTGAATTTATTTGTACATTTGACTGCCTTATTTCTTAATGTGATGCCCGTGTGCGAGCTATAATAGATATTATAGGCCTTATTGAGTATTGTTTGCCTTTATCATGATAGAAATACCCGAGTTATGAGTTGATATAATATTAATGATGTCTTACATGCATGTTTATTCCAATAGTGCCTAACTAGAATTGATATCATGCATTATTAACATATTGAATTGATTTTGGAGCTAACTTGTACAAGTATTGAATGAATTGGATATCTTCATATTGATTGGATAGTGAGCATTATATTCTCATTGCATACATACAAATTTATGAGATTTCGGTACCATTGAGGAATATTTATTTTTGAAAGAAAATAAGATATTTTTGAAATACCTAGATCGAGGGATGTGTTCGTCGGTAGATTGAGACATGATTTTAATATTGGTTAAAATTTTGAGATAGTATAGGGGTTGCGAACCCCCCATGGGTCCTATGTTGGGAGAATTGAGGCTAGATAGTTGTATACACAAAGTCATGCGATGACTTTCAATTATTCACTTCACATTCATTGCAGTGCATTGCATTTGCACATCACATGTTTTTATGTGTTATTTGTCTTGTATTAGCTTATGTCCATACTTTCCTGTATGCTTCCTTTTTTTTGTTATATATTAGAACTGTTGGTAGAGGCGGTGTAAGCTACCATTTGGGAACTTTTCTGCTTCTATATTACGTGCTCATAGTATTTTCTGTAGTTATCTTATTTTTTACTTTGCTCAGTCGGTCTTGATACCTACTGAGTATAAGTGAACTATACTCACTCTTACTGTGCCCTTTCAGTGCAGATCCTAGCACGAGTACGACATTCCTAGGCTGATTCGTGTGATTGAGTTGGTGATTCTCAAGGTATTGACCCGTTCTAGGATTTTCAAAGTCGACTCCCGACCTCCTCTATTTATTAGTTGTCTTTATTTCTATTTGGAGACAGTCTACTTTTTATTCAGAATTTTGAGTTGTATTAGATGGTCTTACACTTGTGACACTATTTCTAGGGTTTTTATGGTACTTTATTCAGACTTCCGCTATATTGTACATGTATTGACCTGACTTTATTCTAGAAGTCTTGTTTTATCTTACTTTTTATATTATTTTGTATTTTCTTATTTTTTGATGAGCTTAGCTTACTATCAAGGTTGGGTCGCAATAGTGTCATCATGACCTCAATTTTTGGATTGTGAGAGCGGGAGAGAGAGTGATGACGTGAAGGAAGAGGAAAACACACACGTCAGTGTTAGAGCATTTTGAAATTCTAGTCAGGCACCACGCTACATTAGAGGGGACCTAAAAAAAAGCCTTCATTTTATTTTATCCTTGTTTACTTAACGCAGTCCCTTAAAAGAAGTCATCTATGTTTTCACGTAAATTATAAAATTAAAAAATATCTTATTTTAAAATCATGCTTATTTTCTACTTTTCACATAACATATTTAACATCACGAGATTAAAAAAATATTTTAAAATTATGTTTATTTTCTTACATTTCCAATTGAAAGCCAAACAACAAAATGAAATAGGGGAGCAGTTATAGATTTATCTAATTATTTTCCTTGTTCATTTTTACTTATTCTCTTTACTATAATGGCATACATATTTATTTCTACGTGTTTAAATTAAATAATTAAAAAATAATAATTTATCACTTATTTTCTATTTATTCTTTTCATTAACTATAATTATTTTTCAAAATATTAAAATTATTACTATCCACAAAGTGACATTGTATAATTGTTATTCTATTATTGCTTGTTAAAAGGTATGTCAAGTCGATACTGATAATTGAAAATAGATGAAGAGGATATATCATTTTTAATAATTATGTTTTAAAAATTTAAATTTAATTATTATAATTTATATAGTTATTTAATAATAAAATATTATCAAAAAAGTTTCTCTTAATTTATCAAAATGACTAATTAAAAGGAAAAATTGAATAAGAACCCAATAAAATTAAAGGGAGGAAATTCATTTCCTTGGCATAACGGATGCTACTGAGGAAGAGATTAAAGCAGCGATCTTTTTTTTTTTGGTAGTCAAGATTACTACTAGTATATATTAAAATAGTACAGGGAGGCGCCCGAGCGCATTATTACAAACTGAGCCATTAGAAGTACTAGGTGCATAACTAACAACGGTAGAACATGTAGTGTGGCAAAAATTCGAGGAATTGGGTCTATTGACACTAAACTATTTCCTATCTACGTCTAGTAGTTTCAGTACAAAAGGAGGAGTTGTGAACCAAAACGTTATATCACTTCCCATGACACTACTAAAAAAAGGAAAAAACCGACCACAGAAAACCTTCCACAAGCTGTGGTCGGAAAAAACCGACCACTTGTGGTCGGATTTTTTTTTTTTTTTTTTTTATTTTTTATTAAAAAAGCGACCACAAGTGGAAGCTTTTTTATTTTAAAATATCAAAATAATTATTACAATAATTTTAATAATTATTATTATTTATTTAACAAATAAAAATTTAAAAAAATAATAAAACCAACCACTAGTGGTCGTTATTTTTTAAAAAATTTAATTAAAAAATATTTAAAAAAACCGACCACTTGTGGTAGGTTTTTAAAATTCTTTTTAAATTTTTTTTAAAAAAACCGACCACTTGTGGTTGGTTTTTTTTTTTAAATACTTATAAAAACCTTCCACTAGTGGTCGATTTTTGAAATAAAAAAATTAAAAATTATATAATTAAAAATTAAATAATTAAAAAATAAAAAAATAAATAATAAATAATTTTTAGTAACACCTAAGTATATATATAATCAAAACCTAATATATTAAGCTAATCAACTATAATTAATCGATCACTAATCTAAGTATGTATAAGTAACACATCGCATTATATTATTGAATAATATACTTGTATACATGTGATGTATATAGTACGTATTTTGAACTTGATATAGTCGATAGAGTGTATATGTGTGTATGTACATGTGTATATATAATATATAGATATTATATAGCGACGGTATATTAATGACATAAGATAAATCAACCGATAATTTATTTGAGTATATGTGAAATACAATGGGATGGTAAAATCGGGTATGTGATGTATATAGTACGTATATGAAATGTGTCGCATTATATTATTGGATAAGATACTCATGTACGTATGTGATGTATATTGTACGTATTAATATTGTCGATAATATATATATGTGTGTGTGTGTGTGTGTACGTATAGGCATATATATATATATATATATATATATATATATATATATAGAAGGTATATTAATGACATAAGATAAACCAACCGATAATTCAACTGAGTTTTTATGAAATACGTTGTATATTATTATGGGGTAGCAAAATCGGGTATGTGATGTTTGTAGTACGTCTTTGAATGTTAATAGCCAATTGAATATATTTATATATATGTATATCGATCTCGTGTAGTGATGAAATAGATATACTATTTTGTGTAAATATAATGTAGACAGACGCAAATTAACATAACAGAAATAATCGATAATTTTTTTGATTAACACGTTTTACGAGCGAGGTATATATATATATATATATATATATATATATATATATCAATGAATTTTGAAAATTTGGATAAATTTTTGGTTAATTAACTTTTAACTACGATATTACACACACACACACACATTTATATATATATATATATATATATACTTGTGGTCTTAGGTCGTGCTACGCACAGCCCAATATTGATCCTTAAAAATTCTACGTCATGTAATTTTATCATTGAATTAAAATCTTTGCTCATTTGGTTGATAAATTCTAAGTTAGACATATATTATTATATTTAGATTGATGAAATTTGTATAACAATATTTTAAGTTATTCAAACTTATGTGCCATTGATAATCAATTATATTTTTTAAATAATTTTAGTTTTTAATTTTTATAATTTATAATATTTTTTTATTGTACTAATTATAAGTGACATACTAAAATTATCTTAATAAAGAGTTTTGAAATTTTTTTTAAAGTGATCCCATATAAGACTTCAAGTTAATGGAAAACATCAAAAAAGAATTTATCATTTCATGACTATTTTGTTATTTTTATTAAATATTATTAATTTTTTATACTTAAATGACGTATAAAAAAATATCAAAAGACAATTTATTTTTGTAAAATTTTAATTAACTTAATTAATTTATTAATATTTTTTAAATGTCTATTTCAATATTTTTATTAAATATTTTTAATTTTTTAATATGTAACTGATTTATATTAATTAATTAGGGATAATATAGTAAAATCACGATTGAAGTAGGCATGACATAAATATCTAATTTTCTTTGTGATCATTTTTGTAAAATTTTAATTTACTTAATTAATGAATTAATTGCTTAGTATTTTTTCTAACTAATTTATAAAAAAAGTTATATTTTTACTCATTAGAATTTTTTTTTAATATCTTATGAAAACCAACCACATGTGGTCGGTTTTCATAAAATATTAAAAAAAATTGATTAATTAAAGCCCAACCCGACCCGACCCACTTAAATATATTAAATCCCCAAATCAGAAACAACCCCCCCCCCCCCCCCGGTTCCAAATCGCGATTCAACCAAAAAAATCTCCAAATCAAAGCCGTCTACCGTGTGCCGCCGTTCTCCGCCGTCCCTAGCTCCGGTAAGTTCCAAAAACTTCCTTTAGATACTAATTTAAAATAAAATAAGCATGAGGAAGACGGTGTTTGCTTGAAAAAGTTCATGTAGTAGTTTTGAGAAATCATTTAGTAGACATAGAGTCACTTTTGTTAGTGACTATTTTGAGAAAATGATTTAAATGAGACATTCATAAGATAGATCATAAGTTGTTGTTTGTCATCTATATCCTCATTGAAATATAATGTACAAGTCAAGAGGTCCTTAATTCTAAGTGGTGGTTGAACCCGACTTTGAGGACATCCATAAATACTGTTCTTAAGAATTTTATGCTTCAGTGAGGTTCCTTGTTTGACAGGTTATTTTGAGGAAAATGCCATTTTTTGTGTGGCGATTCCTGCATCCAGTTTTAGTTTTGGAAAAATTAATTTGTCTTGACCTCCTTTGGTCTCTATCTGCTTCTTACCATCTTTTAGGTATTTGACAATTTTGAGCACTTGTCATCTTTGGATACTTGCTTCGACTTCGCAGTTAGTATACGTAAGACATAATTAGTTTAACAATTTAAATAAGAGGCTTTTTCAAATAATCTTATTTTATGAAAAACTAATTCTAAAGGAATATTTTAGAAAGGTCTTTGCCATTTTTTCATGTCATTCTCAAGCTTAATGAGCACCTTTTGTATGATTCGGAAAGTAGTCAGAACTACCTTATTTTCCGATCATATTCCGACTATAAAATGTCAATGTTGTCAGTAAAATCTCAATGTTGTCAATAAAAGTACAAGTAAAGAAGGATGACTAGACATTTGTTATTTTGCGTAATGATCAAGATTTTTTAATTCTACATGCCTAGTGTGTAGCTTGAAATTTGATGTTGCCATTTGACAAAAACTGAATTCAGGAAAAGGATTGCTTTGCTATTTTTCCGATAATCGCTTGTCGCTTTGACTTTAATTTAGGAAAAGCAAAGGTAAGTTGACTTCTCTCTAATTTGTTATAATAAAGTGTTTTTTTTTCATATTGAAGTCTAGTGAAGCCGTGTGTGGCCTTGTTCGATTCACTAGCATTGTTGTTATCTTTTTTTTATTGTTCATATTGAAGTTTAGTGAAGCAGTGTGTGGCCTTGTGCGATTCACTAGCATTGTTGTTGATTGTTTGTTGAATGTGATTTCATAGGTGACTTAGTTGTGTGAAAATGGTTAAGTATATGGTTTGTTAGGTGACTTAGTCACTTCAAAATGGTTAAGTGTTGGAACCTTAAAGGGAATTTTAGTGTTTTGAATATGGTTTGTTAGGTGACTTAGTCACTTCAAAATGGTTAAGTATAGGGATTTTCAAGGTGATTTTTGTGTTTTGAATGTGGGTTGGTAAGTGACTTAGTCACTAGAAAATAGTTAAGTATAGGGATTTTCAAGGTGATTTTAGTGTTTTGAATGTGAGTTGTTAAGTGACTTAGTCACTTGAAAATGGTTAAGTGTTCGAACCTTAAAGGGGATTTTAGTGTTTTTAATATGGTTTGTTAAGTGACTTAGTCACTTCAAAATGGTTAAGTATAGGGATTTTCAAGGTGATTTTTGTGTTTTGAATGTGAGTTGGTAAGTGACTTAGTCACTTGAAAATGGTTAAGTATAGGAACTT
This sequence comes from Capsicum pubescens, assembly GCA_030864215.1. Classification (NCBI taxonomy): domain Eukaryota; kingdom Viridiplantae; phylum Streptophyta; class Magnoliopsida; order Solanales; family Solanaceae; genus Capsicum; species Capsicum pubescens. Next base: position 69,974,355 of record CM061543.1, on the reverse strand, counting down.
TATAGGTGATTTTTGGGTTTTGAATATGGTTTGTTAGGTGACTTATTCACTTGAAAATGGTTAAGTATAAGGACTTTAAAGGTGATTTTTGTGTTTTGAATATGATTTGTTAGATGACTTATTCACTTGTAAATGGTTAAGTATAGGGACTTTAAAGGTGATTTTTGTGTTTTGAATATGGTTTGTTAGGTGACTTATTCACTTGAAAATGGTTAAATATAGGAACTTTAAAGGTAATTTTTGTGTTTTGAATATGGTTTGTTAGGTGACTTATTCACTTGAAAATGGTTAAGTATAGGAACTTTAAAGGTGATTTTTGGGTTTTGAATATGGTTTGTTAGGTGACTTAGTCACTTGAAAATGGTTAAGTGTTGGAACTGTAAAGGTGATTTTTGTGTTTTGAATATGGTTTGTTAGGTGACTTAGTCACTTCAAAATTGTTAAGTATAGGGATTTTCAAGGTGATTTTTGTGTTTTGGATGTGAGCTGGTAAGTTACTTAGTCACTAGAAAATTGTTAAAGGTGATTTTTGTGTTTTGAATGTGAGTTGGTAAGTGTCTTAGTCACTAGAAAATGGTTAAGTATAGGGATTTTCAAGGTGATTTTTGTGTTTTGAATGTGAGTTGGTAAGTGACTTAGTCACTTGAAAATGGTTAAGTATAGGAACTTTATAGGTGATTTTTGGGTTTTGAATATGGTTTGTTAGGTGACTTATTCACTTGAAAATGGTTAAGTATAGGGACTTTAAAGATGATTTTTGTATTTTGAATATAGTTTGTTAGGTGACTTATTCACTTGAAAATGGTTAAGTATAGAGACTTTAAAGGTGATTTTTGTGTTTTAAATATGGTTTGTTAGGTGACTTATTCACTTGAAAATGGTTAAGTATAGAGACTTTAAAGGTGATTTTTGGGTTTTGAATATGGTTTGTTAGGTGACTTAGTCACTTGAAAATAGTTAAGTGTTGGAACTTTAAAGGTGATTTTTGTGTTTCGAATATGGTTTGTTAGGTGACTTAGTCACTTCAAAATGGTTAAGTATAGGGATTTTCAAGGTGATTTTTATGTTTTGAATGTGAGTTGGTAAGTTACTTAGTCACTAGAAAATTGTTAAGTATAGGGATTTTCAAGGTGATTTTTGTGTTTTGAATGTGAGTTGGTAAGTGACTTAGTCACTTGAAAATGGTTAAGTATAGGAACTTTATAGGTGATTTTTGGGTTTTGAATATGGTTTGTTAGGTGACTTATTCACTTGAAAATGGTTAAGTATAGAGACTTTGAAGGTGATTTTTGTGTTTTGAATATGGTTTGTTAGGTGACTTATTCACTTAAAAATGGTTAAGTATAGAGACTTTAAAGGTGATTTTTGTGTTTTGAATATGGTTTGTTAGGTGACTTATTCACTTGAAAATGGTTAAGTATCGAGACTTTAAAGGTGATTTTTGTGTTTTGAATATGGTTTGTTAGGTGACTTATTCACTTGAAAATGGTTAAGTATCGAGACTTTAAAGATGATTTTTGGGTTTTGAATATGGTTTGTTAGGTGACTTAGTCACTTGAAAATGGCTAAGTCTAAGGATTTTCAAGGTGATTTTTGTGTTTTGAATGTGAGTTGGTAAGTTACTTAGTCACTAGAAAATAGTTAAGTATAGGGATTTTCAAGGTGATTTTTGTGTTTTGAATGTGAGTTGGTAAGTGACTTAGTCACTAGAAAATGGTTAAGTATAGGGATTTTCAAGGTGATTTTTGTGTTTTGAATGTGAGTTGTTAAGTGACTTAGTCACTTGAAAATAGTTAAGTTTATGGAACCTTAAAGGGGATTTTAGTGTTTTTAATATGGTTTGTTAGGTGACTTAGTCACTTCAAAATGTTTAAGTATAGGGATTTTCAAGGTGTTTTTTGTGTTTTGAATGTTAGTTGGTAAGTGACTTAGTCACTAGAAAATGGTTAAGTGTTGGAACCTAATTGATATTTTCAAGGTGATTTTTGTGTTTTATAACTTCATCTAATTAGTTGAATCTGATTGATTGCATAGATAAAACCTGATTATAGCTGGATATATCAACGGAACAATGATAATAGAGTGGGTATTAAGGAGGAATTTGTTGAAGGTGTCAAAAGATTTATTGAACATGATAAGACACTCGATATGTGGATACGTTATTGAGTTATTCGTTGTCCTTGTGTTAGATGTGATGGTATAAATATTGTAAGTGAAGAAGATGTGAAGGAACATCTTTATAGAAAGGGGTTTCACGAGGACTTTTTAAGATTGTGTGGTATTCATGGGGATGTAGCGCAAAATAACTTTGTTGTTCGAAAAAGTTGTACATCTACAGGGCATAATGAATATCAACATACTAGGATGACAGAAACGGTGCACGATGTTTTTGGGATGCAACATGGGGTTGACATTAGAGAAACTGTTGAAGATGTTCCTAATAGAGAAGCAGGCAATTTCTACAAAGAATTGCATGTTGCTTGTCATCCTTTGTTTGACGGGTGTTCGCACTCTCGTTTGTCTGTTGCTGTTAGATTACTAAGTATTAAATCTAACTAAAATATTGCTGAAGGAGGAATGGACTCATTGATAGACCTTATTAAAGAGTTAGTTGACCCTGGCTTAGAGGTTCCTGATTCTTTCTATAAGGCAAATAAATTGGTGTCAAAGTTAGGTGTCTCCTCGATTAGAATTGATTGTTGTGAAAATGGTTGCATGTTATACTTTAAGGAAGATGCTAACCTAGAGTTCTGTAAGTTTTTTCAGCACTCTCGATATAAGCGTGGTTCTACTGGAAATCAAATTGCTATTAAGGTGATGCATTATTTACCTCTTATACCAAGGTTGAAGAGGTTGTATGCTTCAAACAGCTCAGCTCCTCATATGAGATGGCACAGTGAAAATAGAAGACCCACTGGTGTTATGTTTCATCCTTCTGATGGAGAGGCTTGGAAGTATTTTAATGTAACTTATCCAGATTTTGCAGCTGAGCCACGCAACATTCGATTGAGATTATGTGCGGATGGGTTCTCTCCTTTTTTAGTTGGTGGTGCGCCATATTCATGTTGGCCTGTATTTATCACTCCTTATAATATTTTTCCTGAAATGTTGATGACTAGTCCGTATATATTTTTGAATTGTGTTATTCCTGGACCGCATAATCCAAAAAGCGGAATAGATGTCTACTTGCAACCTTTGATCGATTCAAATTTTATGGCATGAGAGGGTTGAAACTTGGGACATCTCTCTTAAACAAAATTTTAATATGCGTGCATATCTAATATGGACTGTTAATGATTTTTCTGCTTATGGAATGTTGTCTGGGTGGATGACAGCTGGAAAGCTGGCTTGTCCATACTGCATGGAAAAAGCAAAATCCTTCACATTGAGACATGGCGGGAAAAATTCATGGTTTGATTGTCATCGTTGTTTCCTGCCACATGATCATGAATTTAGAAGACTCAAGAATGTATTCAGAAGGAATAGAATGGAACATAATGGTCTACCTCCAAGGCTGTCTGGTTATGACGTCTGGGAAATAGTTTAGGATTTGCCTAAAGCCAGTGAGGAAAGATTGTACAGGCTTGATGGATATGGCGTTTCGCATAACTGGACTAAGTAAAGTATATTTTGGGAGTTAGAATATTGGCCAGATAATTTACTTAGAAATAATGTTGATGTCATGATTACTGAGAAGAACTATTTTGACAACTTGTTCAACACAGTTATGGATGTCACCGGCAAAACAAAGGATAATCCTAAGGTCAGACTTGACTTGCCAGAATATTGCAACTGCAGAGAATTACACTTACAGCAGGGGCCCAACGGCAATGTTCTTAAGCCCAAGTCTAGTTTTACATTCAAGTTGGACCAAAAACGTCAAATATGTGAGTGGGTTCAAAGTTTGAAGATGCCCGATGGATATGCCTCAAATTTGGGAAAGAGGGTTGATATGACACAAGGAATCTTGCATGGAATGAAAAGCCATGATTGTCATGTTTTCATAGAACAATTACTTCTAATTGTTTTTATTGGTTTACCTGAAAACATATGGAAACCAATAGCAGAGATCAGTTTGTTCTTCAAGGACTTATGTGCCACCACATTAAAAGAAGAAAATCTGGCGTGAATGAAAAGTAATATTGTTGTTATTACCAACAAACTGGAGAAGATTTTCCCGCCAGCGTTCTTCGATGTGATACATCTTCCCATTCACCTTGTGCACGAAGCTCGGCTAGGCAGTCCAGTTCAAACTAGGTGGATGTATCCATTTGAACGGTAAGCATTTGAAACATATTTAAATTCATACATATCTTTTTAAAATATAGTACACATCTAACCTTAAGATTGTGCAGGGCAATTGGAAAATTGAAAAGGGGTCCCAAAAACAAACATAGGGTTGAAGGCTCTATAGTTGAGGCATATCTTGCAAGAGAAACTTCTCAATTTTGTTCGTACTACTTTCGTGATAAAGTTTCTTGTTCAAGAAACCGGCTGAATCGTCATCAGAACGATGTGAAGGAGACTCATTTGCAACCGATATCAATTTTCAATCAATCTGGTTGTAAGGCTAAAAAGATCCTACCTCGTCGGCTCACTCCCATGGAGCGCAAATCAGCAACATTGTATGTCATGCTGAATTGCCCGGAAATTGAGCCCTTTTTTAAGTAAGGAGATTAAAATTTTAACATATCTTATTTGTTTACTCATTCCCTTAAAGAAACTAATTGTGTTTCCCATGTTGCATGTTCAGTTAACTTAAAACTCAATTCCACGAAAATCAAGTGTATGAATCCCTTGCAACATGGTTTAAAAATGAGGTTCGTAAGTGTAATACTTCTATAAAGTTTAAATATTTACACATTCCTCAACTAAAATATATATATGTATAATATTTTTAGATACACCATTCACCAAATCCAGCCGCATATGATCAGCTCTTGAGAGATATTTCTTTGGGTCCAGTTGAAGTTAATGCAATGTCCCAATACAAAGTAAATGAGTTTAAATTTTCCATTGAACAACACTCCAGTTCAAGGAAAACAAACAATACTGGTGTTTGGATTAAAGGTGGTGATGATGTTGATTACTTTGGCATCATACACGAGATCTTAGAACTGGAGTACGCTGGTTTCCCAATAAAAAGAGTTGTCCTCTTTCGATGTAAGTGGTTTGATCCAAGCACAAGAGGAACAAAAGTACATAGGGAGCATAACATCATTGAAGTGAAGCACAATAGCTCATATCCTACTTACGATCCATTTATTTTAGCACAAAATGCTAAACAAGTGTATTATGCTCCTTATCCTTTGCGCAATGACAAGTCTGATTGATGGGTTGTAATCAAAACAAAGTCTATAGGCCGGGTGTAAGTTGAGAATGTGTTGGAGACTGCGTATCAAAATGAAATTCAGATTAATCACCAGCTAGTAGACGTTGAATTAGTGGATGGTTTGAATCACCCGAAAAATATATTTGAAAAAGCTAATATTGTGGAAGAAGAGGCTGAGTTGGTAGGAGATAAGGAAACCTCCGAAGAGGGTGAATGGTTTAGTGGAGAGTTTTCAGAAGATAAAGATTAGTTGTATAGGTTGTATTTATTATGTGTTGATGTCGATATGCTTTGTATTATATATTTACCTTTATGCTTCTTATTTAAGATTGATATGTAATATATTGTTTTACTTTGCTGTTTCCACTTTTTCACGATTTATATATTAATAACAATATTTTTGTCTATATATCGTGTTATTGGAGCAATTTGAAATGTGAATTAGTAACTTGGAATATTTTCGTATACATTCATTTTGTAGGAACTAACTACTTGTTAACTTAACATAATTTAGATGTCAGACAGGGATGATAGAGGTAAGGGAAAAGTTTATACTACAAAATCAAAAAGGAATAGACAACCTCCGCCTTACAGACGGTCACAAGGTATTCATATATCTGAGGGTCGGTTTGCTAACGGGCCAGTACGACCCTCACATTCTAGGTTGTCAGAGGATTAGATACCTACTCCTATGCATGGGGGGTACTACATGGGTATGCACCGACTCATTCTGCTCTGATGATCGTGCCACCACCAGTACAGTACTATCATATAACTGTTGGCCCCTCCAGACATGTACCATCATCGATACCCTCCTGCAGCAGTCACGCAGCTTCGCACAGTGATTCTGTGGAATCTATTAGGTTGTCGGATCTTCGGCTTGGAGGCACTCCATCTGGTGCTTCAGATCCGCCACGCCAGTGCATCCACCATCACTTATTATACAGCCAGGAGACAAAGATGATTCTGGGAGGATTTATCTTGTTCCAGTTGGGAAAGGGTAAGATTTTTAAATATAATAACGTTACTCATTTTTTCATAACTATATTATTATGCTCTATAAAATTAATGTTTGATGTTCTGTTGTAGGTTTAGGCCGGATGGTGGAGCTGGAAAAAAGGCACGAACATGCATTACTCGCCACTTCAACGGCTACTGGAACAGCTGGAAAAAGGTTCCAGAACTTGACAGGGATAGAATGTTTGAAGAATTTAAGGTAAGAATTTAACTTATCGACTACTTATTTACATTTTGTTATAACAAAAGATTGAATATTATATTTTTGTTGTAGAAATTTTACTGGTGGGATGATGCAAATACATTTTGTATAAAGAAGAACTTTTTCATAAGATATAGAGCTAGATTTAACAATCTCTTGGAATATGCCCGAAAGAAATCGGTAAGACCTAAGTGGATTCCTGAATTCGCATGGCAACTGCATCTTCTCTATTGAAATAGCGAAGAATACAAATTGTTGAGTGAAAAAGGAAAGAAAGCCCAGGCATCATCCAAGGGTGGCTCCCTATATACTGCGGGTGCCAGAAGTACTCTTGCTGTGATGGAAATAATGGTATGTAACTTTTACAGTTTTAATTATTTGTTTCTATATATTTAAATTTTTTATTATTTGAACATTGATAATTTTTTCATATGCAGGAAAAAGAAAAGGGTAGGAAAATACCACATTATGAGTTATACGAGGAGACTCATGTGATAAAAAAAAAGTCCCGATTGATGAAGATGTCTGGGTTGAAGCTCGTCCAAAAGTTATCCATGTAAGTAACGAATTCTGAATTTATGAATTTTTTTTCTTAAAGTTGATATTATTCAATTATAATCATTTTAATATTTTTTACTCTTAGTATTAACTTTCTTTGAATATAGGACGAATATATGCGTCTTCTCGATGCGTATCGTAGTAGTCTACATCCTGAAAGTCAGGGTGACCCAATACCCCAACATGTAGAGGAGGAGTTGTGGGAAAAAGTTGTGGGTCATGCAAATAGAGGCCATTTGGTTGGATACTGCAAAAATATTTTTGGCGATAATGTTAGGTGTTCATCCGAACCGTCTTACTCTAGCTCTTCAGTTGATAGAGAAATGATTGAAAGCCTACAAAATACGATTTCTCAACTCACTCAAGAGCTTGCTGAACAAAGAGAGGGGCAGAAGAAGACGGAGAAGGCAACAACATCACAATTCAAGAAGCTGCAACAGCAGATGAGTTGTTTCATTCAGATTGCGGGGAATATTCCTTCGTGTCCTGATGATGCAGTTCGGGCTGCAAAGGTTCTGGGCCCCCTGGATGATTTCAGCATGGATGATGATATGGAAGATGATGACGAATTAGATGATACTGACTCTTAGGTTTTTTATTTTTGTATGTGTTGTACTTTGAAACTATTGTTATAGTATTTTCATATTTTGTTGGACATTTTGTATGTCCTATACACTTTTGAAAGCATTTTTGTATTGTTATTGTTGGATATGTTGTATTTGGGTTGAAAGCATTTTTGTATTGTTGTTGTTGCATATGTTGTATTTGGGTTTAGAATTTTATTTTTTTTAAAATACCCAGAAAAACCGACCACGTTTTGCAAATATTTTTTTGCAGAAAACCTACCACTTGTGGTAGGTTTTTTAATAAATTAATTAATTAATTAATTTAATAAAAAACCTTCCACTTATGGTCGGTTGTTTATTAAATTAATTAATTAATTTAATAAAAAACCTTCCACATGTGGTAGGTTTTTTTTTCTCTAAAATTATTTTTTCTAACTTTAATAAAATAATAATGAATTTTAAATATATATACATATTTTAAAAAAAAACGACCACTTGTGGTCGGTTTTGGAAAAACTACTACAACTTTACCGACCACAGATTTTGGTCAATTTTTTATAAAAACCTTCCACAAGTGGAAGGTTTTTGTGGTCGGTTTTAGCCTTTTTTTAGTAGTGTGATTGATGCTCCAAAATTTGCCAAACTATCTGCTACCATGTTGGACTCCCTATACATGTGGTAGATAGGTGGATCATGGAGTAGCTTCAGGAGGGAGCTGAAATTGTCAATTATATGTGAGTAGACTGGTAGTGGGTCGAATAGAATTGCTATTACTTCTACAGAATCCACTATAATGCATAGAGAAAAATATTCATGTTGGTACGCAAACTAGAGCCCTCAGAGTAGCGTTACAAGTTCTTGCATAACTGTGGACGTTTCAGTAGTACAACCTGCAAAACCTATTAACCAATCACCCAAGTTAGTTCTAAGAACCCTTCCGATGCCTGCCAAATCAGACGTAGTGGGTGCAGTAGCATCAGTATGGAGGTAGATAGTGTTTGAGTGGGTAATAGGTAGCCTTGGAGGAGCTGAGTTACTGCGGGATACAGGAGTCGAGATAGTAGAATATAGAGCATGATAAAATTCATGGCTAAGCATTAGAACTACATGCAGCAATGGTTGAGAGTTGGTGGTCTCGAATTTATTTTTATTTTGGGTTAACCAGAGATGCCAGAGTAAGAAAGGAAAGAAAATTATTTGTGGTAAGGTAGAGACATGGATAGGCTTATGATGCCAATAAAGTAAACATTAGAGCCAGGTAGTCGGTACTAAAGGGGTGGAGCCTAGAATAGAGGAAATATATTGTAGTAGCTGGAGTTGGCGCCAAAGGGGTTTGGCGGTGGAATAGTGGAAGAATATGTGATCGATGGATTTGGGTAATGCGTGACAAGTTGCGCAGAGAGGGGATTGGATGGATCTAATGTGATGAAGGTACACAGAGGTTGGCAGGCATTGATGAGCTATAAGCCAGAGTAAGGTGCGAAGCTTAGGAGGGAGCTTAAGTTTCCAAATCCAGGTATATATGTCTGGGGTTGAGAGGATCTGGATGAGTGTATGATAGCAGGATTTGACAGTGAATCTTCCTGGGGGAGTTAGTCCCCAAACAATCTAATCATAGCCTGTATTGCTGTTGAGGGGGGATTGGATGGCTCTAATGTGATGATGGTACGCATAGGTTGGTAGGCATTGATGAGCTATAATCCAGAGGAAGGTGTGAAGCTTAGGAGGGAGCTTAAGTTTTCAGGTATATATGTCTGGGGTTGAGAGGATCTAGGTGAGTGCGTGATAGCAAGATTTGACAGTGAATCTTCCTGTGGGAGTTAGTCCCCAAACAATCTGATCATAGCCTGTATTGTTGTTGGGAACCTGCGATATGTAGCAAGAGTTAATTAGCCGATGAATCTGGGGAGGTGGTCGAAGAAAAGTGACATTTATCCATTTAGGCAGTCTTTAATGGTCTGTTTTTCATCATTAGGATTAAAAGGTCCAGAAATCATATTCCGAAGGATGATTTAAGGTTTGATCCAGGGGTCCATAAATAATTTAATGTTGGACCTAGTGCGGGTATGCCAAACAAGACCTTCCTAGCAGGTATTCCACCTCCTAAGGAGAGATTTCCAAGTTACAGATGACTTTGTTGGTCCTGGGGAACCATAAGAGGAGATATGAGAGAAAATAAGAAAAAGGAACAAAGGGAATTTGGATTTTGGAACAGGCACCAAGAAGTAGCAGCTAGGAGTGAATTATTTTTTGGGCGAAGACATTGCATGCCTAGGCATCCCCAAGCCTTGACTTGGGTGACTTGGTCCTAGCTTAGAAGTTGAAGCTTTTTGCATTGTGTAGTAGATTCCTACAAGAACTGGAGTTCACAGCGCTCAAGAGTGTTAATGATGCTAGCGGAAATGTTCATGAATTGCATCACATGATTCGATATTACATTCAGAGTGGTGCAAATAAAAGTGAGCCGCCCTGCCAGGGTCAGATGGTTGGCTTTCCAACCTGCAAGGCGCAATCGAACAGAGTCCACAAGGAACTGAAAGTCACTAATTTTAAGGCGACCCTATGCTTTAATGGGAAAACCTAGGTATTTTCCAAAGTTAGTGCCTTCCTGGATGTTGAAGAAACTAAAGACAAGGGCCTTATCAGTTGGTGAGGCGGAATTGGAAAAAAAGATTTGAGATTTAAGATAATTTATGGACTGGCCTGACACAGAAGTGAAAAGGTCAAGGCGATCATGAATAACTTGGCAACTAGATGGGGTAATTTTGCTAGTGAGGATAATTTCATCGGCGAAAAAGAGGTGAGATATAGGAGGAGAGCAAGCTATGAATTTTATAGGGTTCCATAACCTGACAGTTAACATCAAGATATATACTCTAGGAGAGCATCTCCATACAGAGGATAAAAAGATAAGGCGATAGCGGGTCGCCTTGTCTAATACCTCTCGTTGGGGTAAAGAATTGCAATTTGGAGCCATTTAGAAGAATAGTTATTCTGGTCATTGTAACGCAAGACATAATAAGCTTGATGAGGCTGTCCGGGAAACGAAAGAAGAATACTGTATGATGGATAAACCACCATTCAATCTTATTAAAATCATTTTCCAGATCAATTTTAAGGAGCATACTAGAGCATTTGGAGCGAGATTTATGAAAATGGTGAAGAATTTCTTGCACGATTATGGCATTGTCTGAAGTTCGATGATTGGGCAAAAAGGTTGATTGGGATTGGTCGATAGAGCGGTTTAATACGGTTGACAATACATTTTAACACTAGTTTATAAATCGTGTTGCAAGGCTGATATCCCCAGATGTTATAAAATCAATTGTCTATAAATGGGTATTCGTACATAAAAGAAATGAGAGAAATAAAATTGTAAGATACAAAAGGCAGGTCTTGTTGCATAAGGATTCTCTCAAAGACTCGGTGTCGACTATGAAAAATGTATTCACGAATTATGATGCAAAAATGTTTCGATATCTCATCAGTCTAGTTGTACATGAAAATATTAAAATACATCTAATGGATGTGGTTACAACTTATCTTTATGGTTCACTTGATAATTAAATTTATATGAGGAGTTTGAAAAGTTTAAAGATGCTTGAAGCATATAGTTCAAAGTCTCGAAAATTGTATTTGATCAGATTACAAAGATCATTATACGGTCTAAAATAATTAGGCGTATGTGGTATAATCGCTTTAGTGAGTACTTGATAAATGAAGGTTACATAAATAATGTCATTTGTCCCTATATCTTTATTAAGAAAACAACCTCAGAATTTGTTATACTCGTGTTTATGTTGATGACATAAATCTCATTGGAACTCTAGAAGAGGTCCAAAAGACAATTGAATATCTAAAGAAAAAAATTGAGATGAAAGATCTTAGAAAGACAAAACTTTGTCTTGGTCTGCAGATTGAACATTTAGCAGATGAGGTTTCCGTTCACCAATCTGCCTATACGGAGAAAGTTTTCAAATGATTTACATGGACAAAGAACATCCATCGAGTACTCCAATGATTGTTTGATCACTTGAGGTGAGTAAATATCTATTCCGACCTTCAAAATAGGGTGACGAGATTCTTGACCCCCAAAGTACCATATCTCAGTGCTATTAGTGCACTTATGTATCTTGATAACGCTACAAGGCATGATATAGCATTTTCCGTTAATTTAATAGCAAGATATAGTTCTTTTCCTACACGTAGATACTGGAACGGAGTTAAGCATATATTACAATATCTAAAAGGGACTACTGATATGGGCCTATTTTATACTAACAAAGATAGTGCAGATCTTGTTGGTCATGTAGATGCAAGTTATTTATCTGACTCACATAAAGCTCGATTTCAAATAAGTTATGTTTTTACATACGGAGGTATTGTTGTATCATGACGATCTAAAAATTGCTACCTCCTCAAATTATGCTGAGATAATAGTTATTCATGAAGCAAGTAGAAAATGCGTATGATTGAGATCGGTGATACATTTCATCAAAAAGAGATGTAGTCTTGAAGTGTGCTATCAAGATATCCACAGTCCTATTTGAAGACAATGTTGCTTGTCTAACCCAATTGAAAGGATGATTTATAAAAGGAGATGGAACGAAGCCAATATTGCCAAAGTTGTTCTTCACACATAATCTCTAGGGGAATGGTGACATTGATGTGCAGCAAATTCGTTTAAGTAACAATCCAGAAGATTTATTCACTAAGTCTTTACCAACTTCAACTTTTGAGAAGATGGTATATTGACATGCAATGACTTAATCATCTGAATTTTGGTCATCATCAGTGAGGTAAGAATAGGCGTTGTACTCTTTTTTTCTTAACCAAGATTTTTTCTCATTGAATTTTTCTGGTAAAATTTTTAATGAGGCAACACTCAAATGCGTATTCACTGGATTTTCTTTTACATGGACATTCAGTGTAAAGTATTGTGAAAGTGGATGTCTAGGATACCCTTGGTGTCCAAGAAATTGGCCAAACTGCCAGCCCAAGTAAAAATGGGTCCCTCTACATATACTTTGTGCATAGAAATATTTGGGCTATAAATAGCCCCCTCTCTACATATACGAATAAGAAAAAAATCAAATAAGAGCAACATGTTTTCCCTCTCTATTTCTTCCTCTTGTTTACTTTATTTTTAGCTTTTATTTATAACATAATTCATATATATAGTTTTTCATTTTATTTAGACCCCCTCCCCACGCCCCAATTAATTCGTGTACTCACTACACGTGTTCTAAATTAGGAAAGATAACTTTTATCATGTTAATACACAAATAAAAATAGTGAAGCTTGCATTAAATTTTTTTAACAATGTCCTAATCGATAATTTTCTGAAATAACAACAATCGTTAAAAGTTGATTTTTTTCAACGGAAAACACTGTTATGAAGGTTATAAGGGGTTTGTAATTTGTTAGTAAAACAACTAATCTTTTAACCTAGTAAAAGTTGAAAAAAACAGATTTGATTGAGATAAAAATTATCAATGGAGGATATATTTGCTCAATATTGTGTTCTTTTATGGTATATTTAGCCACCTTTTGCCTATTAATCAGGTACTTTAAGTTAAGATTATATTTTTACCAACTATTAAATAGTAAATTCATAAGTGACTTGTTTTTTTTGTCTAAAATTTTTGAAAGATCAAAAGTAAGTATTTTAAAAAGCAAACTATTTGATTAAACTTTTAAAATAAAATAAATGTTACCAAAGAGTAACAAGAACTATTTTTCAGAAACTAAAAACTATAATTTATTTGTTTGATAAAATTAGTCGTAAAAATCTTTTTTAAAAGTTTGGCCAAACACTAAAGACCCATTTAGATATGATTTCAATCGTGACTTGTAATAAGTAATTTCAAATTAGGTTGATTTGAAGTTAAAAGTTTGTTTGAACATGAATTTGGATTTCTTAAGTTCTATTTATTTTAATAAACGTCAAAATACCACAATTTGTAAAAACTATCAAAACCTCCTCAACTCTTATACAATAATAATGCAATCTTACCAAATGAACAATTCATGGTTTATAAATAAGGTATCAGAATATCCTCACACGCCACATTACTAAATCAAATATCTCCATGTTTCTTTTATAGATAAATGTATGCTATTACATGTTGATACAAACTTTCATATACACATAATTTTACACAGATTTACTGATTCAAAAAAACGATAATATTAACTAGTTATTTTATTAAATATAATTCTTGTATATAGTATGGATAATCTATTCATGTCGAAATAAGTTTTGTACAAAATTTAAAAAGATGAATTTTTTAACAAAATATAAACTTATGAGTTACGTTTTATATTTTTTTTTTAAAAACACAATTTGAGATTCTGATTTTTTAAAATTTTGAAATTAGAGATAAAATGTTGTGTAAATTTCGTATATAAATGTTGATTCAAAAACAAAACTTGAACTTGGAATTCCAAATCCTATATTGAGACGCTTACTAGTTGCTTCTCAAAAATACTTTTAAATGAATTAATCAAACATAAATTGCTTCTCATCAAAAATATCTTTCTGAAAAATATTTTCAAAATAAGTTTTAAAAGTTTGACCTATTAAACTATGTTCACTGGCAAGGGTTGTGGTGAAGTGATAAATACTCCTTCATCATTAATCAGATATCTCAAGTTCGAGTCTTCATGAGTATGAAGTCTCTTTTGTTAGAGAGTGTTTTACTCTCCAATGTGGGATTTTTTTCGTACAAATTCAAATTTAGTCGAGCTCCAATACGAGTATCAGACACCATAAGAAAAGTTAAAAGAAGAACTACATATGCTCGTGATACCTACCTTAAAACATACTCCCTTCGTTTCAAAATAGTTGATACTATTTCTAAAAACTAGTCTTACGATACGCGCTCCCCGCATATATCTTGCTTCAATGAGTTCAACTTTACAAAATCACTTTAATATTATATAAGAAAATATATCTGAATTACTAAATAAATTGATATTCTTATTAAGTACAAAAAATAATAACACATAAAAATAAAGTTAATATATTCATACAAATCATATAAGAATTATTACACTATTTTTAGCCAATTATCATCTATGAAAAACATAAAATAATAACAAGAAGAGTATTAGTTGTCAATTGTTATTCTCATAATTGTAGATTAGAGCTAGACCTCTCGTTTACTTTCTTTGTTGACATACGAAAAAACTTAAACCAGTAGACGTACCTTATCGCATGGAATTGATGAAAAGAAAAATCAATAGTTACAAAAGAGACAAATGAAATAGAAAATAGAAGTGTTCATAGATTTCATGTATAAACGAAATAAAAAGACAAGAATAAAAAACAAAATACTAATAAAAAAAAGATGAAGTAGAAGAAAAGAAATATCGTAACATGTTAATTGTGATTACCTCAAATTGTCTGCAAAATATAAAAAAGAATTGTGGAAAGCTTTTATTTAATCTGTCCTTTATATAATAATTATATGTAAGGTAATATTTGAACGGATTTTATATATATATATTAGGGCTTTTAATTGTTTTCTATATATTTTAGGATCTGTGTATTTATTTTTTTCGTATATTTATTTTATTAAGGTTCTTCTCGTCTATTTTAGGAGTACTTAACTTAATAAAATAATTGTAACGCCCCAAATTTTTTTTCTTCATGTGTACGCTTCACAAAAAAAAATCAAGTCTTGAAGTTTTATTAGGGGTACAATGGTCTTTTCAGTTTTAGAAATCATTTCTCCTACATTAAAAACTCCTTAAACATCAGAAAACTCCCACACTTTAAAATAAAAAATTCTATCCCATTCTCTCAAGCTTCCAACCTACAAGTTGCAAGAGAAATTAAGTTAGGGCTCCAAATCCAAAGGATTCTTCCCCATCGTTCATCTTTAAGGTATGTTTTCCCCACAAGTTAGTCATAATTTCATTTTAAGTCATGATTTCAAGTTAGAGTTTTGAAGATTTAAATATTCTAAGTGTCGTTCTTGAGTTCTGACATAATTTTCTTCTATATATTTTAAATATTGTGAATTATTTTTCAAATTAAAGTGGTTCTTGAACGTACAGTCTATTTCCATATATCCGAAGGTTAATTTCACTTAAAGTTTATGACTTGGGAGTTTGTATTGAAAAATTTGAATTCATATTCCAAATGATTTAATTATAGATTTGTTATTAAGTACATTCAAAGGTAAGCAATTTGCAAAATATTTATGATAATTCCTATATAATAATATATCATAACAAAAAAAAAGTGAAGAGAAATTAACATACTTTGAAAAGAGAAAGTGAGTTATAATGATTTAGAGTCAAGACTCGCAGAGAAAGATAATTTTCTTGATACAGTTATGTAGAGATTAATATGATTTCTAGAAAGTATTTTAAGACTTATAATATGAGTAGCTTTAGCACTGAGTTGGGTATGAGTTAGAGGTCACATGCCCCAGAACTACGTGCAATCGTAGATTTTACTTCGGGATAAGAGAATGGATCCATAAGTTAAGTATCGTCTTACACCCCGACAAGGTGTAGGACGGCTCTTCTCAATGTGGGCAAGACATTGGACTTCATATTGCTCACATAGTTTATGTTGGTTAAGAGAAACTCCCCCAATCTAGAGAGGCCCGATATTTGTTCAAGCTACTTATTATTTATGATGATTGTATGAAAGGAGTTTTCTTTGACATTTCAATTAATTATTTTCAAGCTTATTTCATGAGGTTCACTATTTAAGTTTCTATATGTTTTTCTTTAATTTATTCATCACACTACTTTAGTCCCGACAAATTATCAAAGAAAGAATCGGTAAGTTTTTTTATTTTACATCTCCATAGTTATGTCATATGTTATATTTTAAATTTTAAGGTTATGTCAGTTTCAGTTTTCTTTCCACTTTTATGTATTAATACATTTAAAGTATTGACGCACTTTTTGCATTATATCATTTTATCATGTAGATTTCAGGGTACAGATTCAGGACCACGGTCAGACCTTTCATTAGACATTCCTATATTAGCTTGTGGTGAGTCCTCATTGTATTCAGAGGACTTGATGCTAATTTTTTTCAAAAAGAAAATCAGCTTATTAGATAGTTTCAGTTGTTAGTTTCAATAAAGGTAGCTCCAGGTCATGTTCCAGCAACTCTTTCAATTTATAAGCTATGGAGGCTTCATTAAATATTAAACAGTTGAATGTTTTGTTGTCTTTTAAAGTTCATATGTAGTATTTCAAGTTAAATTTTTTTCCTTATTTCTAGGAATTTATCACATAAATGTATTTCCATCTTCCACATAATTTCAAAGTTGAATTTATGAAATAGTTTGCCAGGCCAAGGGTTCGCTTGGGATCACTCGTGATTTTAGGTGCCATGTCAAGTGCTGGATGTAGGCTCGGAGCGTGACAAACTTGGTATCAGAGCATAAGGTTCAAGTGCCCTAGGTGTCTATGAAGCCATGTCTAGTAGAGTCCTAATTATGGGTGTAAAGTGTGCCACACTTATAATCAGGAAGCTACATGGAATTTAGGAAAGTTCTTTTTTCTTTCATTTTCTAGTTCGTGTAATGTGGTTACTCTGAGAGAAATCTTCTAACCCTTTTTCGTATTTCAGATCCTGCCTCCAAAGCGGACTTCAGGTCAGCAAGCCACAACAACTTCTAACATCCCAATTAGGGTCAATTCCATATTTGTACCTCCTACTAATGGGATGCAGACCCGTAATGGAGTCCGCACTTCTGACCCATCTGCAGCTACTGGGGTCCCACCTGCCCCAACCAGTCTTTCAAGAGCTCCTCTGTAATACCCCGTATTTTCCTAGCATAAACTAAGTCTCAATACATGAGTATTCGTATATAAAAAATTTTAAATACTCATTAATTTTTAGTTTAGAGCCTTCCATTGCGTAGGTAATTCAATTAATTTTCCAACGATATAAAATTCGCCCAAATTCGATAATCGGGTAAGAAGTTATGGCGATTTTAAGTTACAGTCGTTAAACACCGTTATTTTGATCCTTAGCACATCGCGGAGCTAGTCTAAATAACAATTTTCAGTTTTTAGTGTGGTATCGCGCCAAGGACCCAGTTCACGTTTGGCAATTTTTATTGTGGTACCGCGATGTTGGAGCATTGCACCAAGGACCCAGTTCACGTTTGGCAATTTTCAGTGAGCCTCCGCGATTATGGAGCATCGTGGAGGTGGCCAAAATGGCATTTCAGTGAAGGACCGCGATCTTACTGCATCGCGCCATTGTTCAATTTTCCAATTGTCCCTTTTCCAGTGGCTTGGCGCGTCGCACCAAGGCTAAAAAGCAGGATCTTTAGTTTCCAACTTGCTTTTTTTAAATTCGTTTAGGAGTATTTGGGTCTTTTTCCTAAGCCCTAAACTCATCCTAAACATGAAATTTAACCCTTAATTGACCTAAATACTCGTCATTATTCAATTTCTCTCAAATTAAAGATCCCCTTTTCAAGAACAAGAAACCCTAGCTCTCAAATTCAAGGCCAAATCTTAAGAACTCGCCATCAATCCTTCCAAATTCATTAACTCAGGTATGTTAGATGTTCATCCATGGGTTCCTTTCACCCATGGAGTCCAAGTATCCTATTTAAAATATAAAATTGTGATCTTTTCAAGTGATTTGATTTTAAATTGTGATTTCACCCATGAATCTCCATGAACTATGATTTTATACCATGTTTCAATAAAATTATTGTTGTTATTCAATTCTCCATGTTTTAATGTTATTATTCCTTGAATTAAATCATGATTTAGTATTATTCATGCTTTTACTACAAGTTCCATGACATTCCTATGATTTGATCAAACCATGAACTCCAAGTGTTTGATAAAATGCCTACAAGAGTGATTATTTTAATAAAAGCCTTCATGTTTTGTCCTCCAAGCTTTAGTACCATTTTACTATTATTGTTTTCGAGTCCTGGGGGTATTGAATACCCTAAAACCATAGTTGTTTACTTAGTCTAGTCTCAATACATTACAAAATAGTATTTAGAACATACTATGAGCATTATCAGGACAGTCAGATATCAGTAAGTTAAACTCAAAACAGTCTAGTATTTCAGTGTCTTTCAGTTGGGAGTAGGATTTAGCACCGAGCGAGTGTAGGGATGTCGACTTCCCCGTCAGATAGGCAGAGTCGTTAGTAGCAGTCCCTATACTCCAGAACTACTTAGCCAGCGTAGGATATGAGAAGTCACCCGTCAGTTTAGGCTTGACTATCTCACAGAGGTCACCCGCCAGTTTAGGCTTAACACCCTTAGTCCTTCGGATAGTATATCAGTATAGTGGATCCACACAGCTAGTGTTAGTACCCTTGGCACGGTATTAATATCCTTCTAACTAGGGTTACAGATTGGACCCCGATTAGCTCAGATTGGGGCATGTCGGTTAGATGATAGCTTCCACAGTCTCTGTCCAATAATCAGACCAGTAATTCAGTCTCGATGTTGTTTGACCAAAGCATACAGATATCAGTATTTCAGAATTTCAGTTTACAGACTTTTATTTAGTTCATGTTATATGTTTGGTCATGCATCCCCAGTATTTACAAATTTCATGTTCCTTCAGTATTTACAGGCTTCCATGCACGCATAATATTTATAGATTTCACATATTTCCAGTATCTACAGATTTCATGCTCTCTATTTAGTACTTCATGCTTTACATGTATATTCAGATAATTTATTATTCCTGTTCATGAAATCATGCATATCAGCCTACCTCATTTAGCATACCAATACATTCAAAGTATTGATCGCATACCTTTTCTTGCGTTATGATATATTATATCATAGGTTCTGACGCTCAGTTCCCAGATCGTGCTTAGACATTTCAGACATCTCGGTAGTAGCAGTGGTGAGTCCTCATATTTTGAGGACGGAGTATTTCTATTTTATGTTTTCAGTCTAGTAGTTAGTTGAAGTTAGTTAGGGCCTGTCCCATCAACTCCCAGTCAATCAGTTTATAAGCTTTCAGACATTAATGTCAGTTATTCACTATTCAAACTTCAGTTGACACTCTAGTTAGTTATTCGGTTTATCCAGATTCCAGTGTTTTTATCAGACTCAGATAGCTATGTTCTTCAGATTCATAATTCAGTTTTTAAAACCTTATGGCATATCAGTTATTCTTCCATATTTATGATTATATTTTTCAGTGCTCACAGCAGGTACCAACTTATGGGTTAGCTTGTAGTCCCTTGGGACTGTAAGCACCATGTGACTCCCACGGTGTACTCTCGAAGCGTTACATCCTCGAACCGTACTGAGTCCCCTCAGGGTGAAGTTTTCAATGCTGAGTTCAGACGGAACATTTAGATGTTTGCTCATATTTTACCATCTCAGTATCGTTGGTTAGATAGTGTTGTTCTGCTAATGATTTGTAGACACTACTAGAATTGGTCAGTTTATGTAATTGAACCCTTCGATTTTCACTGGGTCCAAAGTTGAGGAGGACCCCCAAGATTTTATTGATGAAATAGAGAAGATTTTTAGGGTTATGCATATTTTTTATATCGAGGGAGTTGATTTTGTGGCTTATCTGTTGAAGGGTATGGATTATCAGTGGTATTATGAGTGAGAGGGGATTGGGGGTGAGGATGTTGAACCTGCAGTTTGGGAAGATTTTTCTGTGGCTTTTCTTGATCACTTTTTTCCTCAAGAGTTGAAGGAGGCTAAGGCTGATGAATTTGTGAATTTGAAGCAAGGAACTATAAGTGTTAAGGAGTATGAGTCAAAGTTTACTAGTTGTCTCGCTATGCTCCAGAGTTGGTGTCTAATATAAGAGCTAGAATAAGAAAATTTGTGTCTGGGGTATTCGATGGTAAGAAATTAGAGTCTAAAAGGGCAATGTTGAACAATGACATGGATATTTCTAAGTTAGCGGTGTATGCTCAGCAGATAGAGGAGAAAAAGAAAAAGATAGCAGGGGTTGTGGATTGTCAAATCAAAAAGGTAAAATCAAAGGACTATGAGGTGAACCATAATAAAAATGGTAATAGGTCCCTTTTCCATAAGAGATCGCCTGGTCCAGCCTCATCTTTGGCTAATGTACCTATGTCCGATTCTCATTCTTATGGTAGTATTTCTCAGAGGCCCTCTAAGTACCCTCTTTGTGTTAAGTGTGGTAGGTCTCATCCAGGAGAATGTAAGGTGGGTATAGATGGATGTTTCAGATGTGGCCAGTTAGGTCACTTCCTAAAGAATCGCTTGTCAGCAAAACAAAGCAGTGGAGGTAGAGCCTCAATTTTAGTATCATCCACTATAGCAGGCCGGGTTGCCCAGAAGGGAACTACTTTAGGAACTAGTGGGGGTCGAAATTGATTGCATTCCTTGACTAGCCAGTAGAATCCAGAAAACTCTCCCAATGCTGCAACTAGTATGATATTTAACTTTCTCCACGTGTAGAAAGTTACTGTCTCCCAAACCCCTATTTCTTGGCATGGGTTTTCTTAGCTTAGAACCTAGGTGAGTGAGTAGTATGCGGGTGCTAATATTGATGTTGGAGGTCTGCTTTATATGGGTTTTATGTGATGTTTTTCTAAGGATTTTAGTGAGGATGACATAGTAATTGGGGATAGTTGTAGTCCTAAGTTATTGACTTGAGTCTAAGACAGAGATGGTGAATTATTAAGCAAAAGCTAGTCTTAGTCTCATTGAATTTCTTTAAGATATTTGGGCTTGTGCGTAACTGTGTCTTATCTTACTTGCATATTTTCTCTCCACGGTAGTTGAGACGTTACTCTACTCCAGCTTAAGTGTGTTAAAACTTTCTCTCCTAGTCCATGATCAATCTCTAGAAAAAAAAAAGAGCAAAACTTACTTATCTTGTTAACTCCTACGTATATTTCATATCCTTCAAGTCATGATTTTCATGCTTTAAAGATTTCGTATCTGTGTACGCTTTATAAATATCCTGATTTAAAGTTGAAATATCTAGACTCATATCCCAACCTAGGTGTAGGACAAAGTCGTTGATGGTTGGTGTGTTCTTTCATCTTGAGTTACCCATCATTCGAGGACGAATGATTTCAGAGGAGAGATAATGTAACGCCCTATTTTTTATTCATGTGTACGCTTAAAAAAATCAATTCTTGAAGTTTTATTAGGGGCACAATGATTTTTTCAGTTTTAGAAACCATTCCTCCTACATTAAAAACTCCATAAACATAAAAAAAAAAAAAACTTTAAAATAAAAAAATCATATCCTATTATCTCAAGCTTCTAACCTACAAGTTGTAAGAGAAATCTAGCTAGGACTCCAAATCCAAAGGATTCTTCCCCATCGTTCATCTTTAAGGCACGTAAGAGCAATACCTTTCGTGGAAAAATCTGTTCATCCCCACAAGTTAGTCATAATTTTATTTTAAGTCATGATTTCAAGTTAGAGTTTTGAAGATTTAAATATTCTAAGTGTCGTTCTTGAGTTCTGTCATAATTTTCTTCTATATATTTTAATTATTGTGAATTATTTCTCAAATTAAAGTAATTTTTAAACGTACAGTCTATTTTTATATCCGAAGGTTAGTTTTATTTAAAGTTTATGACTTGGGAGTTTGTATTGAAAAATTTGCATTCATATTTCAAATGATTTAACTATAGTTTTGTTATTAAGTACATTCAAAGGTAAGAAATTTACAAAATATTTATGAAATTTTTTATATAATAATATATCATGACAAAAAAACAGTGAAGAGAAATTAACGTATCTTGAAAAGAGAAAGCGAGTTATAATGATTTAGAGCCAAGGCTTGCAGAGAAAGATAATTTTCTTGGTACAATTTTGTAGAAATTAATATGATTTCTTGGAAGTATTTTAAGACTTATAATATGAGCAACTATTATGTTTTGGGAGGATTATTTAGCACTGAGTTGGGTATGAGTCAGAGGTCACATGCCCCAGAACTACGTGTTATCGTAGGTTTGTCTTCGGGCTAAGAGAATGGATCCATAAGTTATGCTTCGTCTTACACCCCAACAAGGTGTAGGATGACTCTTCTCAATGTGGGCATGGCATTGAACTTCATATTGCTCACATGATTTATGTTGGTTAAGAGAAACTCCTCCAATCTAGAGAGGTCCGATATTTGTTCAAGCTACATATTATTTATGATAATTGTATGAAAGGAATTTTATTTGATATTTCAATTAATTATTTTTGGGCTTATTTCATGAGGTTCACAATTTAACTTTCTATATGTTTTTTTTCTAATTTATTCATCACACTACTATAGTCCCGACAAATTAGCAAAGGAAGAATCGGTAAGTCTTTTGTTTTACATCTCATAGTTATGTCATATGTTATGTTTTAAATTTTAAGGTTATGTCAGTTTCAGTTTTCTTTCCACTTTTATGTACCAATACATTTAAAGTATTGACGCTCTTTTTGCGCTATATCGTTTTATGATGTAGATTCCAACATACAGATTCATGACCACAGTCAGAACTTTCATTAGACCTTCCTGTATCAGCTTGTGGTGAGTCCTCTTTGCATCCAGAGGACTTGATGATGACTTTTTTTAAAAAAAAATCAGTTTATTAGATAGTTTCAGTTGTTAGTTTCAATAAAGGTAGCTTCGGGCCATGTCACAACAACTCTTTCAATTCATGAGCTATATAGGCTTTATTCGACAATAAATAGTTGGATGTTTTGTTGTCTTTTAAAGTTCATATGCAGTATTTCAAGTTAAATTTCTTTTCTTATTTCTAGGGATTTATCGCATAACTGTATTTTCAGCTTCCACATAATTTCAAAGTTGAATTTATGAATAGTTTGCCAGGCCAAGGGTTCGCTTGGGATCACTCATGGTTTCAGGTGCCATGTCACGTTCAGGATGTAGGCTCGGTGCGTGACAAAAATAATTGAAGAAGAATTGTAAAAGGACGATTTTGTTTAAAGAAGAGGGTTTTAATGGAGGACAAAAAGTTCAACAATATTTATAAGGACATTTACACTTTTAATTGAAATAGTTGTTCAATTTATTTGTTCCTTTAATGAATTCGAAAGAATATAATTATGTTCTCCTAATATCGCCCATCATTAATTAAGTAACTATACAAAGGTTGCATTTGTTTTTTTTTAAGATTCAGACGTTTGAATCTGAATGCACGTCTGAATGATTAAGAAGTTGTCTCTAGATCTGAAAATTGAATGATTAAGACTGTTTGCTTTTCAACATCTAAATGTACAAAAAAAATTGTTTATATATATTATAAAATAAAAAATAAAATTCAAATAAAAAACTAATTATATATATATCAGAAAAGTATGTAATTTAATACAACAAAATTATTATTTGACTGAAAAAAATATTTATGCTTGTTAGTGATAGTGGAGACGATTTATAATGGTGGTTGCGGTGACAATGATTGATGTTAGTTATTAGTAATGTTAGTGGTTATAGTTGTGATGATTGGTATTGTAGTGACTGTTATGATGGTGGCGGTTGATATTGGTGGTGGTTATTGTGATGTGACGTTGCTTGATGTTAGTAGTTGGAGGTGTTGATTGTGATGGCTGAAAAATGAATGAATCATGGTTGACAATGTGTTGGTGCTAGTTGGAGATATTGTTAGTTGTGATGGTGGAGATGGTTATTAGTAGAGATAAATTGTAGCGATGATAGTGATTGAAGTGATGGTAGATGTGGCATTACTAGTGACAATGGTGGTGGCCGCCGAAGAATGTGTGGAGGTTGTGATGTATTAGTGGTAGTTAGCGGTGGTGCTAGTTGTGATAGATGAGTTGGTCGATAGTAGGGATTGGCCGGTAGTCGTTGATGATGGTGGTGTTGTTGACGGCGGTGGTGACGTTAAATATAATTAGAATAATAAAGGTAGTAGGTGTGGTAACAGTTGATAATAGTGGTTAATAGCGATATTTGGTGGTGGTGGTTGTGATGGTAGAGGTGGTTGATGGTGGTGGGTGGTGGTTGACAATGATGGAGATGGCAGAAGTAGTGACTGATGATTATGAATAGAGTGGTGGTGAATATTATCCAACACCAGAATACCTCTTCAGATCTATTAAGACTTGATTCTAGATCCGAATGATTAAGACCTATTCAGAGTTAAAAATCTTAATAAAAAACAAATGCTCTTAGAGCCCGTTTGGATAGGATTAAAAAAAATTACTTTTTAGCTTAAGTGATTAAAAGCTTAAAATAAGTGCTTTTAAATTAAGTAGATAAGTGTTTGGATAGAAGTGTTGAAACTGAAAAAAAATTGTTGATGTGTTTGGTAAACAAGTGTTGTCAATCACCTTTTTGTTGTCAAAATGACTTAAATATCCTTAATGTTGTTAACACATAATAACGTGAATTATTTATGATTTTTAATTCTAATACTTCAAAAATAATTTCTATTTAAATACACTTTCAACATAAAGTGATTATGCCAGGTCAATTTATAAATATAAGTTACTTTTTTATTTTTAAATATTAAAAAATAAAAATTTTAAGATATTTTTTATATAAATATAGTATTATATTGTAATATTACAAGTTTGTAAACAACATAAAATTTTTAGGAATGAAATAATCTATTAAAAAGAATCAATTTTTAAAATTTAAATAACATGCAGAGATTCTATATGAACGGATAGAGAAGAACTTAACACAACCTCGATTTGACGATAAATTTTTTGAGTATTTTCTTATGTAATGATGAATTCTCTGAAAATAAAGGAGAAAAATGAAGAGAAAACTGGAGGGAAAAGATGAAAAAAAGCGGCAGAAAGAAAAAGAAAGAAAAATCAATAAGGGCTACAAAGTTTAGGATATTATTGAAATTAGAAGAAAATATAAGGGATAAAAAGGTAAATGTTTTGGTCAAACCTAAAAAAAAATTAATCTAAAAAGTAAAAAGCTGAGAGTATCCAACTTCTCAATTTTTATTTTTTTTAATCCACTTTTAACTTTTTTTTTAAGCTTTTTTTAATTTTACCAAACACCTAAAAAGGCTAAAAAAAAGTGATTAAAATCTAGTTTGATCAGATTTTAATTCTATCCAGACACAAGTCTTAATGGTTTGAAATCTGAACCATTCAGATTCAGACCTCCATTAAGTGCAAACAAATTAATTTAATAAAATAAATATTTGTAAAGGAGAGTGTCAAATTAACAACTCCAATTATTTTAAAATGGAGTGAGTATTTGAATTTTTTTTCATTTTTAAAATTAATTTTTCGTGAAAAATCTGAACTTTCACTGAAGACAGAAAACAAACGGACCAGCTTCCACAACTCCAGCTCTCTATATTCGGGGGTTCTTTCAGGCTACGAAGAAGGTAGAATCCGGTCTTTTCTCTATTCTCATTTCGATTTCTTAGTGCTAAATCTGATTCTACGTTTATCATTAATGTAAATCTCTTTTCCCCTCTTTTCGTGTAATATACCACAAATTGCGGTTGAAAAAAAAATGAAAAAAAAAATTGAATAAATAAACTCAGGCTGAGGCGTGGATATCTGCACAAATTATAAGCAGTGGAAGGAAATGCAGCAGAATATAGCGGATGAGATGTAGAGATCGAGGCGTAGTTGGTCCGTTTGAGGCTTTGAGCTTTGGCTGTTTCAACATTTTCTTATTGATCCAAGCTGTAGTCGATTGGAAATGTTGAGTCCGATTGTAAAAGGAAATTCTTTAGAGGAAGAAAAAGAAGAAAACGAAATATGGAAGGCTATGCTATTTGTTGCATTATATGGTTAATTAGTGCCGGTTGCTCTGTTTGTCTCGTTTTGATTTCACGTGAAATTTAAGAAACTGAAAAAGACTTTGGAATCTGGTGGCCTTAAACTGATTATATGTCAAATATGCAGAAATATCCTTTAATTTTGTGGGCTTAAACCCTGCACACATTGGAGTTTAAGAGCTGACAAAAAAGGAAAGAGACATTCTATTTGAAATGAACTAAAAAGGGAAAGTAGACAAACAATCTGAAGCGGAGGGATTAGTGATTACGATATTATTTTATGATAATCGTGGTGTTTGGGTCAGCTTGCATGTACCTTGACTAATTTCGTGTGGTACCCGCCAAACCTTGCACCAACAAGTATCAAGGAACTCTATTTCACCAAGGCTAGGACATACGGAAAGAAATCACCTAGTGTTTTTTGTCTTTGCTAGAGTTTGAACCTGAGGCCGTGGTTCTCAACACATTTCATTGATCACTAGGCCACACCCTTGGTTGCATAAAAATTTACTATCTTTTTATTGGCAGACTTCTTGTTGTTCTGGCATGGGGTATTGTTGTTTGTTTTTTTAATTACATGGAGCCAAACTAAGGATGTGAGCTTGCCTGTAGTAATAAGATGTCAACATGGACTAACTTTGTTTGATTGGATACATACATACAACTCAAATCACCAATGGAGCCGTGGTACCCTTTTCGATTCATTTCTGTGCGGTACTAAGATTTATGTATAGTGCATCTATTTATATTCATATGCAAATTGAATATTTAGTATCTATAACGCTAGTATACAGACTTTCGACTGCTGGGTCAGAGACGTTGAGGCATAGCGTGTTATAGCATTCCAGATAGCGAAAAGTTTATGCAAATATCTGTTAGGTTGGGTTACAATTTCACAAGCTTCGTTTTCCATCAGGCATCTAGGTTCTTTTGATGGAGGGGTGGGGGGGTGGGGGGGGTGCTTCCAAATTCTGCATGAAAGCAATTTTCTAGGGAGATGATCTGCTGGTTATTGACATGTAAAAAAATTGATTATCCCTTTGATAGAAACTTGAGCCCGGAACACCTAGATAATCAAAAGCAAAAAAGAAAAATGTAAAAGTTGAATTGGGTTTGGATTCTCTTTGCTAACACTCTCTACTTCCTTTTAATATAAAAGAACTGTCCATGCTTCTGCATCTTGGAACTTAGATGATTTCTTGGGTCTACATTAAGTAAGGAGAGACCTCGAAGAAAGTTAACAAATCCAAAATGTAAAAGTTTTAGTGGTAGATTTTTTTAGTGTTTTTTTTTCGGTTCTACACTTACTATTTTGTCTCTCTCTCTCTCTTCGTGTCTCATGTCTGAACAGCCAGAGGAGAGGAAGGTAGTCATAAGGAAGATGCCTGAACAAATGATTCTGTCAGAAGTTGGGCACATAGTGGAGAATAAGAAGCTAGAGGAAACTGTGAGTTCACAATTTTCTTGAATTTTACCCTGTTGTTTACTTCTTTCACTGAAGACTTCTGTTTATGTTCTTGTTTAATTCAGAGGCATGCTGATGGACTATTAGCTTGGTGGCACTGATTTAATTCTTTAATAATGTTCTGCTCTCCTGGGGATTGCCATGTACAATTTACAAAAGAGGTAGTGTTATGTCATGCTTGATCTCTCCAAGAGAATGTCGGATTTATTTCACAATGCTATAAAGGGCATTCCAGAATCCAGATGAGCAGTGGGCCTATTTTCCTGCATCCATGCTCTGTACCTTAATATGCATTTGTTTTTGGAGTGTTTTCGGAAAACAAGCTTAATACCTCGTGAACTAGCTAGAGCATAGCATTGCAGCTGAGAGGATCTAACTTCATTACTCACAATCATCCTCAGTAATCTTATAGAGAGTCTCTGAGACTTCGTTTTGTCCTAAGTTGTTCTGACTCGGGTGCGACTGTCCGATACTGGTGCGGATCTAGAGGCTGGGTCCTTCATGATCTAAATTTTAAGATCCGGGGATATGGGTGTGCGGATTCGGCTAAAAATAATTCGAATATCTAAAAACAGAGTTATATAATCTAAATTATGAGATATCATGTGGAAAGCTTGAGGAAAATATATTGATCAAGAGGAGAATCTGGAAGGAGATAAAAGGAAAAGGAGTGACATAAAAATTTCTATACGAGGTATTCCATTTTCTTGAAAGTACCCAAAATAGGTCACTTCTTTCCATTGAATCTGTCCAGAATTCCTGTTGATTTTGGTCAAAGTATCCAAAATCTGTTGACTAGATCAGGTTCGGATCCCACATGCATGTCGTGCCGACACGGGTACGGCACCGAAAGTAAAGAGTCTGAGCAACATAGGTTTTGTCTGCGCTCCAAATAGAAACTAGTCATGAGCAGCAGATAGGCATTCAATTAGTTTGAAGACGTGATTGATATGGAGCCTTGGGAGTTGGATATCTTTTTTAATGGGTACTTGTAAAGTGGAGACATTTTGTGCAAGAAACATGACTTTGTAAGGTGCTCAAAGAGTAGTTTTTGAAAATTGGAAGTTGGTGTAACAATTATAAACTTTTTGAGCAAAAAGAATTGTGTGGAAAAATTATTCTAAAAATTGAGAGAACCTTAGCACAGAAGGGCATGATGCAGTGGTCAATAAAGTAGGATGAAAATCGTTTCAAGATTCAAATCCCAGCGTTGGTAAATAAAAGGTAGGTGATATCTTTTCATCTACCTAAGCCTTGGTTGGTAGAGTTATTCGGTACTTGTACTGGTGGAAGATAGCAGTATGTAACACTGCTTCCATGTCTTTTAGTCTTCAGTCTAGCAATTTCCAACACATGATTCTCTTTGTCAAAGGTTCCAGGACCCAAAGTGTCACTTCTTTCTCTAATGTCCTCTCCAAGCCCTTCTTCGCCTCGTGCTTCTTTATGCCACTGTCTCTAGAAATTGTTTCGAACCAGCGTCATCACGGGCTCGCGGCTATTTTCTTTTTTTCGTATTATTTACTCCTCCAGATGTTACTCTTTTCAGAAAGTCTAACTTTCTTGCCCTCTTCTTCTGGCACAGACAGAGGCAACTTGAATGAATTTCACAAAAGGTTCTATTTTCAGCGTACAAAGTGGGTATATTTTTTAGGACCACTGAACTCCAATTTTTTAAGGCTGAACCGCTGAGCTCTTATACTCCTAGCTCTAGGAGAACGTAGAAGAAAGTGGAATGCAATTGAATAAGCCAACTGGCTGATGAACTAACCCGTTTCGACTTTGCTTAAGCTTAATTTGTCTCACTTTCAGCTGTGAACCTAGACTAACCTATGATTTTTGGCCACATTAAAATTATTTACCTAACTACTGAGAACTGTGTAACTCTTCTGCGCATCATATAAACTGACTTATCTCCCCCAACCAAAACAAAGGGGAAAGAAAATTGTAGATAACCTAGAAATTGAGATTGCATCATTCAAACCTTAACTTTTGAATGAAAACCTGATCTATTTGTTCCAATTTTTGTTTGTTAATGCCTGAAATCCTGATTTAGAAGGAAACCTCGGCACGCATGTAATCATTGAATGAATTGTTCTTTTTGAATAGATTGAATTTGAGAAATTGCTGGTATTTGGAACTTGGCAGTCCTTTCAAGCCAAGCATCTTGAACCAAGTTGATTGATGATGTCCTTGATAGTTTTAAGCTGCTTTTTACTCGATTGTACTGTTAATTTTCGAGCCTTTCATTCTTGATTTCTTGCTTTTATTATTTGGCTGTCTCTGCTAATTCTTAGTGCTTCGACTTTAGCACATGTTGCTTCGTCAATGTCACCACTCACCTTGATCTTCAAGTTGCTACACCAGTGACTTCCTACAGATTTGTCTGACCTTGATCTTCAATATTTGGATTTTGAATTGTACTCAACAGTGTTCTTGTTTACTCTGTGTTTCTTCCCGTACATTCTTTTAGAAACTGGCTTTACATCATTTTAACATCTGCTTCATTCACTTATTGTACTATGACGTTGAGGTATCAGGAACTTAATACATAGTATAGTTGGCTTCAAAGTTCACTCTAGTACTTTACTGATGTTATGTGCCACTCCTGGTGCTTTGGCTGATCTTCTCAGTTGGACTCATTATTTGAAAAAATGGGTGAATGCATACAAGAGGCTGCTATTGATTACTATTTCAAACCAATAAACATGGAAGCAGAGTAATAGTGAAAATGCAGCTTGAAGGAGGGGAGAATAGAACGAAGGAGATTATGAATATCTTGCAGAAACAAACTTTTCTTGAGAAACATCGTGCGGAGAAACTACTAAGTGCAGAAAATGTGGTCAACAAGCATGACCATGATAAAGCATCTACATAGATTACACCAGAAGTAAGATGATTTTGTAGAGTATAAAATTGTTCTTGATATTAAAACTATAACAATTCATATAGTTTTGCTTCTTAGATATGGCATGGTTTTGGCGATTAAATGAATGAAAAGGATCTGCCTGGCTGTCCCTTTCAGAGCATCTGATAAATTTGGAATGAGTAGATGCCGGAATGTACTTCTGTTTATTTCAATTACACATGCTAGTCATGTTTTCTGTTGTAAATTATACATCGTGTCGATGGGATTTTTTCATTCCCAGCATAAAGGTGTTAGTTTTTTCTGTAAGCTTTTGTAACTGATTGGTTTTGTTACTGAAAACAGAAGTGAACTTTAAAAATTAACAAGAGAGACAAACTTCTCCATGTGTGATTGTAATATTATTTCTGTTATTAAAGTCTCAAGTTCATGAGGGAATAACTCATTTCTCATATGTTTTGTTCTTTTTTTAAGATATACTACATTATGTTTGTTACTTTTTTGATCCTGCTAACTCAAAGCTTTTGCTGTAAAAGTAAAAATTGATGTCAGTTTCATGCCTTATTATCAAATGTCAAATTAGAGTTCACAACTAGAACAGAGGCATGTTGCACAACTCAAAACCTCAAGGGAGGTATATGCTCTTCCAAATTAGACTTTTTATCTTTCAACTCTCCTATGTTCACAACACACTACTCTCAAGTACTACATGATATATGAGACATAAATGTTGATAGCCACTTTATTGAAAGACCTAGTAGTAAAAATGAGAACCTAGTCAGTGCATGCCAATGAGTGGGACCCTTTATTATATTAATCACTTTAGAAAGAGAGATCTAATGGCCAAAATGTAGCTATGGTTGTGAAGAGTGATGACCAATAACTAAAGCACATATTGCACCAAATCAAGAAGAAGCCTTCAATTAAGAAGACCTACTACTGCAAGATAAATTAAACTAATCAAACATCATGTCACCACAAGGCATATAAGAATATTAGATATTTTCACTTATCAAAATAGGCGAAAGGATATAAAGGAAGTTTGATAAAAAGGTTCAAAACAAATCTCTTTGTTTGTTTCTCTTTGTTGTTTTCTTGCCATTACTTTTTTGTTCCTTTAATTTCTTATACCGTGTGTCTTTTTTTAAAAAAGAAAAATTATAAAAATATCCTAATCTTGATCCTTACTTTAAGAGTAATTCTTAAACAATAAAAACAGTTTAAATTTTTTCTCCTTTTTTTTTTTTGGGTGAAGGAGTTTGCATTTGCAGTGTGGTGGTTGGAAAAATATTCACATGTTAGTGGTTATGGGGAATAACCTATATAGTCAACAAGGACATTAGCAGTAATATTCTTCATAATGACAGACTTTCCCGTTTAAACTTATTTTTTTTTAGTTTTTTTAAAAAAGAATGACCTACTTTCTTTTTTAGTTCGTTTAAAAAAGAATGACCCTTTTTTTTTTTTGACAATACTTTAATTTCAACTTTCCACGTGACATGTTTAGGACCACAAGATTAAAAGATATTTTAATATATTTGACACAACTTTAATTTAAAGCCACAAGATTCAACAGTGTTCTTTATTTTCTTAAACTTTGTGTCAAATCAAAATAAATAGGGAGTAATAAAGTTAATTTATTCACAATTTCTTTTTGAAAAAGAAGCAAAATGCAATTTCTGTTTCCAATAAATAAAGAAGGATTGGAACATTTCAAGAAGATTTAACACCAAAAAAGAAAAAGAAAAAAAAGCAAGTATTATTACTTCATTTACAAAAACAACAAGAACCCCATTTCCTTTCACATTTCACCTTCCTTTTTCCTCATAAAGTTCCTATAAATTTCAGTACCCTTTTTTCTTCTTCATTGTATTGTACAAATTCTCAGCTGAAAAAAAGAAAAAAAATCCCATCTTTAATCCCTTCATTACTTGTTCATAACTTTTACTATTTTCAGTGGCTTTTTTGGGACTTTTTATATACAAACTGTTCTTGGTCTTCTTGAGTTTTTGGTGTTTCCTGTAGAATTTTGATACCCAGTAACATATATATACCAAATATAAGATACTGGAAAAATTAATTGAACAATTTTTTTTAATAAAGAAAACAGTTTTTTCTTCAATTAAGGGACAAAAAGAAATTGAACAGATGGGAAAGCAAGGACCTTGTTATCATTGTGGTGTTACAAGTGAGTTCTTGGTTCTTTAATGTATTTTGTTTCTCTCATGAATTATTAATCTTTAGGGAAAAAAATTGTCTTTTAGCCCATAAAAATTGTTCCTTTTTATTGGATTAGTTTAGTTGTTCAATTATTGAACTGATACTCATATGTTGGTTGTTTCATAAGGGAAGAGATCACTGACCAATAAAAAGTGATGAGTGATATGAGTTTATTTTGCTTGTACATTCACTTAAACACCACGATGTAGGGGTAAGGTTTGCGTACACTCTTCCTTCCCCAGACCCCACTTGTGGGATTTCAGTAGGAATGTTTTTTTGTTGTATTCACTTAAATCTCTAGAATAGTTTACTGGGTTTGTTTTGCAATTTTTTTCTGGATGGTTTCTGTTTATTCCCAACATTCTTCATTGGTCATCACTATGTTGTGTACTAGCCAATCCATCAACTCCTTTGTGGAAGATGTATTTGTTCAAATCTTGGTAAGAGTGTAAAGGAAAATGGGCGATTATGGAGGTCAATTTGAATCCCTATTTATAGTTCCTCTAGTCATTAATACAACATTATTTGTAGTTTCGTTTTTATAGATTAATGCACCAGGGGATGTTTCATCCTGTACTTCTTTTCCTTGTTCAATTTCTAAATGTCAAAATGTACTTCCTCTTGGGTCACTTTTCGTGCCAACAGAATTCTTGCTCTTTGACATTATAGTTCCTCTAATCACGAACAAATAGTTCCTCTAATCACGAACAAATAGTTCCTCTAATCGCCAACACATCATAAAAATGTCTACCAATAATGACTGGTCTTTTTCAAAGTTATGTTCCTGATCTTTATAATTGAAGGGTGATCACCCGAGGATATTGATTGCTCCTCATGCTTATTTTCATTTTTACTCTAGATTCACAACGCTGGTGCAGTAGCACATTCTTAATCAGTATTCTCTGATCAAAGGTTTGTAGTGTTCACTAGCGTTTTTTTGCCTCATGAAATTAGCTCCTTGGTTTCAAGTTGATGTAGTAATCGGTGTTTATCCTGCTTGGGTTGTCTTTAACATTGAAAATGTGGCCTTACATAGACAAACTTATATATTCTTAGCAACCAAAATGAATCAACTACTACTTGATAACATGTTGTGATCGACTGTGAATATTCTATATCCATTTGCTCTAGTCAGATGCAAAACATCACAACAACAAGAACAATGTACCCAGTATAATCACACTTTGTGGAGTCTAGAGAGGGTAGAGTGTATGTAGACCTTACCCCTACCTTAGAGGCAGAGATGCAACACATCATGAATGTAGTAATTTGTATTGCTTCATTTAGCGAAATCCTTTTGAAATCGTATCTCGTCTTTTGCTGCATAACCTACCACATTTGGAACTTTCATAGTTCAGCTTGTCTAAAAAGAATTGTCAAGTTTGGCTTTCCCCTCCAGCGCTGGTGCTACTTAAAGTAGTTGTTGACATTGTAAAAAGCTTTTTTAGCTTGTACGCAACCTAGATAGCATATTTTCTGGAAGATGAGGTGAGAAATTGGTTTGGTAGCCTATAGCTATGTCTTCAGCTTGGGTTCATAGGAAGTTCTTACTGATGTCACATTGTATTAGTAAATATAATGTCCCCAAGCAAATATCTTTAGAAATTCATGCAATGCCGTGACTTTTGAGGTGCAAATTCAATCCAGTTTTTCGCTCCTATTTATGGTGTTCTAGTCTTGGCTTAGTTGTTCTATAAGAATTTGGACCTTTTGGTTTGTCTTGTTGTACCATGAAGAAGAATTTCCTTAGTTCACTTCTCTTGACAACAATTAAAAGTTTATGTTCTTTATCCTATTGTTTTCTCTTTCTAAAAGTACCCAAATCAATTGCTGGTGTTAATTATACCTTTACAATTAAACCACTTGAAAAAGAAACATCGGATATCATTCCATTAATTTGCAGACTAAGTGACTATTACGGCACATTGCCATTGCCCATGAGACGTTAGGCAAATGAATTTCCTTTTTCCTTTTATTGCTTAGATGCTTCCTTTGTTCTCCCACTCCATGATCTTGTTTCCTTTTCTTGCTCCTTGATCTCCTCTCCAACTCCTATGTTGCCTCTTTAATACTAAACAACTTCCGTCCCAAGGTTTGCCTGTTAACCCGCCCACCCCCACCCCCCAGATTAATGAAAAAAGAGAAAACCAAGAAAAAGAAAAAGATCAAGTAAATAAAAGTGATCAAATTCACATTGCATATTTAAGAGTATTGTTCCAGGGGTATGCTAATGTTTTTGTTATGTGTGTCGACTTCCTATTTTCAGTTCTCAGATGCCATTATTTCTTCCCTCCATATATATGTAGAATGCACTCTTAATGTCAAAGTACGCCGCAGGCACCCCACTTTGGCGCAATGGGCCTCCAGAAAAACCAATACTGTGCAATGCATGTGGATCTCGGTGGAGAACAAAAGGAACCTTGTTAAATTATACTCCTCTGCATGCAAGGCCGGAATCTGATGATCTCGAGGATTATAGGATGTCTAGGATCAAAAACATGTCTTTGAAGAGCAAAGAGGCCAAGGTGCTGAAACAAAAGCAAAATTATGATAATACTGTAGTTAAAACTCCTGATTATAATCAGGGTTTCCTTAAGGGTTTAGATGAAGATACAAGCAATAGATCAAGTTCTGGATCTGCCATCTCAAACACTGAGAGCTCTGCACAATTTGGTAGTACTGAAGCAAGTGATTTGACAGGTAATTCATTTATTAATGCAGGCTCTATTTCCAAAGAGTCAACAAACTACAAAAGCTTGATATTGGAACAGAGCCAATAAACTACAAAGGCTTGATAATATTGTAACTGAATCATTTGATTCGTCAAGATGTAGATATGCTCCTGTATATCTTTTCTTGTTAGCTACTTGAAATATTCTGTAGGCCGTCATATTTGGTGATGCTCATAGTTTCTGTTCTATATCTTTTGATTGAATTACGAATATTACCCTCAGGGTTAATACCTTCTCTAGTGAAAACTCGGTGGTAAAATCTAGTCCTTTTTCTTTTTCTCTCAATCAAATGTTACTTTGAATAGTATCTTCTTTCTACCACATATGATATGCATACTTCACCTTTTTTTCTGTTCTTTGGTTATACTTTGTATTTGTCTTGTGCATTCTAACCTTCACTTCGCAGTTGAAGCACAAAGCTCACTGAATTCTTGCATAATTGGGTGATTCTATGGCTGCATGAAATACTTTCCCTTTAATTGTGCTAATCAGGCCCTGCCCAATCCAACAAATGGGAAGCAATAGTGCCTTCAAGGAAGAGAACCTGCATAAGTCGTTCAAAGCAGTCGTCAGTTGAAAAGCTCACTAAAGACCTGTGTACCATCCTACATGAACAACAATCTTCATATTTCTCTGGATCTTCTGAAGAAGATTTGCTTTTCGAGAGTCACAAGCCTATGGTCTCGGTTGAGATAGGACATGGAAGTGTGCTTATTCGACATCCGAATTCAATAGGTAGAGAAGAAGAATCAGAAGCCAGCTCCCTGCCGGTTAATAATAAGCTACATAATGTAAATGAGGCTTATTCGCGATTGTCCACCCCGCCTGTAAATATTAATAGGGGTGTCAATTTGCCAAATCTGGGCACTGAGAGAACCAAGAAGCCTAATAGTCAGGGAATGGAACAACACCAGATTAAAAGGTGCTTTTTTCGTTAATCTTGCTAGCATGCAAAAATGTCTTGAGGAATAAAGGCTGCTGCATGTGTTAGACGGGAAGAAAATGGATAGGAGCTTTTAAAGGCATGAATATACTATTAATGTTAGTTGTGATGTGGCTCCACAAAAGAATCAATATGCATCATGAAGATATATAAAAAAGATCCCCAATTCCAAGAGCTTCCAACCCTTTTGTTTGGGTTGATGTGTGCTTTCCATCCTCTGATTTTATTTTAAAATGCAGGGATAAGGATCACTTTGAAAAATTGCACATTCTTGGACATCATAGTTCACCACTGTGCCATATAGACCTGAAGGTCTGTTGCTGTCTCTTGATTTCATTATGAATAACTTTTGTTATATCTAATATATCAGTGAACTACTTCCTACAAGGTCCACTTGTCTGTGCAACTGGAATACATTTCATATTCCAGAATATTTCCTTGTGTTCATGGATTTTGCTCGTCTGTAACTAAAAAATTCTTTTGATTATCATCTGAATATGTTTGAATTGCAAATATATCTTGCAGTTTACATGGATTTGCTTCATCTCTAACTCAGAATGAATTGATAAATTTTAAAGTTGATTGTTGCTCTGTTGTCAATTGTTAATTATTACCAGTATGGATCCAAGCAATACTCTGCCGCAATGCTTCAAAACTTATATGATTATAATAAATCTGGTTCAGGATGTACTTAATTATGAAGAGTTCGTGAGGCATTTCTCTAGTGATGAACAGCAGCAACTACTAAAATACTTAGCTCCTGTTGATTCTTTTGCACCCCCAGATAGGTTTGTACAATTTACTTCGTATTCGTATCCTTTTTTAATTGTCGGAAGTTTTAACAGATACACCACTGAACTATTAATAACAAAATCATATTCAGTGAGAAGCAAGTATCAAGTTCTCTTATTCTTCCTCTTCTTCGTCTTCCTACTTCATCCTTGTCAAGCTCTGATTGTGTTTTTCTTGTTCCTATATCTGCAGTCTTAAAAGCATGTTCGAGAGCTCTCATTTTGAGGAGAATTTGTCTTCCTTCCAGAAACTTCTTGCAGAAGGTGCTTTCGATAGCTCGTTGTCAGGGGTGACAATACAAGACTCTAGGACCTTGAAGAGGTTAATATTGTGCTATTTAACAAAGTCAAAGTGGGTGGAAAAGTATAACCTTCTCAAGGTTAGGTCTTTTTCTTTTAATATATATATATAAATGAACATATTACTACTTCTAAATAAATAGTGCAATTTTACTGAAACTAATCTTGTTTGTGTTAGGACACAAAATGTAGAAGTAGTACCAGTGGTTCTGAAGTTGCAGGAGGGGCCAATGCTATTGGCACTGGTCATTCAGTGAATGTGAAGAGGCCACTGGAGGGACACCATCCAACGTATACAGGTGTGCCTCTCTTTCCAATTTTTGTTTTTTCAACAATGTTATGACATTATTCCTCTTAATTGCTTGACTAGTTCTCTTGGAAGTTGTTGAAGTGTGAAACCATCTATCTAAAACTTAAAGTGTTAGAGAGAGCACATGCTTGTTTACTTAATTATGTTTTCAACAGGCTCCCTCACATGCAGGTCTGATCTTTTAAATGGACCAAGCAACTGTGAGTTCTTCTGTTAATGGGTGACAGTGGGACTCGAACACAATACTATGTTGAAGTGTGTGACCATCTCATCTAAAAGCTCAAGTTGTTAGAGAGACCATAGAGCACACTGCTATTTACTTAATTATGTTTTCAACCACAACAAATATTTACCTAAGGATTGTGAGTGGAGATCAAATTTTACATGCGTGAGAGCTCAATGCAGAGATAGCACAAAGAAGATAGATAGGTAAGTGGACTTAGTTTGAGTAATTCCCATTAAGGTATCTAGCATATTCGTTATTTCTGGTATTGTAATCTGCAAGGAACAAATAAAAGGAACAGGGTTACACAGGGTAGTAAGTGGGCATATAGACAACGAGATGTGGTAGAGTATCCTGAATGTGGAAGGTATCCATCCTTGTGTCTGTTAGTGTCTTGGTTTGCAATGCATAGGGTGTCTAATTTTCTAACTAGTTATTTCACACATTGCATTTTGTGACATGGCTCGTAATACAAGGTCTGTTCCATGGCCTACTGTTGTGAGGTGGCTTGGTTCACGCTGGACAATTGTTAGGAGAAATTACCTATTGAAATGGAAGATGGAAACTGGGGAGGGGTATAAAGAAAAAGTCCATCTCCATATTTGTCTTCCTCTCTCTATTTTTCTCTTAAGTATACCAATGCATCCTCCATCCCAGTACATACTATAGTAAACAGGCGAGCAGTGACATTCATGACTGATATCTAGGCAAGCAATGCAACTTATATTCAGTAGAAAATCACTGCCCTCTCACTTTGACCATGTTACCTACCAACAAAAAGGAAAGTAAAAGAGCGGGGATATCATTTCTATATAATACATCAATCTGTCTAGCGTTTCTCTCCATCTAATGTAGAAGAGGAGGATGGGCGATATAGTAGATTTTTTCTTTAAGTAACAAAAAATCCACAAACTCCATTTTCCATCCGCTGTATGTGCTTTGACAATATCATCGATTAATCCCTCAGCTCCATTTTCCATGTGCTGTATGTGCTTTGACAATATCATCGATAAAATAATTTTCAGACCATTTCGCTTCAGGTGCAAAGAAAGCAATGAAGAGCCCCAAGAAGGTGGTGACGAACAGTAGCTATGAGCAGAAGGAACTAGTAGACAACAATAGTTCTTGCTTCAGCCCAAAATGCCTATTTCCCTTGCCTTCTAATAGTTCCCCTGTGCTGGATTCGTTGCGTTTTGAAAATGACCAGGACGTGCTGCTGGATGTGCCATCCAGCAGCTCCTTTGCACAGGCAGAACTCCTCCTACCAACATCTAGTTTTGCTGCACAAGCAAGCACCAGTAGCAGCGCTGTATATCCACATCTTGTACGTCCCTAGTGTTAGTATCACAGTTTGCGCTTTCATAGGGCATCTAGAAGCTACTTCAGCCAAACCAGATGATTGTGTCTGCATGTTAATCACCTATCATGTGGTGAGTTGCTGAAAGAGTTGGATGTTCTGGTGTTTGTGTTTTCCCTTTGAGCTATACTAAACAAAATTTTGAATTTAGCTGATGGGAAGGTTGTTTACCCTTTTTCCCCGATTGACAAACATTGTGTAATATAGCTGAAAATTCGGAGAAGATGGTAATGGCCAGCGCTTGTATGCAGTAAAGTTTTTCGACTTAAATTGGGAACAACCTTTGTATCTGTTGGTTTTGTTGATGACAAAAGTTATTCTTCCAAACAACAACAACAACAACAACAAACCCAGTATAGTCCCACATAGTGGGGTCTGGGAGGGTAGAGTGTACGCAGTCCATACCACTACCTCTAAAGAAGTAGAGAGGTTGTTTCCGATAGACCCCCGACTCAAGATAAAAGGCAGTATACAAAAGCATCAAAAGCATAGAACACGATAAAATAACATAGGTACGACATCCACAAAAAAATTGTACATTGCCAAACAAAGGACACCAAAGTCCACCTAAATACTGCCTACGACTCATCAACACCCTTATCCCTCTATCCTAATGCTTTTCCTCCATATCTTCCTATCCAGGGTCATGTCCTCAATCAGTTGTAACTGTTCCATGTCACGTTTAATCACTTCTTTCCAGTATTTCTTCGGCCTACCCCTACCCCGTTTGAAACCTCCCAAGGCCAACCTCCCACACCTACGAACTGGGGCATCCATGCCTCTCCTCATCACATGACCAAACCATTTCAACCTCACTTCCCGCATTTTATCCTCCACTGACACCACTCCCACCTCCTCACGAATAATTTCATTCCTAACTCTGTCAGCCCTTGTGAATCCACACATCCAACACAACATCCTCATTTCCGCCACCTTCAACTTTTGGATATGAGAATTCTTAACCGGCCAACACTCCGCTCCATACAACATAGCAGGCCGGACTGCAACTCTATAGAATTTGTCGTTCAGCTTGGAGGGACCTTCTTATCACATAAAATTTCCGAAGCGAGCCTCCATTTCATCCAACCTGCCTCAATACGGTGAGAGACATCCTCATTTATCTCTCCATTTCCCTGAATCGTAGAACCAAGATACTTAAAACTATCCCTCTTGCAAACCGCCTGAGAATCCAACTTCACTACCACCTCCTCCTCTTGCCTCGAGCCACTACACTTGCACTCCAAGTGCTCCATCTTGGTCCTACTCAACCTGAAACCTTTAGACTCCAGGGTTTGTCTCCAAACCTCCAGCTTATCATTAACCCCTTGTCGCGAGTCATCAATCAGAGCTATATCATCCGCGAAAAGCATACACCAAGGCACCTCGCCTCCTCGCCTTGTATATTTCGCGTCAACACATCCGTCACCAAAGCGAATAAAAACGGACTAAGAAACACAATTCAAATTTCAAAAAGGAGGGAGCCGAGTTCCTTGCTCCTTCCAAGTATGCCATTAATTGCCACACAATGTGTTGTTTGCAACATACCAAGGTAATCCCACAAATGGGGTCTAGGGAGGGTTGAGAGAATGCAGACCTACCCCTACCTTGGGAGGTAGTGTTTCTTTTGCATTAATAGTTTGGGTAGCAGAATTGTAAAATTTGTATGTTAGGAAAAAAAAGGAAGATTCACTAACAATTAGTCAATACATATCTCAGTTTAAAATTTTCTTAGAAGCTTGTGATAATTTGTCTTACATCATTAGCTACCAGCCAAAGGCGGATTGAAGATTTTAACTTTATGGTTTCGGGATGTTACTGAATCTACTAACCATTTGAATTGGTTTGAAATTTTAAATTTATACATATTTAGTAAATTTCTTAATACGGGGTTTGATTTAACTACACCTGTAGCTCATACATTTGCCCCACCACCAGCAATTTCATTAATGAAAACTAACCTAGTCCTCATGGGAATTTAAAAGGGAAGGAGGTTGAGGGTATTAGTTATTAAGATACACGATCTAGTTAAATTCTAGAATAGGATAATTTGCCATGAGAATAATCACAAATGTTGACAAGACTAGTTCTCTGTTATCAACTATAGATCAATCTTACACAATTAACCCCATTTTAGCTTTACAGACGAAATCTCATCTTGCGTATGGTTACTTCCATTCAAACAGTTTCAGGGCATAATTTACATCAGCTGCAACCAAAGCAGTAAGCCAGTAGCTTAAAATATCATATATATTGACCAGTGTTGACGAGCTGGCGGGAGGTAACAGGTACCAGTAGAAATAGCCGAGGCACCCACAAGCTACGCAAGATCACTAAGTTTCCTAACTAGAACATTTACAACTTGCAACGACTGTCAATTCTTCAATCTTTGTAGGCTTCCTGACCTGAAATCAATCAACAAATAGCTCCGGTGGCCACCATCTAGGCCGAGGAAACAACATATTTCGCCACTTAGCAGTCTCGAAAAAGTCAGCATCCTTGTTTTCACCATCCTTCTTCCGAAAAACCTCCTTTGTAACTTCTATTATGTCCTTAAAATGCCCCTTCTTCATTGTCTCCTTTCCAACACCCTCCACTTGCCCATTCTTCTCTCCTCCCCTCATCCATAATGGCAATTCGCGCCTTCCCCTCATGCTTCCACCGTAACCAGCAGTACAACTTTCCTTCATCCCATTTGCATGCTTTTTTCCATGATTCTCACCATCTTCGGACTTTGTTACAGCAATATCCACACTTCTCTTTATTCCATCCTCTTCAACTACTTCATCTCGCACAATTTCTTCAACTTCTAAATCCGTGATTGAACTCTGCATGCGTAAGTTCTTCTCACAAATCCTAATTCTCTTCCTCAGCGGTTCATCAAAATCACCTTCCGAATACTCAACTTTGTCAGTTCTTTCCAACCAGTCACCTCCACGACACCCGTTCATGGTAACTTCTCGGGGTTTCAAAAACCCTAGATTGTCATTATCCTTCCCCAAATCAACCCTCACCTGAGCCTCCTTACCATCACCGCAATCCACCGCAGTGTCTTCACCGGCGGAAACTGATGTAACCATATTAGGTCTCTTATCATCGGAGCCGGAGATACAAGTCCGAGATTGGAATTTCTCATTTTCACGAGGAGGAATTCCATCAACTGAGTCAGTAACCGCAAGTGATAACATAGTAACTCCGAATTGATTTAGCCGGGCCGGAGGTGAAGACTGTGAGACGAAGAAGGATTCAGGAAAGTTGTCGAATTCCACTGTGAACGAACAGTTACGAAGCTGTTCTCCTTCATCAGCAGTAGTGATACAGTTCCTGATAATTCCGGCGAAAGGGTCATCGGTTTCGTCCATTTTCCGGCAATTTCACGGTGTGTGAATAATGTGTTTCGTCGGAGAGGAAGAGAGGGGACTGAAGTGTGTTATTTTTAAGTAACTACACTACTACTAACATTTATTTTTCGAGGGGTTTATTCTATTGAAGTATAAAAATATTCCCGCTTTTTCTACCGACTCCCGCCTACTGCCTTTAACATAAACGGTTACCGGTTTTGGATAATCAAAGCCACGTCGTATAACTGAAACAAAGTGCTTTCTTCTTCCGTGCCATTCAGATTCAAACAAGTTAATATCTTGACTAATTTTCTTATGTATCTTTTATTTCATCGATTTCAATTTATATAAAATATTTTTTTTAGTCAGTATATTTTGTCGCAAACCAAAAAAAAATTAGATCATGATAATATTTATCGCATCTCAGCCTTAATAAGTAAGTCAATCACTCAAACTGATACTGATTATATGAGAAAAAACTAAGGAGAGACTTCTAGAATGAAGTCAAACCAACACAAGATATAAACGAAACGAAAATCTGAGTAACATAACATAAAACCTCCAAAAACTTGTGTCAAAGTGTAAAGTATCTAATACATCATCTGAACATAAGTCAAATACAAGGTCTGTCTTCGAAACAAGTAAAGACATAATAAAGTAAGAGGAGGTCCGAAAGTCGACTCTGACCCCTAAAGCAATCCAGTACTTCGATCACAATCTTAGATAAGCATGAATTAACTGCCATGGAAAATGCTCAGACTAGGATCTACACCGAAAGGACACAGTAGGTGTGAGTACGGTTCACTTGTACTCAGTAGGTATCATAAGCCAACTGAGCAAAACAGAAAATAAGATAAGTAAAATATACTATGAGCATGTCACCTACAAGCAGAAAAGTCCCAAAAGGTAGCTTAC
Source organism: Capsicum pubescens (assembly GCA_030864215.1). NCBI lineage: Eukaryota > Viridiplantae > Streptophyta > Magnoliopsida > Solanales > Solanaceae > Capsicum > Capsicum pubescens. The sequence continues at coordinate 69,930,522 of CM061543.1, read as the reverse complement.
ATCGTCTCTACTAATAGTTTTAATATATAAGTACACGAAAAAATAGAAACAACACAAATATATACACGAAAATACACTGAAACTAAGCAAGGAAACTAAGATAAACAAGCAAGATGCATATGCAAGTGCAATGCAATGCAATGTGAATGAGATGAATGATGAAAGTCATCACATGACTTTCTGTATACACTTACCGAGCTCGTAGCTACCTGGTAGGACCCACGAGAGGTTCGCAGCTCATATACTATAACTCATATCTCAAACCAATCTTGCCGCCAAATGACCTAGACCAAAATTTTTTAAATTATCATAACCAACCTTGCTGGGAAATGACCTCGACCAAGGATTTTCAAAATTGAGTAACTTTCTTTCAAAGTAGTGTTTCTCAATGGTATGAGTATCTTGTGAATACATATGTACGGAATGAAGATGTAATACTCACAATCAACTCAATATGACGATATTCAATCCATCCAACACGTATATATATATATATATATATATATATATATATATATATACGTAAGCCCAGAAATCAACTCAATATGTCCATAATTCATGATTATCAACTCCAATTAGGCACCATAAAAATAAATATGCATGCAAGACATCATTAATATCATATCAATCCTTAACTCGGATATTTTTATCATGATCAAAACAGCCAATGCTCAAAGGCATATATTAGCAAAATAAACCCCCGCACGGGCATCAAATCTAAAATAAAGGCATTGCAATGCACAAATGAGGTCAATGGTGTCAAATAAAGCTCCCATATGGGCAACACATAATGTTAGATATCACAAACCAACACAACGAAATATAAGCCCCTACACGGGCACACAATATTAAAAATAATCTCAAAATATAAACCTCATAGCTATTTTTCCTAACCCATAAGATGCTTACTTATTCATTAACTACCCAACTCAATCTGAAAAGAAGTTAAGTCATAACCTACCTCAAAACGATGAAATTTCGGTCTAAAGTGCTTCAATATGGAGCCTTCCCTTGGTGAACGGCCTAAAAAATAACTACAACATTCAAAATTAGCATCCATGGGTTAAAAGAAAGCTAACGATAGCCAAATTGTACATATTCGGGTCGGAACCAAAACAAGTTCGAAAAAAAAAGATCGAAAACGAAAGGGATAAAATTAGAAATTTTATTTTTAAAACACATTCTCAAAGTTATAGGAGTCTACAGGATAAAACCCAAGCAAAAATGGGTTAAAACGAGGTCCAAAGCAAAGAAAAATCCTTTTTAATTTTTCTGGTAAAACCTCTAATTTTTTATTTTGAAATCATCATTTAGAGGTGTTTTAGATGATAAAATCGATGAAAACCAATGGGAATAAGGTTTTGGAGCTTACCCAATTTCAAATGGTTAAGAAACCCTTAAGAATCACTCAAACCTGAAGCTCAAAGGTTCAAAAATGCTGAAAATCAAGAAGAAAGGGTTATAAACAGCGATTGCCACTTAAGCGACTACTGCTTCAGCAATGCTTGGCCATTAAAGTGGTTGTCGCTTAAGCGGCTGTGTCAGATATTAACAAGTGCTGATTTTGGTGCAAGACTACCAAGCTCCAATCGAACCCTCGAAATTTGATTGGGACACCACAGAGATAATTCATGTATGCTACTAGGCTACTTTCGATGTTCCAAACTCAATGATGATGTCAGATTTTTTAAAAAAGATTGTTATCAGCAATTTAGTTATAGATATAAATTATTCATACAATTTAGTATATAAAAATTATATTTTAAAATAAAATATGAATAATTATATTTAGCCTCGCATATTTTATGATGAATTCTACAGGAAAAAGAGTACAGGAGAAGACCAAAAGAAAAAATAAAGAAATAAAAGAATTTCACGGGTGTAACCACAATTTCATAGTCACAATCGTGAAACTTTTTCGAAGAAGTAGGAAAGCTCATGGGTGATGGTCTTCACTTCAAAGCTTACTTACACCCGTCAAGTGAAGGAATGAAACAAGTGAAGGTTTGAAGAAGAAGTTACAAGTTGACGGTTACAATCACCACTTCAAAGAATGCATTTGTTGGTTCAACATTATAATTTTCTATAAATAGAGGCATTTCTTTGATTATTAATCATCCAACAATTAGCAAAAACAAAGTGTTGATCTCTTATAACAAATATTTCTTTAAGTCTTTTTCATATATCTAGTTTCTTAAATTTAAGTTTTTTTTTCTACTTACATAATGGAGTGATGTCTTTGTGTTGGGAGCGTTGAAGAAACTTGGTATAATATTATAATATAAATCTTATTTTAGTTCTTTCAAGACTTGATTTTATTTAAAAGCTAAATACTTCGTGTTGAAATACTTGTACAAAAAATTAGTGTTACTTGATATTTTATATTATAGTTATAGTTATATTAAGTTGTACTTTCCACAAGGAAGAAAACTAAATATACTATAAGTATTTCATAAAATATAAGTAATAATAATTTTTAGTCACTTGTTATTTCAAATCTTTGAAATTGTTTCTTTTGATCCTTAGCCGCACAGAAGGATTATTTCGAACTATTTCATAGATTTAAATAATCTTTACCTTGTTTGTCTCAATTCGTATCCTCGCGGAGGGATTGACTCAAATAAGATTGTTGATTTGGGGGATCTTTATCTTATTTCTTTCAATCTGTATCCTCGCGGAGAGATTGTCTCAAGTAAGTTTATTGATTTCAAGATTACTCGCAAGGGATCTTTATTCCTCATAAACACATAAATCAAGTCTAGAAATTTATCCTACAATTTTGTAGTAATTACTAAAATAATAATTTTATTATAATAAACATACCAAGTGAATTCAACAACTCCCAACTTTCTCTTCAAGATAATCTTTTAAGCACAATTTCTTTAAATACTTTATTTTCAAACTTAAGAAATTACTCTCTTTTCATCAATTTGATTCTCAAATAGAAGTCAAATTACCATAAGTTTGTAGTATAAATTTTCCAATCTCTGTGGAACGATATCTTAAACTATATTAGAATTTGACAAAATACGAGTAATAAAATCTTATGCAATTTGGACTCGTCAAGTTTTTGACGTCGTTGCCGGGGATTGGCATACATCTTCTTCAGACTAAGTGTTTTGGTACTACTTTGAGAGCTTTCTTTTCTATTTATTATTATTATCGCTAATCTCGTTCTCGTCTTACTTTATTTATTTTTATTGAACTTATTTCTCTACTTTATAAGTTTCAGGTAGTTTATGACCCGCTCCTCTATAAAAAATTTAGCCAGTTACGATTCATAAATTGAAAAAATAATTTGTTGGCATAGGAAAGAACAAACATCAACTTCTCAAAACTTTAGCAGATTGGAGCACCGATCGGATGATGAAATTAATCCACCAAAAATTCCACCACATGCTCTAGATGATCAGTTTGATGAAGTGGTTCCTAGACCCGCAAATAAAATTTTGAGGAATTATGCTAGACTAGACCACTTCAACTATGAATCTAGTGTCCGGAAACCCCCAGTAGCAGCCAACAATTTTAAAATCAGGACTGGATTAATTCAAACAATTCAACAGTCATGCACTTTTTTTGGTGATTCAAGTGAAGATCCACATAGTCATTTGATTGATTTCTTAGAAATAGTTGAAACTGTTAAATACAATGGAGTCTCTCCTGAAGCAATTAAATTAAGGCTATTTCCTTTTTCTTTAAAAGGGGATGCTAAAACTTGGTTGTGAAGTTTACCTCAAGGGTCTATTACCACATGGGATCAGATGACTCACAAAATTTTAAACAAATATTTTTTTCTAGCTAAAACCACAAAGTTAAGACAAGAGATTTCTAATTTCTTGCAGACTGAAACTGAATCAGTTTATAAGGATTGGAAAAGATTAAAAGCAATGTTAAGAAAATGTCCACATCATGGCATACCTGAACATATGCAATTGTATATTTTTTATCATGGACTAAAGACTTCTTCTAGAAATGTGATAGATGCAGCTGCAAGAGGGTCCATCGTGGGTAAAACCACAAAGAAAGCACTGTAAATGATGAATGAAATATCAAAAAATGCTATTCAATGGCCATCTAATCGCATAATCATCAAAAAGACTGCTACGATAAATCAAGAAGATGCTTTAAACATACTAACACAACATATTGCTTCTTTGACACAAAAATTTGAATCTTTGCAGGTGAATGCACGTCAATCAGTTCAAGTTGAGGCTTGTGACATGCATGGAGAAAACCATCTGAACTATGAATGTTAAGAAATAAACAGAAGGATGAACATGTTAATGTCCTCGGATATAAGCCATACTCTTTTGGTAGCCCCTTGGCACAGAAACGTCCAGGCTTTCAATGGAGCAATTCCAGTGATGCTGAAATCCTCAAAGCTTTCAAAAATAATCAGTACAAGGTCCACTTGGATTTCAGAACCAAAATCGTGGAACACCAAATTTCAAATCATATCAACAAACAACTTCCTATTAACAAAGACCCTCACAAGCCCATCCAAATATTGATCACTTATTGTATAAACACATCAAAGACACTGGTGAAAAATTTGAGTGTCAAAAGACAGCTTTTAAAAATCTAGAAATTCAATTAAGTCAATTGGTAACTCTTTTGTCAGAAAGGATTCAAGGCCCCTTACCAAGCAATACAGAGAAAAATCCGAAAGAGCATCTTAAAGCCATCGCTTTACGGTCAGGTAAGAATCTTGATGAACCTTATGCAGATATTCAATAAAAGGATCTGTCAAAGCAACAGGTAAGTAAAGATAAAGATGTTGAAATACACACAAAACCATCAAAAGATAAAGAAAAAATAATTGAAGAGAAGAATAGTAAAGAAATGACTTCTACCCCTGTGACAATTCCTTTTCCTCAAAAAATGAAAAGAGAGAAGCTTGACAAGCAATTTCCAAATTTTTTAAATATTTTAAAGCAAATTTATATAAATATTTCGTTCACTGATGCTCTTTTGTAGAGGCCTTCATAAGCGAAGTTTTTAAAAGAAATTTTGTCAAGCAAAAAGAAAATTAGAAGAAGCTTCGGTGGTAGTACTTACCAAAAAATATAGTCCTATACTTCAAAATAAGCTACCACAAAAGCTCGGTGATCCAGGTAGTTTCACAATTCCATGCACTTTGGAAGGGGTATACTTTAAAAAAGCACTGTGTAATTTTGGAGCTTTAATAAATTTAATGTCATTTTCTATTTTTAGAAAATTGGATCTTGGCGAAATAAAAAACATAAGTGTTTCACTTTATTTTGCAGATGAAAGTACTAAAAACCTAAAGGAATAATTGAAAATGTTCTTGTGAAAATAGATAAATTTATTTTTCCTGTAAATTTTATAGTACTTGAAATGCAGGAATGTCTTGATGAACCAATAATTGTGGGTAGACCATTTCTTGCAACGAAAAGAGCAATCATAGATGTCCATCAAGGACAACTGATTTTGAGAGTAGATGAAGAAAAAATTATTTTTTATATGTAAAAAATGTTAAGATTTTCAGGAGATGAAATTTCATCTTCATGCTTTTCAATTGATGTGATTGAAGATCTTGCAGATGAATTTCAAGATGAAAAATTTACTCTAGATTCCATGAAAAAATGTTTGCTCAATTATAATGCACCACAAGATGATGATCCACCCATCAGAAGCGGGGAAAATGATTATAAGGATGAGGAAATGCAATCAGAAGGAGTCCAACAAAAATTTAAACTCAAAATACTTTCTTCTCATTTAAAATATGTCTATCTTGATCCTGAATTATTTCCAATGATTATTTCATCTTTTTTTACTGCTACACAGGAACATAAATTGATTGAAGTACTACGAGCACACAGAGGAGCCATGGGATGGACGGTGGCAGGTATCAAAGGAATTAATCTGGCTATTTGTACACAAAAAATTCTCATGAAGGATAACTACAAATCAATAGTCCAGCCACAAAGGAGATTAAATCCTGCAATGCAAGAAGTGGTTAAAAAGAGATCATAAAACTTCTAGCGGCAGGTATTATCTATTCTATTTCTGATAGTCCATGGGTAAGTCCTGTTCAGGTAGTACCAAAATAGGGAGGTATGATAGTCATAAAAAATAAAAATAATGAGCCTATACCTACTAGAACGGTCACATGATGGAGAGTTTGTATTGATTACAGACGTCTCAATGATGCCACCAGAAAAGATCATTTTACTTTACCATTTATTGATCAAATATTAGAAAGGATAGCAGGATATGATTTTTACTATTTTCTTGATGGATATTTAGGTTATAACCAAATACCAATTGCACCCGAAGATCAGGATAAGACAACTTTCACATGCCCTCATGGAACATATGCCTATAGGAGAATGTCATTTGGTTTGTGTAATGCATCTGCCATATTTCAGCGGTGTATGTCAGCAATTTTCTTAGACATGACCGAAAAATTCCTAGAGATTTTTATGAATGATTTTACACTTTTTGAAAAATCATTTAAAGATTGTCTTTATCACTTGACCTTAGTCCTTAAGAGATGTGAGGAGTCAAACTTGATCCTTAATTGAGAGAAATGACATTTTATGGTTACAGAAGAAATTGCTTTAGGACATAAAATCACTGCTAAAGGTATAGAAGTTGATAAGGCTAAAATTGATACTATAGCAGGATTACCCCCTCCCACAACTGTTAAAGGCATTAGAAGTTTTCTAGGACATGCAGGTTTTTACAGATGGTTCATTAAAGACTTTTCAGAAATCTCAAAACCTCTAACTAACCTTCTGATGAAAGATTTAAGTTTGAATTTTCAAGTGATTGTTTAAAGGCCTTTGAAACACTCAAGAATAGATTATCAACCGTTGTTATAGTTGTCTCCGCTAATTGGAATCGACCTTTTGAGATTATGTGTGATGCTAGTGATAAAGCAGTAGGTGCTATTTTAGGCCAGAGAAAGGATAAGATTTTTCATCCTATTTATTATGCTAGTAGGACTTTGAATGAGGCTCAGCAGAAATATGCAACAACAGAAAAAAAACTATTAGTAGTAGTGTTTGCATTTGATAAGTTTCGTTCTTATTTAATAGGAGCCAAGGTTATTGTTTTCACTGGCCATGCAACTTTAAAATACCTCTTTGCAAAGAAAAATGCTCGACCTAGATTATTAAGATGGATTTTACTTCTGCAGGAATTCGACCTTGAAATTAAAGACAAAAAAGGAACAGGAAATCAAGTAGCTGATCATTTGTCTAGATTAGAGAAAACCCCTCTGGAGCTTACAGAAATAAAGGAAGAATTTTCTGATGAACACATTTTCTCAGTTGTAACTCAGCCACCCTGATTTGCAGATATTGCAAATTACTTGGCTGGAAAGTGGATACCCCAAGATCTCACTTATCAATAGAAAAAAAGCTCATATCTGATGCTGAATATTATTTGTGGGGCGAACCTTACTTGTTTAAAAATTGTGCAGATTCTATCATCAGATGATGTGTACCTAAGGAGGATATGGACAACATACTTTATCACTGTCATAGTGGAGCAATTAGAGGACATTATGCAACCAATCGAATTGTCTTTAAAATTTTGAAAGCCAGATTTTTCTGGCTAATAATTTTTAAGGACGCTCGAGCATATGTCGCAAAGTGTGATCAATGTTAGAGAACAGGTAATATCACAGAGAGAGATGAGATGTCATTATAATCAATACAAGTATATAAAAAATTTTATGTTTGGGGAATAGATTTTATGGGTCCTTTTCCTCCTTCTCACTTTTATACATATATTCTCGTGGCAGTGGATTATGTATCAAGGTAGGTAGAAGCAATTTTCACACAAAAAATAAATGCTCGTACAATGTGTGATTTTCTCAGAAAGATATTTTTACTAGATTTGGCACACCACGAGTCATCATTAGTGATCAAGGGACTCATTTCATTAATAAATAATTTTCTTCTTTGCTATCAAAATATGGTGTGACTCACAAAACAGGAACACCATATCATGCTCAAACTCAAGGACAAGTAAAAGTTACCAATCGTGAAATAAAAAGAATACTAGAAAAGACGATTGAAATTTTGAGAAAAAATTGGGTCTTAAAATTAGATGATGCTCTATGGACATACCGAATGGCCTTTAAAACACCAATTGACACATCTCCATATAAATTAGTCTTTGGAAAAACTTGTCATTTACCTGTTGAATTAGAACACAAAGCTTTTTGGGCGTTGAAAATACTGAATTTTGAATTAACCTCCGTTGAAAATAATAGATTTCTCCTAGTCAATGAATTAGAAGAACTGAGGTTAGAAGCCTATAAAAATACCCGAATTTTTAAAGAAAAAACAAAAAAATGGCATGACAATTTGATTAGACCAAAGAGTTTTAAGATTGGAGACTTGGTACTTCTTTACAGTAGCAACTAGGATTATTTCCTAGAAAACTAAAATCCAAATGGACAGGTCCCTACTGTGTTACAAATATTTCTTTTTATGGAGTTATTGAAATACAACATATCAAAGGTGGAGATAAGTTTAAGGTAAATGGTCATAGGTTAAAATTATATTTTGAAGGACGTTTGATGAACAATTGTCATTGACACTGATTTAATAATGAATCAAGCAATGAATAAGTTGAGCTAATGACATTAAACTAAGAACTACTATTTCTACCCGTAGCCATTGAGGGTGAAGCAATGGAGACTCATAAGTCCATTAAAAATTCACATCAATTAATTTCTTAATCAATTGACTTGGTTAATATCCAGGTTATTTTACAACCAGAACATCTCATGAAGGCCTCTACAAAAACAGAGCCACATACACAAGAGTAATTCCATGGTGATCGGTATGCCTAAGTAACTGGTTGATTATCCAATTAATTGTGCGTGATAATTATTGGCTCAGGTAATTTTTTAGTTTATATTAAATCAAGGACAAATAATTATTTGTTTCTAGTACTATATATATAAACTTGTATATGATATTTCACTACAGAATCAAGGAATCAAAACTAAATTGAAAAATTATTTTTCCTTGAGAGCAATATATATATCCTTAAAATCACAACCTATTAAATCTTTATTTATCATTACTTATTATTATTATTATTATTATTATTATAATAATTTTACTCATATAATCATATTTCTATTGAAGAAGGGCACATTGAAGCTCCGGAGAAGCAACAATCGCATCGACGCTGAGGAATATAATTTATATATAAATATACATATTTACTTATAATAAATATAAGGTGTATGACTGCAGTTTCTTTCAAGCTTTCTTCTGCAGTTGTAAATTTAAAAGTAAAAAATATTTTATATATTTCTCTTTAAACATGATTGCATTGTAGGTTTAAAATTAACAAAATAAATTTTTTACATTATGGTCAAGATTATTTCTTTCTATTTTCACCATATGATTTTCATAATGTTTTATTTTTGATTTTGTGAAGGTAAAAACAAGCATCTTCACTCAGAATTCTTATGAATTGAGAATAGTTATGATCACTAAACAGGAGGAATCAACAAATTGGCTAGAACTTGATCTTAATGTTTCTCAAGGCGAAATAATAGACGATACTTATTTCTGAAAAATGATATTAGGCCTTCTTTGATGCCAAATTTTAACCTCTATTTCTATCCGCAGCCACATATTTTTTCTTTTTAGAACCTTTATTTTGAGCCCTAATCTTTTTTTTCTAACACTCTAATTCTCAGAAAATATATGTAAGTTCAAATATACACATATATTCACTTCAACTATAAAGGGACAGTATTCAATAGATGAAAAAAATAAAATTTTGAAATATAATTTTCTTTGAGAAATGTCAAAAGAAAGAGTCTTGATAAAAAAAATAAAAACAATAATAGTTCAAGTCTTTTCGAAAAAAAAAAAGAAAGAAAGAGAGAGAATTTTTTTTAAAAAAGGAACGAGAATGGAAGAAAGAAACTGTCCCAAGTTGAAAAAAGAAAAGTCACTATGAAAATTTCCTTATCCTACCAGCCTGAAGCCCTACATTACAAGCCTATAAAGTCCTAAAATGATTTCAGAAAAAAGTGTCGAATCTATATTAGAGGAGACAAATATAAGGACCAAGCCTATGGAAAAAATTGTGATACTCACTGAATAAGTAATCATAAACCTATCAATTCTGAAGGATTGAAGAGAAGAAGAAAACATGTTCTTTCTGATCAGAGCAAAATTCAGAATAAGGTAAACATTTGGAGAATTTAGAAAGATTAATTAAATTGAGCATTATGAAAGAAAAAAAAACCTGCATAAATTTTCTATCCTACAAAAATCATGAATTTTTTTAAAATCTTTAAAAATCTTCTTTTTCCTTGAGGACAAACAAAAGTTCAAGTATGGGGGAATTTAATGGATATTCATATAATTTAGTATATAAAAATTATATTTTTAAATAAAATATGAATAATTATATTCTATCCTCACATATTTTCTAATGAATTCTATAGGAAAAAGAGTACAAGAGAAGACTAAAAGAAGGAATAAAAAAATAAAAAAAAATCACGGGTGTAACCATAATTTCATAGTCACAACTGTGAAACTTTTAGGAAGAAGTAGAAAAGCTCACGGGTGATGGTCTTCACTTCAAAGTTTACTTACACCCGTCAAGTGAAGGTTTGAAGAAGAAGTTACAAGTTGACGGTTACAACCACCACTTCAAAGAATGCATTCGTTGGTTCAACATTATAATTTTCTATAAATAGAGGCATTTCTTTGATTATTAATCACCCAACAATTAGCAAAAAAAAAGTGTTGGTCTCTTGTAATAAATATTTCTTCAAGTCTTTTTCATATATCTAGTTTCTTAATTTATTTTTTTTCTATTTACATAATCGAGTGATCTCTTTATGTTTGGAGCATTGAAAAAATTTGGTATAATATTATAATATAAATCTTATTTTAGTTCTTTCAAGACTTGATTGTATTTAAAAGTTAAATACTCCGTGTTGAAATACTTGTACTAGAAATTAGCGTTACTTGATATTTTATATTATAGTCATAGTTATATTAAGTTGTACTTCCCACAAGGAAGAAAAATAAATATACTCTAAGTATATCATAAACTATAAGTAATAATAATTTTTAGTCACTTGTTATTTCAAATCTTTGAAATTGCTTCTTTTGATCCTTATCCTCACGGAAGGATTATTTCGAACCATTTCTTAGATTCAAATAATCTCTATCTTATTTGTCTCAATTCGTATCCTCGTTGAGGGATCGACTCAAATAAAATTATTGATTTGAGGGGTCTTTATCTTATTTCTTTCAATCTGTATCCTCGCGGAGAGATTGTCTCAAGTAAGTTTATTGATTTAAAGATTACTCGCAAGGGTTTTTATTTCTCATAAACACATAAATCAAGTCTAGAAAATTATTCTACAATTTTGTAGAAATTACTAAAATAATAATTTTATTATAATAAACATACCAACTGAATTCAACAATCCCCAACTTCCTCTCTAAGATAATTTTTTAAGCACAATTTCTTTACATACTTTATTTTCAAACCTAAGAAATTACTCTCTTTTCATTAATTTGATTCTCAAATAGTAGTCAAAATACAATAAGTTTGTAGCATAGATTTTTCAATCTCCGTGGGACAATATCTTAAACTATATTAGAATTTGACAGAGTACGAGCAATAAAATATTATACAACTTGGACTCGTCATTTAGTTCTCAAGATTTTATTTCACTATTTTCTCAATGAAGAGTCTATATGAGATACAAAGGCCTCAAAATCGAACCAACCTCGCTACTAACTCAAACTCAACATTTTGAATCTGCCGACGTATATCATTTTGCCATCTGACACTCGGAACAACAAATATTGATTGAAGTCAACTATATGACTTCTCAAGCTTTTAATATCCACAAACTCAAACAAATCATTTCTAATCACATCGAAAACTGTGTCAACTATTTCTAAACCTCAAAATCAACATGTAGCAATTACGAGGAAGGGCAAAATGGCCAAAGCACATAAGAATAAAAAAGTTTACAAATTTCGATCATTACAACATACACCACTAAAAATTTAGTTCGTCCTTGAACTAAAGGCAAAAAAGTACCTCAATCAGTAAAAAGCAGAGGGTAACTACTACTACGTATGTTAGACTTAACCTTCCAAGTAGCTTCTTCAATAAGACAGTGTCTCCACTGAACCTTAACCACAAGAATATCTCTAGAACACCCCCCCCCCCACCCAAACTTAAACTATTGCTTGTCCTCGAGCAATCAAGAATAATTCAAAGATATAGGGTATTTAACTCAAATCCACCCAAAAAAAAGAAATAGTAAAGGAATAAGCTAACAAAGCTCTTCAAATACTTTCTAAACATGTCATGGCAACAATTGAACCAATTTTTTTTTCAATAAGCACATATTTATGAAGCAAAGATTCAAGTTTATATCAAATGAACCTTCCAAATCAACAAAGCATCTTAAAAGGAAACATAAAATTTTCAAAAATTGTCTCATTCTTCACAATGAAACTTACTTCACCCATTTACCCAAATCGACAGTAAGACTTCACCCTCTACCCTAAAGTATCGATGTCACTCACAAGCAAGAGTTAGGTCCACACACACAGTACATGAAAATTTCTAAAGGAGCTCAAATAATAAAAAAATTCACACTCTTTCCCGCAAAGAAATTCAAGTACAATGAGTAGAACAATAGGCTTGCCCTTTGTATTTTTCGTCACTAATGTAGACTTACTTACTTTGGAATCGCCAAGGTCTTGCGGGTCAAGATGAAGACTTAAGGTGTAGGAAGGAATATCTATGGATCAAGTGACTAAAATACCTCCTTTAATGTAATTTCTCAACCCTTTCTACTCCAAAATTTTTAAACTATCCACCTTATTCTCCTTTAAAGCATTTCTTATTTTTTTTCAACCTTTTTTATTAACATTTACCAAATAATTCAAAGCCACCATTTTGTTTCTTTCTTTCCTTCTTTCTTTGACTTTTTCAAGAGACTTTCTAACTTTGAGCTCTTCTTAGCCCCTCATTTGTCTCATTTTTCTTTACATTCTATAGGCTAGGCTATACAACTTTATCATCAAGTATGTCTCTTGCATATTAAGCATATGAATTGACTACCTTACATACACCTTTGTTTGGCTCATCTTAGCACATAACATTAACCCCCCCTCCCAAATTTGGAGTATGAACCACCCTTACATTACTCTCTCAACTACACAAATCTCCCAAAATTAAGCTTTCACCTATATTTCACTACCTTGAATCATTCGATGCATCAAAGGAGGTTGAGTGCCAAAAGAAAGATTTTAAAAGGGATTAGGTGTTTTAGCAAGGTTATCATTACAACAATAAAGAAAAATGGGCAAGGGTTTAACTAGGGAATGATGTTAAGGTGGGAATTTGGTCATGTGATGCTTCAAAAATAGCCTCGGATCATTCTCCAAACCAAGCTTGTCTAGAATTTTTCTTTGAACACACTCAGGGCAAGTTCTAGACTACACATATGTACAAAAATTATTCAAACATCTCACCACACATGGCATCGTACTCATAGAGAAAAAAGTTAATCTCCCAACCAATTTGAGCAATTTGAGCTTAATAAGTTACTCCGAGTCAAAGACTCATCCTTGTAAAGAGAGAGACAAAAATTAAATTTAATGGTCTCACTCAAAAGAAAGCTCAAGAACATCCTTGATCTTTTTTAAAAAAAAAACTATAATTTTTTGGTTTTTTTCTCAAAATTATTTCAATTTTAACCAATGACTTTTAGAAAGAATTTTTGAACTTTTGCCTCTTCCTAAAAACCTAAAGAAAAACTTGGGTGAATGTAAGGCAACATTACCTTTATACTTCATGGGACTCTTTCCTCACAACTTCACATATCGCCCATTTAGATCATCAAACACTCATGGGACCAATAGAAGCACAAATGACCATATACCCTTAAGAATGGAGTCACCCAATCTATCATAGGACAAGGCAAGCATTCATGTCTATGAGTTACTTAGACTTCACCCGTAAATTCTATGATAAGCACATTTATCGATCAAACCATGGACACAACATTCATCAACAATCTCAACCCAAAACCCACCGGTTATCCAACATTTAAGACCATTAGAACTCAAAGTTATACTCCAAAAATGATCACCAAATTTCCCAAAGAAAGTTCACATTAACCATTACAAGCATATAAGGCATTAATCTCTTATTGGCATTTTAACAAACATGTGGCGTGCAACAAAGGTAAAAGCTTAAAAAATAGAATGACAACACATGCGAGTAAGCGTAATGTCCCAATTCATCACCAAACATACCATTTGTAATCACATTAACCCAATTAAATTACCCACCACCCAATTAAGCAAACAAACTACAAGTGTGTGTTTCGTCGAACACATGGTGTATACGAGCGTATGGAAGCAAGAATTGCAATTGGACAATGTAAAACAAGGCATAGGTTCAAAAATGTTCATCCCAACAATCACATTTTGCCAAATTAAGTTCAAATACAATAAATTTAAACCAAAAGAAAGCATGAAAATGTGATCATTATTCAACCTTTTTAAAGAGAACTCCAAAGAATATTTAACCAAATATCATACCTTGTGAGCTTGCTTATGGGAGGAAAATGATGAAAGAAAAGTATGATATACTTATTCAGGGTTCTACTCTTAAAATAAGACTTTAGAGTTTGCATTTGGGATGGAAACGTGTGGAATTTGGTTCAGCAAATCCACTCAAAATCTGTCCATAGGCGTGTACCATAGGGGATCTGCACCCCAAGTGTGTCTCACCTGCGACTGGCCTACTCAAGTAGGCCCAGCGCATGCTGGACAGTCTCCTACATTCCATGTGCGCTAGGCATGCGCCTGTACTTCCCCAGCATGTCTGGCGCAGGTCTAGGCAGTGGTAATGCCTCCGTTTGCGTCTAGGCTATGCTTGGGATGCGCCTGGATTGCTGTAGCATGTCCAGTGTATGTCCCTCCGGTGAAGGTTGATTTAAGTTGTTGCCGAGCTACTCTTGGCCTGCGTTTGGACTGCTCAAGCAAGTCCAAGCTGGTACGACCAGATTTTGGGGCAAAACTTCAGCTCGGTATAGGCTCAGAGCTTAGCTTTGAGCGTCCAAACCTTTTATCACCCCTTTCGAATCATGTAATTACCTGCAAACACCCGAAAACAAACTTAAAATTGAATAAAAAATGTTAGAAAATACCAAGAAAAATCCTTTGGATTTCCTTCCAAGAAGCACCTTAGTTAACGTCGCGACACGACATAATTTAGTCATCCTTTATCCCTCCACTTAGACGATTTGAATCGTCGGCCCATCTTTCGATCAATATATCTTCGAGGTGCTTTGGGCAAAGGTGATGGCACAACAACACTTTCTTTATCTCGCCGCTTTGACGACTTGAATCTCTTACCCAACTTTGCATTAAATTTTTGAATAGGCTCATTTGGTATCGACGAGAACATAAAAAATCCACTTGTTGCACATTGAATTTTGCCTTTATTGACCTTTAAGTGGGGGGATTCATTTTGTCCTTTGGGAATGACGAACTCTAACATATAGGGATTTTCCTCTTTATTCCCAAAATTCATCATTTTCTTAAGAGGTTCGACTTCCATCACATCCACCAAGGATAATATTGAAAAGTGGTTCGAGTGCGGTCTTCTTCCTAATTTTGGAGTTGCATCCGTGTTGGCAATCTCTCCCTAAAATGGACTAGAGTCTTCATAAGAAATTTTCTTGGATTCTTCCCTTGACTCTAGCGCCATTTCCTTTGTTTTGGCATCTACAACTATATTGTGCTCGGTGGTTGGGAAATCACCGAGGATTTTTCAATGTTAATCTCATTTAGAGGTGTGGGCATGGTCGTAGTGTTTGCATGATTTCCCTCTTTGCTGATCTTTTCTATCATCTTATTTTCCTCGTTATATGCCTCCATTGATTGAAGTAAACTAGTTGTTTCCTCCTCCACCGTTGTTGTCAACTCCATGATTTGTTGAAGTATAGCTTCAATGCCACTCTTTTCCGTTCTTCGTTCTTCCCTTCCTTCATCATAAGACCTATCTAATCCATAAGGAGAACTAGAAATCAGGTTAGCATAACAGGCGGAGGGGGCATCTAGGCAATCACTCCAATGTCCATCTTGACCACCATAATGAGAACATCCATACTCCCTATAGGATCGACATGGTGCACATAACTCTCTCCGAGGAGTATATCTATAATCTAGCTGAAAGTGGGGTCCACCACAATATGAACATAGATCATCAAGGTATGATTTCCAACCACCAAGTCCACGTTCATTCCACGATGCCATATTAATATATAAACAACAATAAAACTCTATCTAAAACAAGAAACAAAAGAAAATAACACACAAATATTTACAAGTTTGAACCAAATCAAGCAAGCTAAAATTCCAAACTAACTCAATACACCAAATTATTTCCCGGCAATGACGTCATTTTTTATAACGCTCAACTTACACGTCCAATTAAGTGCAAAACGGTCGTTGTCAATATATTTAACCAACTAGGAGTCGGGGTCGAATCCACAGGGAACAATATGAGTGGCGATTAAGTAGGTTCGGAACGAGAGCTACTAACTAGATTCAAACCTATTGTACAAAATGGTTTGGGGGTTTGAAATGGATATCAATCATGAAAATAATTTTTGGGCTCATAAAGACCTAATTCAAGACTAAGAATGATTAGAGTGTAAACAATTAGGAGTGGATCTTGGGACTATGATATCCTAGGGGCAAGATATGCATGGGTATGTAATGATTTAATGCCAATTCTAGCTGTTGATGATATGGTAGGCTAGGTTTAAAGTCCTTGAGGCTAGTTTTTCAACAAAGCCTCAATGCTTTCACTTGTTAACCCTTTCGAGTAGCTAACGAGTGTGCAATTAAAGCCACCTAATACCTCAATTAGGCACCCCTATTTCTAGGATGGAACCCGAGGGATAATCAACCTCATATTCACCCTTATTTCTAAGATAGTAAAAATTAGTAAACTATACCCATAAAGTATCTACTATTGCCTTGGTTCCCACATCCCCCTTTCAAGGATGATGAGGGTTCCTAAAGTTCACCCAAAATCCTTCTTTCGAAGATGGCTTAGAGCTTTCTAGAGTTTGGAATTTTCACCCATTAAACCCATGTGAGTATTTGGAGATTTCACCCATCAAATCCCAACCTATTTAATCAGGCAATAATAGAACCCATCATCAACAAACTAAAATCTACACAAATACATCAAAACCCACACATTTGCACCCTATTCAAGCATAATCTCAAGAGGAGGAACTAGCAAAACATAAAGACAATAAACACAAATAAATCATGAATTCCATCAAACAAATTCATGAAGAATAAAAATAATGAAAACCAAACTTTAAATCTCCACAAATCTCCAATGGAATTAGCTAATTCTTCACTTGAAAGTCACCCTAATGTATTTTTAGCTCAAAATTAGTACAAATTAGGCTCCAAGATCTAAGAAATTACAAACCCTAATCTAAGCTAAGATGGAGAAGTGTGTAGTGATGGAAGATAGATAAAAGATGGTGAAAATGAGCTAAAATCCCCTATTTAAGCCCCATTTCCATAGTTGCCCAATATTACAAAAATGCCACCTTGCTCTTGATCTGCTTAAGCAGATGGAGAGCTGGTAGAAAGTGGATGCAAAGCAGATAGTCCTTTACTTTCACATTTAACCTCCTTTTGACTTGAAAGACTTGCTCATATTCCCTTTTCAACTTTTCCTACACAAATGAGCATTAAGTATGAGATAAATATCAAATCAACGGAAATCAATGGAAAAAACATGATAATGTAGGCTTAAAAGATACTAGAAAGTCGTCAAATGACGGTTTCTCAAACGCATCCCCCTAACATCTCTGACTAAAATGGACACTGGCTCTTTAATAAAGGTCAACCTCTCATCTAACTATCAAGTTTCTGTGAAGCACATGAGACTCTAGATACATGAAAAACTAAATTAATGCCTGAAAAGTCTGGAGGTAAGACCAACTCATAAGAAACCTCCCCAACTATCCAAAGAATCTCAAATGATCCAATATACCTAGGGTTAAGCTTGCACCTTTTCCCAAACTTCATCACGCACTTCATGGGCAACACACGAAGGAAGACTCGATCATTAATCCTAAACTTCAAGGAATGAAGCCTATGGTCTTGATAACTCTTTTGCCTACTCTGAGTCGCTCGAAGCCTGTCTCGAATCACCGAACTCTATCCAAAGAGTTGCAAAGAAAGTTAGTACCATATGGTCTAACCTCTAAAGTCTCAAACGAACCAATAGGAGATTGACAATGCCTACCATGCAATGCCTCAAAAGGGGTCATCTCAATACTCGAATGATAGCTATTATTATAAGCAAACTCCCCTAAATCCAAATACTGCTTCCACTGACCCCTGAAGTTTATAATATATGCGCGGAGAATATTCTTAAAAACTTGAATAGTTCACTCCGGCTGACCATCAGTCTGGGGGTGGAAAGTTATACTAAGATCAACTAGAGTACCCAACTGCTCCTGAAAGGTCTTCCCAAAAGGTAAAGGTGAACACTGAGCCTTTATCTGAAATAATTGACACAAGTACTCCATGAAGATGAACTATCTCATGAACATAAATATGAACCAACCTCTCGATACTGAAGAAAATTTGAATAGGGATGAAATAGGCTGATTTGGTCAATTGATTCATGATGACCCGAATATTGTCAGAACCATGGAAAGTTTGAGGCAACCAAGCCATAAAGTCTATACTGATCCATTCCCACTTCCACTAAAGAATGGGTAGTCTTTTAAGCAAATCACTCAATCTCTAATTTTCGGTCTTCACCTGCTGACAACACAAAAATCGAGCTACAAAATCTGCCACATTTTTTTTTATACCACCTCACTAGTAAAGCTATTTCAAATCACGATAGAATATCTGGAACAATGTGCTTTCTCTAAAATCAATCTCACCTATTCTCTGACACTCGACACAAAAAATCGACCACCAATCCTCAACACACCATCAGAATCAAAAAAGGCTTTCATATCTTCTCTACTCAACACCTTATCCCGAATCACCCTCAAGCTATTATCATCAAACTGGTGAGCTCAAATCTACTCCATCAAGGAAGATCTAGCATCAACAAAGTCAAACACGCCTGGTGTCAAAATATCAAGACTAACAATTTGGTTAGCTTAGCTGAATCTTTAAGGCTAAAGGTCACTCTTGGGTCAAGAGATTAGCTAGATTCCCCATACTATTCGACTTTCGACTCAAGACATTTGCAGCCATATTAACCTTTTCCAAATAATACAAAATAGTTATGTTATAATCTTTAAGCAACTCAAGCCAGCGCCGTTGGCTCATATTAAGATCTCGTTATCTAAAGAAATACTGAAGGCTAAGATAGATCGAGAAAATCTCACAAGGAACTTCATATAAGTAATGGCGCCATAACGTCAATACAAACACTACGGCTTCCAACTTTGAATCATGGGTAGGGTAATTTCTTTTATGAGGCTTCAACTAACGAGAGGCATAAGCAATCCCCTTACTCTCATACATCAACACCGCACCCAAACCAACATATGAAGCATCACAAAACATAGTAAAATACATACCCTTCTTGGGCAAAGTCAAGACAGGAACCGAAGTTAACAACTCTTTGAGCATTTGGAAGCTCTTCTCACACGCATTCGATCACTAAAAAAACATATTTTTCTGAGTCAACTTGATCAAGGAGTTGCAATAGATGAGAAATCCTCTACAAAATACCGTAATAATTGGCCAAGCCAATGAAACTCCAAATCTCGATAGGAGAAGTAGGTCAAGCTCAATCACGAATTGTCGCGATCTTGACCAGATCAAGCATAATACCACCCTTAGTCACCACATGACCTAAGAAAAAGATAGAATCCAATCAAAACTCATACTTAGAAAACTTAGAATACAACTTCTCATCACACAACCTCTGAAGTACTATCCTCAAATACTTCACATGGTCGGCCTTACTCTTGGAATAAACCAAGATGTCATATATAAATATAATCACAAATGAGTCAAGATACGATCAAAGCATTTGATTTATAAAATCTATAAATATTGCAGGGGCATTGGTCAATTCAAAAGACATGACCGTATCGAGTCTGAAAAGTCATCTTCGAAACATCCAAAGCTCTAATCTTTAACTAGTGATACTCGAATCTTAAATCAATTTTAGAAAACACCAAAGTTCTTCAATGTTGTTTAAAAAGATCATCAATGCGAGGAAGAGGACACTTGTTCTTAACCGTCACTTTATTCAACTACCTATAATAAATACACATACGTATTAAACCATCCTTCTTTTCACAAACAAGACAGACGCAACCCAAGGAGATCCATAGTTCTAATGAACCCCTTAGTCAACAAATATTGCAACTGCTCCTTCAACCCAGTCGGGGTCATCCTATAGGGAAGAATAAAAATGGATTTGGTGCCCGGCTCTACATCAATAGCAAAATCAATATCATAATCTGGAGGCATACCAGGTCAATTCGTAGAAAACACTTCCATGAACTTATGAACAACTCAAATAGAATCCATAGGAGGCAGTGAGGCAATAATATTATCATGGATATGAGCTAAAATAATACAAACACTCTCTTTATCATATGACAAGCATGCAAAAAAGAGATAACACCCCTCGAACCGAATTAAGCATACCCTTCTACGCTAACCTTAACACACTGGACGTAGCTAAGGTCACGGTCTCAACATAACATTCCAAAGTAGAATGATAAGAAGCTAACCAATCCATACCCATAATAATATCAAAATCAACCATATCCAAGACAATCAAGTCTACCCAAAGTCTCACGACCCGCAAAGGTAACTACACCAGATTAGTAAACCTGATTCGCCACTAAAAAACCTCTTATGGAGGTAGAAATATGAAGAAGCATCATAAAAGGCTCACACATAAAATCAAAATTGGAAGCAAAATTTGTAGCCACATACTCAGCAATAGTCTAAGACTTAGTGGAGATTCTAGCGGCTGAATGTTGGATAAAGTATAAAAACAAGCCCCATACTCAGCAATAGTCATGGAGTATTGCACCAAATAATTAAAATCATCACACATCTAATCTTTTAAACTATATCTTACAAAACTCTCCAAGAAAACTTCTGAAAACTGAGTCCAAGTTATAACAACGAACCCAAAGACCTACAATTAGCAAATAACCTCCACATATTCCTAGCCATATCTATAAACTGATAGGTAGTATAAGAAACTTTATGAGACTCTAGGGATCCAAGATTATGTAACTTCTCCTAGAAATCAACCAAAAAATCATAGGCATTCTCGCCAATAACACCACTGAACTTGGTTGAACCCAAGTGAATAAACATCTTAAACCTCTTCTGATCATCAGAAGATATAACTATACGTAAAGTAAATAGAGGAATAGTAAGTCTGGTAGGTTGAGAATCCATACACAGGGGTACCATAGATGAAGGATGTACCCCTGAACTAAGAATACCATGATCATATACTGGCATAGAAAGTGGAACACCACTCATAGTCTGAGAAATATCATAAGCAGATACAACAACAGATGATGAAACCAATCTCAGAGTCTGATGGATTCCTTAAGCAGACGCCAACACTGATGGTGGTACCATACTTGGAACCAAAGGAACACCAGGTGCACTTAAGGAAACACCATCTAAATGAGTCAATAACCAAATCAACAGACCCTACAGAACTAGGGTAGAAACAAACCCTATGGGACCTGATCTTGCTATGTATCTCCTACACACTCAACCTCGGGCTCTGGGGAGCTTTCACTAGCACTACCTCTAACATAGGCAGCTCTTTATGCTCATTTTGTACCTTTGGATCGTCCATGACCCCTGCCTATAAGACCCTGCAAAATTTTAAGCTTAACTCAGTCCTTTAAAGCTTGTTAAGGGGTCCCAGACTTAGAAAATTTTAGGTAAGTATTCAGACTTAGTGTTATTTTAGCCTTCGTAGGTTGGCGACTCTATTTCACGACCTTCATGACACTTAAAGTAATGATTTTTAGGTTGAATCATGATTAGGAATGTTAGTGGGTGTTCCTGGACAAGTTTTGGACTTTTTAGAGTTCGTTTGAAACACATTTGAAAGCTCAAATCAGTGGATCGACGCGATCTCGATCCAGCTCCCAGTGTAAATTCCAGTGAACCGATGCGGACTTGACGCGGTGTGTTGGCCATCGCATCGATGCCAATGATGTGGCGCGTCGGTCAGTGTATCGCTAAACCAGTTTTTAGTAAAATTAAAACAGCATCTAGAGGGGTAATTGGGATATTTTTCTCGCTTCGACCCAGCCCTTAAAACACGAAATTCAACCCTCACAAAGCAAATTACACTTTTTTCTCTCAAATTGCTCTCAAGAGCAAAACCCTAGAACATCAATTTCAAGATCAATTCTCAAGAACACTTCATTAATCTTCAAGAATTCAATTGTTAAAGTATGTGAAGTGTTCATCCAAGGGTTTCCTTCCACCCTTGGAGTTCAAGAACCCTTTTTTACAAGTTAATTGATTTCATGGATTTCATGCTGGATCTTGAATGTATTAATGATTATGATGTTAATGGTGATCTAATTTCATGATTTGTCCTAAGTTTCATGCAAATGATTTAATTGTGAATTGAATTTTGTGAACTACATATCGAACTCTTGAATTGCAAGTTGAATGTAGAATCCATGATATTACTACATATTTATTGATATGTGAAATACCCATGCTCCCCAAGTGTTTGTCAAAATGCTTATGTGATTAGACTAGTCCAAGCATAACATGTTCTTGTGTGATTTCAATCATGCACAAGCTCATGTATAGTAAGCATTTGACAAAATGTATAAGTGAAATATATTATTAGCAATCTAGTACCATTATGATACTAAAGTCATGCAGTGATTTACTATTCATGCTATCGAGTCCTGGGGTATTTAATAACCAATAATTAAGCTGTATATCTAGAGCCATTATTAGTTACAGAGTAGTATCAGTCATATCATGATCAGTGGTTCAGTAATCAGTTCAGAACTCAGTTAGTAATCAGTTCAAAATTTAGTAAACTCAGTTCAGTTCAGTTAGACAGTATAATCAGTAACAGTTTAGTCCAGCCTAGTATATTTTAGAACTCAGTGCAGTGTCTATTCAGTTGGGAGAAGGATTTAGCACCGTGTAAACCCAAGGATGGGAACTCACCTGCTAGTAGAGGGTGTGATCCTTAGAAGCAGTCCTTGTGTTCAAGAACTACGTAGTCAGCGTAGGTTGAGACATCTGATAACGCTCAAACTATAGCTCTCGTAAGAGTGTAAGCGGTCGTTGTAAAATATAGAACCCAACTGGGTTGGGTGTCGAATCCCACAGAGAATACTTGGTCACTAAGTATGCAACGATTAGTAGACTTTTGGTGAAAGTTCTGCGGATAAAGGGGGGATTTTATGCGTGAATTAAGAGTATCAAAGTAACAAAGAAAAACGGAATGTTTAGTAAGATTTTAATTAATGAGAATTGTAAGTTAGGGTTACGTCCACCTTATGAGTTTTACGTATCTATTGGCTATGAGTTATGCGGAATTCAGACATGCATGCGCTTATAGAGATTCGTATTCTATGGTAAATCCTAGTGTTTTTCGACCATCAAGGATTATATCACTTTAACTCTTTCGATCTTAAAGCGTATACTAATGGTACGAATTCTCCAAGAGGTTAATCCAATTACGGCACTAACTTTTAAACAGGGGTTGGTAGCCCTATTTCCTTGTCATTCTCTCTTTTCCAGACATGTAACTTTTCTTTCGAACAAGTTAATGCTATACTGGCGTATTCTATATGTTTGCAACCACAAGAATTCAATTAAGATGAAGAGAGTAATGATATAAGCAGCATACGTATCAAGAATTCACAAACTCATAGCAATAGATAGTGTCTCATAAGACTTCCATAACCCTAACAGAGAAGTTTAGCTACTCATGAGTGCAACGGAAATCACAATAGATATAATCATCATACCACAACCTAGAATAATCTTGGCGATGGAAGTGATATGGCGTCAAAAGCTCTCAAACATTTTGCCCTAGCCGTTCTTCTCAAGAGAGCCGAGTTCTCTGTGTTAGACTTACAGAAATTGTAACGTGAATTAGGATCAAAAGTCGAATGAAAAAGACTTGAATTAATGAATGAGTGAATAATAAATAACTTCGAATTAATGAATAAGTGAATGCTGAAAAATTCAGCAAAATAGGGTTTTTATAACATCCTTGTCCTAGTCCTATTGAAATAGGGTTTTTATCCTTGTCCTAGTCCTACTGGGTTACTGCATACTTGTCCTAATCCTACTAAGTTACTGCTGATCCCCCAAGTCTTTAGAAATGCTGTTTTTGCCAGGGACAAGTTCTCCATGCATCACTTTCAGTCCACAAGCTTCCAGAAGCTGCCTTCCTTCTTACGTGAAGTTTCCTTTGGCGTCCAACAGTCCATAAAATGCTGAAATCTTCATCATAAATACCTGAAATCTTGCTAATCATGTTGGTTAGCTCACTTACAGGAAAATGGACTAAAAGTGCAGGAATTATATATTTTGTCCTTAAAACTTAGCTAAAATATGGGTAAATTAAGGTGATTTAGGCGTGTAAATACGCCTAACATCAACACCCCACACTTAAAGCTTTGTTCGTCCTTGGACAATATATCATGTCCATATAAACATCTACTTAGGGTTTCACAGTAATAGCACAAAATATTCATCAAGACAGGCACAACAATTATTAACAAAGAGTAGTTTTCTAATCACATCTAGAAACAATTCAACCTCTAATATAGACTCGTGATGATGGTTAATTCGTATCCACAAGTTAAGGCACAAAGAATCATACACGACTACCCAAAACTCATCAACCATGTGTGTCTCACAATATATCACCCATAATTACTCACAAGTATTTCATTTTTCAAAACATGGGTATAAGATTATCCTTGCTCTCACTCTCACAAAGAATTCATATGTTGCAACTGATGACCATAGGCTTGCCCTTAGTGTAATGCTCTACTAATATCAGAATGTTAAGCTTAGGATCAAATAGGTCTTTACAGGTTGTAATGTAGGCTAAGGGACGGGTAGGACTATTTTGGCCAGAAATAGTGACTATGTTCCTAAGCGCTTTAATACATCACATTATGCCATTAACACTCTCTTTTAATCAACCCTGCTACCTTTATTTCATCTATCACCCCTTTTTACCTATTTTGCCATTCAAGCATAACTATCTTTTTATTTAATCATAAGCACAATTTATCTTTTTGTTTTTCTATTTCTTTTTTTTTTAACACACCTCTATGATAGCCACTCTTTTTCATAACAAATTCAAGTACCAATACACTCTAAGGCATCACTCTCACCCAATTTCCTCTTATTTTGTCACATGACTTCACAATTTAAAGCACTTAGGAATTTGGATCAAATTATGGTCTTGAAAAAAAATGGATTAGGCTTACATATGAGGCTGTCAAAGAAAATAGCTAAAGGCTCAAAGGGGGTTAACTAGGATAATGTCCACGGGTAGGTAAAAAGAAGGTAAACAATCACAGGCTGCCAAAGAAATGCCTAAATCATCTCCTAAACTCACACTCTTTATTTCGCTTTACACACACACCAGGCAAGTTCTAGCATCAGTCACAACACAGAATATACTATAACCTCACACACACAAGGCACATGGTTAACTTTATTGGGAGCAGTATAGACTCTTGACCCAACAGATGAATGAATTAAACCACACAAATATCACACAGTGAGTCATACTTGGAGCCTAAACGTCTCAATGACAATGATTTTAGCACAAACTCTTGTCATAATACCATGCCGTCTATCAGAACAATTTCATGCAACATCTAAAAAAATCTAAAAATCAAAAAAATTTAACTACAAACGAGAATAAATGCAGGCAAAGAAGTACGCTACAGCATACAAATACCCTCACCCCACACTTAGACGGGACACACTGCCCTCAGTGGAAATAAGTAAGGAAAACCTGATTAGTCGGACTCCTTTTCTATGTCTGGGGTCAAACCCCCTGCGTCGGAATCATCATCAGAGTTGTCATTACCAGAGTTGTCCCTCACATCGTCATTCGAGGTATTTGCAGAGAGGAGGATTCAGATTGCTCTTTTCTTCCCCTTTTCTGACCTTTTTATGAGGTGGACGTTTTTTCTTTTCCTGGTCGACCTTTTGGTGCCATTTTACTTTGTGTTGAACTCGTAAGATGATCTTGCAAGGTTAGATGAGCAAAAAGAAAAGTTTTGAGAGATTTGGGAGGCAAAGACGGCGCCTATGCTATGGCATTGTTGGGCATAGGCGACGCCTATGCTATGGCATTGTAGATTCAGAGAACAAAGGCCATAGCATAGGCCTTGCCTTGTCCATTGCCTAGATTTGTATAGGCAATGCCTAACCGAAAGCCTTTTGCTCCTTCATTACTCACTTACCACCTTTAACATTGCTCATTTTCAAATCAAAATTTGAGACCAAGTTCCTCCTTTATACGTCTTGCACCTACACTTACTCAAAAACAACAAAAACGATTAGAAAGATGGGTTGCCTCCCATCAAGCGCCTTAGTTTTGGTCGTGGCTCGACAAAATCCTAGGAAAACAAAAACAACAAAAACAATTAAAAACGATGGGTTGCCTCCCACCAAGCGCTTGATTTATTATCGCGGCACGACATAGTTATCTCGATTACTTAGACTTCATCGAGATATTTGGTGCATCGTTTTCTGAATGGATTCAGACGACGCTGATGCTTAATTATGGGCATGCAATCTTCTTCGAGATGCATCTTGTGCATACATATCCCAGGTGGGATACCAATTATATCATCAATAGACCAACCAATGGCTCTCTTGTACCTCTTCAGAGCAGAGATGAGAGCCTCTACGTGCTGTTCACCTAAATCAGCCGCAACACTCACCGGAAGTGTATTTCCACTTCCCAAAAATGCATACCTTAGGTGACTGGGGAGCTCTTTCGATTCTAGCGCTGGTATCTCTTCAATGGAAGTCTTCGCTGTTGGTGAAGATTGATTCTTAAGATCAAGGCCCAACTTCTTAGGATTATGAGAATAGGACCTTATTCCTGTTAGAGCACGAACGGTTTCTTCTTGTTCTTCAGCCTCCTCACGTTCAAAATTCAGTAGCACATCAGATAGTGACTCAACAGTAAGCTGCTTCTCTACAGATAATTCTTTCTCATCCTCATAATAAACATCATCTACAGAGAACACATTCATATCACTGGGCTGCTTCATTGCTTTGCATACATCAAAACGGACCACTTCGTCATTCAACCAAAATAAAAGCTCATTAGCTCTTAAGTCGATAAGAACACTTCCAGTTGCGAGGAAAGGGCGTCCCAAGATTATGGGAACTTCAGAATCCACCTCACAATCCAAAATAACAAAGTCTGCAGGAAAGATGAAGGTGGAAACCTTCACCAACACATCATATAAGATACCAACAGGCCGTTTTACCGACCTATCTGCCATCACGAGCCGCATATTGGTTGGTGTAGGATCGTCCAACCCCAACTTTCTATAAACGGATAACGGCATCAAATTGATGCTAGCCCCCAGATCGCACAACGCCTTAGCAAAATCCAACGATCCAATCGTGCAAGGAATAGTGAAAGCACCAGGATCTGCCTTTTTCTGAACTAGTGATCTTGTAGCGATTGCACTGCAATGATGAACATTATCTGTCAGCTCATAGCTTACTGCCCGCTTCTTTGTCAAAAGGTCCTTTATGAATTTAGCGTATCCGGGCATCTGCTCTAGCGCTTCCACCAAAGGAACATTAATAGTCAGCTGCTTCAACATAGTCATGAATTTACTGAACCTGGTATCATCAGCTTTCTTCTTCAGTCTCTGCGGAAAAGGTGGTGGTGGAAGGGGAATTGTTTTCTCCACCACTTCCTTTTTATCTTGCTTCCGATTATCAACCTTTTCAGGAGTATCGTCAGTCTTCTTCTTCAGTCTCTGAGGAAAAGGTGGTGGTGGAAGGGGAATCGTTTTCTCCACCACTTCTTTTTTATCTTGCTTCCGATTATCACTCTTTTCAGGCTGGTGACGTCTAGGGGTAACGTCAGGAACACTATCTTCAGCTTCTACGGCATCTTCACATTCTGCATCAATAACATTATCTGCTATATCATCAACCACCTGCTTGCCTTTGGATGGATTTTCCAACGCTTTACCACTCCTGGTAGTAATAGCCATGCATGATCCATCATTCTTTGGGTTTTGCACAGTGTCGCTGGGTAGCGTGCTAGCCTTTCTTTAGTTGAATGCCGTTGATAATTGACTCAATTGTTGCTCCAGTTGTTTTATTGCAGTAGAATGCGAGTCAACCAATTGATTTATTGAAGACAAATCATTCTTTACCTCGGTTACACCCATGTTGGTTGCCTCCACTCCTTTCAACAGCTTAGCTATCATATCTTCCATGGACATCTTCCCATACCCAGACGCCACAGCCTCACGATTTCCTGGAGGAACATATAAACCACTCCTGTCAGTCTTATTCTTCCAAACACCTTGATCGTGGTCCTTGTATCCAGATTTATCATAATAGTTCCGACCTTGGTTTCCTTGGGCATTGCCTCGAAAACCCCCTGATTATTCAAGTAGTTTTCTTCCCCCTCAGAATTGGAATCATATCTTCCCTGTGATACAACGGCTTTAACCTTTTCGGTCTTCCCTGATGATAAATTCTTGGTAAGAAGATCCATCTGCGTTTTCATGTGAGCCATATCTTGGTCACGTTTCTCTTGTCTACGCCTCTTCTCTGCAGTCATGCCAATAGATACAGTAGAGCTTGCTACCTCAGAATCCCTGGTATGCCAAGCTCTACTCTGCTTTGTCATACGATCTAGCATATCACTTGCCTCAAGAAAAGTAAGGTCCATGAATGACCCACCTGCAGCATTATCAACCACTGGCTTAGTCACCGAATTCAAAGACCTGTATAATATCTCCATCAAGTGGATATTGGTCATCTGATGGTTTGGGCACCGCATAAGATTCTTCTTGAACCTCTCCCATGTTTCGTGGAGAGCTTCAGTTGGAAGCTATCGAAAATTGCTGATCTCATCTCTTAATTGTGCTCTTTTGGATGGCGGAAAGAATCTTTCTAGGAAAGCGTCTTTCAGTTTCCTCCAATTAGTAATAGAAGCAGGAGTTAGCCCGTTCAACCATAGAGTTGCCTCCCCAGATAGAGACAATGGAAATAATCGCAGCCGAATTGCATTCTGTCCAACGCCTGGATTGTCGAATGACTTGCATGTAGAGATAAAGTTTACCAGATGCATATTCGGATCATCACCTGCAAGTCCACCAAATATTCCCTTGAGCTACAATAACTGAATCATGGTGCTAGTGATATTGAACTTGGCTCCGGGTGCCAAGGGCGGCGGAATAATAGCTCCTGTGGCACCAGCTCCGTCCAGATCGTCATCATCATCATCAAAAGGAATCTGCATAGCTCAGCGTTCAGGTTTAAATCTAGCTTGACGATCTTTTCTGTTAGCAGGTGTTGCCACCTCAACATCACGCCTAGGGTTTAGTAACTCGTCATCACCTAGGTCCTCATCGTCAGGATTTGTTGCTCGCCCAGGGTTATCAATATTCTGTTGATGCACTTGAGCGGCGGCCAAAGCAGCTAATCTAGCCTGCTCCTGTTGAGCAGCCCTTCTTTCAATGTCACGTTGTGCCTCTATCCTGCCAATAAGTTACGGTTCAGGGTTTATGGGTAATAATGGTTGTCCCGAACTTCGAGTATGGGGCATGCACTGAACAAAACCTGCAGAAAACAAAAACAACAACTAAAAGTAAAATATGAGAATCTTTGACCAAAGGGTCTAGTAATTATCACAAACTTAGTTGACAACCGTATTCCCCGGCAGTGGCGCCAAAATTTGATAACGCTCAAACTACAGCTCTCGTAAGAGTGTAAGCGGTCGTTGTAAAATATAGAACCCAACTGGGTTGGGTGTCGAATCCCACAGGGAATACTTGGTCACTAAGTATGCAACGATTAGTAGACTTTTGGTGAAAGTTCTGCGGATAAAAGGGGGATTTTATGCGTGAATTAAGAGTATCAAAGTAACAAAGAAAAACGGAATGTTTAGTAAGATTTTAATCAATGAGAATTGTAAGTTAGGGTTATGTCCACCTTATGAGTTTTACGTATCTATTGGCTATGAGTTATGCGGAATTCAGACATGCATGCGCTTATAGAGATTCGTATTCTATGGTAAATCCTAGTGTCTTTCGACCATCAAGGATTATATCACTTTAACTCTTTCGAACTTAAAGTGTATACTAATGGTACGAATTCTCCAAGAGGTTAATCCAGTTACGGCACTAACTTTTAAACAGGGGTTGGTAGCCCTATTTCCTTGTCATTCTCTCTTTTCCAGACATGTAACTTTTCTTTCGAACAAGTTAATGCTATACTGGCATATTCTATATGTTTGCAACCACAAGAATTCAATTAAGATGAAGAGAGTAATGATATAAGCAGCATACGTATCAAGAATTCACAAACTCATAGCAATAGATAGTGTCTCATAAGGCTTCCATAACCCTAACAGAGAAGTTTAGCTACTCATGAGTGCAACGGAAATCACAATAGATATAATCATCATACCACAACCTAGAATAATCTTGGCGATGGAAGTGATATGGCGTCAAAAGCTCTCAAATATTTTGCCCTAGCCGTTCTTCTCAAGAGAGCCGAGTTCTCTGTGTTAGACTTACAGAAATTGTAACGTGAATTAGGATCAAAAGTCGAATGAAAAAGACTTGAATTAATGAATGAGTGAATAATAAATAACTTCGAATTAATGAATAAGTGAATGCTGAAAAATTCAGCAAAATAGGGTTTTTATAACATCCTTGTCCTAGTCCTATTGAAATAGGGTTTTTATCCTTGTCCTAGTCCTACTGGGTTACTGCATACTTGTCCTAATCCTACTAAGTTACTGCTGATCCCCCAAGTCTTTAGAAATGTTGTTTTTGCCCGGGACAAGTTCTCCATGCATCACTTTCAGTCCACAAGCTTCCAGAAGCTGCCTTCCTTCTTACGTGAAGTTTCCTTTGGCGTCCAACAGTCCATAAAATGCTGAAATCTTCATCATAAATACCTAAAATCTTGCTAATCACGTTGGTTAGCTCACTTACAGGAAAATGGACTAAAAGTGCAGGAATTATATATTTTGTCCTTAAAACTTAGCTAAAATATGGGTAAATTAAGGTGATTTAGGCGTGTAAATACGCCTAACATCAACATCAACCTGCCAGTTAAGGGTTAATGAGGTGTCCTACCTGTCAGTTAAGGGTACCACCATTCTCATTCAGAGCACCTGCCAGATGAGGGCGACTCGTCTTGTCTTTACCCATGGCACGGTAATAACACCCTTCCAACTGGGGTTACAGGTTGGACCCTAATCCATTCAAAAAAGGGCATATCGGTTAGATGATTACCTCTCACAGTCTCAGTTTCAGTCTTCAGAATAGAACTCAGTTCAGTTCTATAAAAATCTGGACTGTCAGATACAGTCACTTAGTACAGTATAGAACTCATAATAGTTCCACAAAATTAGGACTGTCAGATACAGTCACCTAGTTAAATATAATATAGTATTAGTAAACTCAGATATCAGTAAATCAGTAATTCAGAACTCAGTATCAAGTGTTATCACGACCTCAGTTACAATTTACGTATTCATGCATGTACTCTCATTCAGTTATACTCATGTTATTCAATTAATATTATTCCTGCATATGAACCCATGCATCTCAGCCTACCTCGCTTAGCATACCAACACATTCAAAGTACTTACGCATACCTTTCGTTTACACTATGATGTCTTATATCATAGGTTCAGACACACGGGCTTCTGATCATACTTAGCAGCCCGATCCATCAGCAGCAGACTAGTGGTGAGTCCTCATTGTTCGAGGATAGATTTATTATTCCAGTATTTCAGTACTCAGTTTATTTTAGTAGTCAGAATTAGTTGGGGACTTGTCCCATCAACTCCCTGTTCAGACAGTAGAGGCTTTTCAGACAGAGTATTTTTTAAACAGATGTTCAGTTTACAGTATTGATTTCAGTATTCAGTAATTGATTTTCAATTTTGAACCTTATGATTATTTTTGCCTAAATTCTACATTTTTCAGTATTGTTATTCAGTTATTGCAGAAGGTACTAGTCATGGGTTAGTTTGTGGTCCTTCAGAATTATAAGCATCATGTAGCGTCTGAGGTACAGACTCGAGGTGTTGCAAACTTGGTATCAGAGTCTAAGGTTCAATAGAGTCCTAGAAAGTCTAAAAGTCACATCTAGTAAAGTCTTGTGCATGGGTGTGTAGCGCGCCATACTTATAGACATGGGGCTATTAAATGTTTTAGGAAAAGTTTCTCTTCTTTCAGTATTCATGTCGTGCGAGTGAGCATGAGCTCAAGTTAAACTCTCAGTTTAATTTTTTTCCCTTCGTTTACAGAATATGTCTTCCAAAAATACTAACGGAAGAAGAATTGGAAACCAGCCAGCGCCTTCGCCCCTTCAGGCAGATCCCCTGAATGAGCATGTGTCTCACTCTGAACTCAGAACTGTTTTCACTACCTTAGCTTATTCAGTGGTAGCCCAGAATAATCAGCTGGCTACAATCCTATCCAGGCTTATGACTCAAGATTCGTAGAGCGAGGAGAAGAAATATAGGAAAAGAGAGAGAAAGAATAAGAGGGCCAGAACGCCAAGGCCAGAGAGTGGCCAAACAAATCCTCCTTGCCAGAAATATGGCAGAAACAATTAGGGAGAGTGTAGGGATGGTAGTGGGTTGTGTTTTGGATGTGGCAAGCCAGGCCATAGGGTTAGAGATTGTCCTCAGTCAGGTTTGTGGAGTCAGCATATCTGTCCCTCAGCTCAATCCGGTCGCCTGAATCAGCAGGGTGCCACTTCCAGTGCCACCAGTGGGCAACACCCAAATAGGCTTTATGCACTTCTATCCTGACAAACTCAGGAAAGTTCTCCTGATATGGTCACTGGTACGTTATAAGTTTATCATTTGCATGTTTATGCTTTGCTAGATCCAAGAGCTTTTTTATCCTTTGTAACTCCTTCTATAGATATTGACTTCGGAGTCAGTCCCAAAATTCTAGCAGAGCCTTTCTCAGTCTCTACCCCAGTGGGTAAATCTATCATAGCCCGACAGGTATACAAAAACTATCCAGTTATGGTATCTCAGAAAGTTACTTCAGTAGACTTAGTCGAATTAGAGATAACTGATTTTGATGTCATTCTAAGCATGGATTAGCTTCATTCCTACTATGCCTCAGTCAACTATAGAAATAGAATTGTCCAATTTTAGTTTTTGAATGAACCCGTCCTAGAGTAGAGGGTAGTACTTCAGCACATAGGGGTCAGCTTGTTTCCTACCTAAGGGCGAGAAAAATGACATCTAAGAGGTGTATATACCATCTCGTTCGAGTCCAAGACTCTAATTCAGAAACCCCTAATCTTGAATTAGTTTCATTAGTATGTGAATTTCCTAGATGTGTTTCCCAAATATCTTTCCAGAGTTCTTCCCAAAAGGGAAATCAACTTCGGAATAGACCTTCTTCTAGAAACTCATCCCATATCTATTCCGCCATACAAAATGGCCTCAGTAGAGCTCAAAGAGTTAAAAGAACAATTGAAAAATCTCCTAGAAAAGGGATTCATCAGACCCAGCATGTCCCCATAGGGTGCACCAGATCTATTCATGTGTAATAAAGATAGTTCTCTCAGAATGTGTATAGGTTACGGTCAGCTAAATAAAGTCAAGGCTAAGAACAAGTATCCTCTTCCCAGAATCGGTGACTTGCTTAACCAACTTTGGGGTATCAGTTACTTTTCTAAGATAGATCTCAGATCAGGCTATCACCAGCTCAGAGTCAGAGAATGTGGCATTCCAAAAACAGCTTTCAGAACTCGGTATGGTCACTTCGAATTCCTAGTCATGTCATTTGGTCTTACCAATGCTCCAGCAGCCTTCATGGACTTGATGAACCGCGTGTTCAAGAAGTACTTGGACATGTTTGTCGTAGTCTTCATAGATGGCATTCTTGTCTATTCCCATAATGAGGATGAACCCACGGATCATCTCAGAATCATACTTCAGATTCTCAAAACCCATCAGTTATCATGGTATCTTATCTATTCATGTCTTACATGTTAGCTCTATGATAATAGTTCGTATTTATGTACGTTAGTAAAAATAATGCACGCTTACAGTTCCTAGTGTAAGAAGTTTCAGTTCACTCAGTATTACGAATCATGTCTCATGAATACATAAACTTCAGACTCAGGTCATGCAGCTCATGACTTATGTACTCATGTCATGCTTTATAGTATATTCAGTTCCCATGACTTATGCTATACCCCTAACAACCAGCTAAATTCAAATTATGTCATGCATATCCTCAGTTTAGGTCTCTTGGTGAATCTATGATGTTCACATTCTCTTCCTCAGGCCTCATTTAGGTGTCAAATTTTGTATAACATTCATTCATACTTCAGGTCCTCATGTTTTAACCCTTCAGTGAACTCTCCTTATGAAATGATGTAGTGATGAGCGATTGCTTAGATGGGAGAGAATAAATGTTTCATGTTAAGGAAAGATTTTTGCATACTTGTGATACACGAGGCTGTAGTCATGAAGATAGGCTTGAATATCAAGTTAGTGTGTAGGTAAATGGCTAGCAAGAAGTTGTATTTAGTTGCTGAAGGAAGGGAGGGATCAAGATTTTCATGAGATGAGAAGTTGAGAAATGCAGAGTATGAGTGTCTATTTAGACCCTCGATTTATATCAGTCTCCATCGCGTAGTTATCAGAACCTAGCATTCAGTTCTAGTATTCAGTTCTAGTGTAAATCTCAGTTACAGTCTTAGTCCAGTAGTCAGATCAGTGAATCAGTTTAGTTTCAAGTTTGCTTGACTATAGCATACCATTATCAGTTATTCAGTTATCAATATTTTTGTACCTCAGTTTATAGACTATTTCAGAATAATGTTATACTCTTGGTCTTGCATTCTCAAATAATATAGTTTTCACGAATTCATGCTCAGTTATCTCATGTCACTCAGTCAGTCCTTGCCACATATGCATAATACTCTACAGTTTTAGTCCAAACTAAGTACAGTTCAATATTACATGACCGATATTCAGCTATCAACCATTCAATTAACCAAATAAGTTAGTATATTTATGCATGCATGCTCAGCGCCCATGTGAATATTTTCAGTAGTCGCAGGTAAAGTGTCGTACTAAGGTGGAGAATAAAGTTGAATGGGTATTCGAGGAATATATCTAAGCTTGAAAATCTGTAGATGCAATGCATAAGGCTTAGTCACTCTATCTTATATGATGTTTTGTAGGCCTCGCCTCACACTACAGAATTTTAGCCAGGATGTTATTTCTTATTCAGATGTTTTATTCAGCCCATGTCAAGATTCCTTGCTCCCTAAAGCCATTAGAACTCTATAGAAAGGGTGTCAAAGAAAGGCTCCAGTCGAGTATAAGTTCAAGCATGAGTTAGTTCGCAGAACCAGCAATCCAGTTTAGTAGTCAGGCGGATAAGTTTATATGGTTTGGTTTCCTATCTTTCCATCTAATTACACCATCTGAAGTCTCATGAATGTAACCAATCCAAGATGGAGCAATCGGGTAGTTGCAAGTTTAGCTCAGTTCATATATCATGCCTCAGTTTCAGATCCTAGATATTTGGTCATGATTCAGTTCATAGGTGCCTTGTGCATCATCATAATCTTTCCTCAGTAGCTCAGTCAAGTCAGAATCCTTTAGGGTTCATATTATCCCAAGGGGGAGATGCACTATAGTCCCTAGAGCTTTCATGACCTAAACCTGCCACTTTCTCTTCAAGTAACAAATCCAGTTTGGAGTAGTGGGTACTCAAGGTAGACCCTCAAGTTCCAATATCATCCGTACTCCATGTATTCAGGGGCTCAGTTCAGTTCGTGATATTCAGTTCATGTATCTCGTTCAGGCTCAGTTATGTCCTCATATTCCCATTCATGCGTGTTCAGTAAAGGATCTCGAGTTGAGATTGGTGATTTCATATTATTAAAAATCTCTCCCATGAAAAGAGTGAAGACGTTTGGCAAGTAGGGGAAGCTCAGTCCTCGATATGTCAGTCCTTACCAAATTCTCAGTCATTTCAAAAAGGTAGCTTGCGAGCTTGAGTTGCCTTCAGACTTAGTTTCAATCCATCCAGTGTTCCATGTCTCCTTGCTAAAGAAATGCATAGGTGACCCAACAGTTGTAGTCCCTGTAGGAAGTATAGATGTTCAGAACAGCCTCTCTTATGAGGAAATTCCAGTTGAAATCCTTGATTTTTAGATTCGTAGACTGAGGAACAAAGAGGTCCCTCTAGTCAAAGTTCTTTGGCGAAATCTGTCCGTTGAGGGAGCTACTTGGGAAGCAGAAGTAGATATGCAGACCAAGTATCCTCACCTCTTCTCCGCCAACTCAGACTCAGCCCAAGGTAATAGTTTTTCCTTGAAACTTATTCAGTTCCATGCTCAGGTTTTCCTTTATAGACTTGGTACCAGTTACCATTGCATATTCAGTTGTGACTTCATCCATCAGATATGCATGTTCAGCATGAGAAACTCAACTTATTAGCAATCCCAGTTATGTATTTATGAATCATGTTCAGCTATGTACTCATGCATCAGATATGCATGTTCAGTAAGAAATTTCAGCATATCAGTAGTGTCAGTTATGAAATCATGTTGCAGTTATGCATATCCAGTATCTAAATTTAGTCTATCAGTGTTCCCAGCTTAGTCAGTCTCATTCGAGGATGAATGTTCTCAAGGGGGAGATATTGTAAGATCCCGCAAAATCCTAAGCTTAACTCAGTCCTTTAAAGCTTGTTAAGGGGTCCCAGGCGTAAAAAAATTTAGCGAAGTATTCAGACTTAGTGTTATTTTAGCCTTTTGTAACGCCCCGAAAATGGTCCCGAGACGTCACACGGTACTTAGGACCACAAGTTATCCCAAGCTAACCCTTCTACTGGCATAACTCATAAGCAACTGAATAAAATACATAAATCTGAATAAAATAAGCGGAAGATAACTCTTTTCTGAATCTGATCAATACAAAACCAAATAAAAATAATTACAACTCTGCTTTTACAAACAAAACTAGAATCAAATACCATAACTCTACTGACTGTCTATGAAACCTCTACTTGTATTGACTATAGGTAGCCGGGACATGACCCCCAACTATCCCAAATCAATACGACTGAATAAATAAAAAATAAAATATTTCTCAAACTGTATAACTGACTCGAGCCTTTGAATTAAGAGGACTCATCACCTGCTGACTGGAATTTACAACTGTCTGAATATGGTATGCATGCTACAACTCATACCTACATTATGAGATAATATAGCACATAAACATATATGTGGATCAGTACTTTGAGGATGTACTGAGTATATGGGGGTGAAATGCATAAGTAAAACATCATCTCATCATCATAACTTGTAAAATAATGCATTCTAAATGTAAATGACTCACATAAGCTGGAATATCTGAAATACTGAAAATAATCATGAGAAACAAATCATACTTGTAAATCTAGTGAGCCATAACATTTAGTTCTAAAAGTTGTGTTATTACTGTCTTTAAATCATACTGTCTAAGTGTAGAAAGGACTCACTTCTAAGTCTAAAATCTGAAAGCTGAAATCCGTAAATCTTGTCTTTCTGCAAAGCATAATCTGAATAAAATGGTGATCCTTTACACTTGGTTTTCTAAAGATCTGGGAAATACTTTATCTTAGAGCTTAAGAATCTTAAAGCCATCACTTCCAAAACATATTCTTTTATCTTAAATCTTTAAATTAATAGACTGTTGAAGAGTGGGGGACATATGTTGGGAGGTTCTTCTAATCGACATACACCATGTGAGCATCCACGGAGTCCCACGTCTGGCCCCCGTTAGGTAGGGTTGTTCTACCCTTGCCATAGGAATAGAACTTCTATCTTAGCAATTACAATCTGAGTCATCCACGTAGAAGTGGGAATAAATCTGAATCCTATGTTGGCACGTAGTTTTGGGGTATGAAATCGTAGTAACCTACCCATCTCGGTGCTAAATACTACTCCCATTCTTATGCTCAAAATCTTAAGAAATCCACTTTAAAATAGCACAAGGATTTACAAAAAAATCAATTATGCTTTTCTTTCTTTAAGTCTCAAGTTATCTAAACAAAGTGGATTCTTATCTTAGCTTTGGACCAGAAGGTCAAATCTTTATCAAAATCTGTGAATAATCTTATCTGAGGGGCTTAATGACCCATGCATCAATCTCATGTTAACATATCTTAAAATTCATGCTTGATAATATAAACACTCATAATTCATCATAAAATCTGGAAATTACTGCATAATGCATAGAAATATGGATATAGTCATGCAATTCAACTTCTAAAACATGGAAAATCTCATAATCTTGCAAATAATGATAATGGACATAAACCCTAACTTTAATTTCATGGGAAATCTCATAAATTGCAGTAAATTTGTAATTAAAATAAAGTTTTGGGAACAAGGATGAAAGAATTATCCTTGTTAAAAGTCCCACATACCTTGAATGATGAACTAGATGAACAAGCTTGCTTTTGAGATCCTATTTGTGCTCTTGAGTGATAATTCTTGGTGTTCTTGAATTGGAAACTTTGAATCTTGAACTAATTTAGGAAAAGAATGGTGGAATCTTGGAGATTCTTGAAGTTGAATGATGAATCTTAGGGTTTTGGTTGAGAGAAATTTTGATGAGCATAAGCATAAAAGGCTTGTAATAGAGTTAAATCGTGTGTTTGGACAGATTTGGGGGCTTGGAAATTGACCAAAACACCTCCCTTGAGCATTTGAACGATACTGGAAAAGCAGTAAAAATCCCAATTTGGCTGGCCACCGCGACGCGACACAATCGCGGTGGCTCACTGGAAAAGGACGAGTGGGAACTGGGCTTTCTCCGCTATGCAGAGCTATCGCGGTGCCCTATCATTTTGCCATTTTGGCCACTGGCGCGACGCGCCACTATCGCGTATGCTTGCTGGAAATTGACAAATGTGAAATAGGACTCCTCCACAACACGGTGGAATCACGGAGTCTCACTGCAATTTGACAACTGCCAATTTGCTTAGCTCCGCGACGCGCTAAGAGTCCAGGTGACACACTGTCAACTTAAAAATGCCATAACTCCTTCACCGAGTGTCGGATTTAGGCGAATTTGGTATCGATGGAAAGCTTATTCAATTTTCCAATCAATTAAAAGTTGAAATCTTGAAAATTCCTCATGAAATAAATATTATTCATTTTGGGAGCTATCCCTTAACATTCTAGGAACAAATTTAAGCTAGAAAAAATATGGGGTATTACAATATCTCTCCCTTGGGAACATTCGTCCTCGAATGTGGCTAATTAGTCTAAAATTACTGAGGAATCTGAGGCTATAAGCTATCATGCACAACTGAAATAAACTGTAAGATCGAATCCCAACGTAGCGGGCTACTGAACTAATCTGTCAGTGCATGAACTTTCATGAGAATAGCTATATGGTTGAGATCAAAATAAGAGCATCAACTTATGACTAACCATTACTTTAGGATGGATCTGATTTCATGAGGAAAGAATGAGAGGTTTATGACATGAAAACTCGGGGTATTACACCTTCGTAGATTGGTAACTCTATTTCACGACCCTCATGACCTTAAAGTAATAATTTTTAGGTTGAATCATCATTAGGAATGTCAGTGGGTGTTCCCAGACAAGTTTTTTATTTTTCAGAGTTTGTTTGAAACACATTTGAAAGCTCAAACTAGTGGATCGAAGTGATCTCGACGCGCCACGTAGCCCATCGCGTCGATGAATATTTTTCTCCAGCTCCCAGTGCAAATTCCAGTGAACCGATGCAGACTTGACGCGACATATTGGTCATCGCATTGATGCCAATGATGCGATACATCGGTCTGTGCGTCGCTAAACCAGTTTTCAGTAAAATTAAAACAACGTCTAGAGGGGTAATTGGGACATTTTCCTCACTTCGACCCAACCCTTAAAACATGAAATTCAGCCCTCACAAAGCAAATTACACTCTTTTCTCTCATATTGCTCTCAAGATCAAAACCTAGAACATCAATTCCAAGATCAATTCTCAAGAACACTCCATCAATCTTCAAGAATTCAATTGTTAAGGTATGTGAAGTATTCATCCAAGGGTTTCCTTCCACCCTTGGAGTTCAAGAAACTTTTTTTTACAAGTTAATTGATTTCATAGATTTTATGTTGGATCTTGAATGTATTAATGATTATGATGTTAATGGTGATCTAATTCTATGATTTGTCCCAAGTTTCATGCAAACTATTTAATTGTGAATTAAATTTTGTGAACTATATGTCGAACTCTTGAATTGCATGTTGAATGTAGAATCCATGATATTACTACATGTTTATTGATATGTGAAATACCTATGCTCCCCAAGTGTTTGTCAAAATGCTTATGTGAAATACCCATGCTCCCCAAGTATTTGTCAAAATGCTTATGTGATTAGACTAGTCCAAGCATAACATGTTATTGTGTGATTTCAATCATGCACAAGCTCATGTATAGCAAGCGTTTGACAAAAATGTCTAAGTGAATGTATTATTAACAAGCTAGTACCATTATGCTACTAAAGTTATGCAGTGATTTACTTTTCATGCTATCGAATCCTAGGGGTATTTAATACCTAATAATTTAGTTGTATATCGAGAGCCAGTGTCAGTTACAGAGCAGTATTAGTCATATCATGATTAATAGTTCAGTAATCAGTTCAGAACTCAGTTCAGAATTCAGTGAACTCAGTTCAGTTCAGTTAGATAGTACGATCAGTAACAGTTCAGTCCAGCCTAGTATAGTTTAGAACTCAGTCCAGTGTCTATTCAATTGGGAGTAGGATTCAGCACCGAGTGAACCCAAGGATGGGGACTCACCTGTCAGTAGAGGGTGTGATCCTTAGAAGCAGTTCTTGTGTTCCAGAACTACGTAACCAGCATAGGTTGAGACATCAACCTGCCAGTTGAGGGTTGATGATGTGTCCTAACTGTTAGTTGAAGGTTCCACCGTTCTCATTCAGAGCACCTGCCAGATGAGGGTGACTCAGCTTATCTTTACTCGTGGCACGGTACTGACACCCTTCCAACTGGGGTTCCAGGTTGGACCCTAATCCATTTAGAAAGGGGTATATCGGTTAAATGATTACCTCCCACAGTCTTAGTTTCAGTCTTCAGAATAGAACTTAGTTCAGTTCTACAGAAATCCGAACTATTAGACAAAATCACTCAGTTAAGTACAAAACTTAGAATAGTTCCACAGAATCAGGACTGTCAGATACAGTCACCCAATTAACAGTAATACAGTATCAGTAAACTCAGATATCAGTAAATCAGTAATTTAGAACTCAGTATCCAGTGTTATCACGACCTCAGTTACATTTTATGTATTCATGCATGTACTCTCATTCACTTATACTCATGTTATTTAGTCAGTATTATTCCTACATATGAACCCATGCATCTCAGCCTACCTCGCTTAGCATACCAGTGTATTCAAAGTATTGGCGCATACCTTTCTTTTGCACTATAATGTCTTATATCATAGGTTCAGACGCACGGGCTCCCAATCATACTTAGTAGCTGAATCCATCAGCAACAGACTAGTGGTGAGTCCTCATTGTTCGAGGATAGATTTATTATTCTAGTATTTTAGTACTCAGTTTATTTCAGTAGTCGGAGTTAGTTGGGGACTTGTCCCATCAACTCCCTATTCAAACAGTAGAGACTTATCAGACATAGAGTATTTTTTAGACAGATGTTCAGTTTACAGTATTAATTTCAGTATTCAGTAATTGATTTTCAGTTTTGAACCTTATGGCTATTTTTGCCTAAATTCTGCATTTTTCAGTATTGTTATTCAGTTATTACAGCAGGTACCAGTCATGGGTTAGCTTGTGGTCCTTCGGGATTATAAGCACCGTGTAGCGTCCGGGGTACAGACTCGGGGCTTTACACCGCCTCTCCCTCTAGTCTGGGCTCCATCCTCAGGTGTTGGCCCATCATCCTTAACCTCACGAGATCTAGTCATCTTTATTTGTGTAGAAAAGAGTGGAACACAACTTAGAACATTAGGTAAAAACAACATGCATGACTAGGAATCAAAATATAAAAGTTTTTCCTAAAGACATCTTATAGCTTCTCAAAGATAGATACAAATATGTACCAATTCATGAGACTCTACCGGACATACTGCTCTTACACTTATGAGATCGGTGAACCTGGCTGCTTTGATATAAGTTTATCACGATCCAAATAAACTAGTTCATGATGGCATTTATCGTGTTCCAGCCTTGATAAGTAACTCGATCACTCAAACTGATACCAAAAATACGAAAATAACTAAGGCGAGACTTCTAGAATAAAGTCAAACCAACACAAAAAATAGACAAAATGAAAATCTGAATAACATAACATAATAAAAAACCTCAAGAAGTGATGTCAAAGTGTTGAACATCTAATAAACTAATACATCATCTAAATATAAGTCAAATACAAGGTTTGTCTTCGAAAATAAGTAAAGACATAATAAGGTAAGAGGAGGTTCAAAATTTGACTCTGATTCGAGAACAACCTAGTACGTTGATCACAATATTAGATAAGCACGAATCAGCTATCACAAAAAGTACCTGTACTAGGATCTGCATTGAAAGGATATAATAGGAGTGAGTACGGTCCACTTGTACTCAGTAGGTATCATAACCCCACTAAGCA
Organism: Capsicum pubescens; assembly: GCA_030864215.1. Classification (NCBI taxonomy): domain Eukaryota; kingdom Viridiplantae; phylum Streptophyta; class Magnoliopsida; order Solanales; family Solanaceae; genus Capsicum; species Capsicum pubescens. The sequence continues at coordinate 69,887,512 of CM061543.1, read as the reverse complement.
AACCAGAAATTAAGATAAGTAAAATATATTATAAGAACGTCACCTGAAAATAGAAAAATCTCAAACGGTAGCTCACATAATTTCCACTAACAGTTCCAATATATAAGTATACAAAAAAAAACATTGATATATATATATATATACGAAAATACACTGAAACTAAGCACAAGTCAAGGAAACTATGGAAAACAAGCAAGATGCGTATATAAGTGCAATACAATGCAATGTGGATGGGATGAATGATGAAAGTTATCGCATGACTTTTTGTATACCAAGCTCGCAGCTATCTGGTAGTATTCATGGGGGGTTCATAATCTATATACTATAACTCAAATCTCAAACCAACATTGCCGACAAATGACCTTGGATAAGAATTTTTAAAATCGAGTCATTTTATTTCAATATAGTGTTTCTCAATGGTAGTGGTGTCTCATGAATATATATGTATTGAATGAGGATGTAATATTTACAATCAACTCAATATGATGATATTCAATCCATCCAACACGTGTATATATATAAGTGAACCCAAAAATCAACTCAATAGGTCAATAATTCATGATTATCAACTCCATTTAGGCACCATCAGAATAAATATGCATGCATTAAATCATTAATATCATATTAACCCCTAACTCAGGTATTTTTATCATGATAAAAGCAACCAATGTGAAAATAAGGCCTATATCAGTGAAATAAACCTCTATACGGGTATTATGCCTAGAATAAAGGTATTTCAATGCATGTATAAGGCCAATAATGTCAAATAAAGCCCCCATATAGGCAACACACGGTGTCAGATATCACAAACCAACCACAACAGAATATATGCCCTCATACGGGCACACAACAATCAAAATAATCTCAAAATATAAACTCCATAGTTATTTTCCTCAACTCATAGCATACTTTATTTATTCATTAACTATCCAACTTAATCAGAAAGAAGTTAAGCTATAACTTACCTCAAGACGACGAAATTTCAATCTAAAGTGCTTCAATATGAAGCCTTCCCATTGTGAACGACCTCAGAATCAACTACAATATTTAAAAATAGCATCTACGCATTAAAAGAAAGCTAACGGTATTCATATTATTCATATTCAGATCGGGATAAAAATGAATTTTAAAAATGAGTTTGAAAATGAAATGGATAAAATTAGAAATTTTGTTTTAAAAACACATTTCCTAAGATTATAAGAGTCTACAGGAGAAAAGTCACGCAAAAATGGATTAAAAACGAGTTTCAAAATAAAAGAAAAAGCTTTTTCAAACTTTACCAGTAAAAAATCTAATTTTTCATTTTGAAATCATGATTTAAAGGTATTTTAGATGATAAGATCGATGAAAACTAATAGGAATAAGGTTTTGGATCTTACCCAAGCTCAAATGGTGAAGAAACCCTCAAGAATCATCCAAATCCGAAGCTTAAAGGTCCAAAAATTATGAGAATCGAGAAAAAGAGGTTGCACCAGATATTTGCAAGTGCTGACTTTGGTGCAAGCTTTCCAAGCTTGATCGGACCCTCGTGATTTGATTGGGACCCCACAAATATAATTAATATATGTTACTGGGCTATTTTCGATGTTCCAAACTCAATGGCGACGTTGAATTTTTGAAAAAGGGTAGTTATCCATAAATTAACCCTCGAGACATTATTTCACTATTTTTTCAAACGAAGAGTCTTTGAAATCGAATCAACCTTGCTAGTGACTCAAATTCGATATCTCAGATTTGCTGGCGCAGTCCATTTTGCCTTCACTCAAAATAATAAATATTGATCAAAGTCAACTATCACGCAAATCATTCTCAATTACATCAAAAAATGTGCTAATCATTCCCGAGCCTCAAAATCAACATGTGGCAACTATGAAGAAGGGCAAAATGGTCAAAATACATAAAAATGGAGAATCCACAAATTCAGGCCATTACACATTTTTATATTAAGTAAAAATTTAATTTCAACATATTCATTTTATCCTAAATGAAATAATTTGTAGTCACAGAAATATCTATCACTAATTTTGGACCACAAGTTTCAAAAATTCGTCTTTCTTTCTTAAATTTTGTATCAAATCAAACTATCTTATTTAAATTGAGACGGAGCGAGTAACTATTTCAAATTGTCAATTATTATGACTTTTAGTAATTTTTATGTAGTTTTCAAATATATTATCTTAGGAATAATTTCAAATATTTACAATTAACTAATTGAAAAAATAACATAAACTTAATCCTTAACTTACCATATTTACACAAATTTCCACCCTTACAAAGTAATTACAAAAAACCAACTAACCATATATATTCGTTGAATGTATTGGGAGTTAATTAGGTATCTCGACAGACCAAAAATAAAAAAAAATATCGAAAGCTAAATATGTATCCTTAAAAAGGATAAAATGTATCTTTATTGAATTTATTATGTATCTCGACAAGCCTAAAATCAGGAAAAAAAAATATCGAGAGCTAATTATGTGTCTTTACCAAAAAAAAATGTATCTTCGTTGAATATATCGGGAGCTAATTATGTATCTCGATAGACTCAAAATTAAATTTTTAGTAATTATGTAAAATGTCAAAATTTTTTGTAACTAAATTTCAGACTGTCAGGATTTATGTTGTTTGGCCTAACTAATTTACATTGCAAAAAATAGCCCAAAATGACATTATTAATTTAGCCCAAACTTAATAGTCCATTTTTAATAAGAACACATTTTTGACGCTATAACAGTGTACACAAAATTATGTTTCAAATAATCTTTCTTCCACTATTTTATTAGTTTCTTTATTACTACTATTAGAAGTGGCTTAGTTTCAATATGCCTATTTAAGCACTAAGGGCGTTTTCATCTTTTTCAATATAATTGATTATGTGCGCGTTACAAAAAGCAGAATTCACCTCTTTTCTTCTTGCTTGTCAGAAAACGAATCCTCTAGGACCTTCGTCTCCTTTCTTCCTCTTCCTCTGTATGTATATCTCTATGTTATTCTATGTATGTATATCTCTATGTTAATATAGTAAATAGTAAAGCTCTAATTCCTTCTCAGGTCGATTCTTCATTGTTCTTCGTTTATGATCTGTGAGTTCTCTTTCATATTATAGTTTAATTTGGAGTTTCTTTTTTATGTTTAATCTTGCTTCTTGCTCCGATTTGAGAATTGATTTGGAGTTTTTTTTTTCTTTTTGGTTATGAGCTCAAATTTGGGGCTTTTTGGTTCTTTGTTAGTGGTTATGAGCTCAATTTGAGGCTTTTTGATTCTTTGTTACTGGTTATGAGATGAATTTGGAGCTTTTTGATTCTTTTTTAGAAACCGAATTCAGAATAATAAGATTTACCGTCTGAAAAAAATAAATTGTTGTGTTGTAATAAGATTAAATATCTCTCCTTGCATAGAAATTTCATGCGTTTTCTTTTATCTTGTACAATTTTGTTGAATTGAAGTGTGGCATAAGTAATTTACCTGAGAATTGTCACATAGAAAACCCTCCATATGAATGAAAATTGGGGCACTGAGCAAACCTTGGCTTAGAGAATAACCAAAGTTTACAAAATCACAGGGAGTTACAATTTAATGGAAGCTTAGCCCAAGTCTTGATTATGAACTGTGACTACAATATCAGCTCCCACTCTTTTACTGGTGGAATCTTTTAGTATGTCCTGCTATATTTATGTGAGAGTGTCTTCTTTTGGTTAATGTTTGTGATTTTTCAGTCCCTTCATAGCAAACAAATATAATTCTTTATTGAATGTTAAATTGTTGCATACTGTTTGTATTCTCTTGCCATCTCTTCTGTCATTTTTTCTCTCTTTTTCTTTTTCTCAATTACGGAATTTGTATTTTCTCTACGCAAGACTAACATGGTGATTAGTGGATATAAAGAATAAGAATAACGAAGAGAAACATGAAAGAATAAGCTTACAACACTCCAAAAATTTAAGGACGTGTTACTTGAATAAGCAGATGTAGACATATTTCTTGTCTCTTGGTTCCTCAAAATAAGTAGCATTGAAATGGATCAAATTAGCATTATAGCAGTATTTTTAATCTTTCAATGAACTACCAAATTCAAAAGTACAAATGAGGGAGAACATAGACATCAATCACCTATTCCAGGCAACATAGCTTGAAAGAGCTTATCAAGAGCTGAACAAGATTTGTAGTCTTTACTTTCCGACTTGAAAAAATTGGTTGATGGGTGTTTGGAGCTTTTATATATGCTTGATAATTTGATTCTTTCTCTAGATTGAGTTTCAAGATTTTATAGAATTTGCAATTCTATTTCTCGCTATCTACAATTTATACATCTTGTTTTTGTAGAAGAAGACTACTTTAAGTTATCCTCTTTGTGTAGAAGATTAGAAGATTGCTTTGTGGTTATTGTACAAGTACTTTTTTATCTATTAATCTCCTATATTGAAAAAATTAATTTTACTGACTGTGTAAAAACTGCAAATGTTCTCATCAAGTGCTCCAAAAATAGTACGCAGTATATAACTTAGCTTAGCAATATTAGAAAAGCTGGATTTCATATGCATGTTGCTTGTGTTTTATCCCGTAGAATTAGTTGAGATTTGTGAAAGCTAAAACACAAAATAAAGTTATGTTTCTTTTTAAATTTTTTTCTCTTGTGTTCTTGAATTTGCTTCCGCAGGATGCACTTGATATTGAAAACACAACACATACTTGTAATGAGACAATCTAAAATTACAAACATCCATATAATGAGCAATGAAGTAACTAACATTCTATCTAATTTCACACTGAATAAAGGACACAGAGGAACAACACATTTGTATACCTAAAAGAAGAGATCTCCTATTGGTTCTATCAGAGGACAGAACTTTTTGTTTTGAAAAAAATCTCTTGTTTGTTTATATTCAATGTCTGTATAAAGAGTTGGGGTCCATTGAGTCTTATGTTCATTTCTTGCTTTAGATATTTCATCTGACTTCTTGTTGATATTCTTTCCTATTTCCTTAATTCAGTGAGGAATAGTTGTTTTAATGTCAACATTCTTTTCTATTTTCTTAATTCAGTGAGGAGTACTTGTCTTGCTATCAACTTTGGTGAGCTTCTGATTATTTTTAATATATGTCTGTAATTTGATCACTGTAAAGATATGTCCTCTTCATCGATATGAGGTAGGAGTAAGGTGTAAATGTATTCTACAAGTTTACGTCCCCAGACTCTATATGTGAAAATACAAATATCTGTAATTTGATCACTGTAAAGATATGTTCTGTTTATCAACATGAGATAGGAATAAGGTGTAAGTGTACAAGTTTACCTTCCCCACACTCTACATGTGGGAATACACAGGGTATGATGTTGTTGTTGTTGTTGTACACTCCAATCGGTAAAATTTTAATTCCGAATCTACGTGCTTAAATTTTCATTTTTAGTTCTTTGAACCAAAGTAGTATAGTACCCTGGCATGTGCTAGGCAGAATGCCATGGTGAGATGGCGTTGTAATAACAGAGTTGATGTTGAGCTCATTGATGATGTACTCTGATTTGTACCACCATGTTGCACACAATTTATGCTATGCTCCAAACAACATTCCAAAATCTCCAAATTTAGTATTACATCATCAACATTAATATAATGGATGCTAACTAAAAACCTCTGTAAAGATTATAGATCTACATAAAGGGGTGATAATGCAAAAAAAATAAGAAAGCGACTTTTAGGTGTGCCTTGGTGTACAGGATGAGATAGATAAGAAAATTTTGTAACATTATTTTTGTTTCGCCTTGTATATATGATATTAATCTATCGTTTTAATACAAATTATGAGAAAGTAATCCAGAGACTAATGAGTACGGCGTCTTAGTTACTGCGGGAAAGAGTGAAGCCTACAAAAATACGCTTAATTTGCTACTAAGTTTCAATTTAACTTCAGTTTGTCTTCACCTTGCCTATTTTCCAACAGGCTATGAATGCTTCTACGTGCTATTTGTTATTCTGGATTACATTGACTGGGTATATGTGTTGTCAGTTTGCATCTCTTACTGTTCTACTCAATCTGATAAATTTTAACAGTTCCTTCATATGACTCTATTAGAATTTGGACACTTAGTGATAACCTTTTGCAATTATTTTCGCCTACAGTATGAATTTACGAATCTGCAACTATTTCTACCACACTTCTAGCTAGAGGTATGTTCTTGCATGTTTTTAAGCCCTTCATTCTGTTTTGTTTTCCTATACTACAGTTCTTTCTATCTTGAATTTTTTTGTGAGGTATGATTTGGTTTGTTATTACTATTTTTAAGTGTTATCGTGAACTTATTTTACTTCGCTCTGAATAGGGAACAAAACAAAGTAAACATATAATATATGTTGTATATTCAGGATAGATAAGGTGGTGTTCAAATGTCAAACAAAAGTAATAAAAATAATCTGAATACTGAAAAAGTCTACGCTGATAAAAAAGCTAGACGACGTGAATTATACATGTTGATGCAATCCGATAAGAAAAATACCTTTCTAGCCCGGGCACGGTCAAACTCAGTTGCATCATATAGTGTCACTGGTGCTAGCTGCAGCACTGCCACATCATTTAATGTACCTTGCTCTAAGGACTTTACTACAGGTGAGATAATTGGATAGACTGCAGCTCATGCTTATCTCCTGTTAAAGCTCACTTTGACATCTTAAGAAGTAACTTCAATGTGGAGGAAGTAGTTCCAGGGCACTTAGATGCTTGGAAAAAGCCCACCCAGTAACAAATTATGCTACCTTAAAAATAGTTCCTCAGTGTAAATTTTGTGTTGTCCAGTTAAACTTGATGTATGTGCAGGGCTTGTCCTTAACACACCTGCATTGACCACCACAACCTTTTGGCTTTCATCACTAAGGATCATGGAGTATGCCTGATTAACCCCAGGAGTAGGGTTCATCATGAGTATTTGACTCCTGGCTTGCAAGCACATTTTTTGACGGTCTTCATTAAATTTGATATCACTGTTAGAAGTTGAGAGATTGTAATGCTCTTTTCTTTTGTTATCAATGATATATGTACATCTTTTTGAATTATGGTTGACACTACTCTTTCCTGTGCTCCACTGCTGCAAATGTTGATGTCGTACGCTTCTGCTACCTACCTTTTGAAAAACATCAGGTATAACAAAAAACTATTACTACACTGTCAAAGAATTTTTTTTACAAATTCTATCTACGCATGATACCTTCTCCTCTATTTAAAAAAATTAATGTAAACTATGCACTACTTTTTATTATAATCTAAAAGTTTATTTTGATTCCAATCTTCCACAGATACTTTTTGTCAAGTGCCGATTCACACTACAAAAAAGACAGAGAAGTCAAAGCACAACACTATGTAAATAGCATCAAATGTAAATATTTAGTATGGGATATAAATATCTGATGTAAACAATGCAATTACAACTGATATAAACTCTTGTAAACCCCATATTACTACATTATATATGCAGTCAAATTAAATTTGGCTGAGGGTAATTTCGTCATTTCAAGCCGGCAGGCGTGAGACTAATCTCCGTTCCTCGGTCAGCGCATTTTGCGGTAGGAACTAGCCACAGAGTTTGCTCCATTCGCCAGAGGCGGAGCTGTTGCCTCTTTATTACGCGTGTGATATTGAGTATGTGTTGTTCTCTCCGTTCCTCTCCCATTTCTGTCGCCACCTTTGTTACCATTATTAAATAGGCAACGACCAACAAAGGAGAACCGAAATTAGCGTTGCTTTGCTTCTTTTCTGCCGGGTATATCTTCCTGCTTCAATTTTTGATTGCACAGGTTTTGTTCGGCTTTTTGACTTTTCGATTATCCAGATTTTGTCTGCTGTGACCAAGCTTGTTTGTCGAGTGACCAAGGAGTTAATAACTCAAATGGTCACTCAACTTTGGACTTTTATCTTAGAAAGTCACTCAACTTTGACCTTTACTCAGAAAGTCACTCAACTTTCACATTTAAACTGAGTGACTTTCTGAGTTAAAATGTGAAAGTTGAGTGACTTTCTGAGTAAATGTGAAAGTTGAGTGACTTTATGAGTAAAAGATGAAAGTTGAAAGATGAAAGTTGAGTGACTTTCTGGGATAAAAGTTCAAAGTTGAGTGGCTTTCTGGGATAAAAAATCAAAGTTGAGTGACCATTTGAGTTATTAACTCCTTGTTTGTCTTAAGGATTTGTGAAATTGGGGTTGTCCAGTGTCAGTGAAATTACTGTTTTTGTTGTGACAGATTTCATTGGTTTGGGAATTTTGAATTCTTTGTCGCAAAATTTGAACTTGTTCTTACCGGTTTGCGTACTGGTTTAATGAAATTAGGGTTAGTGTTCGACCCTTCTTTGCTGCTTTCTGGAGTTTTTTAGAGCTTATTTTAGGGATAAGGAATTGAATTTCCCCTGCATTAGTGAAATTGTCCTTTGTGTTGTACAAAATTCGATCTGTGTGGTAATTTGGATTTGTGCTCTGCGATTGAGATATAGTCAAATTAAACCCGAGTTAGTGAAATTTGCGTTTGGGCTGTAAAAAAAAAATCTGTTTGGAAATTGTGAGCGGTGTCCCAGTTGTATTGCTGCTGCTCGCTGCAATGTCTAAGCTTTTGGTGCTATGATTTTTCCATTTCTTCCTACCAGTAGTGTGTTGGCTGGTTTTTAAACTCCATAGCTGCTTCAGTGATACACGCTTTAATGTATTCCTTTTCACTTTTACAGTTCATGTATTCATCAAAAATTTTGCGCATACCTTCGTCTTTATATCGCGTCAATTAGTAATATAGTACTTAAAAGATAGGAGCTTGAATGTGTGCTATTTTACTTGAAATTTTGTTCTAAGCTTCATTATTCATTATGTGAGAAGTCACAGCCATCCTTGGTCCAACTGTTAAGGTTTTATCTGCTTTCGGTTTACGTCGATACACAAATTTGTCCCTTGGATTTTAACCTAAAATATATTGTGACAGTTTATTTTGAGCTCATTTTTATACGGTTTTCAATTATTGCTTCCTATTCTAATGTAGGATTCGCCATAAATGTCATGTGTTCTACAAAAGCTTGCTCTCCGTATCAAAGGTCACAATGTACTTTGTAACTCATTTGTTTCATCGCTTAGAGTCCACTTCATTTTCTGAAAACAAGTGATACAAATTTTCGATACTTTGGTAGCAAGATCGATGAGAGATTTTTCCAGAAATTTTGTTTTCCTTTTTGGTTAATTGAAGTTTTGGCTTTTTCTACTTGCACATGAACTATTGCTTGTTTTCCTAGCCTCCATTATTGTATTTTCATGTTGTTGTTACTGCTTATGGTTGTTCTCATTTCTTCCATTTGTTTGGAGCCGAGGTTCTAACGGAAACAGCCTCTCGTCCTTTTTAAGGAAGAGGTAAGATCTGTGTACACACTGCCCTCCCCATCTGTAAGTATGTTGTTGGTACTTGTACATGAAAAAGGTTAGTTTGTGAGATTTTTAGGTCTTCATTTAGATTACGGTTGTAGTTTGTTGACCGAGCGGAATAACTGTCTGTATAATGGCTGTCTTACATGGACAGAAACAGTGTAAATGTGAAGTGACTATTTGACAGAAGCTGCAACTAGCTGGACATTGGGAAGCTTGATTTCAGCACTAAATAGCTTAGGGTTTTTACATTTTCAGTGGAGAACTTTCTTTTGGAATGAAATGAGCCTGAACGCAGCAAAATGAGTACAGAGGATTTAATTACAGACAACTATTCGGGGATAGTAGGATTGAGGTGTAGAGTGGTTGATTAAGTCAAGTGCTTTCAGCCTAGAGGAGTTGTTGGTTGAGTTTGAAAAAAGGAGTCGTAGTAAAACAAGTATTTGAAGGCTATCTGAATTCTTACTCTTAAATACTTCTCCCTCCGTTTCAAAAAGAATGACCTACTTTGACTTGACACAAAGTTTTAAAAAATAAAGTTGATTTTTGAATCTTGTGGCCTTAAATTAAAGTTGTGTCAAATGTACCAAAATGTCCTTTAATCTTGTGGTCATAAACATGTCATGTGGAAAGTTGAAATTAAAGTATTACAAAAAAAAAAGAAAAAGGGTTATTCTTTTCTAAACGGACTAAAAAGGAAAATAGGTCGTTCTTTTTTAAACGGAGGGAGTATTAGAATTACGTAATATTATATCATAATGGGCTTTGAACCATTTGAAGGAACATACTCTATAGAACTTGCGATTTTTACCAAAAGATATTACAAATCTAATAAAGTAGAAGTAATGCTATTCAACTTGGTAAAAGTTACTTATCAGTAATGAATTACAAAAAGTTACCAATCTTGTTTACCTTTAACCAAGACTAAGATGGTTCAAGAAAACACTGTTCCTTAAGCTTGGCCATGTTCCAATTCTTGGCTGGAAAATCATTAATTCGTCTGAATTACATGACCAGCAATTGGATCAAAGAGGATTGGATGAATTATTTATAGTAAGTTACATAATACAAACTGATACATAATTTCTGCTCCTGAAAATCCTGTAGCACTTACGAGTGCGCCGAATATTCATTCAGCTTAACTTTCAAAAGTAAGCCACAGATGAAGTTGTGTAGATAGAGTTGATACACACAGTGAAATAGTTATAACATATTTGCTTTTTCCATTTATAAATTGAGCTGAAATTACTTTTAAATTGTTGCTCCTTCACAGGTAAATATGTTAGTTAGCTTTTCTCTGTGTTCTTTGTAATACAACAAATGGACACTTACATTACGAGTGTAAAAGATTTATCTTACTGTACTACAGAACAGATTTTATGGTAAGATAAAATGATTGCCTTCCAAGTTGATGAAGGTTAGACGATCGATTAGTGAGAATTCACATAGTTGAATCTAACTTGCGACATAGTAGTTGGGTTTTTCCAATCCACAATAACCTTACTATGGCAATTCTATTTCCATAATTTGAATTTTCCTGGATGCTTATCACACTAATCTTACAATCTCCATTCAGTTCCCTATAAAGAGCTAAACTCAACACCCTGCTACTTTTTGGATGGTCATTTGGGTGATTTCAAAATTTACCTGCTTTCATTTCAGTTTATTGAGAATAGGATGTCTTCTTTAACAAGGTGGGAATTGGAACTTTCACCAACAACTAAAAAGGTGAAATTAAAGTTTAGATAGCCAACCAACTAAGCTACTAAAATTTCTCGAAGTGAATTGAGTTACATAAACATTCATTCATTTGTGGAAGCTTCTTAGATAAAAAGAACAGTTCGGTTTAATAAAACTTTTAATTACCAATATGGTTTTGAATGTTATCGATTAAGCTTATCGATTTGTAGATATTAGAGTTTTTAGATATACCCTTTGCTTTATTTGTTTTATATCTTCATTTGGAGTTATGCTAAAGATAAGAAATTTACTGTAACATGAGTGGAAAAGGAGGTGGAGGGGTTGTTATGACTGGTGCTTTTGTGGTTCCTTTGCCTATTTTATTTGCTTTTTAACTATATCTCACCTACTATTTCCTCTGTAAGTTTCTTCTACCTCTTTTTGTTTAGATTTTGATTATGTTTTGTCATTTGAAGTTACATTTGTTGTTGTTGTTGTTTCTTTAGTATATTTTTTCTTGGTTTGTGTTCTTTGTTAGTCTAACTGCAAGGTATTTGTTTTTTCTCTCTATCTCTTTTTCCCACCTCAACATCTGAAGAATGCAATGCTAATATGTAAATATGCTTAAGTGTGCCAGTTCACCTTTTCCCTTTCTATTACAACTCTCCCAAAATCCAGTCTCTACCCACCCTTCGTCTATAATCTGTTACAACCATCTTCTATCTTTCAGCTTCTGCTTGTGTTGTAGTATATGCATAATCTTGGTCTTCCATTCCTTTTTGATAGTCTCGCACACCAAGTGATGTCTTCGCACTGTTCTTCTCAATTTTACTGTGCAACAGGTTTCATCGCAGGCCAAGGATGCACAACTTTTTGTTATCTATGTAAATACAATGTATATAATCTCTTGTAAAACTTGGCTCCATGATAAATACTATGAAATAAATCGTTTGTTCTGCACATTGATGCATTAAATTTAATTTTCCTTCACATTGATGCATTAAATTTAATTTTCCTGCACATTGATGCATTAAATTTAATTTTTCTTTACATGCATCGCGTTGGCCCCTACCCCCCTAGTATATATATAATAGTTATATCTATGGTAGACTCACAAGATCTTTCAATGTTGGGCCCGTGCTGCACGGGCCGTCTCTACCTAGTATAAAAATATTGGCAGACAATATTATACATCAGTATAAAATATATACAATTTTGATTATTTTTTAAAACAAAGTTTTAAAATCTTGATACACAATATTATACTCTCAACTTTACACTATTACAATAGTATCATACTCATCAGAAACCACCTCAAAAGACTAAATTAAATTATCCAAAAATTCAAATTTAGGCTCTTCAATACGCAATCAATTTTTCACAACAATACTCATTCAAAACGAAGTTTATTTGTGAAAATTTGATTTTCAAGCCTTGAAGCTTTGAGCCTGAACGATGATTGAACACCAAGCTTGTAATTGTATTAGAATTCCTATACAGGTTAGATTTGTTTGGTAGATGTTTTATTAGTTTGTTCTGCAATAGGAGTAACATTAATTTATAAAAAAATTGTGTGCAAAATAAAAAAGTGGAGAAAAAAATCAGCATAAAAAATTTGCTTAGTTTTGCTTGAAAAAAAAATTCCACCACTCAACAAATCTAAGCCTTATAATTAAGACTAGAGGAGCATGGCCCGTGTCAGTACGGGCCTAATATTAAGATATTTATTTGTCTTTTTAATCTTGATATATTTAAATAAAAAATTTTAATAAAACGATTGCATATGTTTTCTAGAATTCATCCAGAATCTAGAATGAGTTCAACATATGTTATTTTAATATATATTTAGATAATTTAAGTTGTTAACTATTGTAATTTATAATATTTTTGTGTAATTTTCAAATTAACATACGTTACTTTTCTTGTCTAAATTTTTGTGGCATTGATAGTCAATTATATTTTAAAAATAATTTAAGTTTTTAATTATTATAATTTATAATACTTTTCTTCTACAATCGTAATTTATAATACTTTTTATGTAATTTTTGAATAATATATGCTACTATCCTTGTCCAGAGTTTTGTGTCGACGATAGCCAATTATATTTTTTAAATAATTTAAATTTTTGATCATTGTGATTTATAATATTTTTTCTATTTCAACTTATGTGGCACAATGCTTAAATGAACATAATAATTAATTAGGAGTGATATATTAAAATCACGATTGAAGCAACGAAGCATAAATATCTTAAATGACTTACAACAACTAATTAGAAGTGACATAGCGAAATTACTATAAAAAATACTTGTGAAAATTTTAAGTGGACCTCATATAAGACGTCAAGTTAATTTGAAACATCAAGAGTTAATTTATCATTTTTATATCTGTTTTATTTTGATTAAATATTATTAATTTTTTAATACTTAAATAACTTATAATAATTAATTAAGGGTGATATTTAATAAAACTATGGTTGAAACAGCTGAAGCAGACATGTCATAAACATCTATTTTAATTTTTTTTTATTAAATATTATTAATTTTTAATATATAAATGACTTATAATAATTAATTAAGAGCGATATAATAAAATCACGATTGAAGCAACTTAATCAGACATGTCAAAAATATTTATTTTATATTTTTTAATTAAATATTATTTATTTTTTAATACATAAATAGCTTATAATAATTAATTATAGGTGATATAGTAAAATCATGGATTCAATATTATTAATTTTTCAATACATAAGTGATTTATAATAATTAATTACGGGTGATACATTAAAATCACGATTGAAGCAGCTGAAGCAGAAATCAGTCAGCTTTTTAATTTTTTTTGTTAATTATTGTTATTTACAATACTTTTTATTTTATTTTCAAATAATATATGTTGATTTATATCTTCTTCTGTCTCGTCCCAATTTATGTGGCACTAATATAATTTTGATAGTCAATCAAATATTTTATGTATTATTCTTAATTTTTTAATACATAAATGAGTTATAATAAGGGGTGATATAGTAAAATCAACGTTTGAAAGACGATAATTTAATATAAAACATCAAGAGTTAATTTCGTATTTTATGTCTATTTTATTTTTTTATTAAATATTATTTATTTTTTTAATACCTAGATGACTCATAATAATTAATTAAGCGATTAATTATGTTATTACTATAAAAATTAATATAATTTTATCATATCCAACAGTAATCGTCGATAACTCACCGGAGTAGTATATTAATTAAATACGGGATGCTATACTTTGCATATGCAAAATATGATATTATTAAACATTATTGGATAGTGCATTATATTTATCTTTCACAATAATAAAATTTTACAATAGATTTTTATTTATTTCTTTTTAACTTGATACATATTGACCCAACACAAATTCTAAGAAAATATTCATTAGAAATTTATTTTATTAAATTAAATTTATTAATTTTGTACTTTAAAAATTTAAACTTAAATTTAACTATAGTATTTCTATATAAGAAAAAAAAAATTAAAATTTTAATTTACCAAAATAAATAAATAAAAAGTTTAATTTTCTATATAAAAGTCAATTAAAATAATAAAATTAATTTACTTTAAATATTTAGTTGCAATTAATTAAGATAATTTTTTATTTTGTCATGATTTATGCTGCACCGATAAAATTTTGAGAGTTGAATAGAACTTTTATTTATTTTTAAAAAAGTATTTTAAATTGTTAATTATTGTGATTTATAATAATTTTTACGTAATTATCGAATAATATATTTACTCCTTGTGGCCCAATTTATGTGGCTTCGATACAATTTTAAGAGTCAGCAAAATTTTTTATATATTTTTTAAATATTTTAAGTTGTTAATTATTATGATTTGCAGTACTTTTTCTTTTGTCTCAATTTATGTGGCATTGCTAAAATAATGAGAGAATAAAATTTCTATATGTGTTTTAAATATTTTAAGTTATTAATTATTGTGATTTGTGGTAGCAAATTAGTTTTGAACATGATAGTCAATTAAATAAAAAAAAAAATTACTTTCAATATGTAGTTATAGTTAATTAATATAAATTAATAGAATATATTAAATATTTAAATCATTATGATGAAACAATAGAATCATTATATATTGGGGCATGATATGTAATTAAGTGAAAATAGGTGGATTTTTTGGTAATTACATGAGGGGACGAAACCACCTCTTCTATATAATAGAAAAAATAATCAACAAAATAGTCAAACATAAGAGTGCTATTTTCAAGAACTCTCTTAATTTTAAATTAATTACAAAATATACCGGATAAATAAAAATCACATGTATCTTACAAATTTGATCTGTGTATCTATAATTTTTTAAGCTATGTATTTGAGCTTTGTATATTAGATACACCCGCCCCGGTGTATCTAGGCTTTCTTAAGCTGTGTATCTCAGATACACCAATATTGTATATTTAGACTTTTTTAAGCTGTGTATCTGAGATGTATCTTAGATACACGAAAATTTGTATTGTACAACTGAGTAATTACTTTGATATGTAACAGTTGTGTATTTCAGATACATCCAAAATTTGTATTGTGTTACTTTGGTATATCTTATAATTAGAGGCTAAACCTCTTATATTTTTATTGTTTGGCCTACAATTAATAATTATAATTAAAATGAATCAATTTAGGTAAGCATTGAAAACCTTGCCTGAATTTTATAAGAAAAAATTACCTAATACCACAACTTAACTTATCTAAACTACTTAAAATTTCTACCATTCTAATTAACTACTTAAATCCCGAATTTACCTTCTCTCTCTAAAATCATCGAATGCATCACTAAACTTACACCCAAACTTCTTTTTTCTCAATTGAAAATCTGCATCCCCCCTCTTCATCTTAATTTCTCCATTAAGGGAGAACTTCTGCAATACAACAACAATCAATAGAACAACATCAATAACAAATTAGCAAAGCCCTAATGAAGAACACCCTCTAAGCGAATCTTTTTTTTTTCTATTGTCTAATTGAATTTCTATCAGAGTTAACTCCAAAGGTTTGAGATTTCGTCCGATTCGTTTTAAATCCAAAGGTTCGATTCCTTATTTTTCTGAAATAAAATCAAATTAGACGATGGTCTCAAACAGTTGCAAAACTCTCCCACAAGACGAAACTTTTGATGCCGCAAGGCGAATTAAGGATGATATATTTGTTGGATCTACGGCTAATGATAACGATGACGACTTTGAGATACTTGAGGTTTATTAAAAGGATATGCATAAAGAATGATGTATCTGGTTGAAAATATGACAAAATTTATGTATCAAGATACTTTTTTGCGTTACTGATACATAAAATATATATATCGAAATGAGATCTGTGTCACTAATACATAAGAAATTATGGATCTTGTAATACCCCAAACTTTTTCTAGCTTAAATTCGTTCCTAGAATGTTAAGGGATGTCTTTGAAAATTAAATAAGTTTTCCATCGATACCAAATTAGCTCAAATCCAACACTCGGTGAAGAAGTTAGAGAATTTTTAAGTTGACAGTGTGCCAACTGGGCAGACACCGTGTCGCGGTGAAGGACAATTTCATAATTGTCACTTTCATTGGACCACCGCGATGTTGGTGCATCGCGGCGAGGTCCAAATTCCCATTTTTCAATTTTCAGTGGACCTCCGCGATATTGGTGCGTCGCGGAGAGGTCCATTTTTCCAATTGTCGAATTCTAGTAGTCCAACGCTATAGTGGTGGTTGCGCCGAAGGCCAAAATGGCATTTCTATAGGGCACCGCGATGGTGGCGCGTCGCGTTGAAGTTTCAGGTCCCAAGTGTCAAAATTCAGTGGGACAACGCGATAGCTCTGCGTCGCGGAGGACCCCAATTTCCCATTCGTCAGTTTTCAGTGAGCCACTGCGATAGTGGCGCATCGCGGTGGCCCATTAAATAGGGATCCCAGTTCATTTTTTTCAGTATCGTTTAGAAGTTAAAAGGGGTATTTTGGACTTTTTTTAGCCCCCAATTCCGTCCAAACACAAGATTTAAGACTATTACAAGCATCTTATGAGATTTTTCTAAACCAAAAACCCTAAGCTTCAACAATCAACCTCAAGAATCCTAAGATTCCACCATTCTTTTTCCAAATTAATTCAAGATCAAGATTCCCAACACAAGAATTCCAAGAACCATCATTCAAGAGCACAAATAGAGTCTCAAAAGCAAGGTTGTTCATCTAGTTCATCATCCAAGGTATGTGGGGTCTTGAACAAGGATAAACCTTTCATCCTTGTGCCCAAAACTTAATTATGATTTCAATTTTACTGAATATTCTATGATTTCCCATGAAATTTAAGTTAGGGTTGATACCCAAATCCTCATTATTTTAGTTTATGAAATTATTATTATATTTAAGGCTCCAATTGCAAGAAATTTACATATGTTCATGTTTGAAATTATAAGATTCGTATTATGAGTTATATACCATTATCTTGACTGAGATTGTTAAAAGCTTTTAAGATGATTATTGAGCATGAAGTTTAAATCTGATTATTGATGTAATTATTGATGCATTAAAGCTTTATACTTTGAGTTCTAAGTACTATTGATGATTTTATAAGGAGATTATGATCTCAAGTCCTATTGATAAGTTTTGATTAGTGCTTTCAAAAGAAAAGATTGATATTTTGATCCTAAGCTAAGATAGGAATCCACATTATTCATATGGTTTATGATTTAAAACAAAGAGAAGCATAATTGGTTTTAATTACGAACCCTTGTGCTATTTTAAGATAGATTCCTAAAAATTCTGAGCAATAAGTATGGGAGTAGTATTTAGCACCGAGTTGGGTATAATTTCAAGGTCTCATCCCCCAGAACTACGAGCCACCGTAGGTTTTAAACGCCCATAGTGGGCTAAGATAGTGATCACTTAAGTTAAGGTTCTATTCCGATGGCAAGGATAGAACAACTCTTCCCAACGTGGGCAAGACGTTAGACTCCATGTCAGTTCACATGGTTTATGTCAGTTAGAAGAAACTCCCTAAGTCCCAAAGTCCCAAGATTTTCAAAGCTCCCAAAGCTTCTAAGTTTCAAAAGAAAAGAATGATAGAAAAGTTTTTATAAGACTAAGGGTTATGGCTCACTACTTTTACAAGTATGATTTGTTATACATGATTTTATATTTCGATATTTTAGATAATCAAGCTTATGTGAGTCATATACATCCAGCATGCATTTACTTTCTAATTACGATGATGTCTTATTTATGCATTACACCCCCATATACTCGGTACATCCTCAAAGTATTAATCTACATATATGTCTATGTGCTACATTGTCTTATAATGTAGGTTCAGGTGTTCAGTATCAGCAGCGTGAGTAGTTCGAGCATCTCTATCTACGCTCCCACGGTTGTGAGTCCTCATGATTCGATGGCCTACTTCTTCAGATTTTCAGCTTTCATAGTAGTTGATTTATTGTTTCAGTTTAGTCTGAGTCAGTCGAGGGTCTGTCCCAATGATTCTCTAGTTCCTTAGCAATAACGGCTTGTCGGACTACGAGTTTATTTACAGACTTTCAGTATTTGCTATTCTGATAGTATCTGCATTTTATTCAGTTCAGTTTTGGTATGATTCAACATTATTTCTTGACTAGTTTATCTTAAAGTAAGGTTCCGACCTAGTAGCAGGCTCAAAGGGTTAACTTGGGGCTACTCGTAGCCTTGAGCACCGTGTGACGTCTCAGGATCAGATTTTGGGCCGTTATAGATCTGGATGAGTGTCTCTTGAAAATATATCAAAATTTATATATCAAAATACTTTTTTTTTATGTTAATGATACATAAGACTTATGTATCGGGATAAGATCTGTGTTTTGATACATAAGAACTATGTGTCGATTGTAGTGATTTTTTGATGAACTTGTGTGTGAATTTGGATTAATGGTGGTATTTCATCGATTGAATGGTTTGAATGACGATGGTGGTGACAGTTATGTGCTTTCCAATGAAAAAAAAGAAAGTTATTAATTTTTGGAAATGAGATTCAGCCGAAACAACGACCGGCAAGGAAGGGTTTGCCAGGTTAGAGCTCACGGTAGTTTTGAAGATGTTGTGGTTTCTTAAGTGATGCAAGTTCTCCGAAGATGGAGTTTGGGTCGGTGTCAGCTTTTGCGATTTTTGAAATAGAGGGTTTGACCGATTACAACTTACGGAGGTAATTAGGCATGACATGGGACAATTACAGCTTACAGAGGACATGACCCTTGATAGAAAGGTGTGGTGGATGCATAGTAGGGTAGAGGGGTAACAGGTAGGATTACGTCCGTAATAGTAGAGAGGAGTGCTCTGTTTGTATCTGTGTCTGTAGTTTCTTGTAACCTCTTATTCGTGGTATTTTGGTGATGTCTATGCTTTCGAAGAACTAGTTTATAGTATTACTTTGTGGGTGTCTTATTTCCTTTTATTATCTAGTGGTGTGATATTCTCTTTTATTGTTTTCTTTTATGTTTTTTGTTTGTTATACTGTTATATGTCCTGAGTCGGGGGGTCTATCAGAAACAACCTCTCTATTTCATCTGAGGTAGTGGTGTGGACTGCGTACACTTTATCCTCCCAAACCTCACTTTTATGGAAATACACTGAGTATGTTGTTGTAGGATTTGACCGGTCAAAATACTCTTATTAGTTCTTTTTAAAAAATTCTCTTAAGAAAGAACCAATCACCTACTTGAAACTTTTTTAACATGCATTAATTTCTTGTTAGGACGTATCGATTATCAAATTATGTATCCGGAAATCAAAATAAGAAATTTTATGTAATTCTAGGAATAACCGGTTGGAACTCATGTAAGTTTTACATTTTGTAAAGTAACTTTTCATTAAAATGAAGTTTTAGTTAAGAAATGATATAGTTTAGGGGGATAACGACAACATATCATAGTTTAAATATTAAAGTGACAATCATGAATACATTAAGTGGATAACAACAACATCTCATAATTTAAGGTATTAAAATGATAATCATAAATAATTTAGGTGAATTTTAAGGTATTAACCCTAAATAAAATTATAAAACAAGTAAATAATCGAATTCTAAATTCTCCAACCCTAAAAGTATGAATCGCGCCGTTGTCTCTTCTCTCTTTCACTTTCCTCTATTTGTCATCTACATTCTTCAAAAGATAATGTCCAAACATTTGTTGTTACTTAAAAATTATGGCACGACTTTACCCAAGTTCAAACAGGTAATTTTTTTATGTTACTTAAATATTTTTTTTAAAATTTAGTTATTTTTACGATATAACTAATAAATATTGCTAATTGCATATGAAATATAGACGGTAGATGGAAATGATGATGGTAAAACAATATTATGCTATAGTGTTCTAGATATTCTACTAATATATAAGTAAAGGTTTGGTAGTACTATTAATTTGTCTTATTCTCTTTCTTTCATTTTTTTTTTACTATTACTATTACTGCTATTATTTCTATTTCTATTCTATTTATTTATTATTATTATATTATTTTTTTACTACTTATACTATATATAAGTGAAAGTTGGGGTGACTATCAAGGGTATTTCGATAATTTTAATCACCCCAATCTTTACTTATATATAGTAGTAAATAAAATGGTTACACATGCATATGATTTTTTCTAATATTTATTAGTTTTGTCCTCATTTTTATCGTGCAATAAAATGGTTACACATGCATATTGCTTTTTTCTTATATTTATTAGTTTTGTCCTCATATATTATTTTAATAATACTTTTATTTAAACCTTTGTAATTGAATTATATATGATAATATTTTTTTTATAAATATCTTTTTGTTCCTTATTAAATGACTATTAAGGGTATTTCGATAATTTTATGGTGCAATAAGTGAAGGTTGGAGTGACTACCAAGGGTATTTCGGTAATTTATGTATTATTTTAATAATATTTTTATTTAGACCTTTGTAATTGAATTATACATGGTAGTATGTTTTTATAAATATCTTTTTGTTCCTTATTAAATAACTATCAAGGATATTCCGGTAATTTTATGGTGCAATAAGTGAAGGTTGGGGTGACTAACAAGGGTATTTCGGTAATTTTAGTCACTCTAACCTTCACTTATATATAGTAGTAATATCTTTTTGTTCTTTATTAAATAACTACCAAGGGTGTTTTGGTAATTTTATGGTGCAATAAGTGAAGGTTGAGGAGGCTATCAAGGGTATTGCGGTAATTTTAATCGCCTCAACCTTCACTTATATATAATAATAAATAAAATGGTTACACATGCATATGATTTTTTTCCTTATATTTATTAGTTTTTTCTTTATTTTTATGGTGTAATAAAATTATTACACATGCATATTGCTTTTTTCTTACATTTATTAGTTTTGTCCTCATGTATTATTTTAATAATATTTTTATTTAGACCTTTGTAATTAAATTATACATGGTAGTATTTTTTTATAAATATCTTTTTGTTCCTTATTAAATGACTATCAAAGATATTTCGGTAATTTCATGATGCAATAAAATGGTTACACATGCATATTATTTTTTCTTTATATTTATTAGTTTTGTCCTCATTTTTATGGTGCAATAAAATGGTTACACATGCATTTCTTTTTTCTTATATTTATTTGTTTTATCCTCATTTACTATTTTAATAATATTTTTATTTAGACTTTTGTTATTGAATTATACATGATAGTAATTTCTTATAAATATCTTTTTGTTCCTTATTAAATTACTTCTTGTTTTATACCCCAAGGGTATTTTGATATAAAATGATTATACATGCATATTGTTTTTTTCTTATATTTATTAGTTTTGTCCTCATTTTTACGGTGCAATAAAATGGTTACACATGCATATTCCTTTTTTCTTATATTTATTAGTTTTGTCCTCATGTATTATTTTAATAATATTTTTATTTAAACCTTTGTAATTGAATTATACGTGGTAGTAATTTTTTATAAATATTTTTTTGCTCCTTATTAAATGACTACTAAGGGTATTTCGGTAATTTTATGGTGCAATAAATATTTCGAAATCGATGTATGTCTCCTCAACTTATATATTTGAAACTTTCAAATGAGACATGCATCATGTACTTTTTCAGGAATGTCCAAACGAAAGACGTGCCTGCCAACTGTAGTTGCAACAATCTAGCTAAATTTTTATCCACTTATATAATCACTTTTGTATTGGTTGAACCAGTCTAGCAAGCTCAATTTTGTTCCACATTGAATGTATATAATATGTTAACATCAGTTCATTGTACTATATATTTTTTTCTCCTATACTAAATAATTAAAACAAGTAGGCAATAATCTTCTCCAAAGTTGGATCTCTTTTCCACATTAGTGTTGTCAAAATACCCGTGCCTTGCACGGGCACGGGTATCTAATTTTATAAAAGTCGTACTCTTTTGAAGGAGTTTATTTTATTTTTTAAGAAAAAAGTGTTAAAAATACCCCTCAACTTTAAAAAAATTGGTTTACTTTATCCTTCGTTATACTATCTGGCCATATATATCCTCGTTGTTAACAAAGTTATCATTTACACCCCTTAAATGGATGAAATATTTCAAACTGACTGAAATACCCAAATTTAAACAAAAAACCCATCAACCCTAATATAGCCTGCTCCGCCCTGTATAACTAAATAGCCTAAACACAATCAAACGCAGTTTTATCATTTTGTCTTTTCCTTCAATTTTTTCTACAAATTAAAGGAAAAATTGAAGGGAAGATATCAAACACAACATCCAATAATAAATCCTCAAGAAAGATCAATAATTAATAAACAAAATCAGTATTGTTGCTTTGTGCTTGAAGGTTCTGTATTTCGTGTGGAACCTATGTCCATATATGGAGGAGGAGAGACGAAATTTTCTTAATAGATGTGGTTTATATTATGCATTTATAGGTCGTACTTTCTTTTACGTCTTCCTTATTCCGTCGTCCACTTACAAACATGAAGTTTCATCTGCACTGAGCTGTATAATGGATTAAGTTTTTAATTTAATGGAACTCTTCTAATTTTTCTCATTCTAGAAGCATTGGCAGGGAATCAGCTTCTTCCTCCCAAGTTTAATATTGGATATGTATTTAATGACCATTCATTATCTATATTTCTCTCAAGCGAACAGAATAAACATAGTTATTCTATATTTTATGCTTAATTTGGTGTCAACTTTTCAACTTTTAGGAATGCAAATACTCAATTTTGTTTGATAAAATGATAATTGAAGATTGTGTTTGAGTTATACGGATTGGGGAGGGTTATATTAGGGGTGATGGGGTTTTTAATTCAAATTTGGGTATTTCAGTCAATTTGGAGTTTTTCGTCCATTTTAAGGGTGACCAGATATCACAATAAAAATCACTATTGTTTCTTTGAATCACTTCATTGACTCACTTCTCTTTCAGTCTTCTCCATTTCCCAATTTTTTTTCCAGTTGTCCACCGTCACACAATGAAGTAATTGTTAGTTCTTTTTCTTTGCTAACAAAAATGGGTTGTTGTGTTAGCAGCAACAACAACAAACTACTACCTCCAACTATATCCAATTCTTCAAAACAAAGTGAAGAAGAAACAATTAAAGAATGGTGATATTGACAAAGTGGATGTTGAATTTTATGGTGGTTGTTTGTGATACTAATGGTTGTATTGTGATTCCGATAATGAAATTTATGGTGGATTCTTAAAATTATTGTGGTGAAGATTTGAGTTTGATGAAGATGGTGTCAATGATGGTGTTTGAATGGTGATTTTGGTGAAGAAGAAGCAATTGAAGAAGGCGGGACCTACATATTAAAATGAATAAATAAGAAAATTTAATTTTATTAATATTTTTCAGTTGAAAAAATAAAATAAAAATTAATTTTATTAATATTTTTTTAATTGAAAAAATAATTTATCTAATTGTATATATTAAGAAGAATATTAGGAGTACTTAATGATATAATGACAAATGAAATAGTGACACGTGTATGAAAGCTGTCATTTTAAGATTTGTTTCCTTCCTCTCACGCACTTTAGGAAGGTGAATACACCTTCTCTGCCACGTCACCTACTAAGGAGGTAATAGTTTCACTTTTTTATAGTTTAGGTGTGTAATAAGACACTATGATAGTTTAGGTGTAACCTATACTTTTCGTGTATAGTTTGAGGTGGAAAGTGGAAACCATGACTTTTCCCTAAATAAATACATAAAATAATAAAATTAAAGCTTTTCTTTTGAATGATATGTTGTCTTCGAAAAGTGATGTGTGCTAATTTTAAGCCTTTAAGGTACTTGGATATTGTTTAAAGGAGAATAATTAAAATTTTAATTCGAAACACGCGATTTTTATTTTCACAAATATCTAATGTATATCAATATGAGTACATATGTATGCACACACATGTAGACACTTACATTATTATATGCATACTTATAGGTTAATTTATTTTACTTTTTAGGCATATATTATCTAACTTGAATGATCTATTAACATTGCAACACTGTTCATATTTTTAGCAAACACATTTGATGTAATTCTTATATATACAGAATTTCATCATCATTGATCAATGATTATGATTATGCTAATAGTCTATGATAAGTGTGGTGATGCTAGAAATAATCAAATTTCATTGAAATAAAATCTTTAGGATGTATTTACACCATCTTCAAGTATTCTATGATGACATTAAGTTTCAAGGGAGGCTTTGTGAAGGTGCTTCGAGTCTAGAACTATTTATATAACATCCATTAGTGTTAAGATTGGTCAAGGACATGTACGACAAAACCAATATTCGAGTTAGAGTAATAAGAAATCGAAGACTCAGAACTTTTTGTTGAGATAAGACTGCACCAAAAATCAATTTTTATCCTGTTTTAATTTGCCTATGTGATGAATGAATTGATATGACATATTCAATGGGAGGTACCATTATCTATATTAGTAATAGATAACATAGTATTGATTGACAAGACATGAGGCGAAGTTAGTGATAAATTAGAGGACAGACTCTAGAGTCTAAAAATTTCAGGCTGAATAAGACTAAAACAAAGTAAATGAAGTGCAAGTACAATGACACATCATAGAAAGCGGATGTGAAAGTAATGATTGATACACAAGTCATACCCAAAAAATAGAGATTCAAGTATCTTGGATCAATAATTCAAAAGATTAGGAGATCGAAATGATGTCACACATCATATTGGAGTGGGGTGATTAAAATGGAGGCTCATATATGGTGTTCTAAATGATAAAAAAATGTGCCACTAAGACTTACAAGATGAGTTTTATATAGTGATTGTTAGACCACCTATGTTGTATGGACAAAGTGTTGGTCAGTCAAAAACGCATACATCTAAAAATTTTAACACAACAAAAATGACGATACTTAGATGGATGTGTGGTCATACTAAGAGAGACATGATTAGCAACATTGCGTGCTCACACATATTATATATATGCAATCAGTACACCACACATCAATCCTTAGCCCGCGTTTATTAGTCTTGATATGGATGAACTAACACATTATATCCAAAGAGAGTTACCATGGTGTATGCTATTTGTAGATAACATAATATTAATTAGCGAGACACATGATAGAGTTAACGACACATTGGAGATTTGGAGACGGACCCTATAATCTAATGATTTCTGGTTGATCAGGATTAAAATTGAGTACATAGGTACAAGTTCAGTGAAGCATCACATGAGGTGGATGTGGAAGTAAGGATTGATATACAAGTTATTCCTATGAGAGGAAGCTTTAAGTATCTTGAATCAATAATCCATGGAAATAACGAGACCAATAAGGATATCACAACGTTGTATTGCAATAAGATTGGTACAACAAAATCTCACATATGGTGTACTATATGATAAGAAGATATCACCAAAACATAAATGGAAGTTTAGAGTGGTTGTTAGATCAACTATGTTGTATTGAGTAAAGTGTTGACCTTTAAAGAATTCACAAATCTAAAATATGAGTGTAGCAAACATGAGAATGCATAGATGAATATATGGACACACTAAGAATAAGGTAAGGAGCAATGATAGATGGAATCAAGTTGGGCGTAACCTCAATGGTGGATAATATTAGGTAAGCGAGTTGAGATGATTCGAGTTTGTAAAGATGAAGAGCACATATGCCTCAGTGAGGAGGTACAAGAGGTTGTTAATGATAGGTTGAGGTAAAGGTAGACTGAAGAAGAATTGGATTGAGGTAATTAGACATGACATTACCCATCTTTTAGCTTACTATGAACATGATCCAAAATAGAAATTAGAAGCAAAATAGTAGGTTGTTGGGTGGTATTCTCTTTCATGTAGAAGAACATGGTTTTAGCTTAGAACACCTTATTTCCTCCACGTCTACTTATTAATATCACTGTCATCATTATTATATTACCATCTTATTCTTTAAAATGTATTATAACATTATTTATTTTACTTGAGTTATTTTTATGATTTTTATTGTAGGTACTTTTTTTTAACAATATTTGCAATTAATTTTTACTTTTGTATTTGTCAAACTTATCAAAAATGCTTTCTTGAGTCAAGAGTCTATCAGAAACAACCTCTCTATCTCACACAAGGTAAGACAAGATTTTCATACACCTCACCTTCCGTTGATTGCACCATCAAACACTACAAGAAAATGGTTAAATTGTAACGGAATATTTGAGACGGAACATTTCTATCACAATTTGTGACAGAATTTTGATGAATTTATGATGGATTATTTTTGCATAAATATAATTTTTTTATTTTTTTTGTTTTCACATAAATATTGAAAGAGTAACAGATTTGTGATAAATTTAAATATAATTTTTGTGACAGAAATATTTTTGTCACAAATTAAAGCTGATGAGAAAAATAATAACGTTCAGTCAAAAATTCGTTACTAAATTTGTGACAGATTGAGCATTCCATCACAATTTTTTTTTAAAAAAGTAACTAGTGTAATAAAAATTTGTAACTAATTTATTCCGTCACAGCAAAAATTAAAAAAAAAAAATATTTGTGATGGATATATTTCCGTCAAAAGCAGAATTGGATTTCCTCTAAAATGTTTTTCGTTTTTCCTCTTTTTTTACACTCAAAACCCTTAATTTTTCATCTTCTTAATTTCTTCATAGGCATTCAATTTCTTCCACAAAGTAGTCACGTTCACTGTGAAAATCCGCATTCAATTTCTTTCGTAAGCACTTAGTTTATCTCAGTTTCGATTCTTCTTCAACTTATTGAGGTAATTTATCTCAATTTCTATCTTTTTCAACTTATTGAGGTATGGATTAGGTCATTTTTTTACTTGTTGAGGCATGGAATAGATTGATTCCAATAGAATTGCCCTTAACTAGTGATGTAGCGTGAGTTTCTGTTGTTTCTTAGAAATCATGGGGTTGTTTCTGGGGTCAGAAGGTACTGATGGGGTTGTTCTTAGTCACAATTTGTTTTGTATCCATAGCTGATAGCATTGTCATCACCCTATGCTTATTATGTCATCCATGCTATATTTTTTTAGTGGCTTAATAATGTTGTGGTTGCCTAATGTCTATGTCCTGCTTATAGCTAGACTTTTAGATGGATTTGTAATCGGATTAGCATATAAACTTTAGCTTCCTCTGCTCTTTATTAGTATCACTAGGTAATTTTTCATGTTAAATATCATTGGCGCTCTTTGAGCCAATTCCATTCTTTGGGATCAAATTATTGAGTTCCTCGGCGCAAACACTTCCTTAGCACACGTCCAACTGCCCTAGTTGCTTGTTTGAATATAATTTAGTGTCATCTCAGTTGCTCTTCCGATGTTTTTACTGGAGTTAATTATGTAAAGCCAACTCGTCTATTGAGTGTCTTGTCTCATATAAAACTATGTACCTGCTGCCAAATGACATGGAGTAATTAGCATTTCTCCCATAGACATATTTTCATCTGTTCACCAAAGTTGCCCTTTCGTCTCTCTCTGACTCCCTGGCCATAACATTCTATCTTCAGCTGAACAACTTCACTTATGTGCCTTGAATCCTTAGAACGAAATAAAACTTCCTTCAAATAAATAGAACTCTAATTCTTAATAACATTTGCATCGACAGGTGTAAAAGGGGTACCGGGGATATTGAAAATGATACAGATATAAAAGTTGCAATTGGTATCCTGTTGGCTCAAAATAGTCTTAACAGTGGCCACATAGAAAGGAACCATAGTACCATATATTGGTAAAAGAATGGCTTCATTCTTCTGGTCAACCTAAATAATCATTTTCCTAGGAGCTGGTAGATCATTAATGTTCTTATACGCAACGAGGTCACTTGAGGCCTTAGCAGCACCCCTGCTATTCCCAGGTAAACGCTCCTCCGCCAGCAAGACGACGAGAAGTTTCTTCATTCTTCTGACGAGCAAGTTCTGCTTGATGCTGCCTCTGAAACTCTTCTTGGTTGTTTGACCTAAGAGTTGCCTTGGAATACAATGCTTCTTTCCTGGTTGAATCAGTTTTCACATTAACCTCTTCCTCGTCTTCTTCATTTTCGTTGAAAGAATAGGCTACATCCTTCAAGGATTTGGTGCTCAATTGAGTAACCACTTTATGGCCTTTATTTGTGACAATAATCGTATCAGCTAACAAAAATGAAAAATTCCTACTCTTTTCAGCAGCAGTTTCCACTTGTAAATTATGGAAACCAAGTGACACGTTGAAAACCATTCCTGCTTTCACTACCTTATCATTCTTAACATTAATGATCAACCCGAACTCCTATAACTCGAGACCAATCCCAGTCCCAGCCGATTTTGTCAGGTTGCTAACAAATTCAGGAACATTCCTCTCAACCACTGCAAGATCTATTTCACGATTCATAATAAGATGCTTATTAAAATATATATACACATACGAGTATTGATATTTGGTGGGCCGTTAAATGTTTTCTAGTAATGACAAAATAAAGACTAGGTGTCTATCTTTGGTGTGTTATTAATGTGTATAATATCTTACTGGCCCCTTATATGGTACACTTGTTGTTAATCTCTTTGTTTTATCCTCTTTACATAATGACACTTGAGAATAAAAAAGACATGAATTTTTGTCCTTTTGCAGAATGAGCTAGTAGAGTATTAGTATTTAGATGATATGAATCTCCAAGGTATACATGTTTTTAGTGTTATCATTAGATCTTTTTAGCAAGCTTGATCATTGTTTTGACTCTATTTTAAATGTATGCTGATCTAACATTTGGTATATGCATGTATTTAGAATGGATAATGATATTCTGAATAGCAAGTTTAAAATAGAAATGGTAACTTTAACCTTTTAAGGTACTATTTCTGCTTTACCTTTTCATTGATTTCTGGTTTTGAACAGTTGTGTGAAAAAAATAATTTTCATGTATGTAGCATGATGACAGTGACAAGTCTTAGTGGGTTTTTTCCTTTTTGTAGTATTAGTGATTACAGGACACGTGTCATCTCCGTTTATTATTTGGATAAGTGAAGAAGATACATCCACTTAATTTGGACGATGAAGTGCCGACCCTTCAAAAATACACTACTTTTGAAATATTCAATACATCCACTTATTGCTTATGTCTCCATGAATGTTGTCGGTTTGCTTTCCTTGAGCCAAAGGTCTATATGAATTGCAGGGGTAAGGTCTATGGTAGCATTATTTGTAGGCTCAAATTTATATCTATGTTCTACTGTTATATGAAAATTACTTGTCAACACGTAAGTTTTAACATATTTATTCTATTTCAGAGTGTACAATATGAATAATTCTGACCGTGAGTAGATGTATGATAGATTGTTGGAAGATGGATTCATAAATTCTAGGTTTATTGATGGGGTTGAGAGCTTTGTTGAATTTTCTAAAAGTCATCCATAATGTATGGACGGTGAAAAATTAAGATGTCCTTTTAATCATCGTAAGTGTCGAAATAAAAATATTTTGGATGAGTTTACAGTTATGACACATCTTGGAAATAATGGCTTTGTACCAAATTATTATCGTTGGCATCATCATGGAGAAAGTTATATTCCAGGTCCAAGTGTGTTTGGTAATCATCAAGAAGAAGCTTCAGCTTCAGGTGAAACCGTGAATTCTCAGTCTCATAATGAATTTCGAGCTATGGTTTTTTTATATTGGTGGACCTTCTTTTGATGGTAACATAGAAGAGGATCCAAATCCCACAACATAAAATATTTATAATTTGCTCAAAGCATCGGAACAAGAAATTTGGCCGGGAAATCCACATGGACACACACAACTATCTGTCGTTGCTCATCTGTTGAATCTAAAGGCGGAACATCCTTTTTCTGAAAGATTATATGATGAGTTGTGTGAATTTATATCAGAATTGATGCCAACTGATAACATAATGATAGATAGCTTTTATAGTACCAAAAAGCTAATGAGAGGATTGGGCTTGCCGGTTGAAAAGATTGACTGTTGCAAAAATGATTGTACGCTTTATTGGAGGAAGGATAGTGAACTTGTCAATTGCAAGTTTTGTTCTCACCCTCGATTTAAGAGATCAAAACATCAATGCTCCAAGAAGAAAACTAATATTTCTTATAAGATGTATTATTTTCCTTTAGCTCCGCATTTACAAAGATTGTATGCATCTGATGCTACTGCAAAACATATGAGATGGCATTATGAGCATGAAAGGGATGGTGTGATGCGTCATCCCTCTGACTCTCCTGCTTGGAAATAGTTTGATCAGGCACACCCTTTTTTTGCTTCTGAAGTGAGAAATGTTAGATTGGGTTTGTCAACTGATGGTTTTCAACCTTTTGATCAATTTGGCCAACAATATTCTTCTTGGCCTGTGATAGTTATACCATATAATTTGCCCCATTGGATGTGCATGAAGGATGAATACATGTTTTTGTCTGTGATTATACCTGGTCCCAAAAATCCAAAATAAAAAATCGATGTCTTTTTGCAGCCTCTCATTAAAGAGTTAAACGAATTATATGAGGAGGGAATTCAAACATATGATATTTCAAGTAAGAATAATTTTCAAATGAAAGTTGTATTGACGTGGACACTAAGTGATTTTCCTGCGTATTCAATGTTATCGGATTGAAGTACAACAGGAAAATTAGCTTGTCCTTATTTCATGAAAGATTCTAATACTTTTCACTACCCAATGATAGAAAGATCTCTTGGTTTGATAATCACAGAAAGTTCTTACCACCAAATCATCCATGGCGAAGAAATAAAAAGTGGTTCAAGAGAGGTCAAATAGTACAAAAAATTGCATATACTGAACAACTAGGTGTACAAATACTTATGGAGATTGAGGACTTGGGACTTATGAAAGTAAAAGAACTTGGTTCTGATGCTATAAATACCAAAATTTCAAAGAATAATGCATGTGGTTGGAAGAAAAGAAGTATTTTTTGGGACTTGTCTTACTGGCCAACAAATCCTGTCAGGCATAACCTTGATTCGATGCATATTGATTTTCTTTTTTTAACATCTTCAACACTGTGATGAATGTCAAGGGCAAAATAAAGGATAATGAAAAATCTAGAGAAGATTTAAAACTTCTTTGCCATCGTCTAGAGTTACATCAGAATGAACGTACCAAAAAGTATCCAAAGACTTGTGATATGCTAGATGATAAGGCTAAAGAATTTCTCTGTAAATGGTTGCAACAGTTGAGATTTCCTGATGGTTATGTGTCTAACCTGGGAAGATGTGTTGACATGAACAAGCTTAAACTTTTTGGTATGAAGAGTCATGATTGTCATGTGTTTATGCAACAATTAATACCTATTGTATTTAGAGAAATGCTTCCACGAAATATGTGGCAACCATTGACGAAGTTGAGTCTTTTCTTTAAAGATCTCACCTTTACAACAATTACAAAAGAACACATGAGACAATTAGAATAAAATATTCCTCTCATCTTGACTAAGCTTGAGCGCATTTTCCCTCCAAGCTTCTGGGATTCCATGGAACATCTTCCTATCCATTTCCCTCCAAGCACATTTAGCGGGTCCGGTTCAACAACGATGGGTGTATCCGACTGAAAGGTAAATAAAATTAATTATATGTTATAATATATGTAAATAAATATATCAATTATACCATATTGATATACTTTAATGTTTGTAGGAATCTCCGTAGATACAAGAGTGATGTCAAAAATAAGAATAAAGTTGAAGCTTCTATATGCAACACATATTTAGTTGAAGAAGCATCTTTATTTTGTGCGCACTACTTTAAGTCACACATTCCGACACGGCATAGAAAAGTGCCACAAAATTTAGATAATGGTGGAGTTGAACAAGATGATCCTGAGATGCTTTCTTTTTTTAAGCAAGCTGCTCGAGGTTTTGGTAAGCTGAAAAAGAGGAGGTTAGATGATAAAGAATATCACACAGCTCGTACATATATTTTGTTGAATTGTGATGAAGTAAAACCATATATCAAGTAAGTTAATTATGAATCATCTATAAATATCAATAAAAAAATTGATATTAAAATTAAATTAGCTTTTTTTCTTCAGAATTTATGAAGACATCTTGAGACAAATACAACCATGTAGTCAAGATAGCGAGATTGACGCTAAACTTGAAACAAAGTTTGCATCTTTGTTTGAAAAATATGTAAGTATTAATAGGTATAAATTATTCTTAATTATTCGCTATTATTCACAAAATGCAATCTTAATCGATGTCTAATTAGTTATAATGTCAATAGGCACAAAATCCTTCTTCCGGCATTACCAATTAAATCATGAAATATCTTACAGAAGGGTCATTACATATAGTTTAGCCCTTTAATGAATATGTTGTAAATGGTTACAAGTTTTACATTGAAAAATACGGTTCAAATAAATCTATGATGAATAGTGGTGTATGCATCAGGGCTCTAGCCATAGTGCAGATAATATCGATTACTATGGTCGATTGATAGAGATTTTGCAACTAGAGTATAATGCATTACCATTCAAGCGAACCGTGTTATTTAAGTGTTCTTGGTTTGATCTGACGCCAAAACATGGTACAAGAGTGCATCCACAGTAGAATCTTGTTGATGTTAACAAGGGAAGACTGTTTAACAAATATAAACCATTTATTATGGCTGTGCAAGCATCTCAGGTGTATTTTAAAATGTATCCTACTGTAAAAAAGATAGTGAGTGAATGGTTAGCCGTTTTTCCAATAAAGGCACGCTCTGTTGTAGATGTTCCCCAAAAAGTAGTGCAACCTCATACATTGAGTGATCTAATTTTTCAAGAGGATGATAGTAAAATACATAAGATTGATATTGATGAAAATGAAATACTTCATACATTGAATGATCCAGATGGTATACTTATTGACATGGAGGAAGGGGAGAAGGAAGAGAAAGAGAAGGATGAAGATGAGGATGAAGATGAGAATGATGATGGTGATGATGATGATGAGGAGGAGGAATGTGAACTTCATAAAAATAAAAGAAGAAGAATATAATTTTTCCTATTGTTAGTAGTTACATGTACTAGCTTGTGCTAAGTTTTGATACTACTTCCTTTGTTGTGTATCTTCAAAAAGCTTGTGTTTTTTAATTAAAGTTTTAAACTTTAAGGTTCTTGAATCTTGATGCTCTTTTCTTGTTCTTGTGTGACAGTAAAAGCTAAGTTCTTGAAGTGTTTTGAATTAAAGTTTTGAGCTTTAGATTTCCTTTTGTGGATTGTGGGTGTTGTTAGAGTCCTTGAAATAGCTGAAAAGTTTTGAACTTTAAGATTCTTGATGCTTCTTGGTGGGGTTGTTTCTGGTGTCATAAGGCACTGAAGGTTTTCTTCTTAAAGTGGAATAGAATGGGTAAAAGTGATAACTTTTTTCTTTTTTTTTTATGTCTTTCTAAACAATTTATTTCACATGATTCGTTTTTCATGGACTTTATTTTGTAGTTATAGAATAATTGTCCTTTTAGAATATGAGTGACACGCCATCATTGGTTGCTAGTTCTCCTGATACTCCTGCTTCCATAGATATCCCTATTGGGTCTAATAGCAGCTCATCAACAACTAGGCGGTTGGTCATATCAGTTGTAGGGGAAAAGTAAGAGAAGATATTTTTACAAAAGTTATTTACTTTTTTTAAAAAAATAAATTTCATAAAATGTATAATTTACTCTTTATAATTATATTTCAGGTTCATCCCTAATGGTCATTCTATCTCAAAGATCATCACAAAAATTTTTAAGGAACGACAAGATGCTACTGGATACAAATGGAGGGGTGTTACTGAATCCACTCGTAAATTCTATTGGCATGAATTCATGGTAAATATTGCTTTATATTAAAAATTTATATTGTTATTGTTGTGTTTATGTCTCTAACTAAATTTTTTTTTCTAGAAATCATATCAGTGGAATCCTACAGAGAACTCCATAATCGAACGCACTTGGAAGAAGGTGGCATCCACTTATACACAAAAAGAACGTATCATTGGCGAAGAGAAATAAACAAACCAAATTTTGTGTCGGATGATGTTTGGCAAAGCTGGAAAACATAGTGGGTTTCTGATGAATTTAAAAACAAATCTCATATTGTAACTCAAAATCGATGTAGTGAAACTGGTGGTCTGGGCACTGATCCAAACAAGCATACCAATGGTTCCAGGTCAACAGTGGAGCATACTATAAAATTGATAAATTTTATACTTTAATAGATTAATTCTTTGACTTTATCTCCAATTTTAATGTTGAACTTTTTTTTCAGGCAACCGAAATGGGTCGTGAACCAAATTCATGGGAGATATTTAAGAAGTTGCACCAAAAAAAGGATGGTAGTTTTGTTGATGCCAAGTCGAAGAGCATTAATGTAAGTTTGCTACTAAGCTTCTCATTCTTTAGATCTTGAAAGCATGAGATCAATATAGATCTTGCAAGTAGAGTGACTTGTTATTTGTATCTTGAAGTAGTGAAGTTGTGTGGGGCTAATTTTAATTCACTACACTTGTTGCAATCTTGCACTCTTAAAAATCTATTTTTTGTTGAAATCTTGAAGCCGTGTGTGACCTATTTCGATTCACTAGCATTGTCGTTGACATCTTGTTATTCTTGTTGTGGTTTGCTTCTTGTGTTTGAACTTGATCTTGTATCAATATTTATGTATGCCTTCTATGAACAGAGAGTTGCCTCAGCTAGGTAAGGCTCTGAAACACCATGTTTATGTTGTTACTTTGTTAGGAGCTTACTCCCGGATTTGCAATCATTATGTTGTCAATTGTTTTATAATTTTCGCCAGGCTTTTGTTGGTTTTAAGTGCATCTACTATCCTTTACAGTCATTCTAGTGCAAAATATTAGTTTTACTTCACTTAGATTGCTCTCGTTGCTGATGGTTGTGCTACAACTGTAATCACCAATACTGCTCTTTGAGCTTTGTGAAATGTCCCCTTGCTCTCTAGATTTTGATGCCTTGTTGGGTTTCAAGACAGGGGTAACCCTGTCATAATGGCCATTATTTGCAAAGCCTGGTTTAGTAGCATGACAGTTATTGCTATTTTTACTTGATTCAATGGATGTACATCCAGAACCTTAAATCGTAGGTCCCTTACCAGACTTGTTTCTTACATTCTTGAGAGCACACTGACATTGCTGAAGG
Source organism: Capsicum pubescens (assembly GCA_030864215.1). Taxonomy (NCBI): domain Eukaryota; kingdom Viridiplantae; phylum Streptophyta; class Magnoliopsida; order Solanales; family Solanaceae; genus Capsicum; species Capsicum pubescens. The sequence goes on along the minus strand of CM061543.1, from coordinate 69,851,843 downwards.
ATAAATTGTTCAAAGGTCAGATTAGAAGTACCGGATGTCACTGTTGCTTCCGGTTTCGCTTTCTTCTTGACAAGGGTCTTGTTCTTGACTGCTGGCTTTGCAGTATGAGTGGTGCTTTTGTTTGATTTACTCTCTTTGTTGCTTCTCGTGGCACTAGATGAAGAGACATTTTGCAATATGGTTTTTCGTCTCAGCTTAGTATTCTTGGCGGTAATGGGTTACATTGTCGAAAATTGCTGAAGTGCTTTCATCTTGTACTAGTCTTTCTGCGCGAGTGAAACCAGATTCACTTGTATCTGCAAACATGAAAGAGTTTGTAATTTTTTTAATTTGGGCTCTATTTTACTGAGGAAGAACATTTTTCTTAGAATTTTTTCTGGTAGCAAAATATTTTTTTTCTCTTTGTTGCTTGATAAGAAGTATAAGGTTTGCTGAGTTAGCTCTATAGGGCAGAAGCCAAGAGAAAGACACATCTTTACATGCAGCCTTTATGATGTGAAAGTATAAAACTACCACCATCTAGCATTGTGCACTACCGCGATAAGATTGCAAAAAATAATAGGGAAAACTTGTCCAACACTTGTATCTTCATGAAAACAAATTGATACAAGATCTATTGTTGTTTATCGAAGAAACAATATCTATTGCTACTCATTTGTTTTTTAGTTTTACAGTCTAAACAAAACCAAGATTTGGTAATGCCACACATAATCACTAAGCATTTTACAGCTTTTCTAACAATAAAATACTAGTAATACTTGAATGCAGAGGATATTGTTTCCTCTCCTAGCTTCTCTTTTAGTCCTTTTAGTTGCAATTTTAGAACAACCCCATGTTAGCTTCAGCTGAAGAATACTGGTACATATGACCTTACACTATTAAAAGGACATTCATCCCCCCAGGGTTCGAGGAAGGGTCGCACGCTGATAGAGTATTATGTAGACAGTCTACCTTGACACAAGTATCAGTAATTGATTCCATTATTAGATTAATATGGGAAAGTGGTCAGGACTCAGGTCTTAGAAAATTTAGCTCGTAGGCAAGTAAAACCTAACTCACCAATTAGCAGAGGTATAAGCAAAATCATTTCATTTCTGACCATCCCACAACACAATTCTCCCATCAGCTATACCTGTGTAAGGTCCCCTCCCTTTGGGATCAAATGCAATAATTTTTGGGCCCTGAATCTCATTCAAGAACTTGATTTCCGATTTCTGTAGCAAATTCTAGGTATCTTTTTCCACTGAAATTTTAGACCAGGCAGGCACATCAACTCTGGTCAATTTTCATACTGTTTGCTGAGTATCCTAAAAATACAAATAATGCAGTGCCACTGGTAGTTAGTATACTTTTATTGAACTGAATACTTTTCTCATTCTGGTCAATTTTGTGACATAATGTTAGAACAGTAAGGAGTTCAAGTCTGATGGCTGGCTTTCTGAATTTGCAAGAATATTTAGTGTTGTGTGATGCAGTTTAATATTGCACCTGCAATGGGCTGGTTGTTTTCTTAATCATTTGGTGTTTCCAGCTTTCTTTTTTTTCTATTTTGTTTCTTTTCCATTATGCACAACCATCCTTGCTGACCAATTATAGTTTTTATGGATTAGTTTGTGTATAAGTGGCTTTTAATCTATGAACTATCTGGATCAGAATATAGCGCTATTGATGGCCATTAATATAATATAAATGAACTGAATGCACTTCTAAGTGTGGAGAATCATGTTGCGTCATGCTAGAAATAAGTGCCAATTCTAACGCTGGGCTTCCAACAATTGCAAGAGAAATTTAATGTGTTATGTAGTTCCAGTATTGCACCTACAAAGAGCTGACATGCAAAAGTGATTTATCTTCTTGTTTTAGCTAGTGGTATCATATGGGCTGGTTGTTTTCATACTGTTTTTGTTGGCTGATTATTTGTATTTTTTAGGATAAAATGGAGGTTTTCATAGCTACTGTTCTTTCAAGATCAACAGATGATTCATCAAAAGATCAAGAACTCGATATAAATCGCATGTACTTCGATATTGTGGTGGAACAAAAAAATAATGTATGTATGGATGGGGCTCTCAAGCTTCAACCTTGTATAAAGATATGACATGCAATTTGTCTGTTGTAGTGTCCAATCATGTTGCCGAAGAGCACATCAAAATACTTGAGAAAGAGGTGTCGTATATGAGAGAAAATCAAGAGAGAGTTCTTCAAGAGCGTGTAGAGTTGGAGGTGCAACAACGAGTAGAGCAAGAGGTTTCCCGTTTGAGGCAATAAAGTGATGATCGATTCAAATCTATGGAGGAGCGATGGTCTTGCATGATGAGCGATATGACATTATCTTCTCGCTCATTTAGTAATCCTACTCTCCCTAATAGAGACTTATCTAATGCTTAAGTCTTTAATATTTTGGGACTTTAGTTACTTCAAGTGTCGACTTGAACATTGTCACACTTTTTGGATAGTTATATGCTTTAAATTTTAAACATTGGTAGACTTTTGCTTATTGAAGTTGTGATTTTGCATGTTTTAATTAACTTCAGACTTTTTTTATTATAAATCTTATATTATGTTTTATATATATATAGTGTGAGAGAGAGAGCATAGTATTTCGTAATTATTATTTATTAAATTAAAAATTCAAATAAACTTTATGACAGATTTAATTTGTCACAATCTATCCTAAATTTGTTACTAATATAGACAAGAGAGTCATATTGTAACTGAATTAGTCTGTCACAAATTATTTGTAACGAAATATATTATCACAATTGTGGTGACTAGGTTTGAAAATTTGTTACGAAAATTATTCTGTCACTATTTTATGATGGATTATTTTGTCACAAATCTGTTATAAATTTGTGATGGAATTTAAGTCAAATTTAAGGATTTATATTATGATGGACGATCTGTCTTAGTTCCGTCACAATAATTTTGTGACGAAAATTAAATCCGTCACAATGATTTTATAACCAAAGGTTCTGAGACGCACATTTTTTTGTCACAAATCCATCAAAATCAATGATTTGTGACAGATTTGTGACTAGAATTTCTGTCACAATTTAGCCATTTTCTTGTAGTGAAAGAATATACTGGATATGTTTTGTTAAATATACAATGTAGTAGTGTAGGTACATATTGTATGCGTGTGCATCTACATTTTCAAGCACACATATAATATATCTGCTACATTTTGGGAAACGATATTGTTATATACATTTTAAAAAATATAAGACACCGATCTCGCTATTTATGAAATTTCTCTTTTAAGATCCATCCATCTCACGAACCGATCAATCTCAGCCCATCAAATTTCAATCTCTGCTAGCTAGATTAGACCAAGCCATATTGACAACTCTACTAATTGAAAGGAGCGTTTACTATTTCTGAAGTTTCTCTTTTAAGATCCATTCAAATCACATATCAACCAATCTCAGTCCGTTAAATTTCAATGCTCGCTATCTGGATTAGATCAACTCATATTGACAGCTCTACACCGAGTGCAAGGAGTGTTTAGTGCAACTTAGGGTGTTTGAATGAGTTTTTTTTAAATGACTTAAAAGATAAAAGTGACTTTTGGCTTTTTTTTTAAGCCTATAGTAAAGTGCTTAAAAATATTTTTTTCCTTTGCCAAACAACTCTACTAATAAAAAAATTGAACACTTAGGGTGTGTTTGGTATGAAGAAAAATATTTTTCTAAAAAATATTTTCATCGAGAAGAAGTTGATTTTTTACTTATTTTCTTATGTTTGGTTGATGAGTGAAACATATTTTCTAGAGTTTGGTTGGTGAATGAAAAAGTATTTTTTAGAAAATACATTTTAATTTTAGCTAAAGAGTAGAAAATACTTTTTATAAAAATAATTTTTGATCCCAAAAAATACTTTTTTTAGGGTGTGTTCCATATGGAGGAGGAAAATATTTTCTAGCAAGATAAGTTGTTTCTTACTTATATTTTTGTGTTCGTTATGCAAGTAGAAAAATATTTTCTAAAAGTATTTTTATATATTTAACAAAAAATAATGAGAACGAATAAGGTAAGAAGGGCGGGGGCAAAATTTTTTTTTTAACAAATAAATTAAAAAAATTAGATTTTTCTTTTTTTTTTTTGAAGGGGGGTTGGTAGGTGGGAGAGTGCATCGGAATAGATGGTAGGGGTGAGGTAAGAAAAAAGTTTTAACATTTTTTGAAAAAATTTTAAAATAACTTTTTTAGGGGTGGGGGAGACGGTTAGTAGGGGCAGTGGGCGGGGTAGGGGTGTGAGGGTTGGGTAAGAAAAAATTGATTATTTTTTTTTAAATAAATTAAAATTTTAATTTTTTTTGGGGGGTGGGGGGTGGGGGGAGGGGAGGGGTTGGTAGGGGTCGGGGTCGAGTAGGGAGTGGGATAAGAAAAAAAATTAATTTCTTAAAAATTAAATGTTTTTATTGAAGGGGCTGGGGGTCGAGGTAGGAGATGGAGTAAGAATTTTTTTTGAAATATTTTAAAAAAATTAAAATACATTTTTTGGGAGTGGTGGGGGGTGGGGTAGTAGGGGTTTGAGACTTTGAGTGTCGGGATAGGAGTGAATGATTTTGAGAGTTGTATGAACATTTCAACTTGAGAGTAAAATTGAAATAGAATTTTAGAAAATATTTTCCTTACTTTTTGAACAAAAATCATATTTCTTATATTTAGAAAAATAAATTGATTTAGAAAATGCTTTTTATTGCACCAATTCAAAAAAAAAAAACAAAGTTGTTAGAGAAATACCCTTGAAAATTATAATTTGAAACAACTTATGATATTTCTATTGTTTTAAGAGCATTCTGTTGAGCAACAAATTTATCAAAACAACGTTTCTACTTTTAGGGTCGTCTGGTAGGCCGTATTAGGAGAAATAGTCCATGTATTAAGTGTGGTATTATTTAAGTACTATGTTTGGTAGGATTTTGAACCAATGTATTACTAATACCATGTATTAGTTATACACCCTACATGGTATTATAGGGTTTATTGTTCTTTTTTTTTTGGTTTCCCAAGGTATTCTCACAGCTGACAGCTGTGAGACTAATCCTCCGTTCCTTGGTCAGCGCATTTTGCGGTAGGAAACTGGCCACAGAGTTTGCTCTATTCACCAGAGGCGGGGATCGAACCCTCGACCTCTTGCTTAAGGGACATAGCGCTGAACCACTATGCCAATTCTGACGGTTATAGGATGTATTACTAATACATCACATATGGTGGTATTAGTAATACATGAGTTTTAATACTATGGGATTAGTATGTATAAAGACAAGAATATCCCTCAAATTCTTTAAACATTTTTTTTATTTTCTTAATTTTATTTTTTATATTTGTACTAATAAATTTATTCAAATAAATTAGTTTACAAATTTTATTATTATTTTTAAAATGTCCTCAAATTTCTTTAAATTTTTTCTAAATCTTTTTCAATTTATTCAATATGAGTTACTTCTTTTCAATTTATCAAAATAATAATATCCCTCCAAATAATTTTAGTTATAAAAAAAAAACTACTCCATTAACTCAAAAAAATATTTATTGGTCAAAATTCAAAAACAAATTGCGTACAAAGCTTTAATTTTGTAAATAGGATATCCATAAATAAAAATAATTTTTCTACTTAGTTTTAACACTCTATATAATACAATTTTATTTTAATAATGATTTTATTGTTTCATCCAAAAATTATACGTACCTCATTCTAACTTAAAAATAACACAAAGTAGGAACAACATGCAAATAATGAACAAACAAAGAAAAGATAATAAAAAAATAATTTTTGTAAGTGAATGATTAAATCTTAAAATTCTAAAGTAAATAATTAGTTATATTGTTAACTTTTTTTATTTAAAAAAAGAATAATAAACTTTTGCAAAAAAAAATACACAAAGTTATAATATATCGAGGATATTTTTATAAACAAACAATATTCTTCTTAAAATATAACAATATATACTACTTTTAATATATCAAACCAAACACTGCATAAAAAATAATCTCAGGATTACTAATCCCAGTATTACTAATAAAACATATTCAGTATTATCTTGTATACTCTACTAAACGAGTCCTTAAGGTATTGATACCATTAGGGTCGGACATAAAATATCAAAAATCGAATTACCGAACCGAATCAAAAAATTTGGTGATTGGTATTCGTTAATTCGGTATTTGGTATGGTATTTGGGAGTAAAATTTTAATATTTTGGTATTTGGGATTGAGTTTGGTACAAGATATTCTTGGACCTGGTAATATATTCGTAAAAAACAACAAAAAGAATACTAAATAGGGTTTCTATTAAAGATACTCTTTGAAGTTTAAACGTACATTTGCACTTCTTCAATTTTAATATGGTATTACCAAATACCGTACCGAATCAAAGTATAATTTACCAATTATTGAATTACCGAACCGATATTTATAAGTATGATATGTAGTATCTATGTTCAAATACCAATTATCGAATTACCAAACCCAAACTTTAAAAATACTGAACCAAATACCAAACGCCCACCCTTAGATACAATCTGCATACATCTTATTCTCCATAGACATTACTTTATGAAATCACACTATATTCCAAACAAGCATAACAATTTGGAAAACACACTCTTTAAGTGACATTACAGCAAAAGTTGGAGGATTGAATTACAAATATGAAACACTCCCCTCTAATTATTCTCAACCTCCTCGTCTTTCGCGCAAACCGTTACAGATTACCAGGTAAGCAGACCATTTCAATCCATGAATCCCTAATTTCTTGCTTTCCACCATGCAACCAAACCCACTTCCAAATCCATCATTAATTATTAATTAATTAAACTCCCTTCAAATTTGATTCATTTCTGGTTCTAGTTTCTCATTACTGTAAGCATCAATCATCCTCTTTTTTTTTTTTTTTTGCATTCACTCATTGAATCTAGCATGTGTATGTGAATATTTAATTTTCTTCAGTGTTAGATCATAATCATTTTCCTTTTTTTTTTTTTGGTCAGGATACTAGTACTTTAACTTTTTACATAAAGTTACCTGAAGGGGAAGTTTAAAGTTCATCCTTAAAATTGGTATGATTTTTGTTCATAACTTTCTATTAGATAAATATCTTGCATGTGAAGCCTTTATGTGCAATTTTTAATTTGTACTAACTGAGTTTGATTTCCTTTGATATGATCAATTTGTTTTCATTTCCATTTTTACCCTTGTATTTTTTTTTTTTGGTTGGAAGGAAAATAGTAAATGGTAGGCCTTATTTGTTTTTATTGAAATTGAGATGTCTAAATCTAAACATATTTATGAAGGATTAATATGTTTTTTCTAGATCTGAACACTGAATGATTAAAACTGTTTGTTTTTCAATATCCAAATGTGCATAATTTACTTATTGGTAAATATAATAAATATATAATTTAAATGAAAAGTAATTAAATAGTAGAAAATGTAAATTTAATAAAATGAAATCATTATATGATTAAAAAAATCAAGTAATATTTATTTTTTATAGTGACAGTGGAGATGGTTTGTAGGATTGGTGGTGGTAATGGTGGAGTTAGTGGCTAGTAATGGTGGTGGTATTACTTGTGTTAGAGGAGGTGATTGGTGTTGTAGTGATTGATGTGGTGGTTGTTGTTGGTAATGGTGGTAGTGGTTGTGATAGTGAAGCTGGTTGGTGCTAGTAGTTGGCAGTGTTGAAGGTAGGCTAAAGAATGTGTGGTGGTTGATGGTGTGCTGGTGTGATGCTGGAGGTGGTTGGTAGCAAGGATTGACTGCATTGGTGGTATTGCTGATAGTGGTGGTGGAGTTGGTGACGATCGTAGTGGTAGTGTATGTAAATTAAAATGATAGAGGTGGTGGGTGTGGTAGTGACTAATAGTAGTGGTTGACAATGGTGGTAGTTGTGATGGTAGAGGTGGTTGGTGGTGATAGCGGGTGGTTGGCGATAATAATGGTGGTGGTGTTTATTGCTGGTGGCTGAGGATTGTGGATAGAGTGGTGGTAAAAATTATTCACACAAAAATAAAAAAAAAGGGCAGCCCGGTGCACTAAAGCTATAATAATGGTGGTGGTGTTTATTGCTGGTGGCTGAGGATTGTGGATAGAGTGGTGGTAAAAATTATTCACACAAAAATAAAAAAAAAGGGCAGCCCGGTGCACTAAAGCTACCGCTATGCGCGGTGTTCGGGGAAGGGCCTCGCCACAAGGGTGTATTGTACGCAGCCTTACCTTGTATTTCTGTCAGAGGCTGTTTCCAAGGCTTGAACCCGTGACCTCCTGGTCACATGGCCCCACCACAAGGGTGTATCCACACAAAAATACCTTTTAATAATAAAAAGACTTAGTTCAAGATCGTAATTATTAAGACCCATTTAGACCAAATTTTCATTCCAATTCAAACCTCAATTAGTGCAAACGTCCGAGGCCTAAATCTTTCATATGCTACACTCTTTAAATCTGCTAGGAACAAGAATTCCATTTCTTAAACTCATCTTCCTATATTAGCAAATGTGCTTCATGTCCGTGACCTTCATTTGCCAAGAAAATTCTACTCTAATTTAGAGGGTGTTTGGATTGACTTTTTTTAGATGCTTTTGGCTTGTAAACACCTTTTAATTCTGGAGGTGTTTGGCAAAGACACAAAGTGCTTTTAAGCACTTTATGCTTAAAAAGTACCAAAAAAAACCAAAAGCTAAGAGTTGGTGGCTATCTACTTTTGGCTCTTAGCTTTCAACTTATAAGTCACTTAAAAAAAGCTAATTTTGCTTTTTTTAAGTGACTTCACTGAAGTTTAGAATGGTTGTTAGATCAACTATGTTGGATTGAACAAAGTCTTGACCTTTCAAGAATTCATACATTTAAAAGATGAGTGTAGCGAACATGAGAATGCGTAGATGAATGTTTGGACACACTAAGAATAAGGTTAGGGGCAATGATAGATGGGGCCAAGTTGGGAGTAACCTCAATGGTGGATAAGGTTAGGTAAACGAGGTTGAGATGATTCAGGTTTTTAAAGATGAGGAGCACATATGCCCCCGTGAGGAGGTACGGGAGGTTGACAATGATAGGTAGAGGTAGAGGTAGACTCACGAAGAATTGGGTTGAGGTAATTAGACATGACATGTCCCATCTTTCAGCTCACCAGGGACATGACTCTAAATAGAAAAGTATCGAGTCAAGGATTTAGAAGCGGATTAGTAGGTTGTCAGGCGATTTTCTCTTTCATGTGCGAGAACATGGTTTTAGCTTAGAACACCTTGTTTCCTCCGCTTCTACTTGTCAACATCATTCACTATTATTTTATTACAATCTTATTCTTTAAATTGTAGTACAATTACAATGTTGTTTATTTTACTCGGGTCACCTTTATGATTTTTATTGTTGGTACTTTTCTTTTTTATAATATTTGCACCATAATTTTTACTTTTGTATTTGTCAAGTCTGTCAAAAATACTTTCTTGAGTTGAGGGTATATCAAAAACAATCTCTCGACCTCACACAAGGCAGGATAAGATCTGCATACACCCCACCCGTCGTAGATCGCACCATGTAGGAACACACTGGGTATAATTTTGTTATATATACAATGTATGAGTGTAAGTACATATTGTATGCGTATGCATACAATGCATAAACTAAATTTTCAATGAGCACACATATAATATATATGCTACGTTTTGGGAAACAATACTGTTATATACTTTCTTAAAAATATTCCTATTAAGACACCAATCTCGCTATTTATGAAATTTCTCTTTTAAGATCCATCCAAATCACGCACCAACCAATCTCAGCCTATCAAATCTCAATGCCCGGTAGTTGGATTAGATCAACCCATATTGACAACTCTACTGATTGTACATGGCGCTTGCTATTTATTAAATTTCTCTGTTAAGATTCATCCATATCACGAACTGACCAATCTCAGCCAGTCAAATTTCAATGCCATCCAAATCACAAACTGACCAATCTCAGCCCGTCAGATTTCAATGCCCGCTAGATGGATTAGACCAACCCATATTGATAACTCTACTGATTGTAAATATCGTTTGCTATTTATTAAATTCCTCAGTTAAGATCCATTTAAATCACGAACCAACCAATCTCTGCGTGTCAAATTTCAATGCCTGCTAGCTGGATTAATCCAATCCATATTGACAGCTCTACACAGAGTGTAAGGAGTAGTGTAAGGAGTGTTTGGTGCAATTTACTTGGCACTTTTAGCAAAAACAAAGTGACATTACAACTAAAGTTGGAGGACTCAACTGCAAATATGAAGTGCTTCCCTCTAATTATCCTCAATCTCCTCGTCTTTCGCCCAGACAGTATATAAGAAAGGCAAACCGTTACAGATTTCGAGGTAAGTAGACCATTTCCATCCATGAATCCTTAATTTCTTGCTTTCCACCATGCAACCAAATCCACTTCCAAATCAATCATTAATTATTAATTAAAGTCCGTTCAAATTTGAATTCATTTCTGGTTCTAGATTATCATTACTGTAAGCATCAATCATCCTCTGTTTTTTTTTCTTAAACCCAAATACTGAATCTAGCATGTTTCTGTGACTTTGTGTAATTTTCTTCGGTGTTAGATCTTAATCAGTTTCCTTTTATTTTTTGGTCAGGATATAGCACTTTTAACTTTTTATATAAAGTTATCTGAAGGGGAAGTTTGAAGTTCATCTTTCATAACTTTCAATTAGATAAATCTCTTGCATGTGAAGTTATTATGTGCAATTTTTAGTTTGTACTAACTGCGTTTGATATCCTTTGATATGATCGATTTGTTTTCATTTCCATTTTTTCCCTTGTATTTTCTTTTTGGTAGGAAGGAAAATAGTAAACGATAGGCCTTATTTGTTTTTATTGAGATTAAGATGTCTAATCTAAATGTACATATGAAGGATTAAGATGTTGTTTCTAGATTTGAACACTTAATGATTGAAACTGTTTGTTTTTCAACATCCGAATGTGCATAATTTACTTATTTGTAAATATATATAAATAAAAAGTAATTAAATATTAGAAAAATATATATTTAATAAAATGAAATCATTTTATGGTTTAAAAAATGTAGTGTCGGTGGAGATGATTTGTATGATTGGTGGTGTAATGGTTGGCGTTAGTGGCTATTAATGGTGGTGGTAATACTTGTGTCGGAGGAGGTGATTGGTGTTGTAGTGATTGATGATGTGATGGTAGTTTTTGGTATTTGGTAATGGCGGTAGTGGTTGTGATAGCGAAGTTGGTTGGTGTTAGTAGTTAGCAGTGTTGAAGGTAGGTTGAAGAATGTGTGGTGGTTAATGATGTGCTGGTGGTAGTTGGCGATAGTGCTAGTTGTGATGGTGGAGGTGGTTGGTAGCAAGGATTGACTGCATTGGTGGTAGTTTCTGTTAGTGGTGGTGGAGGTGGCGGCATAATTTACTTATTTGTAAATATAATAAATATATATAAATAAAAAGTAATTAAATATTAGAAAAATATATATTTAATAAAATGAAATCATTTTATGATTTTAAAAAATGAAGTAGTGTTGGTGGAGATGATTTGTAGGATTGGTGGTGTAATGGTTGGTATTAGTGGCTATTAATGGTGGTGGTAATACTTGTGTCGGAGGAGGTGATTGGTGTTGTAGTGATTGATGTGATGGTGGTTTTTGGTATTTGGTAATGGTGGTAGTGGTTGTGATGGCGAAGTTGGTTGGTGTTAGTAGTTAGTAGTGTTGAAGGTAGGTTGAAAGAATGTGTGGTGGTTAATGATATGCTGGTGGTAGTTGGCGATAGTGCTAGTTGTGATGGTGGAGGTGGTTGGTAGCAAGGATTGACTGCATTGGTGGTAGTTTCCGTTAGTGGTGGTGGAGGTGGCGGCGATGGTAGTGGTAGTGTATGTAATCAAAATGATAGAGGTGGTAGGTGTGGTAGCGACTAATAGTAGTTGTTGGCAATGGTGGTAGCTGTTATGATAGAGGTGGTTGGTGGTGATAGCGGGTGGTTGGTGATAATAATGGTGTGTTTATTGCTGGTGGCTGAGGATTGTGGATAGAGTGGTGGTAAAAATTATCCACACAAAAATACCTTTAAATAATAAAAAGACTTGGTTCAAGATCTTAATTTTTAAGACCCATTTGGGCCAAATAAGTGCTTAAATCTTCATTCCAGTTCAAACTTCCATTAAGTGCAAACGCCTGGGGCCTAAATCTTTCATAAGCTACACTAAATCTGCTAGGAGCAAGAACACCATTTGTCAAGCTCATCTTCCTATATTAGCAAATGTACTTCATGTCCGCGACCTTCATTTGCCAAGAAAATTGTACAGTAATTTAGAGGGTGTTTGGATTGGCTTTTGTTGGTGCTTTTGGCTTTTAAACACCTTTTAATTCTAGAGGTGATTGGCAAAGACACAAAGTGCTTTAAAACACTTTATGCTTAAAAAGTACCAAAAAAAGCCTTAAGACAAAAGTTGGTTTGCTACCTAGTTTTGGCTTTTATCTTAGAAGTCACTTTAAAAAAAAAGAAAATCCAAGCACCCCCTTACTTCTCTTTTGACATGAGTAATATTTGCCTTGTTGACTTTCAGTAGGTTTTTGCAATCGTCAATAATAGCTCTTGGGGGATGACTCTCTATGTCATCTTCACCGATCATCTTGACTGCAACTACACAATTTGTTTCCACTTCTAACTTTTTATATCCCTACACCTTTGCTAATTGTAGCTCTTGTGTGATGCTGTGGTGAGACTTGAGGTAGGCCACATCTTACCTAAATATCCCAATATTCACTTCCTCAATTATGTATAGAAGCCCTCCAAAAACAACATCTGGACCTCGATTATGTATAAAAAGTCCTCCAAAAGAGCATCTCTAGTTTGGATTTTTGCACTTCCATAATTTAATCTTTCCTAAAGGAGGAGGAGACACGCGATTAGTTTAGCTTCTTTCAATATAGAAGTTTGTTGAGGAAATACTTCAACAATTTTTCCAGCATAATCTATTGTATATCTTTAAAAAAAGGGCAGCCTGTTCACTAAAGCTCCACTATGGCGGCGGGGTTCAGGGAAGGGTTGGACCACAAAGGTCTGTTGTCCGCAACCTTTTACCTTGCATTTCTACCTAAAGATCTTATACGCAAACATATTAGATCTTTAGGTAGTCATCTCTTTTCAAATAAATTTCTATTTCTTTCTTTTTGTATGCCACATAATTGAAAAGATAAGTGTAACACTATGGGGTCATTTGGTGGAGGGATAAGGATAACTAATCCCGGGATTAATTTCGAAGAGGAGCTTATCCCATGTTTGGTTGGGACAAAACGCATGGGATAACTCATCCCGGGATTGTAACGTTTTTCTTATCCCTCCTTGAGGGTGGGATAACTAATACCGGGATTAGCTCTCAGGATTAATAATCCTGAGATAACTTGTTTTCCAACGAAACAAACCCTATAGGTGAGTTGGAAGACATCACGAATAATATCAGCGATCCGTTTAAGTATGCACCTAGTATTCATGGCATCAATCTCATTTTGTAGGGGGAAACCAGCCCGGATCTATTTTGACTTTGTACATGATCTATAATTGTTGCAAAAATGTAGATGCTATGATGGATTGTTTAGTCATATAAGATTAGGCAAGATGCAAAATGACCACGTTCAACTGAACATGCTAGTAGCACAAATAGAGTTACACAATGAGAGGAGGTAACTTTCTATGGTTTGTTCGTGGTCCACATCTACCTCTAGATGCACCTATTTGTAGGTATATAACCATGGTGAGTAAAGGATTAAAGGAAGAGGAGGTAGATCCAAAATCACATGGAGGTTGTCTCGCTTGACCTACAATATCTTGGAATCCATGCAGATCTAGCAAATAAATGGCACAATGGAAGAAAAAGAAAAGATTTATATATGTTAACTTTAGGCAAAGATATTTAATAACACTTAGTGGAGATTTTTCAGCCATGTTTAAGCCCCCCCAAAACCCCCAACCCAAATAAATTAGTTGAGATTAAAATTTGGTCATGTTAGTGTGTTTACTTTTTCCTTTTTTGATAACCGTGGTGTCTGGTCTAGCTTGTGCGCACCTCGACTAAATCCACAGGATGCCTGAGGTCTTGTCAGAGATTTATATGCCAGTAGAAGTTGTAGAAAACCTCTAGTGATTATGATTAAGATTTCATAATATTGGACTGAGATGGACATCAATTGAGCAATATGGATAGTGATGATTCATATAGCCTAATTGCTTAGGATTGACGCCTAAGTGTTGTTGCAAACACTAGGAAATGACTTCTTTGCAGAATGATTTCCATCATACTAAACACGTTTCTTTTAGGCCAAAGGGAAAATAGATATGTTTGAAAGTGTTTCATCTCATTCGTGATTTTTCTCTACTAAAGCAAATGTCTTCTTTTCAGTTTCAGGCTTCCTAACCGCCAAGAATATTTCTCCTTAGTTGGTCAAGGATGGCATCAGTATCAAATGATGGGTTATCCAATGATAGCGTGAAGAAGCGGCTGTTGGAAAATGGTTGCCACTCCTCATATTTGGGCATTATACCAAAATATAAAATTCGAAAAGTCTCAGCAGTGCGAGATTTCCCTCCCGGGTGTGGTAACATTTCTCCGAAAGTTGATTTGAATCATGAACAAAATGCCGTAGTATCCACCAGTATTGAAGATGTGGCTAACACTATGTTGGTCGATGGTATTAAAGAGTCTACTATTGAGAGCAAATCACAGTCTGTTGAAGTTGTGGAAGTGGTAGCACCAAACATGAGTGCAATAGCAAATGGGGTGGGAGAAAAAATAAGTGATGAAAAATCTCTTGAATTTGAGCTGCTGAAAGATCTCAAAAATAGTGAAATGGATCTTTCCAAGGAAATGGAAGACATTCAGAGTGACACTTCCGTGAAGGAAGTTGATGAGCAGGTGTACCCTTTGGTTGAAAATGTTGGTGGTGGGAACAAGATATCTGTGAGAGAAATCGGTGGTGTGACTGATGAGCCAAATACTGTTAGTGAAGGCAAAATGTTGTCGCCACCTCAGCAGCTAATCCGTGATATAGAACATACCTCCTCTTCGCCAAAGAATAAGTACCACAAAAGAAGAGTATCTGCTGTTCGAGATTTCCCTCCATTTTGTGGACCAAATGCTCCTAGGCCAACTGAGCAGAATTGTTTTGGTGTTACTGAAGAAAGCAAGGATGTGGCTGAGATCGATAAGGCAGTTAAT
This sequence comes from Capsicum pubescens, assembly GCA_030864215.1. NCBI lineage: Eukaryota > Viridiplantae > Streptophyta > Magnoliopsida > Solanales > Solanaceae > Capsicum > Capsicum pubescens. The sequence goes on along the minus strand of CM061543.1, from coordinate 69,836,626 downwards.
GAGAATGAAGTAATTGAGACATCGAGAGATGTTACAAACACTAGGGCATTGCAAGAGAAGTTGATTCGAAGTGAGGATGCTGATCCTCTGAAAGAGAGGGTCATTTCTAGTCCGAAAGATAGGGGTTTGGAACAAATAACGGTGGTTCAAAGTGAAGAAGGTGCCCAATGTGATTATGATGGAAGAAATCAGGTGGAAAGCACTGTGGGTATGCCCGAGATAATGATGAAAAAAGAGAGTGATGCCGCAATTGTGGGAAAGGAGACTCTCGTATATTCAGAGGACGAAAGTGAAAAGACTACTGCTGCAAGTAATGCTCTTGGTTCTGGAAATGAAAAGCCGATTGTGGAGGGTGCTAAGCCATGTTGTCCACGGAAGAAAAAGAGTGTAGATGACCCTGTGAGTGGAAATGAAATTGTTGTCTCACAGGTCAGAAGTAATTTGACAAAGACAGCGGTCAATTCTTTTGGTTCTAGGCATGAAATAGTTAAGCCAGTTGTGCAAGGTCTGACGGCTGAGCCACACTGTCCATGGACACTGGGAGAGCGAACTAGTTTAGATTGTGGAAACCAAGTTGAGAAGGATAATCTGTCTTGGCTCAAGAAGACCAAAGCTGTTGCCAGAAAAAGTAATCCTAATCGTAAGAAAAAATCAGCTTCTGTTGGTGAAGCTACTGATGGACTTTCAAATGCATTAGTTGTGTTCGGAGACGGAGGGTCTGGTTTATGTGCTGCCAATAACGATGGAGCTTGCAGTTTGAATAGGGAAGCAGTACATAAAGATTCTCCTGTTCGACTAGGTCGATGTGAATTTGATGTGATCCTACCACCTTTTGGTCCAAACAGTTCCAGTCATGGTGATGCCCGTACTAAAGTTAGAGAGACTCTTCGTCTGTTTCAGGTTATCTGTAGAAAGCTTTTGCAAGGTGAAGAATCAAAGTCAAAACCTGAAGAAGCAAAATCAAAGGCGGGTCCAAACAGAATTGATCTTAATGCAGCAAAAATCATCAAAGAAAAAGGAAAAGAAGTTAACACGGGTCAGCACATAGTGGGAGAAGTTCCTGGAGTTGAAGTAGGGGATGAGTTCCAATACAGGGTAGAACTTGCTATCGTGGGAGTTCATCGCCTATATCAGGCTGGTATAGATTACATGAAGCAGGGAGGTATGCTGATCGCGATTAGTATTGTTTCTTCAGGGGTCTATGATGACGGTCTGGAGGACGCTGATGTGTTGATTTATTCTGGACAAGGTGGAAATGTGGTAGGTAAGGACAAAACCCCCGAGGATCAGAAGCTGGAAAGAGGTAATTTAGCTTTGAAGAATAGTATATCAGTAAAGAATCCTGTTCGGGTGATTCGTGGATCTAAGGAGAGCAAGACCTCTGAATCCACGGATGGTAAAGGTAAGGTAGTGACAACATATGTTTATGATGGTCTGTACACTGTTGAGAATTATTGGACAGAACAAGGGCCAAAGGGTAAGATGGTTTTTATGTTTAAGTTGGTGAGAATTCCTGGTCAACCAGAGCTTGCTTGGAAAGAAGTGAAGTCATCAAAAAAGTCCAAAGTGCGCCATGGTGTTTGTGTCCACGACATTACAGATGGAAAGGAGATGCTCGCGATAAGTGCTGTGAATACAATTGATGGTGAGAAACCTCCACCATTCAATTACATCAAGAAGATGATATATCCTGACTGGTTCCAGGGTTCTCCTTTTAAAGGTTGTGACTGTGTTGGGAGATGTTCTGACTCCAAGAAGTGCTCATGTGCAGTTAAAAATGGAGGTGAGATCCCATACAACCGTAATGGGGCTATTGTTGAAGCGAAGTCTCTTGTATATGAATGTGGTCCTCATTGTAAATGTCCCCCCTCTTGCTACAATAGAGTCAGCCAACATGGTATTAAAGTTCCACTTGAGATCTTTAAGACAAATTCAAGGGGCTGGGGTGTGAGAGCTCTAACATCTATTCCTTCAGGAACCTTTATATGTGAGTATGTAGGAGAACTTCTGGAAGACAAGGAAGCTGAACGAAGAATTGGTAGTGACGAGTACCTTTTTGATATTGGGAAGAACTATAGTGATTGTTCTTTGAACTCTTCTGGACAAGCAGAACTAAGTGAGGTAGTCGAAGAGGGCGGTTATACAATTGATGCAGCTCAGTATGGAAATATCGGGCGATTTATCAATCATAGTTGTTCACCTAATTTGTATGCACAAAATGTCCTTTATGATCATGAAGATAAGAGAATGCCTCATATCATGCTTTTTGCAGCTGATAACATTCCTACTTTGGGGGAGCTGAGTTACCATTATAATTATTCTGTGGATCAGGTACATGACTCCAATGGCAATATCAAGGTGAAAAAATGCTTTTGTGGATCTTCAGAGTGTAGTGGTAGGATGTACTAGGGGTTTGTAAAGCTCTTTTTCAAGCTGAGGTGAAAAATTGCTCATATTTGATGTAAGAATTTTCACAGCAATTTTCATCCTCCTAACTTTTATGTCTGCATTTGAACGGAATGATGTATGTGCTTTCCCTTCTCATACATGGATGCAAATTAGTGTTTGTACCTATCTCTTCTTTTCCTTTTGCAAAGGAAATCTGCTACACTATGGGTATGTGCATGCTAATTTTGCATGGAAACAGAAGCTTGTTCAGGGAGGCTCATAAGCTTCCTTAACCAGGACTGTGATTTTGCATTTCCAATATGTTCTTTATGAACTTGAAGAATTCTATGACGGACAATGATAAACTGACAGTGAGACAGATCTCGTTGCCTTTGTGCCTTGAGTTGGCATAAAATTTGTGTTTCTAAACATGTCTGTCTTATTGGAAGACGGTATACTCTAGCAAATATCGAAGGCAACCACCATACTTGTTGAATCAATCCCTGCTGTCCATTTTGCTTTATTTAGTTATTGCTTTCATTTTTGTATTCACTTTTTCAAACTGTTTTGAAATGCTTTATTTAAGTCGAGGGTCTATTAGAAACTACCTCTCTATCTCTATGAGGTAGGAGTAAGGTTTGTGTACACTCGATCCTCTCCAAACCCCGCACATGGGATTACACTGGTATTTGTTGTTGTTAACAATTACTTCGGTAGTGGAAAGAACAGAAATTTGTTCCAAATCTTTGTGCTGCTGCAAAATCCCACACTAGAATGGATGATATTAAGTCTTCCAACTTTACAACTTGCAACACCACCAATTACTTATATGTTTGATCCACATCTGATCCCCTGATGTTATGGTCTACATATGTAGTTTCTATGACAAGAAACAGCAGTTGATAACCCACATCTGATTACTTATATGTTGAATCCACTGCTAAGGTAATGACATCTTTACATATTACTATTAATGTTTTATCTGTACTAAGAAATGATGTACAAGAATTAAGCCATGATAACTCAACAACGTTGTTAAAACAAACAGCAGTGAAGAAGTTTATTACAGTAATATATAGTACTCTTATTAGAGAGTAAAGTACAGGAGGCGATAATTCCTAATATGCAACTGATCTAAATTTATTCTGTAACTGATAGCGAAGACATCACAAAGTAGCACTATTAATTCATTAAAAGGTAGATGTAGATAAATATACAAGTATGTCACAACACTTTTGTTTAAGAGAGCTGAATGTCTGTCTCAATAGTGATCCCAGCTTTCCATTCAGCAGGAATTACAGCGTTATCAGACTCCACCCATTTGGTCTCGGTACCAGCAGCACTTGTGAGGAACCTCACCTTAAGGTCACCACTTGGTGGGCTCCATAGGTCAAACACAGCTCCATAAGCCCTCCTCATTGATATCCATTCTTTTGTTTCCTCCTGCATCAACATACATAGTAATTAGGGGCGGAACAAGAGTATCCGGTACCAGTTCAGCTGAACATAGTAGTAGCTTTGGTTCAAGAACTGTGCGTCTTAAATATCCAATTGAATATGTATATATTATCATTTAAAATCTAGTAACTTTAAGGACTCGTTTGGTTGGGAAATAAGTTAGGCTGGAATTAGCTATACTGGGATTAGTTATTCTGCTATTATTTTTTAATTGTTGTTTGGTTTGTGGTACTAAAAATAATATGCATTACATTCTTTTAAGAATTGATAGTTTATTTACAAAAATACTGTTCACCTTATTTAGTTTAATTATTTTCCTTCATATTAAATATAAAAGAAATTAAGAAGTTACTAATTTTTTTTTAACTTTAGTAGTTTCTTTATCCTAAAAATACATGTTAAGAAATTTGTGTTGATATTTCTTAAATGTGTATGAAGCTTTAATATTTCATTTTAAATTACTTATTTTGTCCAGGAGCGGCTTAAAGACATTTGGTGGCCTAAGGCGAAAATGAAACGAAGGCCTTAAATTTTTATGAAAATATTTTTTTAAACAAAGTCTATATTTTAAATTTTGAGATGCAAAGTTATAAATATTATAGACGGTTCTCTTAATAATTTTTTTTTGTTAATATAACTAATGCATTTAATCTTTATTGAGACATACTTTAAATACATCAAATTCTTCTAATAATTTCTTACTTTTATATAAGGAGTTTATTTTAGTTATAAATAATATTTAATATTTTTTTAATAAAACATATAATCTATTATTGCTAAAAAAAAAATGAGGCCCCTTGAATTTGGAGGTCTTAGGCGGTTGCCTTTTTCTTTACTAGGTAGAGCCGCCCCTGATTTTGTCCTAAATTCTATAAAATGTTCATAATCTCATTTTTTGTTAAAAAATTCATTATCAAAAAATATAAAAAAAAATTACTCTCATTTTTCATTATTTAGTATCATTAATATTTAGAGAGTTAAATTGTATTTTAAAAAAAGTTAAATTTTCAAACATTTTTAGCTATATAAAAAAATAATTTTTTATTTAATAATTAAGCATGTACTAAGTTGGAAGGGGAATGTCAAGATACTTTAATTACTTGTTCATGATAAATTTTTCGGAAAAATGAAAATTTGAAGTAAGATTAACAAAACATTTCTACAAAATAGAAAGACAATAAACCCTTGGATCAATTTTGAATTTGATTGTATAAATAGTTTTTATGGTGTCACTATCATTTTTCCATGACTCATCACTTTTATAATATTTAATAATCTCATATAATTATTTAATTGTACCAAAATGGCTGGAAATTTGTAGAGTAATTAAAATTTAAATTAGGGATAAAATTGACAAAAAAAATTTGATGTGAGTACAACCATAATCTCATATACTCTCTTATATATAGTAGTAAAGTAAAGAAATAATATATATATATATAACGTGATAATTGGAGGATAATTTTGTCATTTTAAGGCTTTTTCCTAAGGTAATTAATGTTGGGATTATTTATACCATCAAAAGGGTGGTATAGCTTATCACGGTATTATTTGTTAATTCCGGAATAAGTTATCCCGAACTTGACAACCAAACAATTAGGCACCACAAATTTATTTCAAAATTATTTTTTATCTCGAGATAATTTATTTTAATACCTCACACCAAATGACCCCTAAAAAGATAAAGAATTTAGAATTCATAAGTTTCAAATTCTGGCTTCCGCCTCCGGTAATATCTCTTTACTTTTTTTCGGTGGAAAACATATATACTAACTCATGTACGATAAGACGCGTTTTTTTTTTAAATTATATATTTAGTAGATAATGAATTTCTTAGTGAGAATCCTACCTCCGTCAGAAAAGATTTTGTTAGTATGGGTAAATGAGACGAACCTCGTAGACTTCGACACCAAGAATGTCAGTAGCACCACCTTGGTTCATAACAACAATAGCAAGGTAGTGAGGGTTCTTGCTATGTTCATGGACTTTAACCATGAGATTTCCACCATATTTGCAAGAAACTCTACGATATTCTACTTCAACAACTCCTTTGGCAAACAGATGCTGAGCCATATAGGGCTGCTTTGCCAGTTTAGCATAGGCACGGTGGGTGAGAATGAAGTCTGTTCCATGCCCTTCTCCACTGTCAGTCAACACCACCTTTGCACCCTCCTCACTGCACAATTCCTTGTCCTTGCACCTTACCTGTAAATTTTACTTAGTTAATGCTACATTGAGTAATTAACTAATATTCATCAACGATGTAGATAATTTTTATACTATTAGATTACCTTTATTTATTGTAACAGATTAATTTGCTTTGTTTTTAAGGCTACAAATCCTACTTCTACTAAAAGTTATACTAGGCTTGGAGTAACTGGTAAAATTGTCGACCAGGAGGTCACCAAGGCAAGGCTACATACAATAGGCCCAATCCGTCCGTTTCCTGAACTTCACGCATAGTGAAAATTTTAGTGCATCGAGCTGTCCTTTTATTCGTAGGTATATTGATAGATTACCTGGTAGCATGCTCCACAGGCAGCCCCATTTTTGTAAAGGCGTCTGGAGGCAGTGCAAACATCCCCATTATTCACATCTTTCCCATAGACTCCGTAGCCACACGCTCCACCTAGTTAAAATGTAAATTTAAACTGTTAAAATAGCTGGTGCGTCTTCTCCGTCTCAACTCCTCTGTCTAATTTTAAAGAATAGTTGTTACAAATTATGCGGAAGTTCAAGAAAAAATTAATTAATTTTTTTTTCCAATTTCACCCTTGATATAGTTATTGTTTTAAAGACTACAAACACCTCAATTGTGGGGTGATGATATGATTATCCAAATACGAATGAAATGGTAAACTAGGAAAAAGACCCTCCTAAATAATATTTCTCAAGGAGGTGTAAAGGAAAATCATGAGTAGATAATTTGAGAAGGAGAGAGTGGTACCATTTGACTCGACACAAAATTTAAGAAAGAAAAAGAAACTTTTGAAATTTATGGTGAGAAATCTTTGATATATGTATGACTATAAATGAGTATTTCATTACTAGTAAATGAATAATTTAAAGTTATTAAGTTAATTCTATTATAGGAAACTGACATTTTGTTTTCGGAACAATCTAAAAAAGAACTAAATTATTTTATTACAAGTAAACGGCTAATTTAAAGTTATTAAGTTAATTCTATTATAGGAAACTGACATTTTGTTTTCGGAAAACCTAAAAAAATGTATCACATAAATTAGAATAGAGAGTATATACTCATAGACCTCATGAATTTAGCTACATTTTAATTTCATTTTACGCGAAATCAATCCGTTTCAAAAGTAATCATGATATTTATCAATTTTTGTATGGAAACAGACATCAATTTGATATTTTTTTACACATAAAGTTTCGGCGAGGAGATAGAAGTCACACGAAAACTTTATGCACCCACTAAAACGTTAAATTTAAGAGCAACATAATCTAATTTTAAGTTTCAATCAAGGAACTACACATGTAACAATAATTAGGAAATCATGTAACATAAAAATGACACAAAAATTTAAATAAAATTTGATAATTCTTTTGGTAGGTGTGAGAAAGAGCTAGCATACTTGAGGTCCCCATGCCATCTGGGGTGCTATAATAGGAAGCTTTTGGAACATAATTACTGCTGTAGCATAGCATAGGCAAGAGCATAACAATGAAGAGAAAAGCGTAATTATATTGGAGAAAAAACATTTTTTAGACTTTAGAATAGTGGTATATAGGCAAAACACAAGAATTTCAATGGTAAGAGCAGTGAATTAATGTGATATTGTTGTGAAGAATTCCTATGAATTTATAGGCGTGAGTTCAGCAGGAATATCGACGTTTGCTTGCCACATTTCTATTCCACTATGGACAGTGGAAACCAGATGTAAATGAAAGAAAAAATGGTCCTAAAATTAACTTGATGACACATAATTTCACTAATCATTTATTGAATACCTTAATTAAACCTGGAAATGACCAAATATATGCACTTTCCTTCCAGATTTTTCATAAGGGATAGGAAAAGGAGAGCACTTAAACAATTTGAAGACCATTCAGAAGATCTTGACAACATATGTTTGTGAAGGTTGGTACAGTGTTGAGGATTATTGGACGTAAAATGGTTTCTATGTTTAAGTTGGTGAGCAGTAAAGTCAACCAGAGCTTGCTTTGAGAGAAGTAAAATCATCGAAAAAGTCCAAAGTGCGCCACGGTGTTTGTGTCCACGACATTACAGGTGGAAAGGAGACACTCGCGATTAGTGTTGTGTGTTGGGTTCTACTCCTTCCGTTTTGCTGGTTGATCTTTTGCTAAAAATACTTATTTAATTTAATTGTTCAGAGAATGTTATTATACCTTTTTAATACTATTTTTATTATTAAATAATTCTATAAAATGTATATACTATATTAAAACATAATTAATAAGACTACTTTGATAAAATTAACTCCTAATAAATATTTTTTTAAGGAGTATCAAGTCAACAAGGGCAACTTTTTTGAAACGAAAAGAATAATTGAAATGTGAATGAAAAATGGAGGAAACGCATGAAGGAAAAAAGTGAATTGTGTTTTTCACTAGAAGAAGTGTTTCCTCACATTGGTGGGAGAAAGAAGTATTCTTATGCTTAAATACAGAAGCATTACTCCATGTTGCTAGTGAGGTAAGAAGAAGACAAGCCACACGTTGTCGCTTTCTTGAATTTTAATTTTTGGATTTGAATTTGTCAAATGATCAGGAGATTATCTTTTTGGACAAAATTCATTTGAAATTTAATTGTCAATATGCACATTAAGGGGACGTGATCCTTTAGTCTTGAATGATGAAAAGCTGATTTATGGGCGCATATGGTCATTTGCGGACGCATAAAAGTCCGCAGATGCCAGCATAGATCAAGTAGAATTTTTTTACTTTGAGCATTATTTAATGTGATTGTATTTGGCCATCTGTAGACGCAGGTGGATTCGATGTTTTCAAAATAGTGTAACTCTTCACGAACAATTGCTTCTTTTCTGAAGCAACACCCTTTAAGAAACACTTCGGAGCACGATCTAGAGAGTTGAGATTGAGATATGAGATACAATATATCGGTTGCAAACTCCCCGTGGGTCCTACCTGGTAGCTGTGAGCTCAGTGGGTGTATACGAAAAAGTCATGCAATGACTTTCATTATTCATCCCATTCATATTGCATTGCATACATACCTTGGTTGTGTACCTTAATTTTCTTGATTTGTACTTAGCTTTAGTGAATTTCCTTTATATCTATGTTGTATCTGTTTCTGTGTACTTATATATATTAGAACTGTTAGTGGAGACAGTGTGAGCTATCGTTTGAGACTTTTCTGCTTGCAGGTTATGTGCTCATAGTATATTTTACTTATTTTATTTTCTACTTTGCTCAGTCGGACTATGATACCTACTGAGTATAAGTGGACTGTACTTACCCCTACTGTGCCCTTTCAGTGCAGATCCTAGCACGAGTGCAGCTCGCGACATTTAGACTTATCTGAGTGGTGATCGAGGTATTGGCTTGCTCTAGGGTTTCAGAGCTGAATCCAAACCTCCCTTAACTGTTTTAGACGTCTTTACTTGTTTTCAGAGATAGATATTTATATTTCAGTATTCCTGAGTTGTATTAGATGCTGTTAAATTCATGACACTAGATTTTGAAAATTCTATGTTATTTCTTCAGATATTCGCTTTGTTATATTTTTTGTTCGGCCTAACTTCGTTCTAGAAGTCTCGCATTATCTTTAATGTTGTTAAGTTTTGAATTTTCTTTTCTTATTTGTTCGCATTTCATTTGTCTTGGTGAGCGATTTACATATTTGGGCCGCGATAAGTGTCATCATGACCTAATTTTTGGATCGTAAAAAAATATTTTTTTTAAAAGTTACATTAATAATAATTATAAATGAATAATTTTCTCAAATAAAAACTATACACAAGATTCGGTTCTTTTATGTAATTTGATAAGTTTTCAAGTTAAAAATTTTCTATGTAAATATCAAAGAATTTCCAGCTAAATTCGTAGCAACAAAATCCCCGTTCCCCACGTAATAAAATAGCTAGGTAAATCTCCAAGTATAAATCCTCAGCTAAATTCGTAATAAATTAATTCTCAAATAATTTTTCAAGTAATAAAATTTCCAAATTAATTTTCACTAAAATATCTTTAGGAAAGTCCGTAGAATAAATTATCTGAGAATTTTTTTATCGAATAAAAAAGAATAAAATAATTATTTTTTGTTCATGTTCTTGTGGGTTTAGAGGTAATGTACTTGTCAATAATTTTTTTAGGTAATATCGCAAGTACGAATTTTGTGCAACATGACACCAACTTTACTTGCAAAATATGTCGGAAATATAAATTTTATAGGTAATATATTCTAATATTGAGAAATTTGAATTTTTGGCAAGAAAATCTGCATGAAGTACCTGTGAAAATTTTTCCTAGGTAAGATTTCCATGCAATTCAGAGTTTTTTTTATAGAGTAGAAAATCATTACTAAAGAACAATTTATTGAATTTGAACAAGTATGAGAACCACAAGCCTCCGAAAAAAAAATTCCAGACCCCAAACTCTGACCCCAAATCTGAAACCTCTAGGTTCTAACCATTAATCACGGGCGGAGCTAGCATATACTCAAGGGGTTCGGAACCCCCTTTGACGAAAGACTATACTATTTATACATGGTTAAAATTATTTTTTATGCATGTAAAGTAAATGGTGAACCCTCTTCAGCTAGCCTGTGTGTGCACTTTTGAACCCCCTTAATGAAAATCTTGGCTCCACCACTGTCCTTAACCCCAAAACTCAAACCCAAAAATAAGTATATACTCAATCATCCGTTGTCCATATCTTATAGCTGAAACGTAACACCCCAGGTTTCAGACTCTTAAAATTTCTATTTTCTCAAAATTGCCCAAGCTACGACTCAGTTGATGAGTCGTGATCACTCATCATAGGTCGTACTGTGCATCTCGTTGCCTAACTAGTAAGGTTGCCCAAGGTTACTATCTTGGTCACGACTATACCCCACGATTCGTAGGGTGAGGTCAAGAGTCATAGTTGGGGACTCGTTACCATAACAGTGAAGCTGCCCAAAGTTTTGGCCTAGACCACGAGTTGATGTCACGAGTCGTGACGTTAGACAACCAGTCGTGAGGTATGACTCATGGTCATAACAGTGTGGTTTCCCAGATCTTCTGCTCAGGCTACGAGTCTAGGCAACGACTCATCACTAGTCATTACGAGTCGTCACCCGACCCGTAACAACTGGGAGCCATTTTTTTGCACGTTTTTAATTAAGGGTAATTTGGTCTTTTCATTCCTTTAAACTTTACCCACGACCTTAAAACATCTAAGGGCCCCTATTATCATCAGTTTATCAAATCAAACACTACTCTCATCATCACAAAACTCCCCCAATGCAAAAGAACTAGGGTTTCAAGGGATTAATCATCTTAGCTCTAATTTGTGATTCCTCTTCCAATTTCTTCGGTGTTTCAGACATATCTCTCTTACCTAACTAGATTTTACATAAAATCATGTGTTTGATTACGATCCATATGAAGTAAATTGTTGGGTTTTGAAATTGGATTGAGGTAATAGAATGGTTATGTAATGCCCTGAGAGTACCCCATAGACGTCACACGGTGCTTGAGACTATGAATAGTCCCAAGCTAACCTATGATAGCTAATTGGCACTGAACTCATAGAGAGGTAGACTAAGATATACACAATATCTGAAAGAAACTAAGTTTAAAATCTCCCTTTTTTTAGATCTTACAACTTAGAAATCTCAATAAAATCTCTTTAGCTAAAATAAACATTATCCGACAAACCCCTAATCGTATAACTGAAAGTCCACTGGGACAGACCCCAGCTGACCCATAAAGGAAATAAAATAACCAAGCAACATCCATAAAGTCCGAAGCTCTAATATACTTGGCCAATGGACTATGAGGACTCACCAAGTTTCCAGATATAGGAGATGGTGCCCACAATCAATCGTGTTGCTGGGAACAAGCACCAGAACCTACATTATAAGACAATGTAGCACATAGACATATATGTGGGTTAGTACTTCTAGAATGTCCTGAGTATATGGGAGTGAATGCATAAGTAAGACAAAACTGAATAAAATTTCAAATCATGCATTCTATGTATAAAAGGACTCACCTTGGACATGAATAAAACTGAAAGTTGAAAGATTATAAAACATGACTAATAAAGCATAATGAATAAGCTTAGTGAGCCATTACACTTAGTTTCTAAAATCTTTACTTTTATTCTTTCTCGTGGGAGATTATTATAACCAACATAAACCATGCGAGCTATTACGGAGTCCAACGTCTTACCCATATCGAGGAGAGTTGTCCTACCCTTGCCATCAGAATATAACCTTAACTTAAGTGATCACTAATCTTAGCCCATATTGGGTAAATAAGACACTCTCTAGTGAGGTTCCTTAAACCTACGTGGCTCGTAGTTTCCAAGAAATAGGATGTGATAAACCCATATTCCCCTTCTCAGTGCTAAATACTACTCCCAATATACAAATATGCTCATACTTATGAAATCCACCTTAAAATAGCATATGGATTTGTAAACTGAAAACCAACTATGCTTCTCTAACTTAAATCATACTCATGAGGAAAATTGAGGATTTCGAGTCTTAAATATTATCATAACATAGAAACTGAACTTTTATCATGTTGTAATACTTACAAATTGAACTTATAAGCTGAAAATTCTTGTATTATACAACTTGTACTTAAGTCTTGAAATTCATGCATTCTTTCATAAAAACTCATAGCAAAATATTATGCTCAATACTCGATTTGGAATCTCTCATCAATTCATCAAAATCCAAGTCAAAATAATGAAAATCATGTCATAATAGCAATCATGAAAGTCAAAACATGAATAAAGGCAAACTCTTATGCACTTAAACCTTAAATTCACATGATAATTTTATAACTTCAAGAATATGAGAATTAGGTATGAACCCTAATTGAAATCATATAAATTCAACTTTAAAATCAAGTTCTCGGGAACAAGGATGAAAGATTATCCTTGCTCAAAGCCCACATACGTGGATTTTCTTGACTTCCTTGAAGGAAACTTAGACTTTGGAACTTGAAAAGTGAATTTGAAGAAGAAACCCTAGCCTTGTTGTTCTTGAGTGTGGGAGAAGAAAGGACATCATTAACTGATTGAGAATAGGGGAAAATAATGCCTCTTTTATGTTTTAACTCGTGGGTTGGAAGTTTTAAAAGGAGAAAAGACCAAAAGGCCCCTTAACTAAACATATAGAAATTTGGCCGTCAGTCTTCACAGGTCACCTTATGACGCGTGACGTCTGGCTACGAGTCTTACCAGCGACTCATAGTCTTGGCAGTAATAAGGAGGGTACACACTGGTTTGTCTACGAGTCATACCCTATAACTCGTAGTCAGTCACTACGAATCGTAACCACCAATTGTAGTCTGAGCAGAAACTTAGGGGTCCTACACTGTTGACACTATGACTCTCACTATACGACTCGTAATCACTCGTAATGAATCATAGGGCTGAGTCTTCATATGACCATAAATGTTTGGTTTCCCTACTGATATGACTACGACTAGACCATATGATTCATATAGTCTCACTATGACTCATTTAGTACGAGTCGTAACCAAAACAAAATCTCAACTATACCACTCTGTTTTGATTATGATTTAATCTTATGACTTATAATAAGTCTTCACGACTTGTTGAGTGAGTCGTAGGTTCCACAGTGAACTTAAGAACACAGGGTATTACAATATTTCCCTCTTGGAAATATTTGTCCTCAAATAAGTCCCATCTAGGATTAGGATTTTAGGGAAAATCGACATCTCCATACTAAGCTTACAACCAAACCTATAACTATCTCAAGCATTCAATGACCCACGGGCACATGAAACAATATGAGAATACTTATACGGTCATAAAGAGAAAGAATCTGCTGAAACAAAAAATTTACCTTCGGTAGGGAATGAATTTGAAGAAAAGAGATGCGGGTACTTGGTCATCATATCTTCTTCGACTTCCCAAGTGGCTACTTCAACCAATTGGTTTCTCCAAAGAACTTTTACTGATGCCACATCCTTATTTCTTAGTCTTCGAACCTGCTTATCAAGTATTTTGATCAGAATTTAATCCTAGGACAAGCTATCCTTGACACCAATACTGTCTAAGGGGACTACTAGGGACGGATCCCCAATGTATTTCTTTAGCATCAAGACATGGAAAACTGGTTGGACAACTGCTAACTCTGGCGGAAGGTCCAACTCCTACGCAACCTCTCTAATACGCCTTAGTATTTCATATGGACCAATGAATCGGGGACTCAACTTATCTTTCTTTCTAAATATCATTATCCCTTTAATGGGTAAAACCTTTAAGAATATACCTAATCACCCACTTCAAACTTGATTTCCCTTGTTCTTACGTCTGCATACTATTTCTGATGACTCTGAGCAGTTCTCAACCTCTTACGAATTAGTTGAAACTTTTTCATAGATTCAAGGACAGAGTCTGGCCCAATCAAATCCGCTTTACCAACCTGGAACCTCCCTATGGTGATCTGCACCTACGCCGGTACAATGCTTTAAATTGAGCCATCTAAATACTAGCATGATAACTATTATTATAGGCAAACTCGATGAAAGGTAAATGATCATACCAACTTCCCTTAATGTCTAATACACCCTTCCTCAATATGTCTTCTAATGTCTGAATTGTACGTTCAGTCTGACTATCTGTCTGTAGGTAAAAAATAGTGCTAAGCTTAACCTTTGTACTAAGGTCTCTCTGAGAGGACTGCCAAAACTAGGAAGTAAACTATATGCCTCTGTATAAAATAATGGACAAGGGTATCCCGTGAAGCCTTACTAACTCGCGAATATATATTTTGGCATAATCTTTTGCCGTATCTGAAGTTTTAATAGGTAGAAAATGAGCTGATTTGGTCATTCGATTGACTATGACCCAAATTGAATCGTCTAGACGTCTTGTACGATACAACCTTATGACGAAATCTATATTCACTACTTCCCACTTCCAAGTAGGAATGATGATTTCCTGAAGCATTCCACCCAGTCTCTGGTGCTCCACTTTAACCCGCTGGCAATTGGGACACTTGGCTACAAACTCGGCTATGTCTCTCTTAATACCATTCTACTAATAAATTTCTCATAAATCATGGTGCATCTTATTAGCACCAGGATGGATCAAATACTTCAAATTGTGAGCCTCAACTTGTATCCTTTCCCTTAACCCATCCAGATTAGGAACACAAAATCGACCTTGATAATGAAGTACACCATCTCTTCCTTGGGATAAAACCTTGATCTTCTACTACTAGACTATTTCTTATATCTGGCTAAGTATGGGATCTGAAAGCTGCTATTCTTTCTCTTCTACTACTAGAGACGATTCCAAACCGTTCTGCACCACTACTCCCCCATCATCCGTATCAAGTAAACATGCTCCTAAACGGGCAAATCTATGCACTGCCTTAGACAACTCCCATTTTTCCTCCTTCACATGAGCCACACTACCCATAGACAACCGTCTTAGTGCATCGTCACCACATTTGCCTACCCGGATGGTATAACATATTCATGCCATAATCCTTCAATAACTCCAACCATTTTCTTTGATGAAGATTTAGTTTCTTTTATGAAAATACATACTGAAGACTCTTATGGTCAGTGAAAACGTCAATATGCACACCATATAAATTGTGTCTCTAAATTTTCAGAGCGAACACTACAACAGTTAACTCCAAATCATGAGTTGGGTAGTTCTTTTTATGATCCTTAAGCTGTTTGGAAGCATAGGCTATTACTCCCACATTTTGCATCAAGACACAACCTAACCCAACTTTTGAAGCATCACAATACACCATAAATTTGTGTAACCCCTCTGGCAGAACTAGCACTGGTGCCGAATTCGATCTATCCTTCAATTCTTAGAAACTCTTCTCACATTTATCCGACCATATAAACTTCACCCTCTTTTATGTCATCTTAGTCAATGGTGCGGATATGGAGGAAAACCCTTCAACAAATCTTCTATAATAACCAGCTAAACCCAAAAATCTTCTGATATCAGATGGAGTGATGAGTCTAGGCCATTGCTTCACCATGTTAGTCTTCTGAGGGTCTACATGAATGCCAACTCCTGAAATAACATGCCCTAAAAAGGGAATAAACTCCAACCAAAATTTACACTTATTAAACTTCGCATACAATTAACGGTTCTTGAGGATCTGCAACACTATCTTCAAATGGTTTGCATGCTACTCCTTACTCCGGGAGTACACTAATATGTCATCTATGAAGACAATGACGAACATGTCCAAGTACAACTTGAAGACCATGTTCATCAGATCTATAAAGGATGCAGGGGCATTTATTAGTCCAAACAACATAACTACAAACTCAAAATGACCATACCGCATTCTGAAAGTAGTCTTCAGAATATTGTGCTTCCTGACTTTCAACTGGTGGTATCCCAACTTGAGGTTAATCTTGGAAAACCACCAGGTATCTTGAAGATGATCGAACAAATCACCGATCCTAGTAATAGGGTATTTATTCTTGATGGTGATATTATTTAGCTGCTTATTGTCTATACATATTCTGAGAGTGCCATCTTTCTTGCGCACGAATAGAATTAGAGTGTCCCATAGAGAAACACTGGGTCTGTTGAAACCCTTATCTAAGAGGTCCTTAAGTTGCTTCTTTAACTCATTGAGTTTGGTTGGAGCTATACGATTTGGAGGGATGGAAATGGGCTGAGTATTAGAAAGAAGGTTAATACCAAATTCTATTTCTCTTTCTGGAGGTACCCCTAGCAAATCTTCAGGGAAAACCTCTGAAAATTCACTAACTACACGAACTGACTGAATGGTTGGGGCTTCATACTTAGTATTTTTAAGTCGAACTAAATGATAGATACAAACTTTTTATATTAACCTTTTGGCCTTAATGTAAGATATAAAACAACCTTTAGGCGACACCGAACTACCCTCCCACTCAAAGATTGACTCATCGGGAAACAAAAACTTTACCACACGAGTGTGATAATTAATTGATACATAACATGAATGGAGCCAATCCATGCCTAGAATAACATCAAAATCTATCATCTCTAACTCTATTAAGTCTGCTAGAGTGAACTTATGGAGGATGGTAATAGGACATCCTCTATAGACACGTCTAGCTATAATTGACTCACCCATTGAAGGACAGACATAAAAGGGTTTAGGAAGATTTTCAGAGCTCACCCCAAAATGTAAAACAATAAGCAGGGTCACATAAGAGAGGTTTGATCCCGGGTCTAACAACACATACACATCAAGGTGAAAAGGTACGAAGCATACCAGTGACAGCATCTGGGGAACTCTCCTATTTTCGGTGGAATGGTAAAGCATAAAATCAATTCTGGCACTGACCTCCATTGATAATGGATGGTGCACCCTGTGGAGGAGCTGGGCGGCTTGGCTGAGCTACTGGATTCGTGGCCTGAGTCTGTGGACGAACATCTCTACTTCCTTGCCTAGTATACAGGCATTCCTTGATCCCATGGCCTATCTTGACACAACTATAGTAACCCCCTTTACCCATAAAATACCCCTTTTCCATCACACACACTATATATATTCGGATGGTTGGCGCCTCGGTATCTTTGGCCCTCCCTCAAATTTCCTTAGTTCATGCATCTAACACACGCTGAGGCCTTTTCAGCCTTTAGAGATGAATCCATATAGCCTATGAGTGTCCTTAGGATGGTTAGAGCTACACAGTCCAAGCTAATATTTTTAAAATCACATATTCATGACCCTATACCCTATTCTGGCATCCTATATATATGTATGTATGAATGTGTCTATGTGGTTCTACTAATTTTTGACATGACATTATTTTATTACTTTTATTGAGTTATATGTAGTGCTTATGCCACTGACTATCCTTGGACGCCGTATTATTTTATGATGTAGGGTCCTAGGGGTTTTCTGTTACCTTATACAGTGTTAGGTGATCTGGTTCGTCGATTGGTTTTCTTTGACATGGTGAGCCTCCATATTTCATAAGGACTTTCATTTCTTTATTTTCATTATGTTTCCTTAATATCTTATTTTTGAATCTTTTGGTCATGGCGGAGGCATATTCGGACCAATCTGACATTCTGATATTGTAGAGGCTTTTGTGGACAAGTGTGTGATTAGTTATTGTTTTGACTCTTTAATTTCATTTGAGTTATCTTATATATCTTGCTTATAGTTTAGTAGTCTTCCATTGTTTATCTTGCTTATGCTCTGTTGGTTAGGCTAAGGGGGTGGTTCTGACCCTCGATGGGCTTAAGATACTCGTCATGACTAGGCCCTAATTAGGGTCGTGACAACCTTAGTATTTGTGGACACACAAATTTGTGTTGGGTAGAGTTCCTTTTATGAGTGTGTAGCACGCCTTACTTATAAGGGGGAAACTATAAGACATTTAGGAATGTTTCTTTTTTTGTGATCTAGTTCATGCTATAGAGTCTGGTATCTTGAAATTTCTCGAACTCCCGACTTACTTGCATTTTAGATCATCCCTATCCATAGATCTGAGCTTATAGAAACTCTTCTAGAACCTCTATCTCGCCTGAGGATAATGTGGATAGGACTCACCCTGTCTATAGAGTACACACCCAATCTAGGGTCCCTGCTCCTGATTATACTACACCACATGGAGTTTTGCTAGTTTCTACTCCTTCTCCCTGGGCTTCTGGAGATGATGATACTCATTCCCAGATGCCTCAGGGTGATATTTCTGATGTAGAGTTCCGTTAGTTGATTTATTTGCTTACTCAGTTGGTGGATTCTCAGTCTTGCTAGTATGTTAGTTCTATTTCTCCTTCATCCAAGGTCACTCGAGTTGTCCACTTCATGAGGTTAAATTCCCTAACCTTTACAGGCTCTAAGGTTGAGGAGGATTCTCAAGGGTTTGTGGATGAGATGGAGAAGATTTCTAGGGTTATGCATGGCATTGATTTTGAGAGTGTTGAATTTGCTGTGTATTGAATAAAAGATGTATCTTGTCAGTGGTATTAGGAATAGGAGCAGACGAGAGGTGATGATGCTGAGCAGGTTACGTTGGATGAGTTCTCAGGTACCTTTCTTGATCATTTCTTTCCTTAGGATTTGACAGAAGCTAAAGCTGAGGTGTTAATGAATCTGAAGCAAGAGAATTCAAGTGTGAAATAATATGCAATGAAATTTTAAAAGTTATCCCGTTATGTTCCAGAGTTGGTGTCTACCATGAGGGCCAAAATGAGAAAGTTTGCTTCTAGGTTGTCCCGTGACTTGGTATTAGAGTGTAAGGCTACAATGCTGAATAATGAAATAGATATCTCTATGATTGTGGTTTATATGCAGCAAGTTGAGGATAAAAAGAAGAAGTAGGTTGAAATGGGAAAGAGGTAGAATAAAAAGTACAGGTATCTAGAGCAGGGTACAAATCAGCAAAATAGTGGGGAAGATGGCAGATAGTGGGCCAAGAAGAAGACTTGGAGATTTTTTAATTCATATTCGACGGCTAGTTCTCTTTATCCTATGCCATCTGGTGATCGCTATTTTTAGACTAGCATAGTCCTAAGGCACAGAGTGCCCAGTCCCAGGCTAGTATAGCTCAGTTAGCCCCTCCATATCTTTCTTTTCAATTTTCTAGGCAGGTTTACCATGGTTATTATGGTAAGGGGAGGAACTTATGGTTCAATTATGGTCATCCTGGACATATAAAGAGTAAGTGTCCTGCGGCTAAGGTAGCCACTAGGGATAATAAGGTTCTGGTCGCCACTTCTTTGGCTTCTTCACCAAAGGGTGCCACTTTGGGTACCAGCACTAGCTGAAATTATCTCAATGCTCATGCCACCTATCAGGAATTTGAAGCATCTCCTGATGTTATTACTGGTACATTATAACTCTTCTCTCGTGATGTTTATTATATGTCTTAATTTGGGGTCTACCCCTTTTTATGTGACTCTTTATGTGGCTGTGCACTTTGGATTTGGTCGCAAAACTATTTCCGATCCCTATGATGTGTCTACTCTCGTGGGTGACTCTATTGTTGCTAGAAAAATCTATAGGGGTTGTATGGTGTCTATCTTTCATAGAAAAACGTTGATGGATTCAGTAGAACTTAATATAGTAGATTTTGATGTGATTTTAGGGATGGATTGGCTTCATTCATGCTATACTTCTCTAGATTGTCAGACCCAAAAGGTCATTTTTTATTTCCCTGATAAATTGTAATAAAATAAAAGGGAAGGTCCTTTATTCATCCTAGTGTTTATCCGTTGGGTGCTCTTGTACTTTTTGTGCTTAAGAAATATGAGTATTTCAGATGTGTATAGATTACCGGTAGCTGAATAAGGTTACAGTGAATAATAAGTATCCTTTTCATAGGATTGATGATCTATTTGACCAGATTCAGGGTTCTAGGTGCTTCTCTAAGATTGATCTTTGTTTGGGTTACCATCAATTTTATATTAGAGGGGTAGATATTCCTAAGAGTTCTTTTCAAACCAGGTATGGTCAATATTAATTATTGGTTATGTTATTTGGGTTAATTAAAGCTCCGACTACTTTTATGGATCTTATGAATCGAGTATTAAGGCAGTTTCTGGATTTGTTCATCATAGTCTTTATTGATGATATTTTGGTGTATTCTAAGAGTGAGGAGGATCATGAAAATCACCTATGAATTGTGTTATAGACTCTTAAGGATCATAAATTGTATGCCAAATTTTCTAAGTGTGAGTTTTGGTTGAATGTTGTGACTTTTCTTGGGCATATCGTTTCTAATGAGGGGATCAAGATAGATCCACAAAAATTTGAGGCGGTTAAGAAATGGCCTAGACCCACAACTCAAACTGACATTAGGAGCTTCTTGGGCTTGGATGGGTATTAAAGGAGGTTTTTGGAGAGTTTCTCTTTTATTGCTGCTCCGTTGATGATGTTGAGTCAGAAAAAGGTAAAGTTCTTATGGTCCGATGCATGTGAGAGTATTTTTGAGAAGTTGAAAGTTAAGTTGAATTCTGCGCCAGTTTTGATCCTGTTCGCGGGTACTGATGGATTTGTGGTATATTATGATGCATCTCGGGTGGGACTCGGTTCTGTGCTGATACAACATAGTGAGGTTGTAAACTATGCTTTCAGGTAGCTTAAGGTTCATGAAAGAAATTATCCGACTCATGATTTAAAGTCGGCGGTTCTGGTCTTCACTTTAAAGTTTTAGCGTCATTACTTTTATGGGGTGCATATGGATATCTATTCATATCATAAGAGCTTGCAGTATGTGTTCACTCAAAAGAAGTTGAATCTCAAGCGGAGGTAGTAGCTTGAATTAGTTTTATATTACGATATGAGTCTTCACTACCATCCAGGTAAAGTTAATATAGTTGCTGATGCTCTTAGCAGGTTGTCCTTAGAGATTTTTTCTCATGTGGATGAGGATAAGTGAGGATCAGTGAAGGATATTCACTGGTTGCCTAATTTGAGAGTTCGCCTTCTGAACCCCGAGGATGGGGGAGTGATTGTTCAAGAAGTGGTGAAGTCATATCTTGGTGCTAAGGTGAAGGATAAACAGGCTTCAGATCCTATTTTTATGTAGATTAAGGAGGATATGGGTTAGCAAAAGTATTTGAGATTAGGAGAGATGGTATTTTGAGGTATCTAGGTGGGTTGTGTGTTCCTTATGTTGATGGACTGCGAGAAAGGATTTTTATTGAGGCTCATGAGTTAAGGTATACAGTTTATTTTGATTCAATGAAGATGTACCATGACTTGAAGGAGATCTATTGGTGGAATAACATAAATATATATGTGGGAAATTTTATGTCTAAGTGTATGATTTGTTGATGTAGGGGATTGGGTGTTTTTGAAGGTTTCTTCTTTGAAATAAGTGATGAGGTTTTGGAAGAAGGGAAAGCTCAGTCCCCGTTATGTTGGTCCATACCAGATTTTGAGGAGACTAGGAAATATAGCTTATGAATTGGAGTTGCCTGCGAATTTGGGTTCTATTCATCTAGTGTTCCATGTATCGATGTTGAAGAAGTGTGTGGGTGACCCTTCTTTGATTGTTCTCATGGAGGATGTTGGTAATTCAGATTCCTTATCTTATGAGAAAGTCTCGGTTGAGATTTTAGATTGGCAAGTCCATAGATTGAGGACTATGAATGTTGCTTAGGTAAATGAGCTTTGGAGAAATTAAAAGGTGGAAGAAGCTACTTGGGAAATTGAGGATGACATGAAGGCTAAATACCCGTTCTTATCCCCGGGTTGAATGAAGATGTTTAAGGTATGCATTTATCTTATTCTAATTACCTTTCGAATTTGTCCTTGGATTCTGGTTGCGTTCTGTCTTGTATTCGTACCAATGGATGCCCTAATTCCTCATTCAAGGATGACAAATGATTCTAGGGGGTAATGTAACACCCTAGGTTTCGGACTCTGAATTTTTTTAGATTTTGTCAAAATTGCCCAGGATATGACTCGGGTGACGAGTCGTGACCACTCGTCACGAGTCGAACTTTACCACTCATTGCCTATACAATAAAGTTTCCCAAGGCTACTTTCTGGTCATGACTAGACCCCACGAGTCATAGGGTGAGGTCACAATTCATAGTGGGGAACTCGTGACCATAACAGTGAAAGTGCCCAAAGTTTCTATCTAGACCACGAGTCAACATCAAGAGTTGTGACACTAGACAACGAGTCATGAGGTATGACTTATGGTCATAATAATGTGGTTGTCTATAGCTTCTGCTCAGGATACGAGTCCAGGCAATGTCTGGGAGCCATTTTTCTACACGTTTTTAATTAAGGATAATTTGGTATTTTCATTCCTTTACACTTTACCCACGATCTCAAAACATCTAAGGGTACCTATTATCTTTAGTTTATCAAATCAAACACTACTTTTATCATCATAAAACTCCCCCAAGGAAAAAGAACTAGGGTTTCAAGGGATTAATCATCTAAGTTCCAATTTGTGATTCTTCTTCCTATTTCTTTGGTGTTTCAAACATGTCTCTCTTCCCTAAATTGATTTTACATAAAAGCATGTGTTTGATTTCTATTCATGTGAAGTTAATTATTGGTTTTTGAAATTGGGTTGAGGTAATGGAATAGTCATCACATGGATTGTTTTCCTTTTGTTTTGAAATTGTTATTCATGCTTTATCTAATAGTTTTTAAACTAAAATAAGTGCATGGGTATGAGAAATGGAATGGGGAACATGGGTTTTCCCAAATTTATGGATTTTGGTTTGAAATTTACCTTAACCTCAACCCTCTTTGTGAAATTTGTTTGAGACATGGATATATGCACAATTTAACTTGCTTTTGGAGCCTTGCATTGCATTAAAGGTTATGGAACATAAAAATGGTTTTGGTAAGGCCTTGGTGGCCATGATTTGGTTTTAAATTGTAACTTGAGAGTCTAAATTGGTTAATTGATTTGGAATTACATAATGGAATTAGCTTGCAAGCATAATTGGTATGACCACTTAGTTACACATATGAGAGTCTCTATTTGATGGTGCACATGATCCAAAGAATTTAAGGAGAAGTAATAGTCCCCAAATCAAGAAAAAAAAGCTAAAAAGACTAGAAATAAATAACTACAATTTAAATCAGAGACTTTCCCCAATTAAAAATCATCACACAA
Source organism: Capsicum pubescens (assembly GCA_030864215.1). NCBI lineage: Eukaryota > Viridiplantae > Streptophyta > Magnoliopsida > Solanales > Solanaceae > Capsicum > Capsicum pubescens. The sequence continues at coordinate 69,813,005 of CM061543.1, read as the reverse complement.
GTTATTTACATCGTATAAGAGTCCCCATCAAATGCTGACATGAATCAAATAGTTCAAGGACAACTAATGGTTGTATAAAGCACATTCTTAGATCAAAGCATTTCTTTGAGAATCATTACTTATCCTCATACTTTGGATATAATTGCTTTAAGAACCACTAGTTGTCCTCAATCCTCCTTTGGATCATATTACCACATAATGTGGACTCTCATATGATGTAACTAAGTTGTGTTGTGATGTTTAAAAAATCTCCAATTTTAATTTTATTTATTTATCGTCTTTTAGCTAATTATTCTTGATTTAGGGACCATTAGTTGTCCTTAAACTCTCTGGATCATGTCACCATCAAATGGAGACTGTCATATAATGTAATTATGTAGTTCCATGATGTTTAATTGGTGGCAGCTCCTCAACTCTAATTTTATTTATTTATTAGTTGTCTTTTCTAAGCCACATCTATGCCTTGGTTTATATGTATTAGTAAGTGAGTATAGATTATGTAAGGCATCCATGATAGACTACACGTAAATGATAAACCATGTCGGTGTATGATTTATCATATTTTGGATTGAAATTTGTCGAACTTGTGAAATTAGGTCGTGTTTTCCATTAATGAATAATCCACCCATACTATATCAAATACTTAATTTCTCTCTAATAATCAACCATTGCTGATTTATAATTAATTTATTGGTGATAGATTATGATAGATGATTTCGGTTGATTCGATTTGTAGAAATTTCACAAATCCATAAAAATGAACATGAACCTGTACATCATCCCTTTGCAAGAACATGAACAAAAATTTATTTGTTGATCTTTGGCATGAACATGAACATATACATAAACACAAATTTCATTAATATTCACTTTAGTGCATCATCCTACTCATCACTACATCATCACCCCAACAAAATCATCTATCACGGTGTACCATAATATCAAAAAGAGCAAAAAAAAGCTATCATATATAAAAGTCCAAACACTTTCATCTTTCACTTTCATAAGTGAAAGCTTAGCAATGAATGTTGATATTAAATATATTAAAAAATAAGACCCTACAAAGATGAGGGGGTTGGGAGGGTTGGGTAAGATTATCTGGATTGACCTTCATCCTCTCCAGAATGACACACACAAAGCGGTCGAGTCATCAAAGATGTATTTTCATTCTTTCTCGATCCTCGCCAAGCTGTCAAATGAATATTTGGTAGTCATTTTAGAGAAAAAAAGTATTGCATAGTTGGACAATGGTGGCGGTTATTTTGGTGGTCGGAGTTTCTTGAAATTCTTGACGCCTGATGTTTTCTCGCCATTATTGATGTTGAGTTTTAAATTTGATATTGTGTACTTGATTATAAAAGAGATCAAAGAGTTTGTACATTATAGACCAATAGGAGAGGGAAACGAGAATTGTCAGCCAACCAGTGATGGCCACGTGGAGGTGACGTTTGTGTATTGTAGACGTTTAGAGTATTGTGTCCTTTTGATTAGATAATTGTGCAACATTTTGAAACTGCTATCATTACATCTCCTCAATTTTATGCAACAAGGGTTTTGCTCATTATTCATAGAATAAGGTTTTGTGTTATTATAGATTATCTCTTAGTTATGCTCTAAAATATCATAGATCGCATGAGGGTACATTAGAGAATAGTTTGTCAAGTAATAGCGTGAAGACACAATCGATTAAAATAAAATCAACACTACACATTCAGAGAGATAGTTACAAAAACGAACATTAAAGTTTGAAAAAATTAATCAAGTGGGATGCTTTCCCAAAACTGGGCATGTTGTTTTCTTGTGGCCTGATACCTTACATATGGAATACTTATTTCTCCCCTTAATAGGTTTTGACCTCAAAGGTTTTGTAATGCCTTGCATACGGTTCACTCTCTTTTTCCAGGTTTGAGAGTGAAATCGGACGGAGAAAGTTTTACATCTAACAAATCTTAGGGTACATTTCATTCCAACTCTGGAGGGACTAACATGATAGGTTCAGCGTATGCGAGGAAGTATGACTTAACCAAATACATTGGTGAGGAATACTCGTACATGATTTCACCATATTCGCTATCATACTTCAATTTAATGACTGTCATCACGTGAGTGCACAATACTTTTAGCAATTCATATTTTCTATAGGTACTTGTCCTATCATTTAGGTTGATTTTGGCAATCGGCCAACTATAATTGATTATGGTGTATTCATTCTAATCCCTATTTAAATCATTGACATATAACGAGTTTTCTTTGGTCATCTTCTCCCTTATGTTCTTATCTATTATAGGTATGAATTTATTTTTTGAATTGACTTTGTTATGTTTTTCTCTGAATAAATTTGCAAATCTATAGAAAATGGAATCAAATAAAGTAGATATGAGGCACTCCCTCACAACTACCAACATAGAATTAAGTGACTTGGAGATGTTTGTCATCATTATGTTGTACTTCTTGGTTGTAAAATACACCCTACTCTATTTTTTAAAATTAATTTCCTCTAGACATGCAGCGGTGTTGGGATATCCAGTCTTGAAGTTTGGAATTCATTGGACTTGTTGATGCTAAATGAATTGACAACATCAAAGAAGACCTCATGCAATCTCAATAATGGTAGTTTTTTTGAATGATTTCATCGAGGTGTCACGTGTGTAGACCATGATGAACATGTTTATGACTTTGACAATTTCATTAGCTATGCTTTTGTGCCTATAAGAGATAATGGATACCTCTGGATCATCGGCTACTATCAGTTGCATCTTTCTAAAGAAGAAGTTTCTCGACACATCATTTTTCTTGTCCAACATACAAAATGCTATTTAATATATGTGCATGTCAGTATCTTGTATGACAATAGACATTAACACACTCTCATACTTACCAGATAGATGTGTGCCATCGATGGAAATGACCTTTCTCGTGTGTGAATATCCTCAAACTAAAGGTTTATAAGCTAGAAAGTCCTTTTTGAACCTCTGTTCTTCATCAAATACAATGACAATAAAAAAATTTGAATTTATAATGTTCACTATATAGGTATAAGCTGGTAAGATAGCATATCCATACTCTGCTGTGCCCCTGATTTGTTTTTTTTTGCAATTATGCCACCAATTCAGCAACTTATGGTCCTCTTAATTTTTCTTGCATTTGACTTTTGTCATGGGCATATTCATACAACACGACTTAAGCAATTAAATCATCCGAGGTTGATTGTGGTGCCCATAATATATTCGACCTCGTACGTGTGAACGCTGATATATTTGTAAATGTGGAACCTTTTGAAGTACCGCACTTATTGGAACATAACAACCATCCATAATTTTTAGATTCACATATCACCTTTGTAATATCTTACATTTCTTTTTATGTATATAAAATAAAATGGCTTTTTAATTGAAGCTTTCTTTAACAATAATCTCAATCATCGCTTTCTTGCAAAATTTTGTCCAATGTGAAACTTAGTTCCATCACAAAAGTTATGGTTGGATAGTATCCACTAGGCTACCCAATATAATCACCATGGTCTTGATCATCACTTGAAGGTTTATCCATATTCATTTGATCATGATCACCAGTATCATCATTCTAAAATGTTTCCTCATCTATTGCCGATTAATTAAGGTCTGGGGGTGCGGATGGATTAGTTGGTGTTGTTGAGTCTTTTTGTTCTCCTTCTTCTTCATGTCTCTTAATAATTTTTATCCTCAAAACTGGTCTAGAACTATTAGAGGCAATATCAAGCATGTACAACCCCACTTATCTGTCATTTATTATGAAAGATGGATGGATTATTCCTTTAACATTCATTAAATATCTGATGCTCAATCTGCTAGGTTCACAATTTGATTCTCCGCTTTGATTATGCTATCAACCATGTTTTTATATGTGCCATTAGAATGCAGCGCAATGGGCACTGTCACTTTATTCAAAGACTTTCATTTTCAATACTTTTAAGTCTCCTCTCATTCACTATCATAATGATCACCTGCTACAACATATTCAATAATCAACATAATAAATCAGTAATAGTCAAGGCTACTATTCACAGCTTGATTGTTGTAAATTCATATAAAAAAATAAATCATGAAGATGGATCTTAAATAGATCAGATGTGCAAATGGAATGGTGAAATAAACCACCAAAACATTGTTGGAAAATGATCAAAAAGTTGTTGACAAAAAATGAGCTTCTTTTACAATGGATGTAATTTTTTGAGCTTCTACAACAATGGAAGGCCATAATGGAAGATCTTAAGGAGATTTTTATTGGATGGAGTAATTTTTTGGTGAAAACCTTTAAATTTTGATCGAAAATTGACCTTACAGTCAGAAAATTAACCTTACTTGCTTGAGTCTAATGATTTGTAGCATGGTCGTTTAGAGCACGTCAATTAGAAAACCTTACGAAAATTGATTGGTTTCAAAGTATTGCTGAACTTTAAGTGCAATAAATTAAAATGTCAAACATGTCTTGAATCTAAATTTGTTAACCATTCTTATAAATCTGTTGAGAGGAATTTCAAACCTTTAGAATTGACTTACGTTGATATTTGTGATATGAATTCAATGCAATCTGGTGGTGGTAAAAAATTTTCATAACATTTATTGATGATTGGACTAGATATTGTTATGTTCATTGTAAAACAGTAAGGCTAAAATAATTATATTTTGAAAAGAAATTGTCCATCAAACTACTGCTTCTTACTCACCTCAATCTAATGGAATTGTAAAAAGAAAAATCAAACGTTAAAGAATAGTGATGTTGGGTGTATTTATGCATTCTAGCCTTGCTATTTTAGCCTTTTTAGCCTTGAATTGAGGATAATTCAAGTGTTTAGTGTGTTGATAATGATATAAATATGCATTTAAGTGTCCAAGTATGTGTTTACAATGTTTAATGGTGGTTTCACATGAGTTTTGATTCAATTTGAGCATTTAGAGTTCAACCGAGAAAACTAGTGTAACTAGCTTGAGCTAGGTATTTTGTCTAGTCTATTGTGTTGGGTTCTAATGTGTTTTAATGAGTTTCAAACCTTTAGAATTTCAAACCTTTAAAATTGACTTACGTTGATATTTGTGATATGAATTCAATGCAATCTGGTGGTGGTAAAATTTTTTCATAACATTTATTGATGATTGGACTAGATATTGTTATGTTCATTGTAAAACAGTAAGGCTAAAATAATTATATTTTTGCAAAATTATATTTTGAAAAGAAATTGTCCATCAAACTACTGCTTCATACTCACCTCAATCTAATGAAATTGTAAAAAGAAAAATCAAACGTTAAAGAATAGTGATGTTGGGTGTATTTATGCATTCTAGCCTTGCTATTTTAGCCTTTTTAGCCTTGAATTGAGGATAATTCAAGTGTTTAGTGTGTTGATAATGATATAAATATGTATTCAAGTGTCCAAGTATGTGTTTACAATGTTTAATGGTGGTTTCACATGAGTTTTGATTCAATTTGAGCATTTAGAGTTCAATCGAGAAAACTAGTGTAACTAGCTTGAGCTAGGTATTTTTCTAGTCTATTGTGTTGGGTTCTAATGTGTTTTAATGAGTTATTAAGGTTTTTATTATGTATTTATATTTGAAACAACTTATTCATAATGTTAAATGGTCAAGTGGATCAAGAAAAGAGTCAAAACAACAAGTTAAAGATCAAAGTGAAATTTGCCTATGCTTAGCTCGTGTTTCTATTTCGTCGTATTGGATGTTGTGTTTTTTTTAGCCTTAAATTATTGTGTTTAATTCTATAGGATTCTTGGTGAATGGATAATGGTATATGAAGGATATACAAGCTTCAAATCCAATGGAAACAACTCAAAAAGGCTTGGAATGGATCACGGAAGCACAATACGCAAAATTGACGTGATTTGGATACCTGGAATGTACAGGAAGAGTGTGATCGTGTGTGAAGGAGCCTTGGTGTGTGAAACACGTCATTATACTTAGAAGGGACCCAAAATAGTGTGTACCTGCGATATAGGTGTGTCGCATACTCTATTTTGGCGCAATACAACGTGCGCCGCAAGCTGTACTTCAGGGGTCCAATGCCTTAGAGAAATTTCAGAATCCAACTTCCAGTAAGTTCATGCGAATAGCATGAAACACATGCTCCACTCCACACCTGGGAGTTTCACTCCAATTCGACTCCTACACGGACTTGGCTTACCCTTATGCTATATATACATGTTATATCATGTTTTTACACACTTTTGGACGTCTTTGGACAAGAGGAGGCTGCTCTACATATTATTTAGGTTTTATCATTCATTAATTTAGTTTTTTTTTATGGTTTTGTATCATCAATCCAAGGGATTGGATGATGAATGTTCCCATTAAAGGCTAAAACTCCTTTTCGGGGTTAAGGCCAAGATCATGACTACTTTTGTTTTGAATTAATTTCGTTTAATTGCTTATCATTATGGTTGTTTGTTTATTCTTGATTTAATTGTTTTAAGGATTGGTCACCCTTAGAATACATGTATTGTCAACCTTTTGATCTCGGGAGAGAGAATAGGGAGATAGAACATGGGAATAGACAAAGTATGATTCTTATTTCTTTATAAAATAAGGAATTTGAATTAGCATCTAGGACATGGATTTACTTAGAAGCCTTACTTGATTCACGCATAGGATGATAGCTTTAAAATACTTAATTGGATTATTGCTCCCCGCTCAATGATGTAGTTGTAATATCCAAATTAGTTAAAAGGTTAGAGGTTGGGAGACTATAATCATGCAATTAACCCTATGAATCAACAACCACGATAAGCGATTAACTGAATGATGTTTAATAACGCAGTAGGATTGTTCGTAAGACTTAACCCTAGGCTCCTATCCTTTGATTTGTCCTAAGTCATTTACTTTTCCGCATTAGTTTAGTTTATTTTTAGTTTACAATTCTAAAACTCTATTTGTTACTCTCCTCAATTAGTTAGACTAGAATTAGATAGGCGGCAAATGCAAGTCCTTGTGAGATCAATACTTGGGATTCCTTGAAGCCACTATATTACTTGATAAGACCCCGTACACTTGCGTGTGCGCTTGGTTGCTGTCAAGTTTTTGGCGCCATTGTCGGGGACTTGTTATTAGGCAACTATCTTATTTTTAGTTTTTCTATATTGAGTTGTAAATAGTTTTTGTTTAGTTTCTTTTTATTTTCCTTTATTTCTATTTTTCTCACACTCTTCTTGAGATGTCAGTCTAGAATAGATAATTTTCGAGTGATGGCAATTCTTGTTATTTTTGTGGAGGACACCACCTTGTGGCTTATTGTCCAGATTTTTATGAAAGTGCGTGGATGAAACCTTCACAATATGATGTGGATAATTCGAGGAAGTCTGAGTACTCAAAAACTGATATTATGGAAATTATTATGGAGCCATTGCCACCATGTCAACAGTGGCTAAGCAAAGAAATATATGAGAAGGACATTAGCCAATTTGTCGAGCAAACACAAGAATCACAACCACTTAATTGTCATCTTTATCTTGAGACTGAAATTGAGAAGGTGAATAAAAGTGAAAGTGTTGTGGATTGTGTAAATTTTGAAGTAGGATTAGTTGGGCCGCATTCGAAACACTTTTCTCCATTATGTTTAGATGATGTCTTGTCTGTGGAATCATTTAAAATAGTAGAAGAGTGTGAAGATGAGGAACAAGAATCCTATATTCTTTATTTTACTCCTGACAAGCAACATAAAAACACACCTCACTTTAGGGCCGAGTGTTTTACCATGCAAATTATATTACTCGGTTCCTTAATATTTGTACCACCTCCCTATGATCGAGGCAAGAAGATAGACACGATGTTTGGGGTGAAATTTATATCCTCAAGGTGGAGGAAAAAGTTGATTGGGTCATGCCGCGACACTAAATTAGGCGCTTCTTGGGAGACAATCCAAGCTAAGGTATGTTTTCTTTTTAGTTTTTAATTTTTTACTTCACGTAGTTTTTGTTTTTGGTTGAGTCACATGTTAATGGGAAGTCTAAGTACCATAATCTTGAGATTGAAACATAGCAAAGACTGAGTGTGGGGTCCCATGGATCTCCTTTATGTGAAGATGCATCTAGCTAGGCCTAGAGGCCCCAGGGAGTATTTCTATCTCTTTAAAAACTCTCTTTGGGGACAAAGTAGATTTTTAAGTATGGGGTGGGAAAATTTCCAAAATTTTGACTCAATTTAAAAAAAAAATAGGTTTGGAATAAGTAATATATTCTTGCTGGTGCTATTTTTGATTACATAATGCAAGTGGGTTTGTTGAAAAAAGCATGTTGATTGGTGTGAATAACTATTTTTTTAGACTCTTGGGCTCTTGATTATGACTCTTGTACTTGTTGGCTTAAATTTAAATTTGTGCTATTGTTTGGTTAAGAGTCTATGATGATCCTATTGAGTTGAGCATGTACCATGTATGATGCGAAAATTTTGATATTCCTTGTTGCATGTGATGACTAGAACTTTCCTGGTGTGTGTGTGAAGCAAAATAAAGAATGTGAGTTTAGGAGATGATTTAGGCATTTCTTTGATAGCCTTGTTCTATACCTTCTATTTGCCCTACCCATTGTTCATTATCCTAGTTAACCCCCATTGAGACTTTAGCTTTTTCTTTGGTAGCTTCATAAGTAGCCTAATTACTTCTTTGATAGACCATAATTTGATCCAAAAATCTCTCCAGTGCTTTAATTGAAAAAAAATTAATTTAGTAAGGAGTTTGAGAAATTGAACAAGAAAAAGGTGAAATTCATGCCCCAAGGTAATAGTTATTGGTGTTTATAATTGATGTGTGGTGGATTGATGTGATATAATTGATGCTAGAATTCCATGGTAGAAAAGAATGAGAAAAATTGATTTTTGTGGTAGTAAACTATGCGTCCACCATGTGTTTGTGAAAATGCTTAAAAGAGATGGGGGCAAAACAAAAAATATGGGTGAATGAAAAAGGTGTATTTTGGTTGTTAGAGATTTGTTTTAAATGTATGATTAGTGTATTAAAGTGCTTAGAGAGGTTAGTCACTATTCTTGGCCAAATAGTTCCTACCCGTCCCTTAGCCTTTATTACAATCCGAAAAAGACCTAATTGATCCTAAGCTTTGCATTTGACTATTAGTGGAGCATTACACTAAGGGAAAGCCTATGGTTAATTGTGTGTAACTTGTGAATTCTTTGTGAGAGTGAGCGTAATTTGATGCCTATACCCATCATGTTATGAATTGCGTAATTGTGAGTGTTTATGGGTAAACTCTCTTGTTGTGAGGGAACATGTTTGATGAATATGGGTGATTTGTAAGATATCCTTGATTGAATAATAAGAATAAGTTTGTCACTAGGCGAGTCATTTCTTGAGGCTAGGATGTTTTTGAGTAGTAGTCATGAGCTTTCAATTGTGTAAATAACATGCTTAGTTTAGTAACTTGCATTCTATGTAGTCATTGTAGTGCTAACTTGAGTGTATTGCATTTAGTTGAAGTGTAGAGTCTCCATACTTGATGATGATTGTAGTCAAGAGTTGTTCAAGGACGAACAAGGCTTTAAGTGTGGGGTGGTGATGTTGGGTGTATTTATGCATTCTAGCCTTGCTATTTTAGCCTTATTTTAAGGATAATTCATGTTCATAGTGTGTTGATAATGATATAAATGTACAATTAAGTGTCCAAGTATGTGTTTACAATGTTTAATGGTGGTTTCACATGAGTTTTGATTCAATTTGAGCATTTAGAGTTCAACCGAGAAAACTAGTGTAACTAGCTTGAGCTAGATGTTTTTCTAGTCTATTGTGTTCGGTTCTAATGTGTTTTAATGAGTTACTAAGGTTTTTATTATGTATTTATATGTGAAACAACTTATTCATAATGTTGAATGGTCAAGTGGATCAAGAAAAAAGTCCAAATAACAAGTTACAGATCAACGTGAAATTTGCCTATGCTTAGCTCGTGTTTCTATTTTGTCGTATTGGATGTTGTGTTTTTTTAGACTTAAATTGTTATGTTTAATGATATAGGATTCTTGGTGAATATATAATGATATATGAAGGATATGCAAGCTTCAAATCCAGTGGAAACAACTCAAAAAGGCTTGGAATGGATCGTGGAAGCACAATACGCAAAATTGACGCAATTTGGATACCTGGAATGTCCAGGAAGAGTGTGAGCGCGCGTGAAGGAGCCTTGGCATGTGCGACACATCATTAGACTCAGAAGGGAATTTTGGGTCCCTTACGATATGAGTGCATCTTATTTCCATTTCGGCGCAATACAGCGTGCGCCGCATGCTGTACTTCAAGGGTCCAATGCCTTAGAGAAATTTCAGAAGCCAACTTACAGTAAGTGCATGCGAATAGCATGCAATGCATTTTCCACTCCACACCTAGGAGTTTCACTCCAATTCGACTCCTATACGGACTTGGCTTGCCCTTATGCTATATATACATGTTATATCACGTTCTTACACACTTTTGGACGTCTTTGGACAAGAGGAGGCTGATCTACACATTATTTAGGTTTTATAATTCTTTAATTTAGTTTCTTTTATGGTTTTGTATCATCAATCCAAGGGATTAGATAATGAATATTCCCATTAAAGGCTAAAACTCCTTTTCGGGGTTAAGGCCAAGATCATAACTACTTTTGTTTTGAATTAATTTCGTTTAATTGCTTATCATTACGGTTGTTTGTTTATTCTTGATTTAATTATTTTAAGGATTGATCACCCTTAGAATACATGTATTGTCAACCTTTTGATCTCGGGAGAGAGAATAGGGAGATAAAACATGGGAATAGACAAAGTATGATTCTTATTTCTTTATAAAATAAGGAATTTGAATTAGCATCTAGGACAGAGATGTACTTAGAAGTCTTACTTGATTCACACGTAGGATGATAGATTTAAAATACTTAATTGGATTATTGCATCCCTGCTCAACGATGTAGTTGTAATATCCAAATTAGGTAAAAGGTTAGAGGTCAGGAGACCATAATCATGCAATTAACCCTACGAATCAACAACCACGATAAGTGATTAACCGAATGAAGTTCAATAACGCAGTAGGATTGTTCGTAAGCCTTAACTCTAGGTTTCTATCCTTTGATTTGTCCTAAGTCATTTAGTTTTCCACATTAGTTTAGTTTGTTTTTAGTTTACAATTCTAAAACTCTATTTGTTACTCTCCTCAATTAGTTAGACTAGAATTAGATAGGTGGCGAATGCAAGCCCCTCTGAGATCGATACTTGGGCTTCCTTGAAGCCACTATATTACTTGATAAGACCACGTACACTTGCGTGCGCGCTTGGGCGCTGTCAAATAAGATGAATGCCTTATAAGTTTAGGTCTATTGCAAAACTTGTGGGAGAAAGCTATTCTTACAACAAATTGGATACTCGATAAAGTAACCCACAACAAGACACAATCTATTTCATATGAGATATAGGGGTATCTAGCCAAAGTCCAAGTTTTTATACCCAAAAAGATCAAAATAGAACCAAAGTCTATAGACAATATTTTCATTGGATATGCTACAAATAGTAAGGTACGTCAATATTTGGTTAACAAATCCAAACATCTGAATATTCATGACAATACGATAATTAAATCAGATAATGTTGATTTTTTTAAACACATTTATCCATACAAATTTGAATATGAATTATCTAGTGAAGGGTCTAAACAACCTCAAGAAAAATCAAAAGCGAATGTACTTCCCGAAGAGAATTCAAGGTGTAGTAAACATTGAAGCACACATACTTCATTCGGATCTAATTTTCTAACATTTCTTCTTTAAAATGAACCTCAAACATTAAAAAAAGTCATTCCTTCTATGGAATGATCTTTTTATAAAGAAGTTACCAATAGTGAGATTGATTCAATCTTGAATAATCATATTTGGGAGTTGGTTGATCTTCCTACAGGAAATAAATCTTTTGGTTCAAAATGGATCGTCAAATGAAAAATAAAATCTTTGGGAACTATTAAAAAATACAAGGCAAGACTTTTCATTAAAAGTTTTAGACAAAAGATGACTTAATTATTTCGACACATACTCGCGAGTAACATGGATTTATCCATTCTAATGTTGATTGCATTAGCTATGATATTTGGTCTTGAAATCTATCAAATGGATGTGAAAATAACTTTTTCAAATGGTGAATTAGAGGAAAAATTTACATGAAATAATCCTAGGGATTTGTGGTTCCTAGTAAAGAAAGAAAAGCGTGTAAACTTGTTAAGTCACTTTATGGACTAAAATAAGTATCGAAATAGTGACATGTAAAGTTTGACCGAATCATGTGACAAATGAATTTAAGATTAATGAGTATGACAAATATGTTTAAATTAAAGACACTTCAAATCATAAAGTCATTATTTATTTGTATGTTGATGATATGTTGATCATCAGTAGAGACATTTCTGACATAAATGTTACTAAACAATTTCTAACAAGCAAATTTGATATGAAAGATCTTAGAGTTGCTGATGTGATATTAGGAATTAGAATTCATAGAACTCCACAAAACTTAGCATTGTCACAGTCTCACTACATTAGAAAGGTACTTAACAAGTTCAAGTATTTAAATTTTAATATTGTTAAGACACTAATGATGTGAGTTTTGCACTTCAAAAGAATGAAGGTGAACATGACTCAAATTTATTATGCAAGAGTGTTGAAAAGTTTGATGTTTATTATGAATTGTATGCAACCAAATATAGCTTGTGCTATTAGTAAATTGAGTTGATTTACAAGTAATTCCAATCAAACTCATTGGATGGCACTGCAAAGATTTTTGAGATATTTAATACATACTCAAAATTATACTTTGCATTGTAAAAAATATTCAGCTATAATTAAAGGATATAGTGATGCAAATTGGATCACTGGGTCAAATAAAGTAAAATCCACAAACATGTATGTATTTACTCTTGGTAGAAGAGTAGTCTCTTGAAAATCATTCAAACAAACATGTATAACTCACTCTATAATGGAATCTTTATCACTTTAGATAAGATTGGTAAAGAAGCTGAATAGATTTTGAATTTCTTCGAAGATATTCCTTTTTGGCCCAAACCTTTAACACATGTATATGTATACTATAATAGTAAAGCTGTAATAGGTAGGGCAGAGAGCATGATGTGTAATAAAAAATCTCGTCACATAAAGTCGAGACATAATATCATTTGATAACTTTTCTCTAGTGAAATTATCACGATTGATTATGTGAAGTCAAATGATAATATGTCAAATCTAGCAGCAAAAAAACTAACTAGAGAGGGAGTTGAGGGATCATCAAAGGGAATGGTTTTAAGGCTTACGACAAGTCATTACGGGGGTAACTCTACCTAACAGATTGGGATCCCAAGATCTAGGTTCAAAGAGATTGAACAAATTTGTAACTAATGATTCAACATTATCAAATAACTTTGCCCGTTCTCATGATGAAGAAAATGTTCAGAAAATAAGGATTAGGATTCAGGTTTGAATCTTTTAATGATTTTTAAGTTTGGTAGGAATGACCAAATAGTTTATCTATAGAATTAAATATTTAGGAATCACCTATGTCAATGTGACATAGAAGCCGATTCAATTAGAATGATGGTAAAGGCCTATTCTCTAAGCTCTCATGAAACCAAGTAGTATTCATAGCTGAACAAACAAAACCATAAGAACCATAAATGATAAAAGGATAGTTGTGTGACTTGTATTATCTAAGTGTACAACAAAGTTTAATGGTTCAAAAATATCATATCTATCGATTGACTAAGTTCATTTAATATAAGTTCACTACAAAAAGTTCAAAGAAAATCCTACTTATCCAGATACAATTAGTCTTTGCTTATAAATCGCACACTTGTCCATATATTTTTAATCTTATAGTCATTTCCCATTCATGTAGGAGATTGTTGGGTTCTAGTTGAAATATGAATGAAAAATAGAGGAAAAAACTAAGTTATATTTTCACTTTACAGGAGTATTTTTCCACATTGGTGGGAGAAAAAAATATTTTTATGCTTTAATATAGAAGCATTACTCCATTTTGTTAGAAAGGAAAGAAGAAGGCACGCCTCATACCGTCATCATTTTTGCTCACTTGGCTTGGCTTTGGCTTCATATTTAGATTTAAAAAAATTATCGATTGAGAGATTATATTTTTGTAGAATCAATACATAAACGAGCATCTATGGACGTTTATAAATATACAAGTTGAAGGGACACGATCCTTCATTTAATTGTTTGATGACAAAAATCTTATCTGCGGGTGCATAGGGTCATCTGTAGATGCGTAAAGGTTCACAAATGCCAATGCAGATCAAGTAGAAACCGAAAAAAACTAGTATCAATGCAGATTCTACTTGAGCTATAAGTAAATTTCATAATGAATTTACGTGGAAAACCTCCTTTTAAGGATTAACAACCATGAAATCAAATCCACTTTAATCAAATTAATGTTTAGAATTACAACTCTTATAATCAAAATCTCTTCTTTAAAGACCTGGACTCGAATTATTAAGTATGACTGTTTCAACTACCAACTCCCCAAGAAGACAAATCTATTTGTTGCAAAAACCTCACCAACATAAACTCAACATCTATCACAATAACTAAGCTATAACTAAATAGCTATACTCTTGACAAACTCAAGAACTAATAAACAAAACTCTTACTGCAAACAAAACTCGACAATGATTTACCTTCAATGAATGATTTGTATATGATTGTTATGATCTCCTATTGCTTGAGAATAATATTTTCTTTGCCTATGCAATAAGTTCTTCAAAATTATTTTGCTCTTCTTCTTCTTATATATATGCTCTATGTTGTCCTAGTCATGTAGTAAATTGGTTAAAGGAAACCTTTTTCTTGTTAGTCAAGGACATAACCGACTCTTATTTTTCCTTGTTAGTTATGAACATACTTATACCAAAAATAGCATTCTTACTATAAACAAACCTATATAAAAAAAATAAGATTTCCCTGTATCAAAATTTAAGCTACAAGGAGTCTTCAATTTTCTCCCTTTTGACGATAAGAAACCTATATCCATTTTTGTGTAAGTCTTTTAGTGACCCCTACTGCTAAGGAGTGCATTATTAACTCGTCACACCTCTTCATCTGCATTATGACTCACTCTACATATCTCATTACTTATTTATTAATCAACATCAAGTTCAAAACAACTCAAGACATTACACATTGCATTTCTCTTCCCCCTTTTGACATTATTAAAAAAAATAAAAAAATAATGCATAGCTAAGAGTAAAGTATAAGTACTCAATTCCATTGAGGCATTACTTCCATATGCATAAGAGACACAATACTAAAATATTGAGGATATTATCTAATAAAAAATATTAATTTACAAGTAATGAGAGTGGGAATAAAGCAACAACATTAGTAAAGTAACCACAAATTAAGCAACCATTGGACCAAAAAAATCATTCAAATATTTGTTACCAAATATCATAAAAAAATTATTTGTTGTTAGAACCACAAAAAATAGTATTGATAAAGGACTAAAACATCAGGGAGTTAGGAGGATGAAGGGGGAGGCTTGGGCTTGGAGAAGAGATCTATGAGGGTATGGATGTTCTCAAATTGGTTGCTTTATTTCTGTATCATTTTAGTCTTTAGAGTATCCACTTGAGCCCGTGAGCTTGCAAGACATTCCTCCAGACCAACATTCTCTTTCTTCAACAACGTAATTTTCTTGTTTGCAACCTCCAAATCTAGTAGCACTTGAGTCATAGGGCTTGGCTCATCTTACCAACAGGCTTCTTAAGTAGATATTCACATTCCTCAAAGATGAAGTTAGTGAACTTGTGATTTTTAGTAGTTGTTACACCTTTCCCAAGAGCACACCAAAGTTTTCAAATACAACTTAGAGAAGGAATCCATAAGGACCTGCCTTAGGAGCAGTCACTCTCTACACGTGTTTGATCATTAAAGTAGAGAAGTTTATTTTCTTATTCATAGCTGGGACATTCATGATCCCTAGATACTTGAAGCTAACCTCATATCTTCTTCTCCCACTATGAAGTATCTCTTTGTTCATAATTTAATAGTATCTATTTATTTATAATTTAAGCAATAACTTATGACTTGGATCCATCTCTCCCTTGTTCACTTTCCTAGACCTCCACTTCTCCCTCTCTTGAGAAAACTTTTCTGTCAATGATATCCCTCATCAGTTTTCCATACATACTCATCTAACCCCCTCAGTAGGAACACTTAATATTTCTCCTAATTTGATAGGATCAATAACAATATCTAGTCCACCAACATTGAAAATCACCACCCATCCTTTCAAAAACTTCAAATTAGCATAAAACTCTATAATCTTATTTTAAACAATACATGACTTTTCAATTTGGATAAATGTTCCCATCTTTGGAACCTAAGATTATAAAGTAATTATCCAATAAAGGGATTGTCAAGTACCTTATCATTAAAATTTTTGCCCCTAAGAATAAGTTGAGTAGACTAGTAGCTGATGGGAGCAAACCTCAAGAACTTTTCATAGTTCTTGTTGATCCTTTCTTTTTGTATTAGAATATCTTCTTCTTCCTTATCAATATCCTCATTTTCTTCTCCAGCCTCTATTGGTTCATCATCATTGTTGACACTCAATTTTGTCTCTCCATACTTAAAATTAACGTCTTTAGGCTTCCTGACCGTTAAAGGCAACGGGACATAAATTGTTAACAAATTATTTATAATCATCCTTACTTTAGGATTTTATCAATTTATTGTCATATTTTTGCTTTTCATAATTTATTGATAATTCTCTGTATATTAGGATTTTTTTATTAATTCATTATCATTTTTAATATTTTTACAATAATCTGCACACATACACAACATGACATCACATATTTTTATTTTTTAAAGTTAATTACATTTTCAATATTTTTTCATATTTTTCTGTAATTACACATCGATACCTGCACTTGCACATTATTCAATATAGTCTGCAAACTCTAAGTCGTATCAATTAATTTTACACAACATAATAATTTGATGTCTTATCACATCCGACAATGACCACACAATAGTGTCTTGTCACATCTGACAACAACCACACAATGATGTCTTGTCACATCTGACAACGACCACATAATGACAATAACCTTTGGATAATAACTTTTCCTATTGATCAAAAGAATGAAAAGTCCTTTGGTCAATAACGTAAGAACCAAAGGATGTTCTATAATAAAAAGAGAGAACACCATTCTATCCTTTGGGTAATAAGGGTTGTCCAATTTTATTATAAATAGGGGTGGGGATTTAACATTTTGGAAGACACAAATACACATACATTTTTTTTGAACCACCCACATATATTTTCTTTGTCCTCTTTCTGTTCTCTCAAACACTCACAAATACAAAAATACACACATAATACATTTATCAGTCATCCCTCACTTTCTTTCCTAAACACACACATTCACAATACACACAAAAAATTGCCTTTCTCCCTTCTCTCAAACACATACAAAAATACAAATTCACAGGTACACACCAACATATTTATATTTTTTTCATCTCTTCTCCCTCTCTTACTTCATAGCCGCCCTTCCACTCTCTTAATCGTGGAAAATAGTTTCAGCAAATAGCCACCGGAATCTCCTCTATCTTTTTTTTTACCATGCCTCGCTAAAGTTGATCACTGGCGGGTGGGGTTCGAGTTTCAAACTCCACCACCACCACACTTCTCTTCCTATCTCCTGTATTCCCTCACTACCGCCAGCTTGCTGGAGGTGATGACTAGCGAGTTTCGTGCCTCGAAATGCACCACTGCCGCATTGTTACTCCGTCTCTCTCCCTTTGGTCAGAAAATGGTGGCCTACACCATGAATGGATAGATCTGAATAATTTTTGTACATATCCGGCATTGCTCTGGCATCCGCCGTTGAAGCAACCCCACTATGACACTGCCATCACTATTTTAGAATTAATTTTGTCCTATAATTCTATTAATGTGTTAGATCTGGATGGAAAGAGGCCATCTTAGAGAGCTCTCTTTGATTTTAATATTCGTATATTTTTACTGTGATTTATTGGTTGATGTTCATTGCATTGTTTTTGTCTTCTCCGATGAGATCTATTTCTCCTAGCTTTATACCCCATTTTCGCACCTATTTGGACTATTTTTTGATAATATTTTGTTACTTATATGTTGATCTTTGCTGGAAAATCAAAGGTTCCAATGATCTTACACATCGTTGTCCGTTTGGCCATTACCTCTACACGTTATTGCTATTTTTGGGATTGTTTTGACATTTGAGAAATTAACTCTGGAAGCATTGTTATTGTTTCTATAAATTTTGAATTATTTTGGTTCTTTTCACTACTTTTGGATGCTTTAAATAGTAAGAAAATATACTACACATACTTGGCCAATGACAACATCTCTCCGTCGAATTTTCAATGCTACCTCATAACATAAGACGAATTTTATTTTCTCAAATTTACTTATTTTATATCAAATATCAATACATTGGCCGATGAAGAAATTCTCCGTCGATTTTCGAGGCCTCCCCAAATAAAAGACGGACTTTACATATACAAATACATAACAAAAATAAATAATGGGCAAAAATGAAATCTTTACAATATCATGACAACACAAAGGGTTTTACGATTCGTATCTTGGCAAGGTGATTTAGGATGGCCGATAAATCGAGCAACCACTTTGTAGCCATGGCAGATCTAAAACTTAATCCGAGACATGTTATAATAAAATTTTATTTTTAATATATATGTGTGTGTATGTGCATGACTTTAATTTACTTGTTTATTAGTAATATTTCTATCAAGTGTTATATATGTTCTCAATAATCCACCCTGAGGTGATTTTCAGAAGGAAGTTTCGAGCTTTGTATTTGTAATTTTATTGTACATAAAGATGAAAACATAGTAAAATTTTTACTTTTGGGGTGTTGGGGAGAACCTTTGTACTTACACAATATTCATCACGTATTTAGGCAAAATTTAGGCCGTTAATATTTGCATAAATAAATAAGATTAATCAATTAATTCACACATTTACATCATAAACATTGTATTGTCTTTCTTTTCAAGTAAAATCTTTAGTTTCTCTTCGTAATTTTGGTCAAGTAGGTAGTATTATTGTAAAAAATACTTTTTCTTTTTATAGTACATAAAAGATACTTTCTTTTCATATGTCACAAAATACATTTCTTTTCACATGTAATTTATACATTTTTATGCATACCCTTTTCATATTTTCATAATAATAGATTTTCTCATTTAATCAATATACATACATTTTTCACATTATTTTAAATATTTATATTTTTTAAAAGAATCATTTTTTACCTCCTTCCTCTTTGATAAATTTAGTCTAGCCGGGTACCACATTTGTGGATTCTGAAGGGTGTCTAACCCCTTTCCTTCGAAATAATTTAGACCCTTATGTAGAATCTAAGATTGGTTTTTGCAGATTAAAACATAAGTCACGGGTTAATAAATAAATAATCTTTTTCTTCTTAAAAAATTAGGTGGCGACTCTATACAAAAATTCAATTCGTTTAGAGTCCATAAATCATGTTTTATTTAACCTTGGCAAAAACAGGGCATTACTGTCATCCCAATCTTCTTCTTTTCCCTAGCCACTCTAGCTCTCTTCTCTTGTTCAACCTCTTTTACTTCTGCAGTCTTTTTCCTAGTGTTGAAAATTCTTGGTGACAGGAGGATCGAACTTTGGGTTGTGACTTTGGCTTTGGTTTGCGATTTGATTTGGGTTTGTGAGTAGCCCTTTCCTTGAACCCAGGAACAACAAATGAGACACCCTTTGGATATGTGGGGCTATAAAAATATTTTCACTACTATCAATCTCTTTCTCGCCTAAAAAAGATGATTTAGGTTCATCAATTGGGGTTATAGTAGTAAACTCGTCTTCAAAGGTCCAAGAATAGTTCTGGAAATCTATTTTTTAGACTTGGAAAAACGTAGATTTTGAAGAGTTAGGATGGTTATGTCCTCTCCATTTTTACTCTCTCCATTTTTTTCAAGTTCCTATCTTGATTGGTGACATATGGCATAGTTCAAATTAAATGACTAAGATTTAATTATTCTAAAATACAACTCTAATTATAGTTCAGATAATAAATATATTATATATTTAGTTTAAAAAATTATTGTAATTCCACAATCTTAGCAACATGCCCATAAATAAAGCAACAAAAAATTTTCTCTTCCTACCTTTTTTTTTTTCTACGTAAGAATTTCATCTTTTAATTTCTTTATCAATTGATTTTTTTTATCAGTTTTTTTTTTGAAACTTTTTGTTAACAATTAGCTATTTTATTCTCTTTAAAATAGGTGAAATAAAGTAGGAGAAATAATCGGCTCTTCTATTTTAGATTAATTTTTTATCACCTTTTTTGGAACTTTTTCTTAAAAATTAGATACTTTAGTTTCTTTAAAATAAGTGATATAAAATAGGGAGGAAATGAGATAAATCTCTCGTATTCTAAATTAATTTTTATATTGTTTTTTTAAAACTTTTTATTTAATAATTATCTTTTTTTTTTTAAATAAGTGAAATAAAATAGGAGAACTTGTAGACTCTCCTATTTTTTTTAAAAAATAAAATAGTTAGTAATTATTAAAGAGAAAGTTTCCAAAAGTACAATAAAAAGGTTAATTTAAATAGAAATTAAAAGATGAACCATGCGTATGAAAAATAATTTAGGAAGAAAAGACTTTTTGTTGCTATATTTATGAACAAGATAATATGTTGCTAAGATCGTGGAATTAAAATAATTTTTTAAAATAAATATATAATGTATTTATTATCTAAACCATGGTTAGAGATTTACTTTAGAATAATTAAATCTTACCCACTCAATTTGAACTATGCCATCAGTAACCAATCAAGATAGGAACTTGGGGAAAATGGAGAGGAGCCAAATCCAAAAAAGGCACCTTTATTTGAATTTTGTGCTTAGAAGTTTGTCTTACTTAGTGTAGGTGGTTCTATATTGAGGATCGGGTTCTCATGACAAAACATTTTTTTTTAATATTTGAATGCTTTGTAAAGGACATGTGCACCTGACTTTAGGAACTTGTTCCTTATATGATTTGCCTTGACTTATAGGTAAATTATCATTTTGAAATAAGATGATATCCTCAAATCCTGAAAGTGAATTGTTGAGTTGTAGATGTGATGCTGTGAAGGAACAAAAATTGATTTAATTACAACATCTAACACTTAACAACATCATCCACCTTAGTTTCATAGTCAATTATTGATAAAAAGATACATTCTTTCTTCTATCAGAGTTGGTTGATTAGCCTAAGGTCTAACCTATTTTTCTTAAAGTGTTCTTTTCCCAAACCTTTGATGAAGATGTTAGAAATTTATTCATCAGTTCCACAAGGCACTATTTCATTCAACCCTTTCTATATACGATCTTTAAGAAAGTGATGCCTCACATCAATATATTTAGTTCTTTTATGATGAACCAAATTCTTTGCCATGTTGACTACTTTGTATTGTCACAAAAAATTAGAATGCATTCTTTGTTGATACCATAATCACTGAGCATCTATTTATCTAGAGTAGTTGAGAGCAATAAGTAACAATAGTCATATATTCAGCCTTCACAGTTGAGAGAGCTACTGGGTTTTGTTTCTTTATTACCCAAGAGACAAGACAAGGTACTAAGAAGTGTTCCATTCCAAATGTGCTTTTTCAATCCATCAAGTATCCAACATAATCAGTATCAACATAACCACTAAGAGCAAATGAGTCTCCAGTAGGGTACCATAGAACCAGACCCTGAGTACCTTTTAGATACCTTAGAATTCTTTTTATAGCCTTCAAGTGAGATTCTGTAAGGCCCCAAATATGGTACCCAAAATTCTACACGATGCTTATGACCCTGAGGGACCACAAGCTAATCCATGACTAATATCTGTACCTAAAAACTGCATAATATACTATATAAATGCAAAAATAGTAGGCTGAAACATTCCATAAGGTTCAAAATTGATAAACATCTGATAAAACCATATCTGAATAATGTGGTACGATAATACAAAAAAACTAAAACAATGTCTGAAAATACTGAAGTCTGAATCTAAGTCCGAAAGCCTCTAACTGACTGAACTGTCTGAATAAAGAGATGATGGGACATGTCCCCAACTAACTCCATATACTGAAAACTAAGCTGAAATAATGAAATAAATAATCATATCATCCTCGAATGATGAGGACTCACTGCTAAATCTGGATGCTGAAATTTGGAATGCTACTGATGCTCGTGCTTCTGAACCTAAAGTATAAAACACCATAGCGTAAATACGTCAGTATAATTGAATATACTGGTATGCATGTAAGGTAGGTTGAATGCAAAGGGTTCAAATGCATTAACAATGATAACTGCCTGTATAACATGAACATTAGAAAATATGCATGAATAA
Organism: Capsicum pubescens; assembly: GCA_030864215.1. Classification (NCBI taxonomy): domain Eukaryota; kingdom Viridiplantae; phylum Streptophyta; class Magnoliopsida; order Solanales; family Solanaceae; genus Capsicum; species Capsicum pubescens. The sequence continues at coordinate 69,790,561 of CM061543.1, read as the reverse complement.
GTGACTGTGACTGAATTCGTTATGGTACTGACTACTGAGTCTAATTACTGATAACATGAGTCATTGATAACTGATATAACTGATACTGAGTGACTGTTTCTGACAGTCTAGGTTCTGATGGAACTAACTGAGTTTCGTACTGTTCTGAGTTGACTGTATCTGACAGTCCTGAAATTCTGAAGAACTATCTGAGTTCTATTACTGAGACTGAGTCTGAAACTGTAACTGTGGAATGTAGTCATCTAACCGACATGTCCTTAATACATCATTATGGCTGAGTTGGGGTCCAATCTGTAACCCCAATTAAAAGGGTGTCAATACCGCGCTATTGGTAAGGACAAACTGTGAGTGACCCTCATATAACTGGTTACTCTAACGAGAATGGTGAAACCCTCATATAAAAGGTTAAGCCACCTCATCTACCCTTATATAATAGGTTATGATGTCTCATCCTACGCTGGCTACGTAGTTCTGGAGCGCAAAGACTGCTTCTAAGAATCACACCCTCTAATAACAGGTGAGTTCCCATTCTTGGGCTCACTCGGTGCTAACTCCTACTCCCATCTGAATAGACACTGAACATGATTAACTGAACTGAACTAGACTGATTTTATGGAGTTTCGTTGACTAACGGAATACTACTGAGATTACTGAATTATTGAGCTTTCTGAGATTTACTGGGATTACTGAGTTTACTGAATTTTCCTGAGACACATGACTGGCTGAATTCTACTGAACATGGCTTGACTGAGGATATCGTGAAAATATGACACTGGCTCTAGGCACACAACTAAATTATCGAGTACAAGTACCCCCAGGACTCGATATAAGGAAACTGACAAGATATGACATTCTTGAGTACATGACCAACATCAATAATCCATAGTACAATAAGTTGGGGATTTCATGAAGTACATGGTTATCATAATCTTGTACATAGTAGGAATACATATAATCAATGCCATAATTTTATATTCTAATAGCATAAGCATTCCACAAACGTCTACATTACACATCAATAGCATGGGAGTCATTTGAACGTAAGGGTAAAACATGAATCCTTCACTTAAGTCACAATTGAGTCATCTTACATAATTTCTAGTCTCTTAGGCATTTTATCAAACACTTAGGGTGCATGACTTAGGGCAGGGCATAATCATCAAATTAACATATCATAACCAACTAAAATTCATGGTTTTCAACTCACATGCTAACATATTTTCATAAAAACACATAAAAATTCCAACTTGGGAATCATACAACAACAACCGCATGAACATAATCAACCCATAGCATGAATATCATAATCTATAGTTTAAAATTTAATTCTTGGGCTTCATGGACGAAAAAAATCCATGAATGAACATTATGCATACCTGAGAAAGGAAACCTTGAAGGTTCTTGGAGTCCGTGGATGGATTTCTTGAGATTGACCTTGATTCTCAAGGGCTAGAGTTTTGTTTTCTTAAGAGTGAATGTTCTTGATATTGGGGAAAAAGTGAATGATAAGTATCTAAGGACATTTTCAGGGCTTAAATCCCACATCTGGGTGGAATAAAAGCATGGAAAAAGACCCATTTAACCCTGAACGCATCTTTTAATTTTTGTCAAAATTTCTCGATTTGGCAGGCTGGCACGACGCGATGCTATTGTGTCGTGTCTTTGGAAAATGACAACCGGGAAATTTCATGGTGGTGCGACGCAGTGAAATCGCATTGCAATACTGGATGGGACCTGAAAGTTCACCGCGATGCGGTGGTATCATGCTGAGACACTAGAAAAAGGATAATTCTGAATTTGAGCCTTGGCGTGATGCTCCATAATCATAGAGGCTCACTGTATTTTGACGATTTCCATTTTGGCATGCTCCGCGATGCGTTGACGGCTCAGGTGATACACTGTCTCACTAAAAAGGCTCTAACTCTTCACCCGGGTGTCGGATTTGGACGAATTTGGTATCGCTGGAAAGCTAATTGAATTTTCGACACAATAAAAAGTGAAAATCATGAAAATTCCACATAGATAAAAGTGTATTTATCTTTAAAGAATGTCTTTGACATCTTCGAAACAAATTTAAGCTAGGTAGAAGTACGGGGTATTACAGATTCCTTAGGAGAGGACTGAAATCTAGCACACAGTCCTACACTATATATAGTGTTAGGTTTGATAGCAAATAGATATAGAAGATAGCCTATCCTTCCTTTGTATTTTGTCTCAACAAAAAAACACACCTATCTCATCTTTTTGGAGCTTTGTGGTGGTAGTAATTAGAGGATTATTTATCTTGGACCAAGTTTTTTAAACTTCTTCAATAATGTTTTAATATACTTCTGTTGATGTATTGATATTCCACTGTAGTATGATTTATCTATAATCCTTGAAAGAAGGTTAACTCTCCCATCATGCTTATTTAAAATTCACTACTTATTAGGGAGCAGAACTCTTTACACGGTGCATCATCAGTAGCTCTAAAGATTATATCATCCGCATATATTTGTAAAATAAAAAGCTTAGATCCCTTTCTACTTATAAATGGTGTTTTGTCAATTTCCCTCTTATATATCTGTGTTCTAAGAGAAAGGAGGACAATTTATCATACCAAGCTCTTGGAGCCTGCTTGAATCCATACAAGGCTTTTTCAATTTTTAAACATGATCAAGATATTCAAAATTTTCAAATCCTAGTGGTTGCTTCATATATGCTTTCTCCATCAAATAACCATTTAAGAAGGCACTCTTGACATCCATTTGAAATAGTTTAAACTACATAAGGAGAGAAAGTTAATAGTGAACCTTCTAATTACTTCTGTTCTTGCTACTAGAGCAAAAGTTTCATCATAGTTAATTCCTTATTCTTGATTATATCCCTGCACCACCCGTTTAACTTTATTTCTAATCACCACTTTTTGTTCATCTTGCTTATTTCTGAACACTCATCTAGTCCCAATGATAGTTCTATATGTAGGTTTTGGAACCAAATGTCATACTTTTCTTCTTTCAAATTAGTTCAACTCTTCTTGTATTGCAACAATCCAATCAACATCCAACAAGACTTCCTTGACATTTTTAGGCTCTATTAATGATAGGCAGGCTGAATAAGAACACATACTTCTTAATTTATTTTTTTGTTTATGTTCTTGAGTCTATGAAGATGATATTTTCAATAAAATATAAGTGCTTAAGTTTTGAATTCCTTTCAATAGTAGTTTGAGAAGGTCTTGCTACCTCAAGATGATAATAAGAGTCTTTATGTAAGAAGTTCCCCTAGAGGATGTCACTTTCTCCTAATTTATAGGATTATCCTCAACCCCTGAAGTGGTATCCTTGTGTTATTTTCATCTTCTGACTCATATACCAGTTCAAACCTTTTATCATTTGCATTTGTGCAATTTCTTTTAGTTCATAATTTTCTTCATTAGAGATAACATGAATGCTTTTTTCTAAACAATTAATCTCTTGTTAAAGATTTTGTATGCCCTACTCAGTGAAAAGTATCCTAAGAAAATGCCTTCGTCACTCTTTGCATCAAATTTTTCCATAGTATACTTCCCATTATTATGAATAAAGCACTTACAGCCAAAAGGCATTAGATAGATCATATTTGACTTCTTTCCTTTATGTAATTCATAAGGAGTCTTATCTAGTAATGATAGTATCATACATCCATTTAGGAGATAGCATATAGTATTCACAGCTTCACCCCATAAACTTTTGGGAAGACCAATGTCATTAGCATTGTTCCAGCTATATCTTTTAACGATTTATTCTTTCTCTTAACTACACCATTTACTGAAGAGTTTTTGGTGTAGAAAAGTTGTGATCAATACCATTCTCAACACAAAAGGTTAGGACATTTGAGTTTTCAAACTCAGTACCATGATTAGGTCTTATTCCTACTACCTCAGTATTCAACTTCTTTTAAACAAGTCTAACAAATAGTTAGAATAGATCAAAAGTTTCATCCTTAGAACTCAAGAAGTGTGTACATGTGAACCTTGAATATTCATCAATAATTATAAATACATACCTCTTTCCCCTTTCTCTAAGAACTCTCATGGGGCCACTCAAATCCATATCCAGTAGTTGAAGTGGTTTGGTAGCACTCACTATCTTCTTGGCTGTATAGAAAGACCTGACATCCCCCTTTGCACAAATATCTTACATAATAGATTCATCTAGTTTATTCTTTGTTGATTATTGAGCAGCTTGCATGTCCCAAACTTTTATTGCATAGTAATGAGCTGTTGGTCATGGAACTAAGGCAAGTTAATTCAAATTTTAGGAGATCTATGATGTATTGTATGCTTTGTACATATTCTTGTGTCTTATTTCCTTGAGTACTAGACTTCCAGTGATAGCATTTGTCACAATACAATCAGCTGTAATAACAACACATTATTCTCTTTCTCGCACATTTGTGATATGCTTAGCAGGTTGTGTTTCAGACCAAGCACATAGTAGACTTTCTCTATATCATAAGAGACAGACTTTCCTACTTTTTCAAAACCAACAATTTCTCTATTTTTTCTATTCCCAAAATCAACACTTCCTCCTTAAAAATTTGTAAGAGAGAGGTAGTTTTCTTTATTTTCAGTCATGTATCTAGAGCAAGCACTGTCAAGGTACCAATACTTACTCTTTCCTCTCTATTTATCCTATAACAAGTAGATCAAATGTTAGATTTGGGTACACAAATCAACTTAGGTCTCTTTTTATGAGAGAAAGGATGAATTAAGTCTCTTTTAGCCTAGTGGGAAAGGTTTCTTTTAATAGAGAGAACTAGTGAAATAGACTGCGCTCCGCTCGGTTATGAAAGCTTTCATTAAAAAATTAAAAATATTTTTTCATAACATACTCACTAAGACATAATAAGACAATAAGAAAAGAGCACTTGCAAAATAAAATATCGATTAAAAAGAAAGGTTGTTGAGTTTGCAAATTTAATTTTAAATGTATAATTAGCTCATATGTTAAATTTCTTGAAGGACATCCGATCAAATAACTCATATCACATAATATGTTACACGTCTTTTAATTCACTCAAAACTATAAGGAAAAAAGTATAATTAATAGAGAAATAGATTTTTTTAAAATTATTCTGCAATTCTTTTATGGAACAAAATAAGAGCAAAAAAGAAAATAAAAAGTTAAATGTTTGGTCTAGAAAAGTGTCACATAAGTCTACCCTTAGATCATCTTCTACATCTTTTGTCCTCCTTGCGGCATTAAATAAAAAGTAAATTCATGAAGCACTCTTATTGTTGTTATTGTAAATTTAATTTAGATGGAAGGAGATTAATTATTTTCATGTATGTGCATACAAATTGAATTCTATAAAATCAATTAACTTAAAAAAATATTAAAATACTTTTATTAAAACTGAATTTAGAAATGTAAAATTATAGTAATATTTAGTAATCAAATTAAACTTCATTTTGTAATCAAAAGATAACAAAGTAAAATTTCAAAAGATCGAAAAGATGGCTTATTAATCTAATAATGTAACTTTGGGTGATTTTTGAAATCAACTTGTGAATGTGTGTTTTTAAAACCAAATAAACTTTATATTAGAGGAAAATGAAATAAAAAGACCAAACTATCCTATATAATATTTCTCATCTTTTAATAATTTCAAAAACAAAAAAAATCAAAAATATAAATAAAATAAAAGTTTAATTTAGATAATGATCTCTGGGAAAATGAGAAAAAAGAAGTCTCTTATTTTTTTTTTAATTCTTACTTAAAAGAAAGAAATGTACAAGTTGATTCGAATATCATGATTATAAAAAAAAAATACAAGAATATATCCTATACCTTTAAAAGGGACATGAAAATGTTATTTCTTGATCCAAATTTTGAAGCAAAAATATATAAAATTTCATTCAAAAAAGACTACAATATCTATTGAACAAGTACTGAAATGTTATACTATATTATTTTATTCTTGGTTATTAGCTTATTGCTTTTATCTTTTCCTATATGTTGTGGTGAAATTCTAAGAAAGCAATGATAAAAAATAAAAATTATATCATATAGTAATTTGTATGACGCTAATGCAGTAAACATCAAAATGAGAAAAAGATTATACCATATTTTCTAATACATAGCATATTTGATATTGCAATCACCTCAAGTGTGTTTTTATCCCCTTTGTTTACCTCCATTTAATTTTGATGCAATTTAGTGTCAACCTCATTCTTATAAGTTGTAGATTATGATAGAGATTTTTTGGCTTTTGAGTTCTTTAATAGGATCAGTTTTAGTTTGAAATATTGTATTATCTCTACAATTAATGAGTTGCAAGAAATGGATTAACCGTAGAAACGAATATTTTTTTTAGACTTTTGTATTATCTCTATAATTAATGAGTTGCATCAAAATAGGTATCTTTTGGAAAAGTTTGTAACCGTTTTTATCATTTTAATAGCAATTAAATTATGAATAATTAAGAGGGAAATCAATCCTTTTTTACACACAAAAAATAGGGGAAGAAGAAAAAATTATCAAAAATCTAAGAAAAACGATAATTAGCTTTCATGGCTTATGAGAGGTGCCACATTAGCATTTTACTTGTTCTTCTTTATATATATATACTAGTATAAGTACCCGCATGATGCGCGGAATATTTCTTTATAAAAGTATCGTTAAAAATATTCTTATTCATTTGAAATAATTAAATTATTTTTTTTTAAAATAATTATTGTATCATTACATATTTTAAAATTGATTATGAAATATTAACTATAATTTTTAATAGTAAAATTATAATTAATTGTTAATATATAACCTCAGTCGCGACTATTTTAGATGTTTTGATATGAAAAAAATGAACTTAATATTTTTATCATATTTTGTTGCTGGTTTTCAAAAATTATAGGTATAAAATATTAAATAACTTTTTGTTTTGTAGTTAGACTTTTATATTTATACTTTTGACCAATATGTGATTACATTTTTTATCTTTCGTTTCAAACTTAATTTTTTTAATAACAATTCAAAATCAACAACTAATTGCACTAAGAAAAATTCAACAATTTTTTATTCCAAATTTTAACTTTTACCTCCCTCGATTGAAAAGTTATGCACATACAATTTATAAGATTGCTCATTAATAAAAAATAAATATTATTTTCTACGGCATCTCCTCCCCCCCCCCCCTTGACCCACATCCCTATTTTTTTTTGAAGAAAAATAATTTTGCCCGATCTGGCCACCCCCACTACATCCAACCACCCCACCTACCCCGCACCTCCTACACCCCTCACCTGGCCCACCCCATCCAATCGACCCACCTTGATCCCCTGCCCCTTCCCCCTCCTCCAACCATAATATTAAACACTCTATAACTATTCATGCTTATTATTTTGTATATATATATTCAAATGCTTTAAAAAAATTTTTTTTGCTTGCATATAGAACATAAAAAAATAAGTAAGTAACAATTTATTTTTTTTAAAAATATTTTTTCAAAAAAAAATTCACACCAAACACCCATATAGTAAACTATTTCATACTATCAAGAAAAATCATTCAATTAATCAACAAAAAACCTTTAAGAAACAAAAGGTAAATAAAAAAGTCAACTAGTAAATAAATTATTATATTCATGATTAAAAATTCTTTCGCTTATTGACACACAACTTTGTATTCCTTTATCCTTATTTTATTCCTTCTTAATTGATTTGTCGATATCAATAGGTTAATTGAATAATTTACCATAATATGAGTAATAAGTTAATATATCTAATCATAAAGAAACAAAAATAATAATAGATTAAAATAACAATATCTTGCAATTTGATACAACTAAGAGCCCATTTGGATAGGATTAAAATCTGGTCAAACCAGCTTTTAGGGCTATTTGTTTGCACTTAATGGAGGTCTGAATCTGAATGGTTCAGACTTCAGACCATTAAGTGCATTTATTTTTTACTGAGATTTTAGCTCTTAATAAGTTTGAATAGGTCTTAATCATTCAGATCTAGAATCAAGTCTTAATAGGTCTGAAGAGGTATTCTGGTGTTAAATAATATTTACCGTCATTCTATTCATAATCATCAGTCACCACCTCTGCCATCGCCATCATTATCAACCACCACCCACCACCACCAACCACCTCCACCATCGACAAAAAATATCGCTACCAATCACTATTGTCAACCGCTACCACACCTACTACCTCTATTATTCTAATTATATTTACCACTACCACTGCCGTCAATAGTACCACCATCATCAACCACTACCGACCAATTCTTACTATCGATCAACTCATCTATTACTACTAGTACCATCACTAACTACCACTAATACATCACAATTTTCACACATTCTTCGATGGCCACTACCATTATCACTAATAACATCACCTCTACCATCACTTCAATCACTATCATCACTACAATTTATCTCTACTAATACCAACCATCTCCACCATCACAATCAACACCTCCAACTAGCACCAACACATCGTCAACTATCATGCATTCATTTTTCAGCCATCACAATCAACACCTCCAACTACTAACATCAAGCAACATCACATCACAACCACCATCACCACCACTATCATCCGTCACCATCATAACAGTCGCTACAATACCAACCATCATACTATCACCACTAACATTACTAATCACTAATATCAATCATTGTCACCGCAACCACCACTATAAACCATCTCCACTATCACTAACAAACATAAATATTTTTTTCAATCAAATAAATAATTTTGTTATATTAAATTACATACTTTTCAGATATAGAATTAGTTTTTTATTTGAATTGCATTTTTTATTTTATTATATAAAAATAATTTTTTTTTGCATATTCAGATGTTGAAAAACAAACAGTCTTAATCATTCAGTTTTCAAATTTAGAGACAACATCTTAATCATTCAGATGTGCATTCAGATTCAGACATCTGAATCTTACAAAAAACAAATGCAGCCTTAATCTCTTTTTTAGCTTTTTAAAGTGTTTGGTAAAACTAAAAAGTGCTTAAAAAAGCTAAAAATTGATTAAAAGAATCAAAGAGTGAGAAGCTGGGTACCCCCAGCTTTTTATTTTTTAATTAAAATTCTTTTAGGTTTGACCAAAATATTTATCTTTTTATCCCTTATATTTTCCTCCAATTCCAACAATATCCTAAACTTATAGCCCTTAAATATATAGTTTTTTTCTTTTTCTCTTTGCCGCTTCGCTTCATCTCTTCCCTCCAATTTTCTCTTCATCTTTCTTCTTTGTTTTCATCGAATCCATCATTAATCGGAGGTTTGTTCAAAAATTTTATTTTAAAATTAAAAATTATAAATAATTCACCTTAGTTATGGTGTTAACAACTGTAAAGACATTTAAGTCATTTTAACAACAAAAAAGTTCTTAACATCACTTGTTTACCAAACGCATCAACAACTTTTTTTCAGTTTCAACACTTCTATCCGAACATTTATCTGCTTAATTTATAAGTATTTATTTTAAGCTTTTAATCACTTAAGCTAAAAAACTCTTTTTTTAATCTTCTCCAAACGGGCTCTAAATAGAATCACAAAAATTCAAAAGTTGATAGAGTTTCTCTTTCATCTCGTTTTGTGAATTTTATTTAGAGTTTATTCCAATATTCCTCTCTGAGTTATGTGATGAATATATCATTATGTTTATCCGGCTCCTCTCCATTTCTCTTCTCTTCATTTTTTTTAAGTTATTGAAGACACATGTCATAATTTAAAATTAATGATTGAAATAATTAGTTAAATCAAAATTCTAACCATAGTTATCTACTTTCATATATTTAGTTATATTTGTTCCTTAAATATCCATTATATCTTTTACTCAATATTTTTTTAAAAAAAAAATTACTGCCTCAAATATATATTAAAAACTTTTTCTAAATATTTTTCTTAAAATTCATCATATAGTTAAAATTTTAATTTTTTAAATTAAGAATTCAAAAGAGCTACATAAAGAAAAGTAACGAATTTATTTGGCACAATCTTTATATTTGATTTGGCACACGTATAATGAATTTATTTGGCACACAAAGATAATAAAATTAGAAAATTTCAGGCCACAATCTTTATTTCTTTTATTTGAAAAATATTACTTAAGAAAAATGACAAACATTAGCAAACATAAAAGTAAAAATCCAGCAAAAAATTATTGAAGGATAGAAAAAAATAATTTAATATATTTTAAAAAATATAATGAATTATTAAAAATATTTAAGCAACAAATATATGGAAGTAGATAACTACGGTTAGAATTTTGATTTAACTAATTAAATCTCAATCATTAATTTTAAACTATGACATATGTTTTCTATCCAAACAAGAACTTGAAAAAATTGGAGAGAAGAAAAATGGAGAGGAACCCAATCCCATTATGTTACTCATTGAGTTGCATTTACATTAATTTTTTGGGGTCAAGTAAAAGTTCATTGAAAAGCTAAAGTTGAATTTTTATAGAAATTGATCAATTATCGTCTAACAACTATTTAGAAGCTCTTATTCTTTTATGATTTACTTTGAAATGTTATTGCTTCCTTTATTGAACAATAATAATCATGAGAAGCTCAATTGTTACATTAGCAATACATCCGAGTTTAAGATTTTTAATTATTACTTTCATAGTTCATTGTTTTCTCTCACAAGACATTTTATGAAAATATTGATGACTTTAACATTATTATTTTTTATTATATGTCAAATTTTTGAACAAACTCACAACATATGATTCAAAAACAACAAAAAAAACTTATGAGAATTGATTTAAATTCTGTAGAAATGCATCGTTATTCTAATTGAAAAAACATCATACAAATAATAAATGAAAATTAAATAAATTAACTTATTAATCTATGAGAAATAAAAAGTAACATAATGTAGGAAAAAATAATATTCTTTCATATCTTAAAATATAAGAACATGAAAATCCATAAAAATTCAACTATCTTTACTTTCATAATATTTAATTAATATGACCAATTCAGATGAATTTATCGTTACTTTTGAAAAAGTAAAGTAATTAAACAACAACAAAAGATTAATCTTTAGAGCAAAGCGAAACAATGCTCTACAACTCCATATTTAAGATGGAACAAAATCAACTTCTATTGACTTGAGGTAACTTCATATTTAGTTCTATTTTTCTCTTTTAATCCCAGTTAATAATCTGACGTATTCCAAAAAAAAATATAAAATGATTGCTAAAGATAATAATTCATATTGTTTTAATCATTATATAGTAGAACAATATTATTATTATAGGAGATCAATTTATATTAAACACGTCAAGTCTACACATCACGTCTCCTACTTGTATTATCAAACCTCATTTATCGATCATCTTATTATCGGTAAATAAAATTAAAGCTTCCATAATAGTTAACATAACTCGTCTTGAAAATAACAAAAAAAGAATATAACTTTAATAAAATACCATGCACATAATTACTTCAAATTCACAACCAAACAAACGAAGCGCCTTACTAAGAATACAAAAAGCTTCCTGCACTTTTAATAAATAGTCAATCATGACGATTTTTGTTTTGATGGATAAGGCAAAGACTGTCTTTTTTCTCAAGTTTATCTCTCCCCTCTTCCCCTATCTTACTTGAATTCAGATGTGGATATTGTATGAAAATCATTAGCTTATAATATGATCATTACTCATCTGCATTGTAGTATGATCATCACTCACCTGCATATAAAAAATGAAGATATTAAAAAAGAATTTCTACCATGAAAAAAGATAAATATGAAAAACACAATTAATAAATCCACCAATAAAGTTAATGATTAATAACAAAAGAGAGAGAGGAGAAAGCTTAACATTGAATAATATTGTAGGAGTATATATAAGAGACGGTATATATAAGAGAGGTTTATAAGAAGTTAGAATTTCATTCCAGCTCAAATTTCATTCAAAATACAAATTCAAATAGAAATATGATTTTTTCTGATATATTTAAATTGAGAGAAATTTTTAAAATCTAAGAAACTAATCCAAATATTTATTATAGGTAAAAATAACGCAATAAAAAAGGAGCAGGTTATTGTTGTCCTTATCTCTAATCTTTGCTTATTATTTTTTCAAAATACTACGTTCTTATGGGTTGAATTTGGATTACTTTCAATTAAAAGAATTGCATGTTTAGTAAATAAGAACATGGACTATATCTCTGTTTAGATTTAGATATTATAGGATCTTATAAATAATAATAAAATTGGATTTAAAAAGATTTAATTGAATTTTAAAATTTGCCTGTTTATTACAAACTCATATATCAATTCAAATTTTTTTTTGTAAGTGCAGTATAAATATTTAATAATTGATCATAGGTATAAATTATTATTATTAGTAAATAGTTAGAGTTTATTTAGGACTCTTCAATATATTAATTAAAAAATGATTAGTTTGTTATTCTTTTTTATCCTTACTTTTTTTAAATGTGATTTACATTTACCTAATAATTTATATATTTGAATTGAGATAATAATTTGAAACAAATGAGATTATTATTATTATTATTATTATTATTATTATTATTATGTTTTATCTTTCTATCGAATGCATTAAAATATAATATATTATCCACTAAAACTTCTATTTAGCATTCATTCATTAATTAATTAACATAAAATAAGACTAAAACATTCTTTTTAATTGTTGCTACATTTAATTAACATAAAATAAGACCAAAATTTTCTTTTTAATTGCTGCCTAACCATAATTACGTAAAGTAAGAGACCTTTTTAGTATTATTATTTAATTTAAATATTTAATATTCTTTAATTTAAATTTTTTATTACAACACTTAAGTTTTGTTCTAAAAGTTATATTAAGAGTCATTGCCAGACTTAGAGCCAGTCATAAGTGCAAGAATTGACTGGAATGAGTCCTTAGCTTCAAGGTCATTCTTAGTGTCACTTATAGCTAGAAGGGCTAGAGTGTATTTCTCCTTTGCTTCTATCATGGACAAGAAGGATTTATTATTAGGATCATCTTCATTAGATTGATCAGTGACTTCTTCCATAGAAGCTAGTGCCTTTTGAACATCTATGTCAGCTTCTTGAGAAGTCATATTTTTGTGAGAAGAAAGGGTGAACTTTTTACTTTGATCTTTAGTTTTTTCTATGATAGATTTCTTGTGTTCTATTGCCCACAAGGGATAGAACTTGATGAAGTGATTAGGACTTTCACACTTATGACACACTTGAACTTTGAGAATTCTTGTTTGAAAGTTTTGGCCTCTTTGGAACTTTCTTTGATATATTTTTGCAACTAAAGCCAGATTCTCTTCCTCATAATCAATAGTCTCAATAGCCTTGACAGAAATGACTTTATTCTTCCTTTAAGTTTCGATATTATTCTCTTGATTTTTCTTCAGTTCATAGGTGCTAAGATTTCTAATGAGCTCATCCATCCCAAAGTGACTAGATCCCTGACTTCTGTGATAACTTTTACCTCGCTTTCCCAAAATTTCGGTAACAAATTGAGAAGTTTTCTGACAACTTTTCTAGTGGAAATCAGTTCTCTTGAAGCATAGATTTTTTAAGACCCTTAAAACTTCAATGATTTTATTTTTGACCTTTTCAGTCTGAAACATCAATTTTTGACTTACATTGTGTTTAGGAATGCTAATAGGGTGACTCAGAAGAGTTTCAGAATTTTTGAAAGTGGTTCAGGGTTATTGTTAAATTTTGAGGTAGTGAGACTCCGGTTTTTTGGTGTGACACGGAAGTTAGCCTCCGGATTTTACCATACTATGCAAGAGATTACCCTCTGCGATATTGACGTGTCAAGGAGGATAACCTCCGCGATATTGGCGTGCCATGCCGATGTTTTAAAATCGTGAAGTCTTTAATTTTTTGATCACTTTAGTGAGGGGCTTTGGGTCTTTTCACTCTTGTACGACCTTTAAACAGAAAAGTGACCCATTTTCATCAGTTTTAAAAGATCAAAATCCTCCATTCTCTCTTAAAACTCAAAACCCAAGAACATTCAAGGGATTCACTGTGCATTCATCATCTGGGCCCCAAACTTCGAATTGCTTTTAAATTCTTATGTATTTCAGGAATGTATCTCTTCCCTAAAATTTATTTTATGAAAAATATGTGTTTAAATTGTTACCCATGTAAATTTAATTGTTGGTTTTGAAATTGGATTGAGGGCTTTTGGATGTTATTGGTTAAATTGTTTTTCCCATGGATTTTGTGGATCATTCATGCTTTGAATTGATGGTTTTTGAACTAATTGGATGCATGGGCATGATAAATTGGAATAGGGATCGTGGATTACCCCAAATTGATGATTTTGATTTGGAATTGGTATTAACCTCAACCCCTTTATGAATTGATTTTTGAACATGGAAATACACCTTATTTAACTCACTTTTAGAACCTTGCGTTGTATAAAAGGTTAATGGAACATTTTTTGACTTTAAATTGAAACTTGGGGGTCGTGTATCCCCCAAGATGATGAATAATTTGAACTTGTGGGGTCATGGATTCCCCCAAGTTAATGGATAATTGAAATGACATAATAATATTAACTTGCAATCGTATTTGGTATAATGATACCAACGGTATATGCCTTAATGGATGATTCTTGGTTTAATGAATGGGAATGTGTAAATATTTTAATTGGACTTAAAGGAGGTTGTGTAGCTCACCGTGAAGGTGAAGCTCCCGAGGGACCGATACTAGAAACCTACGTATGCCGGCGTGGGGGTTGGTCTTAAAGATCATGTGCATGTGTCATAATTTATATATATTTGTATCCTGGAATGGCGTTGGGTCATGGATTCTTCGGGCTTCCTTGATATCTCCAGTTCGTGCGGCTAACACGCACTGGGACCCTTCCGATGGGAGAAGCCAGACCCATATAGCCCATGGGTGCCTTTATGATGGTTGAAGCTACACAGTCCAGGTTAATATTTTAAATCTCATGATAAAACTTGTTCCCTATCCCGACATCTTATATATATGTACATAAATATGTCCATATGATTTTTGAATGATTTTAAATTGATTCGTTCATGGCATTATTTTACCCCTTATTCCTGAGTGACATACTAGTGCTCACTCCGCTAACCATCCTAGGACGCTACATTATTTCATAATATAGGATCCAAGGATACTTTTTTTACCCACGTGCAATGGTATATGGATTAGCACGCCTGTCGAGCTGCTTTGAAGTGGTGAGCTTCCATTCTCAAAAAGGCCCGTTATTTTATAGTTTATTACCCTTATGTTTTAGACTATCTTTTGGGTCCCCTTTTGGCTATAGTTAGGGGCATGTCCCAACCAATTTTATGTTCAGTTTTGTTAGAGGCTTTTGTGGACAATTGTGGATTGGGTATTGTTGAATTCTTAGAACCCTTATCTTGGTTCATTTATCTATCATTCGTTACTATTTAATTGGCTTCCACATTGTTATTGTTATTATTTTGTGCTCTTGAGGTTAGGCGATGGGATGGTCTTCGGTACATGGTGGACTTGAGATACCTGTCACGACCAGGCCCTTGTTCGGATCGTGACATATTCCTTTCAAAATTACAATGAAATTTGTATGAATGTCCTGAATAGCTTCCCATTCTTTCATTCTAAACAATTCATATTGCCTATTCAGATTGTCTATCTTTGCTCTTATCACAACACAAGTACCTTCATGAGCAGTTTGTATCCCATATTTGCTAAGCATTTTGATAGGAGATTGTATTGTCATCAGGTCAAATTCCATAAATCAAGATCTTTCTAGCATTGTATTATTCTGTATGACTACCTTATCAACAACATCCCACTCATGCCTTTCTTGGGAATTTATTCCTTTCCATCAGCAGAGGCCTTCATTTGAATGGTAGGCCCATCTAATGCAGGTCGTGTTTGACAGGAACTTTCCCAAGCAATTGGAGGAGCAACGATAAGATTTTTTTCCAAGTGTTAATCCTTAGTGAAAAAACTGTTTGTGATACCAATTGAAGAAAACTATTTTCCCTAGGAACCAGGTCCTTAGCGGATTCTGCTTGAGCTTTAAGTAACTAAATAACTAGACTCTATATAAACTCAAGAACTGACAAATAAAACTCCTACTGCAAACAAAACTCGACTATGCTTTTCCTTCCATGGATGGTTTGTATGTGATTGTTATGATCTCTTACCACTTGATAATAGTAACTTCTCTGTGTATGCAATAGGTGCCTCAAAATTGTATTGTACTTCTTTTTATATAGATGCTCTATGTTGTCCTAGTCATGTAGGAAACTGACTGAAGGAAATCTTTCCTTGTTAGTCAAGGACATAGCCGACTCTACTTTTTCTTGTTAGTTATGAATACACTTATACCGAAAATAGAATTCTTAATATAAATGGACTTATACTAAAAATAAAATTTACCTACATTAGAACTTGAGCTATAAAGAGTCCTCAGAAACTTTCAGTGTTGAGCATTGTTTAATGTGCGATCGTATTTGGCCATCTGCGGACGCAGATGACTTTGCTGATTGAATAGATGTTTTGAAATAGTGCAAATCTTTATGAACCACTGTTTTTTTTCTGAAGCAACATGTTTTGGTTATAAATATATGGTTTTTCCTCATATATTGGCATGGAATTTTGAATTTAAAAGTTTCTCTTTTTTACAAAAACTCAAGTGTGATTTACTACCATTGTGTAAGTTCGTTGTTTGGTTGAATTTGAGGTACCACTATTCTATTGAGTGAGTCATTTTATCTTGTGAGGATATATTTCATAACATCGGGTACTTGAAGGAAATAATTTCCTTATGAACACACTGTGTATTCAGTGGACTTGATTCTTCTAATCTTCATCTTTTTCTAAAAGTTTGGTTTACTATTTTCTAAACATAATTCAAACTTCTTTGTTGTTCTTAAATTGTTTTGAACTTGTTGTTGAAGTTCATATTTTAAATACAAATTTTATTTAACCCGAAAATAACATTATGAACACATTTAATGGTGAGAAACCACCACCATTCAATTACATCAAGAACATGATATATCCTGACTGGTTCCAGCCTTTTCCTTTTAAAGATTGTGATTGTGTTGGGGGATATTCTGATTCCAAGAAGTGCTCATATGCAGTTAAATATGGAGGCAAGATACCTTACAGTCATAATGGAGCTATGGTTGAAGTGAAGTCTCTTGTATATGAATGTGGTCCTCATTATCAAGGGGATAGGGTGTGAAAGCTCTAACATCTATTCCTTCAGGAACATTTATATGTGAATATGTAGGATAACTTCTAGAAGACAAGGAAGCTAAACAAAGAATTGGTACGTAGTGACGAGTACTTTTTTTATATTGCAAAACACTATAGTGATTGTTCTGTGAACTCTTCTGGACATGCAAAATTAAATGAGGTAGTAAAAGAGGGTGGTTATACTATTGATGCAGCTCAGTATAAAAATATCAGGCGATTTATCATAATAATAGTTGTTCACCTGATTTGTATGCACAAAACATTTTTTATGATCATGAAGATAAGAGAATTCCTCATATCATACTTGTTGCAGCAGATAATATCCCTACTTTGGGGGAGGTCAGTTACCATTACAATTATTCCATGAATCAGGTACCTGACTCCAATGGAAATATCAAGGTGAAGAAATGCTTTTATGGATCTTCAGAGTGTTGTGGTAGGATGTACTAGGGGTTAGTAAAATTTTCTTTCAAGCTAAGGTGAAAAATAGCTCATATTTGATGCAAAAATTTTCACTACAATTATTTAGTCCTCCTAACTTTTTAAGTCTGCATTTGAACGAAATGATATATATGTGTTGCTTATATATGTATGCTATTAGTGTTTGTACCTATCTCTTCTTCTCTGTTTGCAAAGAAAATTTGCTACATTGTGGGTAATATGCATACTTATTTTGGGTGGAAAGAGCAGAAGATGTGATTTTTTTGGTTAACATAAGATCTTCTAGTTGTTGGTTACAAGAGTTTTGTAATCAGTCGTTGTTGAGGCTCAGAGTTATTTAGTGAAGTTGGGGTTAAATCCTGTAGAGGTACAGGTCGTGTTTTTTTACACCTTTTTGAGCCGGGTGTTTTCCACATAAAAATTATTGTGTTCTTTACTTCATGTTTTACTGCTTCCTTGGAACACGTCAGGCAACCCATTCCATCCATTGGCAACTCTTACGTTAAAGTCACTGATCAGTAGGGCACGTACTCTAACAAGTGGTATCAGAACAAGGTTGTCTTAAAAAGGGTTAACACCTAAGACAAAGATCACTATGATGAATTCCGCACCACCTACTGGTCACAGTGAAGGTCAATCCATTATTAGACCTCCACTCTTTGATGGATCTCACTTTATTTGGTGAAAAACTAGGATGTAAACGTTTCTTCAAAGTGTAGATTATGAATTATGGGACAAAATTACTGATGGACCAATAATTCCCATGAAGACAGTGGATGGAGAACAAGTGAAAAAGATAAGAAGTGAATTTACCCCGAAAGATCTTGTTGCCCTTAAAAAGAATGCAAAAGCCAAAAATATTCTTGTTTGTGGTCTTGGTCTAACTGAGTACAATAGAGTGTCTAATTGCAATACTGCTAAACAAATCTGGGATGCATTGGTGAATGCACATGAAGGTACTAACCAAGTGAGAAAATTCAAAATTGCATTACTTTTCAATGAATATGAGGCTTTCAAAATGGGGGAAAATGAGTCACTACAAGAAATAATAACTAGGTTAACTTTGTTGGTAAATGAGTTATCATCTCTAGGAAAGGTTTTATCTACTGAGGAACAGGAAAAGAAGGTCTTGAGAGTCTGACCAAAGTCTAAGTGGAATGTCAAAGTTACAGCCATAAGAGAAGCTAAGGATCTCACTAGAATGTCCCTTGATGAGTTAGTTGGTAATTTGAATACCTATGAGATGGACATGGAAGATCTAAATAGGTCATCTGAAAGTGATGAATCAGATGATGAAACTGCTCTCATGGCCATTGGAGATTCAGACATGGAAGAAGATAATGGAAACTCTGAGGTAAGTATTCTTGAACTCAGAGAGAATTTGCATTTATTTTCTAAAACAAAACTTGTTTTCTTAATGGGTGCTCTAATTGATGATTTCCAAGAATTAACTTCTGATAGGGATGAGTTATTCAATAATTTTGCTAGTCTCAAGTTTGATTTTATTGATCTAGAAACTTGTAAGAAAAATGTTGAAAAGAAAAACCGCACTCTTAAGGAACAGGTTAGCAGACTTGATTCATCAAACCTGACCCTCAAATCTGAAGTTCTAAAACTGTCTCTTTTTGAAAAAGAAAAAAAGGTCAAGAGTGAGGAACAAGAAAAGACTGAGTCAGAATTGACTAAGATTAAACATGAATACTTTTGTGAAAAAGAAAAAGTTAGTCAACTGAATCAAGAAGTTTCTGAATTAAAACTTGATCTTGAAAGAGCTAATAGATGGACACGTCGTTCAAGAATTATTCATAAGTTAGGTCAAAGAACTCACAATGAAAAGGCTGGGTTGGGATTTTATAAAAGTTCTACTGCTATAAAAGATCTGTGTTATATTTGTGGTAACCTGGGACATCCAACCACTGAATGTCCAGTTATAGCAAAAAGCAAATCTAGAAGCATAAGCCTAGCAAAAGAATCTGGTTCTATGTTAGCACAAGCTAATAAAAAATTCAAAACTGGTAAGAGAAATAGGTCACATAACATGTTGCCTCGATAGGCTACAAGGAACCTTATACATCCCTTTTGTCATAAGAAAGGACCCAAGCTTGTCTGGATTCCTAAAGTTAACCCCTAATTTATTTTGCAAGTGAGAGTGAAAGGAGGCAAGAAAAATTAGTACATGGATAGAGCTTTCTCAAGGCATAAGACTAGAAGAAAATAAAGTTTCTTTCACTTACCACTTTTAAAAGGGGAATGGATCTTTTGGAGATAGTAAAAAGAGCATCATTATTAGATTTGAAAAGATTAGAAGAACTAAAACAAAAGCCTTTTTAAAGATGGTCAGATTTGGAGTGCTCGTGTAAGGGGGAAGCAAGGGAAATTATTTTTTTTTTTTAAAAAGGATGACAGTGAAATTAATGAGCATGCACAGGAACATGTTGTATCACCTGGTTCAACTGTTGTACAGACTGAGGGTATATTAACAGGGGGAACAACAAATCAAGAAATTGATGCATCAATAACACCAACACAAACAACTGATAATTTTGATGGTAGTTCAAAAGAATTATTGTCAAAAGAATCTTGAGATATCTTATGGGAATCAATGGCTTGAGACTATGGTATTCAAAGAAAAGCAATTTCACTTTTGAGGGCTATAAAATGTTGACTACGTGGGTTACTTAATTGACTGGAGAAGCACCAAAGGCACTAAGTAGAGAGCATTTTGAAAGGAATAGGTTAGACTTGGGGATGATTAAAATTCCATGAACTCCCCTCAATGATTGACTAGAATAACCATTTTTCTTTTTAATCTTATTAGCTAAAATGTTATTCGATTCAATCTTGTACATTTAGTAGAGTGTCCCAATTCCAGATTTTTGACTCTTCTAACCTAATTTTGTATTAGATTGTGCAGAAAAATAGGTACAAGCAAGCAATTGTGACCATAAAATTCTTCTTATCAGGTATGCTCTACACTGACATAAGTATCGGTTGTATAAGTTGAAGCAGTTGAACAGACTTGTTCAATTCCTCACACTTCATCCTCTCCTTGTCCTATAATGCTGACAAATTGGTTGACCAAATTTTCTTTGATTCTCTCTAAATGGTTGTGCACAAATGTGTTAATTCTACACCAAAAATTCCTTCTTCTCTTTTAACCAAAATATCAGTTTTTGTATCATGAATTTGCCAAACTTGATCATCAATCACATGCATCATATGTTTCTGAAGAATAAAAAAGGACATGCTCTCCCTTTTAGTTCCTAATTGGTTGTTTTTGGGGACTTCTCAGTCCTAGTTCAGATTTGACTTATAAAACAACAATGGATGTTCTTGAACAGATGAATCATGTTGCTCTACCTATTTCAATAAGGAGGGCTAATACTCATTTGAAAAAAATTGATAATTAAGAAATGATTTAGCTGAGAAAAAAATCTGAACCAGAAGCTGCACAAGACAGTCATGAAGTGGAATAAGAGGTCCTTAAAGCTAGGATCATTGCTTTGAAGCTTCACCTTGATTGATAGAGGGATGAAAATGTTGAAGTCATTCGTCAATTGACACAGTTGATAACACCTGTTCCACCTTCCTCACCAGCTCCTCACTATTCGTATCCTTAGCCATGTCCCACTTTTATACCATATTTTTTTTATTAATGCTCAGTTGTTTTGCTTTGTTCAGTACTAGCTTAGGTTTAATGTGGAACATGCTCTGGCAGTTAAGTGAAATGGTTATCTTTGCTAAATTGACTCATATTTTTGCTCTCTTTAATACATTACTATGTTGGCTAAAGTCTTTGTCTGATTATTTTGGTGATAGCCCCAGTGGCCATGAATAACATAACAAATCGCTTTGGCTAGTATATTATTGCATTGAAATAGTTTTCAATGATGCCAAAATGGGGAAGATAAGAGGGTTGTGCAATATTTATAACTCATTGGCTAACTTGTTTCATTTTAGTGTTTTATACTTTAGTGCCTACAGGTGAAGATGTTTGAATGCACAAAGACAAGAAGTTTGTCATCATCAAAAAGAGGGAATTTTTTGGGTACGATGTAGGTTTGATGATTGACAAACTGATAAAGTGATATAAAACATGTCAGTCAAGATGGTTCGCAGACACACTATCTCATGTAGCTGAACTTGTAGCAAAATCATCGATGATTAATGACAAGGGTGGAAGAAATCAAGAACCATATGAGTGGTTAATTCTGATAAACTCAAGAAAATAAACATATGCTAATTTGAAGAAGTTGAATTTGATTCAAACACTTGATGATAAAGGGAAAACAAGTTGAGTTGAAAAATGAGTCCTATGGAAAGAAGGAGTTTCACTTCTGAGCATATCCTGAAGAGTCCTATATGTAGAAGGAGAAAAATTCTGCAGATTGAAGAAGTCTACGCAAGATAGGAAACATACTAATTGAAGGACTCTTTGTTAGATCAATGAAGTTTTTGATGGCTGACACATGAATGGACCATGTTACTTGAGCTGGTCCAAGTATAGAAAGACAGGTTTCAGGTTTCAATGATAGATGCAGACAAAGATTGTTTAAAGTCAGGAATGAATGAGCGAGCCAAATTCTGATATACTCAAGTTACTAATCACGTGAGAAATTGAAGAAGTTGTGGTTGAGTAAAATACTTAAAGATAAGATGATTTAAGGAGTTAGAGTTTGACTACAACACTAAGGAGACAAGAGTTAAAATTGAAGAAAGAGTCTCACTTGAAGTAGAACTCTATGCAATGAGAGTTCTTATTAAAGGAGGAGTTTGAAATAATGAATGACTCTTTGGAGAGCTGTGCTTAAATAGAAGATGCATCATTCATAGTAACTTGCGTACTTACAAAGGGAGAAAAGGTTAAATACGATCAAATTGAGGGAATTCTGACTGAAGATTCAAGTGCTGCCAGTACAAAGGAACAAGTTGGCGAACCTGTTTCATAGGATTAAACTTTACAGTTCATGAGTCATTTTAAATGTATTGTTCTTATTGAGTTATAATTTATTGCTTTCCTAGATTGATTGTTTAGGAAAAATGTTGAGCTGAGTCAACTTCAAGTTTGGGATAACTCGAAGTGGGTTCAACGGTCAAGGGTGATTGTTGAGTTATAGGAATTAGAGTTTATAATTCCAGTTATTGAGTTATAGGAATTAGAGTTTATAATTTCAGTTATTGAGGTATAGGAATTAGAGTTTATAATTCCTAGTTGTTGGTTATAAGAGTTTTGTAATCAGTCGTTGTTGAGGCTCAGAGTTATTTAGTGGAGTTGGGGTTAAATCCTGTAGAGGTAAAAGTCGTGGTTTTTTACATCTTTTTGAGCTGGGTGTTTTCCACATAAAAATCATTGTGTTCTTTACTTCCTATTTTACTGCTTCCTTGGAACACGTCAGGCAACCCGTTCCATCCATAGGCAACTCTTACGTTAAAGTCACTGATCAGTAGGGCACGTACTCTAACATTAAGATTACGACTTTCCCCATGAGTTAAGTCTTATTTAGCCATGTTTATTTATGTTTTTATCCATGAAAGTGATCTTATGTATTGAGTTTGGTATTTTGACATGAAATTTTCATGAGATGGTAAATGATCACAATTTGAGCATTATGTACTCAGTTTACAAGAAGTTCAAGTTTATTAGTTCAAGTTACAATTTATTACAACATGATTGAAGTTTCATCTTTGATCTTATGTTCTCATATAAGACATGAAATTCATAAGTTTCTTTTTAAGTGTGATTTAAGTGAGAGAAACATTGTTGGTTTTAGTTTTTATAAACCCACATGTTACTTTAAGGTGAATTTCATAATTATGAGCATAAGTATATATTTTTGGGGATAGTATTTAACACCGAGAGGGAAATGTGGGTTTAGCGCATCCTATTTCTCAGAAATACGTGCCACCATAGGTTTAAGGGTCCTCGTCAGAGAGTATCTCCTTGCCCCAAGGGTCTAAGTTTAGTGATCACTCTAAGTTAAAGTTCTATACCGATGGCAAGGGTAGAACAACTCTCCTCAATGTGGGTAAGACATTGGATTCCATGCTAGCTCAGATGGTTTATGTAGGTTATTAGAATCTCCCACAAGAAAAGTAAAGAAGATTTTAGAAACTAAGTGTAATGACTCACACGCCTTATTCAGATGTTGTTTTATGATTTATGCTTTATAAGATTTCAGCTTTCGGTTTTATTCATGATCAAAGTGAGTCTATTTACACTTACCATACATGTTTAATGAGTACGTATGTTCAACTTCAGTTTTACTTATTGCATTCACTCTCATATACTCAGTATATTTCAGAAGTACTGACCATATATATGTTTATGTGGCTACATTATTTCATAATGTAATTTCTGGTGTTCTTCCTCAAAAATACGATTAGCCGCGATCATCATTTCCTACATCCTGTCAGTTGGTGAATCCTCATGCTCCGAGGGCTAAGATTATGGTTACTTTGGATGTTCATTTAATAAGTAGAAGTTAAGATTTTTGTGCATTCTTTCGGGTCAGCTGCGGTCTGTCCTAGTGACTCTTCAGTTTAGTTAGAGGCTTGTCACAACCTATCGGTTGTTTATTTCATTTGGACATTCAGACTTTTAGTTGTGGTTTTGTTTATCCTATTTTTATTGAGATTGATATTTCAAATATAATTCAACTTATAAGTTAAGATTTCAACTTATGTCCACACTGGGTATTTCTTATTCAGTGCTGAGTGTGTATCATGGGGTCAGCTTTGGAGCTACCTGTAGTCCTAAGCACGAGACATCCAGGGGTAGTCTCGAGGCCTTACATCTTATTGCCTTTGTGCCTTGAGTTGGCTTTGTTGAATCAATCCCTGCTATTCATTTTGCTTTATTTAGTTGTTATTGCTTTCATTTTTGTATCCACTTTATCAAACTATTTTGAAATGCTTTATTCAAGCTTTGGTTCTATCAGTAACAACCTCGCTATTTCTACGAATTAGGAGTAAGGTTTGTGTAGACTCAGCTTTATTTAAGCTGCTGGAAAATCCCACACTAGAATGGATGATGTGTAAAGTCTTCCAACTTTACTACATGCAACAACACTTAATTACTTCTATGTTTGATCCCTTGATGTTATGGTTTACATATGTTTTAAGACAGAAAAACAGCAGTTGATAAACCACATACTACTATTATGTTTTACCTCTACTAGAGAGAACGATGTACAAGACTTTAAGCCATGATAACTCAACGTCGTTAAAACAAACAGCATAGAAGTACTTTAATAGTAATACTATATAGTATTAGAGAATGAAGTACAAGAGGTGATTCCTAATATGCATCTAACCTAAAATTTATTCTGTAAACTGATAGCTGATATATCACCAAGTTGCACTAATAATTCATTAGCTATACAGTAGATAGATATATATTGTAGTAGTAATGTTGTTGGTCTAAGAGAGCTGAATGTCTGTCTCAATAGTGATCCCAGCTTTCCATTCAGCAGGAATTACAGCGTTATCAGACTCCACCCATTTGGTCTCGGTACCAGCACTTGTGAGGAACCTCACCTTAAGTTCACCACTTGGTGGGTTCGATAGGTCAAACACAGCTCCATAAGCCCTCCTCATTGATATCCATTCTTTTGTTTCCTCCTGCATCAACATATATATAAGGGAATAATCAGTGGCGCAACGAGTTCGGCTGAACTTAGTAGCTTTGGTTCAAATTATGTACGTGACTTAAAAATCCATTGAACATGTATATATATTATAATTTAGAACTCACTTCCTTCAAAAGATCGAATCCATATATAATTCATCAGCTTCAAATTCTGGATCTGCCTCTAATAATAATTCTTTTATATTTTTGGTGGAAAACATATATAAAAATTCATGTATGGTAAGATAAGCTTTTAAATTTCACACATACTGTATATAGGTATTTCTTGTAAGCATGCCAATGTGCATGTGCTGATAGCTTTATCGTAATTTCTAGAGCAGCAAGTTGGTGAATTTTTTATGATGTCTGTTGGAACCTTGAAATTTTGATGAATGACAATATGAATGAAACAAGTTGAATTTGATTCAAACACTTGATGATAAGGGAAATCAAGTTGAGTTGAAAAAGGAGTCCTATGTGAAGAAGGATTTTCACTTCTAAGTATATCCTTAAGAGTCCAAAGTGTGGAAGGAGAAAGATTTTGAAAATTGAAGAATTCAAAAGAGTTGGAGTTTTACTACAACACTTAGGAGACAAGATTTGGAATTGAAGGAGTCTAACTTGAAGTAGAACTCTATGCAATGAGAGTTCTAATTAAAGTAGGAGTTTGAAATAAATAATGACTCTTTGGAAAGTTGTGCTTAAATAGAAGATGCAGCAGTCATAATAATTCACTCACTTAAAAAAGCAGAAAAGCTCAATCGACAGATTGACTTCACGAAGTGCTACTCAATCACTGAAGAAATACGTTGAAGAACCTGGTCCTCAGTACAGAATCCAGCTAAGAGTTTTAGCATTGATTTTTAGAGTTGTTCATTGTGTTTGAGCTATTCATGTAATATTAGTTTCAGTGTGTTATAAACTGAATTAGGAGCTAATCTTCGAGTTTGGGAAAACTCAGAGACTTTGGGAACACATACTTTGGGAGGTGTGTGTAGTTAGGAATTAGAGTTTATAATTCCTAGTTATTGAGTTATAGGGATTAGAGTTTATAATTCCTAGTTGTTGAGTTATAGAATTAGAGTTTATAATTTCTATTTGTTGGTTACAAGAGTTTTGTAATCAGTCGTTGTTGAGGCTCAGAGTTTTTTTAGTGAAGTTAGGGTTAAATCCTGTAGAGTTGCAGGTCTAGATTTTTTACACCTTTTGAGCCGGGTGTTTTCCACGTAAAAATCATTGTGTTCTTTACCTTTTGTTTACTGCTTCCTTGAAACACGTCAGGCAACACGTTCCATCGATAAGCAAAAGTTAGGCGAAAATAAGAAAATCAGTAGGGCACGAATTCTTAACAACGTCCATATTTTAACTAATACGTTTAATGAATTTCTTAGTGAAAATCGTGCCTCTGTCAGAAAAGATTTTGTTAGTATGGTAAATGAGACGAACCTCGAAGACTTCGACACCAAGAATGTCAGTAGCGCCACCTTGATTCATAACAACAATAGCAAGGTAGTTAGGGTACTTGCTATGTTCCTGGACTTTAACCATGAGATTTCCTCCACCATATTTGCAAGAAACTCTACGATATTCTACTTCAACCACTCCTTTGGCAAACAGATGCTGAGCCTTATTGGGCTGCTTTGCCAGTTTAGCATAGGCACGTTGGCTGAGAATGAAGTCTGTTCCATGCCCTTCTCCATTGTCAGTCACCACCACCTTTGCACCCTCCTCACTGCACAATTCCTTGTCTTTGCACCTTACCTGTAAATTTTATTTGGTTAATGCTACAATGAGTATTTTAACTAATTATCGTCAATGGTGTAAAGAATTTTTATACTATCCGGTTACCTTTATCTATTAAGCATAAAAGATAAATTTTAAAGTTAAATTAATTGTAATTATAGAAAGATGACATTTTTTTGGACCAACTAAAAAGAAAAATGATGTCACATAAATTGGGACAAAGGAGTATGTAATAAGGTAAAAAATACTTAATAGTATCTGGTTTTTTACGCTAGGAATAATTAAATCCTAATGAAGGATAGTTTACCTGGTAGCAAGCTCCACAGGCAGCTCCATTTTTGTAAAGGCGTTTGGAGGCTGTGCAAACATCCCCGTTGTTCACATCTTTGCCATAGTCTCCGTAGCCACACGCTCCACCTGATTAAAATGTAAATGTTAAAATGTCAAAATGTAGTGCTTGCATAATATGTTCTTATCAGTTCAATATCTGACTCTCTGACTCGTGAGCCATTGGTCCACACGATATAAACTCAAAATTTTAAGGAGAAAGTCCATTAGCTTGCTATCTGGGCCTTTGTGCGTCGCTAGGCGTTATACTTCAATCCACTAGCCTAGGCCTGGTGCACCCCTTGTATAAAAATAAAAGATATGTATACAGTTGTAAACTAATGATGTGTATATAGTTGTAGACTTCATGAATTTAACTACACTTTTATTTTCATTTTACATGACACGAGTCCGTTTCGAAATTAGTCATGATATTAATCAATTTTTGTATGAAAACAGACATCAATTTACAAATAAAGTCTTGGCCTGGATCAGTCACATGAAAACTTTATGTACCCACTAAAACGTTGAACTTTATATCAACATAATCTAATTTTTAAGTTTCAAACCAGGAACTACATATGTAACAAAATTAGGAAATCATGTAACACAAAAATGACACATAAATCTAAACAAAATTTGACATTTCTTTTGATAGGTGTGATAAAGAGCTAACATACTTGGTGTCCCCACGCCATCTGTGGTGGTGTAATAGGAAACTCTTGAAACATAATAATTGCTGTAGCATAGCATAGGCAAGAGCAAAACAATGAAGAGAAAAGTGTAATTATTTTTGAGAAAAAACATGTTTTGTCTCTAGCAAAGAGGTATATAGACAAAGTACAAAAATTACAATGGGAATTGTAGTGAATTAATGTGATATTGTTGTGAACAATTCCTATGAATTTATAGGTGTGAGTTCAATAGGAATATCGACGTTTGCTTGCCACATTTCTATTCCACTATGGACAGTGGAAACCAGATGTAAACAAATGATAAATTAGTCACAAAATTAACTTGATGACACATAATTTCACTAATCATTCATTGAACACCTTAATTAAACCTAGAAAGAACCAAATAGGATCTTTCCCTCCAGATTTTACATTATGAGCTATGAAAAAAGAGAGCACTTACACAATTTACTACGCGTATATATCTAATTGGCAACAGTTTTGAATTACTTATTAATCCCACTATTGTACTATACAAGTACTTAATTAGTGAACATACTCTTCTTCGGATTGGGTCAGATTTATCCTTGATATTGTAGGAAAATTATTTATTTATTTCAAAATAATTTATTGTGTATTTGAAAATATCGATAAACCCTTAAACTTATTTCGAAATTTCACTTGGACCTCTCAACTCAGACTTGTACCTATCAGGTTTCTAATCTACCCAAAATTTGATCCACCTAGGCCTTTTTGGACAATCAGCAAAAGATATAGAATGTGTGTAAAACACTCCCGTGACGTGGCAAAAATGAACAATTAAAAATAAAACATGTGGCAAATGGGTTTTTAAAAAAATAACTATGAGTCAAACCCCATCCCACGCCCCCTCCATTAATGACCCAACCCAACCCTTCTCTTTCCCTGCAAAATCACCATTGCCCACATCAATGGCATTTCTCTAAAAATCACCATTGTCCACATCAATGGCGGAAAACACCTAAATGATGACTGGCCGACTATAATTGAACAAATCAATATTGAACATAAAAATGAAATCATTAACAACCAAAAAATTGAATTTTCATTTAGTAATCAAGAAAAAAAATTAGCAAAAAATAAAGTCTTTAATTACGTTCGTGTTAATCAACTTTTTCCTCTTTATGCTTTCTTCCTACTCTACACTTTAAATTAGGATCTTTTTTTAGTGGCAATTTTTTCTAGATTTGTTAATTTTTTAATTTCAAATTTATTTGTTGAGAATAAAGAGAGGCGGGAGAGGAAGAGCAAGCGAGAAGAAGAAGAAGTATAAGTTTAAATGCTCTAATAATGGTCTCCATTTATTTCGATGAAAAAGGTGGCTGGCGGTGGTGGCAGATTTTGCAATTTTTTTAGGTGTGCTTCTCTTTTAATTTTCAATATGTTAGATGAGAAAGAGAAGAGACGGAAGAGGAAGAGTGGGAGGAGAGAGAGATATGTAGAGAAATTATGAGATTTGAATATTTTAATGGTGGTCGCCATTTTTTTCGTGAAGGAAGAAGGCGACGGGCGATGGTGAAAGATGTAGGAGAAAAAAATTATAATGGAGGTTGAAGAAGACCCAAAAAAAATTTCAGTAAAAAATCACTTTCACGTGCCCACAGTGAGTATATACCACGCGATGTGCGGTGTGGGCAAAAAGGTACAGGTGGATCAAATTTTGGGTGGGTTAGGGGCCTAATAGGTACAAGTCTGAATTGAGGGGTTCAAGTGAAATTTCGAAACAAGTTTAGAGTCCTATCGATGACTTAAGCCTTATTTTAAAAAGACATTATTTTACTTGAAAATGAGGGTAATTGCAAATGCATGCATGCCTTCATTTTGCCACTTGGCCTACATTTGTTATGAATACATTGAGAGTGACTCTTATCAAATAGTTAAAGGAGGAGAAACTTAATTCTAGCCTATAAATAGGCAATATGTTTAGCCATCATAATGTAGTAACCAACTTTCTATTTTCTCTTGGCTATAATTTCTCACTCTCTCTATTTTCTCCTCTTCTTCCACCTTTCTTTATAGAATTATATATTTAATTAAAAGGATTCTATTATTTATACCATTTTCTAGTTTAACTTGTTGATATTTATATTAATATTTTTGCTGATTTCTGTATTCTCTGATTAATTAGGGAAGACTTACTTAATCCTGAATATCCTCTAATTAATCAGGAAAGTAATTGTTTAATCCTGAGAAAACATTTCTCACTGTTGAAATAGTTTCTTAGGACAGTGGCTAGCACGACTCAAGTATAATTAACATATCACTCAATATAATATCATAATAATATTTATTTAATATTCAGTATCTCTAACTTGCTAAATAAGTAATTATATTAATGTTATAATATATCAAGATTATTATATTGCGAATATCATCATCATCATCATCATCATGAAGTCTGCTGAAGTCTCATGCAGTGAAGCAACACGATCCGACCGCATCGCCCCAAGCCTTCAGTTCACAATTGTCGAATTCCAATGTTACAGCGCGATAGCGCCGCGTTGCAGGGTGAAAATCAGAAATTTTTAGTTAATTCTGAGTTTTAAATTTCAAGGGCTTTTAGGTCTTTTCCCCTCATTTTAGTCAGCCTAAATACGGGATTAAATCCCTAAATAGCCTAGTATCTCATTAATTGTTCACTTATCTCAAGAAAGAAATCATTCTCTCTCAATTAGCAAACCCTAGCTCTCAAGAAATCAAGAACAAAGCTGAAGAAACTCACTAAGAACTCCAAGAACTCATCAATTCAGGTATGTTAGGTGTTCATTCACGGATTCCTTTCACCCATGAAGCCCAAGAACCTCTTTTTAAATTACAAGTTATAGATTTATGATTTCAATGCTTGAAACTGATTGTACGCATATCTATGATGTTAATTTG
The DNA here is from genome assembly GCA_030864215.1 of Capsicum pubescens. Lineage (NCBI taxonomy): Eukaryota > Viridiplantae > Streptophyta > Magnoliopsida > Solanales > Solanaceae > Capsicum > Capsicum pubescens. The sequence continues at coordinate 69,759,612 of CM061543.1, read as the reverse complement.
ATTTTAAATCCATGATTATGATAAGAATCATGAAAATAGAATAGTATTTATGGGGAATTATATGATTTGCATGTCGAACCCATGAATTTGCAAGTTTGGGCATTTTAGTTGCAATGTTTATATGTTATTCATGATTATGTGCATTAAGTTGTGCTCCCCAAGTGTTTGACAAAATATCTCTATGAATGAATTATGGACAAGTAATTATTGTTATGTCTTTCAACATTATGCTATGCTTTATTTTCATGCTATCGAGTCCTGGGGTATTTAATACCCGACAATCTAGCTGTTTATCTAGAGCCAATGCTAGTTACAGAATAGTATCAGTCATGTTACGATTAGTAGAATTCAGTCAGCTACACAACTCAGTAGAACTTAGTCAGTTACAGAACTCAGAAAAACTCAGTAAACTCTGTATCAGTCCAGTCTAGTTCAGTATACTCAGTTCAGTGTCTTTCAGTTGGGAGTAGGATTCAGCACTGAGTGAATCCATGGATGGAGGTTCACCTGCCAGTAGAGGGTATGTACCTTAGAAACAATCCTTGTATTCCAAAACTATGTAACAAGCGTAGGTTGAGACATTAACCTGCCAGTTGAGGGTTGATGAGGTGTTTTAACCTGCCAGTTGAGGATTCCACTGTTCTCATTAGAGTGCCTTCTAGATGAGGGTAAATCTTCAGTGTCTTTACCCATGGAAAGGTACTGGTACCCTTCCAGTTGGGGTTACAGGTTGAACCCCCAAATCTATTCAGAAAAGGGACATGTCGGTTAGATAATTACTTCCTACAGTTTCAGTTTCAGTCTCAAGATAGAACTCAGTTCAATTCTACAAAATCAGGACTATCCGATACAATCAATCAGTTTCAGTAACTCAGTTATCAGTAATCTCAGATATCAGTTACTCAGTTATCAGTAATCTCAGATATCAGTTACTCAGTTATCAGAACTCAAAACCCAGCTTCAGTAAAAGCTCAGTTACAGTATACACACATATGCACTACTCAATATTTACAGCAGTTTCAGTTATCCATGTACTTTCACATTCAGTTATTCTATATTATTCAGTCAGTTATTATTCATGCATATGAACCCTTGCATTCAGCCTTACCTCATCTAGCATACCAGTATATTTTACGTACTGACGCACACTCTTTCTTTGCACTATGATGTCTTATATCATAGGTTCAAACACCCAGGTTCCTGACCGCACATAGATAGATCCATTTATCAACAACAATTTTAGTATTTAGTCCTCATCTATCGAGGGCATATTTTTATTTCAGTATTTCAGTTTATCAGTAGTTCAGTTGTCAGAGTTAGTTGGGGGCTTGTCCCATCAATTCCACCTTTAGACAGTTCAGTTAGAGGCTTTTCAGACTAGACTTTCAAACAGTATTCAGTTTTGTAGATTATTATTACAGTTGATATTCTTTATCAGTATTTCAGATTTTGAACCTTTTGGTATTTCAGCCTATTTTTTGCATTTATTACAGTATTATTATTCAGTGCTTACAGCAGATATCATTCATGTGTTAGCTTATGGTCCATCGGGATCATAAGCACCGTGTAGTGTTCGGGATACAGACTCGGGATATTACAAACTTGGTATCAGAGCCTAAGGTTCAATAGAGTCCTAGGGAGTCTGAAAGTTGTATCGAGTAGAGTCTTATGCATGAGTGTGTAGCATGCCACATTTATGGACAGGAGGCTGTGAGATGTTTTAGGAAAAGTTTCCCTTCTTTTAGTATTCATGTCGTGCGAGTGAGCATGAGCTCAAGTTAAACTTTTAGTCTAATTCGTTTTTCTTTAGTTTACAGAACATGCCTCCCAAAAAGACTAACGGGGGAAGGGCTGAAAATCAGTCAGCACCTCAGCCCGTTCAGGCAGATCCCCTGGACGAGCATGTCTCCCATATAGAATTTAGAGTTGCATTCACTGCTCTAGCCAATTCCATAACAGCTCAGAATAAATGGCCAGCTTTTTTTCAGTCCAACCCAGTGGCCAATACTGTTGCATCCAAGATTCGAGACTTTACCCGAATGAATCCTCCCTTATTCTCAGGATCTAAGTCAGAAGAGAACCCACAGGAGTCCCTCAATCAGGTTCAGAAAGTCACAGATATTATAGGAGTGACTTTCAGTGAGAGTGCTGAGTTAGCTGCCTATCAGCTACAAGATGTATCTCATACATGGTTTAAGAAGTGGAAGATAGACAGGGGCACAGATGCAGAGCCCATAGAGTGGGAAGAGTTTGCTACTGTTTTTCTAGATAGATTATTTTCCTTAGATCTGAGAGAAGCCAAGGTGTTAGAGTTCATCAATCTCAGGCAGGGCAGTATGAGCGTGAAAGAGTATTCCCTCAAGTTTACTCAGTTAGCCAGGTATGCTCCCCATGTAGTGGCAGACAGTAGGTCCAGAATGAGCAAATACCTGTTTGGGGTGTCAGATAATGTGTTTAAGGAGTGCAGAACTGCGATGTTGATTAAGGATATAGACATATCCAGGCTCATGGTCCATGCTCAGCAGATAGAAGAGGCTAAGAATAGAGAGAGAGAGGCAGAATAAGAGATCCAAAATAAGTAGCTTCAATTTCAATCAGCCTAAGTCAGAGAGCGGTAACCGTTTCCAATTTTATCCAAAGTCTTCGGTTCTAGCTCCATCCTCAGCCAGTGCTTCAGTCCCTAAGTTCAGAAATGGTACCAAAGATAGGGCGCTAGGCTCTAAATCTTAGGGTAGTGTCAGTAGTGCTTGAACAAATCCTCTTTGTCAGACATGTGGCAGAAACCATCAGGGTGTCTGCAGAGCTGGCAGTGATGTTTGTTTCAGGTATGGCAAGCCAGGCGACAGAGTCAAAGATTATCCTCAGTCAGGTTCTCAAGTTCAGTAAAATCGTCCTTCAGCTCAATTCTTTAAAATACTCAGTCCAAAAAAGATCATGAAATTTTTTTAAAATACTCAATCCAGAAAAGATCAGGAAAATTCTCCTAATATAGTCACTGGTACGTTACAGATCTTCCATTTACATGTTTATACCTTGATAGATCTAGGAACTTCTTTATCTTTTGTAACTATTTATATAGCTGTTAACTTCAGAATCAGTCCAGAAATCCTAGCAGAGACTTTCTCAGTTTCTACCCTAGTGGGTAAATCTATCATAGCCTGACGGGTATATAGGAACTGTCCGGTTATGATATCTCAGAAAGTTACTTCAGCAGACCTTGTAGAGTTAGAGATAGCAGATTTTGATGTCATTCTCGGCATAGATCGACTCTATTCATGCTATGCCTTAGTTGATTGTAGAAATAGAATAGTTCATTTTCAGTTTACAAATGAACTAGTCTTTGAATGAAGGGGTAGTTACCACAGAGCTTAAGGGTCAGTTGATTTCATACCTTAGAGCGAGAAAAATAATATCTAAGGGATGTGTCTATCATCTTATTTGAGTCAATGACTCTAGTTCAAAGACTCCTAGCCTTGAGTCAGTTCCAGTAGTAAATGAATTCTCAGATGTGTTTCCTGAAGATCTTCCTGGAGTTCTTTTCGAAAGGAAAATTGACTTCGGAATAGACCTTCTTCCAGGCACTCAGCCTATATCTATTCCGTCATACAGAATGGCATCAGCAGAACTCAAGGAGTTAAAAGAGCAGTTAAAGGATCTCCTAGATAAGGGATTCATCAGACCCAACATCTCTCCATGGGCACACCAATTCTATTCATACATAAGAAAGACAGTTCTCTCAGGATGTGTATTGACTACCGTTGGTTGAAAAAAGTCACCATCAAGAATAAATATCCACTTCTTAGAATCGATGACTTATTTGACCAACTTTAAGGCGTCAGTTACTTTTCTAAGATAGACCTCAGATCTGGCTATCATCACCTCAGAGTAAGAGAATGTGACATTTCAAAAACAACTTTCTAAACCCGGTATGATCACTTCGAATTTTTAGTCATGTCCTTTGGTCTTACAAATGCCCCAACAGTTTTTATGGACTTAATGAATCGTGTGTTCAAGAAGTACTTGGACATGTTTGTTATAGTCTTCATCGATGACATTCTTGTCTATTCTCGTAGAGAGAAAGATCACGCAGATCATTCAGAATCGTACTTCAGACTTTCAGAACTCATTAGTTGTTCGCCAAATTTAGTCGGTGCAAATTTTGGATAAGGTTAGTAGAATTCCTTGGTCACATTATTTTCAGTGATGGCATTAGAGTTGATCCTAAAAAGATCAAGGTGGTAAGAAATTGGCCTAGACCCATCTCTCCATCAGATATCTGGAGTTTCTTGGGTTTAGCTGGCTATTACCGTCGGTTTGTTGAAGGGTTTACATCTATTGCATCCCCCATGTCCAGATTCTAAGAAGAAAGTCCAGTTTCAGTGGTCAGATTCTTGCGAGAAGAGTTTTCAGGAGTTGAAGACTCGACTCACCTTAGCCCCAATATTAACTCTACCAAATGGTTCAGATGGGTTTGTTGTGTACTGTGATGCATCCAGAGTAGGTTTGGGTTGTGTCCTCATGCAGAAAGGTAAGGTCATAGACTATGCCTCTAGACAGCTTAAGCCCCATGAGAAGAATTACCTGACTCCTGATCTTAAGTTAGCAGTTGTAGTGTTTGCCTTAATGATTTGAAGGCATTATTTATATGAGGTGCATGTTGATGTGTTCACAGATCACAAGAGCTTGCAGTATGTATTTTCTTAGAAAGATTTGAATTTACGTCAGAGAAGGTGGCTAGAGTTATTGAAAGATTATGATATGAGTATTCTATATCATCCGAGAAAGGCCAATGTAGTGGATGATGCTCTCAGTAGATTGTCGATGGGTAGTGTTTCTCACGTTGAGGATGATAATAAGAAGTTAGTTCAGGAAGTTCATCAGCTTGCCCGACTAGGTGTCCACTTAGTCGATTCAGCAGAGAAAAGTGTATGGGTGCAAAATAGTTCAGAATCATATCTAGTTTCCGAAGTGAAGGAAAAGCAGGATAGAGACCCCAGTCTAGTGAAGTTGAAAGAGTCAGTCAGAGATAAAAAAGTAAAGATTTTCTCCTAAGGAATAGATGGTGTGTTGCGTTGCCAAGGTCATTTATGTGTGCCGGGTGTGGATGACTTGAGGCAGCGAATTCTAGCATAAGTGCATGGTGCACGTACTCTATTCATCCAGGGGCCACTAAGATGTACCGCGATTTGCGAGAGATCTATTGGTGGAGTAGGATGAAGAGGGATATTGCAGAGTTTGTAGCTAAGTGCTCTACGTATCAGCTGGGTAAGATTGAGCATCAGAAGCCTAGTGGGTCCATGCAGGAGTTCAATATTCCCACATGAAAATAGAAGGAAGTGAATATGGACGTTGTGACTGGTTTTCCTCGTACTCGTCATCAACATGATTTCATTGGGGTTATCGCAAACAAGATGACCAAATCATCTTATTTCTTGCTAGTTCATACTTCCTAATCAGCCGAGGACTACGCCAAACTTTATATCAGAGAGTTGGTCAGGTTACACTGAGTCACAGTGTCTATCATCTTAGATAGAGGTACCCAGTTTACTCTTATTTTTTGAAAGCATTCTAAAAGGGTCTTGGTACCCAATTTTACCTCAGTACAACCTTCCACCCTTAGACAGATGGTCAAGCAGAAAGGACCATGCAAACTCTAGAAGATATGTTAAGAGTTTGCATTGACAATTTTAAGGGTAGTTCGGATGACCACTTGCCTTTGATCGAATTCGCATACAATAACAGTTATCACTCTAGTATTCAAATGGCTCCATTTGAGGATCTTTATGGTAGGAAAAGTAGATCTCTAATTGGTTGGTTCGAGGTAGGTGAGGCTGCAGTAGTAGGTCCTGACTTAGTGTTTGATTCCTTAGAAAAGGTTCAGCTGATCAGAGAAAGGCTTAGGGCTGCCCAGAGCCGACAAAAATCATATGCAGATGTGAGGAGAAAGAAGCTCGAGTTTGAGATCGGTGATTTAGTATTCTTGAAAATCTCTCCCATGAAGGGGTTAAAGAGGTTTGGCAAGAAGGGAAAGCTCAGTCCCTGATATGTTGGTCCTTACAGAATTCTCATTCATTTTGGAAAAGTAGCTTATGAGCTTGAGTTGCCTTCATATATAGCTTCAGTACACCCAGTATTCCACGTCTCCTTGCTAAAAAAGTGAATTGGTGACCCAACAGTCATAGTTCCCTTAGTGGGTGTATACATTCAGAATGATCTCTCTTTCGAAGAGGTTTCAGTTCAGATCCTCAATCATTAAATTCACAAATTTAGGAACAAAGAAGTTCCCTTGATCAAAGTTCTTTAGCGAAATCAGTTCGTTGAGGGAGCTACTTGGGAAACATAAGTAGATATGTGGACCAAGTATCCTTATCTCTTCTCCGCAAACTCAGATTTAGCCCAAGGTAACAGTCTTCCTTATCTCTACTCAGTTTTATATTCAGTTATAGTTATAAACGTGGTATTCTTTACCGTTGCATATCTAATCATGCATTCATGAATCAGTTCAGTCATGTACCCATGCATCAGATATGCATGTTCAGTATGAGAACTCAGCTTGTCAGTAGCTTCAGTCATGTATTCCGTGCATCAGATATGCATGTTGAGTGTGTAAACTCAGTCTATCAGTATTTCTCAGCTTAATTAGTCTTATTCGAGGATGAATGTTCCCAAAGGGGAGATATTATAATACCCCGTATTTCCCTAACTTAAATAAACCCTCAGTACATGGCTTATCCTATATAATTATTTTAAAATACTCAGTATTTTTCAGTTTTGATCTTGCCAATGCATAGGAAATTCAGTCAGCTTTCCAACGATATAAGATCTGCCCAAATTCGATATCCGGGCGAGGAGTTAGAGTTATTTTAGTAAAGCAGTGTGCCAACTAGCACTTCAGGGCATCGTGGAGGCATGCTAAATGGCAATTGTCAAAAACCAGTGACTCAACGCGATAACCCTGGATCGCGGTAAGCTTTCCGGTCTCATGCAGTGAAGCAACGTGATTGTACCACATCGCGCCAAGCCTCCAATTCACAATTGTCGAATTCCAATGACACGACGCAATAGCGCCGCGTCGCGCCAAAGGTGAAAATCGGAAATTTTTAGTTAATTCTGAGTTTTAAATTCCAAGGTCTTTTTCCCTCATTCCAGTCAGCCTAAACACATGATTAAAGCCCTAAATAGCCTAATATCTAATTAATTGCTCACTTATCTCAAGAAAGAAATCATTCTCTCTCAATTAGCAAACCCTAGCTCTTAAGAATTCAAGAACAAAGCTTAAGAAACTCACTAAGAACTCCAAGAACTCATCAATTTAGGTATGTTAGGTGTTCATTCATGGGTTCCTTTCACCCATGAAGGCCAAGAACCTTTTTTTAAATTACAAGTTATAGATTCATGATTCTAATGCTTGAAACTGATTGTACGCATATCTATGATGTTAATTTGGTTTTAAATCCATGATTATGATAAGATTCATGAAAATAGAATAGTATTTATGGGGAATTATATGATTTGCATGTTGAACCCGTGAATTTGCAGGTTTGGGCATTTTAGTTGCAATGTTTATATGTTATCCATGATTATGTGCATTAAGTTGTGCTCCCTAAGTGTTTGATAAAATGTCTCTATGAATGAATTATGGAAAAGTAATTATTGTTATGTCTTTTAAGATTATACTATGCTTTATTTTCATGCTATCGAGTCCTGGGGGTATTTAATACCCGACAATCTAGTTGTTTACCTAGAGCCAGTGTTGGTTACAGAATAGAATCAGTCATGTCACGATCAGTAGAATTTAGTCAGCTACAGAACTCAGTAGAACTCATTCAGTTACAGAACTCAGAAAAACTCAGTAAACTCAATATCAGTCTAGTCCAATTCAGTATACTCAGTTCAGTGTCTTTCAGTTGGGAGTAGGATTCAGCACTGAGTGAACCCAAGGATGGGGGCTCACCTGCCAGTAGAGGGTGTGATCCTTAGAAGCAATCCTTGCATTTTAGAACTACGTAGCCAGCGTAGGTTGAGACATTAATCTGCCAGTTGAGGGTTGATGAGGTATTTTAACCTACCAGTTGAGTGTTCCACCATTCTCATTAGAGTATCTTCCAGATGAGGGTAACTCTTCAGTGTCTTTACCCGTGGCACGATACTGACACTCTTCCAGCGAGGTTACAGGTTGGACCCTAAATCTATTCAGAAAAGGGGCATGTCAGTTAGATGATTACTTCCCACAGTCTCAGTTTCAGTCTCAGGATAGATCTCAGTTCAATTCTACAGAATCAGGACTGTCAGATATAGTCAATCAATTTTAGTAACTCAGTTTTCAGTAATATCAGATATCAATTACTCAGTTATCAGAACTCAGAACTTAGCTTCAGTAAAAGATTAGTTATAGTATACACATAAATACACATATTGCATACTCAGTATTTACAACAGTTTCAGTTATCCATGTACTTTCACATCCAGTTACTCTATATTATTCAGTCAGTTATTGTTCATGCATATGAACCCTTGAATTTAGCCTCACCTCATCTAGCATACCATTACATTTCACGTACTGATGCATACTCTTTATTTGCTCTATAATGTCTCATATCATAGGTTCAGACACCCAGGTTCCTGACCGCGCATAGACAGATCCAGTTATCAACAACAGTTTCAGTAGTGAGTCCTCATCTATCGAGGGCATGCTTTTATTTCAGTATTTTAGTTTATCAATAGTTCAGTAGTCGGAGTTAGTTGGGGGCTTGTACCATCAATTCCACCTTCAGATAGTTTAGTTAGAGGCTTTTCAGACTAAACTTTTAGATAGTATTCAGTTTTGCAGATTATTCTTACCATTGATATTCTTTATCAGTATTTCAGATTTTGAACCTTTTGTCAATTCAACCTATTTTTTTGCATTTATTACAGTATTATTATTCAGTGCTCATAGTAGATATCAGTCATGGATTAGTTTATGGTCCATCGGGGTCGTAAGCACCGTGTAGCGTCCGGCGTACAGACTCGGGGCATTACACATACCCATGCTAGTAATAAAAACTTCACAAAAGATGTATCTCAATGTAAGGAAATATGTAAAAGAAATGACAATCTCACTAAGACAAAAATAAATTTGACTGAAACAGATGATATAACTATTGCGGTCATTTTAGAATTGAATATTAAGGCAAATATGAGAAATTGGGTGATAGACTTTGGTGCTATAAGGCACATTTGTATAAATAAAAAGAATTTTGTTTCATACACCCAAATTGAGAAAGGAGAAGAAGTTATTTATCTTGGGGCCTCAAGGACTACTCAAATTCTTGAAAAAGGCACAGTTCTTCTCAAACTCACATCTGATAGAACTCTGACATTGAGTAATGTGTTCCATGTTCCTAATATCATAATCAATTTAATTTTTGTAGGGTTATCAGAAAAAGTTGGGATGAAATTTAGTTTTGATAATAATGAAGTCATATTAACTTAAAATAATATATTTATGGGCAATGGATATTGTAACCATGGTTTATTTATGCTTAATGTTTTTAATAATATTTGTGACAATGTATCTACTTCTACTTATATTATTGAGTCTATTTCCTTATGGCATGCTAGATTAGGACATGTTAATAGTAAATATATAAAGAATATGCAATTACTTGATTTATTATCTGGTCTAGACTCAAGTAATTTGATAAATGTGCATATGTGCTGAAGCTAAAATTACTAAAAAGTCATGTTTTTCAGTTAATAGAGAAATTGAACTGTTATCTTTGATTCATGCTGATTTGGGTGATTTAAAATAAACTATGACTAGAGGTGGTAAAAGATATTATGTGACTTTTATTGATGATTTCTCTAGATTTACTAAGTTATATTTGCTTAGAAATAAAGATGATGTTGTTGACGCTTTTGTGTCTTATAAAATTGAAGTTGAAAATCAACTTAGTAGAAAGATCAAGAGAATTAGATCGGATAGAGGTGAAGAATATGTACCATTAAATGCTTTTTGTGAAAAAGAAGGTACTATTCATGAAGTAACTTCGCCTTATTCTTCTGAGTCTAATGGTATAGCTGGAAAAATAGGACATTAAAAGAAATGATGAACTCTATGTTAATTAGCTCTAATGCACCTGATAATTTGTGGCGTGAAGCCATCTTATCTGCATGTCATTTGCAAAATAGAATTCCTCGTAAAAGAACCGGCAAAACTCTTTATGAAATGTGGAAAGGTTATAAACCTAATTTAAAAGTGTGGGGTTCTCTTTCTAAAGTTCTTCTGCCTGAACTTAAAAAGAGAAAAATAGGTTATAAAACTGTTGATTGCATGCTTATTGAATATGCTGAACATAGTGTTGCATATATATTTCTTGTTTTGAAAAATGATGTACTTAATAGTAATACTATAATTGAGACAAATTCTTTGAACATATTTTCTACTATGTGATAAAATCTCTCATGCACCTATTGAAACAGAAAATAAATCACCTCTAATATTGAGGAACTGAGAAAGAGTAAAAGGCCTAGAAAAGAATATTTTTTTATGAAAGTGATTTTCATACTTTTCTTGTTGATAATGAACCATCAAATTATTTTGAAGATATATCTTCTTTTGATGCTAAATTTTGGAAAGAGTCAATAAACATTGAACTTGATTCAATTGCAAAAAATAATACATGGATTTTAACTAATTTACCTTCTAGTGAAAAATCAATTGATTGTAAATGAATTTTCCAAAAGAAACTTAATACGGATAGATCTATAGATAAATATAAAGCTCGGTTAATAGCTAAATAATTTTCTCAAAAGAAAAATATTGATTATTTTAATACATTTGCACCAGTGACAAGAATTTCTTCTATTCTAATATTAATTGTCTTGGCATCAATTTATAAGTTTTTTAACCATTAAATGGAAGTAAAAGCAGATTTCTTAAATAGTGATTTAGAAGAAGAAATCTATATGATTCAACCGAAGGGATGTGTAATTTATGGACAAGAAAATAAAGTTTGTAAATTAATTAAATCTCTTTATGGCCTTAAACAAGCTCCTAAATAGTGCATGAGAAATTTGATCAAGTCTTAATAAAAGACGGCTTTTCTTCTATTGAGGTGGATAAATATATTTATACAAAAGTGGTAGACGATGATTATGCAATTATGTGCTTATATTTTGATGACATGCTTATATTTGGTAACGTATTAAATTATTTTTGTTTACTAACTTTGATATGAAAGATCTGGGTGAAGTGAATATGATATTGAAAATTAAAGTTATAAAGAGTGAAGATAGTATAATATTGTCAGAAGAACATTATGTGGAAAGACTTCTTAAGAAGTTTGAATCTTGGGAGGTAACTCATGTAACCACTTCTTATGATGCTAATTCTAAATTAAAAAGAATAATGATGATCCAGTTGCTTAGTCTAAGTATGCACAAATCATTGGGAGTTTGATGAATTTAATGAATTTTACTAGGCCTGATATAGCCTATGTTGTGAATAGACTGAGCAGATATATTCATAATCCCAATAAAGAGCATTGGTCTGCGTTAATACGACTAATGAAATATTTAAGAGGAACCATGAATTGTGTTATCTTCTATAGTGAATTTCCTTCTACTTTAGAAGGGTATTGTGATGTAAACTGAATGTAACGCCCGAAAATGGATCCCGATCCATCACACGGTGCTCAAGACTACGAGTAGCCTTAAGCTAATCCTATCAGCCTTCGACTAAATCTAAAGATCATAATAGAGGAAATATAGATATAAAATCAAAGCTAAATTGCGGAATTCTGTCTGAGCTAAGCTGAAATTATTCGAGCGTAATATCTGAAAATACTTAACATAAAAGTATGGACAATCAATACTGGAAATCTAAATTATATCTAATAGTCTGACAAGTCTCTACTACTAATAACTAGAGAGCCACTAGGACAAGTCCCCAGCTGACTCGAACTGACTGAAAAATACTAAATCAACCACTGTAATAAACTAGAAATCTGGATGACGGGGTCCCTGGACTATGAGGACTCGTCAACTGTCGAAATGTAGATGGAGATACTCGAAATCACTCATGCTGCTGAAACTGAGCACCTGGATCTACATTATGAGACAATGCAGCACATAGACGTATATTTGGATCAGTACTTCTGGAATGTACTGAGTATATGGGGGTGAATGCATAAGAAAATCAATATCTCAATGTTTGTATAAACTTGTAAAATAATGCATACTAAGTGTAAATGAATCACATTGGCTGAAATAACTGAAAGCTAGAAATCAGGAATCATGAGTGATAAAGCATATTGTATAAATCTTGTGCGTCATAACACTTAGTTCTAAAAGTTGTACTGGTATTCTATCTTTTAAATCATGCAGTCTAAGTGTAGAAAGGACTCACTTTTATATCTGTAAACTGAAAGCTGAAATCTAGTAGCTAATGTCTTATGTAAAGCAATATTTGAATAAAGCTGTGAGCCTTTACACTTAGTTTTTGAAAGCTTTTCTGTTATTCTTTACTCTTTTCTGTAGGTTGTAGGGAGGTTCTTCTAACCAACATAAATCATGTGAGCTAACATAGAGTCCAACGTCTAGTTTCCTTATGGGAAAACCTTACGTTGGGGAGAGGTGTCATACTATTGCCACAGAGTATAACCTAATCTAAGTGATCACATTTGTAACTGTCATCCATATAGAAATATAAATGCTCTAATAATCTGTACCTACGTTGGCTCGTAGTTTTGGGGCATGTAAACATACCCAACTAGGTGCTAAATACTACTCCCTTTAATCTGTATGCTCATTCTGTAGGAAATCTACTTTTAAAACTAGTATAAGGGTTTATAATGAAAACCTCTTATGAATTTATTTACTGTAAACTGTAGTTAAATTTGTAAAGTGAATTCCATATCTAAGCTGAGATTAAAAGATTAAACATTTATTCAAAATCTGAATATAACAAATCATGGGGCGCTTAAAAGCATAATCTTCTTGAAATAACAACATTCAAACTAGGGCTAATAACCCATATATCTATTTCATGTCAAATCATCATAAAGTTCATGCTAAATAATGAAAATCATGATAATTCAATTCTAAATATGGGTGTTAATTTCATACGCATAAAAATACGAAAGTAGACATGCAATTTAACAGCTAAATCAATTGTAATCTCATAATCTTCAAATAGTAAAGAATGGGTATAAACCCTAGACTGAAATTCATATAATTTCATATAAAATTCAACTTTAAAACTAATTTTGGGCACAAGGATGAAAGAATTATCCTTGTTCATAACCCCACATACCTTAATTGATGAAATTGATAAAGAAGATTGAACTTGAATTCCTATTTGTGCCTTTGAAGATGATTTCTTGAATATCTTGAATTTTGGGTTATCTTGAAAAAAGAATGGTGGAATTTGAATTTCTTGAGGTTTAAGATTTGAGTTCTAGGATTTTCTTGGAGAGTAATTTTGATGAAAGTTAGCGTACACTGCTTAGAATAGGTTTAATCTAGTGTTTTTCACGATTTGGGGGCTTGGAAAATGACTAGGTTGCCCTTTGGAAAAATTAACTCGGAACTAGAATTTTGATTTTGGGCCCCACCACGACGCGGTGCTTATTGTGGTGGCTTATTGGAAAAGAACGGGTGCCATTTTCACCTCTGACGCAACGAGGTGAAATCGTGTTGCGTCACTAGAAAAGAACGAGTGCCATTTTGCACTCCACTGCGACACGGAGAATGTCCCATTGAGATTTCTGGCGCGATACCAGCAAATCGCAGTGAGCTACTAGAAATGGACGAACGGGAATTTGGGCTTCACCGCGACGTGGGCTAATCGTGGTGCCTTAATAGAAATTGGATAATTGCGATTCTGCACCTCACCGCGACGTGGTGCTATCGCGGTGCTCTACTATTTTTTACTAAAATTGTCATAACTTCTCAACCGAGTATCAGATTTAGGCGAAATTGGTATCGTTGAAAAGCTAATTCAATTATCTACCATTTGGTGGGTCTAGAGCTGGAAAATTCCATATGTATCAAGAGTTATACATTTTTAAAGTTGTCCCCTGTCTACCAGTCCAACACCGACCCTACCCCGTCCACCAGTCCAACACCCTCCTCCACCCCTTGACACACTAAAAGTTAAATAGGACTAGAAAAAATACGGGATATTACACTGGATCTCTGATTCAGATGATACAAAATTCACTAGTGGTTATGTTTTCACTCTTGGTGAGGGTGCAGTATTGTGCAGATCAGCTAAGCAAATGATAATTGCTAGATCAACTATGGAGTCAGAGTTTGTGGCTCTGGAGTTAGCTGCTACTGAGGCTGAATAGCTAAGAATTTTCCTAGCAAATATCCCTTTTAAAGAGGATGGTATATTGTCTAATATTCTATTAAAAAGAATGATCTGGTGCCTCCTATATATATACACTATGATTGTCAAGCCGCAATTGCTATTGCGAATAATAAATCTTATAATTGTAAGAGTAGACATATGAAATTGAGGCATGATGTTATTAAACAATTGCTGAGAGATGGAATAATTTTCATTAATTATGTAAATTCACTGGCTAAACCTAAGGGAACGAAATTAATTCTTCAAACCGCAAAAGAGATGAGGTTAAGGCTAATATGATTATCAATAGAGATGGTAACCCTGCCTATGTGATTAGAGATCCCATGAAGTAGGTTCATATGGGTAATAACAAGTCGATATTGACTCTGCGTACTAATTGAGAGTGCTTGAACTTCTACTAAAATGGAGGGATGAGTTATTAACTCTTAATGAATTCATAGTCCTTACGGATGTTGTATTTAAAGTATATACACTTCATGCATTCACCTATATGAGAAGTGAAATAAGGTCCTTCCTATGAAACTTTCGGCCTTAGTCTCTAGAGCTCTCATGAATACCAGGCACGCGCATGGCCTGTTAGCACAAAATCACGTTGAACAACAAAACTTCGGTCAAAATGTGATTGATAAAGTCTCTGCCTTACAACAAGAGTTATTCGATTCATAGAAATATTACATTTCACCGATAACTCTGTAAGTTAAATTTTATTGGTCTAAGTTTAGTTCATAGTCCAGAAGAAACCAAACCTACTGTATTTTGTCTATGCAAATCCAGTAAGTTAAAACGTTTTTCCTATAAATTATTTTGAAATAATGTGAAAATTGTAGGAATTTTTTTTATTTATTTTAAAATAATTTATTGTGTATTTGAAAATTTATTATAAAAGAGTATTTGCGAAGTCATGAATTTTATTTTAAAAAGCCATATTATTTTACTTGGAAAGGGGGTAATTCTAAATGCATGGACGCCTTCATTTTGCCACTTAGCCTACACTTGTCATGAATATATTGAGAGTGACTCTTATCAAATAGTTAAAAGACAAGTACACTTGGCATGAGGAGAAGCTTAACTCTACCCTATAAATAGGCGATATTTTTAGCCATCATAATGCAGTAATCAACCTTCTATTTTCTCTTTGCTTTAATTTCTTACTCCCTCAAATTTCTCCACTTCTTTCACCTTTCTTTATATTATTATATATTTAATTACAAGGATTCTATTATTTATATCATTTTCTAGTTTAACTTGTTGGTATTTGTATTAATAATTTTACTGATTTCTGTATCCTCTGGTTAATTAGGGAAGACTTACATAATTTTAAATATCTTATAATTAATCAGAAAAGTACTTGTTTAATCTTGAAAAATATTTCACACTGCTGAAATAGTTTCTTAGAACAGGGCCTAGCACAACTCAGGTATAATTAACATATCACTAGATATAATATCGTAGTAAGATTTATTTAATATTCAGTATCATTAACTTGCTAAATAAGTAATTATATTACTGTTATAATATATCAGAATTATTATATTGCTATTATTATTATTATCATCATCATTATTATACACTATTATATTATTATACTACTAATATTATTATTATTACAATATTATTTTACTAACAGTTTAATAATATTGTATTGTGTTTTACCACTGCTCCTTAACAAATATTACCAATTCTGTTTTGATCAATTTAGATCTTGTATTTCTAAAGAAATTCACTTAATATTATGTTATTATACTGCTAATATTATTATTATTATTACAATATTATTTTGCTAACAGTTTAATAATATTGTATTGTGTTTTACCACTGTTCCTTAACAGATATTACCAATTCTGTTTTGATCAATTTAGATCTTGTATTTCTAAAGAAATTCACTTAATAGTATAAATGATATATTCAGAACCATTAAGCAAACTAAAGGTTCCATTATGATCCAAAAATCATAAATGTAAAATCTTGATCCCGTTTAATTCCTTGCCGTTAGAACACTCCCCAATTTGGGAAAGCACGTGAGTCTGAACTTGTTAATCCACATAGGATTGTTATGTTGATTAAGTCTGTCCATTAATAAAATAATTCTACTAAATATATATATATATATATATATCTTGACACAACACATAATGAAAAGTTAGATCTAAATTTTTAATTAATTTCAAACAATAATTTTTAGTTAAAAGTACAATATGAGATTGTCACAATTTCTTTTTATACTGGTGAATAGTGGACAAATTATGCACGACCTACTTGCGAACAAAGAAATTGCAAATATATATATATGGTCGTCTTCTTCTTCATGAAGAAAATAAATAAATAAACTGACACATGCATCAGTACTCTCTAATACTAATTAATTTACTTTATCTTTTGTGCAAATTATTCAATCATTTATGTTACATATAACTAAACGTTTAGGTTTGATACAGTGTCGGCTTAAGAGAGAAGCAACTAGAACAAGTGCTTTAGGCCCCCCGAAATCAAAGGCCTTCATATTTTCATTTTCATTAGTGCATAGAATATATTATATATCTAGCATCATTATTATTTTAAGAAAATAGATTTCTTGTCTTTTGAGAGTTTCATAGATTTATTTAGAAACAAATAGATGCTACTTAGATAAATATTATTTGTTTTATGATGATTAATTTGATTCATTTTTGAAGTTAAATAGGATTGAATTAATTCAATATTTTAAAACTTAGGTGTTCAAAAACTATACAATAAGTTTTATACACTGTATTTTTTCTCATGTCATGAGTGTGAAGAAAGAATAGATTTAAAATATTGATCAAAATTTCTATAATTTGACTCTCAATAAGTAAAAAATGCCACATAAATTAGGATAGCCTGATTATCACTTAATTTTCATAATAAACACGCATACAAAAAATAACTGATTGCAACATCTATAATTGAAAGTCAAACAAAGTCTCTTCTAACATTCTTAGAGTTAAGTTACTTTTGATAAATAGTGGATCAAGCCATAATTCAATTCAAATTAAAATAGACTTAAAACTAATCCATATGTATATAATTATTTTAACATCTAGTTGGTGGTATAAAATTGAGATCATTAAATATAGAGAATTAGTTGATAAAGAATTATCTTAATCATAATCTTTCTTATAAAAATATCATTGAAATCTTGATGAATAATTCAGTTATCAGATATCTTCGATGGTGAGTTATCAGATATCTTCGATGGTGAAAACTAACATATAGTCTAATGAGAATTGCCAATATATATATACATATAAGATGATTCCTACATCACCATTACAAAATGAAACGAAAATAAATCAAATAAATATATATAAAATTTTATTAATTAACTTTAAGGACCTCTTCTTAAAGTTGGCTTTAGGCCACAAATTTCGTTGAGCCGCTCCTGTTTTGATATAGCTATGTTGAATAAAGTTTTCATTTTTCAAATTGGTAAAAAGGTGAATCGGTAAAAGGGTGAATTTGATTGCCAGATACTTTTTAGGGGAATTTGACATTACAAAATGATCATTTTGGATAGTTGTAGGCTTGTAGCAGGATCACCAACTATTGAATTCAGAACAAAAGTGACCTTGTTATATTTAGATTTTTTTATTTTTATTTTTCATCCGGTATTTGGTATCCACATTGGAGTTCGGCTAATTTGAATTTGCGCCGCGTAGGGTCCCATTCGGAGGGAGTGCTCCCAACAGAGTTTTCTCCATGTCCAGGGTCGAACCCTCAACCTCTGGTTAAGGGTGGAGCAGCCCCATCCGCTGCACCACAACCCATGTTGGTATATTTAGATATTTTAGTTGTTCATGGAAGGTGGAAGGTATTTTATAGAATTAGTCGAGGTGTGCGTAAGCTGGTTTGAACAACACAATTATAAAAAATAAAAGAAGATATTTTAATTATGTATATGTACATTTATAAATCAGACAAAAAATCAGGGGTGACAAAGGTGAGACCAATAAAGTTTTTACTTATTTTCTCTCTGATAATATTAAAGATTGTAAAAAAAAAAAGGATACAAAACAAAAGGACTTCTTATTAACTTTATAAAGAGATTTTTTTTTATTTAAATGTTAACAAAAATATTTTAAAACTTTGAACTAAACTATTCCAATCTTCAAAATAATAAATAATGTATTTACAAAAATATTTAAGGTAATGTATTGAAAATAAATGACTATCATCTTATCTATATCTACCTATCTATATCTATAAAATTATTCTTGAACGATTAGTAGTATTTTATAAAAATTGTACATAAATATAACAAATATAACTTTCAAAAATCATGAAAAAATAATTTCTCTTATTTAAAGTCCTAAAATTAGGACATCTTACCTAGTTCAAATAAAAAAGTATTTAACAATTATAATTTATGTATCGGTCGGAGCAGTAAAAAGAGTTCCAAACCTAAGAGGTATTAAATACTAAAATCCAATTTTTTTTAGGTATATGATAAATAATTTAATATTTTAAAAAATGCACTGTATAATGAATAATATTCAATAATAATATTAAATGAATATGAATTGATAAAATATTCACTAATTTTTCAAATGAGATAAAGTATTGTTGTACATGTATATTGTTAGTCAAATTGGTTTGTGTTATTTGATCAGTTTTTATTTTTGTATGATGTTTGATTAGTTTTTGCAATGCAGATTTTGTTCTCTTTTGGACAAGATTGTTGTGTTGAAGCTAAATCGTGGGATAGAAAGCAAAATGAGTTTGCATTCATTTAAGCATGTATTTGTTTAATTTTTTATTTTTTTTTTGTATTTAATAATTATTTAAATAGTGTAATAACTTTTAACTCTCTCTCTCCTACCTACCTTCTCTCTCTCTCCGGCTCTCTCCCAGCCCCGTCGCCGTCGCCGACCTTCGGCGCCGACCCCCGGCCCCGTCGCCGACCTTCGGCGTCGACCCCCGTCCCCGTCGCCGATCTTCGGCGCCGACCCGACCCGACCCGACCTCCGGCTCTTGGCGCCGACCCCAGTCTCCGCTTCCCGCCTCCCTCCGTCGCCGACCTCCGGCATCCCCCCTCGCTCTACAGCTCCGGCGAGATCCCCACCCACCGGCTCCAGCTCCCCCCACTTTCGGTCTCCAGCTCCGGCGAGACCCCCACCCGCCGGCTCCGGCGAGATCCAGCAGCCCCCCCTTCGGTCTCCAGCTCCGGCGAGACCCCCACCCGCCGGATCCGGCGAGATCCAGCAGCCCACCCCCCCTCGGTCTCCAGCTCCGGCGGGATCCAACATACCCCCACCCTCCGGCTCCGGCGAGATCCAACAGCCCCCCCGGTCTCCAGCAGCCGCCGATCGGTCCCCGGCAGCCTCCACCCGATCCCCAGCAGCCACAGCTCGGTCCCCAGCCGCAGCTCCGCCTACAACCGCCGCTTGGTCGCCAGCAGCCGCAGAACTTAAACGACGACCAGTGCCCTCGGTCTCCACAGCAACAGCTCCATCTCAGCACCGGAACTGCCCGGAACCCGGTCTACGCTGGGTTTTGGGCTCCGGCTTGGTCTACAAGCGTAACCCGGTGACTTCTAACCTTTGTTATTTCATTCCATTCTTTGTATTATGCTAGTATTATCCCCTGTACCTTGGCTTGCGTGTGATTTGTTGATATTGTCTGTTGTTGCTGTTGCTGTGGTCGTTTCTTGCACTGCTTTTGATTGGGCTATCGGCTTGGGGTTTTGTTTTTGGGGCTGTGGGTGTCGAGTCCAGTGGTGTTTGCCCTCTATTTGAGTTTAGTTGGGTTTCTTGATTATTTCTTTGATTTTGTGTGAGCCTTGTATTTCTTGTTGTTGCTTTCCTACTACCATCGTTTATATTTTTTTATATTTTCTTATATTTTCTGGTTGTAGTGGCTGTGGGCGGTAATGGTTGGATAAGGTCATGTTCGAGGGGGTTGGGGCGTGGGGCTGTTGTGGGGGCGGGGGATGAGGAAAGGACGGGAGTGGGAGGGAGGCCAAGGTTTGGCCGCGGGGGTGGTACAGGAGGGCGTGTGGATAGTGATGGTAGGCTGAGGGTTGGGTCTTGGAATATAGGGACCCTTCAGGGTAAGTCCATAGAACTTGTGAAGATCCTTAGGAAGAGGAGGATCAATGTTGCGTGTGTCCAAGAGACCAAGTGGGTAGGGTCTAAGGCTAGGGATGTGGATGGTTACAAGCTGTGGTACTCTGGGAGCGAGAGGCGTAGGAATGGAGTTGGCATCTTAGTAGATGAAGAGCTTAGAGGTCAGGTCGTGGAGGTGAAGAGGATCAACGATAGGTTGATGACTATTAAGTTGGTCACCCGAGGGTTTACCCTGAACGTGTGTAGTGCTTATGCGCCGCAAGTGGGCTCGGAGGGGGAAGAGAAGACGCGGTTTTGGGAGGCTTTGGAGGAGGTGGTGAGAGGCGTGCCTAGCTCGGAGAAGATTGTTGTAGCAGGAGATTTCAACGGGCACATCGGGGCGTTATCGGGAGGCTTTGGTGATGTGCATGGTGGTTTTGGTTTTGGGGATAGAAGGGGACTACTCTATTGGAGTTTGCGAGGTCCTTTGGGCTGGTGGTGGCGAACTCGGGCTTCCCGAAGAAGGACGATCACCTGATCACCTTTCGAAGCGCGATATCCAGGACCCAGATTGACTTTTTATTGCTTCGGAAAGGGGATAGGGTGTTGTGTAAGGACTGCAAGGTCATCCCGAGTGAGAATCTTTCGACCCAGCATAGGCTCTTGGTTATGGATTTGGGTATAAAGATGAATAGAAAGAGGAGGAGTAAGGAGGGTAGACCTAGAATTAAGTGGGGCGGCTTGACGCCAGTAAAGGCGTGGGAGATAGGGAAGAAGTTGGCGGGAATGGGGGTGTGGGAGTGTAGGGGGGACGTGGATAGTATGTGGGATAGGGCGGCTAGGTGCATCAGGGAAATTGCAAGTGAGGTGTTGGGTGTTTCTAGGGGCCGAGCCGGGCACCATCGGGGGGATTGGTGGTGGAATGAAGAGGTGGAGAAGAAAGTGGGGACCAAGAAAGGGGCGTATGCTAAGTTGGTTGAGAGTAAGGACGAAGAAGAGAAGCGGGTAAACAGGAAAGAGTACAAGCTAGCTAGGAAGGAGGCTAAGTCAGCTGTCACGGCAGCTAAGACGGCCGCTTTTGAGAGCTTGTATGCAGGGTTAAAGGGGAAAGGAGGGGAGAAAAAGTTGTTTAGACTCGCTAAGGCTAGGGAGAGGAAGGGGCGTGACCTCGACCAGGTGAGGTGCATTAAGGGGGAGGACGGTAGAGTGTTGGTGGAGGACGGCCACATTAAGGATAGATGGCAGTCGTACTTTCATAGGCTCTTGAATGACGAAGGGGATATAGCTATTGTGTTAGGGAAACTGGAGCACTCAGAGGAGAGTCGGGATTTTAGTCATTGTAGACGTTTTAAGGTAGAAGAGGTTAGAGAGGCTGTTCGCAGGATGCGAAGAGGTAGGGCGACGGGGCCGGATGAGATACCGGTAGAGTTTTGGAAGTTCGTTGGAGAGGCTGGTTTAAGGTGGTTGACTGGATTGTTCAACGAAATCTTCAAGACGGCAAAGATGCCCGAAGCTTGGAGGTGGAGTACCATGATCCCTCTCTATAAGAATAAGGGGGACATCCAGAGTTGCAATAACTATAGGGGGATTAAGTTATTGAGTCACTCTATGAAGATTTGGGAGAGAGTGGTCGAGGTGAGGCTGAGACGGATAGTGTCTATTTTGGAAAACCAGTTTGGGTTTATGCCTGGCCGCTCGGCGACGGAGGCAATTCACCTAGTACGGAGGCTGGTGGAACAGTATAGGGAAAGGAAGAAGGACCTGCACATGGTGTTTATCGACCTGGAGAAGGCATACGACAAAGTCCCCAGGGAGGTACTTTGGAGGTGCTTGGAGGTAAGTGGAGTCCCTCAGGCATATATCAGAGCAATTAAGGACATGTATGAGGGAGCGAAAACTCAGGTGAGGACGGCGGGAGGAGACTCAGAGCATTTCACCGTCTTGACAGGATTACATCAGGGATCTACTCTTAGTCCTTTTTTGTTTGCTTTGGTGATGGATGTGTTGACCCGGCATATTCAAGGGGAGGTGCCGTGGTGTATGCTTTTGCAGACGATATTGTTCTGATTGATGAGACTCGAGGGGGTGCGAATGACAAATTAGAGGTGTGAAGACAAACTCTTGAGTCTAAAGGGTTCAGGTTGAGCAGAAGCAAGACAGAGTATTTGGAATGCAAGTTTAATGACGTGAGGCTGGAGGAGGAGGATGAGGTGGTAGTGAAGCTGGAATCACAGGAGGTATGTAAGAGGGATAGTTTCAAGTATCTCGGGTCCGTGATCCAGGGTAACGGTGAGATTGACGAGGATGTCTCACACCGTATTGGGGCGGGATGGATGAAGTGGAAGCTCGCGTCGGGGGTGTTGTGTGATAAGAAGGTGCCGCCCAAGCTTAAAGGCAAATTCTACAGGGTGGTAGTCCGTCCGGCCATGTTGTATGGAGCGGAGTGTTGTCCAGTTAAGAATTCCCACATCCAAAAAATGAAGGTGGCAGAAATGCGGATGTTGCGCTGGATGTGTGGGCTGACTAGAGGGGATGGAGTTCGGAATGAGACTATCAGGGAGAAGGTTGGTGTGACTCCAGTGGAGTGCAAGATGCGGGAAGTACGATTGAGATGGTTCGGACACGTGAAGAGGAGGGGCATGGATGCCCCGGTTCGTAGGTGTGAGGCTAGCGTTGGATGGTTTTAGGCGGGGTAGGGGTAGGCCGAAGAAGTACTGGGGTGAGGTGATTAGGCGGGACATGGAGCAGTTACAGCTCACCGAGGACATGACCCTAGATAGGAAGGTCTGGAGGACGCGAATTAGGGCAGAGGACTAGGGCCAGTTTGGGTCGCTAGTGTAGGAAATTA
The DNA here is from genome assembly GCA_030864215.1 of Capsicum pubescens. Lineage (NCBI taxonomy): Eukaryota > Viridiplantae > Streptophyta > Magnoliopsida > Solanales > Solanaceae > Capsicum > Capsicum pubescens. The sequence goes on along the minus strand of CM061543.1, from coordinate 69,736,346 downwards.
CTTGGTGGGGGTAGTATCCTTGTTATGATTCCGTGTTCCTTGTTTTAGTACGAATCTGGGTGCTTTCCTCTGTTTTCTTTTACTTATGGGTGCCGTATTTATGTTATGTAATCTTGTAATCTTGTTCTGTGCTTTACTATGTATTTGTGTGGTATCTTGTGTCTTGAGCCGGGGGTCTATCGGAAACAACCTTTCTACTTCTGTAGAGGTAGAGGTATGGACTGCGTGCATCTTACCCCCCAGACCCCACCAGGTGGGAATACACTGGGTTTGTTGTTGTTGTTGTTGTAATAACTTTTGAAGATTTACTATTTAGATTATGTAGATGTTTTACAAGAGTCTATATTGGATTGCATTTTATTGATATAGTTATCAAGCAAATAAAGAGATGAGGTGTCAATTTCATCGACATAATTTCTTTGACTTTCTTCAATTTTTTGTTTACTTATATTTACGTAATTCTTGTTTTGTAGGCTCTAAATCTGTATCTATTCCATTGTATTTTATACATCTATACTCACATGGTTTGATTTTATTCTAATCTTTTATTACTTTTGTCCTTTTTATGTAGTATTTAAAAAATTATGAAAACAATGGTGTTATTGTGCATCCATTTTCTTGAAGATTTATGGGCCAAAATTCGTTAATGAATCATTTCACATTCGTTGCTATTTTTTTTTAGAGTTGTTATTGATTTTGGATGTCGATAAGTTTGCTCTTATTCCTCTTTCTAGAGATTTTGATGTCAATGAATGGTAAATGATTGTTTGTTATACTATTATAATAGCAAATGTAACTATTTCAAGTTTAATGTGATTATTAAGCTATTACAACTACCCACGTGTAGGTACCCTCCAGGTCATGACGATTTTATATCTTCTGGTGTTATTGTAGACCCTAATCGTTAGGGGAGATTTGTTGTTCATAACTTTTTTTTATTTTTATTATTGTAGTCTTTTCTGTTCTACTTAAAATGTGTGTGTAAATCTTGCGCAGGGTATGAATCGTCTTTGTGTAGAACATAGACAATTTGTGTGCAACTGTGGATATGAGAACTACATTGAGTTGTCTTTAAGTTGAATCTAGTTCCCATTTGGGAGTATTCTACCTTTACAACATTTTATTTTTTGTTTATATTTATATGTTAGGCCGAAAAGCTAAGCTTATGTCAATGACACATTTTAGTTTGATATGATGATGTGGTTCAGATAAATACGTATATGTGTTGTTTTAGTATTTTTCATTTGATGTTCTTATTGAACTTTGAGTATGATGATGTGATTCAGATAAATATGTATATGTGTTGTTTTAGTGTCTCTTTTTTATGGACTTATTCAATTTTGAACTTTTTGTTTTTGGTGTGCAACTCTTGGGCATATCTCAATTCCCAAACACAATGTGAGTTGTACCTCTTTTGATAATTGAAATATGATGTTTACATTGCGTGATAGTATATCTTTTTTTTTGTTTGGGGCAGGTTAATGAGTTCTTGTTTGATAAATCCAATGTATCAATACAAATAACTTATAAGTTCACTACAAGAAAATGTATTTATAGCTATAAAATCTAAGCTATAAATTTAAATTTCGTAACTATTATCTAGTAATAGCCACAAAAAATTTAATCCCGTAGTTATTTACTAATTTATAAAATTTCTCAGTCACGCAAATTAAATTGACAAAGCTACTTTCTCATATTTGATACCTGTAATTAGTAATCGTGGTAATAATTGCCTAATTAACTACAAATTTATTGCTACAGTAAAATTTTGTAGCTAATCATAAGTTTTTGCCACGCCATAAAAGTTATCATAGCAATAGTAACTCTTTTAGCCACAAAAAACTATTTGAAGTAAAATATGTAACTAATTTTTTTTTTGCTTCAGGTTATCAAACTTGTAGCAATAATCAAATGATATAGCCACGTCTTTTTTTTTCTATAATAAAATTTCGTAGCTAATTATTAATATCTGCCACAAGTTGAAATGTATTGTAGTAATAGAATCTTTTAGCCACAAAAAATATTTACAATAAATATTATGAATGAATAAATATTTTTACTTCAATTTTTTATAAAATTATTGCAATAGTTAAATGATATAGCCATAAATATTTTGCTATAATAAAATTTTGTAGCTAATTATTTATTTTTGCCATGCATCAAAACTTTTTGTAGCAATAATGACTTTTTAGCAATGAAAAGAATTATTTAAAATCAAATAATATAACTAAACAAATATTTTTGCTTTGATTACTAATAAAATCATGCATGACGATAGTTGACTTAATAATAGCTATGATTATTTGTCATGACAAATGATTTAGCCGTAAATTTAATATTATGGCAAAATTTGATGGCTAATAATTATCTTTTACTACGAGTTGAGATTTATTGTATATTGATACTATTATAGTGTAACTAGAGGTGTTAAACATTCATTTTGATTCAATACTATATGTCTATTTGTTGAATTTCGAATATAATTTCAAAAAATAAGTGATCATATCTAATTAATTTTGATTAACTAATTATATCGAGTTTAAATATAATTTCACCAATTTTTTTTAAAGTTTCATGTTGATCATGTGCTTCTGAAATTGTTATTTGACTCAAACTTGTTTTATCATAATAATATGTTTATCAATTTAATATGATTAGAGGCATTAATTGTTAATTTAATTTAATTTTATAGCTTATAAGTTTTAAATAAATATTTAATTATATTTATTTTAACTAACATTAAATTAGGAGAACTTCAATAAGTCTCGTTCAGACTTCATCCTCGCCAAGTATTTTCGAAATTATTATTTGGTTCATACATAATTTATTGAGACAATGCTTTTAAAAATTTAGTAATTATATTGGTACTTCACCATCCCGATTCAAATTTATTTGATCTTACTTCTAAGCTTTAAATATAATTTAAATAGATAGGTAATACACACACACACAAAATAATTGTGTATAAACAAAAAAAATAATAATTAAATTTTAGATAACAAAATTAAAATACAAAAGAAAAGTATAATCGTCAATAATAAATATTTTATAAACCTACTTATAACTTTAAAATTATCAACTGCCTTTCTACACTGTCATCTCAGTAGTTTATTTTTATTGCAACGTAATTTTTTGGATGTTTATTGTATTTTTATTAATTTCATAGTCAAATATTTTTACTGAAAGTTATAAAGATGTTTATATATGCTTGGTGATTTATTATTTTAAATTAAGTGTATATTTTTTTAATATGGGAGCACTTACTCTTTTAAAAATATTCATAAAAACTTTAATAAATCTAGAGATATTATATATGATATTAGTATGTACATTCTACGATGTACATATATTATTAAATTATTAAGGAATTATAATACTTGTAAATGTATGTGACTATTTGAATATATTAAATTATAAGTATTTATTTTATGTTCTATTAAAAAATTATATTATAATATCTTTTGTGTTATCTATTCTCCTCTTGTATTTTTTTATATGTAATATTTGCATGAGTTTTTTGATGCAATGTGAATTAATCTAGAATATAAATAGACAAGTCTACCCTTTACATACACTGTTTAAGAAAGTGATGTACATTGACATTTTAATTGATTTTTTATTTTTTGATTTATAATTTTATTTTATTATTAAAATTTATATTTTGAACTTGACATTTAAGTCATATAATTCATGTATTTTTTATATTTTCAAATTAATTAATCTATAAATTGCAATACAAAATTCATATTTTTGTTTAAATTCAAATAAAATAATTGAATGTTGTGGAAGTATATTCCACTGTAATAACATACTTTAATTTGAGTTTAAAATCATGTTATTGATATAAAAATGAATTAACGTGACATTTTTAAAAAAATTATCGTAAAATAATTTTCAACGTGAAATTTTATTTGAATGACACTTGCCACCTCAATATTATTTTGTTTCACCTATTAATATAGGTACATTTTCTAATATTGAAAATTTTATTTTATTTTTGAATTTACTATTTTAAACTTGAAAGTTTGATCCATATAATTCATTTTAAATTCATATACTTTTTATTTTTTTCAGTTCTAACTAAAAAGTATAATTCATAATTCATATCCTAATTTAAAATCAAATTGAAATAATCAAATATTGTAGAAGCATAATTCCACCACAACAGAGAACTTAAATAGAATTTGAATTCACATTAATATATAAAAAGTTGAATTGATATTTTTTTTAAAAAATTTCTATCTTAAAATAATTTTTAAAATCAATTTTATAGTAATTGATATTTGTTATCAAAATATTATTCCGTTTCTCCTATTTATATAGAAAGGTTGTGTACATTTTATGATATTCACAATTTTGTTTTGTTTTAAGATTTTCTATTTTAAACTTGACATTGTAATCCATATAAATCATTCTAAATTTATATAAAACAACACTCTCAATGTAGTCCCATTAGGTAAATTTAACTAGAGTAGAATATATACACACGTTACTTCTACCCCAGAAATTGAAAAAAGTATTTTAAATTCATATATAGCATTTCTCAAAAAGAAAGAAAAATATATACATATAATAATAGGTAATAAAACACAAAGGGCAATTGGCCAAAAGAGAAAATATTATCATTGGCTTTCTTTTGTTTCAAGTTTTACTACAATTGGATTTCTTTTGTTTTAATAAAATGAAAATTTTCGTCCCATGTTAAAAAGTTTCCTCCGGCCACACCTCCACCCTTCCCATTTCAAAACCCCATCCCCCCAAATAAAAAAATTCAAAAGATTAAAATTCCCCCCCATAATTTTAAACCTAATTAAATAATCTAATCCCACTTCTCACTTAACAAACACTCATATTCCTTTACCCTCTCCCCAATTCATTGTTGTTCCCCCTTTCCTTCCCTCCCCTCCCCATTCGTCTCACCCGTATTTCAATTTGTAATTTGAGTTGAAATTGTTTATTTGATGTTTTGCTAAATAACTTTTTTTTGTAGGCGTTACAATATAGAATTCTCAAGTAAAGGTAATTTTCTATTCGTGTAGGTTTTAAAGTATTAATATTGAAATTGACATCTCTCACTTGTGAGATTACATTGAGTATATTATTATTGTTTTATTGAAATTTGACATCTATAACTATAGATTTGAAAAAGTGTATAAAGTGTACAAGTTTGTTTACTTCTTTGGTTGCTTTGCACTTTTTCTTGTTTTTATTGGTTAAAAATTTTAGAAATGAATTATCTAAGACATATTTTTTCTATTGAAATTCTATGTATACACACAATTGCATATATATAATCATTATTCTTGATATTCTTGGTGCTAATATATTTTGCAATTATTGATAGATATATTAGTGAAAAAAGAACATATAAACGGCAACTTGGAATGGATACTGATCAAGTTAAGGTGCAGTTCAAGAACGTTGAAGGAGAGAGAGAAGGCGATGCTGCTTTGGATTCGAATAAGATGTTATCTTAAAATAATTATGTATTGTGACAATTCTTAAAATTGTAACAATTGTATATAACTTGACAACTATTTGAAATTCGTAGCTAGATTATGTAACATTCTGACGAACAAGGCTAGTAAAAAATTCTTTAATTTGTAAAAATGAAATTGTTGAAAATTATTTTGGATTTTAATAGTTTTTATTTTAGTTACATTATATGAATTCTTGTGATTAATAATGCTTATGGCAATATTCTTCTATTTATGACAATGAATTTTTGTAGTTTAGCCACATATATACTACCAAAAATATAATTATACATTTTTACTTTTCATACCAAATTAAAAGAATAATTATAATTTATGTATTTCATGACATAAATAATGAATTCTTAGTCATGTACAAAAATGTTTGTGAAAAATTCTTTAGTTGATAGCCACAAATTTTCTAACTCATAGCTACTATACAAGTATTTTTATCAGGAGTCTCAGATATAAAATAGCCACTTCTTTTAGTTTTCATTGGAAATCTAGTCTTTTGCCACAATAGAACATGTTCTGCCTATAAAACTTGCTATAAATTTTACTTGTCATGGCAAAAGAGTAAAATTATTTGCTATAAGTATATATTTCGTAGCAAGAATTTATTACTATCACAGCTACAAACATAATAATTTTATAGCTGTAAGTATTAGTCCTTAGAAACAAGCCATGTAAATTCTGTAGCTATCTTTTAGTTGCGTCACTTCTTTCTATGAATGCTACGGAAATAAAATTTGTGGCTAAAGTGTTTAGCCACAGACTTTTTCATATTTAGCTACGACATATTATGTAGCTATATATGCATTATGTTGTAGCATTGATACTCTTAAAGCTTTATTTTGGCAATTTTGTCAATGATCCATATGTTCTAACTAAGAGATCCAACTATTATGTAGGTGGTTTAATTTGAGAGCAATTAAAGTCTAATAGAAATAAGCAGATGAATTTAATATGCCGATTATGGTACTTTTTAGGATGTTAGTGGAGTATGTAATCTCAAACTTGAGTCTTTAGCTTAGCTGGTGCTGCAATTAAGGTTCCAACTTCATTCTTCGTTAGATATGTTTTTTCATCATTGGTTTTTTGTTGTTAACTGATTAGTGTTTGTTCATTAGTTGACCAGTCAGTTGACGTTGTTGTCCTCATTCATATCTTTTACCAGTGAAAAATACTTCAGGCCTTCTCCTTGTGCAATTTGATTTCTACACGTTGGTGGGCAAGTTGTCTCAAATTTCTAATTGTGTATCTCGATTCAAGTTCTCTCAGCCATTACATTGAAGGTAATTTGTAAATTGTTTGGTTGTCTTGATAGACTGTTATGAAGTGCTTTCCTACTTTGTACTAACTTGTGTTTCTCTTTCAAAAATTCATGTACTAACTTGTGTTTCTCTTTCAAAAATTCAGGCAAAAGTGAAAGTTATCATGGAAGGAGATATAAAATTAGGACTCTTGGATGGTGCTATCATTGCTATCAAGGTATTACACTATTTGATTTCCTTGATGGATCTATTTGAGTTAGCTTTCTCTCGATTCTTAATGACATTTCATTTTCTTGCAGTATATTTGTGGTCAGATGATTACCCTTAGACGTTCAGTGGCTTGTGGATTGTTTTACTGTTTGAACACTTTAAATTCTAACATGCATTCTATTAGTCATTGTCTGTTAAGATATTGACTTATTATGTCTATGTATTTTTGGATTACTTAGTTAAACTGAATTAATCCGGTTCTGTGGACTATTTTACAATTTAAATACTTTATTCCAATAGTCTTCCTATTAGTTGTTCTCTATCAAATTGTTAACTTATTATGCCTGTATTTTTGGATTGCTTAGTTGAACTCTTTTAATTCTGTCAATGTGTTCATATTATTCATTTTTTGTTCAAATCTTTCCTCTGGTAATTTCATCCTTCTAGTATGTTTGCCTTGTGAAGGTATAAAATGTTGTGTAAATTTTAAATATTGTTTGAAATAAATTTATTTTTCCTCTAAAGAGGAGTGTTGTGACACCCCACATTTTTGGGTTAGGATTTGAACCGTCATTCCTACGTGTATAAATCCAAACTCAATAATTTCTATGTAAATATAAGCGCCATGATCATTTACCTAGTGTGTAAAGTGCTTTCGATGTGAAGAATGTTCATGGGAAACACTTAGAGCAAAGTTGAGTTGAGAACTTTTGTTATTGACTAAATTTTGTTAATCGATCCTACAAGAGTAAAATTTATATGTATATAACTTCTAGAATATATTGAGTTCTAGAGCTCAAGATCCACCAAATGAGAGGTAATTGAGTCCTCTTTCCAACACATCTGATTTCTCCTTAATTTGATATCCGACCAAAAAGTTATGAGCATTTTTGCGAGCGAACTAGTGAGGGTCCATGATAAGAGCGTGGCACTCCCTGTGTGCTCTGAGATAAGGGTGTGACACACCATGTGTGCTCTACGTTAAGGGTGTGGCACACCCATATTTTTAGAGATGCTAAAACTCACGTTTCTTTAGTTTTTCGAGGACAAACTAGTCATTTACGTCCTAAATTATCCTATAACTAATACTAACATATTTTTCCTCATACCATAACCCAAATACCCAATTTCTCTCCTCCTAAATTCTTAAGAACACCAAATAAGGGTTCCTCTCCAAAAATTTAATCTCTCAAGGCTTCAAATTCAAGTTCTTCTCAAATTTCTTTTGTCAAAAAGGCATGTTGAACACTCTCTATCTTAATGATTATTATATTGTGTTGATTTACTTGTTATTTATGTATTTTTAAAAAAATTGATTTGAACTAGGATTGAGGAAATTTAGTTGTGAAACCTTTAAATTGACTTTCTTTTGTCTTAATGAATTCTTTGTATGATTGGTGATATTATGATTTAACAACAATCACGAGTTTGCATAATAAAGTTATGAACCTCAACCCACTTCATCTTTTAGTGATTTTGAACTAAATGATTGAAAGGATGCATTTCATTATATGAATTTTGAAATAATTAATGTTATGAATGATTGAAATTATGACTTTCAAGTCCTTTGTAAAATCTTTGAATTAAGATGATGAACAGAGATGACACCTCATCTTTTAGAAATATCAAAAGTATTGAATTTCATGACTTTCTTTGAGATTATTATGCAATTTAATAATGAATATGAGTATGATTTTGAATGATGGGGTTAAGAAGTCAATAATATTTTATGATAATATTTTCTTGGCATGATATGAACAACTTGCAAGTCCTGGTATGACGATACCATTATGAATATGCCTTAATGAACAACTCCATGATAATGTTATGTGAAAAATATTTTAATTGGGATCTAAAGGAAATTATATAGCTTCACCGTAAAGGCATAAGTCCTTGTGACCAACTCCCGAAACTATGTTTGCCGGCATAGGGATGTCGTACCTTAATTGGGCGATAAAATAGTGTCCTTAACGCGAGGATCATATGTATGGTGGCCCTAGTCTATTGGTGACTTTTGCCTAACCTCAGTACGTGCGGCCAACATGGACTGGACCCCGCCGGTTGTGGAGTACCGGACGCATATAGTCCATGGGTTATTAGCTGATGGTAAAAGCTACATAGTTCAAGATTAATTTTTTAAGGTCTTGTCTTTATGTTTCTTTTCCCCTATCTCTTAATTTATTATTATTTTTATTGATGATGAAAGAAAAGTTTAATGACTGGTTTTATAAATGAATGGTTTACCTTTTTTCTTGGGTTGGATGTTAGTACTCTCCGTACTGGCCATCCCAAATGCTACATCATTTCATGATGTAGGTTCAGAGGTCTTTTCTTGTAATCCTGTGTAGCGTTAAGTGGTTCACTATACTATTGGATTGCTGGTGAGAAGTGGTGAGTCCTCCATCTCTTGGATGACATTTGTACTCTTTTTTAATATGTTTCTACACTGGTATTTCTTGGCTTTATGGCGTAGTCGGAGTCATGTCCCGACTTAGAAATTATTCTTAAAATTAGAGGCTTTGTAGACGGTGTTGGGTTTTTGTTTTGATTTTTGTTCTTAAGATTTTGTACATTACTTTATTTCAAATGTTGAACTTCGTATCTCATGGACTTATTTACAACTTTATTTATGACTATGCTTATGATATAATGCTAAGGGATCATCTCAGGCCTTTATTTTTTAGGATGCCCGTCAAGGTCAGAGCCACGATTTAGATCGTGACAAACTTGGCATCAAAGTATGATTAGGGTCTCAGAGTATTTTCAAAGTCGTGTCTAGTAAAGTCTTTCTTATGGGTATGTTGTGCACCATATTTATAATCAGGAGGCTATAGGACATTTAGAAAATTTTTCTTATTCTTTCATACTCTAGATCGTGCAATAGTGTTGTCCATATAAAAGGTATCCAAATTCCTTCATTGCTCTAATTTTGTCGGCTATGTCTCATTATCGAGGTGATATAAGTTCAAAAGCTTAGATTCCTTGATCGTTTCTTATTGAGTTATCAAAAAGTTATGAAACAACAAAAAGACTTGAAAGGAGTCCATTAGTGAGTCAAATTATATTGATTCAAGTGTATATCTCTATTTCTATGAATCGTGCATTTCAGCGTGAGGTAAGATGTATATTGATTCCTTTTCAAAACTTTCTTGCTAACGTCTCACTTAAGGGGATAGATATGCATCTAAGTATTGGGAGAGTAATTCTATCCTAAAGGTAGTATAAATTGGGGTATTATGACCTATGAGTAGTAAGATGATTCGAGGTTAGTGATATGAATACATATGTTTAGAAGTCAGAGTAAGGGTAACTTTTCGGTGAAAACAGGATAGTTGTATTTGTATGACCTTTAAGTGAGTGTTGAGGGTGGTATGCCTTTATGGTGTTGGTTAAAGTGTGCCAAAATTAGCAAACTTATGATAGTCGATATAAAAAGAGTTGTTAGTTAAAATATTTGCATATTTAGTTGAAATAGGAAAGGATCTCATGATGACAAGTTATGGTAGTAGTAAAATTAATCATAGGTTATGAATGGAAGGATAGGTTGGCTAATTTATAAATTTAGCATTCACTTGGGGTAATCTTAGAAAGAGGGACTCAGTGATGTTTATAGAATTTTGAAGATAGTCGGGATTTATGCATTAGTAAGTGGATGTGATGTGAGTAAGGTGAATGTTCTACAGATTATAATGGGTTATGTTATAAGATTATGGTCAACTATCCTTACTATGTGATTTTACTACACTGAGGATCCCTTAATTTTTATCTAGTAGTTGCGCGTCAGCTTAGTAGGTGAGAAGATTGTAGTAAATTTTAAGGTGTAGTAGTAATGTTGTGGAGAAGATGTGCTTGTAGGCCATAGTTAAGTGAAATAAGAAATTTAAGTTGATTTCTATATTTGATGGACTAGTATATTATGTGGGATATTTCATCAGTGGTACATGATTGATGCTAGACACTAAGTTTGAACTTTAGAGGTTGATTGTGGTGATAAGAATGTTAGCTCAAGGATAGTGATGCAAGATTTGTGGGAGTAATTAGTAGGCTTGATTTGATGTGTGAAAGACCTTAGATTGATAACTTATGAAACATTGGAGTGAAAAATTGTGATGTATACATGAGATCTAGTGTTGAAGTAGAGAATTATGGCTAAATCATTAGATAAATAAGAATCTTAAGTTATAAGAATAAGGTGTAATCGGTCTTGAGTTAGTGTACCTAGTTCATGTTCTTGAATTTTTTAGTATGGAGAAGTCTAGGGAGTTTTCATATGGTGTTCTTTAGAGCTGAATTAAGGGAAATATAGTAGGGGTGTGCAAAAATCGAACCGACCGATAAACCGAACCGATAAAAATGTTATTGGTTTATTGTTATTGGGTTAACGATTTCTTAATGGTTTTATAAAAATATTTTATTGGATTATTGGTTCGGTTTGATTTTTTCTTATTGGGTTATTGGGTAAACCGATAATCCAATAAGAATATATATATGACTTATTATATATTTCTCTTTAATTTCTATAAATTAACAAACCTATTATTTTAATTATACAAACTGTTAATTTCTCCTAACAACATTTAGTTCAAACTTAAAGATTCTTGTAAATTAAAACACATCATATAGGATTTTTGGTTGCAACTAAGATTCATTTTTTTTCTTCATGTTAGTTACTATTATTTTTATTTTATTAGTATTTTCTTATCGGTTAAACCGAAAACCGAACCGTTAAGGACTAAAACCCGATAAACCGAAAATCAAAAATTGATAAAAAAATATCTTATTGGTTGATTATTGATTTAGCATATTTAAAAACCAAAAATCAATAAACCGAACCGATAGTAGATAAAACCGAACCGAACCGACCGATGCAAACCCCTAAAATATAGATAGACGATGTGCGCCTTTAGTATAGTTTTAAAGATTTCATTAAATTTTGAGGTTATGCGATTAGTGGTTTAATGTTAGTAAACTAATGAGTGGCCAATGGATGGTTAGGAGTCAAAGAATGTAGATGTGTGTGCCCGTGAGAGTTTAAATTATAGGGTGATGGCTATAGAAGCTAGCGAAAGTTAAGATTAATATCCCTGAAGAGGATGTCCTAGAAAGAATTTAGTGTCGTCATGTTAAAGTTGTCAGAAGGAGACTTTGACATTCATGTGCATATTGATACCCTATTGTGTGGAGCGTTGTGCTTATAGATTTAATGAAAGGATATGTCTGCAAGTCTAAGCTAGTGACCATTGAGCTAAGGGGAGATTATAAACTAAGGTAGATCTTGAATTTTCTCATAGTGACAAGTTTTAGGGGACATTAATGGTAAATCTACTCTTATTCTAGAAAATTCCTCTTACTTCGGTTTAGAAGGATATTCTATCAATATCTTATGTATTCAAATTGTGCCTATGCCTAAGGTCCTAGTTCTCTATGCAATCTATGCTCATGCTTTGACCCTCTATTTTTTATCTAGGTGTTTGTTATATGAATCCTTTCGTGCCTATTGGGTCACATCCTACATGTCAGACCCCACCTTGTATGGTGAAACCAATATACGTTATAATTGAATAATGTCACTTTCATTCATGATGCTTATACTCTAATCCCTCAATTACCCTCCTTATGTTAGGATGATAGTGGTTATGGAACCATAACAATATTTTTGATAAGAGAGTAGATGTTCTTTATTGTGGAAGTTGTGGTGTGACAGCTCGGTCTAATTAAGGTTATAGATAAAGAGTGAGGAGTGGGATGAACTTTTGTTATGTAAAATGATTAGGAATCTTTGTGAAAGTGATTGACGTAGCTTATTTTTTATGAGGATATCCATAAAGTGGGTGTAGTAAAGCTAGGCTTAAATGTTGTGATTGGTAGATACACAAACCATTGTGTTATGTGTCTAGTACTCATTAATTTAGACAAGATGTTGTTTGATTATAGTGATAAGATGAAGTAATGTCCCTGGAGGGGTGTAGAGTATAGGATCCCATAGCTTAAGCTAGCACCTTTTTACTCTCGATTAGGTTTTAACATGAAAGCAGTATACTGTTAGACTCAGGCTCGTGTAGTTATGTGTTTTGTAGGGAAATTATAAGTTTGAAATGGTGAAGTGTGGTATTTGTAGCTGTAAGCATGGTTGAGAAGCATCACCAAATTTAAGGGGCTATTAGACGTATCATTTGAGGTGGTGAATGCTTCTATTCTCCTATCCTGCGAAAATCTTATTTCGTGTCTTATATCAATCTTAATTAGGCCAATGATTCCTGTAAAAATTCATGCCTTGTGTTTTTATGATCATATTTCATATAACTCATGCCCAAGATCATGTCTATGTCAATTCTCATTATCTCATGATTCGTGCTTACACGATTTACTTGGTGATGCCATGTGGCTCTTTTCTTTTGGTGCCTATGCATGTCGTGTTAGGAGATAGATCCTAATGTGAAGTTAGATCCCTTATTCCGTACTTCTAGAGCTTCAATAAGTTCCTACCCATTATTCGAGGATAAATGATTCCAAGAGGGAGATAATGTAATACCTCACATTTTTGGGCTGAAATTCAAATCGTCATTCTATGTGTATAAACCCAAACCAATGATTTTTATGTAAATATAAGTGTCATGATAGTTTACCGAGCGTGTAAAGTAATTTTGATGTGAACGATGTTCATAAAAAGCACTTAGAGCAAAGTTGAGTTAAGAACTTTTGTTATCGACTGAATATTGGTATCCAATCATAAAAGGATCAACATTATACATGTATAACTTCTAGAGTATATTGAGTAATGGAGCTCAAGGCCCTCTAAATGAAAGGTAATTGCGTCATTTTTCAATGCATCCAATTTTGCCTTAATTCGATACCCGAACAAAAAGTTATGAGCATTTTTGTGAGCAAACCAATGAGGGTCCATGATAAGAGCATGACACGCCCTGTGTTCTTCACGATAAGGGTGTGGCACACCCTGTGAGCTCCACGTTAAAGGCCGTGACACACCCATGTTCCCAGAGAGGCTAAAACTCATTTTTTTAGTTTTTCGAGGGCAAACTAGTCATTTACATCCTAAATCATCCTATAACTAATATCAACATTTTCCCCCTCATCCCATAACCCAAATACACAATTTTCTCCTCCCAAATTCTCAATAACACCAAATAAGGGTTCTTCTCCAAAAATTTAATCTCCCAATGCTTCAAATTCAAGTTCTTCTCAAATTTATTCCGATAAAAAAGTACGTTGAACACTCCCTATCTTAATGATTATTATATTATGTCGATTTACTTGTTATTTACATATTTTCAAATAGTTGATTTGAATTAAGGCTGAGAAAATTTAGTTGTGAAACCTTTAAATTGGTTTTCTTCTGCCTTAATGAATTTCTATGTATGATCGATGATATTATGGTTTAACAATAATTATGGATCTGCACAATAAAGTTATGAACCTCAATCTACTTCATGTTTTGGTGATTTTGAATGTAATGATTGAGAGGATGCATTTCATTATATAAATTTTGAAATAATAAATGCTATGAATGATTGAAATTATGACTTTCATGTCCTTTGAAAAAGCTTTGAATTAAGATGATGAATAGAGATGACACCCCATCTTTTTGAAATATCGATAGTGTTGAATTTCATGACTTGCTTTAAGATTTCTAATGCAATTTAATGATAAATATGAGTATGATTTTGAATGATTGGGTTAAGGAGCCGATAATGTTTTATGATAATATTTTCTTGGCATGATATGAACGACTTAAAAGTCTTGGTATGACGATACCAATATGAATATGCCTTAATGAACAAGTTCATGATAATTTTATGTGAAAAATATTTTAAATATGCTCTAAATAGAATTATGTAGCTTCACCGTGAAGGCATAAGTCCTTGTGACCAACACCCGAAACTTATGTTTGTCGGTATAGGGATGACATACCGTACTTGGGTGAAAAAACAATGTCCTTAACATGAGGATCATATGTATGGTGGCTCTAGTCTATTGGTGACTTTTGTCTAACCTCAGTACGTGTGGCCAATATGGACTGGGCCCCGTCAATTGGGGAGTACCGGACCCATATAACCCATGGATTATTAGATGACAATGAAAGTTACATAGTTCAGGATTAAAATTGTAAGGGTCATGTCTTTATATTCCTTGTCTCCTATCCCGTACTTTATTATTATTTTTATTGATGATGAAAAATGTTTTATGACTAATTTTACAAATGAATATTTTATCCCTTTCCCTGGGTTGCATGTCAGTACTCGTCGTACTAACCGTCTCTAGACACTGCATCATTTCATGATATAGATTCAGAGACCATTTCTTGTGACCCTATGCAGCGTTAGGTGGTTCGTCATACTATTGAACTGTTGGTAAGAAGTGGTGATCCCTCCATCTTTCGAAAGGCATTTGTACCTTTTTTCATATATTTATACACTGGTTTTATTGATTTTATGGCATAGTCGAAGTCATGTCCCGACTTAAGAGTTATTCTTAAAGTTAGTGGCTTTGTAGACAGTGTTGTTTTTTTGTTTTGAATTTTGTTCTTAAGATTTTGTATATTACTTTATTTCAAATGTTGAACTTCGTATCTTATGGAATTATTTTTGTAACTTTATTTAGGACTATACTTATGATATAATGTTAAGGGGTCATCTAAGGTTTCATTGGTTTGGGATGCCCGTCACGACCAGGACCACAATTCGAAACGTGAAAAGTGCTTTGTTACTCGTTGGGTTCATTTAGCCAATTATATCACTACTAAAAACTTAGCCATTAGCTACTAAGATTAGTGAGGGACAAATTGTATGTCGATATTGTGAGGGACTATGCAATGTTGTCCCTCATACAAATTAAATATATTGATTTAATTTATTTTTTAAAGACAGAGAGGGACATCTCTCACTAAATTATGATGATAATAAAAAGCTAATATTAAATTTATTATAGGGAGATATTTTCCTCGCTAAATAATAACAAATAAATTCACATTTCAAAGAAAATTTAAATATATTTTTATAATATTTTTATTTTTATTTTTTTTAAAGGCCTTCGGGACATCCCTCACTAAAATATGGTGATAATAAAAAATAAATGTTAAATTTGTTATAGCGAGGGATTTTCCTGGATAAATAATAATAAATTAATTCATATTTCAAAGAAAATTTAAATATAATTTTTAATATTTTAATTTTTATTTTGTTTAAAAGGCGAAGAGGGACATATATCCCTCACTAAAATATGATGATAATAAAAAGTAAATATTAAATTTGTTGTAATGAGAGATTTTCCTCGCTAAATAATAACAAATAAATTCACATTTCAAAGAAAATTTAAATATACTTTTTAATATTTTACTTTTCAGTTTGTTTAAAAGGCAAAGAGGGACATCCCTCACTAAAATATGATGATAATAAAAAGTAAATAATAAATTTGTTATAATGGGAGATATCCCTATCTAAATAATAACAAACAAATTCACATTTCAAAAAAAATTAAATATAATTTTTAATTATTTTAGCCGGTAACAATGCATTAATAAAAAATAATTGAAAATGAAATATAAGCTATCCAAGAAATCTTCAATACATACATATAATTATTTTGTGATTTTTTTCATTGTAGTTTGGGAATATTCTCACTAAATTAAATATGTAAAAATTGAGTATTTAATAAATAACCATACTATCGATTTGGAGAAAAAATAATACCAATGATATCAATTGTTTGACCCCTCAATAATTGCTTTAAATTTTTTTTCTTTTCATACTATTAAATTACATTATTTTTGTACACATAACAAAAAAATTATATATATATCATACTTTTTAAAAATGTTATAACTGCAAAATTTGATAACTACACTTAGGAGATATACACTACGAAATATTATTGATTGATTAATCTATATATCAATAATTACAACATAAAAAAGTAACTTTAGTATCTTTGTTAAAATAATATTGACTGATTAACTTATACGATAGTTAAACTAAGTAAAGTTTATTAGTGATATTTTAGAAATATTATTGACTGTTAAGTTATACATTGACAAATGTACTAACCTTAACTATATTATTATTATTATTATTTTTTTTGGTCAGGAACCTTAACTATATTAGCGATATCATTAAGTAATATTAGTGAATGATATATTAATATATATTTTGACAACTATATTAAGTATAAGTGTATTAATAATATTTATAAGAATTATTATTGATTTATCAACATATCTATCTATTTAAGTTAAACTAAGATAAAATTGTCAAAGAACACCACAGAATAGTATTATACTAATTTACTTTGGTTAGGAATTATTCTAATCCAATTTTTTTTTCAAAAATTCATATTCTTACATATATATGTGTGTGTATATATATGTATATATATATATATGTATGTATATATATATATATGTATATATATGTATGTATATATATATATGTATATATTATATATACATGCATACATACATACATACATACGATCAAAGGATTAAAATAAAGTATTATCCAAAATTATCAAAAAGATTTAAAAAGTACACCTCATAATACATACTATCCTAATATATTTTGGGTGGAGTATCGTAATCCACAAATATTTTTAAGAAATCAATATTTTAGCGTTAAAATATAATACAAAATTTGCCTTTTCAATAACTCTAACTCAATAATGTAATTTTTCCTTTTTACATTAATTTACGTAATCATTAATTTGCAACTCACATATAAGGGTGTTCATGAGTTGTATATCTCAACTCTTCATTGTTATATTTATTTAGTAACAGTGGTCAGATTACAATAAAAAAAATTAAAAAAAAAATAAAGTACCAACTTATACCGACTCCTTTCTTTTTTACTTCTCACAATTCGCATTATAAAAGTCAGTTTAACAAATTACTATAATAAAAGTACTATGAGGTTTAATGTAATTATTTTTCATATTAATATTATGAAAAAATACCTCTTAAAAAGTCGTTCAAAAATTAATTTAATTTTTAATGACATTCTTAATAAATACTTCATTAATTAATGTTAGTATTGATTCACACATATTTTAATAACTAGTTTTATAAGGCCCGTGCTAAGCTCAGGCCCAAACTCAAGTAATTTAATATTTTATATAATAATATGATTAAATATATAAAATAATTACAACTCGCAAAACTCATAAATTATAAAACACTAACATTTTTATGAGTTTATGAACATATATGCTATAACTAACTATAAATAGAAATGTATTTCTTTATATATTTATCAAGTCCTAATTTTATTCATAATTTCATGTGACAAGAATTTAAGCTAGTTCAAATGGTAATCTAAGCTTGGTGTTACATTAAATTAAACGAAAAATAAAACTAAATTCATCAAAATAAACCTCCAGAACTTATTAATTCTTTATATTTAATTTATCCTTAAGAATATTAATTCTCAATTAATCAAAAAAAATAAAAAATTATCTGATCTTAATTGATGCCACTACCTTTATTTTTAACTTTATCAATAATTTCAAATTTCAATATTTGAAATATTTTATTGATAATTTTGAAAGCAAGATACAATTGTCCATAGAAAAAAATCTATTCAATTAATAAAAGTAATGAGGAAATATTGAAAATCATACTCAGTTCATCAAAGATAAATATAACCTTCTACGATTAGTTAAAAGATTTATCGATTAATTAAACAACAAAAAAATTTAAATAATTCAGTTGATTAAGGTTTGATTCTCCACTTTATAATTTCCTTCCTATTTTATATATTTTTTTAAATTACTTAAATAATTAAAATTCAAGAAAACTCAATAATAATTTTCAATATCATGACACACTAAATAAAAAGTTTCAATTGGAAAATAAAGAAATAAAATAGTTTTATTTTTATCAATTACATGTCATAGTTTTAGTGAATTAATAAATTAATTGAAATTACTAAGTTAGTAGTAGATGTTATTTAATTTAATAAAAATTAAAACGGGAAGAATTTGGGTTAAATTAATACTCTAAACAAAAGAAAATGTGGCTTGAAGTGTTCCAACTTCTTTCCCACAAATTTTCCACCATTTTTTTCCTAGGTAACTATTTTTACTAAAAATTAAAATTGTGCAGATTTGGGTTCACCCACTACCACTTTCCCCATTATTTTTCACCATTTTTTTAAATACTTTTTACAATAAAGTTTGAATTTAATTCTAATTTCATAAGTAAACCCTGCATTCTAATTTGGTCGCTATTTGAACTGCTGCTAGAAGATCCGACGTCACCTCGTTGGCCGTTGGGTTGGATTTCAATAATTTCTCCTTGCTGATTGAGACTGTTCTTTTCATATTAAGGGTACTTTTCACTTTGTTGATTGAGAAATTATGTGCCTTTTGTTTGAGAAGATATTTTCTCAATTTTTATTTTGAGTATTTTTATTAACGATAGATATAGCTTATTTTTTGTTTTCAATCTGATGTTTTTTTAGAATTTTTCACAATTGTTATATCCAGTGGTCCCTTTTTATTTTTTATTGTCTGATTTGTAACAACTTGATGAACGTCGAACATGATCCAACTTTTGCAAGAATTTTTATCATGTTTGGCGGATCAGGTGGTCCTAACGCCGGAGCAGAGGCTGCAACTGAGGCAATATTGGTGCAGGAGGAGAAGAAATAGTTGATGGCGGTGAAGCCGGAGCAGAAGGTTGAGCTGGGGGAAGTGAAGCTGGAGCCAAAGATTGAGTTCGTGGCATTGGAGCCATAGCAGGTGCTTGAGCCAAAGTGCAAGTGAATTGGGGAAAGAAAAGAAAGGGTGAGACTAAGTTGGAAGTACATTTTTCTTTCTTTATTTAGCTAATTTGAATTTTGTTAGATGGGAGGGAGAAGGAGAATGTGTGCCAGTTATATAGCAATTTGTGGGTTGATTTCTTGCTCCAACATAATTAATGAAAAAAGTTTGTGGGGTATTCTGATGATAGAAATTGTTAGGTGAGCAGGTGCAATCTAAGGTGAGTTGAGAATAATATGTTATTTACTTCTATATACAACTACTAGCTTGATTATGAAGGTGAAAAAAGCTGGGGAGGTGAATTCCTTTGTAGATACTTTTATATAGATCCGTAAATAGATTTGTATGTATAGCCACTTCAATCGTGTTCGTCCTTTCTCCAAAATTATCTTTTTTTCTGGAAACATAGTCAGCTAGAAATTATTATATTCACGATTCTTCATCCACCTATAGATAAAATATTTTAGTTTTCCATTCTCATATGAGTCCGGAAAGTGAATTGGCCATTCAGTTATGTTATGTGATTTGAGGTAGGTAAAATTGTTAGGTAAAAATATTTCAAATTATGTTTTTTGTTGTATGCGTTTAGAGGCCTACCTGCTCTACTAATTCATATTCGTCTTGCGTGGATGATAGAAACACTTTCTTCCAAGAGTAATTTTATTTTCAGAGCTTGAACTTAAGATCTCTAGTTAAAGGTGTAACGATATCATTCATCCCACCAGACTCGTTGGTGGTATATTTTAAGTTTTCTATATGTGATCATAAACTAAATATAGGACAGTTGTGAATGATTACTCATGGTTTTGTGAGACAAGTGGCTAATTTAGTTGTAATGGCACTTGTCACAATCAAGAATATCTTGGTACAGCTGATGATAATGTAATGTATGATAACAAGTGATAATCCATATATTTGTTGTGTTATCTGCTATCTTTTTGCAGTGTCAATACATGACAGTATATCACAACCATTTTTAGCAGATGAGCTTAAACTTTCAGGAGGACTAATAATGATTAGTGATGTTGAGAAATTTCCTTTTAATTTTCATTTGGCATGAAACTTCTTTATTTACAACTCTTGCTCTGATGCATCCAATATGTGTTATATGGGCTTGTGTTCTAAAGCAATTGCTTAAAATGTGTTTATGCACTTGTGGTTCACTATGTTTGTTTTATTTGCAAGAAGCATCTCTTGGTAGACCAGCCACTCATGAAGAGGTACGTAACAAGATCCATATGAAAATTAGAGATGGAAAAGAAGTTTGGGTCGAAACACGAGTAGAAGATACTTATGTAAGTTCAAATCTTACTTAAAATTTATTTTAAATCATTTATTATATATTAATCCTACTAATAGAATCTATACGTTCAAACAATTGAAGAACTCAAAAGGAGTCGACCGACAGATGATCAAGGCAATCCAATCATGCCATCAGAGGAAGAAACTCTCTCTTGCTAGATGGATGTAGTTGGGGACGTGTGTAAGGAATGGGCATACCATCTTTGCTTTGAGAAAAACTTTTACCATCTCCTGGATTGCAAGGTATAGGAAATTCTACCACCATGTCAGATGAGCAGCTTGAGGAGATGCGACAGAAAGTTTAGGAGCATTCTAGGAAGTACGAGGAGGAAAGAAAAAGAAGAATGGAGGAGGAGCGGTGTAGGACAACACTTGAGTCTGTCATCAAAGAACTCAAGGTCAAGTAAATACCTTAATCAAGCTTCCTCGTTCTCCTCTCCTAGCTCTGATGATGATGGTGGAGAGGATGAGGATGGAATGGAGTATTAGGTTATGTTGTTTTAGGTTTGAATTTTGTTAGGTTGGAGTGTTTGAAAAAATTTGTTTTGGTAATTGTTTGCGTACTTTTTTGATACTTGTTTACATATTGTTTAAGAGTTGGATGAATATATATGAAGTTTGGTTGCTTAATTTTAATGTTTGAATTATTTCGGAAGAGTTTTTCTTATTGTTTTGATGGTTAATATTGATTGTACGCTGATTTTCTATATAATTATTGAGTTTTAATGCATTTAAAAAACTAATAATAACACCATATTGGCAAGGGACTTTTGTAGTTATATCCCTCAAAATATTCAAATATCATATTAATTTTTTATTTAACTTAGCGAGGGAATATCCTCAGCATATTTAAATTTATAATTTTTATTAATTTTCATGTATTAAGGGTCGTCCCTCACTAAATAATAAATTAATATTATATATATTTTTAATATAATAAGGGACATCTTTCACTAAATAATAAATTGATATTATATATATTTTTAATACAGCAAGGGTCTTCCCTCACCAAAATAATAAATTAATATTATTTATATTTTTAATATAGCAAGGGATATCCCTCACTATATTATATTTTTTTGAAAAATTGTGAGATCAAAATAGCGATGGCTAAGTGTCGGAGTTCGTCACTACTTTGCGAGGGTCTCCTTCACTAATAATTAGCAAGGCTCAAATTAGCAAGACACCATGTAGTGATGGCTTCCCTCACTAGATCTTGATTAGTGAGGGACATCCTTCACTAAATCTTGATTAGTGAGGGACATCCTTCAATAAATCGCATGGCTAAAACAAGACTTTTTAGTAGTATTCCTGCTTTGTAATAATTATTTATCTAATATGTCACGGTGAGTTGAAGCTTCACTAGTGATTTGGGTGAATTATATATATGAAGTAATTTGGAGACGTTATTTGCTTTGTTATGTATGTTTATATTAAAAGAATTTTATCTCTCAAGTAGTACGATTATTGAACACTAGTTAAGTGGACATTATTAAGTTAAAAAGGTTTAATTATTTATTTCATATTATTATATGTGTAAAGTCAAACTCAGTCTAAACATTTGGTTCATTAAGCCAAATCCGTCTTTAAGTAATTTATTGCTTAATATAAACATTTCGGTGGTTAATATTGATCACAGTTCCATATAATTTAAATAATTAATCATCATTCAATCCCCTAATAACAATTTAGATGATTAATATAATGATGATCATTTCACAATTACTTATCGGATATTCTTAACAGCTAGCTAATGTTTTAACTGTTATGATCCACCAATCAAGAACTTTACTTTTAAGTATGGATAAAAGACACATTTCAGGGATATATTTAGTTAACAAAGATATGATTTTTAGTTAGATTTTTACTTATAATGTATAAAAATGTGTAACTCTCTGTATAAGTGAATGATTTTATTCTTTTACTTTTTGTGGATTGTGATTTTTTCAGAATTTCAATTTAGTATATGAATATGACAGGTGTGTACTATGCCATGTTGTCGATAATTAAGTATTTTATTTACTTTGTACGAGAGTGTGTTAAATGTGAGTGAAAAATAAATTGAGCTTCTCTTATTATATATCCAGTTATAAAGAAATATGTATTTGTAAAAATAGGTCAAAACATTTAAAGGAGTGACATTGTGCTGGTGTGTGAATTCTAAGAATGCTAATAAGAATAAGAATGAAAAAATAAAAGTGTCTTAGAAGAAATGTTAATTTTTTTTTTCGAAAAAGGTTCAAAAATATCCTCGAACTATTAAAAATGGAGCAAATAAACCCCTCATTAGATTTGGTATAAAAATTCCTCTCACTGTTAGTTAAACGGACCAAAAATATCCTAACGCTTTAAAATATTATTTCTGACTTGAAATTTTCAACTCAATATTTTCACATAAGCCCTATACAACACTGCATCATGTTCATCTCCTCAGGTAACCATGTCCGACACCAAATTCAAATCGATTTCCTCCATCACCGACAAAAACAATCAAAGACTTTTCGGTGTCTCTTGTTCTCAAAAATGTCAAGCAAAACTCACCAAAATTTTTCAAAAATTCATGAATTCAAATTAGATTATGCAAAAAAAAATAAATGAAAGTCCTTTTGTCTAGAGAAAAGCGAAGCAACATTCGGGTTGTACACTGGTGAGTAAAGGTACAAGAGAACAAAAGAAAGAAGAGATTGCGAAAATGGTGAAGCGCCTGTAATAGTAATAGACTACATATATAATTATTAAATACATCTGGGTTATTCTGTAATTAGTTATTCTTCAGTTCTCTATATATACAGCTGTAACCCCTTCAATATTAAAGAGATCAATTATTATTAAATCTGTATCATGGTATCAAAGCTAGGGTTTCTTCTTCCGCCCAAACCCTAATCTCTCCTCTTTTCCGACGTGTGTGCGCCGCCGCCACCGTCTACACCACGCCGCACGGCCTCCCTCCTCCGCCGTAGGTCGGCGCCATGGACAAGGTTATTGATCCTCTGTCAAAATTACCGTCTGGAGTAAAATTACTGCTCAGGAATCTCCACAATCTCATCCCCGAAAAATTATCTGACAACAACTACCCGGCCTGGGCACTTAACGTCCGCACCGCCCTCGCAGCCAACTTGCTGCTCGGATGGATTGACGGTGCGGAGAAGCCGCAGCCCGAGACAGCAGAGAAGGACGGCGTCAAGCTCCCAAATCCCGACTACCTTCCGTGGATGATCGTAGACACTCAGATCCGAGCCTGTCTTCTCGCAGTTATTAGCCCCTCTGTGCACAAACACGCCCGGGGTTTTCTCACATCGGCTTCACTTTGGGACGCACTAGCCACAAGGTACAACTCTGTGTCCACGGCTCATATTTTTCAGTTGCGTGACAAATTGCATACTCTTCGGAAGGGAACGAAGACGATGACTCAATACCTTGATGATGTGGCCTCTATTCTGTCTGACCTAGATGCTGTGAACGAGATTATTCCTGAACGAGACGTGGTGAATGCCGTGATACGTGGTCTTCCGGCTGGCTATTCCTCTCTCAAACAGCATATTCGCCTCTCGCCTGTCGAAATCACTCTGAATCAACTGTCTGGATGGCTTAATGCAGAAGAATTGAATCTAGACATGGAACACAAATTACTGCTCGGAGAAGCCAGTTCCACCCCTGGCGTCACGGCTCTTTACTCGGCTGGCAGCGGAGGCTCGGCCAGGGGTCGCGGTGACGATCGCCGTAACCAAGGGCGAGGCAGCGGCGGCGGTGACCGTCGAAACACCGGGCAGCAAGGCAGAGACGGGCCTCCACCGAGGGACGGCTTCCAGTCAGGCCGCGGACAGGGACGAGGAAACCAGCGGATGCCCACACGAGATCTTCCGACGTGCCAAATTTGTGCTAAACGGGGCCATTCTGCGGCTAATTGCTGGTATCGTTATGATGACTCGCAGAATGTAAATAGCCAGTCCGGAGGATCAAGGGCGATGCATGCGTCCACAAACGCTCAATCTGGCGATTGGTATCTAGACACAGGTGCTAACACCCATGTGACGTCGGATTATTCACAACTTCAAGCTCCTCATCCGTATCATGGCTCAGAAACTATTACAGTAGGCAATGGTCAATCCCTTCCCATCACAAACACCGGCTCTGGGTATGTCTATACCCCAAATGGTAAATTTCATCTCTCAACCCTTCACCACGTCCCTTCCCTCACATCCAATCTTTTATCTGTTTATCGCTTTACTAAAGAAAATAACTGCACCCTCATTTTTAATGACACCAATTTCCAGATAGTGGACAATACCACGAACCGGGTGCGGTACACGGGCCGCTGTGAGCATGGGCTATACACTCTTCCATCCAGGTCTCCGTCTGTTGTGAGTCAAGCCATTCTCTCGTCAACCTGGCATCGCCGGCTTGGGCACCCATCATCCGCCATCACCAAATCCATTTTATCTTCCTTAGGTTTTAATTTTTCAGAAAAATTACATTGCGAGTCCTGTTCAGTGTCTAAATCTTGTCGTTTACCTTTTTCACTGTCTGAACACAAGGCCACTGCGCCATTTCAATTAATTCATTCTGATGTTTGGGGTCCAACCTCAGTTCCTTCTGTTCAAGGTTTTCGTTATTATATCTGTTTTGTTGATGATTACAGTAAATTCACTTGGCTTTATCCTCTGAAATTTAAATCCGAAGCTTATACTATTTTTGTAAACTTTGACCGAATGGTTCAAAATCAATTTAATGCCAAAATCAAAATTTTTCGCAGTGACAATGGCAAAGAATTTGTCAACAATGCATTTGGTGTTTTTCTTCAAAATCTAGGGGCTCTTCATCACACTTCATGTCCATATACCCCTGAACAAAATGGCGTTGCTGAGCGCAAACACCGTCACCTAATAGAAACAGTTGTTGCGCTCCTCCATGATTCCACCTTACCTGTTTCCTTTTGGGTTGATGCCCTTGCTACTGCCAACTACCTCATAAATCGCATGCCCACTCACACTCTCTCCAACTCCACTCCATATGCCCGTCTCTACAATCATCCACCCGACTATATCCATCTCCGCCCGTTTGGGTGTCTAGTTTATCCCTGGTTGCGTCCGCACACTCAACATAAACTTCAACCTCGGTCCACCCCTTGTGTCTTTCTAGGCTATCATCCCACTATCAAAGGTTACAAATGTTTCGATCCTGTATCTCAGAAAACATATGTTTCCCGTCATGTTCGTTTTGTGGAGGAACAATTTCCTTACACAAGTCTTTCCTCTACTCCATACTCCCCCAATCCACTTGGCGTTGTGCCATTATTTCCGTCCTTTTCTCACGCTCATGCTCCGGCTCACTCGGCACCTAACCCGGTACCCCTCTACACCACTACCCACCCGAAACCCCAAACCTCCCACCCGAACACCCAGCCGACTGCCACACAACCCACCACTTCCCTACATCATACTCCTAACACACATACAGCCACCCCATCCACCGCTGCACATCCCAGCTCCCACGGCAGCCCCACCCAACCCCCGCCCACACATCATACAACTCCACCACCCCTTCCTAATCACCCTCCACTCAACACTCATCCTATGACAACCCGAGCCAAGGCCGGTACCTTCAAACCCAAAGCCTACCACACTCAAATACCCTTTGATGCACATCCCACAACTGAGCCTACTACCTACAACCAAGCCTCCAAAAATAGTTTCTGGTGCCAAGCTATGGATGAGGAATTTCAGGCTCTGAATGAACAACGTACATGGGATTTGGTACCTCTGCCTAGTAACCGAAAGTCTATTGGGTGCAAATGGGTGTTTCGCATCAAACGAAATTCAGATGGATCTCTTTCTCGCTATAAAGCACGTCTGGTTGCAAAAGGGTATCATCAGGAGTATGGTGTGGATTATAAGGAGACCTTCAGCCCTGTTGTTAAGCAACAGACTATTCGTCTGGTCTTGTCTCTTGCTCTTCACTATGATTGGCCGCTTCATCAGCTAGACGTCAGCAATGCCTTTCTTCATGGTCATCTTGAGGAAGAAATCTATATGGTTCAGCCACCGGGATATGTTAATCCCAACCGTCCTCACTATGTTTGCAAGCTTCGCAAATCACTGTATGGCCTGAAACAGGCCCCTCGTGCCTGGTACACACGTCTCTCTACTTTTCTGCAGGGTCTTGGTTTTCGCACCTACCATCATGACAACAGCCTCTTCACCCTTCACTGTTCTCGAGGGACAGTCATCATTCTTATCTATGTGGATGATATTGTTATTACAGGCAGCTCGTCGTCACTCATCACTGAAATTACTGAAGCTATGCATCGTGACTTCAAACTTAAGGACCTCGGTCCTCTGGAGTTCTTTCTTGGCCTCGAACTCATCCGCAAATCGGGAACCATATTGATGCATCAGACAAAATATACCCTTGAACTTCTAAATCGGGCTGGAATGACAGACTGCAAACCCGCGGTCACTCCCATGGCAGTCCGCCAATCCCCAGGGCCGAATACTCCCTTTGCCGATCCTACACTATATCGGAGCCTCGTCGGTGGACTTTATTATCTTGCTGTTACTCGTCCGGACATCCAATATGCAGTCAATCGAGTCTCCAAATCAATGCATGCTCCCACAGAACAACACTTTCAGGCCTTGAAACGCATTCTGCGCTATCTTCAAGGTACTCTTCACTGTGGAATTTTATTTCAAAAGGGCTCGTTTGATATATCTGTTTTTTCTGATTCGGATTGGGCTAACGACAAAGATGATCGAAAGTCCACTACTGGATATATTGTTATGATGGGACCGAATCTGATTTCCTGGTGCACCAAGAAGCAAACGCGAGTGTCCCGTTCCTCCACAGAAGCAGAATATCGTGCCATGGCTGCGGGTGTTGCTGAAGCCATGTGGTTACGATACCTTACGGATGCACTTGGCATTCCCCCCACGAAACCACAGATTTATTGTGACAATCAGTCCACTATTTGTGTTACCAAAAATCCAGTCCTTCATGATCGTATGAAGCATGTTGGGTCTGACTGTCACTTTGTTCGCGATGAGGTACTTGCAGGAGCGATGGCCACGCACTATGTCCCATCTACTGACCAGCTTGCTGATATTCTCACCAAGCCTCTTCCGTTACAGCCTTTTCAGTCTCTCTGCTCCAAGCTGCCCCTCGTTACCGCTGATCAGCTTGCGGGGGGATAATAGACTACATATATAATTATTAAATACATCTGGGTTATTCTGTAATTAGTTATTCTTCAGTTCTCTATATATACAGCTGTAACCCCTTCAATATTAAAGAGATCAATTATTATTAAATCTGTATCAAATAGAGAAGAAATCCGACGAAATTGAAATCATTATATGAGCTAATATCTCTAGATTTTGAAATTTGGTGTTGTTCTTGGTTATTAGGTGAACAATATGTTAAATTGAATTTGATTTGTTGATGAATTATGTAAAAGTATAACAATCTCAAAATACGTAAAAGAAAAAAAGGGTGTGATGAAGAAGATAATACACATAAGAATTAAGTTGTCCAAGTTGGAAATTTCATGTCAGCCAGAAATAAATTTTTAAAGATTTTTTATTTGACGTGGAAGTCCATTAAAGGATAAGGATATTTTTGGTCCATTTAACTAATGGTGAGGGCATTTTTAATACCAAAATCTAATGAGGGGTATATTTTCTCCATTTTTAATAGTTTGAGGGTGTTTTTGAATATTTTCCGTTTTTTGTTTTCTACTTCACAAGGAAACTATTCACGCGATAATGTGTGTCGTTTCATTGTTTTAAATTTATTTTAACTTGCTTATTATGGTTTATTTAAGGTCAAAAGGAGTACGAATTCGCAATCATCTACTGATGGATGTTTGTATTATGTTCATCCTTTTCCTAATGTAATTTCAATGAGGAAGGGATCCTTGGAGTGAAGGGGGAAGTCTTGGGGTAGGTGGTTGTAACATCCCGCATTTTCGGGCTACATATTGAACCGTCGTTCTTACATATGTAAACTATAATCCCGTGATTTACTTTTGAATTCATGTGTCATGATCTGGAGTGCTTTCGAGGTAAAAAATGTTCATAGAAATCACTTAGAACAAAGTTGAGATAAGAACCTTTGATTCGTCCAAAGCTTGGTATTTCATTCTACAAGGGTCTACTTTGAACATGTATAACTTTTGATATACGTAGATTTTTTCATCTCAACACTAGCCAAATGATAGATAATTGAGTTAGCTTTCCAACTATACCAATTTTGCATTAATCCGACACCTGAGTGAAAAGTTATGACTTTTTTCGTGAGAGGAAGTAAGGGATCGCGATAGCCCCGCGGCGTGATGGTTACTAAACTTGACTAGGGGTCGCGTCACGAGGGTTGCTTAACCCAACTAGGGGTCGCGCCACGATGGTGATTTTCATAGGAAAAAAAGGCCAAGGGGCAATTTAGTCCTTTCCCCTCAACCCCAACTGTCCAAACACAAATTATAACACCCAAAAAGGCATTATTTGCCTACTTTTCATCATCAAAACCTCACGTAAACCCTCCCCTTCCCCAAGAACAATTTCAAGTTTTTTCCTCTCAAGAACACAAGTATTAAAGCTTCAAATTCAAGATTTCTTCAAGAATCCAAGATTTCAAGTTTTCCCAAGTTCAAGAATCTTCAAGAAATCATCTATTAAGGTATGTGGGGTCATGAACAAGGATATCCTTTCACCCTTGTGCCCAAATTGCATGATTTTAAGATTTCTATTTACTTATTTTGAAGTGGGGTTCATACCCAAGTTTCTATATTCTTGAAGCATGTCATGAGATTTAAAGCTTTAAGTCTATCAAGGAGTGCTTATGTTTATGTTTTTAACTTACAAGATTTATATTATGAATGAAATTGCACTATCTTGACTTAATATTGTTGAAGTATTTCAAGATTTTTATTGAACATGAAGTTTTGTAATAAATTGACTTGAGTTTAAAGAATGAATTTTAAGCCCTAAGTTTGAGTATTGAGACTTCAAGAAGATTATGCTTTCAAGTATTCTTTGATAAGCTTATTTCAAGATTAAAGCAAGAATTGATCTTTTGATCCTCGGCTAAGAAATGGAATCCACATTTATTCATTTTAATTACAGTTTAAAGCAAAGAGAAACATAACTGGTTTTCATTATAAGCCCTTATGCTATTTTAAGGTTAAGTAATATGGGAGTAGTATTTAGCACCGAGTTGGGTATGAGGCCAAGGTCACATGCCCCAGAACTACGTGTCACCGTAGGTTTTAATGCCCATAGTGGGTTCAGTATAGTGATCACTCTAGTTTAGGTTCTATTTCGATGGAAAGGATAAAATAGCTCTCCCAATGTAGGTAAGAGACGTTGGACTCCATGATAGCTCACATGGTTTATGTCGGTTAGAAGTACCTCCCAAAAGAAAGAGTAAAAGTACATCTTTTAGAACTAAGTGTTATGGCTCATAAGATTTATACAGTATGCTATATTATTCATGATTTATGATTTTCAGCTTTCAGTTATTCAAGCTCAAGGTGAGTCGTTTACACTTAGCATGCATTATTTTAAAGTCTATGAGTATATTAAGTTTTGTTTTACTTATGTATTCACCCCCACATACTCAGTACATTCCAGAAGTATTGACCCATATATATGCCTATGTGCTACATTATCCTATAATATAGGTACCAGTTGTAGCTCACACATCATCATCAGACAGTTTGCAGCTTCCAGTTAGTAGGTGAAGAGTTCTTTTGATTCAAGGACTTGAGTTAACTCTAGTTCTAGTAGCATTTCTTTTTATTCAATCGTATTGATTAGTGATCGCTAAGGGTCATGTCTTGGCTACCCATAGTCAGTATTAGTAGAGGCTTCGTAGATAGTCAGTAGAGTTGTTATATTTGATTTCAGTTTTGTTTTGTATGACCAAAGTTGTAATTGTTTTAAATAGTTTTGTTTTGAGCATGTTCAACTAAAGATTTCTCTTCCGCTTATTACTTCAAGTTTTATGTATTTAAATCAGTTGCTCAAGCAGTATGTCAGTACAGGGTTAGCTTGGGATCACTTGTGGTCGTAGGCACCGTGTGATGTCCAGGGGGTAGTCTCGGGGCGTTACAAACTTGGTATTAGAGCCCAGAGTTCAAGTGTCCTAGGGTGTTTATAAATCCATGTCTAGTAGAGTCTTGTGGAACGGTTCAAAGACGTTTGTACTTTTCTTCAAGAGGCTACAGGGTATTTAAGAAATATTTCCCTTCTTCATGCTCTAGATTGTGTTGTAAAGTTGCTCTCTCAGAAACTTTTGTTGGCTCGTATGTAACTCCATAATTCTCCATCTATAACCTTCCGAGATAACCTGAGTACTAGATTCCAATTTCTCCCAAGATGATGCTCTTAAATTTACTATCAGTAACTTCAGAAGTCACACAAGGGGCTTGAGACGAGCTTGCTAGTGCGTTATAAGTCCCTTAAGTTGAAAGCTTATGTCCTCGTCTATATGAGTTGTTCAGTTAAGACAAAACAAGATATGTATTCAGATTCCTCATTAACCTTTCAAGACAGATAGTGCTTATGAGAGGAGATAGTAAGAATCTAGGTTGTTAAATAGAGTTTGAAAAGTATAGGTTATTGATGGAAGTATTTGGTTTTTGAGTATTGTGAATTTAGGCTTATAAAGCTATGAAAGAATTTTAGGTGTATAGATGGGTGAATAGTCATAATGTGTAGAAGGAGGATGTGCTAACGGATTTTAATAAGATATACCATATGATTATGATCGATTATTATTGTTACGGGGTTCTAGTGGACTAGTGTTTTTTGGTGTTTTATTTTATGGCTCTCAAGAGAGAATAATACGTGAGGTTGTGTTATTAATATGCCTAGCACTAGACACTAAGTTTGAATAGTGGATGATCATCAAGGCGGAAATAATGATTGCTTGGTTAGTGATGCTAGTTATATAAAAGTAAATCAGTAAGCTTGAAATAGCGTATGCAAGAATTTAAGCTCATTTATTTGAAATTAAGTATGATGTTATAGGTATGATGTAGAGGTGTGCACAAGGTGATATGGGTTGCATTATTTTCTAAGGCTATTAAGTATTGTGTATGATTTAGAGATGTGATATTGGTAGGCTATGATGGAAGTCAGTGTAGTTCATTAAAGGTTTGGGGATATCCATGTTAAGTGTTAGAATCTAAGTTTGAATCTTTGAAGATTGAGCTAATAGAAAGTAGATTTGAAGCACTAGATGGTGTGAACTCATGGTATGGTGATACTCTTGAAAATTCTAAGTTAGTCAGTGTTTAAGTTATTATATGATGACTATTAGGTCTATATAAAGATAAGAGTTGTATCTCAGAAGAAAGTATTAACAGTGGGTTTTACACTTCATATGCAGTCTTTCAGGGTAAGTATAGTATTTACGTTTATTGTTATATCCCAGACTCTAGAGTATAGTGATTGTAGTTTAGTTTATAGTTTATTAAAGGTATCCACAAACTTAGAATAATGGGTCAAAGCTAAGGGGGATATGGTAGAATAAGTAACCAAGTCAGGCTTTCAGATTTTAGTAGTGATGCTAGTGAGTCCTAGAAAAGCAATAAAGGCGGAAGGTACCTGATCCATTCTTATTTCAGGGCAAATTATTGTACTTCAGTCATTATGATATCTATTCATGCCTTACACGTCAGCTCCATGATCATAGTTCATATTCATACACTTTCCATGGAATCATGTATGTTTTTAGTCCCTAGTATAAGGAGTTCCAACTCACTCAATGGTACGAATCATATTTTATGAATTTATGAACTCCAAACTCAGGTCATGCAGTTCATGACTCATGTAATTATGCTTCACAGTAAGCTCAGTTCCTAGAACTCACGGCCTCAGTTAAGTATCCAAGTTATACATAGTATTCTTTCATATTCCAAGTCCTCATGTTCGTCCAAGTTATACATAGTATTCTTTCATATTCCAGGTCCTCGTTTTCTAATCCTTCAGTGACCTCTCCTTATGAATTGATAGTGGTGATGAGTAATTATTTAGAGAGGAGAGATTAAATGTCTCATGTTGGGAAAAGATTATTCCGTTCTTATTTTATCTCAGGTTATAAGTGTGAAGGATGATTGAGGCAGAGTTTTTTGATGTATGTCATAGTTAGTTGAAATTTCGTGTGTGCTTTATTGGGAATAGTACATGGAAGTCATTATTGATAGAGGTTTATAGACCATGAGAAAGATGTTTTTATGGGTGTTCACTTAGAAGTTCGTATGTTGTTATAATGATATGCTTGAATGTCATCTTGGTATATAAGTGGATGGGTGCATTGTGTGCTAGTGAATTCCTAGTATGAGGATTGAATTTGTTTATTGAAGGGGTAAGAAGAGTTATTCTTGCAATATAAAGTTGTGAAAACGTATGGGGTATTGAATTTATGGTTCAGACTAGTGTTATGATGTTATGTGTAGTACATTGTAGATTTGAGTAAGCTTGAACATAGTAAGAGAATTCAGTTAAGCTCAGACTTCAGTAGATAGGGTTATGAGTGCCCATGTGAATATTATAAGTAGCCTCAAGTGAAGTTCAGTATTGATGGGGAACGTATAGTCAAGGGAGTAGTTAAAGAGTATGTCTAAGCTTGAAAGTGGCGGTTGTATATCCTAAGGCCTCGTAATTCTACCCCAGCTTATGTTTCATAGGCCTATGTTTCATGTTACTGTGTTATAGCTACATTAAGATTTCTTGCTCAGATATCTTATTCAGATCATGACCAAGAATTGTTTCCTCCCTAATGTTATTAGAACTTCTTGTAAAGTGTGTTGAAGGAATACTCCAGTTGATTTTAAGCTTTTATTACAATTCAATCCGTATATCCAACAATCCAGTTTAGTATTCAGACAGACAAGTTCCTATGGTTTTCCATTTTTCCTATTCCTAAGGTAATTCATTCACGTCCATGCAAGTTGTGAATTCAGCTCATTCCAAGCATCATGTTTTAGATTCAGCTAGTAAGTCACGACTCAGTTCAAAAGTGTTGACTACGTATATGATCTCAGTTTTCCAAGTATATGGTCTCAGTATTCCAGCTAAGACAGTGTAATACACCTTGTATGACCTTGGTCGCCAGATTCGTGCTTCGATTACATCATTTATCACTTCGAAGTTCTATATGTTTGATTCTATCATGAATACTTCAAGTGAGTTATAAACTCTCAACATGAATCAGCTTCTTACAGTCAATAAAGTCAAGTCAGCTCAGGAACCAGTTTCATGATGAAAATTCTAATGTTTCAGCTCAGCTACATCCGTCATTAATATACATGTCATGTGTACATTATTAAAAAATCATAATACTTCAATAAGTTCCAATCCATCATTCAAGAATGAACGTTTCCAAGGGGGGGATAATGTAACACCCTGCATTTTTGGGCTAGATTTGGAACCATCGTTCTAACGTATGTAAACTATAATCCCGTGATTTACTTTTGAATTCATATGTCGTGATCTTTATACTAGTGTATGGAGTGCTTTCAAGGTGAAAAATATTCATAGGAATCAGTTAGAACAAAGTTGAGCTAAGAGCCTTTGATTCATTCAAAGTTTGTTATTTGATTCTACAAAGGTCTATGTTGAACATGTATAATTTTTGATATATGTAGAACTTTTCATCTCTAGACCCACCAAATGATAGATAATTGAGTTAGCTTTCCAACTATACCAATTTTGCATTAATCCGACACCCGAGTGAAAAGTTATGACTTTTTTTGTGGGAGGCAGTAAAGGATCGCAATAGCCCCATGCCGCGATGGTTATTAAACCCGACTAGGGGTCGCATCACGAAGGCTGCTTAACCCGAATAGGCGCCGCTCCACGATGGTGATTTTCATGGGAAAAAGAGGCCAAGGGGAAGTTTAGTCCTTTCCCTTCAACCCCAACCGTCCAAACATGAATTATAACACCCAAAAGGGCATTATTTAGCTACTTTTCATCATCAAAACCTCACGTAAACCCTCCCCTTTCCCCAAGAACAATTTCAAGCTTTTTTCTCTTAAGAACACAAGTATTAAAGCTTCAAATTCAAGATTTCTTAAAGAATCCAAGATTTCAAATTTTCCCAAGTTCAAGAATCTTTAAGAAATCATCTATTAAGATATGTGGGGTTATGAACAAGGATATCCTTTCACCCTTGTGCCTAAATTGCATGATTTTAAGATTTCTATTTGCTTGTTTTGAAGTAGGGTTCATACCCAAGTTTCTATATTCTTGAAGCATGTGATTATCATGAGATTTAAAGCTTTAAGTTTATCAAGAAGTGCTTATGTTTATGTTTTTAACTTACAAGATTTATTTTATGAATTAAATTGCATTATCTTGACTTGATATTATTGAAGTATTTCAAGATTGTTATTGAGCATAAAGTTTTGTTATGAATTGACTTGAGTTTAAAGAATGGTTTTTAAGCCCTAAGTTTGAGTATTGAGACTTCAAGAAGATTATGCTTTCAAGTATTCTTTGATAAGCTTATTTCAAGATTTAAGAAAGAATTGACATTTTGATCCTCGGCTAAGAAATGGAATCCACATTTATTTATTTTGATTACAGTTTAAAGCAAAGAG
Organism: Capsicum pubescens; assembly: GCA_030864215.1. Classification (NCBI taxonomy): domain Eukaryota; kingdom Viridiplantae; phylum Streptophyta; class Magnoliopsida; order Solanales; family Solanaceae; genus Capsicum; species Capsicum pubescens. The sequence continues at coordinate 69,700,716 of CM061543.1, read as the reverse complement.
AAACATAACTGGTTTTCACAATAAACCCTTATGCTATTTTAAGTTTAAGTAATATAGGAGTAGGATTTAGCACCGAGTTGGGTATGAGGTCAAGGTCACATGCCCCAGAACTACGTGCCATCGTAGTTTTTAATGCCCATAGTGGGTTCAGTATAGTGATCACTCTAGTTTAAGTTCTATTCCGACGGCAAGGATAAAACAACTCTCTCCTAACGTAGGTAAGAGACGTCGGACTCCATGATAGCTCACATGGTTTATGTCGGTTAGAAGTACCTCCCAAAATAAAGAGTAAAAGTACAACTTTTAGAACTAAGTGTTATCGCTCATAAGATTTATACAGTATGCTTTATTATTCATGATTTATGATTTTCAGCTTTCAGTTATTCAAGCTCAAGGTGAGTCATTTACATTTAGCATGCATTATTTTAAAGTCTATCAGCTTATTAAGTTTTTTTTTACTTATGCATTTACTCCTAAATATTCAGTACATTCCAGAAGTACTGACCCATATATATGCCTATGTGCTACATTGTCTCAAAATGTAGGTACCAGTTGTAGCTCATACATCATCATCAGACAGTTTGCAGCTTCCAGTTAGTAGGTGAACAGTTCTTTTGGTTCAAGGACTTGAGTCAACTCTAGTTCTAGTAGAATTTCTTTTTATTCAGCTGTATTGATTAGGGATCGTTGGGGGTCATGTCTCGGCTACCCATAGTCAGTATTAGTAGAGGCTTCATAGATAGTCAGTAGAGTTGTTATATTTGATTTCAGTTTTGTTTTGTATGACCAGAGTTGTAATCGTTTTAAATAGTTTTGTTTTAAAAATGTTCAACTAAAGATTTCTCTTCCGTTTATTACTGCAAGTTTTATGTATTTATATCAGTTGCTCAAGCAGTATGCCAGTATAGGGTTAGCTTGGGATCACTTGTGGTCGTAGGCACCGTGTGATGTCCAGAGGGTTGTCTCGGGGCGTTATAAACTTGGTATTAGAGCCCAGAATTCAAGTTTCCTAGGGTTTCTATAAAGTCGTGTCTAGTAGAGTCTTGTGGAACGGTACAGAGATATTTGTACTTTTCTTCAATAGACTATAGGGTATTTAAGAAATTTTTCCCTTCTTCATGCTCTAGATTGTACTGTAAAGTTGCTCTTTCAAAAACTTATGTTGGCTCGTGTGTAACTCCATAATTCTCCATCTATAACCTTCCGAGATAACCTGAGTACTAGATTCCAATTTCTCCCAAGATGATGCTCTCAAATTTACTATCAGTAACTTCAGAAGCTACACAAGGGGCTTGAGACGAGCTCGCTAATGTGTTATAAGTCCCTTATGTTGAAATCTTATGTCCTCATCTATATGAGTTATTCAATTAAGACAGAACAAGATATGTATTCAGATTCCTCATTAACCTTTCAAAGCAGATAGTGCTCATAAGAGGAGATAGTAGGAATCTAGGTTGTTAATTAGAGTTTGCATTTCGATGAATATTATGACATTGAGTGTTATGTTTCATAAGTATTAGAACCTTCTTATAGTTGGAAGTATGGGTTTAGAAGTGTAGTGACAAGAAAGATTGTAATGGCAATTGATTGAATATATATAGATAAACTTTTGCATACGATCGAGTTAGTAGTGAGGTGATAGGTCTTTATGTGTTAGTTTAGGGGTAATGAATATGGTACAGGTTTCTTAGTTGAAGGTAGAGAAGGAGTTATTGATGGTATTTATTTTTTTAGAAAAGTATAGGTTATTGATGAAAGTATTTGGTGGTTGAGTATTGTGAATTTAGGCTTATAAAACTATGAAAGAATTTTAGGTGTATAGATGGGTGAATAGTCATAATGCGTAGAAGGAGGATGTGCTAACGGATTTTAATAAGACATACCATAAGATTATGATCGATTATTATTGTTACGAGGTTCTAGTGGACTAGTGCTTCTTGGTATTTTATTTTATGGCTCTCGAGTGAGAATAGTACGTGAGGTTGTGTTATTATTATGTCTAGCACTAGACACTAAGTTTGAATAGTGGATGATCATCAAGGCGGAAATAATGATTGCTTAGTTAGTGATGTTATTTATATGAAGGTGAACCAGTAATCTTGAAATAATGTATGGAAGAATTTAAGATCATTTATTTGATATTAAGTATGATGTTGTAGGTATGATGTAGAGGTGTGCACAAGGTGATATGGGTTGCATTATTTTCTAAGGTTATTAAGTATTGTGTATGATTTAGAGATGTGATATTGGTAGTCAATGTTGGAAGTCAGTGTAGTTCATTACAGGTCTGGGGATATCCATGTTAAGTGTTAGAATCTAAGTTTGAATCTTTGAAGATTGAGCTAATAGAAAGTAGATTTGAAGCACTAGATGGCGTGAACTCATGGTATGGTGATACTCTTGAAAATTCTAAGTTAGTCAGTGTTTGAGTTATTATATGATGACTATTAGGTCTATATAAAGATAAGAGTTGTATCTCAGAAGGAAGTATTAGCAGTGGGTTTTACACTTCAGGTGCAGTCTTTCAGGGTAAGTATAGTAGTTACGTTTATTGTTATATCCCAGACTCTAGAGTATAGTGATTGTAGTTCAGTTTATAGTTTATTAAAGGGATCCACAAACTTAGAATAATGGTTAAAGCTAAGGGGGAGATGGTAGAATAAGAAACCAAGTCAGGCTTTCAGATTTTAGTAGTGATCCTAGTGAGTCCAAGAAAAGCAATAAAGGAGGAAGGTACCCGATCCATTCTTATTTCAGGGCAAATTATTGTACTTCAGTCATTATGATATCTACTCAAGCCTTACATGTCAGCTCCATGATCATAGCTCATATTCATACACTTTCCATGGAATCATATATGCTTTTAGTCCCTAGTATAAGGAGTTCCAACTCACTCAATGGTACGAATCATATTTTATGAATTTATAAACTCCAAACTCAGGTCATGCAGTTCATGACTCATGTAATTATGCTTCACAGTAAGCTCAGTTCCTAGAACTCACGGCCTCAGTTAAGTGTCCAAGCTATACATAGTATTCTTTCATATTCCAGGTCCTCATGTTCTAATCCTTCAGTGACCTCTCCTTATGAATTGATAGTGGTGATGCGTAATTTTTTAGAGAGGAAAGAGTAAATTTCTCATGTTGGGGAAAGATTATTGTGTGCTTGTTTTATCTCAGGTTATAAGTGTGAAGAATGATTAAGGTAGAGTTTTTTTATGTACGTCATGGTTAGTTGAAATTTCATGTGTGCTTTATTGGGAATGGTGCATGGAAGTAGTTATTGATAAAGGTTTAGAGATCATGAGAAAGATGCTTTTATGGGTGTTTGCTTAGAAGTTCGTATGTGGTTATAATGATAGGCTTGAATGTCATTTTGGTATATAAGTGGATGGGTACATTGTGTGCTAGTGAATTCCTAGTAAGAGGATTGCATTTGGTTATTGAAGGGGTAAGAAGAGTTATTCTTGAAATATGAAGTTGTGAAAATGCATGGGGTATTGAATTTATGGTTCAGACTAGTGTTATGATGTTATGTGTAGTACATTGTAGATTTGAGTAAGCTTGAATATAGTAAGAGAATTTTGTTCAGCTCATACTTCAGTAGATAGGGTTATCAGTGTCCGTCTGAATATTATAAGTAGCCTCAAGTGAAGTGCAGTATTGATGGGGAACATATAGTCAAGGGAGTAGTTAAGGAGTATGTCTAAGCTTGAAAGTGGCAGTAGAATTGCCTAAGGCCTAGTAATTCTACCCCAACTTATGTTTCATAGGCCTATGTTCCATGTTACAGTTTTATAGCTATATTAAGATTCCTTGCTCAGATATTTTATTCAGATCATGCTCAAGAATTCTTTCTTTCCTAATGTTATTAGAACTTTTCTCAAAGTGTGTTGAAGGAATACTCCAGTTGAGTATAAGCTTTTAGTATAATTCAGTCCGTATATCCAACAATCCAGTTTAGTATTCAGACAGAAAAGTTCCTATGATTTTCCATCTTTCCTATTTCTAAGGTAATTCATTCACGTCCATGTAAGTTGTGAATTCAGTTCAGTCTAAGCAACATTTTTTAGATTCATCTAGTAAGTCACGACTTAGTTCATAAGTGTTCACTATGTATATGATCTCAGTTTTCCAAGTATATGATCTCAGTATTCCAGCTTAGACTGTGTAATACCCCTTGTATGACCTTGGTCGCCATGATTCATGTTTCTATTGCATCATTTATCACTTTGAAGTTCTATATGTATGATTGTATCATGAATATTTCAAGTGAGTTCTAAACTCTCAACATGAATCAACTTTTTACAGTCAATAAAGTCAAGTCAGCTCAGGAACCAGTTTCATGATGAAAGTTCTAATGTTTCAGCTCAGCTACATCCGCCATTAATAGACATGTCATGTGTATATTATTAAACACTTCTAATACTTCAATAAGTTCCTATCCATCATTCAAGGTCACGAGGGATGCTTAACCCAACTAGGGGTCACGTCATGATGGTGATTTGCATGGGAAAAAGAGGCCAAGGGGCAGTTTAGTCCTTTCCCCTCAACCCAACCGTTCAAACACAAATTATAACACCCAAAAGGGCATTATTTGCCTATTTTCATCATCAAAACCTCAAGTAAATCCTCCCCTTTCCCCAAGAATAATTTTAAGCTTTTTCTTCTCAAGAACACAAGTAATACAGCTTCAAATTCATGATTTCTTCAAGAATCGAAGATTTCAAGTTTTCCCAAGCTCAAGAATCTTCAAGAAATCATCTATTAAGGTATGTGGGGTTATGAACAAGGGTATCCTTTTACCCTGGGGCCCAAATTGCATGATTTTAGGATTTCTATTTACTTGTTTTGAAGTAGGGTTCATATTCAAGTTTCTATATTCTTGAAGCATGTGATTATCATGAGATTTAAAGCTTTAAGTTTATCAAGAAGTGCTTATGTTTATGTTTTTAAGTTACAAGATTTTTATTATGAATGAAATTGCACTATCTTGACTTGATAATTTTGAAGTATTTCAAGATTATTATTGAGCATGAAGTTTTGTTATGAAGTGACTTGAGTTTAATGAATGAATTTTAAGCCCTAAGTTCGAGTATTGAGACTTCTAGTAGATTTTTCTTTCAAGTATTCTTTGATAAGCTTATTTCAAGATTCAAGCAAGAATTGATCTTTTGATCCCCGGCTAAGAAATGGAATCCACATTTATTCATTTTGACTATAGTTTAAAGCAAAGATAAGCATAACTATTTTTCATTATAAGCCCTTGTGCTATTTTAAGGTTAAGTAATATGGGAGTAGTATTTAGCACTGAGTTGGGTATGAGGCCAAGGTCACATGCCCCAGAACTACGTGCCACTGTAGGTTTTAATGCCCATAGTGGGTTTAGTATAATGATCACTCTAGTTTAGGTTCTATTTCGATGGAAAGGATAAATTAACTCACCCAACATAGGTAAGAGACGTTGGACTCCATGATAGCTAACATGGTTTATGTCGGTAAGAAGTACCTCCCAAAAGAAAGAGTAAAAGTACAACTTTTAGAATTAAGTGTTATGGCTCATAAGATTTATACAGTATGCTTTATTATTCATGATTTATGATTTTCAGCTTCCAGTTATTCAAGCTCAAGGTGAGTCATTTACACTTAGCATGCATTATTTTAAAGTCTATGAGTATATTAAGATTTGTTTTACTTATGCATTCACCCCCACATACTCAGTACATTCCAAAAGTACTGATCCATATATATGCCTATATGCTACATTGTCTCATAATGTAGGTACCAGTTGTAGCTCACACATCATCATCAGACAGTTTGCAATTTTCAATTAGTAGGTTAAAAGTTCTTTTGATTGAAGGACTTGAGTCAACTCTAGTTCTAGTAGCATTTCTTTTTATTCAGTTGTATTGATTAGGGATCACTGGGGGCCATGTCCCAGCTACCCATAGTCAGTATTAGTAGAGGCTTCGTAGACAGTCAGTAGAGTTGTTGTATTTGATTTCAGTTTTATTTTGTATGACCAGAGTTGTAATCGTTTTAAATAGTTTTGTTTTGAGCATGTTCAACTAAAGGTTTCTCCTCCTCTTATTACTTCAAGTTTTATGTATTTAAATCTGTTTTTCAGGCAATATGCCAGTATAGGGTTTTCTTGGGATCATTTGTGGTCCTAGGTACCGTGTGACGTCCAGGAGGTAGTCTCGGGGAATTACCTCGATAAAATGGAAGTCATCGGATCAAGCCATAAAAATAGTCACTTGCAGAAATATAAGATAAGGTTATGTACAATAAATCTTTATGGTTCATCTCTTCTCTGAACCTGATGCATAGAAGAAGTTTTAATGCACCAGATTGTCCTTTCAATATAATTTCAAAGAGGTTTTGTGATCTTTCTAGTATAATCGTAAGTTAAATAATTTGATTTTACTCTTTATTACTATCTATTTTCTTCTTACAATTAGTAGATCATATATTTTGATATCAAGAGTAGCTTTAATATTTTTCCATAATTTGGGTTCTAAAAACAATGATTGGTAGTATATCTTTATGAAAAATTGAAAAACATTCAAATTTCAAAATTAAAATTTAGTAGAAAATTATATTAAATGAAGTCCCCGAAAAATAGATTTATTGACTTTAAAGATATGTCTTATCGCTTCTGCTAAAATTAGATTTTTCCATATATATATATATATGTGTGTGTGTGTGTGTGTGTGTGTGTGTGTGTGTCAGTATCGTTACTACCTAAAAACTCTCAAGTGATGAAAATTAGAGGAAAAAATAAAGTGAAGTGTTAATAATGAAATGGATTAGAATTTAGAGAGCTAATCTATCTGGATTTGGAGACTAAAAAAATGTTAAATATATTTTCAACATTTAGTTATTAGAAAAAAATGCAGTATTTTTTGAGAATGTGAAGCGCAGATAAGTTATCTAGTATTTAATAACTTTAAAGTTAAAAGACAGAAAGTAGAATAACATAAGATGTTTTTATATTAGAAAAATAATCTAATGAACCCTTCCACTTGTCTGAGATTGTATTTTAGAATCTTCTACTTAACTCCTTACCAATTGAACCCTTAAACTCATTAAAATACAATACTTAAAGCCCCTTTGACTTCATCTATATTTCAAACACACAATAAAAACAACAATTCATCATCCACATCAGATGTTTAATGCCACGTCACCTATTTTTATGTTATTTTAAAAAATTTATACAGTATCTCTATCCTTAACCGCTTGTCTCCATTCCTTCCACCACTTCAATCACAGTGAACACCTTTCTTCCATTAATGCCAACAAACAATCGCTAAAATACTTTAATATTTTCTAGCATCTTCATACAATTATGCACAATTGCACTCTTCAACTGCAATTCAAATTTTCAATTTCTCTATAAGACGAAATCGGACGAGGAGTTCACCAAACGTGGATCGACCAAAGAAAGTTCAAGGATTTTAGCCAAAATTTCCACAAAATTGAACGTGTAAATTTGTAATTGAAAATAAAAACAACTGTATATCCATTTTCATAAACGACTTAAAATTGGGGATCAGATCAGTTAAAAAAAACTAAAGCAAAATGAGAGTCTTGTGATGCCTTGGCTGAAAAACCACCCTTAAAATCTAGAAGACACGAAATGGGTGGCTAGGGACTACAAAAAGAAAGGAAGTAGAAAAACAAGAAGAAGTGGTTGATGGGGTTTAATACCCCAAAATCCAAGCCAATTTAGCGTCATGTTTCAAGCTCATGCATAGTACATTATGGCTCTTTGATAGTTTTATGAGTTAGTTTAATGTATACTAAGGACTCAAATAACTCCCAGCTGTTAAAGGAATCAAAATATTCCTTACCGGTTGAATTTTTGATAGGAATGTTGTTTTAGTTAACTTCAAATGAGCATATCTTTTGCTATACTCAGAATTTTCTAGCACAAGACCCACCAAATGATAGAAAATTGAATTATATTTCTAACGACATAAATTTTGCCCAAATCCAATACTCGGATAAGAAGTTATGAAACTTTAGGTGCATGACAGTAGTCCAACGCAATAAGGCCACGTCGCGGTGATGGAAAAATTCACGTTTGTCATTTTCTAGTGTTCCATCACGATAAGAACCGTATCGAGCCGATGTATTATTTTGCGTTCGTCTTTTTCCAATGGATCATCGCGATGGCGCCGCGTCGCGCGAAGGGCCAAATTCGCATTCAGTGGGGTACCACGATCTCGCCGCATTGTGCCAAGGTTCCAGTTCAGGATGGTCCCTTTTCCAGTGGCCCGATACGATTGTACCGCGTTGCGCCGGATGTCAAAATTGGGATTTTGAGTTCAGTTTTGTGTTTTTAATTTTCAAGGGCATTTAAGTCCTTTTCCCTCACCCCATTCGGTCCAAACACGGGATTTAAGTCCTAAAGAGCACTAATTGCTCATTATTTTCACAATTTACTCAAATTAAAGTAACCCTCTTTGAAGAACAGACCCTAGCCTTCAAAATTCAAGATCAAATCTTAAGAATTCACCGTCAATACTCATGAATTCATCAACCCAGGTATGTTAAGTGTTCATCCATGGGTTCCTTTCACCAATGGAGTCCAAGTATCCAAGTTCTAATTCAAAGTTGAGATCTTTACAAGTTATTATGATTTTAAATTGTGATTTTAACCATGAATTCCCATGAATTACAATTCTTTACCATGTTTACATGAAATTGTTGTTGTTATTAAAATCCACATGTTTTAATATTGATATTCACTAATTTAAACCATAATTAGTGATCATGATGATAAAACCATGCTATTTCTACAAGCTTTAAGCTATTCTCATGCCTAGCTTAAACTATGAATATCAAGTGTTTGATGGAATGCCTACAAGAATGAATTTTGAATGATGTTTTCATATTATGTCCCCCAAGTTTTAGTACTATATCACTATGATTGCTATCGAATCCTGGGGGTTATGAATACCCGAAAACATAGTTGTTTACCTAGTCTCAGTATCTTCAAAATAGTTTCAGAATATGCTATGAGCATTATCAGTTCAGTCAATTATCATAATCAGTTAATTTTAGAACAGTTCAGTATTTCGAGTTAGTTCAGTTGGGAGTAGGATTTAGCACCGAGATAACCCAGTAGTTTAGTTGGGAGTAGGATTTAGCATCAAGAGAACCCAGGGATAGGGGCTCACCTGCCAGTTGAGGGTGCTACCTTAGTAGCAGTACCGGCATTCCAAAACTATGTAGCCAGCGTAGGTTGAGGTGTTAACCTACCAGTTGAGGGTTGATCTCATACGGGTACCTACCAGTTGAGGGTAACCCTTAGTTTTTCAGAACAACACTTTAGTGGATCCACATAGTTAGTATTAGTACCCGGGGTACGGTACTGACACCCTTCCAACTAGGGTCATAGATTGGACCCCAAATTGCTCATTGGGGCATGTAGGTTAGATGACAACTCCCACAGTCTCAGTCCAGTAATCAGCTCAGCAATTCAATTTTAGTTGTTTGACCATAGCATACAGATATTAGTAATTTAGTTATCAGATTTCTGATATAAGCCTAAAGTGCATAAGGATTACAAAGACTTCTCAAAGGACCAAGCTTGGAATTGGCAAGACATTTGAGACCCTTTTGGAATCCTTCTCAAGCTGTGACTAAAATGAAAGGGGAGAAGTCTTACACTCAAGAGGCGCCTAATTACTAAGGGAATGAAGGTCTTTACACTACAAAAGGCCACACTCAAGAGGCATCTTTCCTAAGCTCTCATTAAGGGCATTTTTTTCAATTGTTATGTAATAGTATAAATAGATATTTTATCTTCCATTCTCATTAGTTTTTTAAGAATATTGAGAGATTTCTCTTTAGTTGAAGTTCATAGTCTCTTAGTTTAGGTAGAAACTGAAATTAAGAGTTTAATACAATTGATGGATTTCATTTGTGTTGAACATTTGGAAAGAAAGGTGTGCTTGAGAAAGTGTGAGTCCTTTGGGTCACCTAAGAGAGTGGTTTGAGCCTACATTGGTGATGTGTGTTTGAAGGTTTGATACACCTTCTAGTGCTATTCATTGGTGGAAGTGAGGGTCTCTCTACTATCTTTACTTTATGCATCTCTTCTTCATCTCAATTCTTCTAAGTGTGTTGCTTTTCCTTTTGTGTGCTTGCTGATTTTTGTGTTTTTCATCCCATTTTCATGTGTTGATAGTCCTTTAGGATATCATTTGGTATCAAATCCTTGTTTAGGGGTGTTCCTACATCTCTAAATCTCGGTTTTAGTGTCCTTATTAAGAAAATCTCACAAAAAAAAGTCCAAAAAATCTAAAAATCACAAAAAAATGGTGTCTAGTGTTGTATTGTATTAGATACGAATTTAGAACCTTAGATATACATGATTTTACTTTGTCTTTGAAGTTTCTTGTACTAGATCCTTGCAATCTAGTACCTAGGGAGTCTAGATCTACTTTTAGAGTGAAGTTTGGTTGAGTTTAAGCTAAGATCCACCATGGCTATGGAGTTTTGAAGCTTTTTGAGCTAGATCTGAAATTGGCTTGGTGATTTCGATGAGTTTTGTGGCTGATTTTTAGTTGGTTGAGTTTTTTTTGGCTTAAGGAACCTAGATCTACAAAAAAATCCAGATTTGGGGTTCATTTGCTTGTTGGTCAAACTTGGTCAACACTTGAATATTCATCTTGTTCATCCATGATCTTCATATCTTACTGAAGAAGAATATTCAAAGTGTTTGTTTAATCCAAAAGGAGAGAGTAAAGGGAGTGTGCTAGTTGTTTGTACAAGAATATTCCCTAGCATATTCTAAGTCTTCCAAAAAGGAAGAGGGGATAAGGGGACAAGCAAGTACACTTGAAAGTACAAGGGGGGACCAACTCATTTTGAATTCATTTGAAGCTCCAAAAAGGCTTCAAAACCTTCATTTTTTCCTCTAAACCGAAATCCTTTAATCCCTAAAGGAGTGCTTGCCAAAACAAAGATTTGGGTAAATTGAAAATTTGAAAAATGACAACCAACCACGTAGTACCACATCATCACTTGTGATCAACCAAATTCCTCTCTAAAATTAGATTTCTTAGTTTCACCTTTTTTTATTCTAGTCTCTTTTAAGCTAATTAAAACACTAATTAGCAAGCTAGTAAGTTCCTACTAGATTGGTAATTAGTCTAGAGTTCGTTTAATTTGTGTCTTCGGTTTTTGTGTGCTTTTCTCATTTCAAAGTCGTATCGTTTTGTTAGTTCAAGTTCGTACATACTTTATTTGAGTCATTTCAAACAAAGATCAATTCCGGAGCAAAGCTTCTCACCACTCAAGTAACTTGCCAAGTATTGCCAATTATCCAACACTTGTGAAGCCAAGTGTGAGGTGAGGTTGAGTGAGAGTGTGGTGAGGCTTTTGAACTAATTTGTTTGTTCGTTTTGTAGGTGTTATCTTTTCTATTTTTTGCTTTTGTTAGGTAAAATTGTAATGGAATCCGAAGGTACCACATTCTAACCTTTGGGAAATGAAGCTTTGGGAGTCTTGTTGGCTCGGATTGATGCATTTTCCTGAGATATGAAGAGTGATAATGATGCTTTGAGGAGTAATATATATGCTTTTAGGAGAGATATGAAGGGTTATATGGGATCAATGAGGGGTGACATGACTAGAATAAAAGCGGGGGTTGATATACTATATCCACCAAACCCTCCATAATTGAACCAAGTACAACAAAAGGGACTTGGTACTCAAATGCTACCCCAAAATTCGAACTATCAAATCCCAAACCCAATTAACCAAAGACCTTATCCTTTTCTCCAAATGCCACAAAACCAAAATCTCCCCATCCAAGTAGAAGAAGAGGAGGAGTTAGAAACTAAAGAGAGTGAGGCTAAGCCTCAATATGGAGAGAAAATGGATGGTGAGATACAAGGAGGATATGAAGAAAGGAGGGGAAAGGAAAGGGAAGCCACGGGTAGTGAAATTGGAAGGGAAAAGGAGCAATTGATTGTGAATCTTGTCCACAAAGGATCCTTGTTATTCACTACCCCAAATTCTAGCACTTTGCCTAGTATTGATTCTTCTTATGTGCAGGTTCAAGATCATATATTCTCAAAGAAGAATCCAAAGAGAGTTCCACAAACTCATATGGTTGATGAGTTAACGGAACCTTTGGCCGAAAGTTCCAATCTAGGAACAAGTGATGAAAAAATAAATCCAAGGGGATATCTTGGCATACTTCATTGTGAAGTAGAGCATGAGGGATGCCATGATTCAAAACCAAGTGAAGAACACACTTCCCACGATCTAGAAGGTAATAAAGCTATCTTCTACACCTCTAGAAACTTGAATTGTTGTGATGTGGCTAATAGTGGCCAAAGTGGTGTAGTTTTAGATTTTCTTAGTGAAGAAGTATGTGAATCTTCCTTTTGTGATACTCTTGGTGTTTTTAGGTTTCATAAGGACCAAACTTTTGTTGTGAGTATGCAAGCACTAGTTGATCCTTTAGATGACAAAATCAATTCTTTTCGTAAGAATGATTTGTGTCCATCTAGTGCTAGCACTTATGACTTGAATAAGGTTCCTTTACCAAGTGACAAGAGTATTCATACACTAGTTGGCCCTTGTGAAAGCCGAGGTGAGTCTATGTTGGTATGTGAGTTGCCAACAACTAGTGAGGATGTGAATGATGATCAACCTACTCACGAATGTAGTCCACTACTTGAGCATATGTGTGGTATGTTTGATAAGTCTCAAGTTAGTGATGAAGTTGATCATGGTATTGGAGATAATTCTTTGAACATGTTGTATGATGAAAGCCATATTGATAGCTTTGCTCAAAGAAACCAAGAAAAGGCACAATCGGGTGAAGATGACCTTGAATTACTTGAATATTTAGGAAACTCAAATTGTGATTGTTCTTGTGAACATGTTTTTTTGTGTGATCCCTTTGTTGATCATGGTGATTTATATCTATGTGGGGATTACTCTCTTAAAATAAAAAGTGGTGCATGCTTAGAAATTCCATCTAATTATTCTTTGTGTGTTTCCTATGTTGAGCATCCTAGTGGTGATAAACTTGGAACTAGTGAGTACTTTCATAAGGGCACCATAGTTGAAGTTGATTTATGTGACACCTTTCTATACTCTCTATTTGCCTTTGATAAGGTGTATGCTATTGTAGAGAGTATGTCTTTTAGATTGGGCGAAGCCTATGGGGAAAAAGAGTATTGTCTAGATCCATGTCTAAGGCCACTCTTTCCATTTGACCCCGGTGCCAAATATGGATATGATGACGCTAGCACACCCAACTTGTTGCTTGGTCTACATGACAAGCAAAGTATTATTCTTGAAAATCCAAGGAAAAATGTGTCATTGTTGTCTTGGGATAATGCTTCTAAGTGTGCATCCTTGCTTGACACACTTGTGCTTGAATTGAATGAATCCCAACTTGTGGAGGCCAAGTTTATGTTTCACTTAAAATAAGTAAGCCATATGTGTTTAAATGACTTAATTCCAACCCTATATGTTAAAACTATTAAATCAATTGGCATTCTTATAGAGGATAGCACCTTGGATGATGCCTTTACACTTGATGCCTTCCTATACTACCTCTTTGCTTATGACGATATCCATGCTAGTCTTGAATTTATTTTATGTAGGGGTAGGACATTTGTTTGTTGGTCCACTTGGATTTACAATGTTATATGGCTTTTATAGACCTTTTTAGTTGCCTTACCTCTTGATGTTTGCCTTAGCCGTGTCCTTTGTGATTCTTGTGGTAGGTGTTTCATGATCACAATGAAGGATAGTTGGTTGTATTTCAAATGTGTACCTCCTTAGAGTGTTTCTTTGAACTTGTGTGTTGAAAACCATGACATTAACCTTGTTCATAGTGACATTATGTATGGTGTAGTTGCGTGTAATGTCTTAGATGATTGTGAACTGGATCCCCTAGTAAAAGGGATGATTAGTCTCGGTTTATGCCCTTGGTTCTTTCGACCCTTTGATTCCGGTGCATTCTTGAAGTATGGAAGGGATAGCCTCAGATTATGTCCATCCATTTTTTATGTTGATCCTATTTATTTTCTTTGTTCTATTTATGCTAAGTCTTTCCTGTCACATATAAAGGACCCATGGATGTATGTCAAGTGTGAGAAACCTTGGCTTGTCTATACAACCTGTGGTACTAATGCTAACCCTCCTCCCTTGAGGAATGGGTGTTTGTTTTCCCTCTCTTTAGTTTTGCAAGATCTGAATTTGAGGACAAATTCCTTTCAAGATGGAGAGGATGATACAAGCCAAAAGTGCATAAGGATTGCAAGGACTTCTCAAAGGACCAAGCTCGGAATTGGCAAGATATTTAAGACCCTTTTGGAATCCTTCTCAAGTCGAGACCAAAATGAAAGGTGAGAAGGAAAGAGTACACTCAAGAGGCGCCTAATTACTAAGGGCATAGAGGTCTTTACACTACAAAAGGCCACATTCAAGAGGCGCCTTTCCTAAGCCCTCGTTAAGGGCATTTTTGTCAATTGTTATGTAATAGTATAAATAGACATTTTAGCTTTCATTCTCATTAGTTTTTAAAGAATATTGAGATATTTCTCTTTAGTTGTAGTTCATAGTCTCTTAGTTTAGGTAGAAACCGAAATTGAGAGTTTAATACAATTGATGGATTTCATTTGTGTTGAACATTTGGCAAGAAAGGTGTGCTTGAGGAAGTGTGAGTCCGTTGGGTCACCTAAGAGAGTGGTTTGAGCCTATATTGGTGATGTGTATTTGAAGGTTTGATACACCTTCTAGTGTTATTCATTGGTGGAAGTGAGAGTCTATCTACTATCTTTACTTTATGCATCTTTTCTTCATCTCTTTTCTTATAAGTGTGTTGCTTTTCCTTTTGTGTGTTGCTGATTTTTGTGTTCTTCATCCCATTTCTGTGTGTTGATAGTCCTTTAGGCTATCAATTTCAGTACCTCGGTTTACAAATTATAATCAAAACATGTTTATGCTTGGACACGCATTCTCAGTATTTACAGATTTCATGCATTCTAAGTATTTACAGATTTCACGCATTCTCAATATTTATAGATTTCATGCATTCTTAGTATTCACATATTACACGCATCTTCAGTATCTATAGATTCCATGCATTCTATTCAGTATGTCATGCTATTTATTCAGTTAGTTACTATTTATGCGCATGAAACCATGCATATCAGCCTACCTTATTTAGCATACCGGTACATTCAAAGTACTGATCAATACTCTTTTCTTCCGCTATGATGTATCATATTATAGGTTTGGATGCTCAATTCTCAGATCGCGCATAGACTTTCCAGATTTTCAACCGTAGCAGGGGTGAGTCCTCATATTTTGAGGATGGGCTATATTTACTTTCAGGTTTTCAGTTCTGTAGTTAGTTGGGATCTGTCTCATCAACTCATATTTAGTCAGTTTTAGAGGCTTTTAGACATTTCAGGCAGACAGTCAGTTTTTTCATTATTTTATCAGTTTCAGACAGTTATTTTCAGACAGTTGTTGTTTTTTTCCAGATTCATGATTTAGAAATGCTTTATTATTTAAAACCTTATAGTTTATCAATTGTTCTTCTGCATATGTTATTATATTATTCAGTTCTCACAGCAGGTAGTAGCTCATGAGTTAGCTTGTGGTCCCTCGGGACTGTAAACACCATATGGCGCCCAGGGTGTACTCCCAGGGCATTACAAACTTGGTATTAGAGCCTAAGGTTTTAAAGTGTCCTAGGAATCCTGAAAACCGCATCAAGTAAAGTCTTGTGCATGGGTGTTAAGCGCGCCATACTTAAGGGCAAAAGGCTATGAGGCATTTTAAGAAATGTTTTCCTTTTTTTAGTGTTCATGTCGTGCGACTGAGTATGATTGACATGTTAAACTCTCTATCTAATACTAGACATGCATGGCCCGTGTCAGAATGGACCCAACATTAAGATATTTATTTGTCTTTTCAATCTTGATATATTTAAATAAAAAAATTTAATAAAAGGATTGCATATGTTTTCTAGGATTCATCCGGAATCTAGCATGAGTTCAACATATATTATTTTAATATGTATTTAGATAATTTAAGTTGTTAACTATTGTAATTTATAATATTTTTTATGTATTTTTCAAATTAATAGACGTTACTTTTCTTGTCCAAATTTTTGTGGCATTGATAGTCAATTATATTTTAAAAATAATTTAAGTTTTTAATTATTGTGATTTATAATACTTTTCTTGTATTTCAATTTCAGTGACACTAATATAATTTCAAGAGCCGACCAAATATTTTATATCTTTTAAATTTTTTAAGTTGTTGATTATTGTGATTTCTAGTATTTTTCATGTAATTTTTTTGAAATATATAACATATTAATTGTTTTTTAGATATTTTAAGTTTTTTACAATTGTAATTTATAATACTTTTTATGTAATTTTTGAATAATATATGTTACTCTCCTTGTCCAGAGTTTTATGTCGATAATAGTCAATTATATTTTTTAAATAATTTAAATTTTTTATCATTGTGATTTATAATATTTTTTCTAGCTCAACTTATGTGCCATAATGCTTAAATTACCATAATAATTAATTAGAGGTAATATAGTAAAATCATGATTGAGGCAGAAATCAGTCAATTTTTTTAAAAAAAAAATTGCTAATTATTGTTATTTACAGTACTTTTTATTTCATTTTCAAATAATATATGTTGTTTTATATCTTCTTCTGTCTCATCCCAATTTATGTGGCACTAATATAATTTTGATAGTAAATCAAATATTTTATGTTGATATATCATTTCGTTATTCTTATTTTTTTAATACATAAATGACTTATAATAAGGAGTGATTAGTAAAATCATCGTTTGAAAGATGAAAATTTAATTTAAAACATTAAGAGTTAATTTTACATTTTATGTCTATTTTATTTTTCATGAAATATTATTTATTTTTTTAATACCTAAATGACTCATAATAATTAATTAAGAGCGACTGATTATGTTATTACTATAAAAATTAATATAATTTTATCATATCCAATAGTAATCATCTATAATTCGCCGAAATAGTATATTAATTAAATACGGGATGCTATATTTGCATATGCAAAATATGGTATTATTAAACATTATTGGATAGTGCATTATATTTATCTTTCACAATAATAAAATTTTACTATATATTTTTTATTTTATTTTTAACTTGATACATATTGACCCAACATAAATTCTAAGAAAATATTCATTAGAAATTTATTTTATTAAATTAAATTTATTAATTTTTTACTTTAAAAATTTAAAGTTAAGTTTAAATATTAGTATTTCTATATAAGAAAAAATAATTTTAAAAGTTAAATTTACCAAAATAAATAAAAAGATCAATTTTCTATATAAAAGTCAATTAAAATAATAAAATTGATTTACTTTAAATATTTAGTTGCAATTAATTAAGATAATTTTTTATTTTGTCATGATTTATGCTGCACCGATAAAATTTTGAGAGTTGAATAGAACTTTTATCTATTTTTAAAAAGGTATTTTAACTTTTTAATTATTGTGATTTATAATAATTTTTACGTAATTATCAAATAATATACTTACTCCTTGTGTCCCAATTTATGTGGCTTCGATACAATTTTGAGAGTCAACTAAATTTTTTATATATCTTTTAAATATTTTAAGTTGTTAATTATTATGATTTGCAGTACTTTTTTTTAATCTCAATTTATGTGGCATTGCTAAAATTATGAGAGTCAATAAAATTTCTATATGTGGTAACAAATTATTGTGATTTGTGGTAACAAATTAGTTTTGAACACGATAGCTAATTAAATAAAAAAAATTACTTCCAATTTGTAGTTATAGTTAATTAATATAAATTAATAGAATATATTAAATATTTAAATTATTATGATGAAACAATGAAATTATTATATATTGGGGCATGGTATGTAATTAAGTGGGAGTAGAGGGTTTTTTTTGTAAGAGTCAATAAAATTTCTGTATGTCTTTTAAATATTTTAAATTATTAATTATTGTGATTTGTGGTAACAAATTAGTTTTGAACATGATAGACAATTTAAAAAAAAAATACTTTCAATATGTAGTTATAGTTAATTAATATAAATTAATAGAATATATTAAATATTTAAACCATTATGATGAAATAATAAAATTATTATATATTGGGACATGGTATGTAATTAAGTGGAAGTAGTTGGTTTTTTAGTAATTGCAAGATGTAATTAAGTAGAAGTAGTTGGTTTTTTGGTAATTGCAAGAGGTGGTCGAAACCACCTCTTCTATATAATAGAAATATTCTCCTTTCCGTTTACAGAACATGCCTCCCAGAATGACAAATGGAAGAAGAAACGTAAACTAGCCAGCACCTTCGCCCATTCAAGAAGATCCCCTAAATGAGCATGTTTCTCATACAGAGTTCAAAGCTACATTCACTACTCTATATCACTCTGTAGTAGCTCAGAATGCTCATGCAGCTGCTGTTCTTGCCAACCTAGTGGCCAATACTGCCACAGCTAAGATTCGAGACTTTACCCAAATGAATCCTCCTCTGTTCTCAGGATCCAAATCTAAAGAGAATCCACAGAAATTCTTAGACATGGTACAGAAGGTAACACACATTATGGAGATGACTTCTAGTGAGAGTGCTGAATTGGTTTTTTACCAGTTTCAGGATGTGGCTCATACACGGTGTAAGTAGTGAAAGGTAGATAGAGGCGTCGATACAAGGCCTATAGAATGGGAAGAGTTTGCTACAGCCTTCTTAGATAGGTTCTTTCCATTGGAGTTGAGAGAATACAAGGTGTTAGAGTTTATTAACTTGAGGTAAGGCAACATGAGTATGAAGGAGTATTCCCTCAAGTTTACTCAGTTAGCAGCAGGTCTAAGATGAGTAAGTTCGTGTCTAGAGATCTGACAGCGTAGTCAAAAAGTATAGGACTACAATATTGATTAAGGAGATGGACTTGTCTAGGCTTATAGTCCATGCTCAGTAGATTGAAGAGTAGAATACTAAGGAGAGGGAGAGGGAGAATAAGAGGGCTAGAACGGGTAGCTTTAATTTCAATCAGCCAAGGTCGGAACGGTAATCATCCTCAGTTCTATCTGAAATCTTTAGCCCCAACTCTATCTTCAGCCAGTGCTCCCGTGCCTAAATTCAGAAATGCCAATCGAGATAGGGCATCAGGCTCTAAGTCCCAAGGAAATGTAAACAGTGGTCATACAAATCCTCTTTGTAGAAAAATATGGTAGAAACCATCAGGGTGTTTGTAGAGCTGGTAGTGATAGTTGTTTTGGGTGTGGCAAGCCAGGACACAAAGTCAAGGATTGCCCGAAGAGTGGTCAGCAAGGCCCCAGTTTTAGTCAGCCGCCCGACTCAGCACGATGTTGCTTCCAGTGCTACCAGTGGTCAGCATCCAAATAAATTGTATGCCCTTCAGTCCCGACAGGATCAGGAAAATTCTCCTGATATGGTCACTGGTACGTTGAAAGTCTTTCATTTACATGTTTATGCTTTATTAGACCATGGAGCTTCTCTTTCTTTTGTAGTATATAGCCGACAACTTCGGACTCAGTTCAAAAATCTTAGCAGAGCCTTTTTCAGTATCTACCCCAGTAGGTGTCTCTATTGTATCTGCACAAGTATACATGAACTACCCGGTCACAATATCTCAGAAAGTCACTTCAGTAGACCTTGTGGAGTTAGAGATGATAGATTTTGACGTCATTCTCGACATGGATTAGCTCCACTCATGCTGTACTTCAGTTGATTGCAGAAACAGAGTAGTACGTTTTCAGTTTCCAAATGAACCAGTCCTTGAATGGAGGAGTAGTACTACAACTCTTAGGGGTCATCTTATTTCGTACCTTAGAGCGAGAAAAATGACATCCAAGGGGTGTATTTATCATCTTGTCTGAGTCAAAGACTCTAATTCTGAAACTCCTAACCTTGAGTCAGTTTCAGTAGTGAGGGAATTTCCTGATGCATTCCCCGAAGAACTTCCAGGAATCCCTCCCTAAAGGGAAATTGACTTCAAAATAGACCTTCTTCCATATACACAACCTATCTCTATTTCACCATATAAAATGGCTCCAGCTGAACTCAAAGAGTTAAAAGAACAGTTGAAAGATCTCCTAGATGAGTGATTCATCAGGCCCAGTATTTCCCCGTGGGGCGCACCAGTTCTATTCATGAGTAATAAAGACAATTATCTTAGAATGTGTATTGACTACCGTCAATTGAACAAAGTCACAATAAAAAATAAATACCCACTTCCCAGAATTGATGACTTGTTCGACCAACTTCAGGGTGCAGTTATTTTTCTAAGATAGACTTTAGATCTGGATATCATCAGCTCAGAGTCAGAGAATGTGTCAATCTAAAATCAGCTTTCAGAACTTGATATGGTCACTTCGAGTTTCTAGTCATGTACTTTGGTCTCATAAATGCCCCAGCAGCCTTCATGGACTTGATGAACAGGGTGTTCAAACAGTACTTGAACATGTTCATCATAGTCTTCATTGATGACATTCTTGTCTACTCCCGTAATGAAAATGATCATGCAGACCACTTTAGAATAGTATTATAGACTCTTAGAGCCCATCAGTTGTTCGCTAAATTCAGTAAGTGCGAATTTTGGCTAAGATTAGTAGCTTTCCTTGGCAATATTATTTCTGGTTATGGAATTAGAGTTGATTCTCAAAAGACTAAGGTGGTGAGAAATTGGCCCAGAACTATCTCTCCATCAGATATCAGGAGTTTCTTAGGTTTGGCTAGCTATTACCGATGGTTTGTTGAAGGATTTTCGTCTATTGCATCCCTCATGTCCATATTGACTCAGAAGAAAGTTAAGTTTCAGTGGTCAGATTCTTATGAGAAGAGTTTTTAGTAGTTGAAGCCTCGACTCACCACAACCCCAGTTTTGATATTGCCAGATGGTTCAGATGGGTTTGTTATGTACTGTGATGATTCCAGAGTTGGTTTGGGGTGTGTTTTGATACAGAAGGGTAAAGTTGTGGCCTATGCCTTTAGGCAGCTTAATCCCCATTAAAAGAATTATCCCACCCATGATCTTGAGTTAGCAGCTATTGTGTTTTCCTTATAAATTTGGAGGCCTTATCTGTATAGGGTGCATGTTGATGTGTTCACAGATCACAAAAGCTTGTAGTATGTGTTTTCACTGAAGGATTTGAATCTGTGTCTGAGGATATGGTTAAAGTTGCTAAAAGATTATGATATGAGTGTTTTATATCATCCGAGCAAAGCTAATATAGTGGCAGATGCCTAAAGTAGATTGTCTATGGGTAGTGTTGCTCATGTTAAGGGTGATAAGAAGAAGTTAGTTAAAGAAATTCATCAGCTTGCCAGGTTAGGTGTTCATTTGGTTGATTCAGCTGAGGGTAGCATTTGGGTTTAGAATAGTTTGGAATCTTTTT
The DNA here is from genome assembly GCA_030864215.1 of Capsicum pubescens. Classification (NCBI taxonomy): domain Eukaryota; kingdom Viridiplantae; phylum Streptophyta; class Magnoliopsida; order Solanales; family Solanaceae; genus Capsicum; species Capsicum pubescens. The sequence goes on along the minus strand of CM061543.1, from coordinate 69,679,261 downwards.
TGGTTGCCGAAGCGAAAGAAAAGTAGGATAGGGATCCTAGTCAGGTGGAACTGAAGGAGTCAGTCAGAGATCAGAGAGTAGAGGTCTTCTGCCAAGGGGGAGATGGTGTATTGCGTTGCCAGGGTAGACTTTGTGTTCTGTGTGTTGATGAGTTGAGATAGCGAATTCTTACAGAAACACATGGTGCGCGTTACTCGATTTATCCAGGGGCTATAAAGATGTACCATAATCTGCGGGAAATCTATTGGTGGAGTAGGATGAAGAGGGATATTATAGAGTTTGTGGTTAAGTGCTCCACTTATCAGCAGGTTAAGATTGAGCATCAGAAACCTAATGGGTCTATGTAGGAGTTCAGTATTCTCATTTGGAAGTGGGGGTAGTGAACATGGATTTTGTGACAAGTTTGCCTCGTACTCGTCAGCAGTATGATTTGATTTGGTTCATTATAGACAGGATGACCAAATCAACCCATTTCTTGCCAGTTCATACTTCTTATTCTGTCGAGGTTTATACCAAGCTCTATATTAGAGAGTTGGTTAGGTTGCACGGTGTTTTGTTGTATATTATCTCAAATAGGGGTACTCAGTTCACGTCTCACTTTTGGAAAGCTTTTTAGAAGGGTCTTGGTACCCAAGTTCACCTCAGTCCAACCTTTTACCCTCAGACAGATGGTTAGGCAGAGAGGACCATTCAAACCCTTGAGGATATGTTGAGAGCGTGTGTAGTCGACTTTAAGGGCAATTGGGATGACCATTTGCCTTTGATTGAATTTGCGTATACTAACATCTATCATTCTAGTATTTAGATGGCTCCGTTTGAGGTTTTATATAGAAGGAGATGTAGATCTCCGATTGGTTGGTTTGAAGTAGGAGAAACCACTTTGATAGGGCCTGACTTGGTGTTTGATGCTTTATAGAAAGTACAGTTGATTAGGGAGAGGCTTAAGGAAGCCCAGAGCCGACAAAAATCTTATGCAGATATGAGAAGGAAATATCTTTAGTTTGAGATTTGTGATTTCGTATATCTAAAAATCTCTCCCATGAAGGAAGTAAAGAGGTTTGGTAAGAAGGGGAAGCTTATTCCCCGATATATTAGCCATTTCAGAATTATGAGCCATTTTGGAAAGGTGGCTTATGAGTTTGAGTTGCCTGCAGACTTAACATCAGTGCACCCAGTAATTCGTATCTCTTTGTTGAAAAAGTGCATAGGTGACCCAGCAGTTGTAGTCCCCGTAGAGAGTGTAAATATTTAGAACAGTCTTTCCTACGAAGAAATTCCAATTGAAATCCTTGATCGACAAATTCGTAGACTAAGGAACAAAGAAGTTTCCCTAGTCAATGTTCTTTGGCAGAATCAGTCCATTGAGGGATCCACTTGGGAAGAAGAAGAAGATATGCGGACCAAGTACCCTCATCTTTTCTCCGCAAACTCAGACTCATCTTAAGGTAACAATCTTCTTAGAACTTCTCATTCCCATGCTCAGTTTCAGTTGCATATCATTCTTATTTCAGTCATGCATTCACAAAACCAATTTAGTCATGTGTCATGTTTCAGACTCAGCCATGTAATCATGTTTTCATCACGTATATTCAGCATTTAATCTCAGTTCCTCAGTGTTTTCAGCTTTACCAGTCTCATTCGAGGATGAATGTTCCCAAAGGGAAGATATTATAATACCCCAAAAATACAAGCCAATGTTAGCACCATGTTTCAATCTTATGCATAGTACATTATGGTTCTTTGATAGTTTTATGAGTTAGGTTGATGTATACTAAGGTCTCAAATAACTTCCATCTGTTAGACGAATCAAAATATTCCTAACTGATTGAATTTTTTATAGGAATGTTTCTTTAGTCAACTTCAAATGAGAATATCTTTTGGTATATTCAAAATTTTCCATATCAAGACATACCAAATGATAGGAAATTGAATTAGCTTTCCAATGATACCAATTTCGCCCAAATTCGATACTCGGGTGAGAAGTTATGGCACTTTTAGTGCAGGACAGTAGTCCAATGCGATAAGGTTGCGTCGCGGTGATGGCCAAATTCACGTTTTCTATTTTCTAGTGTGCCATCGTGATAAGAACTGTGTCACATTGATGTGTTATTTTGCATTCGTCCTTTTCCAGTGTATCATCACGATAGTGTTGCGTCACACCAAGGGCCAAATTCGCATTCAGTGGGGTACCACGATGGTGCTGCGTTGTGCCAAGGTTCAAGTTCAGGATGGTACCTTTTCCAGTTGCCCGAAGTGATTGCACCGTGTCGTGCCAGGTGTCAAAATCAGGATTTTGAGTTCAGTTCCACATTTTTAATTCCCAAGGGCATTTAAGTCCTTTTGCCTCACCCCATTCAGTCCAAACACGGGATTTAAGTCCCAAAGAGCACTAATTGCTCATTATTTTCACAATTTACTCAAATTAAAGTAGCCCTCTTTCAATAACAAACCCTAGCCTTCAAAATTCAAGATCAAATCTCAAGAATTCACCGTCAATGGTTACGAATTTTCATCAACCCAAGTATGTTAAGTGTTCATCCATGGGTTTCTTTCACCCATGGAGTCAAAGTATCCAAGTTCTAATTTAAAGTTGTGATCTTTACAAGTTATTATGATTTTAAATTGTGATTTTAACCATGAATTCTCATGAATTGTAGTTCTTTACCATGTTTACATAAAATTGTTGTTGTTATTAAAACCCACATGTTTTAATGTTGATATTCATTGATTTAAACCATAATTAGTGATCATGATGATAAAATCATGATATTTTTACAAGCTTTAAACTATTCCCATACTTAGCTTAAACTATGAATATCACGTGTTTGATAGAATGCCTACAAGAATGAACTTTGAATGATGCTTTCACATATGTCCCCCAAGTTTTAGTACTATATTACTATGATTGCTATCAAGTCCTGGGGGTTATGAATACCCAAAAATATAGTTGTTTACTTAGTCTCAGTATCTTCAGAATAGTTTCAGAATATGCTATGAGCATTATCAGTTTAGTCAATTATCATAATCAGTTAATTTTAGAACAGTTCAGTATTCGAGTCAGTTCAGTTAGGAGTAGGATTTAGCACCGAGTGAACCCAGGGATTGGGGCTCAACTGCCAGTTGAGGATGCGACCTTAGTAGCAGTCCCTGCATTCCAAAACTATGTAGCCAGCGTAGGTTGAGATGTTAACCTGCCAATTTAGAGTTGATCTCATGCGGGTACCTTCCAATTGAGGATAACCCTTAGTACTTCAGGACAACACTTAATGGATCCACATAACCAGTGTTAGTACCCGTGGAACGGTACTGACACCCTTCCAACTGGGGTCACAGGTTGGACCCCAAATTGCTCATTGGGCAAGTCGGTGAGATATTAGCTCCCACAATCTTAGTCCAGTCATCAGCTCAGTAATTCAGTTTCAGTTGCTTAACCATAGCATACAGATATCAGTAATTCAGTTATCAAATTTCAGTACCTCAGTTTACAGATTATAATCAGAACATGTTTATGCTTGGTCACACATTCTCAGTATTTATAGATTTCATGCATACTCAGTAATTATAGATTTCATACATTCTAAGTATTTACAGATTTTATGCATTCTCAACATTTACAGATTTTATGCATCTTCAATATTTACAAATTTCATGCGTTCTATTCAGTATGCCATGCTATTTATTTAGACAGTTACTATTCATGCACATGAAACCATGCATATCAGCCTACCTCATTTAGCATACCAGTACATTCAAAGTACTAATCGTATACTCTTTTCTTACGCTATGATGTATCATATCATAGGTTCGGACGCTCAGTTCTCGGATCACACATAGATTTTTTAGATTTTCAGCCGTATCAAGGGTGAGTCCTCATATTTCAAGGACAGGCTATATTTACTTTCATGTTTTTAGTTCAGTAGCTAGTTGGAGTTAGTTGGGGCATGTCCCATTAAATCATATTTAGTCTGTTTTAGAGGTTTCTGGACATTTCAGACATACAGTCAGTTTTTTCATTATTTTATCAGTTTCAGACAGTTGTTGTTTTTTTCAGATTCATGATTTAGAAGTCATTTACTATTTAAAACCTTATGGCTTATTAGTTGTTCTTCCGTATATGTTATTATATTATTCAATGCTCACAGCAGGTACCAGCTTATGGGTTAGCTTGTGGTCCCTCGGGACTTTAAGCACCGTGTGGTGCCCAGGGTGTACTCTCAAGGCGTTATGTGGGGGGGAGGGGGAGTATCTAGTTGGGAAGAAGAACAATAATGGTGGGTCTTTTATTATTTGTTTTTCTTTTTCTTTAATGTAAATAATATACTCACTTTCTTCTATATGCGTGTAGTTACGCATTTATTCAAATCAACATCTTAATGCCACATAAGTTCAGTCAACAGTCAGAAGGGTTTAAAATATTGAGTTTCATCAAGTTTAAGGGTTCGCTTGGTAAAATCATAAGTAGAATGGTCCAACTTAAGCATATTAAGTACAAGGGCCTCATAGATCATTTTGCCTTTTATATTAACTAGAATTTAGTATGGATCTTAGTCCCGTCATCTATTGAGTTGCCAGGTGTTCTTTTATTATAAGACCCTTAAAAATTTTAATCATTTTATTTTCAACCCTCCTATATTCGAAATACCGATTTTGACTTGAATTATATTTAGGGGTGTTAAAAGGAAATTAGGAAAGGTTTTGGAATTTTCAGGAGTTTGAGCCTATTTTGGAATTTCGAGGCAGTGTGCCTCCACGATATCAATGTGTCACAGAGGTTAACCTCCGCGATATCGACATGGTACGGAGGATAACCTCCGCGATAAGATTGTACCAAGCTGAGGTAATATTTTATTCAGCTTTATTTTTTTCACTTGGGGGTGAGGGTCTTTTGATCTTTTCACTCTTTATACGACCTTTAAACATAAAATAAGCCTTTTTACTTTTGTTTTAAAAGATCAAAATCATTCATTCTCTCTTAAAACTCAAAACCAAAGAACATTTAAGGGCTTTACAGTGCATTCATCATCCGGGCTCCAAACTTCAAATTGACTTCAATTTTTTGCATGCTTCAGGCATGTTTCTCTTTCCTAAACTTTGATTTTATAGTGTGGCATTAATTGAATAAATTTTTATGTGATTAGATTGTGGGTTTTGAAATTGGATTGAGGGATTTTGGTTGTTACTGATTGAATTACTTCTCCTGTATTTTTGAATTGATTGTTTATGTTTCAAATTGATATTTTTGGGACTAAATTGGTACATTATTTAAATGGTTGGAAGGGGGAACATGGTTTTCCACAAATTGGATGAATTTTGGCTTGAAATTACATGAACCTTAACCCACTTTGTAAATTTGACTTTAATTATGGATAATTGCATGGTTTAACTTATTTTTGAACCCAAATCATTGCATTAATGGATAAATGGATATAAAAATTAATTTGGATGGCCTTGGTGGCCATGGGTTGGATTTTAATGGAATTCGAGAGTCAATATGGTTATGTGAATTGGTTTGGTATGTTTAATTTATCTTGAAAGCGTATTGGTATGACGATACCAATAAATGTCATAATGAATAACTCCGGGGGTTAATGGTTGGAATTATGTGCAAAGTGATTTTAGTTTGGTCTTAAAGGGATTTGTGTAGTTGTCACGACCCGAACCGAGGACCTGGTCGCGACAGGCATCCCGAACCATGAAGGCCCGAGAGACCCCTTACCTTGTAATCATAAGCATAACTCATCTATTATAATAATGCGGAAGTAAACTGGAAACGTGGTAGTTCTATTATTTCAACTTAATAATGTGGGACAAAAGTCCATAAGAAAACCCAAAATCATCTATAACAAGTCTACGAAGTCTCTACTGAACTGGAAAAAAAAATCTGTCTAAAATTGAGACAAGGCCTCCGTCTAGAACATAACTAAAATCAAAAAGGAGCCAACACATAGGAACAAGACGTCTTTCGAAGTAAGGGAGTCTCACCAACTCTGAATGTCAGATAACGATCTACTGATTAGAGGGGTCGCGGAACCGGACCTCAGAACCTGAAATATAGTGGATCAATACACAACGGTACTGGTATCTAAAACAATCCAAAATAACATATTTTTATACAACATATGTAAGAGTATTTCATAAAATATATAACATAAGATAAATGAAGACACATGGGCATAGTTTGATACGTTTCAAAACATCTTCTTCAAATCATGACTCACTCTTTAATTTACTTCTGAGCTAGATGGTATACCCTACATTTCTATAATCCCATGAGTTATATGGAACCCCCCTTAACTTAGCGGCTAAGCCCCCAATATAGGTTTTCCTCAAGGATTAGAATTCATAAGATTGGTAATACCCCCATGTTAGCATACCGTAGTAATCCCCCATGTGAGATGTCCTAATTATCCTACCATGTAGGATAACATATCATAAATCCCACACCGGCAAAACACGATTTCAGGCTACGAGTTATCTGAACTCAAGCTTTCTTTGGGTAACCATCTAACTCTCTTTAAGCCTAATTTTAGTACTTTAAAATCATATTTCATGCTTAAAACATTTAGTGTTTATTCTGTAAAAGGGCATGTCATCACAGGGTATCGTCATACCCAGACTTGCAAGTCATTCATGTCATATCAATTATAAAGACTTTTTCATTCAAAACATGCAAATGACCACTAAAAGATTTATAACATCACAAGAGAGTTCTCATTTTGAATGCACATGAAATCTTATGCAAACACACTCTCATTTCGATACTTAAACATGCGGTGACCATTTCAATCATTTAATCATATGCAATTCATCTATTTAATGCAAATAGTACAATTTTGTCAAGAAAACACCCCCTCTTCAATTGATAACCAACGTCAAATCCATAGTTGATAATAAAATATTTGACTCATAATTCAAGACATGTATTTGTACAACCCATATCGTGTAAATCAAGCAAAAACCCATATTTGAGTGGGTGGTTTCATAAATCATTCTCTCATGTTAATCCTCAAAATTCACACAATATTCAAACACATGAATATAATCCAAACGTATGGAAAACTTCATAAAAATCTCATCAAAATGGATTCATATTATATATACTTCAAAGTGTTCTCAAACCTTTCTTATATACGTAACTCCATAACCTTAAAACTTATTAAAAGCAATACAATACATCCATGAGGTTTTAGGATAGTCCCTCATACCTTAAGTTTCTTAACTTGGGAATGAAACCCTAATCTTGATGCTTTTTTGAAGGTTATTGAACTTGGGGAGCATTAATTCTAGATTACTTGAGGGGGAGGAGTTGAATTTTTGTTCTTAGGAAAAAAAGAGGGTTTTCTTGAGAGTGAATTGGAGAAGAAGGGCAAATAATTCCCTAATCGATGTCCCAATTCATGTTATGAATGATTTGGGTTGAGGGGGAAAAGACCCAATTGTAACTCAACCATTTAAATCAGAACTAGACACAATAACATCATCGAGACGTGGTCCAAATCACGGTAGTAGATTTTCCTCACCGTAGTGAGGTGAGTGTGATATCGGGAATAAGGCCACGATGCAGTCTTATCGCAGTGACCCACTGGATTCATGATCCAAACATGACCCAAACCTTGTACGACAAATCTGAAACTCCCCTGATACATACTTTCTAATTCCCTGAATATGAATTAACTCAAAAATTAATGTCTCAGGGTCTAGAGGACTAAAACAAAAATCCTCGAAGATGAGAGGCCTAAAAATGACTAAGTCCCCAACACTTAGGGAAATTTTCAGTCCTTAAACCCTTTATACATGCAACTAAAAATTGAACCTAGCTAACAATACTACGAGGTATTACAGTACCTCAATCGACTATCATAAAAGTGTAAGTCCCGGATGGAAGAATACTGAAAACTACGTTTATCGGTGTTGGGAGCTATATGATTGTGTGCTTGATACACACTTGATATATATATATATATATATATATATATATATTTAGGACAACTTTTGCCCATAGTGGCTTTAGTTTTTCCTTGATTTTTCCTTGTTCGTGCGGCTAACATTCATTGGGGCCTTTCAGCAGGGGGAGCTAAACTCATATAGCCCAAGGGTACCTTTAGGATCGATCAAGATACACAGTTCCGGTTAATGGTTTTAAACTCTCATGTTCATGGTACATTACCATATCCCAGCATTTTATATATGTATATATGAATGTGTGCATGTGGTTTTAACTGATTTAGGCATGGCATTATTTTATCACTCTCACTGAGTCACATTCTAGTTCCTATCCTACTGACCATCCTAGGAAGCTACATTGTTTCATGATGTAGGGTCCTAATACTTTTCTGTTGCTCGTGTGCAGCATTAGGTGGATTAGCACGTCTATTGAGTTGTTGTGGAATGGTGAGCCTCCATCCTTTGGAAGGCCTTATAATTCTATTATTCTTTATTTATTGATTCAGTACTTATGGATTTTTTTAGTCATAGTTGGGGGCATGTCCCAACTTAAATGTTATTCTGGTTTTAGAAGCTTTCGTGGACAGATATTGGTTGGTTGTTTTTTTGACTCTTAGCTTATTTGAGTTATCTATTCGTCTTTTTATTACTGATTAATTGGATTTCACATTATTGTTATTTTGTGTGCATGAGGTTAGGCGATATGGGTGGTCTCTCCAAGGTGGGCTTGAGATACCCGTCAAGGTCAGGCTCTTTTCGATTCATGACAAGCTTGGTATTAGAGCACGATTTAGAGTCGTTGGGTGTACACAAAATCGTGTTGAGTAAAGTCCTTTGTATGAGTGCGTAGCGCGCCACACTTATAAGGAGAAGGCTACGAGGCATTTATGAATGTTATCCTTTCTTGTATTCTATTTTGGGTTGTAGGGTCTTGTGTTATGAAACTCCTCTAACTCTTGGCTTCCTCGCATTTCAGATCATGCCTCTCCAAATATCTGATATTTGTAGAAACTTTGCTGGAAAATCTATACTACCTGAGGACAATGTGGAGGGGACTCACTCTATTTATGAAGTGCAAATCCAGCCTAGGATACCTATTCCTGATTGTGCCGTTCCACGTGGAATTCCACCTGTCCCTACTAGTCCTCATCGAGATTTTTCTGTTGGTGACACTCATGCTCAGTCGCCTCAGGGAGATATCTCTAATTCGGATTTCCATCAGTCTATTCACCTACTTACTCAATTGGTGGCATCTAAGTCTCGCCAATCGAATCGTCTTGGTTTTATTGCTCCTTCTTTTGAGGTCAGTCGGGTTGGATAGTTTATGAGATCGAATCCCCCAACCTTTATAGGTTCTAAAGTTGAGAAGGATACTCAAGGATTTATTGATAATATGGAGAATATTTTTAGAGTGATGCATGCTACTGATATAGAGAGTGTGGAGTTTGGCGTTTAGTTAAAAGAGTAGCTTATCAGTGGTATGGGGAGTGGGAAGCTATAAGAGGTAATGATGCTGAGCAGGTTATGCTGGATGACTTTTTGGGTGCCTTTCTTGATCATTTCTTTTCTTAAGAGTTGAGGAAGCTAAGACTGAGGACTTTGTTAATTTGAAGAAGGGTAAGATGAGTGTGAAAGAGTATGCCTTGAAATTTCAGTAGCTATCTCATTACGCTCCGAGTTGGTGTCTAGCCAAAGATCTAAAATGAGGAAGTTTGCTTCTGGGTTGTCCCATGACTTGGTATTGGAAAGTAAGTTTGCAGTGTTAAACAATGATAAGGACATCTCCAGACTTGTGGTTTACATGCAGCAGGTGGAGGATGCAAAAAAAAAAGCAGGCAGAGATGGGAGAGAGGCAAAATAAGAAGTTCAAGTATTCAGAGCAAGGTGGGGGTTAGCATAATAGTAGGAAGGATGGTAGAAAATGGACCAAGAAAAAGAATTGGGGAAATTCATACTCGCCTGCCATTGTTCTTTATCCTAATCCTTCGAGTGATCGCCATTTTCAGACCAGCAGTTATCCTAAGGCACAGAGCACCAAGTCTCAGGCTAGTGTAGCTCAATCATCCCTGTCTTATCCTCGATGTCATTTTTGTGGGCATCTTCATCGTGGTTATTGTGAGGAGGGGCAAAATCAATGTTATTATTTTGGTCAACTAGGTCGCATACAACAAGATTGTCCTTCATCTAGGTTTGCCACTAGAGCTAATAAAGTTTCGGTTGCTACTTCTTCAGCTTCAGCGCCAAATGGTGCTACTTTAGGTACCAGCACTAGTAGAAATCATCTCTACACACATGTTACTTTCCAGGAGTACAAGGTATCTCTGAATGTTGTTATGAGTATGTTACAACTCTTTTTTTGTGACGTTTATTGTTTGCTTGACCCGGGTTCTACCCTTTCTTATGTGACCCCTTATATAGCTGTGCATTTTGGTTTGGGTCCTGAAAATATTTTCGACCCTTTCTCTGTGTCCACTCCTGTAGGTGAGTTTATTGTTGCTACAAATATATATAGGGGTTTGTGGTATCTATCATTCGTAAAGAGATATTGGTGAATTTGATAGAATTGGATATGGTGGATTTCGATATTATCTTGGGGGTGGATTGGCTTCATTCGTGATACACTTCTCTAGATTGTAGGACCCGAAGTGTCACGACACAAAAATGAGGGTCATGATGGCACTTGTCGCGGCGTACTTTGACAAGTAAGACTATCACCCAAACTAATACGAATAGAGAAAACGACAGAAATACCCCAAGGTAAGGCTTCTAGAATAAAGTCAGACCATATAAATAATCATAACAATGCGGAAAGAACTTATCCAAAACGTCAATCATACCCAAAACCAGGTGTCAATTGTATAAGAACTACTAATACAATCCAAGAGTCAAATATATTGAAAAAATAACCACAAAGGAATAATAACTGTCTCCGAATACTAATAAAGACATAACTTGTATAGAAAGATAGAGGTAAACTTCGAACGCATGAATGTCCAACCGCTACCTTGGAAGCTCCAATAATCGTCCGAATCAAGTAAGCTAAAGCGCACTCGAGCTAGGACCTGCACCGAAAGGGCGCAGTAGGCATGAGTACGGTCCACTTGTACTCAGTAGGTATCATAGGCCGACCAACCAAAGTGGTAAATAAAGCATACAAAATATACACTAAGGGAACGTCACCTGCAATCAGAAAATATCCCACAACGGTAGCCCACACCGCTTGCACTAGCAGTTCTAGTATATCTCACATATATTACAAAAACATACCAAGATACGAAATACAAGTATACATTATGTCATATATAATAGAACAAGAGAGAACATGTAGATACAAGATCATCAAATACAAGTAAAGAAAAGTAAGACAAACACATAGATTACAAGTTAATAAGGCAATACAACACAACATAAACACAATAAAGTAAGTGCAATGTATACGATAATGATGATGATAATGATGATGATGATGCACGAGGTTGTCGCACAACCTCCGGGATCGTCGCACAATTCTCGTATACACCTACGGAGCTAAAGATTCCCGACGTAGGACCCATGGGGGATTCGTCAACCCATATACAATCCACATATCTCATATCTCTTTTCCGGCATATCCCTCGTAAAGGGTTTAATAAGGTGTTATAATATTTTTAAAAAGGTGTTGCCAGTGTTTCTCAGATGTTGCCACGGTGGTACCAATGTTTCATGAATGAGTATGATATGAAGTTGTAATGTTCACAACCAATCACAATAAGTATTTCCACAACCAACCACATGATATATTTCTACAACCAACCACAATGATATATTTCCACAACCACATGAGCCAATATTCACTCGTTATTTACATTTCATCTATGAATTTCCACATGTCTCATATGCCAATAAAGTATGAATATAATCATAATACACCAATGGTACCATATTAAACAATAAAACACAATTAATCACATGTATTCAAAACTATCAATGTCATATAGGACCCCATACTGTCAAACATATCACATAATATTTCAATTTCGATAATTACATCACATATAGGCCCCCACATGGGCACAACACATAGATAGACATTTTTCATGATTAGTTCCCACCTTTAACATACATTTTGTACCATCATTTACTACCCATCCTAGTCTGAAGAGTTAAGCCATAACCTACATCGAACGCCGAAATCGATCCGCTACACTTGAACCCGTGACCTTATTTTTCTCGAATAATCCCAAACTTTAGTAGAAATATCAAATATTAAATCTACGCATCAAAACAAAACCAACGACACCCATATTGACTACTTTTGGTTCGGGGTCAAAACGGACCCGCAAAATGGGTTTTCGAAAAAGAAGGGAAAAATTGGAACTTTACTTCAAAAACATGTTCCCCAAATTTTTAGAAACTTTTAGCTGAAAATCCAAGTTAAATCGAGTCAAAAATGAGGTTCAAATCGAAGAAAAACCATTTTTGAGCTTTACCGGGTAAAATATTTGAAATCCAGGTTAAAATCCAAAATCGAAGTTGTTTTGAAGGTTAAATTGATGAAAAACTAGTAATTATAAGATAAAAGTATTATTCAAGTGAAAATCAGTGAAATTTGGGTTTAAAATCATACCCTAAGATTTTTGAGATTTTGAGAAATTAATGAAGAGAAGGGGAGCCTTGAAGTAACTGGTAAAGTTGCTGTCATGTGACCAGGAGGTCACGAGTTCAAGCCTTGGAAATAGCCTCTAGCAGAAATGCAAGGTAAGACTGCATACGATACACCCTTGTGGTGGGGCCCTTCCCCGGATACCGCGTATAGCGGTAGCTTTAGTGCACCAGGCTGCCCTTTTTTAGAAATTAATGAAGAAATTTCTAAGAAAAGGGTGAATTCTTACCTTAAATTCGTAATATAATCAAGAAATAGGTGTTAATCTAGCTTCCCAAGTTCCCACAAACTTCACTTTTAAGCTCCCAAAATGTTTAGGGTTTAACTCTCAAGAGGCAAGATGAAAAATGAGCAAAATGGGTCAAAAGGGGTGAAAGAAATCTGCTATATGTTGCAGATTTTTCTGCAATAACTGTGCAGTCGTTTTTTTTCTAAGTCGAAATGGACTTCGACGTCGTGCCCGAGATTCGTTCGGAGTTCGATTTATGCAAACAAACTATGCAATCACACTAAATTCGATGTTCCGGACGTGATGGCACTACCAGTTTTTCTAGAAAAATTCGTTTTCACAAAATTGACCCCCGAAACCCGAAATCATAATTTTTCAAACCGAGGGTCGAAATGAGATTTAAAAGCCATAAAATCATACCAAACATGCTGACACACTAAAATTGACATTCCGGATCTTCTAGCAAAGTTGAATTTTTCATACGAGGTTATTTCGATCAAATGTGGGTCCCACACCCAACTTTCCAATTTTTCAACTTTCCGACCAATAGGTCGAAATGAGCTCGGGTGCACAAGGACCCGAACCCGAGGTCTACCCAGCCTAAAATTGATATTTCGAAGTTGATGGCACAGTCCGTTCGGTGATCCATCGCACGGATCAAAAGATATCCACATAAGTCCAAAATAAGACTCTTAAAGCCATCAAAAACCACAATATTGCATAAATGATACTAAAATGCATCAAAAATTATGTCAATTACTCCCACACCCCAGAAATACCATAATGCAACTATGGGGAGGGGTAAAAATAGTCAAATCACACAAAATCACAAATTTCACATATTTCATCAAATTTTTAGGTTATTACATCATCCACCACTAAAAATCTAGTTCGTCCTCGAACTAAGGCAAAGAAATACCTGAGTCAATAAAACGCTGGGGATAAGAACTATGCATATCAGACTCAATCTCCCAAGTAGACACATCTACAAGTCAAAGTATCCACTGGACCTGAACCACAAGGATCACTTTAGAGCGCAACTGCATAACATCCCTAGCCAAAATAAAAACTGTCTCCTCAACAAAGGACAAGCACTGATCTAGCTGAACAGACTCCTAACGAATAACATGGGACTCATCAAGAATATAGCAACGAAGCATAAAAACATGAAAAACTGGATGAACAGCTGATAGATCAAGGAGCAAAGCCAACTCATAAGCCACATCACCAACAGTTCAAAGAATCTCAAATGGACCAATATAGCTAGGGCTAAGCTTGCCCCTCTTCCCAAACCTCATCACACCCTTCATGGGTGAAACTCGAAGGAAAACACGATCACTAACACAAAATCTCAAAGCATGAAGTCTACGATCAACATAACACTTTTACCTACTCTAAGCCACTCTAAGTCTATCCTGAATGACTCGAACTCTATCCAACTACTCACGAAGAAAGTCCGTACCTCGAGGTATCACCTCTGAAACATAGAACCAACCCAATGGAGAGCGACAACTCCCACCATACAATGCCTCAAAAGGAGCCATATCAACACTGGAATGGTAACTATTACTATATGCAAACTCTGTTAAAGCCAAATGTTGCTCCCACTGGCCACCAAAATCCATCACGCATGCGCGGAGCATATCCTCTAAAACCTGAGTAGTCTGCTCTGACTGGCCATCAGTCAAGGTGTGAAAAGTTGTGCTAAGATCAACCCAAGTACCTAACTCATCCTGAAAAGTCTTCCAAAAGTGAGATGTGAACATAAAACCTTGATCCAAAATAATGGACACCGGCACACCATGAAGACGCACAATCTCACGAATGACGATAGAGGATAACCTCTCAACACTGAATAAGACATGAACCGGAATAAAATAAGATGACTTGGTCAATCAATCTACGATGACAGAAACACTGTCAGAATTATGAAATGTACGAGGCAAACCAGTCACAAAGTCCATAGTGATGCATTCCCATTTCCATTCAGGAATGGGTAACCTCTAAAGTAAAACCACCAGGTCTCATATACTCGGCCTTCACCTGCTGACAACATAGGCAACGAGCCACAAAATCCGTTATATCTCGCCTCATACCACTCTACCAGTAGTGTTGCCTCAAATCATGATACATCTTACTCATACCTAGATGATGATGATGATCCACGAGGTTGTCGCACAACCTTCGGGATCGTCGTACAATCCCCGTATACACCTACAGAGCTAAAGCTTTCCGACGTAGGACTCATGGGGGGTTCGTCAACCCATATACAATACACATATCTCATATCTCCTTTTCAGCATATCCCTCAAAAAGGGTTTAATAAGGTGTTACAATATTTTTAAAAAGGTGTTGCCACTATTTCTCAGATGTTGCCACGGTGGTACCAATGTTTCATGAATGAGTATGATATGAAGATGTAATGTTCACAACCAATCACAATAAGTATTTCCACAACCAACCACATGATACATTTCTACAACCAACCATAATGATACATTTCCACAACCACATGAGCCAATATTCACTCATTATTTTTATTTCATCCATGAATTTCCACGTCTCATATGCCAATGAAGTATGAATATAATCATAATACACTAATGGTACCATATTAAACAATACAACACAATTAATCACATGTATTCAAAACTATCAATGTCATATAGGACCCCACACGGTCAAACATATCACATAATATTTCAATTTCGACAATTACATCACATATAGGCCCCCACATGGGCACAACACATAGATAGCCATTTTTCATGATTAGTTCCTACCCTTAACATATATTTTGTACCATCATTTACTACCCATCTCAGTCTGAAGAGTTAAGTCATAACCTATCTCGAACGTCGAAACCGATCCGCTACACTTGAACCCGTGATCTTATTTTTCACGAACAATTCCGAACTTCACTAGGAACATCAAATATGAAATCTACGCATCAAAACAAAATCAACAACACCCATATTGACTACTTTTGGTTCGGGGTCAAAACGGACCCCTAAAATGGGTTTTCGAAAAAAAAGGGAAAAATTGGAACTTTTCTTCAAAAAAATGTTCCCCATATTTTTAGGAACTTTCAGCTGAAAATCCAAGTTAAATCGAGTTAAAAACAAGGTTCAAATTGAAGAAAAACTATTTTTGAGCTTTACCGGGTAAAATATTTGAAATCCAGGTTAAAATCCAGAATCGGAGTTCTTTTGAAGGTTAAATTGATGAAAAACTAGTAATTATAAGATAAAAGTATTATTCAAGTGAAAATGAGTGAAATTTAAGTTTAAAATCATACCCTAAGATTTTTGAGGTTTTGAGAAATTAATGAAGAGAAGGAGAGCCTTGGAGTAACTGGTAAAGTTGTTGTCATGTGACCAGGAGGTCACGGGTTCAAGCCTTGGAAATAGCCTCTAGCAGAAATGCAAGGTAAGACTGCATACGATATACCCTTGTGGTGGGGCCCTTCCCCGGACACCGCACATAGAGGTAGCTTTAGTGCACCGGGCTGCTGTTTTTGAGAAATTAATGAAGAAATTACTAAGAAAAGGGTGAATTCTTACCTTAAATCCATAATATAATCAAGAAATAGGTGTTAATCTAGTTTCTCAAACTCCCACAAACTTCACTTTTAAGCTCCCAAAATATTTAGGGTTTAACTCTCAAGAGGCAAGATAAAAATGAGCAAAATGGTCCAAAAGGGGTGAAAGAAATCTACTATATATTGCAGATTTTTCTGCAATAACTGTGCAGTCTTTTTTTTTAAAGTCGAAATGGACTTCGACGTGGTGCCCGAGATTCGTTCGGAGTTCGATTTATGCAAACGAACTATGCAACCACACTAAATTTGACATTACGGACGCTATGGCTCTACCAGTTTTTCTAGAAAAATTCGTTTTCACAAAATTGACCCCCTAAACCCGAAATCACAATTTTCCAAACCGAGGGTCGAAATGAGATTTAAAAGCCGTAAAATCATACCAAATATTCTGACACACAAAAATCGACATTCCGGATCTTCTAGCAAAGTCGGATTTTCCATACGAGGTCATTTCGATCAAATGTGGGTCCCACATCCAACTTTCTAATTTTTCAACTTTCCGATCAATAGGTCGAAATGAGCTCGGGTGCACCAAGACCCGAACCCAAGGTCTACCTAGCCTAAAATTGATATTTCGGAGCTGCTGGCGCAGTCCGTTCGATGATCCATCGTACGGATCAAAAGATATCCACATAAGTCCAAATAAAACTCTTAAAGCCATCAAAAACCACAATATTGCATAAATGATACTAAAATGTATCAAAAATCATGTCAATCACTCCCACACCCCATAAATACCATAATGCAACTATGGAGGGGGGTAAAATAGTCAAATCACACAAAATCACAAACTTCACATATTTCATCAAATTTTCAGGTTGTTACACGAAGGGTCAGTTTTCATTTTTCTAATGAGACAATATTAGAATGGGAGGGGAGTTCTATAGTACCCAAAAAGAGGTTTATTTCCTATCTTAGACTTCAGAAATTGATTTCAAATGGGTGTCTATATCATCTAATTCGGGTTAAAAATTCTGACTCTGAGAGTCTTTCTTTGCAATCTGTCCTCGTAGTTAATGAATTTTCTGAACTATTTCTCGATGATATTTCTGGTATTTCTCCAGAGAGAGAAATAGATTTGGGGATTGATCTTCTACCGGATACTCATCCTATTTCCATACCTTCTTATAGAATGGCTCCGACTAAATTAAAGGAGCTAAAGAAGCAATTGAAAGATCTTTTTGATAAAGGGTTCATTTGTCCAAGTATTTCTCCTTAGGGTTCTCTTGTTCTTTTTGTACAAAAGAAAGATGGGTCTCTTCATATGTGTATAGACTATCGTAATTTGAATAAGGTGATAGTGAAGAATACGTATCCTCTTTCTAGGATTGATGATCTTTTCGATCAGCTTCAGGGTTCTAGATGTTTTTCTAAGATTGATCTTCTTTTAGGCTATCATCAGTTGAAGATTAGGAAGGTTGATATTCCCAAGACTCCTTTTCAAACCCGGTATGGTCATTATGAGTTTTTTGTTATGTCGTTCGAGTTGACTAATGCTCCGACTGCTTTCATGAATCTTATGAATTGGGTTTTCAGGAAGTTTCTGGAATTTTTTGTGATAGTTTTCATTGATGATATATTGGTACACTATAAGAGTAAGAAGGATCATGCCAATCACCTCCAAATTGTGTTGCAGACTCTTAAGGATCAGAAGTTGCATGCCAAATTTTCTAAGTGTGTGTTATGGCTGAATGTTATAACTTTTCTTGGGCATATTATTTCTAATGAGGGGATCAATATGGATCTGCAGAAGGTTAAGACAGTTCAGAGATGGCCTAGACCCATGACTCTGACTGACATTAGGAGTTTATTGGGTTTGACTGGGTATTATAGGAGGTTTGAGGAGAGTTTCTCTTCCATTGCAACTTCGTTGACAAAATTAACTCAGAAAAAGGTTAAGTTTTTGTTGTTCGATACTTATGAAGGTAGTTTTGAGAAGTTGAAGGATAAGTTGAGACTTCTGCACTATTTTGACCCTACCCGAGAAAGCTGACAAATTTATGGTGTATTTTGATGTGTCCAGTATGGGACTGGGTTATGTTTTGATGCATCATAGTAAGGTAGTGGCCTATGACTCCAGGCAGCTTAAGGTTCATTAGAGAAATTATTCGACTCATGATTGACAGTGGTTTTTGCATTAAAAACTTGGCACCATTATTTGTATGGGGTGTATATAGACATCTATTTAGATCATAAGAGCTTGTAGTATGTGTCTACGCAGAAGGAATTAAATCTCAGGCAAAAGAGGTGGCTTGAATTACCTAAGGATTATGATATGAGCCTTCACTACCATCCAGGTAAAATTAATATTGTTATTGGTGCTCTTAGCGGGTTACCTATGCGACGCATATCTCATGTTAATAAGGAGAAGAGAGGATTGATGAAGGACATTTATAGGTTGGCTAACTTGGGAGTTCATAGCTTGAACTTTGAGGATGGGGGAGTGATTGTTCAGAAAATGGTCAAATCATCTCTTAGTACTAAGGTAAAGGAAAAGCAAGATTTGGATCTCATACTTATGCAGATTAAGGATAATGTGGGTCAGTAAAAGTTTATGGCTTACTAAATTGGGGGAGATGACATCTTGAGGTATCAAGGTAGGTTATGTGTTCCTGATATTGATGGCCTACAGAAAAGGATCTTGACGGAGGCTCATAAATCCAGATATATAATTCATCCAGGTTCAACGAAGATGTATCATGACTTGAAAAAAATATATTAGTGGAACAATATGAAGGGAGATGTGGTAAATTTTGTTGCTAAGTTATAGTTTGTCAGCAAGTTAAGGTAAAACACTTGAGGCCTGGTGGCATATCTCAAGAGATAGAGTTATCCGTGTGGAAGTGGGAGATGATCAATATGGATTTCATTACCGGTCTTCTGTGGTCTCACAATCAGTATGATTCAATTTGGATCATTGTGGATAGGATGACTAAGTTTGCCCACTTCTTGCCCGTGAGGAATAACTACTCGGAAGATGATTATGCTAAGTTGTTCATTCAGGAGATTGTGAAATTGCATGGTGCGCTAGCGTCCATTATTTTAAATTGAGGTATGCAGTTTTCATCTCTTCTGGCATTTATTTAGAAGGGTTTGGGTACTTAGGTGAACCTTAATTAGCATTTTTTTCCACCCACAAACGGATAGACAAGCGGAACGTACTATTCTGACTTTGAAGGATATGCTAAGGGCCTGTGTGATTGACTTTAAAGGTAGTTGGGTTGACCATTTGCCTCTTATCGAGTTTGCTTATAACAATAGTTATCATTCTAGCATTCAAATATCCCCTTTTGAGACTCTTTATAGTAGGAGATGTAGGTATCATATTGGGTTGTTTGAGGTAGGTAAGATTAGGTTATTTGGTTCTGACCTATTTCAACAAGCCATAGAGAAGGTGAAAGTGATTAGAGAAAGACTTAAGACTGATCAAAGTCGCCAAAAGTCTTATGCGGATGTAAGGCGAAGAGAGATAGAGTTTGGAGTAAATGGGTGAGTATTCTTAAAGGTGTCTCCTATGAAAGGAGTCATCAAGTATGGGAAAAAGGGGAAGCTCAGTCTTTATTATATTGGTCCATATCAGATTTTGAGGAGAATTGGGAATTTGCTTATGAGCTAGATTTTCCAGCGAGTTTGGGCTCTATTCATCCTGTCTTTCATGTGTCTATGCTGAAAAAGTGTATGGGTGATCCTTCCTTGATAGTGCCTATTGAGGACATTGGTGTTATAAATTTCTTGTCTTATGAGGAAGTCCCGATTGAGACATTCAATAGGCAGATTTGTAGATTAAGGACCAAGAATATAGCTTCGGTGAAGGTTCTTTGGAGAAATCAAAAGGTAGAAGAAGCTATATGGGAAGATATGAAGGCCAAGTATCCATTCTTGTTCCCGGGGTTGGAGGCAAGTGCTTAAGGTAGGAGTTTCATTTTTCTTTTCTCGTTTTTTGAGTTGTCATTTGATTCTGGTGTATTCTTGCTATTCTCGTGCTAAAAGTGTCCTAACTCATCATTGGAGGATGGATGATCCTATGGGGGGGTAATGTAAGACCCTTAAAAATTTTGATCATTTTATTTTTGACCCTTCTGTATTCGTAATATTAATTTTTTACTTGAATTATGTTTAGGGGTGTTAAAGGGTAATTTGGAAAGGTTTTGGAATTTTCGAAAAGGGTTCGGGGCTATTTTAAAATTCTGAGACAGTGTGCCTCTGCGATATCACCGTGTCACGGAGGTTGACCTCTACGATATCTCTGTGTCACAGAGGTTAACCTCCGTGATAAGGTCATACTACGCTCAGGTGCAAATTTTGTCCAGTTTTGTTTTTTTCACTTGGGGTGGAGGGGATTTTAGTCTTTTTACCCCTCGTACAACCTTTAAACGTAAAATAAGCCTCTTTACTTCAGTTCTCAAAGATCAAAATCATTCTTTCTCTCTTAAAACTCAAAACCCAAAAACATTCAAGGGTTTCACAGTGCATTCATCATTCAGGCTGCAAACTTTAAATTGACTTCAATTTCTTGTGTGTTTCACGCATGTTTCTCTTTCCTAAATTTAAATTTTACATTGTGGTGTGAATTGAATGGATTTTCATGTAATTTAAATTATGGGTTTTGAAATTGGGTTAAGGGGTTTTGGTTGTTATTGATTGAATTACTTATCCCGTATTTTGAATTAATTGTTTATGCTTTAAATTGATATTTTGGGGCTGAATTGGTACATTATTTAAATGGTTGGAATGGGGGATATGGGTTCCCCAAATTGGATGAATTTTGGGTTAGAATTGCATGAACCTCAATCCACTTTGTAATTTTATTTTAATTATGGATAATTGCACGGTTTAACTTATTTTTGAACCCAATGCATTGCATTAATGGATAAATGGATATAAAAATGGATTTGGATGGCTTTGGTGGGCATGGTTTGGATTTTAATGGAACTCGGGAGTCGATGTGGTTATGTGAATTAGTTTGACATGTTCAATTTACTACAAGTGTATTGGTATGATGATACCAAGTGATAAATGCCACAATGAATGACTCCTGGGTTAATGGTTGGAATTATGTGCAAAATAATTTTAATTTGGGCTTAAAGGAGGTTATGTAGCTCACCGTGAAGGTATAAGTTTTGGGGGGGAGGCGAATACTAAAAATCACATTTTCCGACACTGGGGGTCTATATGACAGTGTACTTGATACACACTTGATATATATATATATATATATATATATATATATATATATATATATATATATATATATATATATATATATATATATATATATATTTGGGACGGCTATTGCCCATGGTGGATTTAGTTTTTCCTCGATTCATGCGGCTAACACGCATTGGGGCCCTTTCAGCAAGGGAGTTGAATCCACATAGCTCATGGGTGACTTTAGGACGGATCGAGTTGCACAGTCCAGGTTAATGGTTTTAAACTCTCATGTCATGGTCCTTTACATCCCAGCCTTTTATATATGTATATATGAATGTGTGCATGTGGTTTTGACTGATTTAGACATGGTCCTTTACTCTATCCTAGGACGCTACATCGTTTCATGATGTAGGGTTTGAAGACTTTTCTATTGCTTCTGTGCGGCGTTGGTGGATTAGCACGTCTGTTGAGTTGCTACGAAGTGGTGAGCCTCCATCCTTCGGAAGGCCTTATCATTCCATTATTCTTTCATTATTGATTCAGTACTTATAGATTCTTTGGATCATAGTCGGAGGTATGTCCTGACTTAGATGTTATTTTAATTTTAGAGACTTTCATGGACAGATATAGATTGATTGTTGTTTTGACTCTCGGCTTCTTTGAGTTATCTATTCATCTTCTTATTACCGATTTATTGGCTTCCGCATTATTATTATTTTGTGCTCATGAGGTTAGGCGATGGTGGTGGTTTCCGATCCATAATGGGCTTGAGATACCTGTCACGGCCAGATCCTGATTCGGGACATAACATTTATGGACTCTTGAAGTTTGTTTTGTACAAGTTTTATAAAGTGTAATTCCTACGTCTACCCTCAATCTTTCTCACCTTTGATAAGTATGTGTTTTCATTCTTGTTTTCATTGAAAGACTCGCGATTGATTGTTGTCCTGAGATGTAGAGAATTTGCGCATTATCTTTCTATTAATTTTGCTTGCTTGACATCCTTCCTTCTTTACCAGATATTGATTGATTCCTTTCCGTACAACTATTGTGTATAATAACATTTTACATGATTTCCTTTAAAAGAGCTTGTATGATAGGCTGCATAATTTGCATATAGAAAACCCTTATACCTCCATTTTAACTTATTTGACCTATGTTGATTTAATACGAAGTTCAAGAAAAAAAAATATTTTAAATTTTATAATCTTAAATAAAAGATATGTCAATATATCAAAATGTCATTTAATCTCGTGTTTTAAACACGTAGTGTGAAAAGCTGAAATTAAAGAATTGCTACAAAAGAAACACTACTTTTGAAACGGACTAAAAAGAAAATTAATTCAAACTAAACTAAGTAATATTAAAGTTATCGTCATTGAAACTATCCTAACAATGAGTGCTCGAGTTACTTTCAAATCAATTAGCATTTCATTATCTTTTAGATGATAGATTGTTTTATATTCTTGAAATTATACAATGTATAGGATTATGTCCATTTCTTCAACCTTGAATATAATTGAACAAAATATATGTTCTATCTAAAGAAATTGATAGAATTCTAGCTAATACAAACAAGAAGCTAAAAATTAGCTCATAGTATATGATTATCCTTTTACCTTTACACCGAAAATGAAACTAAGAGAATGTCTCATTGCTTGCTACCTTATTTCCAATCATGCTAACCACACTACGTTGGTATTATCATCTTTTCTGTTACTCCATCCGTTTCAATTCATGTAGCATTTTTCGATTTTTTAAATTCAGGAGTTTTTTTTAATCACAATTTTAATTATATGCCTTATAATTATTTGGAATTCTCAATTATTGTAACTTATAGTATTTCTTACGTAGTTTTCAAACATATAAATTTTATCTCAGAAAACTTTATAATTCCATGTCCGAGTACAAGGTCAAAAGCGAGCAATTTGAGTCTCGAAAAACAAATTATGCAACATAAATTGGACCGAAGGAGTATTAGTTACATTATTTTGACATGCTAAATGACATTTTTTTATAACTTATCTATAGTATATTAAAGGGATAATATCCACGAAAATACCTGAAGTTTGATCGGATTACCAGTTGAGCATACTGAATTTTGCGGGGGTCCTATTATCCCCCGACTTTTTTTTTCGTATTTTAATGGCATATATCTGCCACTTGACACACTGTGTGTGATTCACGCACATTGAGCGCATGAACAGTGTTAAAATCGTTTTAAAATTCTTTTTTTTTTTTGCCAAACTGCCCTTTAATTATATAATTATTTAAAGTTTTATATTTTTATTTATTTTTTCATTCTTCTTTCTTCTTAATGGAACTCGAAAAATCATGAAAAAAAATTCATGTATGAAACTCGGAATCTTTCCGAATTAATGGAAAGATTAATGGTTATAATTAATGGTAAGATTTTTCCGAATCTTTCAAGTTCCATTTATAATTTGAACTTGGAATTATAAATGGATTCGAACTCGGAATTATAATTCGGAAAGATTAATGGTTATAATTAATGGAAAGATTCCGAATTAAATTTCATGTATGGAACTCGGAAAATTCCTTAATGGTTATAATTTAATGGAACTCGCTAATTGAAACTCAATGAATGATTCGGAAGATTCAAACTCGAAAACTCGCTAATTTAATTCCGAGTTCCATTAATGGAAATTGAATCTTCCGAGTTCCATTAACGAAAGATTGAATAGCTTCATGGAAATTGAATCTTCCGAGTTCCATTAACGGAAGATTGAATGGCTTCATACATGAAATTAATTTTTTTGAATCTTCCGAGTTTCATTATTGAATTTTTCGAATCTTTCGAGTTCCATTAATGGAAATTGAATCATGAAATTAATTTTTCCGAATCTTTCGAGTTCCATTAATGAATTTTCCGAATCTTCCGAGTTTCATTAATGGAAATTGAATCTTCCATTGAGTTTTCAATTAGTGAGTTTCATTGAATCTTCCATTAATGGAACTCGCTAATTGAATCTTCCGAGTTTCAATGGAAAATTAATGGAAGATTTCATTCAATTATTTGAAAAAACTTTCTTCATAAATTCAATGGAATCATTTGAAATATTTAATATGGTTGTAATTGTAAAAAAATATTGAAAAGTGATAAAATGAAGAAGAAACGGCGCGTGTACTAAACTTTTCACGGAAAAAAATAGGTATACGTTTTGAGGGAGGGATTAATTCCACTTTAAAAAAGTCTGGGGAGGAATTAATTTCAATTAAAAAAGTATAGGGGGTAATAGGACCTCCGCAAAGTTCAATATGCTCCACTGAAAATTTTGTTAAACTTCGGGTATTTTCGTGGGTATTATCCCTATATTAAAAGTGTGAAGGGCATTAGAAATATTGTTTGAACTTTTTGTCCTTCCTTAAAAGTCTTTGTTTAAGACAAAATCGTTTTTTCACTATTTTTTCTAATATTTAAGAGTTGAAAATTAATTAAGCATATTTATGATAAAATCTTTTCTTATTAGAAGTCATCAGAATTAATGACAACTAATATTTTTTTCATTAGTTTAAAAATTCTAAATCAACTAAATTTAATTTTGAAAAATCTAGAAATAATTATAAAAACGTTAGAATAAGAAAAATTTAAGAAGTATCAAATTTTTAAAAAAATTAAGTAAATAATAAGAATGTAATCAATAATTTTGTAACAATTTGATTTTAAAAATAAGAAAATATTTTAAATATAGAAAAAAAAAAAAGTAAATAACCATACCACAGATATGATTCAAATTGATGTGTATCTCTTGGCCTCTAGCAACAAGGGTAAGAGGTACTACATGACAAATACAAAAATAATGATCCATCAACTACTGAAAAATTCTGGTTGTAATATATATATATATATGTGCTTATAGTAAAATATATTTTTAGGTTTACATTATTATATTAATGTGTGAATGATCTTTTGATTTGAATTTTTTACACTTCATTAAAATCTCCACAATAGAAAAAATTATTTAATTTTAAATAATCAAATATTACATGTGCGATACACGTGCGGTTAAGCTAGTTTTTTAAAAAAAGGAATCCTTATATAACCCTAAATAACCTTTATTCATGTTACATGTTGTTTACTTATATATGTCAATAAAATATGGACAAAGTATCACAACCGGATCCGTGGCGCAATGGTAGCGCGTCTGACTCCAGATCAGAAGGTTGCGTGTTCGATTCACGTCGGGTTCAATATCCCGAATCATATCCGGTCCCTTTTTTGTTTTCCCTTTTTTAATCTATACTATTGTTTCAACCTATATTGCTTTGGGGCTCTCATTTTCATTTTTAATCTATACTATTGTTTCAACCACTGACAATGAGATAAACGATAAAATAACTTCTTGCATGTTACTAGTTAGTTTATTTTGATTGCTGAGAGTGAGAGGTACTAGGAGCTTGGTTAACCCAGAAGTGCTTCTCTTATCTCTACTACCTTATATAGAAACGTGCATATATGGAAGAGGAGTTATCACATTCAACAAATAAATTGGATTGTCTGCGAGGAAGTGGACAGACTTGTGCGAATTCGCTGACGATTTTTGAGTGTATGAATGTGCAAGACTACTGAAGGATAGAAGGTAAGTACCGTAAAACGAGATGAAAACAAGGAAGTTTCGAGAAAGAATATAAAATTGACAGGCCAAAAATTAGAAAAAAAAAAAAGACCAAAAGATTTTTGGGTGTATGAATGTGCATACTATTGCAAGAAAGAAGAGAAGTACAATAAAACGAAATGGAAAACAAGGATTCTTAATAAAAATCGACAGGCAAAAAAAATAACCGGATTTGATTCGGGATATTGAACCCGACGTGAATCGAACACGCAACCTTCTGATCTGGAGTCAGACGCGCTACCATTGCGCCACGGATCCGGTGGTGTTAGTGTTGTATACAAAATTAATTATGTTAGAAAGTACATAGTGATGTGTAACAGTGATGCCAATTATTTCCAATCAAGATATGCCAATCTTACTTCAATTCAAGCAACCCCCAATCTATAGGCGGAAAAAATTGCTACCACATCTATATATCGGTGATATTACTTCTTCTTTTTTAAAACAAAGCCCCTATAAAAATAGGCCGTGCAATACCAAACCAGTCATTTTCACAGGGTATATTACTACAACTATTGTTCATTTCCATTGATATGTAGAAAGATTTGAAATCTTCAACATTTATCTCCGGAAACGATTTAATTTCAAAATCTGAAGTATTTATCTTATACGAAAAAAAAATAACATATAAAGCTAATGTGATATGCCTAATTAATATCCAGAAATAAATACTTATGTATTTTGATAAATATTGGACTAGTGGAGCTGATTTTCAAGGGAAAAGGTAAGACTGTGATACGGGACAAATGGTCATCTTATCTTTTGATGACATTTTTGGAGGCCAACACATAGAGACTCAAGACTTGGTCACCTCGAGAAAACAAGAACATGCATGGAGGACCCGTTTTGAGCATAACTTAAAGCAATCTCGCGTGTGGAAGATTGCTTGGAGAATTTAAGGTTGAGGACTCACGGTTTTGGACCTTAATTAAGGGTATTTTGGACATTACACATGGTGTATTTACACACCATGGCCGCCCCTCTCATTAAGGGCAAAGTGGTCTTGTTATCTTCATTTGCAATGTATTATAAATAGGCCCCCTTAGTCTTATTTTCATTAGTTTTTGAATGATGAAAAATTGAAAGAAATATTTTCTCTCTTTTGAGAGTGTAACACCATTAGTTGTAGGACTTGGAAAAGTCACCCTTAGCATAGGGCTTGGAAAAGCCAATATTGATCTTTGCTTGGAAACGGTAGATCTTGAGGCGAGTTCATTCCCTTGGTGGTCACCGTAAGAGTGTGGTTTTGATTGTTACATTCATTAGGGGTTAGTGTTGAAATACACTTGGTTCTTAATCTTGTAATAATCTTGGTCTCACTATCTATCTTTATTTTCTTGCAAATCGTGTATGTGTTGTGTAGTGGACTGTTTTGGGGTCTTCGTTGAATCCGAAACTTGTATTATTGTTGTTCATCTTGTTCATCACGTTTTGGTACGGTTTTTGGTGTTAAAATATACTCTTGTATCTTGTATTCTTGTTGTTGGTAGCGAATCTGAGTGAGGTCTCCATCTTGGTCCTCGAATCCTTAAGATTAGTGGACTGATTTGGTGGTTGTTTCGTGCTCCCTTGTATTTCTTGTATCATTTGGTATCAAAGCATGGCTTGATCTTGTTCCTACAAGATCAATCTTGGGCTTGCTTGTTAGAAATATAAACAAAAAAAAAAATGTTGAAAAGCTGAAAATTTCAGAAAAAAAAATATTGCAATCCGTCCATTGTTGTTGTCTTGGCCGAAATTGTGTTCTTAGCCGAGATTTGTTCTTGAGTCTAGGTCTAGAAGTCTTTTACTTGTCTTGTGTGTTTGTAGTGTTAGTTTTGTTCCTCACTAACACTTTGAGTCGATCCAAACTTGAGCTTGAATTGTTAATATTGTTGTTGTGAACAAAGTGTGGCCGATTGGATGTTGTTGTAGAGCCTTGACCGAGTTGAAGGCCTTGTGTTGTGGTGTTGTTGTAGATCTTGAAAAGAGTATTGTTGTTGTTCTTGAAGTTCTTCACAACCTTCATCTCTTGTTAAAAAAAAAAAAAAAAAAAAAAAAAATGCAACACCAAAGAGACTTGGCCGTTGTTGGTTTTGTAATCTTGGCCGTGTGAAAACATTATTATCTTGGAGTTGGCCTTGTGGCTTTCATCTTGTTGTTGTTATAAGCTTGGCCACGTGATATTGTTGTTAATTGGTGGATTGAGAACCATTTTGTTGAAAGGTGTAGTTGTCTTGGCCAAGTGTTGGAGATATTGTTATTGTGGAATTTGGGAGTGGCCGTGTGAAAATTGTTGGTGTTCTTGGAGATTATTGTTGTAGTTCTTGGTGTTGTTGTTGTTGTTCTTGATGTTCATCACCACCTTCATATATTGTTGAAGATAAAAGTGAATGTTAAATCTAAAAAGTTGAAGGAAAAGGGTGTATTATGTGTTAGTCTTGAAAGACACTACAACCAACAAAGACCTATCAATCAAGTCTCAACCACTTTCCAACACTTTTCCATGATTTACGGATCCATGTTTTAAGGAGAAGTACAATAAAGTCAAGTCTTGAAAACTTGAAATTGAAAAGGGCTCCAAGACTTGTTTGAATTTCCCTCCTTAAACAAATTCCACCAAAGTCCAAATTGAAAAATTGACCAAGACTTGAAGTTGGACAACAAAAGTTGTGTGGGACCGAAACCAATACGTGACTGCCATGTCATCACTGCTACTGTTCACGCAATATTTCCGAGCTCAAAATTTTAGATTCTTAGTTTCATCTTATTGTTTCATTAGTTTCATGTCTTGATTCTAGAATTAATTAACAACTAGTAATCACCTACTTAGTTGTAGATTAATTATTGAATCCGTTTCTTCGTGTCTTCGTTGTTTGTGTGCTTTTCTCATTTTTAACTCGTAGTAACTTCTTTGTTTCAAGTTCGTAAGTAGATTTTGTGTTGTGTCTTGAGTCGATCAAACAAGAATATATTCCGGCCACCAAGTAGAATTGACATCCTATTGACTACCGGAGTATAAGCAACTTTCAATATTCGCCGCTCCAATTGTGAGAATCACAAAGGTGAGTGTATCGAGTGTTGTTGAGGAGCTTTACTACTAATCTTGTTTGTTCATTTTGTAGGTTTAAAGGGTGATATAAGGGGAACATGACTTCGATAGCCGGGGATTATTGTGACTACAATATGGGAGACTATGATTGTAGTGAGGGTTTTTATGGCTACGAAGTTGAGGGAGATTGCGGAGGCTATGAAAATAGTCATGATCAAAACATAGGCAGATTTGAAAGTTACTGTTTTGAGGGAGAAAATGAGGTGAATGAAGTGCCTAGTGCTTATGGTGACTTTGGAGATGATGTAGGACCTCGTGATGGATCTTATGATGAAGTTGGGACATGTGAGGAGTCTCGCACTCCCCACTCCGAGCCTAGATTTGGTGTTAGGTATAACCCTTTCGTTCGCAAACCTTATGAGAGCTATGATGAGAGTACACGTGAGGAGTGTGAAGATTCATATTCTCCACCTTGTAGTACTTCTTATCAAGGTCGATATAGTGTGAATGGTTATACTAGCAATAGTGTAGGTTTTCCAATGAGAAGAAGAGAGTATGCATCTCCAAAACCGAGGGGTACTCATGTGCTTTACAATGTTGATCCGAGAAGGAGTGTACACTCCGGAAAGGTGACCATTTATGGGATACCGGGCTGCCTCGTTGTGTTAAATGATAGGTACTATAGAAACTACATTGTTCCATCCATGGTTGATTACTTGGGGTTATTTTGCGAGCCTTTACTTGTTCCATACTTCTTGGACGGGTTTAAGGTTACCGAGAGGGTAAAAGTTGTCTTCTCCCAATTTAATTACCATGAGGAGGTGTGGTGTGATATTTTTCCCATAACCTATGGTTATGTGAGCTTGGGCGCCGATTGGTTTGCACAACATAAAGTTCCAAATATGCAAAATTGGCCTAATATTATAAGAGACCGATGGGGAAATTGCCTTGAGACGTACATTCTGCCCGGGCCGCAAAAAGAAGTTCCTACCTACTCCAATTCAACTTATTATGAGAGACAAAAGATTGAGAGGAGTAAGGGAGTGAAAGGTGGTAATCCGAGAGTGGAAAAAAAGGAGAGGTTGTGTTGAGCGAAGTGAGGGGATTAGCACCAAACTATACTAACATTGGTTGTCCTTCTATTTCTAAGGACATTTGTGTAGGTACCAACATGGCAAGCGAAGAAGAACAATGCCAAAGGGAAGTTGCTGCCCAAACCTTTGGAGGACCTTCACACCATGACAAAGAAGAATCTACTCAAGGACTTCAAGGTAAAATGGCAAACTCTTACACTTTTGTACATGTGAATGATAATTGTGCGGCTAGTAGCCCATTGAGTGTGAGTTGTAGCTTGCCTATATGTGAGTGTATTGTTTCTTTGCCACTTGATGATGATGTACATGTTGTGAGTGTGGATACACTAGTTGATCCTATTAATGACCGAATAGACTCTTCTTGTAAGATCGATTTATGTCCACCTAGTGTTGAAACCATTATGTTGAATGAAAGTACGTTATCTTCTGAAATTTGTGTTGATCAACTTATGTGTGAAAATTACCCACCACTTGAGTATGTGTGTGATGTGCTTAATAGGACTCAAGTGAGTGAAATATTTGAAAATGTTGGTCAACAAAGTGAGAATGAACCCGAGAGCTCTTCTTGGGGTAATATTGTGTTTGAAACATCCTTGAAACTTGATATTGATCATTTAGAGAGTGAGGAACTTTCTTGTTCCAAATCTGTCCGTGAGGTAGATCACACTCTTTTTAGGAATAATGTCTTGTTTGAAGATGATTTAAACACTCCTAATGAACCTAGTGGTGAAAATGACGGTATAGCTTGCCTTGGAAGCTATAGCCTATATGCTAACCCACTATGGTGTGACAACATTCCTCCTAAAGAGGGAAATCTCTTCTTGGAAGATGAGAGTACTCTTAAGGGTAAGGAATGTGTAGTTGCGGAAGCTACTTCTTCTTCTACTTTGTGTGATTTCATTGTTGAGAGTACTCATGGTGATTATTGGGAAACTAGTAGTGAGTACACACATGAGAGCACCTTAGTAGAAGTCGATTTGAGTGACACCTTTCTCTACTCTCTATTTGAGTTGGATGATATGTATGTTATTGTAGAGAGTATGTCATTTAGTTTAGGTGTAGATCTCGGGAAAGGGAAGTGTTGTCGAGACCCATGTCTATGGCCACTTTTCCCATTTGACCCCGGTGCCAAATTTAGGAATGGTGATGTTGGTGAACCAAACTTGCTGCTTGGTCTACATGACAAGCAAAGTGGCACTCTTGATGTATCCTATAACCAAATCCTTTGTACATCTTTTATTAAGTTTTTAATATTCCTTTCAAAGGATTCTTGGTTATATTGCAAATATGTGCAACCTTGGCATGTTGAGATGATTTGTTATGCTAACCCTAACCCTCATGCCATGAGGAGTTTGCATTTGTTGGTCCTCTTCTCGGTTTTTGCAAGGTTTGGATTCGAGGTCGAATCCTTTTCAAGAAGGGGAGGATGATACGGGACAAATGACCATCTTATCTTTTGATGACATTTTTGGAGGCCAACACATAGAGACTCAAGACTTGGTCACCTCGAGAAAACAAGAACATGCATGGAGGACCCGTTTTGAGCATAACTTAAAGCAATCTCGCGTGTGGAAGATTGCTTGGAGAATTTAAGGTTGAGGACTCACGGTTTTGGACCTTAATTAAGGGTATTTTGGACATTACACATGGTGTATTTACACACCATGGCCGCCCCTCTCATTAAGGGCAAAGTGGTTTTGTTATCTTCATTTGCAATGTATTATAAATAGGCCCCCTTAGTCTTATTTTCATTAGTTTTTGAATGATGAAAAATTGAAAGAAATATTTTCTCTCTTTTGAGAGTGTAACACCATTAGTTGTAGGACTTGGAAAAGTCACCCTTAGCATAGGGCTTGGAAAAGCCAATATTGATCTTTGCTTGGAAACGGTAGATCTTGAGGCGAGTTCATTCCCTTGGTGGTCACCGTAAGAGTGTGGTTTTGATTGTTACATTCATTAGGGGTTAGTGTTGAAATACACTTGGTTCTTAATCTTGTAATAATCTTGGTCTCACTATCTATCTTTATTTTCTTGCAAATCGTGTATGTGTTGTGTAGTGGACTGTTTTGGGGTCTTCGTTGAATCCGAAACTTGTATTATTGTTGTTCATCTTGTTCATCACGTTTTGGTACGGTTTTTGGTGTTAAAATATACTCTTGTATCTTGTATTCTTGTTGTTGGTAGCGAATCCGAGTGAGGTCTCCATCTTGGTCCTCGAATCCTTAAGATTAGTGGACTGATTTGGTGGTTGTTTCGTGCTCCCTTGTATTTCTTGTATCAGACTGTCTAACGGGCCGGGCCGGTTCAACCCGGAACCGGCCCTCTCATTCTTACCGGGTTTCGGGCCGGTTACGGGCCGGGTTTGGCCTTAACCGGTCCGGGCCGGGCCGGGCTGCACAGTAAAAATATTAAAACCCACCCGGAACCGGCCCACTTAACCCAATCCGGTCAAACCCACTAAAACCCGGTCAAACCCGGTCAAACCCGGTTAAAAACCGGTCAAATATACACTATATACTCTATATACATAATATATACATTAAATATACACTTTTATAGAAGATATATACACGTGTATACATTAAATATACACTTGTATAGAAGATATTAAAATTATAAATCGTTAAATAAAAAAAAATAAAAAACAACGACTATACGTTAAATATACACGTCTATAGAAGATCTATTAACATTCATACACTCTATTCTATGTATATGTAATACTTTAAATGAGATATACTACAATATATATACATTACAATATATATTTGTATAGTTATATACTAATTTATAAAACATATACACATGTATACGTTAAATATACATGTCTATAGAAGATCTATTCACATATATACACTCTATTCTATGTATAGGTAATACTTTAAATGAGATATACTACAATATATATACATTACAATATATATTTGTATAGTTATATTCTAATTTATAAAATATATACACATATATACGTTAAATATACACGTCTATAGAAGATCTATCAACATTCATACACTCTATTCTATGTATATGTAATACTTTAAATGAGATATACTACAATATATATACATTACAATATATATTTGTATAGTTATATACTAATTTATAAAACATATACACATGTATACGTTAAATATACATGTCTATAGAAGATCTATTCACATATATACATTCTATTCTATGTATAGGTAATACTTTAAATGAGATATACTACAATATATATACATTACAATATATATTTGTATAGTTATATTCTAATTTATAAAATATATACACATATATACGTTAAATATACACGTCTATAGAAGATCTATTAACATTCATACACTCTATTCTATGTATATGTAATACTTTAAATGAGATATACTACAATATATATACATTACAATATATATTTGTATAGTTATATACTAATTTATAAAACATATACACATGTATACGTTAAATATACATGTCTATAGAAGATCTATTCACATATATACACTCTATTCTATGTATAGGTAATACTTTAAATGAGATATACTACAATATATATACATTACAATATATATTTGTATAGTTATATTCTAATTTATAAAACATATACACATGTATACGTTAAATATACATGTCTATAGAAGATCTATTCACATATATACACTCTATTCTATGTATAGGTAATACTTTAAATGAGATATACTACAATATATATACATTACAATATATATTTGTATAATTATATTCTAATTTATAAAATATATACACATATATACGTTAAATATACACGTCTATAGAAGATCTATTAACATTCATACACTCTATTCTATGTATATGTAATACTTTAAATGAGATATACTACAATATATATACATTACAATATATATTTGTATAGTTATATACTAATTTATAAAACATATACACATGTATACGTTAAATATACATGTCTATAGAAGATCTATTCACATATATACACTCTATTCTATGTATAGGTAATACTTTAAATGAGATATACTACAATATATATACATTACAATATATATTTGTATAGTTATATTCTAATTTATAAAACATATACACATGTATACGTTAAATATACATGTCTATAGAAGATCTATTCACATATATACACTCTATTCTATGTATAGGTAATACTTTAAATGAGATATACTACAATATATATACATTACAATATATATTTGTATAGTTATATACTAATTTATAAAACATATACACATGTATATGTTAAATATACACGTCTATAGAAGATCTATTCACATATATACATTCTATTCTATGTATAGGTAATACTTTAAATGAGATATACTACAATATATATACATTACAATATATATTTGTATAGTTATATTCTAATTTATAAAATATATACACATATATACGTTAAATATACACGTCTATAGAAGATCTATTAACATTCATACACTCTATTCTATGTATATGTAATACTTTAAATGAGATATACTACAATATATATACATTACAATATATATTTGTATAGTTATATACTAATTTATAAAACATATACACATGTATACGTTAAATATACATGTCTATAGAAGATCTATTCACATATATACACTCTATTCTATGTATAGGTAATACTTTAAATGAGATATACTACAATATATATACATTACAATATATATTTGTATAGTTATATTCTAATTTATAAAACATATACACATGTATACGTTAAATATACATGTCTATAGAAGATCTATTCACATATATACACTCTATTCTATGTATAGGTAATACTTTAAATGAGATATACTACAATATATATACATTACAATATATATTTGTATAGTTATATTCTAATTTATAAAATATATACACATATATACGTTAAATATACACGTCTATAGAAGATCTATTAACATTCATACACTCTATTCTATGTATATGTAATACTTTAAATGAGATATACTACAATATATATACATTACAATATATATTTGTATAGTTATATACTAATTTATAAAACATATACACATGTATACGTTAAATATACATGTCTATAGAAGATCTATTCACATATATACACTCTATTCTATGTATAGGTAATACTTTAAATGAGATATACTACAATATATATACATTACAATATATATTTGTATAGTTATATTCTAATTTATAAAACATATACACATGTATACGTTAAATATATATGTCTATAGAAGATCTATTCACATATATACACTCTATTCTATGTATAGGTAATACTTTAAATGAGATATACTACAATATATATACATTACAATATATATTTGTATAGTTATATACTAATTTATAAAACATATACACATGTATATGTTAAATATACACGTCTATAGAAGATCTATTCACATATATACATTCTATTCTATGTATAGGTAATACTTTAAATGAGATATACTACAATATATATACATTACAATATATATTTATATAGTTATATTCTAATTTATAAAATATATACACATATATACGTTAAATATACACGTCTATAGAAGATCTATTAACATTCATACACTCTATTCTATGTATATGTAATACGTTACATGAGATATACTACAATATATATACATTACAATATATATTTGTATAGTTATATACTAATTTATAAAACATATACACATGTATACGTTAAATATACATGTCTATAGAAGATCTATTCACATATATACACTCTATTCTATGTATAGGTAATACTTTAAATGAGATATACTACAATATATATATACATTACAATATATATTTGTATAGTTATATACTAATTTATAAAATATATACACATATATACGTTAAAAACCGGTCAAATATACACTATATACGCTATATACACAATGTATACATTAAATATACACTTCTATAGAAGATATATACACGTGTATACATTAAATATACACTTCTATATAAGATATATAAACATATACACATGTATACATTAAATATACACTTGTATAGAAGATATTAAAATTATAAATCGTTAAATAAAAAAAAATAAAAAACAACGACTAAGGAGTGAATGAATTTGTGGAATTTTATTGATTGCAAAATGATCCAAAATTTATAATTTACATGAATGAAAAATCTATAAATTATGCATCATTTTTTCCAACTCATTCATGTTAATATTAATTGGAACTTGCATAGGGTAGTCGAAGTCAACGGGGGAAAAACCATGCATTGGACTTGATTCTGCTGAGTTCTCCCGTGAAGTCATAATTTCTTCAAGTTTGAGGTCGTCGTTGGGCTCTGGTTCCATTCCTTGGTTTCTTCTTTCTGCTCTAATCCAATCTCTGAGGCAAACTAAAACATTCATTGCGTTGCTTCCCAATGAGTGTCGGTTGTCTCCAAGCTGCTGTCGTCCCTGACTGAAGGCGCTCTCTGATGCAACGATTGACATAGGAACATTCAAGATATCTCTGGCTAATCTTGAAAGTACAGGATATTGTGATTCATTATTCCTCCACCAATCCAGCGTGTTGATCCGTCGTCTGCGATCCTCTGGTGGCGTCCGCAGATAATATTTCAGCTCTTCCCGATAAGTTGATGTGTAAGCTCTCTCATCCACACTGTTCCAACAAGTTAAATCATAAAACGAATCAGGAATACCACTATGTGCCGGCCTTTTAGAAGCTGATGGCTCCTCGGGAGGATGAGGAGCGACAGTTGGAGTGATATTTGTAGGTACGGCTGAATCAAATAAATCAGCATAGTGATTATATAATTTTCTATATAATCTTTTGCATCAGTCGTAGCCGTCCACAAATCAGGTTGTACTTGTTCAGAATCATGGTTAGTATTTATTTCTAAGTTAGTATAAATAAGAGTACTAAAGTGACACATATGATTATATTTCATGCACGGATTTAACATAGCAGCAACCAAGTAAATAGGGGGAATCGGGAAGAAATATTTTTTAAATTTCGTAAACATAGCGCCAACAGCTTCTTTATAACCTTCTTTATCTTTATATTGTCGGAGCAAACCAGAAATATCGGCTATATATGCCAAAATATTACAAACAGTAGGATAGTATGCACCGGAAAATTCAACCGTAGCTACATAAAATTTTTCTAAGAACTTAACAAGATCATTAATTATAACCCAATCAGAATTATGTAGCATGCAATCAGCAGAATCAGCAAATGAACCACAATGTTGGTTAAAAACTAGTGTAATAGGAATTCTATATTTATAACAAGTTTTTAAAAATTCATACGTAGAATTCCATCTAATATCAATTTCCTCAGGCATCAAAATCGGTGCAAGTCCATTTTCTTGACATTTAACTTTAAATTCTTTAATTCTAGATCTACGATTATTTCCTTGAATAAAACCAACAGCAAGACGAATTTTTTCAATATAAAACTCAAAAAAGTCAAGACCATCTTTTACAATTAAATTATATATATGACATGCACACTTAACATGAAAAATTTCAGGAAAGGGCGGAGATAGCGTAGATTTTATTTTTGTTATAGCAGTCTTGTTGTTAGAAGCATTATCAAAAGCAATACATAAAATTTTATTTTCTATACCATAATATCCGGCAATTTTAATAATAGAATCAACAATAAATTGTCCAGTATGTTTCCGATCTTCATCATATAAAAAAGCAAGAATACGTTTTTGCATTATGAAATTACTATCCATCCAATGACAAGTAACGGTTAAATAATCATTTTTATTTACAGCACGACCAAGATCGGAAGTTAGGGACAATCTACATTGAATATTTTTTAAGAATGTTGATAAATAAAAACAATATTGTGAATGGAGTCTAAAAATATCAGACCGACAAGTAGTTCTAGGAATACCATTAAACATAGGATTATAAATTGCTTGTATATAACGAATAAAGGCATCAGAAGAAGGAAAACTAAAAGGCAAACAACCCACAGCTACCATTTTAGCTATTTCTTCTCTGTCCCTCAATTTATTATACTTTTTCGCTACTTGACCGGTTGTTGGGTCCATTCTAGTTTGCGTTGACCCACCAACATCCCCACCACCTTTTGCAATATTCAACTCTCTAGTGTGATCTTCAGCTATATGTCTCATTAACGTACCCGTACCCCCTTGCTTACCGCCACTTCTATGCTTATATTTTTGTTGACAAATATTGCACTGCACCTCAATATCTGATATACGTTCAAAAAATTGTCATGCAATACTAGTTCTTTTACGGGGTTTTGGGGCACTGGGAGGACGGGAAGGGAGATTAACTGATTCAGATCTAACGTTAGCATGTCCTACTGCGGGTGTTTCAGCAATATTTTCATCATCTTCGTCTACATTAACTGCATCTACTTCATTTTCTTCTTCTATACCGTAATTTTCCTGAAATTCTACATAATCCATATCGTGAGCACCTACACCTATTTCTTCCTCAAAAGGTGTACCAAGCGGTACCGGAGGCGAAGTCACACGGGTATATCTATTACTTGAACTACCTCTACCGCTAGTCATTCGCTTTTTACTACCACTACCGCTTCCGGGACAAAAATTTCTAACACCTTTAGTAGCGAGGTTTTTTAATTTATCCATAATATAAATTAAATTAAACTAAAAATATTCAAAATACACAAATATAATAAAATTAAATATTAAACAATTAATACAATAAATAAAAATTAAACGTAAGAGATGGAACGACAATACCAAATTTTGGAAGTATCCGAAGATTGCGACTTTAGAAACTTCCGCTCGTACTTTGTAAACGAAAAATTAAAAATTTAAATTGAACACTTTAAGAAATTAAATATATTGAATATTTGAGAATTGAGAATTGAGATTTGAGAGAGAATGAGATTTGAGAGAGTGAAAAATTGTGTGAGAAATGATTTGAAGTTGTAGGGTATTTATAGATTTATTTTGGGGATTAAAAATTTTTTTTTTTTTTTTTTTTTTTTAAGTTAATGGGCCCAAACTAGCCGTTTGGACCCAAAAACGGTAATATAGCCGTTGGGCCAACGGCTAGTTTGGCCCAATAATTATTATTATTTTTTTTTTAATGCCGGGCCGGGCCGGGCCGGGTTAACCGGGCCCAGTTTAAAAAAAAAAAACGGACCGGAACCCGGAACCCTAAAGCCCTAGGGCTTACCGGGCCGGGTCAAACCGGTCCGGTTTGATATGTAGGGCCGGTTCGGGCCGGGCCAGTCCGGCCCGTTTGACAGGTTTAGGAAAAGGGGACTTTAACTGAATATCTCAATTCCGGTAATAAATTATTGAGAAGATAATTAAGAGTATGATCTCTCTAATAATTTAAACTTTTTAGATGACATGATCTAATGTGGTTTCAAAGCAGATAGAGGTCAACAATGAATTAAGAAAGATGCTAGTATATATAACCTGACATGTCTATTGTGAAAACAAAGTAAACACACAAGTCTATTTGCTGGTTAAGTACATCTCATAAAGTTGACACACCTGAAACTCATAGTTCCGTCATCTGTGAACATTATAGAATTCCATGCTACAAATCTTTTCATTCTAGTTCACGATGACATCCTCAGAAATGGATGACGTAATCACCACTGGTTTCAATTTCAGATTCCAGGTCACCTTCCGAGTCATCGGGGTCTATTGTTGCCTCTGCAGGCGCTTGCCCATATTTTGACCCTTCTCCAAGGAACTTCGCCTCTCGTATGATCCGCATTATGTCTTCTACTCTTTGCAGCTGCTGACCTGAAGCTTCTCCATAATTCACATTCCTACCATCCATCAAGTTTTTTGGCAAATGCTTTAGAAACCAGGGGTGTTTCTTTATCTCAGGAATGGAGATCCTCTGCAGCCAATTGACATTTTCAGCTAAGACAATATTTAGTATATTCACGCTATCAAGTTCTGTAAACGGAACTTACCTTTGATGGATTTGCAACGAAGATCCGAGAAAGAAGGTTCATACAACCTGCAGATATTCGTATATAATCCGGTATGGAGAACTGAGCGCTCATTATTCTCTGGCAAAGGAAAAAAAAAAAAAAGAAGCATTTCTTAAGCTGCTAATTGAGACAATATATTTAATCAGCTACCATTCCGGATATATGATTCCATCGTTCATACATCAAATCAAAGTATTTACAAACTCACCCCGATAGTTTTACGGAAATTTCTAGCATCTTCAGGATCCTCAAAGGGGTATGCTCCAACTAACATCACATACAGTGTCACCCCACATGACCACACGTCTGCAACCTGAAAATGTACAACTTTCAGATGTGCAGACATTCAGATATTCAGGCAGTGACCAAATGAGCGAGCAAGTTCGTATGAAATAGTGTTCTTATGAGTTCTTACTAGAAGGTTTAGTTTAGGCCTACATAGCAAAAATGAACTACACTGCATCAAATGGGCAATTCTCGTATAAACAAACCTAGAAGCGGACACTAGTACATGTTCATACCAGGTTTTTCATCAGATTTGTCACGGTCTCTAAGCGGATAACATATATTTTACATAAAAGAAGCAACAGATCAGTACTTCATCCATAAATTTACTTATTGTGCAGAAAATTTTAAGCATATCCACTACTGCAATATTTAGTGAAATCCCAAACATACTGCAAACAAAGGCTCCTATCAGATTGGTTAAAGGGAAATTGATAAAGTAAAATAACCAGGGTAATGCGATACTTGTGATGCTAGAGGGTTTTTTCCAGCTAGACGGGAGAAACAGGGAAAGGGATCTAAAGGTCGAAAGACAACTTGTCCGAGAATTGTTCAAGGAGCTAATGCATACCTTCCCATCATACTCCTTCCGTGAAAGGACCTCTGGAGCAATGTAAGCGGGTGTACCTACAGTTGACTTGGGCTGTGAATGCAATAATCCAGACTGCATAATGAAGAAAAATAGTAAATAAAAAATGTAATGTCCTACTAGATATATGATAGTAGTAGATAATTTCTCAGCCAGAAAGCAAGAAACCTTTGAATAACCAAAATCACATATTTTAACACGTGGTATTGGACTTCCATCAAGGAGTGTGTTTTCCAGTTTCAAATCCCTGTGACAGATTTCCTGCAGTAAAATAGAAGTATAGCTTGAGATGATCATTTCCATGAGTAGATGAATATAACAAATTAGGCAATTTTGAAATTATACCATTGAATGACAATAGCTGACTCCGGATATTAGCTGTTGAAAAAAGAAGCGAGCCTGTTGTTGGTAGAACAAAATGAAAAGATAAGGATAACATCTCATTCTCAACAAATACAGGAACAAAATAAGTGGATATGTTTATAACCTCGTCTTCACTAAATCTTCCGGCACTGCATATTCTATCAAAAAGTTCTCCGCCCGCTGCATATTCCATTACAATTGCTAAATGTGTTGGAGTTAACAATACCTATAACAAAAGGGCCATACCATGTCAACTATGACACGTCCAGAATCACTAAAGCACTTGAGCACTTACAAATAAGTGGTTGTGACATACCACATAATGTTAACTGTTAACCGTAAAGAACAGAGATGCTCAAAATGGTTACTTTCTGTCGGTAACCAATAAATGGAGGGATCCTCTAGTTAAACTTATTGAGGTTGGACATATGAGAGCATTATTTGTTCGGCTTGAGCACTTCAACCTTACAACATTTATGGATTATTTTCAAATTAAATAGCTACTAATCAATAGTAAAGAAAGTATGATCTCAACATGATGCTGGTTTGAAATCTCAAAATGGAGCAGGAGACTATGAAAAAGGAAGAAAGAATATACGAGAAACAACGCAAGGACTTCAAGTTACCTAGCACTCCCTACTCAATCTAGTCAACTGAAGCATCTATACAAGTTAAGTTGGTAGGATCCAGTTTGGTCCAGAGTTCTTAAGTTTGTCTAGAGATTTATACATCGATTCAAAAAATGTACATAACATCTAGTGTTTTATAACCCAAATTATTGAATAATGAGATCATACAGATCCATATAAGGTGAAATGGATAGCGAGGATGCATATAGCTGACCCCAAGTAACTTGGGATTAAGGTGGCCGTGTTGTTTTTTTGTTGTAAGTTGTCAGTCAAGTCAAGAGTAAAGGACGATTTACCTCTTTAAATCTGACAATGTTCGGATGCCTCAATGATCTATGATTTATAATCTCTCTCTGCACATTCTCATCAATCTGAAACACAGATAAATATACATCATTTAAATGATCAGGCTAACTTAACCAAAGAGCATGAAAACCTTTTTCTACATGCAATAACTAGAGATATAGCATATGCAACAACAGCATAGTACGGTTCACATTTCTTATGTGGTTTACGAGCTATTGCCTAGGAGCCAGTTTACCTAGTACCAGCAGATGCGGGTTTCCAAAAAGAAAACATATCCATAATCCACATGTGGAAATATGACAGCAAAATAGCAAGATACGAAGAGGGCGACAACTGAATAACCCCATAACCTCTCTCACAGAAAATGCTAAAAAATTAACGCTAGAAGGAGGGCTTGAACCTCCGACCTTGTGGTTAACAGCCACACGCTCTAACCAACTGAGCTATTCCAGCTTTGTTTTAATTCGAGCTACTATTTTAAATCAATCCAACAAATTAGGAGAAAATGTACTGGAGCTTTTGCGTACCAACTAATTGTTGCTCATTATTAAATTGTTCCTGTTAGAGATTAAATAATATGTTATGGATGCCCATGTGAATGTACCAAGGCATTCTTGTAAAACAAGATTCACAAAAGCATTCTTGTTAAGTAAGCTTTTCCATTAGCTTAGTGGAGAAGTTTGAATATATATAGCCTTCCAATTCCATTGTACATAAGAAGAAAATGAGTAATAAGAAAAGTACTACTGTTATCTTCATTTCCTCTCTGTTAGCCTTTTACAACTAAGTTTAAAATTTTGCTTTAATTATTTAATACGTTATCAGCACGAGTCTCTACCATTCTGAGCAAATACAGGTAATAAAGGTAAGTATTTATTTTTCTTAAATAATGTCAAATATATCCAAACGCGAATTTATTGCCCTAGATATATCGAGCAAAACTTATATGTCCTGGACATTGGATGCCGAAATACATTTGA
Organism: Capsicum pubescens; assembly: GCA_030864215.1. NCBI lineage: Eukaryota > Viridiplantae > Streptophyta > Magnoliopsida > Solanales > Solanaceae > Capsicum > Capsicum pubescens. The sequence continues at coordinate 69,635,911 of CM061543.1, read as the reverse complement.
ATGCGATGGGTCTGACAAACACCATAAAAAACGACAATAAGACATCAAATCAAGAGAAGGCCAAGGCCATGATATTTCTCCGTCATCATCTTGACGAAGGTTTGAAAATGAAATACCTCGCGATTAAGGATCCCCTAATATTGTGGAATAATTTAAAAGAAAGATACGATCACCTGAAGATGGTTGTCCTTCCACAAGCTTGTTATGAATGGACCCATCTGAGGTTATAAGATTTTAAAAATATAACTGCTTATAATTCTGCGATGTTTAGAATTAAATCACAATTTAATTTATGCGGGGAAGATATCACAAATTACGACATGTTAGAGAAAACATTCTCTACTTTTCCTGCCTCGAGTATGCTCCTGCAGTAGCAATACCGAGAAATGGGATTTAAAAAATATTCTGAATTGATTTCTCATCTTCTTGTTGTTGAACAACATAATGATCTTTTAATGAGAAATCATGAAAGTCGACCTGTTGGTACTGCTCCATTCCCAGAAGTGAATGCTGCAAATTCACCCAACCAGGCGTGAAAGAAGTTCTGACCCCAGTCGTGGTCGTGATTGAGGTCGAGGTCGTGGTCGTGATCGTGATAGATATTTTAATCAAGGTGATCGCCTTGCAATAAACAATGACCCTCAACACCAGCAGATTTGTTCACCAAGTCTTTACCAACTTCAACTTTTGAGAAGATGGTACACAAGATTGGAATGCGATGACTGAACCGGTTGAATCGAGGTCTTCATCAAGGGGAGTAAGAATACGCATTGTACTCTTTTTTCCTTAACCAAGGTTTTACTTCTCACTGGATTTTTCCTGGTAAGGTTTTTAATGAAGCAGGATTCAAATGCGTATTTACTATATCATCCTCTACATGGACATCCAAGGGGGAGTGTTAGATATTAAATAATATATTATGGATGCCCATGTGAATGCACCAAGGCATTCTTGTAAAACAAGATTCACAAAAACATTCTTGTTAAGTAAGCTTTTCCATTAGCTTAGTGGAGAAGTTTGAAATTTGTCTATATATATAACCTTCCAATTCCATTGTACATAATAAGAAAATGAGTAATAAGAAAAGTACTATTGTTATCTTCATTTTCTCTCTGTTAGCGTTTTATAATTAAGTTTAATATTTTGCTTTAATTATTTAATAGTTCCAGGTTAGTCAAACATAAAAAAGGGCAAAAAAAAATAGACAACAATACCAACAAACAATAACTCAATCAAGAAATTAAGATTAATCAACTATACCTCAAATCCAAATAATGTTGGGGTCAAGAAATTAAGGAAAAAAAATAAAAAGAGGTGGGAGATGTCATGAACATCAATTTAATTTGTGCCAAAACCTTCTACAAAAAGCATGAAAGCCCCTTTTCTGGGTATAGATTTTCAAAAGAAATTTGAAAACATCATTTGTTCATGAAAAATAAGAACAAGAAGAATAAACAGAGAGAAGAGAGGGATGAGAGATCATAAGATTAATGAGAATGTAATGAACAAGACCCCTCTATTTACACGAGAAAATACTCCTAGTGTCTGACTAAAAGACAGATACTTCAAATCCTGATAGATATCAACTAGATCTTGATAGACATTCACTATAATGTAAATACATTTATAACACTCCCCCTTGAATGTCTAGATAGATAATGTGCCTCGTTAAAACCTTACTAGAAAAAATCCAGTAGAAAAAAAAATCTAGTGAAGAAAAAAGAGTACACATCTCTAACAATAAATCCAGTGGGACAAAACCTCGTAAGGGAAAAAGAGTACAACGCGTATTAACTCCCCCTAATGAGAACATCCTTGATCCTTTGCATCCCAATCTTGTGCACCATCTTCTTGAAAGTTGCAGTTGGAAGAGATTTGGTGAATAAATCATCCGCATTGTCACTTGAACGAATCTGTTGCACGTTAATATCATCATTCCTTTTGTAGCTCATGTGTATATAAAAGCTTTGGCGAAATATGCTTCGTTCTATCTTCTTTTATATATCCTCCCTTAAGTTGTGTTATCCATGCTGCATTATCTTCATATAAAATCATAGGTACTTTGTGACATTTCAAACCACATTTTTCTCAAATGAGATGTATCATGGACCTTAACCACACACATTCTCGGCTTTCTTCATGGATAGTTATTATCTCAGCATGATTCAATGAAGTGGCTACGATAAACTGCTTTATGGATCTCCATGATATGGCAGTACCACCACATATGAACACATAGCTTATTTGAGACCGAACTTTATGTGGGTCAAATAAGTACACAACATCAGCATAACTAACAAGATCGAGACTGCAAGCTTTAGAATAAAATAAGCTTATGTCTGTTATCCCATTTGATGTCTCCCTGTAGGAGGAGAAATATACCTTGCTAACAAATTAATCGAAAAGGCTATATCAGGCATTGAGTATTTGAAAGATATATTTTGTCAAGTGACAATATTCAACTTTTCATGTGTGACAACTTCAAGTATGTGGAGTACAAATCAAATAAGTTTTCACTTACCAAGATGCATCCTTTCATGTCAATTAATAAATATTTCCACGTCAGCATGCTTAAATAAACGTAGAATTCAAATCCTCGTAATTTTTCACAATATTGCATCAATATTGTATCAAAGATATCATCGACGATTTTTTATTTTGTATCGGTTCGCAATGTGACATAATATTTTGATAGCTTTAAGTCTATCAAATTATGATAGCTTATAACCTCTTTCAAAATATTGCTAATTCAAGAGCAAATTGAGGTATGCATATAATGTAGAAGATTTTTCTCTTAACATATCTTTAATTATAATCATAATAAGTATGTGAAAATATCATCACTTGTCTTCTTTAAGACATATTATGCTCTGCTATCTCATTTACTTCAAGAATGGAGCAAGTTGTCAACTTTCAGATTCATCATATATTGCTACCATATTCACTTCATGAAGCATATCAATGGGATATCGTGATTTTTTCATCAATATTGTCTTAGCCATCATAATATAATCAATATAGTGTATTAAGATTCAAACTCAACGTCTTATCCATATTAAAGCGTCTTAGGCATAAATCAATGAGACTTAAACCCAACATATTATCATCCCTTTTGATAATATTATTTTTGAGGAATAAATTTTAAATATAAATGGTTCCTAACCAATTATTCTTTTTTCCTCAAATCCAACAATAATTATATCATTAGTAGCGAAAGACAAATAACATAAGAAATTACTAACCTTAAAATTACCTTTAGATTAATAATCTCACCTTGTTTGATATAGTCTCGTGCTAATAACGTGTTATGAAATATAAAAACAAGAACAAGAAGAATAAACAGAGAGAAGAGAGACTTCTTTATTTCTCTTGAGGAGATGAGATCATACGAGTAATGAGAATACAACGAACAAGATCCCTCTATTTATATGAAAAAATACTTCCAAGTTTCTGACTAAAAGACAGATACTTTAAATCCTGATAGATATCAACTAGATCTTGATAGATCTTATTAGATATTGATAAACATTCATTATAATGTAAATAAATTTATAACAGTTCCAGATTAGTCAAACATAAAAAAATGGCAAAAAAACAGACAACAATACCAGCAAAAAGTAACTCAATCAAGAAATTAAGATTAATCAACTATACCTCAAATCCAAATAATGTTGGGGTCAAGAAATTAAGGAAAAAAAAATGATAAAAGGTGGGAGATGTCATGAACATCAATTTCATCTGTGCCAAAACCTTCTACAAAAAGCATGACAACCCTTTTTTTGGTTATAGATTTTCAAAAGAAATTTGAAAACATCATTTGATCATGAAATTTGATCAGTTTTTAAAAATTCAAGTTCAGATCAGTTTTTGGGTGAAATTTTCACTTCCAATCGTAAAACTATAATTTTTTTTAAGTAAAATACACATCCGATCCAAACACAACTTCACGTCCAAAAAGCTATTTTTCAACACAACTTCAAAAACTCGCTTCTTTGAAAAAAAGAAGTTTCAACTAAATTTATAGTCAAACGCTAGCTAATTAAGATGCAATGACCATACAAGTTTACATTGATAGCATTGGGAAAGAAATAATTTTGATAAGGGAAAGTAGCATAAGTACCTTTCTCCCTCTTTCAATGTATTTGACAGCAACAAGCTCCTTAGTTTTCTTGTCCCTCACTAGCCTTGCCACCCCAAAATTCCCACAGCCAAGTTCTTTCAATGGTTCATATCTTTCCTCCATCTTACCTCAATCAAATTTCCAAAATTCAATACTCAACAGAACATCAAATATCTAAAAAAATTAAATAACGTTTTCTGAGTTTATCTCAACTTGATCAACAACAGTTGACACTATTTATAAATGTGATTAAAATCTTATTAAAATGTGCATAACGTTGAGGATGTAAGCACGTGGATACACTAATGGACACGAAATTTATTATGGGGTTGGCTTCAATTTTCAATCAGTTTGGTTAAGACAATTTCTTCAAGAGTGTATGAGATTGACACTTGTATATGATGATGAGTTAAGATGGCGTAACATAACCATGCAAAATAGTTTTATATTTTAAAAGAAAAAAGAATCATACACAAAATTTGTTATGTCCCAAAATAATTATCACGTTATCAATTTGATTAAATTTTTAAGTTAGATTAAATTAATATATTAAAGTTAAATATTAAAAACAAGATAAAGATATGTCATAAATTGTAATTTTACTAGTATCATAGAATATTAGTCAGAGTTTAAGTAATTTGATTTTTTATATGCAAATGTGACAAATATTTAGTGGTAGGGGTAGGGTATTCAAAATCGAATCGAAATCAATTATTTAATCACAAAATTAATTTATTGACTTATTGAAAATGGATTATCGGATTAACGGTTGGAGAACGAATTAAAATTTTATAGTTAATACTTATCGATACGAGAGTGGATTATTCAATTTTCTTATTGGGTAAGCCGTTAACATTTGGAATTATCACTAATCATAAGGCACAGTCAGTCCCTTAAATATAAACGAAACTTGAAGTCAAATCTTAAACCAAAACACAACTTATTCTTGGTAACATGAAGAACCGCAGAAAAATTAAAACAACTTCAATGTGTCCTTCACAACGTTTAATATAAAACAGAAAAATTTCAAATCATATTAAAGTTTTGATTTCTCTGTCGACCCAATAATTAAAAATGTTTCTATATACGTTTTAGGTCTAGAATAAAATTCTCATTTAATTTTATGATTTAACCTATTAAAAAATTATACGAACAAAACTCAACAAGCCTAAAAGATTGATAAATAGATGAATCGTAGTATATATAAACAACTTAGTGGGTAAAGAATAGAGGACCTATCAATAATAGGTCGATATTTCATTGTCTCTTAAATTTATCTGTTCCACCCAATAACCATCCGCTAATTACTAGTCCGAAATCAAACCAATCGTTATCTTATCGATTGTTAAAGAATTAGTACATTTAAAAGCCAATAACCAATAAATCTAATTATTAAATACAATTATCCAACCAATCCGCCCAATAATCAGTCATAGGCAGCGGAGTTATCATTTGTTTACCATTTTCAAGAGTACTAATACATTAACAATTAAAACCTTGAGCTTTGTCAACTTAGCTTTCAACTAGTATTTAAATATTTTCCGCAATCATTAATGCAACATATCCTATAAATATTATAATTAATATCCTAAATTGTATATTCAATCAAAAATAATCATATAAAATAAAATAGATATATGATACTTGCCTGATCATAAATTATTTTATTAAAAATAAAATAACAAATTTAAAAAAATATAAATTGAGACAAAAATTTACATTAGTCGATAAATAACGTTTTCTTTCCTTAGTAAAACACCGCCCGTATTACACGTGCAACAAAGTAACAGTTTTATTTAATGGGAGAGCTAACTGATTGTTTGCAAAGACAGATGTTTTATGTTTTGGTCCTACCAAAAGAGGTCGGTTGGTAGCTTTCATCTACTTTTATGTCAACGGCGATTTTACATATAAAAAATGGATTTAAGTGGTTCACTTGTTAGTGCTCAATAACAAGTTTTTCCTTTTTTTTTCATCGTTAAGTTATTGTCACTATAAAATTTTAGATCTTTCTTAAAAGAAATGGTACGGAGGTGTATCCGTTTTCTTTAGAATTTGCTTATGTTTAATTTATATTTTATATATAAGTTAGAAGTACACGCAATTTTTTTTGCAGAGGCGAATTTAAGATTTGAGCTTGACGGGTGTATTTTTATATTTAAATATAATAATTGATAGTGTCAAAGTTCGATATCTAGTTATTTGAAAACTTAATATTATTAAATATCATTAATTTGGTTTAATATGACAAAAAAATGTTATTCACCGTACTTAAATTCGATGCATTTTTATATTTTCAACAATAATAGAGAGTTTTTGAAAAATAGAAAATTTGAGAAATTTGTTTGCTAAATGATTGATACAAGAAAACGTTGGATTTAAACCTATTTCAAACTTTAAATTGCTAATTTTTAAATAGAAAATAAGTCAATGGTTAAAAAATAAAAGTAAAATAAACATTATATAGTATAAGATAGGGGGAATTTACCTTTTGAAATTGGAGGAGAGTTTGTGTTTTTGGAATAAAATTAAAAATACATAAATAATATGTGTGTCAATGTTGTCTGGGGGGAGAGAGTAGGGCTGGGTATATTTTGGTTTAAACCGAAAAAATCGAAAAACCGAACCAAAATTTAATTTTGATTTGATTTTTTGGTTTTTCGGATTGGTTTCGGTTTCAAATTTTAGAAATTTGGTTAAACGGTTTGGTTTTTGGATTTACAAAAAAAAGAATTCGGATAAACCGACAAACCGAAATTATATAAATAATATATTATAATATATATATATATATAATTTAATATATATGTAAATATACTAAAAATATAATATAATCTGATATAACATATAAATATATAAATATATAAATTATAATCATTTAGTAACCCTAAATCCTAATATACTGCTTTATTTTAGACCCTAACATTAACGTGAAGGTTGCAGCAACGCTCAACCATCCTCAGTTCGTCAATTCATTTGAAATTTCAACATCGCCAACGACAGTCGTTTGCTTAGTTCGTCACTGCCGTCGGCAGTCGCTGCCGAGTGCGGCCACTACCATCACGCCAACGACGATGACTCAGCGAGGTCGATATTTATGGTTATTTCATGCATGTTGAATTAATTATATTTGAGAATGAAAAATAGGTTTGAAAAAAAGATTATTTTTCTAGAAAAATCACCAATTTTAAATGCTCATTACTTTAATCTTTAAAATCGAAATAAAAATCCGAAATAACCGAACCGAATTTGTAAAAACCGAACCAAACCGAAATAATTTTGGTTTGGTTATGGTTTTCATTTTCGTCAAACCGAAAATCGAAAAACTTGACGAAAATCGAAAAACCAAACCGATATTCAACAAAACAAACCGAATGCCCACCCCTAGGAGAGAGCAACAATAATGCTGCAGCAAATTGTACTTGAAAAAAAGAGCAATAAAACAATTGTAGTTGGGTGGGTTTCGAGCCCAAGTCCTCCACCCAAAAAGGAGATTTTATGCTACAAGTTCAACCACTGCACCAACACAATCAATTGTCTTTGAGGGTGCACAACATATATTTAGTTAAATTCACTAGTATATATACAAATATACAACTTATATATACAGAGTTTTTCTCGAGGCTAGTGGGTGCACGTGCACCCCTACTCTATACGTAGGTCCGCCTCTGCTTGCTTGTCAAATGATGTTAATGCTATGACTCTATTGTTTCTTGATTGGTTTCATTCGTACTCAGAATCAAAATAAGTCACGAAATAAAAAAAGTGATCAAAATAAACCACTCATTTAATAAGTTATCAAAATAAACTAAAAGTAATAAATTATTACGTTTTATATATTTTTCTTAACGGTCAACTGACGGAAATAAATAGTAAACACTGTTTGTAAAATGTAATAATTTATTACGTTTTTCACAAAAAATAAAAAGAAAACAGTGTGTTGTCACATCATTATTTATGTCAAATCATGTATTTTGTAATAATTTATTACGTTTTACAAACAGTATTTGTACTTTGTAATAAATTATTACAAACTACACCTACATGTCCCATCAACTTTACTTTCCCTCTTTTAAGTGTAACCCCCACCCCATCCCACACAGCTAACCGTCCCACCCTACCCCAACCCCTTACCTTATTTTAAATGTAACTTTTTACTACGTTTTATAATCTTCTTCTTGTCCAAACTTTTGTGGCACTAATAGTTAATTATATTTTAACTATAATTTAAGTTTCTAATTATTGTGATTTATAATACTTTTTCTTCCATTTCAATATAAGTGACACATATAATTTTGATAGTCAATCAAATATCACGATTAAAGTAGCGAAATAAACATGTCTTAAATTACTCATAATAACTTATAAGAAATGATTTAACAAAATTACCATAAAAATAGTTGTAAAAAATTTTTAAATGGGCCTCGTAAAAGATGTCAGGTTAATTTAAAACATACATAGTTAATTTATCATTTTTTTTTGTCTATTTTACCTTTTTATTAAATATTATTAATTTTTAATACTTAAATGACTTAAATAATTAATTAGGGATGAAATAGTAAAATTATAATTAATTGAAGTAGCTGAAACAGACATGTCATAAATGTCTATTTTTTTGTATAAAATATTATTAATTTTCTAATACATAAATGATATATAATAATTAATTAGGAATAATATAAAATTACGGAGCAAGCAGACATAACGATTGCTTCACTATTCTATATATTAGAATATCTTAGTCGAGTTGGTACAAAGACATATAGATAGTTTTCTATTAGTTCGTGTATACAAAAACGTATAAGAAGATCATTTCGGTAGCATCTCAGATAGAAATTAAAATTCAACTAACAGGTTCCACCTTTTTTATTTGAGAAACTTACGCAAATATACCCTACACTAGCCATATACACTTCGGCTGCTTATCACTGTGTATAGGTAAGTCTATTATAAGTATAGTGTATGTATATTATGTATAATTTATATATATTTAATAATAGTATAAATAACATAAATATCAACCTTTTGCAAGCAATTACACTCTCTCTCACTTTTTTAATTATTTTACTCTCTCTCCCTATTAATATACATAACATAGCCGACATATACATAGCATTCTGTATATATGTTGGGATTTTTGTAATATGATTAGGGAGTTAGAATTTTTTGTAATATTGAAAACATAAGTTGTATATTTGTGTAATTTTTTGTTAATATAAAGTATAACATTGTCTTCATGGTATACATTTTTTTGTAAACTAGATGGCCCAAAGACATTGGGATGCAATTTTCCCTTTCTCTTTTTACGTTTGGTCCATGGCCAACTTCGGCCCAGTCCTGGAGGTCAGTAGGGTAATTTGGCTGGGCTAAAATGTTCAATTCTAGAAGTTGCAAAAAATGAATTTGTAGCCTATATTACCAAAAGAAACTTATGTGAATATATCATATTTCAAAAATATTTATCATTTATTACTATATAATTTAATAAATGCATAGTTCACTTTTAATACATAGTATAGGTTTTTTTACCAAAACAAGTATAATATATTTAAGACCCTTATAATATATCTATATTGTATGCATAAGTTACTTTTAGTACATAGTGTAATTTTCACGACCTAGGACTAGGCCCTGGACGTAACAGGTATTCCAGCCCAATGAAGACCCCAGAAGACCCCTTAACATATTATCACAAGCATATTCATAAACAATTGCAGGAAAAAGGCCAGATAAGAGAAAGTCCAACTTTAATGAAAATAATAATACCAATCTCTGAAATAAGACATAAGGACATCAGTTTATGAAACCTCTAACTTTATAAATGAAAATTTTTAAGTTGAGACATTGCCCCGACAATACTACAAATAGAGAACCGCAGTCTAAATAAAAGGAAAGAATATGTCTTCCAGAAGTGGAGCTCTCACCACTTGCTTATTGTTGTCCTACATAAAATCACAGAAAAAGGCTTCGAACCTACATCATGCAAAGATGTAGCATTGGAGACGGTTCAGTACGATGAGTACTGGTATGCAACCCAGAGAAAGGGACAAACAATTAATAAAGCAAGTTATACAAATAAAATATAGTCAAAAGGAAGGTACGTAAATAGTGACTCAAAATAAATAAGACATAAGAATTTAAAACTTCACATTCTGAGTTAGGTGGTATATATCACCGGTATATAGTAACCTACAAGCTATATGGATTTGTTCCGTACCCCATCGATGGGGTCACTATCCATGTTTGTTGCATGAATTGAGATAACTTTATTTTGGCCATATTTCATCCCCATGGAGGAAAAATATTTAATCATCCAATTAAGGAATGATCATTCCTATGTCAGCAATCAAGAATTGCAAGTCATCCAAATGTCAAAATTATTATCACAAAATATTATTGACTATTAACCCCATCTTTAACATCATAATTATATCCTACATCTGATAGTAGCTGATACTGGAGGAAGCTACATGGCATAAAGGTTGATATGGAAGGTGGTATACTAATGAGATGTATAACTTGACTGTAACTGATGTTTACTCAGTTTCTAGAGAATATAGGTCATTGATTGAAGATAGGCTAAGTGGTCCAGTGCACCACTTGTATGGATCAAAATATTACAATCAAAACATAGGTTCATTAGGTAGTTGGGTGTATAAAAAATATTATTGACAAAGGATAGAATGAGTGGCATGAGAATTAATTGTGACACCACTGACTGTGTGCTGTGTGATAGCTTTATGCATGAGACCTTGCAACATTTATGCTTTGATTGTGCTTGGTCCAAGGCTTTGTGGCAAGGTATTCAATAATAGAGTGACTTGACATTTCAAGGGTCTTGTTTTTCTAATACAATAGAATGGCTCAACAAGATACATTGGTGAAGACTGAGGAATGAACTGGCAGCAACATTTTTTTTGGAGCAAGACTATATCACATTTGGCAAGCACATAATTGGAGAACATTTAAGAAGATTAGTGTGTATACTGATTTTATTCTACAACAAATTAAACTGTAGTTAGAATAAGATGCAGAGTTTTCTAGGTACTAAACAAGCGTTGAAATGTTTAAAATTTATAGAGAAATTATGTAACTAGATGAGTTGAGACTTACTCCTCTTAGAGGCAGGTTGGTATGAGGGGCTCTTTATATGTATGTTTTTTGCTTTGAATGGTATGATAATAGTTTACGGTCATTGTCAAAAAATCATAATCTTCGTCATAGTTGAGTTTTCATAAAAGTCTTAAAGCATCTCATCAATTCAATACTTTCAATAGTTCAAAAGGACGGGAAGATATTTATATTCTTTATTTAAACCCAAAACTCTTAAAAGACTTAGTAATCGTGATTTCAATATTCAAATACTAGATATGAAGATTCACAACTTCAACTTCAAATAGTCATTTCAAGTCCCAAAACCCTTAATAAAAGATTAAAAAATGATTTAGTAAAAAGAGGCATTCAATAGCAAGCTTTCGTAAAAATTCCTTCTAAACCCTAGTTTCAAAACCATCAATATTATATAGATATAATATCAGTATTTAAGACACTTATAATACATCTATATTGCATGTATAATTCCTTTTTAATATATAGTGCAGTTTTCTTACTAAAACTAGTATAGTACATTTTATACACTTATAATACATTTATATTGCATACATAATTCACTTTAATACATAATGCAGTTGTTATAGATGGTAATATTTTCTACATATGATATATCTAGATAATAAATAAAAAATATGTTTAAAGCCAGTAAATAGTTTATAAAGAGTACTATAAAAAGGTAATTATCTCTTTAAACTAACAAATTGAACTGGGGCACATCTCAGGAACTAAACTCATTTTAAAGGTTATTTATAAATAAAACAGATTTACACTTTTGGACACTGAAGAGGGAATCGTAGGATAACGATAAAGTTATTTGTGACTTGTAAGTTATTGCTTTGAATCATAGAATTAGCCACTTGAAGTATTTTTGTCTAGGTTGGCTCAAAGTCAATGGAGGAGTCATTCTTATATCAATTTATATTCGTTTGCTATTGTGTACACAAGTATAATTTTTTATTTATATATTAAATATCTTTGGATTTCTTCATGTGGCTACTTTTTAAAACTATATTTTGACTTCTCTAATTAATTGTTCCAATCAACTCTGCTATTGAGCATCTATATTGCACCCTCTTCTTTATTTTTATTTTTTTAACCTTACGAGAATGTAAAATACTTCATGCACCCTGTGCTATTTATGCTTTTGTTTACTAATATTTTCAACTCGAAAGACCAGCTATAACCAATTTGTTTAATTTAGATAAAAAGAAGATTAGGAAGAGCGTGTTTGTCATTACTCTCTTTTTTTCTTTTACCTTTTATATAGTTGAAAATTGGAAGGTTCAAAGAATACTTTGGTTGAATAGATACCCCAGATGCCTTGAGCTAATGGGTTTGTTCCACTTTAGTTATAAAGTGATTCATCAATATTTTATGCGTGCGTATATTCTTCGTGCAAAAGAAATTACGAAAGTCAAAATTAAATAATAGACTATCTTCTTAATGAGAATATGATGTATAATATGTTTTCAAATTATAAAAGGATATCGTTTGAATTCTAAAAGCTAAAAGTGTATAAATGAATTTTTTTTTTTTTTTTTAATGTGTTATACAATATTCTTTACATATGAATTGAGTGTCACAAGATATACAAAAACAAGTAAGTACTAAACTAAAGAATCTTTAAATACATACTTCTTTTTTAATGATTCACTTCAAGAAAGTCATGTTGTATGAAGATTCCTTGAATCCCAAGTTTTGATAATTGACAAATTTTATTTTTTTAGTGTGAGTCAAAGTATGGTAATTTGCATGTTCATTTTCTCAGAGGAAAGAAAATCAGTCGGCTACTTATGTCCTTGTTTAACAAGAAAAGAGTTTCTCAGGACAAAGTTTCTGACTTAACTTAGAAGAGAAGAATTGAAATATCTATAAAGGGAGAAGAGAAACATAATTTCAACTCGCTTATTGCATAAGCAAAGAAGACGGAGTTTTTCTCAAGCAATAGAAGATTGCAACATTCATCCAGTAGAGGTAGAGTTCAGTTAAGCCTTTGGTTGTAGTAGTAAGAGTTTTTTTGTTCATGTGACTAGCTATTTAGTTATAACATATTTTATGTGCTAATTCTTTAGTTAGAGTTGGTCAGATTTTGTAACAAGAAACAAGTTTGACTTAGGTGAGTTAGTAGCTGAAACAGTTATAATTAACTTTTTGAGTCCAGAGTAGAAGTGTAACGCTCCGAGTCTGTACCCCGAACGCTACACGGTGCTCATAATTCCAAAGGACCACAAGTTAACCCATGACTGGTACCTGCTGCAATAACTAAATAACAATACTGTAATTATGCGAAAATTAGGTGGAAATATACCATAAAGTTCAAATCTGAAATAAATACTGAATACGGTACATCAATACCAAAACTGAACATCTGTCTATAAATACTCTAATCTGAAAAGCCTCTACTGTCTGAATAAGGAGTTGATGGGATAAGTCCCCAACTAACTCCGACTGCTGAAATAAATTGAGTATTGAAATAATAAATCTGTCCTCGAACTATGAGGACTCACTACTAAGTCTGCTGCTGATATGTACGGCCAGGAGCCCGTGCGTCTGAATCTATGATATAAGACATCATAGCGCAAAAGAAAAGTATGCGTCAGTACTTTGAATGTACTGGTATGCTAAGTGAGGTAGGCTGAGATGCATGGGTTCATATGCATGAGCAATACTGACTGAATGACATGAGTATAACTGAATGTGAGTACATGCATGAATAAGTAAACTGTAATTAAGATCATGATAACACTGGATACTGAGTTCTGAATTACTGATTTACTGATATCTGAGTTTACTGATACTATGTAACTGATAATTGAGTGACTGTATTTGACAGTCCTGATTCTGTAGAACTTATTTGAATTCTATACTGAGCTGGGTGACTGTGTCTGACAGTCCTGACTGAGTGACTGTATCTGACAGTCTTGATTCTGTAGAATTGAACTGAGTTCTATACTAAGACTGAATCTGAAATTGAAACTGTGGGAGGTAATCATCTAACCGACATGCCCCTTTCTAAATAGATTGGGGTCCAACCTGTAATCTTAGTTGGAAGGATGTTAGTACCGAGCCACGGGTAAAGACAACTGTGAGTTAACCCTCTCTGGCAGGAAGCTCTTTCATCAACCCTCGCTGGCAGGAAAACTCGTATGAGATGTATCAACCCTAGTCTGGCAGGAAGATATCTCAATCTACATTGACTACGTAGTTTTGTAACGCAGGAATTGCTACTAAGGGTCAAACCCTTTGCTGACAGAAATGCCCTCATCCCTGGGTTCGCTCGGTGATGAATCCTACTCCTAACTGAATAAACACTAGATTGATTTATAGACTGTACTAGGCTGGATTGAACTGTTACTGATTGTACTGTCTAACTGAACTGAACTGAGTTTACTAGGTTTCGTTAACTGACGGAGTACTTCTGGGTTCAGTTAACTGACTGAGTTCACTGAGTTCTGAACTGAATACTGAACTGAGATGGTGACTGACTACTGAGTACTATTGTTCGTGACACTACTGAGATTGTTCTGTAACTACCATAGCTCTAGGTAAACAACTAAGTTTTTGGGGTATTGAATACCCCCAGGACTCGATAGCATTAAAATAAATCATAGCATAAACTTAAAGAGCATAATCATGTGCACTTGATCATAACTCATTCATAGAGACATTTTATCAAACACTTGCATGATATAACTTGCACATAAGCTAGCAGGACATGATTTTTTTTCTTTTCTAGTTCACATGGGCAATTTATCAAACACTTGGGGGACGTAATCCATGCACATGACACTAAACAACATATAGGCATCATAATTCAAATTTCCATTTACAATTTCAAGGGTTAACATGGATTCACATAATTCTATACATATATCAAATAACTCCACATGAAACTTGCAACAAAACATGGATTAGAAACCAAATTCATTATTTTAATCATGAATATAATCAAACCCAACATGAAATTCATGAAATCAATACACTTGAAGTTTTAAAAATGATTTCTTGGACTCCAATGGTGGAAGAGATCCTTGGATGAACACTTGTCATACCTTAATGATTGAATTCTGAAAGATTGTTGGGGAGTTCTTAAGTCTTAAATTTGATTTTAAATTTCCTAGGGTTTGTTCTTGAGAGCAAATTGTGAAGAATGAATGAATTTTGCTCTTAGAAGGGTTTAATTTCGTATTTTGGGGGCTGATAGACGTGGGAAAAAGACCCAAATACCCCTAAGGACACGACTTTTTAATTACTGAAAATTGGTTTAGCAATGCGCAGACCGACGCATCGACGCGATAGCCAATGTGCCGCATCGAGTCCGCGTCTGTTCACTGGAATTTACACTGGAAGCTGGAGGAAAATATTCATCGATGCGATGGGCGATGCAGCGCGTCGATCTACTTGTTTGAGCATTCAAATGTGATTCAAACAAAGTCTAAAAAATCTGAAACTTGTTTGAAAACTCCCACTAACATTCCTGATCGTGATTCAACCTAAAAATCATTACTTTAAGGTCATGAGGATTGTGAAATAGAGTCACCAACTTACGAAGGCTAAAATAACACTAAGTCTGAATACTTAGCTAAAATTTTCTAAGTCTGCGACCCCTTAATAAGCTGTAAAGGACTGAGTTAAGCTTAGAATTTTGCGGGGTCTTACAATATCTCCCCCTTGAGAATAGTCATCCTCGAATGAGGCTGACTGAGCTGAGAATACTGATAGACTGGATTTATATACAAGACATGTACAACTGTAACATGATTTCATGACTGACACTATTGATATGCTGAAATTTCATACTGAACATGCATATCTGATGCATGAGTACATGGTTGAACACAATTCATGAATGCATGACTGGAATTACTGATAAACTGAGTTTCTCGTGCTGAACATGCATATCTGATGCATGAATACATAGTTGAAAAATGCAATGGTAACTGGTACCAAGTCTATGAGGGAAATCTGATCATGGAATTTAGTAAGTTCAAGGGAAAACTCTTACCTTGGGCTGAGTCTGAGTTTGCGGAGAAGAGGTGAGGATACTTGGTCCGCATATCTGCTTCTGCTTCCCAAGTATCTCTCTCAACGGACTGATTCCGCCAAAGAACTTTAACTAGGGGGACCTCTTTGTTCCTCAGTCTGTGAATCTGATAATCAAGGATTTTGACTGGAATCTCTTCATAGGAGAGGCTGTTCTAAACGTCTATACTCCCTACAGGGACTACAACTTCCGGGTCACCTATGTATTTCTTTAGCAAGGAAACATGAAATACTGGATGGACTGAAGCTAAGTCAGAAGGCAACTCAAGCTCGTAGGCTACCTTTCTGAAACAACTGAGAATTCGGTAAGGACCGACATACCGAGGACTGAACTTCCCCTTCTTGTCAAACCTCTTTACTCCTTTCATAGGAGAGATATTCAAATACACATAATCATCAATCTCGAACTCGAGATCCTTTCTTCGCACATCAGCGTATGATTTTTATCGGCTCTGAGATGTCTTACGCCGTTCCCTGATCAGTTGAACTTTTTCTAGGGTGTTAAACACCAAGTCAGGCCCTACCACTGCGGCCTCTCCCACTTCAAACCAACTAATGGGATATCTACATCTCTTCCCATAAAGCGCCTCAAATGGAGCCATCTGAATGCTGGAATGATAGTTGTTGTTATATGCGAACCCAATCAAAGGCAAGTGGTTATCCCAACTACCTTTAAAGTCAATCGCACACGCTCGCAGCATATCTTCTAAAGTATGGATGGTTCTTTCTTATTGACCATCTGTCTGAGGGTTAAAGGAGATACTGAGATGGACTTGGGTACTAAGACCCTTTTGGAAGGCTTTCTAGAAATGAGAGGTGAACTGCGTACCGCTATATGAGATAATGAACAACGAAACTTCATGTAATCTGATCAACTCTATGACATAGAGCTTGGCATAGTCCTCAGCTGAATAAGAGGTATGGACTAGTAGGAAGTGAGTTGATTCGGTAATCCTATCTACAATGACCCAAACTAAATCATGTTGGTGAAGAGTACGAGGCAAACTCATCACAAAGTCCATGTTTACTTCTTCCCATTTCCATGTGGGAATATTGAACTCCTGCATGGACACACTAGGCTTCTGGTGCTCAATCTTAACTTGCTGACACGTTGAGCACCTAACTACAAACTCTGCAATGTCTTTCTTCATCCCACTCCACCAATAGATCTCCCGCAAATCACAGTAATCTTAGTGGCCCCCGGATGAATAGAGTAACGCGCACCATGCGCTTCTGCAAGAATCCGCTGTCTCATGTCATCTACACTTGGCACACACAGACGACCTTAATAAAGCAATACACCATCTCCCCCTTGGGAGAAAACCTCTATCTTCTAATATCTGACTGATTCTTTCAACTTAACTAAACTGGGATCCCTATCCTACTTTTCCTCCACCTCGAAAACCAGGGATGATTCTGAACTACTCCACCCATACACTACCTTCTACTGAATCGACTAAGCGGACACCCAGTCGGTCAAGATGATAAACTTCCTGAGCTAACTTCTTCTTATCATCTTCCACGTGAGCAACACTACCCATGGAAATTCTACTAAGAGCATCAGCCACTACATTGGCTTTGCCCGGATGATACAGGACACTCATGTCATAGTCTTTCAATAACTCCAACCACCTTCTCTGATGAAGGTTTAGGCCTTTCTAAGAGAACACATACTGCAAGTTTTTATGGTCAGTGAACACATCAATGTGCACTCCATACAAATAGTGCCTCCAAATCTTTAAGGTGAATACTACAACTGCTAGCTTAAGATTATGAGTAGGGTAGTTCTTCTCACAAGGCTTGAGCTGTCTAGAGGCATAGGCTATGACCTTACCTCTCTGCATCAAAACACACCCCAAACCAACTCTAGAAGCACCACAATATACCATAAATCCTTCTAAACTATCCGGTAGAGTCAAAACTGAGGTTGTAGTGAGTCGAGTCTTCAACTCCTGAAAACTCTTCTCACATGAATCTGACCACTAAAATTTGACTTTCTTCTTATTTAATCTGGACATAGGGGATGCAATAGATGAAAATACCTCAACAAACCATCGAGAATAGCCATCCAAACTCAAGAAACTCCTAATATCTAATGGAGAGATGGGTTAGGGCCAATTTTTCACTTCTTTGATCTTTGGGGGATCAACTCTAATGACATTATTGGAAATGATATGGCCAAGAAAAGCTGTTGACCTTAGCCAAAATTTGTACTAACTGAATTTGGCGAACAATTGATGGTTTCTGAGAGTCTGCAATACTATCTTGAGATAGTCTGCATGATCATGCTCACTGTGGGAGTAGACAAAAATGTCATCTATAAAGACTATGACAAACATGTCTAAGTACTGCTTGAACACACGGTTCTTTAAGTCCATGAAAGCTACATTGGTAAGACCAAATGACATGACTAAGAATTTGAAGTAACCATACCGAGTTTTGAAAACTGTTTTCGGAATGTCACATTCCCTGACTCTAAGCTGATAATAGCCTGATCTGAGGTCTATCTTAGAAAAGTAACTGGCACCCTAAAGTTGGTCAAACAAGTCATCGATTCTGGAAAGTGGATAGCTGTTTTTGACCGTGACTTTATTTAGCTGACGGTAGTCTATACACATTCTGAGAAAACCGTCTTTCATACGCATGAATAGAATTGGTGCACCCCACGAGGACAAATTGGGTCTGATAAATACCTTATCTAGGAGATCCTTTAACTATTCTTTTAACTCCTTGAGTTTTGCAGGTGCTATCTTGTAGGGCAGAATAGATATGGGCTGAGTATCTGGAAGAAGGTCGATTCCAAAATTGATTTCCCTTTTGGGAGGGACTCTGGGAAGATCTTCGGGAAATACATCAGGGAATTCACATGCTACTGACACTGATTCAAGATTAGAGGTTTCTGAACTAGAGTCTTGGACTCGAACGAGATGGTAGACACATCTCTTAGATATCATTTTTCTCGCCCTCAAGTAGGAAACAAGCTGACCCCTAAGTGCTAAAGTACTACCCCTCCACTCTAGGATAAGCTCATTCGAAAACTAAAACTGAACAATTCTGTTTCTGCAGTCGACTAAGGCAGAGCAGGAATGAAGCCAATCCATGCTGAGAATGACATTGAAATTGGTCATCTCTAATTCAACTAAGTCTGTTGTAGTGACTTTCTGAGATACCATAACCGGACAGTTCTTGTATACCCGCTGGGCTATGATAGATTTAACCACTGAGGTGGAGACTAAGAAAGGCTCTGCTAGAATTTTGGGACTGACTTTCTGAGATACCATAACCGGACAGTTCTTGTATACCCACCGGGCTATGATAGATTTAACCACTGAGGTGGAGACTGAGAAAGGCTCTGCTAGAATTTTGGGACTGACTCCAAAGTCAACAGCTATATAGGGAGTAATAAAGGACAAAAAAACTCATGGATCTAGCAAAGCATAAACATGTAAATGATAAACTTGTAACGTACCAGTGACCACATCAGGAGAACTTTCCTGATCCTATCGGGACTGAAGTGCATCTAGTCTATTTGGGCGTTGCCCATTGGTGGCATTGGAAGAGGCACCCTGCTGATTCGGGCAATCGAACTGAGTTGAGGGACAATTATGCTGACTTTGCGAACCCACCTGAGAATACTGTCTGACCCTGTGGCCTAGCTTGCCATATTCAAAACATATGTTACTTCCAGCTCTGCAGATACCCTGATGGTTTCTGCCACACTGCTGGTAGAGAGGATTTATTTGGGCACTGCTAACACTACCCTGGGGTTTAGGTCCTGACACCCTATCTCTATTGCCATCTCTAATTTTCAGCAGTGGAGCACTAGTTGGGGACAGAGCTGGAACTAAAGATTTTGGGCAGAACTGAGAACGATTACTACCCCCCGACTTAGACTGGGTGAATTTGAAGCTACCTATTCTAGCTCTCTTATTCTCCCTCTCCTTTTCTTTATTCTTAGCCTCCTCTATCTACTGAGCATGGACCATGTGCCTGGATATGTCCATCTCTTGTTCATCTTAGACCTGCTATCTACTTCCACATGAGGGGAATATCTGGCTAACTGAGTAAACTTTAAAGAATACTCTTATACCGTCATGTTGCCCTATTTTAGATTAATAAACTCCAAAGCCTTCGTTTCCTTAACTCCAGCGGGCAGAACCTATCCAGAAAACTAATAGCAAACTCTTCTCATTCTATGGGCCCTGCATCTACGACCCTCTCTGCTTTCCATTATTGAACCATGAGTGCGCCACATCCTGCAACGAATATGCAGCTAGCTCAGCACTCTCACTAGCTGTCACCCCCATAATATCTGTAACCTTTTGCACCTGATCAAGAAATTCCTGTGGGTCCTCATTTGATTTTGACACGGTAAAAGATGAAGGGTTCATTCGGGTGAAGTCCCGAATCCTGGCTGCAGCAGTATTGGCCACTGGGTTGGCCAGAATGGCAGCTGGGCGTTCATTTTGGGCTACCTTAGAATGAGCTAGGGTGGTGAAAGATGCTCTAAATTCAGTATAGGAGACATGTTCTTCCAGGAGATCTGTCTGGATGGGCTGAGGTATTGGCTGGTCTCCCATTCCTCTTCCCTTAGTTATATTTGGAGGCATATTCTGTAAATGAAAGAGAAACTTGGATTAGACAGAGAGTTCGAATTGAGCTTGTGCTCACTTGCACGATATGATTACTGAAAGAAGGGAAACTTTTTCCTAAAACATCTCGTAGCCTCCTGTTTATAAGTGTGGTGTACTAAACACCCATGTACAAGACTCGATTAGATGTGGCTTTCAGAATTCCTAGGACTCTGTTGAACCTTAGGCTCTAATACCAAATTTGTAACGCCTCGAGTCTGTACCCCGGATGCTACACAATGCTCATAATCCTGAAGGACAACAAGCTAACCCATGACTAGTACCTTCTGCAATTACTGAATAACAATACTGTAATTATGCAGAAATTAGGAAAAAATTTGGCATAAGGTTCAAATCTAAAATAAATACTGAATACGGTACATCAATACCAAAATTGAACATCTTTCTATAAATACTCTAGTCTGAAAAGTCTCTGTTGTCTGAATAAGGAGTTGATGGGACAAGTCCACAACTAACTCCGACTGCTGAAATAAACTGAGTACGAAAATAATAAATCTATCTCCAAAGTATGAGGACTCACTACTAAGTCTGCTGCTGATAGATTGGGCTGCTATATACGGTCAGGAGCCCATGCGTCTGAACCTATGATATAAGACATCATAGTGTAAAAGAAAAGTATGCGTCAGTACTTTGAAAGTACTGGTATGCTAAGTGAGGTAGGCTAAGATGCATGGGTTCATATGTATGAATAATACTGACTGAATGAAATGAGTATAACTAAATGAGAGTACATGCATGAATATGTAAACTGTAACTGAGATCATGATAACACTGGATACTGAGTTCTGGATTATTGATTCACTGATATCTGAGTTTACAGATATTGTGTAACTATTAACTGAATGACTGTATCTGACAGTCCTGATTCTGTAGAACTAACCTGAGTTCTAGACTAAGCTGGGTGACTGTGCCTGACAGTCCCGACTGAGTGCCTGTATCTGACAGTCCTGATTCTGTAGAACTAAACTGAGTTCTATACTGAGACTGAATATAAAACTGAAATTATGGGAGGTAATCATCTAACCGATATGCCCCTTTCTAAATAGATTGGGGTCCAACCTATTACCCTAGTTGGAAGGGTGTTAGTACCGTGCCACGGGTAAAGACAACTGTGAGTTAACCCTCTATGGCAGGAAGCTCTTTCGTCAATCCTCACTGGTAGGAAAACTCGTATGAGATATATCAATCCTAGTTTAGCAGGAAGATATCTCAACCTACACTGGCTACGTAGTTCTATAACGCAGGGATTGCTACTATGGTTAAGCCCTCTGCTGATAGCAATGCCCCCATCCCTGTGTTCGCTCGGTGCTGAATCCTACTTTCAACTGAATAAACACTGGATTGACTTCTAGACTGTACTAGGGTGGACTAAACTGTTACTGATTGTACTATCTAACTGAACTAAACTGAGTTTACTGGGTTCCATTAACTGACGGAGTACTTCTGGGTTCTGCTAACTGACTGAGTTCACTTAGTTCTGAACTGAGACTGTGACTGACTACTGAGTACTACTGTTCGTGACACTACTGAGATTGTTCTCTAACTACCATAGCTCTAGGTAAACAACTAAGTTTTCGGGTATTGAATACCCCCAAGACTCAATAGCATGAAAATAAATCATAACATAAACTTAAAGAGCATAATCATATGCACTTGATCATAACTCATCTATAGAGATATTTTTATCAAACACTTGCATGATATAACTTGCACATAAGTTAGCATGACATGATTTTTTTCCTTTTCTAGTTCACATGGGCAATTTATCAAACACTTGGGGGACATAATCCATATACATGACACTAAACAACATATAGACATCATAATTCAAATCCCCATTTACAATTTCAAGGGTTAACATGGATTCATATGATTCTATACATATATCAAATAACTCCACATGAAACTTGTAACAAAACATGGATTAGAAACCAAATTCATTATTTTAATCATGAATATAATCAAACCCAACATGAAATTCATGAAATCAATACACTTGAAGTTTTCAAAATGATTTGTTGGACTCCAATGATGGAAGGGACCCTTGGATGAACACTTGTTATACCTTATTGCTTGAATTATGAAAGATTGCTGGGGAGTTCTTGAGTCTTGAATTTGAATTTAAATCTCCTAGAGCTTGTTCTTGAGAGCAAATTGTGAAGAATGAATGAATTTTGCTCGTAGAAGGGTTTAATTTCGTATTTTAGGGGTTGATAGATGTGGGAAAAAGACTCAAATACCCCTGAGGATGCGGCTTTTTAATTACTGAAAACTAGTTTAGCGACGCACAAACCGACGCGCCGCATCGTTGGCATCAATGCGATAGCCAATGCACCGTATCTAGTCCGCGTCAGTTCACTGGAATTTATATTGGGACCTGGAGGAAAATATTCATCGACACATTGGGCGACGCGGCACGTCGAGATCGCATTGATCCACTGGTTTGAGCGTTCAAATGTGATTCAAACAAAGTTCCAAAAATCTGTAACTTATCCGAGAACACTCACTGACATTCCTGATCATGATTCAACCTAAAAATCATTACTTTATGGTCATGAAGGTCGTGAAATAGAGTTGCCAACTTACGAAGGCTAAAATAACATTAAGTTTGAATATTTAGCTAAAATTTTCTAAGTCTGGGACCCCTTAACAAGCTTTAAAGGACTGAGTTAATCTTAGAATTTTGCGGGGTCTAACAAGAAGTTAAAGATTTCAATTATAGAGTCATAATTTTTAACCTTGCTTGAGTATAGTGAATTCGAATTGTGGTTATTAATCCTTAAGAAAGGTGGGTTTTCACATAAATTGATTGTGCAAATTCCTTATAGCTCAAGTTAAATTCTGGTAAGGACCTGATCCATGAGAAATCAGCTGAAACTAGTTTCTTTAATTGGTATCAGGGCCAAACTTTTTACTAAAGGATAACACCTGAAAAGGATAATATGGTTGCTCCTCCAACTACTTAGGTATGATCCTCTCAAACAAGACTACCACTATTTAACAAAAAGTACAATGAAAGGTCGAAAACAAAATGATGAATCATATAATTGGCGAAAGGGATGAGTTATATAGTGTGGAATTAGATGGTCCAACAATCCTAATGAAGCTTCTGCTGATGAAAGGAACAAGTCCCCAAGAAAAAGAAGCAAGTGGACTGATGCTAATAAAATACAAATACAAAATGCAAAGGCAGAGAGATTTTAATCTATGGAATTAGACCTAATGAGTACAATAGAATCTCATTTTGTCAAAATGCTAAATAAATTTGGAATACTCTTTAAACTACTCATGAAGGAACCTCTGTTGTGAAAAGGCCAAAGTTGACAATTTTATTAGGCTAATTTAGAATGAAGGAAGAAAAACCCATTCAAGACTAGGTTCACTGCAACTCTCAATGAAATTTATTCTCTAGGTGAACTGATTCTCACTGAAAAATCTATTAAAAAACTTCTTAGTGTGTTGATAGAATTTCGGGAAATCAAGGTAGAAGCCATTACAGAAGCTAAGAGTCTAGACACTTTGGAAATAGATGAACTTATTGGAAACCTAACTACCTCTCTCAAAGCCACTGAGACTATTAATTATGAAGAAGAGAACATGGTCTTAGTCACAAATTTTTTTTAAAAGAATATTGAAAAGAAGGTAGAACTTCAAACGAAAAACTCCAAAAGTGTAAGAAAAAAAAGTCCAATTATGTCATAAATATGAAAGTCCTGATAGCTTTATAAATTTCTATAATTTATAGGCAACGGAGTAAAAAAAGGTTACAACTAGAAAGCCTAAAGAGCCAAGAAAAGAGTTGACCCTTCCCTCTCATAGAAAAATAACCACTATGTTCAAAAGACACTTGATGCTAGGGTAGAAACTACTTGTGACTTTAATGATGATCTCAACAATCAATTATTGTTGGCTATGATGGAAGCAAATAAAGAAGATACTTTTGCACTATTGGCTATGAGTGACACTGAAGAAAATCCTTAAAACAACTCAATTCAGCAAATTTTGGCTCTCATGGCTGACTCAGAATCAGACAATGACACTGAAGAAGAGAAAATCAAGGTATATTTCTCTTAAATTAAGTCAAACCTTCACAAATACTCTAAAAAGAAACTTGAAACTCTCTCAGCTATTTTTATAGATGCATATTACTCTGCATGTTCTGACAAGGAGAATTTAATAACTGATTATGCTTCTCCAATATAAGAATATGCTAGTCTTGAGAAAGATGATGCATCTCAGAGAAACTCTCTCAAATAATTTTCATATAAAGGAAAGAATCAAGCTACTATTGTTCAAAAAAATTGGAAGTAGACATTAAGAAACTCAATGCAGATCTTTCTGAATTAACTAAATAAAATGCTTCACTAATGAAGGATTTGATTAAAGCCAAAATGGATCTAGAATATAATAAAAATTGGACAAAGTCCTCTTTTCTTCTTACTCACAAGTCCTCTTTTCTTCTTACTCACATTCAGAATAATCAATCCACTTATAAGCATGGTCTAGGATTCCGATCAAAGTATTGCAAAATAAATAAGTCTATGAACATGATTTGTATGAATTATGGGCAAAAAAGGACATCTCAAGAACCAGTGTCCCTTACTTAGATGAACAAAGAAATATGAGGTTTATAAATAGACACAAAACTAAGGAACTAAAAAAATTCCTGTCTATTAAGAAGAATCTACCTATTGGGCTAAAAAATAATTAATTATCCTTTCACTCACAAAAAGTGATTCAAGTTAATCTGGGTATCTAAGTCTAACATCTGAATTATATGTTAAAAAATAAGTAGAGAGAAATGAGTAAGCCTTGGTACCTTGATAGTGTCTGTTCTAGACATATAACTGAAAATAAAGAAAACTTTCTCTCTCTTACTGACTACCAAGGTAGACATTTGGAAAAGTAGGAAAAACTATTATTAAGAATGTTTACTATGTACTTGGGCTTAATCACAACTTGATAAGCATATCACAGATGTGTGATAATGGAAATAGTGTGGTGTTCACTATTATTGATTGTACTGTAACAACCTTCACAAGTGGAAAGGTCAAACTCAAAGGAAAAAGACACAAGAATGTGTACAAAATTGACATTATAGATTGTTTAGGATCCGAGCTAACCTGTATTAGTGCCTTGACTAACTACTCATTATGTTAGCACAAAAAATTGGGATATGAAAGATTCTCAATGATCAACAAGTTGGTGTCAAAAGATATGGTGATAGGCTTACCTAAAGGTAAGGTGGATGAATCTCTTTTGTGTGATGCTTGTGCTAAAGATAAGTATATTAGATCTTTGTTAACCCAAAAAAATTGTGAGAACCACTATGCCTCTCCAACTACAGTATGTGGATTTGAGTGAGCCAAAGAAAGTTCTAAGCAGAGGTGGTAAAACGTATGTATTTATGATTTTTGATGATTATTAAAGATTCACATTGACATTCTTTTTGAGATCCAAGTATGACACCTTTGAGGTTTTCCCGATATTTGTTTAAGTTGGTTCAAAAGAAGTTTAACACTAAAGAGGTAGGAATAAGGTCTGACTATGGTATTGAGTTTAATAACTCAAACTTCCTAACTTTCTATGTTAAACATAACATTGATAATAATTTTTCAGCACCTAAAACTCCTCAGCAAAAATAAGTAATTGAGAGAAAGAATAAATCCTAAGAAGATATGGCCAGAACAATGTTAATATCTAGTGGTCTTCCCAAAAGCTTCTGTACTGAGTCTGTAAACACTGTTTGTTATCTCTTAAATAGATGTGTGATTCGAACATTGCTGGACAAAGCTCTTTATGAACTGCTCAAAGAAAGGAAACTAAATCGGACATATTTGAGGCCTTTTGGCTGTAAATATTTTGTTCACAACAACGAAAATGATACTTCGGAAAAGTTTGATGCAAAAGTGGTAAAGACATTTTCTTGGGATATTCTTCATAGAGTAAAGCATATAAAATGTTCAATAAGAGAAATGGGTGTGTGGAAGAGCATTCATGTTATATTTGATGAGAAAAACTTTGAAGAGCGAAAAAGGTGTATAAGTGAAGATAATAAAGGGTTTGAATTAGAACATGAATAACAATATGAAGAAGATCATAAGGACTCTACCTTAGCTACTGAAAAAAATACTAAGAGTCAGGAGGAAGTGTCATCCTTAAGGGGAATTTATCCTTAATCCACTACACCAGGATCATCTCATCAACCTGATACACTAGTATCGTCTCGAATCACTACTATAAGAAATTAGAAACACAAGAGCTCACTTCCAACTGAGAACATCATATCCTCCTTAGGGCCAGGAATACAGATCAAGAGCATGTTGAAAAGTATGTATGCCTGCTTAACTTATTTGTCACTAGAACCTAAGAATGTTAAAAAATCACTGTTGGATATTGATTGGATTATTTCCATGTGACAAGTGTTTTATCCATTTCGGATTTTACTTAAAAGAAAATTATTTTGACTTTTTCAAACTATTTCAAAAATTCAAGAGAATTTCGAAATAAATTTTTTAAGAATTCACAGAGTCGTCATTTGATTTTATAGAAAAAATATCAAGAAAAACTTAAAGAAATTTTAAAGATTCAAAAATAGAAATAAATCTTTGAAATTAGAGAAATCGAGTAAGGGTTCGATTAACGCCCTAAGAAGGTTTTTAAGGCACCCAGGAGCGTCCGTTTAAAATGGTTCACCAAAAGATCATTTTTGACTAACTAACAAAAAGTGACTAACTTTGTGAAAAGTTTGATTTTTAAAAATATTATAATTATTTATTCACACATTTAACATTGACATTTGTTTATTCAAACGAGAAATAGTCTATTTGAGTGTTAAAAAATGCTATAACATATTATAGTTAATTCGATATTAGTTTTGAGAAAAATTATGAAATGTTTTGTTTCATTCCTGATTGATTTTTGAGAAAAATTACAAAAAGATATTCTACCTGAGAAATATTTTACTTAATTTATTATTAATCTTGACAAATCAGAATTTGAGAGAAAAATAAAATAAAATAAAATAAAAAATCAAGGAATATTCTAATTAAGAAAATTCTACTTTAA
This sequence comes from Capsicum pubescens, assembly GCA_030864215.1. Lineage (NCBI taxonomy): Eukaryota > Viridiplantae > Streptophyta > Magnoliopsida > Solanales > Solanaceae > Capsicum > Capsicum pubescens. Next base: position 69,607,915 of record CM061543.1, on the reverse strand, counting down.
CTCAGAATTATTTTAAGAAAAATTATGAAATATTTTAACTAAAGAGAAATCAATTTAAAATAGGTTGCACATTTGAACTTAAGAAGGAAATAAGTTTGTGTTTCTAAAAAAAGAGTTATCATAAAAAAAAAAAAAAAGGGGTCAAAATAGCACTTTCGAAAAATGTTAAGGGAATATCAGGTAAAAAGTATCTTATTAATTATGAAAAGTTAGAATTTACGAGAAAATAGTTTTCTTGGTTTGAAGGAAATTATTTTAACTCAAGTAGGCTAATAGTCATATGAACAAGACAAATATCATTTTAAAATAAAATGCTTAACAATTTTTTCTTTTAAGATTAGTTTTAGGAAGAAAGGTCGAAAGAACCACTTTAATTCATTTAGACAGAATAACTAGGTGAGAAAATTACGAATTGACTAAAACCCATGATAAAATAAAATGGTAATGCTTCAAGGGATTTACCTAGATTAATTAGTTAGAGTATTCAAAAAGAATGTAAAATAAACAAAGAGTTAAAATTGGGCCCTTTTGGACCATTAATGGGCTGCCCACCTTTTGGGCCTAAACTCCATGGATTTTCATTCCATTTTTTATGTATATTAGTTGTATCCCACAACCCTTTTTCTCCATGTTTTTTGTATATAGATAAGTATACATTGTATACTAATGCGGTAAGCCGCATATTTTGGTTTAGTTTTGATGTCCACAACGTGAAAATTACACAACTGCTGATTTCCAATGTATATCAACTATATATAAGTGTATACCATCCTTGTTTCTCAAAATCATTCCACTTTGGGACCTTAACATGATGTCTTGACTCGAAGATTGGGACTTGGAGGATGCAGTTTAAATGATGAACTTTGAGTAGCTCATCTCAATGAGTTCATATAAAGAAAAAAAAGAAATTTTTTTTAGAAGAAGTGACTTTAGATGGTACCACACATCCAAGACAACCAACTGCAAATTTCTCTCCCAAATAAGATTATATTCTTCTAAAAAAAATGGAGACAGATCATTTAAGATTAACACTACTGCTATTCATAATGAAAAGGAAAACTTAAAACAATTCAAGAACCTGTCAAGGTATGGTAAGCAAAATCACTTCTCAATTTCAAAGTATCATAGAAGTCTTTTAAAAAAATAAGAAAATATTAAATTTAACTATCAACTAGCAATCTCCAAAAAAAAAGACATAACCTTTTGGCATAAAGAAGCGACAATCCAGTTGATTTCAAAATTGCAAATGTATTAGCATACATAAAATAATGTCATACGTTCAAGAATTTCTACAACGGAGCAAGCGTAGAGCTCAAGAGAAATCTTTATTATATGTTAGTCTTTGATTTATAATAGAGATATGTGATATATTATTATTTTTTTTCGTAATCCAAATACTTCAAGCTTACTACCGGAACAAAAACTAAGTGGATACCTCCCCAAAAAGGTCTAAAATTGGATTGATGACCCCCAAGTCAGGAACAATTCTCAAGTTTTGAAATTCCATTAATAGAAAATTAAATCTAAACCACCATAAAACTTATTACACTATTGTGAATGTAGAAACCTCACAATATCACAAGTATACTTCAAAAATTCAACACTTCAGGTGGGAACTTACATGGTGCAAATATAATAAAAAGAGGAGAAGAGTTACTTTAGTTTAAACAAAGGCGAACTATTAAACAACACATAACATCACAACGTCGAAGATCAGGTAAACTCGATGTTAATCATGAGAAATTCAACTATTCAGGCTTCAATATGAATAAATAAAACCCATTAATTCTCAAACCATTAAATCGCACAAATCAAAGCAAATAAGAAGATTAACGAAAAGGGTTACCTTTTTCGGAGCAGGAACTGGGACTACGAGCCTTAAATGAATGGGGTTCCATCGGAATTTCAATCTTGAATTGTCGAAGTTTTACTTTTCTTTTTTCGTCAAAATCAATTTCAAGTGCGTTTCTTCTCGAATTCTTTGGTTGTGTGAGATTAGAGAATGCTCCTCCGAATCTCTAATTTTCCCCCAAAAGAATTCCTCCCTGCCTTCTTCCCCTCAATGTCTATTTATAGGGGAAGATATTGTTTTTTCATCTCTAAAATAAGGAAAACATATGCCTAAATTTGGATTCGAATTGACATCTTCTGATTTGTAATGGATTTTGGGGTTGGAGACACACAATCTTCTGCTAAAAGTCAACAACGATGGCTCTACGCCTGAAAAATTCAGAGATAAGATGGAGAGAGAGAGGTTTTCGTGATTTAAGGGTCGCTATTCGGATGAATTCGGGCCCGAGTTCGCGGGTTGCTGCTGTTGGATTCGAGTTGGTTGAAGCACTTGTTGGTGTTAGCATTGATGTTGCTGATATTGTCGACGTTGCTGTTAAAGGTTGTTGTTTGTACGTTGCTGGATTGTCCGAATTTTGATGGGTCGTCGGGTATGAGTGCTGATGGATTTGGGTCGGGGTATTGTCATTGTTTTGTTTGCTGTTGCAGCATGTTTGTTGCTATTTTGTACGTCTGTTTGATAAAGAAAAGGTATAGCTTAGGTGGGTCGGGTCGAGGGGGTTAGGTGTTGGACTGGGTGTTTGTTGTTGGAATTGGGCTGATGGATAGTCCAAAATTAATTAGGATTAGATTGTTTTGGGGTTATTTATGAAAATAATCACATTTAGATTAGCCTATTCTATTTAATTTTTGGCTGAATTGAAAATTATTTGGGCATTTGCATTGTAATTGTGACCCATTTGATTTCAATTATGGTCGTATTTTAATAGATTGACCAAATTAAATTGAAATTCGATTTGAATTAATACCTTGTTTAATCTCGAGCTTCTTGATTTAATAAAATCAAACACATATTATCCAAATAAATTATTTTTGAGGATAAATTATATTTAAATCAAGACTTTATCTGTTTGAATTAGTTTTCAAGCTTATCTTAGTAAAAGTCTATTATGATAAAAATATTCATTTAAGTAACAAAAGTTATACAATCTCATATGTGTAAATATGGGAATGTATAACCGTCACTTAAATAAAAAAATTAACCCAAATAAATATTTTAGAGCGCATGTGTTTGGATGAAATAAACATTTCAATTTTATTAAAAATTTAAGTAACCCAGGATTAAATTTAGTCGGGGAGGGCAGAAATTAGGTGTAAACAACTGCCCCTTCCCTTTGTGTAGGGTGGATGCAAGTAACCCTGGGCAAAGGGAGTTTGACATTTTAATTTTTTTGTCCGATCAAAAATTTATTTCTGAAAGAGGTTGGTTTTTGCACGAGATTCGTATAGTTATGGCCGGACCTCGATTTTGGGTTTCCTACATATCTCAGGTTACATGAGAACTCAGGCCACTTGTAGTTCACAACACTTGATTTTAAGCATGGTTTTCATAGAATGCATAAGCTATCTCAGTTTTTAAGTTTTTAATGAAACCAAAAAGTTGAGGTATAAGCGAATTGGGGGGGGGGGGGGATGAAGTCGAGTTTTTAATATAGATCTCAACCTACATATCTCTGAGACTCAGGGAATTAGAATGCTTGTAGTTCAACTCGATCGGTGAAAAAAATAGTCCTTTATGGTAAGATGACCTTTGGCTCAGGACAGGCTACGGGCAATCGAGCTTGGGACTAGAGGCTCGTGATTAGCTCAATTACAAAATATGGGGCCCTTACACATGTAAATATGAGCTACATAGACATAATTCCCAAAGCTCTAGGCGTACGTCATCCAGATTTGAAGGAAAATTAAAGTTACTTTCAGCGTGAGTTTAGAAATACTCTAAAAGTGAAACTGAAACCGAAATTCCAAAACACCCACATGCCTTCTGATAGGGATGTGGTTTAATGGTGGTGGAAATCATATTTTAGCTCGCGTCCAAAGAGTTTGATATTCCTCTCCGGACTATGTCCCAGTTCGCTGCTAAGAAATAATTTCACGTTATGCTGCATCCTATTTGGAGTCGTCCGCACCTGTGATTTTGGTTTGAGATTTTCATCCTTTCGAATGCTATCAACAACATCTCAAACAAAATTGTTAGTGATAAACATCAGTCATTAAGGGGTCTATAGTCTTTTGCCATATCTCCGCGTGAGTTGATACCTGCAAAAGTCGTCATCCTCTCATGTACCTGTTTGGAGGGCGACAACTGATACAACTACCTTCTTGGTTGTTTGATAAAATAATTTTTTTAATGGTTGAAAATTTTCTTCAAAATGGGGTGGCCCTCTTGGGCATTGACTATACGTATATAACGGTCCCTGCAACTACATAGTCTTATGTTGATGTGGAAACCCTTTGATCACCTATACTTCTTGTCGTATGTGGAATGATAACCCATTTGGATATCGAAAATGGTCCTTTACATGTGACCTTGGGTAAGTCTTATGCATCTTTCGTATCAATATAACTCATAGATTTCTCTTGAATTGTCAATCTTTGGATAATCTTGTGCATTATTTGATGTTGGATATGAGGTGACTTACAGATATCCTTTGAGTTGTTAGCTCCTGAGTAAGCCTACACATTATCTGACCTTAAATAAGAGATGACTTACAGATATCCCTTCAATCGCTAGCTCTTAGGTATTCCTGCACATTATCCGACCTTGGATACGATATGACTTATAGATATCTCTCAAACTGATAGACTTTGGGTAATCCTGCACATAATCAATTTTGGATATAACGCGACTTATAGAGAACCCTTGGATCTATCAATTTTGATAATCCTGCATATTTTTTTATAATGATTTAGCTATGACTTATGAATATCCTTCAAACTGTCGATCTTCGGGTAACCTTGCACACTATCAAATTAGAATATTGTTATGGCATACAGGTAACCATGGACTATCAACTCATGGATAATATTGCACACTATCCTATCTTAAATAATTTGACCTATAGATGATACTCAAATTGTCAATTCTCGAAAAATCTAGTATGTCTTATGTCTTCAGATAACAACTTATAGATACCCTTTGGACTATATATTTTTTGGCGTGATTTGATTAGATATGAATTCTTCTGAATTTCCTTCACTGCCAGACTCTTTTGTCTTTGCATGATTACCAAATATATATGGAAATGCTTCAGAATATCCTTCAACAATAGACTCTTTCGCCTTTATGTGACTAACAGATATAAAATATTTTGAATCAATCATGGGCATCAAATGCAATATAGGGATGCCCTTGGATTGTTCTCTTCGAAACTAGTCAAAGAAAGCAATATGGTTTCAGTACATGACCCTTACGACATGGTCCCCTTAGTATGTCCCATTTGGCATGGCCCTCATGGCATAGCCGTTTTGGAATGGCCATTTAGACATGGTCCTCTCGACATGGCCCTCTTGGCATGATATGATGCAATACGAAGATGAGGATAAATATAAATAACCATGCAGTGATTGTAGAAATATCACCTCGACTATCCATTAGCATACTAGACCATCTGTATACACCATTCTTGAACATCACACGTTCTTTATGATCCCTGATTTGTTGGGGATTTGAGTCAGACATCATTTTTTCTTTCTACATCTAACGTTACCTATAACCATAAAAAACTTGTTAATTTTGAGAAACTCAACCATTTTCAGCTTTCTGACCATCTTGGTTCTCCAGATATTTGGATTTGTTGTATTCCTTTAAACCTAGGGAATATGTTGAATAACTGGTGACTTTATTGGTTTTTTGTTGGCTTTAGGCTAACCTACATCCACTAAAAAATTATTAGTTTTTGGTAAAATTGTTTTATGTTGACTTCTTCGATCTTCAGCTCTTATCAGTGCCATCATCGGGTTCTCATCTTCTTTAGGTGTTTATCATCTTGTGGCTCCTTCTTTGACTCCCCGAGTTGGTGGGTGTAAGGCAAAATCATAGCATAATTAATTTAAAGTAAGTATCTTTTTACAAATAGTTGAATTTTCAAAAAAAAATTATAAGATTGTGAGGGGTCTTTGTCAATTAAGTTGTAGCATATACTAGCTTTAATGAACATTTTTGGCTCGAGGCATTGAAAAATCTATTATTTTGTCAGTGAACTCTGGAGATCTATTGAAGAGGAGTTTTGGAGATGAGCCTTTGTAGCTGAGGGTCCATGGAGTTGGCTCTGCTCTGTCGGCGCTGATGAATCTTTGGTGTCATGTCTTTGAACTCTTTAGTCCGGTATGGTGAAAATTTTAAGGCCTTTCTCAAAATTTCTGCCCTAGCTACTGATATTTTCCTCAAAATCCTCTTTCACTATATCCCCGCATGATCTTTTCATTCGAATTGTGAGAAAATGATCTTCTTTTTCTGAATTTTTAAGATTCCTTCTAAAAAATTCTGCCCCAGTTTCCATTTCCTGGGGTGATATAACCGAGCCGTTATGGCGCCTACATATCCTATTGAACAGGATCAGGTCAAATGTAGTTCCCAGAACATAAAAGAGAAAAAATTATAGTTAAAAGGGTGATCGAAGATGACAAAGGCCACCTACGTATCCCATTTCTGGGAATTCAGGTAATCACGTAGTTCAAGAGAATATAAATAATTTTTTTAAGAGGTTGACCGAAGCCGACACAGGCCGCCTACTTATCCCTTTCTTCAGAATTCAGGTCAAACGTCGTTTGTACATAAAAGGAAAAGGGATTTTTAGGCTACTATAAAGCATAAAACAATTAAAAATGAGAAAGAAATTACAAGGAAATAAGCATAGAGAAACCCCTACATCAGACATAGTATCTTCTTACTACATAAGAACTGATTTGCTTGGTCCACCTTTGGCCATCCATTTCAAATAAAATCAGGGCTCTTCCTGATAACACTTTGCAGACTACATATGGGCTTTGTCAATTTGGAGAAAACTTCCCTTTTACTCCTCATGGTGAGGGAAAATACGTTTGAGCACTAATTGTCCAACTTCAAATGTGCAAGCTCTTACTTTTTTGTTGAAAGCACGGATCATTCGTCGTTGATATAATTATCCATGGAATAAAATTCTCATTCTCTTTTCATCAATCATCATAAGTTGTTCATGGCGGGCACAGACCCATTCTTCATTACTCAACCCTACTTCTTAGATGATTCTCAAAGATGGTATTTCAACTTCTATAGGTATTACTGCTTCTGTCCCCTAGATTAACAAGTAAGGAGTTGCTCTATTTAAAATTCTAACTATTGTTCGATATCCCATCAAGGCATAAGGTAGCATGTCATGCCACGATCGGTGACTATCAGCATCTTCCTTAAGATCTTCTTGATATTATTATTGGCAACTTCTACTGCTCCATTCATTTGAGGGAGTTATGTAGTTGAATTTCGATGAGTGATCTTGAACTTTTCACATATCTTTTTCATCAAATGACTATTCAAGTTTGTTCCATTGTCTGTGATGATCGACTCGGGTATCCCAAATCAACAAACCAAGTTGTTCTTGATAAAATCCACTACTACCTTTTTGGTTATAGCTTTGTATAAGGAAAATTCTCCCCATTTGGTAAAGTAATCAATAGCAATCAAGGTGGATCTGTGTACATTAGAAATTGGTGACTCAATCAAGCCAATGACATCCATGCCCCAAGCTACAAATGACTAGGGAAAACTCATAACGTTGAGTTCATGTGGGGTCAACCGAATCAGATCTCCCTGTATTTGACACATGACATTTTTGCGCAAACTTGCTACAATAACTTTCCATGGTCATCCAGAAATATCTGGCTCTTAGGATCTTCTTGTCTAGGGTAAACCAATTCATAATAGGTCCACACGTTCTGGCGTGAATTTCTTCAAGTAATTTTGTGGCTTCAATAGAATCTACACATCACATAAATCCCAAATCTGGGGTTCTCCTGTAAAGGAATTCCCCATTCAAAAAGAAATTATTGGCCATCCAACGAATCATTTTCTTTTGATTGACGGTTGAATCTTTGGGGTATTCTTTAGCTTCTGAATACCTCTTGATATCAAAGTACCATGGCTTTCCGTCCGTTCTGCCTCAACTTGTATGCAATGTGCAGGTTGCTCCTTCAAACTTATTTCCAACGGATCAATGTAACATCTAAATGTTGAATCATGGAGGATATAGTGGCAAAGCATCGGCGAACTCATTTTGTATCCTTGGAACATGCTTGAATTCCACTTCCTTGAATCTTTGGTATAACTCCCGCACCAATTCCATGTATGGCGTGATCTTAGGGTTCTTTACGACCCATTCACCCCAAACCTGGTGAACTAATAGATCGAAATCTCCACTGGATAGTTGTTCTCGAACGTTCATATCAATGGCCAATCTGTGTTCGAGAATGCAAGCCTCATATTCAACCATATTATTAGTGCATGGAATACACAGTTTGGCGGTAACCGGATAATGTTGACCAGTTATTAATATTAAGACTGCTCTAATTCCTAAGCCCTTGAAATTAATTGGCCCATCAAATAATAATCTCCAACCCGGGTATAATTCAGAAATGTCTTCTCCTACAAATAATACCTCTTCATCTGGGAAATAGGTTTATAGTGGCTCATATTCTTTATCAAATGGATTCTTAGCTAGATTATCCACAAGGTCTTGCTCTTTGATCACTTTTTGAGTCACATATACAATGTCAAACTCACTCAATAACATTTGCCATTTGGCCAATTTCACTGTGGGCATGAACTTTTGGAATATGTACTTTAAAGGATCAATGCTAGAGATAAGATATGTTGTATATGAAGTCAGGTAATGCCTCAACTTCTGGTCCACCCAGGTCAATGCACAATATGTCTTTTCCAATAATATGTGATGAGCCTCAGGTGGAGTGAACTTTTTACTCAATTATTAAATTGCTCTTCTTTCTTTCCAGTCTCATCATGTTGCCCTAAGACACATCCAAATGCATTGTTTGAGATCGATAACTACAACAATAAAGGGCTTCTTTCTCTTAGAGGAACAAGCACCGGTGGACTGGATAAATAATCTTTGATCCGATCAAAAGCTTGTCAGCATTCCTCAGTCCATTTATTTTTCGGATCTTTCTTTAACATCTTGAGAATTGGTTCACAAATAATCATTGACTGGACTATGAACCTACTAATGTAATTCAATCTTCCTAAGAAAATGATGACTTCTTTCTTCATCTTCGGAGGAGACAATTCTTGGATCACTTTAATTTTTGAAGGGTCGAGCTCAATTCCCCTTCTACTAACTATGAAACCCAACAGCTTCCCGGCCAGTACCCCAAAATACTTAGCAATATTAAGCTTCAAATTGTACTTCTGCAACTAATAAAAAAACTTTCCTAAATGAGGCTAGTGATCTAAGATCTTGTGAGATTTGATGATCACATCGTCTATGTACACCTCAATCACTTTATGGATCATATCATAAAATATGGTTGTCATGTCACTCATATACGTAGAACCAACATTCTTGAGACCGAAGGTCATCACCCTATAGTGATAAATACCCTAGGATATGATGAAGGTTGTTTTCTCTATATTTTCTTGATCCACTAGTATTTGATGATACCCAGCAAAACAATCCATGAATGACTGTCTTTCATGCCTCGCACAGTTTCCATTGAGAATGTGGATGTTGGGCAATGAAAAATTATCTTTAGGACTGGCTTTGTTCAAGTATCTGTAATCAACACAAATCCTGACCTTTCCATTATTCTTTGGGACTGGAACAATATTGGCTAGCCATGTTGGATATTCGTGACTTAAACCAAATTATCTTGGATTTGTTTAGTGGCCTCTTCCTTGATCTTTAGACTCAGATATGGATTGAATTTTTGCAACTTTTGCTTCACCGGATTGAACCCAAATTAATTGGCAACTTGTATGATACAATATTTGGACTCAATCCTGGCATGTCATTATACGACCAAGAAAATACATTAATGTATTTCTTAAGCAACCCAACAAGTTCTCTTTCCTATAAGATAAATACTGATTTTAATTTCCTTGACTTCTCCATCATTACCAAGATTAACTACCTCGGTTTGCTCTAGGTTGGGCTTTTCTCAATCCTCAATATATTTTAGTTCTTTTATTAATCGGTCTGGGGCCATTATTTCTTTATCAGAGTCCTCCCATTCATCATCATTCGCTTTGATTTATACATTTAGCTCTTGACATGACATGACATTGTCAGGTTATAAGTTATTATTAATTAAATCATAAACAACATAAGTTTGATTATAGCGATAGGATAATGAAAAAAATAAGTAAAACATCTTCGCAATAAGGAAGGCTTTCATTATAATTAAAAACATTACAGGCACATGCTATGATCCGCACTAGTGCGGGTCTGAGCCTTTTGGAAAACATAAAAGTGAAAATAAGGTAAATAAAACTTAAAGGGTGGGTCTCGAGCCTCATTCAGACTACCACTAATTTTTCAAAAGTTAAATTTCATCCTTTCATCTACCACGTCAACTGAGGAGTCATGATTGGAGTGGAAGTCCAGTTTGACAGCTTCTCCCTTGGTTTATCTTTGTTGATCTTAGTCTTCTCAAGAAAATCTTCTATAACAACGTCACACTCTTTGAATAAGTTCCCTATTCGATCCTTGAGACCATCTCTTATAGCCTTTACTAATACAAGAAATGACTAGTAGAGCGGAGGTAACCTTTTTGTCGATTTTGGGCATTCATTCTCTGTCTCTCTTTCACTTTCTTTATTTGGCACATACCCTAACCCAAATTTGAACAACTTCTCTAGGATCAATATAGGATCAGTGATTCCATCCAAATTCTTTCCCCAGCTGGGTAAGGGCTCAAAACTGTTTCTCAGCATAACAGTGGCTAGCATCTTGTAGATCGCGGGCATTAGCTTGTAAGGAGTTGGGTCTTTCTCAGCTGTATTCATGATCTCTACCTATAAAAGTCACTCCTTTTATGGACTTATTCAATCACAGGAACATAACCATTAGGGTGACACAGATGGATTCCTTCACCATGGATGACCACTTCATTATTTTTCCACATGAATTTTACCGATTGGTGTAATGTTGAGGAAACAGCTCCTTCTACATAAATCCAAGGCCTTCCCTAGAGCATATTGTAACTTGTGGAAATGTCCATTACTTAAAACTCAACTAGGAATTCTGTAGTCCCCATTTGAAGATACAACTTGACTTCCCCGATGGTGCTTCTTTAACCCCCATTAAAAGCTCTTACATTTACTGTATTCTAATAGATTTTCCGTATATCACAGTTAAACAGAGCTAAAGTAGATAATGGATAGATATTTAGACCTTATCTATCATCAATTAATACCCTACTAATGATCGTATTTTGGTATTTGGCAGTGCTATGTAATTCATTATTATGCATCACTCCTTTGAAGGGTAACTCATATCCACCAAAGTTAATGCGATGGGATCCCACCACTCTAATAATTATGGCCACTAAATATTTGGTACTTGTGCCTATGAGAATGTAGGTTTCTTTAAAGACTTTTATCAAAGCTTGTCTATGATATTGGGAACTCATAAGAAATTCTTAAATAGAATTCTGGGTAGGGGTCTTTTCTAAATATTTCACAATAGAGTACTCTTTCAGCTGCATTCTTCTCCAAAATTCTTTGGCTTCCCCTTTAGTGATTAGCCTCTTCTGATCGCTCTTCTTATATGCACCATTGGTCAGCTTCTTTAGAGTGTAGCTCTAGCTAATCTTGTCATTCCTTGTATGACAACAGCTTTCACCATAAATTTTTCTCTTGCAGGAGCTAAGGGAAAGTCTTGAAAAGGTGTGATGAGTAAAAAAAATTTGAGCTTCTCGATGACGCTTAAGGAAACCACTGCATTTTCTATATCTTTTACTTTATCCATTTTTTTTGGGCTAGCCTACATTATAGACTTGCCCACCACCCACTCATCATCTATTTCTATCATACTGATAGTTTCCCTCTCATGGTTTGGAAGTTGGTTGGTAGTAACATTTAGTGGCATTGTTTGACGTGAAATCACCTTTTGATCAATCAAATCTTGAATTTTATTTTTCAAATTAATACAGTCCTCAGTTATGTATCCATCACATTCTGAATGATATGCACAATGTTGATTGGTATGAAAAAATTGAGAATTAGTATTAGCGGGATTTGGTGGGATATGTTAGATGAGATTTGCTGCCTTTATCCTTTCGAACAACTGAGTTCTAGTTTCAGCCAAAGTAGTGAAACTCCTGGTGACTTTATTTTTGTTATTTGGACGTGGAAGATTATGGTAATTTTGGTAAGTAAGAGGGGGGACTTGATGGTAATTCTCGTTAATTGGGGCTTTTTGGTAGGCATGGAAATTTAGGAGTGGAGCTTGGTATGTGGGCTGATAATTTGTCAATGAATCTGGGTAATTTGGTAGATTGATAAAGAAATTTAGTTGTGGAACTTGGGGACTGGATTGGGTATAGAACACAAGTTGAGGATTTTGTGGAGCTGAGGGGTATATAAACGGTGATGGTATTTTCCTAGAATTAGACCAGAAAGATTTCTTTGGCTTTGGGTTTGTGCTAGAGGATACAAAAGACATATCTTCTCTATTTTTCTTTAGAAATCCTGAAGATCCAAGTTTTGCAGAGGTCTTGTTGATTTTTCCTATCCTAAGTCCTTCCTCAACTATTTCACTGATCTTAACCAAATCAGCAAAGGTAGCACAAACTGCTGATATTATTTTATCATAAAACTTTCCCTCCTGAGCTCGAATAAACACAATGACTATTTTTTCTTCTGTCATAGGAGGTCGTACCTTTGCTGCCTCTTTCCGCCAATGATAGACATATTCATGAAAAAATTCATTAGATTTTTACTTGATACAGTTCAAAGAATATCGATCAAGGACCATCAATACACTGTAGGCAAATCTATTAACAAAATCCTTGGCTAAAGCACTCCATTCAGGCCACTTCTTTAGTTATTGTGAAGAAAACCATTCTCACGATTCCCCACTCAGGCTTCAACAGAAGAGCCTCATCAGCAATGCCTCATTTCTACCAGCGCCTACCATTTAGTCATAATATCCTTTCAAATGGTAAGTAGGGTTTCCAGTAACATTCAATGTTTTGAACTTAAGGGCTTTAAATCTTTCGAGCAAGTTCAAGTCAAGGTGAATGCGAAGGTCATCATAACTGAACCTTATTGCATTGGGTGAGCCATGTTTTTTCTTTATCCTGGCGACCTCTTCCTTTATCAGCAGTATCTCCCTAGCATGTTCATCTTCAGACACCTTACACTCCTTCTACATCTCCTTATAATGGTCAATTCCTGGATTTTATGAAAATATATGGTAAAAGGTAGGTATTACAGTAGCATGGATGGTTTCGAGAGTTATATTTTGGGGTATCAAAGGATTTTGAGTGGCGTGAGCTAAGTTTTGGTATGTGGGTATATGATTTTGGGGAGTGTTGGCATTGGGACTGAAAGTGAGGCGAGTATTTTGGGAAGTGAAGGAATTTGTGGAGGTATTTTTGTAATTTAAAGTGAAGCTTTGAGAGTGGTAAGCATTTGAATTATTTTCTCGGTTGGTATTGTAAGTAGGAGAGGTATGGGTTTGGCAGGACGGATTGATGGGATTAGTGGGAGGTCTAGGCATAAAAGTGAAGGGTATGTCATTTGAGTGGTTTCCGTAGTTAGGAGAGCTAAGAGGAGGGAATTGGAGTGGAAGTGTTATCCAAGACTGGCGTATTAGTGGCAATGGATAGATTAGCCATATCTTTTGCTCGTTGTACTTCTTCTTAAAGCTCATCTAAAGTTAATCCTGAGTTTCTTCGGTTTTTAATAAAATTAAAATATTTATTTTATTTGAATAAAAATTATTCAAAATATCTTTGTACGTAATTTTATTATTTTAAGTAGCGATTATATATCATCGTGTTCAATTATTCGAGATTATATAATTTGATTACTTAAATATTTATTCTATGGGATATCAAATTTTAATTAAGAGTTATTTTAAAAATAAATCAAAATAATTAAAATCTTGATTTTAATATAATTTATTATCAAAATAATTTATTCGGATAAATATGTGTTTGATTTTATTAAATCAAGAAGCTCGGGATTAAAAGAAGTATTAATTTGTATCGAATTTCAATTTAATTTAGTCAATCTATTAGATTTGACCATAATTGAAATCAAATTGGCCATAATTGTAATGCAATCTGCCAAATGATTTTAGATTTGGTCAAAATTAAATAAATTTGACTAAATTTTAATTCTCAATTGGGGTTAAATTTTAAATAACCCCAAAATTCTCAAAAACTCTCATAACTTTTACCCAATTCCCATCAAAAATAATTTTAAATTTGTACTACATTGTACAATTCCCCCCTCAACCCTGTCCTTTTTCCAATTTTGAAATTCAAAAATTATACTACATTGTACAATTTCCCCTCACAATATCTTCCACCTCACCTTATCTTCAATTTTAAAATTTCAAAAATACCCCTAAATGCTTTTCTTTCACATTGGTCGATGACAAAAAATAAATCTTCATCATTTCCTATAAATACTTTTCTCCCACATTGCTGGAGGAAAAAAAATCTCCATTCTTTCCAATAAATACTACCACTATTTTGGTAGAAAGGGGAGGTTTCAAAAAAAGAAAAAGAAAAAAAAAGGCTTGAGAGGTGGAAAAATACCTTTTAAGCAAAATAGTTTTATTTTTTCTTTAGTAAAATTTTTTTGTTTCATAAAAATTTGGTCAGCTTCTCAAAATTTTCAGAGTTTTTGAGTTGAAGGCGACGTTTTTCGGTGGTGGTTGATTCCTACGAAGCTCATAGTCTCGTTTTGCTTCCTTGAAAAAGGTGAACACGCTTCTCCCTTTTATTTTTATTATCAAATTCTTCTTCATCTCTTTCTCCGTAGTAATATTTATTTAGTTGTAATTGTGAATGAGATTGGGATTATTCGCTATAGAGGCTTTGATGGCCATGAGACTTGTTTGTGATGATTATGATCTTTATGTCATTATTTTAAGTTGAAGTTGCTTTATATTGTTGTTGTTGATTCTTATTCACTATTTTAGCTTCATGTTGTTACTTTTTAGGTTATTGTTATCATATAACTCAAATGGTATTTTATTGTGCTTGTAGGTTGTAATTTCACTTAGTTTTGTCAATTTAGTGCAAAAGTTTTATTTTTTAGTTCTAATATGTTGTTTGTAGCCTAATTGTTGTGGTTTTGATTTTGTTCGATTTAATTTTTAGTTCTTGAAAAAATGGCTTTAGTTGTTCAAGTTTGCATCTTTATTGTATAATCGAACCACTTCTAAATATTTCCTTGACCTTTAATGTCAATGGAAAAAATAAAGTCGGTTTATAAACCAAAATTTCTACTCGAAGATCCTTTTGTTTGTGGATTAATCGTTGTGGTTTAGATTTTATTCGGGTTCATTTTTAGTTTCTTTGAAAAATTATTTTAGTTCAAGTTTTTCCCTTTTGGTATGTAGTCAAACCATTTCTAAATGTTTCCTTGACCTTTAATGTCAATGAAAAAAATAAAGTCGGTTTATAAACTAAATTTTCTACTCAAAGATTCTTTTGTTTGTGGATTAATCGTTATGGTTTCGATTTTATTCAGGTTTATTTTTAGTTTCTTTGAAAAATTGCTTTAGTTCAAGTTTTCCCCTTTTGGTGTGTAGTCAAACCGCTTCTAAATGTTCCTTGACCTTTAATGTCAATGAAAAAAAATAAAGCCGATTTATAAATCAAAATTTCTACCCGAAGATCCTTTTGTTTGTGGATTAATCGTTATGGTTTTGATTTTATTCGGGTTCATTTTTAGTTTCTTTGAAAAATGGCTTTAGTTTAAGTTTTCCCTTTTTGATTCGTAGTCGAACCGCTTCTAAATATTCCTTGACCCTTAATGTCAATGGAAAAATTGAAGTTGGTCTATAAACCAAAATTTCTACCCGAAGATTCTTTTGTTCGTGGATTAAATGTTGTGGTTTCGATTTTGTTTGGGTTCATTTTTCGTTGCTTTGATAAATTGCTTTAGTTCAAGTCTTCCTCTTTGATGCATAGGTTGATCGCTTCTAAACGTTCCTTGACCTTTAATGTCAATGGAAAATATGGAGTCGGTTTACAAGTCAAAATTTTAACCCGAAGATCCCTTGTTTGTGGGTTAATCGTTGTGGTTTTGATTTTTTTTTGGGTTCATTTTTAGTTCTTTGGAAAATTTCTTTAGTCCAAGTTTTTCTTTTTGATGCATAATTAGACCGCTTCTAAGTGCTCCTTGACTCGTAATGTCAATGAAAAATATGGAGTTGGTTTATAAGCCAAAAGTTTGACCCAAGGATCCGTTTATGACCTTATGCGAATTTTACTTTGAACTTGCAAAACAGAGAAAGGTAGTGGAACAATCTTGGTCAATTAATCTGTCTCTTCTAAATCACTATCTAAACTTGCTTTAGAATTTAAATTTTTAAGTGAAGGTTTTAATCTGCTCATTTATGTTGAGTTAAATCGTACAAATTATACATTTTTATGAAGTTCGCTCAAGATTCATTCTTATATTGTTAAATAAGAATATGTGCTAAAGCATTCATTTTATTCTTGGTGTATTGCTTTCTCTTTGTCTTTATTTTGAAGTTGTCTCTATGTCCTAAAGTATTATTTTTCTGTTTATTCAAGTTAAAATGTGAAAGTCTTTGAAAATTTGTTACTACTTTCAAATTGATTCTAATCTTCCCTTTTTCTTCTTTGATTAACATGTAAAATGATGAGTCCAAATGGACTCTCCTCATATGCATTTCGATGGCGGGCCAATGTGGCCCATTTCTCTTTTGAGTCATCCTCTCGAGCCTATGAAACTAGTCAAATTTTTGGAGAAAGAAGTTGTCGACGATGGGAGAAAATAGGATTAAAGTTTATTTTTTTTAGTAGCTAATAGACATGAAAAGTCTAATTTTTTTTATTATTTTATTTATCATTATGCATTTTGTTATTTATTTATTCATTTGAGTCTCGAAGCCAAAGTTGTAAATTAATACAGGTGAAGCAGGTTGCGGGTCAAAAAGGGCTCGAAAATATAGTTTAGGACAGGTTATGGGCCAAAGCCCAACATCTAGATTAGGATAGGTGAAGATGGGCCAAAAGCCCAATTAGATTAGGACAGGGTTGATGGGTTTGGGCTTAAGAGCCCAAATCATTTATTTCTTCCCCTTTTTTTTTTTTTCTATGCTTATTTGTTTTGTGTTCTTTCGAACCTAGTTAAATCCCCTAAGTCGCTACAAAACTGACTTTGCATAAACTTCAAAAAATATTTTCTTAAATCAATTTTCCTTTCAAACAATCTTCCCTTTTAAAGTTAGTCAAAAGAATTATTCTGAAACAGTCCGGATAACCGCAAGTTAGCAGAATTTTAAGTGCCTTAAAAACCTTCCTAAAATGTTAATAGGAACCGCTTACCTAGAATTTCAAAACTTAAATGATTTTCCTATTTTGAGTCATCTAAGTACTTTATAAAGGTTTTCTTATTTCCTTTTCAAATAAATTATGTGGCGACTCTAAAGTCAACTTTCCACAAAACACTCACCTTGTGCTGTTGTCACACTGTCCCTAACAGTAATTTTGGTAAGAGCGTTATCATCGCTACTACCATTCATTCTTTCCTCTTCAGCTAGGCGATGGTCAATGGAAGAATTTGTATTTGCCTTAGATCTAGTGAAATATTGATATTCAGCCAGTTTTGTTAACACAGATCAATTTCTACTTACTTAATACCTGATAAAAACAACTCCAAAGGCAAATATGTTAGATTCTATTAGTGGTAAATAATGCAAGATATCCAACATAAAGTAAACACATAAAGTTTCTTTCATATTAGGTAAATTGATCCACGGGTGGGTATTAACTCAAAAGAAAGTAATGGGCAGGGCCATGTTTGTTGATTTTTGGATAAATAGGTCTTGACAGGATTTTTCCAAGTCTTTTGATTTTGGACTCATATAACTTTCTTTTACCAAACGAGACATAATGATTTTAAAGGATAGAGGCCGGGCCAAAAGGCTGTCTATATATCTCTAAAAGGAGAAATCATGCCATAATTAGTTATGTTGGGTAAAGATAAAATGTCATTTCATTGAGACCTTGTTAGGGTTCATTACATCATGTAATCATGAAAGAAAAACGACAACAGAAAGGACCAGGCTTAAATGACTAAGTCTTAGATAGAGGCGGTCATTCCTACTTCATTCTACTTCTTCCATATCTTGATATTCTACAGATGACATGGCTGAAATTCCAGCTCGACCCTTCCTGTATCCACTAGGCCCTCCAAATCCATCTTAAAAGTTTGGAAAATCTCCAAGTTGTGCCCTCCGATCCATACATGATAGTGACAAACCTCTCTGAAGTTCTTCCAAGCCTTAGTCATCGTATTAGGCTTCCTTTCCACTGGTTCCAGAATTTTGGCATGGATGAGCTTTGAATAGATTGCATGGTAGGTGTAATACCCGTACTTTTCTAAATTCAGTCCAGCTTATAGTACATGTTCAAGAGGCTTAGAACCTAAAAATTTGTCCAAGTGTTGGAGACTTAGTTTCACTTTTGGCCTCTTAGCTTCGTTGATTTTTAAAGTGACCTTCCCGACCCTGAGACATAAGTTTTTGAGTTAATTCATGTTCAGGGGTTTAAGTAGCATATCTCGGGTAAGTTTTGAATTTTTCGTATGAGGTTTGGACCACGTCTGAATTTCTAAAACAACAGCTCACTACTATTGGACCGCATCGCAGTTACTATAGAGATTGAGGCTTCACCGCGTCGCGGTGAATATCAAATCAACAATTATCCAATATTTTTGTAATTCACTGCGATTGCACCGCGTTGCGGTGAGTATAGCGATGAAAGCATTACCACATCGCGGTGAAGTCTTAATCTATATTCCAGTTGTGAATTTTAAATTCCTAGGGGCAGTCTAGTGTTTTCCATGACCCCAATTCATAAAAACACGGGATTAATCATTAGATAATGCATTATATGCCCTATTTTCACAATTCCTCATTAAAATAAACCATATCCATCACCCAAACTCATCAAGTTCAACCATATTTTCTTCAAGGAAACTCAAGAATTGAAGCTTCTCTAACCAAGAACCTTCAAGAATTCTTCAATTAAGGTATGTTACATGTTCATTCATGGGTTCCTTTCACCCATGGAGTCCAAGAACCTAATTTCAAGTTTAGAAGAATGACTTTTACATGTTATCATGATTTTTAACCATGAATTCCTATGAATCTCGATTTCATATCATGTTTACATGCAATTATTGTTGTTATTAAACTTTATACATGTTGAATGGTGATTGTTCACTGATTTATGCCTTAGTTGATGATTTTAGTATGGAAATCATGCTATTCTTATATCTTGAAACTATCCTTATGCTCAAACTATGAATTGTAAGTATTTGATGAAATGTCCAAGACATGAATTTTGAGCAATGACTATTTATTTTGCATTTAAAGTTTTGGTATGCTCCTACTATTGATGTTGTCGAGTCCTGGGAGTTATGAATACCCAAAAACTTAGCTATTTACTTAGTTTCAGTACTTTCAGAATGGTTTGGATACTTTAGAGTATTACTAGTCCAGTCAATATATCATGTCTATAAGCTCAGTTTCAGTCCATTAATTAGAGTTAGTTCAGTTGGGAGTAGGATTTAGCGAACCCAAGAATGGGGGCTCACCTGCCAGTTGAGGATGTGACCTTTAGTAGAAATCCCTGTGTTCCAGAACTATGTAACCGGCGTAGGTTGAGATGTTAACCTGCCAGTTGAGAGTTGAAATATATCTCACTAGAGCACCTGCCAGTAGAGGGTGACTCTTTAGTCCTTCGAGACTTCATTTTAGTGGATCCACACAGCCAGTGTTAGTACCCGTGGCACGTTACTGTCACTCTTCCAACTGGGGTTATAGGTTGGAGCCCAATTTACCCTTATTGGGGCATGTCTGTTAGATGATAGCTCCCACAGTCTCAGTTGAGTATTCAGTGCAGAGAACAATTTCAAATTCGCTTGACCATACCATACAATTATCAGTTATTCAGTATTAGTACTTCAGTTTATAGATTATTTCAGTATCATGTCATATGCTTGGTCATGCATCCTCAGACTTTACAACTTTCACATATAATTTACATCAGTTATCTTATGTTATTTATACAGTCAGTGATTGTTCATGCATATGAGCCATGCATATTAGCCTAACCTCATTTAGCATACTAGTACATTTAAAGTACTGACCGCATACTCGTTTCTTGTGCTATGATGTTTCATATCACAGGTTCGAACGCTTAGGTTCCCGACCACACTTAGACACTTCAGCGATTCAACAACAGTAGTATTGGTGAGTCCTCATATTTTGGGGACCAATTATGTTAATGTCAATATCTCGGTTTTAGGATTCAGTCAGAGTTAGTTGGGGACTTGTCCCATTAACTCCATAGTTGTTTAGTTTGAGGCTTTTAGACACTTTCAAGCAGTTAGTCGATTATCTGTTGATATTGATAGTCCTTTTCAGTAATGTTTTCATACAGTTGTTTTAGTATTACGATTCAGTATGGATTTCAATTATTAAAACCTAATGGCATTTCCAGTCAAATTTTGTACATATTCCTTGTTATTTTATTCAGTGCTCACAACAGGTACCATCATGGGTTAACTTGTGGTCCTTCAGGGTTGTAAGCACCGTATGCCGTCTAGGGTGTACTATCGAGGCATTACAAAAGGTATCTTCAAACTTTGTGAAATCGTATTTGTAAATTTGCACATCATTGGTGATGGGCATGCCTGGATAAACCCGATCACACAAAGAATTGACAATCCACTTGATTTCAGAATTGCAAATGCATTAGCATATCTAAAACTATGGGCGGGCATGGTATGGTACAGTACAGTATTTGAAACTTCGATACGGTAAATTTGGTATTTGATTTTTAAAAGCATTATACCATTACCATACCATATTATTTCGGTATGATTCGGTATTTTGATGTTCGATTTTGGTATTTTGCGGTATGATAATCGACAATCATAATTTGTTCAACTTCGATAATATATACTCATATGCTAGAGTATTATTACTTCGACTTTTCAAAAACATGTCTCAATTGTATCATAAAAACACATTACAGATGTGGAAATATTCAAAATGAGGTACAAACAACTCCTTTTGTTAGTCAAATACAAAAAAAGACATTTCAATCAAGTAGAGTAGCAAAAGTTTCAAGGTCTAAACATTTTTATACTAATACTAAGTAGTGTGTATATATATATGTGTGTGTGTGTGTGTGTATATATATATAAATATATATATATAAGTTATTTATGTAACTATATATACTTCAGTATTTTGGTATGTCATTTGTAAATACCAAATACCGTAGCATATACCAAAAAATTAAAATGTATGCCACATACCATATCAAATAATATAATATCAAAATCACGGTATCAAAAAATTCGATTCGGTATGATAATTCGGTATATACCATACCATGCCTACCCTTATATAAAACAATGTCATACGTTCAAGAATTTCTATGCTGGAGCAAGCGTAGAGCTAGAGAGAATCATGATTATATGTTAGTCTATATGATTCATAACAGAGATCTGTGATATATTCTCATTTTTTCGTAATCCAAACACTTCAAGCTTACTACCGAAACAAAAACTAAGTGGATACCTCCCAAAATGGTCTAAAATTGGATTGATGACCCCTAACTCATGACAATTTCCAAGTTCTGAAATCCCATTAATAGACAATTGACTCTTAACCACCATAAAACTTATTACACGATCGTGAATATAGAAACCTCACAATATCACAAGTATACACAAAAATTCAACACTTCAGATAGGAACTTACATGGTGCAAACATAATAGAAAGAGGAGAAACATTACTTTAATTCAAAAAAAGGCGAACTACTAAACAACAAATAACATCTCAATGCCAAAGCTCGAGTAAACCTGGTGTTAATCATGAAAAATTTAACTATTCAGGTTTCAATATGAATAAACAAAACCCATTGATTCTCAAACTATTAAATCTCACAAATAAAAGCAAATAAGAAGATTAACGAAAAGGGTTACCTCTTTCAGAGTAGGAACCGGGACTAAGAGCCTTATACGAATGGAGTTCTACCTAAATTTCTATCCCGAATCGTCAGAGTTTTACTTTTTTTTCGTCGGAATCAATTTTTAAGTGTGTTTCTTCTCGAATTCTTTGGTTGTGTAAGATTAGAGGAATGCTCCTCCCGAATCTCCAATTTTCCTAAAAGCATTTCTCCCTGCCTTCTTTCCCTCAGTGTTTATTTATAGGGGAAGATATTGGTTTTTTATCTCTAAAATTGAAAAAACATATCCCTAAAATTTGGATTTGAATTGACATCTTCTGATTCAGATTGGATTTTAGGATAAGAGACACACAATCTTGATCCAAAAGTCAACAATGATGGCTCTAGGTCTATAAAATTTAGAGATAAGATAGATAAAGAGAGAGAGAGGTTTTTGTGATTTAAGGATCGTTGTTTGGATGAATTCAGATAGGAGTTCGCGGGTTGCTGCTGTTGGATTTTGGTTGACTGAAGTGATTTGGTATTATCGTTGATATTGCCGATATTGTTGAAGTTGTTGAAGGTTGTTGTTTGTATGTTGCTGGATTGTCCGAATTTTGATGGGTCGCCAGGTATGGGTGCTAATGGATTCGGGTCAAGGCATTGCCGTTGTTTTTGTTCGTTGTTGTACCATATTTGTTGTTGTTTTATACGTCTGTTGGATAAAGAAGATGGATAGCTTAGGTGAGCCGGTTCGAGAGGGTAGGTGTTGGCTGGGTGTTTGTTGTTGGAATTGGGTTGATGGATAGTCCAAAATTAATTAGGATTAGGTTTTTTCGGGGTTATTTAAAAATATAAACCCAATTAGATTAGTTTATTCTATTTGATTTTTGGTCGAATTGAAAGTCATTTCGGCAATTGCATTGCAATTGTGACCCATTTGATTTCAGTTACGACTGAATTTAATAGATTAGCCAAATTAAATTGATATTCGATACGAATTCATACCTTATTTAATCTCGAGCTTCTTGATTTAATAAAATCAAACACATGTTCATCTAAATAAATTAATTTTGAGAATAAATTATATTTAAATCAAGATTTTATCTGTTTGAATTAATTTTCAAGCTTATCTCAGTAAAAGTTCAATTTTGATAAAAATATTCATACAAGTAACAAAAGTTATACAATCTCGTATATGTAAATACGAGAACATATAATCGCCACTTAAATGACAAAATTAACCCAAATAAATATTTTAGAGTGCATGTGTCCGGATGAAATAAATATTTTAATTTTTTTAAAAATTAAAGAAATTCAGAATTAAATTTAGTCGTGGAAGGTAGAAATTAGGTGTCAACAAGAAGAATTAAATCAATTTGAGAGAAGTAAGGTATGGCACTTAGTCCAAATCCTATCGACAGAACCATTATTGAAACTAGATGGGTGTTTAGAAATAAGTAAGATGATTAAGGTGTGATAATAAGAAACAAGGCTAGACTAGTGGTGCAAGGGTACAATCAAGAAGAAGAAATTGACTATGATGAAATCTTTTATCCAGTTACTAGAATTGATAAATAGAAATATTGATTGCTTTTGCCTCTTATATGAGATTCAAATTATTTCAAATGAATATGAAGAGTGTCTTCTTAAATGCTTATCTGATGGAAAAAGTCTATGTGAAACAACCACCTAGTTTTGAAAGTTTAGAATTTTCTGATCATGTGTATAAACTTAACAAAGCCCTGTATAGAATAAAATAGGCCCCAAAAGTATGGTATGACAGATTCTTCTGTTTTCTATTGAAGCATGGATATAATATAGGTAAAATTGAAAACACGTTATTTATAAGGATAGATGGATCTAAGCTTATTTAGGTTTATGTAGATGAAATAATCTTTGGATCTACTAATAATAAACTCTATAAAGAATTCTCCTTCTTAATGAGTAGCGAATTTATGATGAGCATGATGAGGTAATTGACCTTCTTCTTAGGGCTACAGATAAATCAGACCAAAGATGGGACATCTATACATCAACAAAAATATATCAAGAAACTATTGAAAAAGTTTAAGACGGATGGGGAAAGATAAATAATACTCCAATTGCCACTACCACATAATTGGACAAGAATAAGACAGGTGTATGCATTGATGAGCCAAAGTATAAAGGAATGATAGGATCCTTGATATATCTTACTACTAGAAAGCTTAAAATTATGTGTAGTATGGGTCTGTGTGTTAGATTTCAGTCATCCCACTTGAAGAAGGTAAACAAAGATCCTAAGATACCTCATGGGTACTCAAAGTTTGGTTCTTTGGTATCCATTCGGAGATGTTTTTGAACTTATTGGTTATGTTGATGTCAACTATGTTGTATATTTGGTGGATAAAAAAGTGTATTTGGAATTTATCACTTCTTAGGACCTTGTCTTGTCTCTCAGAAAATAAAGAAACAAAACTCTGTAATATTTCAACTACCTGAATATGTGGCTACTGCATGTTGTTGCTCTCAATTACCGTGGATAAAATAGCAACTCAATGATTATGGCATCAGTCTTGGATGTATTCGAATTTTATGTGGCAATACAAGTGCAGTTAACATGCAAAGGACCCAGTCCATCATAAAAACACCAAGTACATTGATGTGAGACATCACTTCCTTAGAGATTGTGTATAAAAAAAGGTTGATTGAAATGGTGCCTTATGGAACTAATGAGAAAATTACTGACATACTCACAAAAGCGTTGGTGAGAGAACATTTTGATAAAATTACACTGGACCTTGGTCTATCAATCAACTCCAACAGAAGAAGGAATATAGTCTTCCCTCAATGTTTGGCTATGAAACTAAGATATAAGCTCATTCTTGCAAATTGTTAGATATTGTAATTAACTCGACTTCTATTCCTTGGAAGGATAACAACTATAACCTGAGTGCTCACCTTCTAAAGTTAATCAAAATTTCAAAGTAAAATCTCAAGAAGACACATGAGGACCTAGTTTTCAAGTCAGGTATGCACATCCTTTACAAAGTATTCAAACTATTTTGAGTATTATAAATAAAGTGTTTGTCATCAGAACTTGGTCCTGTCACACCCTTTTTTAACCAAAAAAAATCAATTTTGATAGGCTAAAGGAAGGCTAAAACCAAAAATGGACACACAAGGAACACAAAACAGAAACTACAATAAAAAGAAAACACACAGAAAAAAAAAGATGAAGAACTTGCATAGCAACTCGGCCAAGGGCTTGAAAGGAACTTCCTTGGGCTTCTCCTCGGGACTTCTAGGGTTTTGAACCTGCACATGAGAAGAGAAAATACTATGAAAAATTATAGCGCTTGGGTTAGTGAGTAACAAGGGTCCTTAGTGAACAAGATCCACAATCAAGCATTTCTTTCCCTTTTCTACTTCACTACCCGCGGTTTCCCTTTCCCTTTCCTTTTTTTCTTCACACTCTTATTGTATCTCAATATCAAGCTTCTCTCCATCTTGAAAACTAACCTCATCACCCTCGGATTCTATCACCATCTCTTTTCTTAGTTGTATGGGGTGATTTCGGTTTAATGGATCTTGGGGAGGAGGCATTGTATTTGGTTGGTGATTTATTTGGATTTGTGGCATGGGATTTCATGGAGTGTGGTGTCTTTGATAAAGTGGATTTGAGACTTATTGGTTTGAATTTTGTGGAGTATTTGGTGGACATAATATATCAAATCCCGCTTTCATTCTAATTATACCACCCTTCAAGGATGCCATTTCACTCCTCATAGCATCCCTATAACCCTTTATGTCTCTCCTTATAGCATCAATACCACCCTTCATATCTCGGGCAAATGCATCAATCCGAGCGAACAAGACTCCGAAAGCATCATTTCCCAAAGGCTGGGATGAGGTACCCTCGGGTTCTATGGTCAAATGTACCTAAGAAGCAAAAAGAACAGCAAAGGGAAAACCTACAAAACGAACAAACAAGTTAGTTCAAATAACCTCACACACTCACACTCGGATCTCACCTCACACTTGGTCTCTCAAGTGTTGAATACTTGGTAAGTGAATTGAGTGGTGAATATGCCTTGGTACAGAATCAATTTTTGTTTGATAAAACTCAAATAAAATGATGTACGGACTTGAACCAACAAACTACTACGAATTAAAATGAGAAAAGCACACAAAATCGTAGACACGAAACAAACGGACTCTAAACTAATTACCAAACTAGTAGGTACTTACTAGTTGTTAATTAGTGATGGAACCAATAAAATTGAAACTAGAAACAACAATTAGAAACTAGGAAATCTAAATTTGAACTCTATTCGATTGGTCACCAAAGTGATGATGTGGCAGCTTATGATTGGACGTTACTTCAATTATTTTTTCAATTTCCCAACTTCTTGTTTCGGCCACACATGAACTAGAGAGGTGCTTGAATGAAATTGGGGGGAAAATGGAGGGTTTGAAACCATTTTTCAATTTCAAATGGATTTGAAAACAATTGGTCCCCCCTTTGTACTTTCAATTGTACTTTGATATTCCTTTTGTCCCCTCTTCTTTTGGAAGATTGTGAATATGCTAGGGAATATTCTTTGTAAAAACAACTTTCACCTTCTCTTTCTTCCTTTTTGTGGATCAACCTAGGATTTTGAATAATCTTCTTCAACAAGTTTTGAAGATGATTAAGAACAATATGAATATTCACGAGTTGACCAAGGTTTAACCACTAGGCAAATGAACCCTAAATTCAAATTTAGATCTAGGTTCTCTTTGCCAAGACAAGCTCAAATATCAACAAATCAACCACAAAACATCCACAATACCACAAGTCACACGTTATCAACTTCACAAAAGCTTCAAAACACCACAACAATGGTGGATCTAGCACAAACATAACCAAATCTTGTTTCAAACTTAGATCTAGACACTTTAAGTGCTAGAGAACAAGAGCTAACACTTGAAACCAACAAAACACAATAAAATTTTGTAGATCTAACTTGTAACTCATGGATCTACTACAAACAACAAGACAACACACAATTTTTTGAGATTTTCGGATTTTTTGACTCTTTTTTGTGAGATTTTTCTTAATAAGGACACTAAAACCAAGATTTATGGATGTTGGAACAGCCCTAACCAAGGCTTTGATACCAAATGATAGCCTAAAGGAAGGCTAAAACCAAAACTGGACACACAAGAAACAAAAAACAGCAACTACAATAAAAAGAAAACTCATAAATAAGAAAGGAGGTGAAAAAGATTTGCATAGAAATAAAAGGATAGATAATGAGACCCTTACTATCACTAATGATTAGCATAAGAAAGTGTATCAAACCTTCAAATACACCTCACCAATGGTAGTTCAAAACTCACTCATAGGTGGACCAAAGGAACTCACACTCCTCAATCACACCTTTCTTTCGAATTGATCAACACAAGTGAAATCCATCAAATGTATTAATCTCTTAAGTTTTGATGTCTTTTCCAAGACCTAAAATAAGATGGCTTTTCCAAGCCCTACACTAAGGTAAGAAACTACACTAAGAGTAATACTCAATTTCAATTCATCAAAGTCTAAGGAAAATACAAGCTAAAGTGTCTATTTATACTTATTACAACAAAATGAAAAAAAAAGCCCTTAATGAGGGCTTAGGAAAGGGCGCCTATGGAGTGTTATTTTAGAGTGTAAAATGTCCATCATGCCCTTAGTGAGAGGCGCCTCTTGAGTGTAAGGATTATCCTCCTAGCTTCACTTGAACAAGGCTTCAAAATACTCCAAAAGGCCTTCATTCACTTGTCAATTCCGAAGATTGAACCTTTCATAATGCCTTGTACTCTTTTGTTCTCTTTATGCGTGTATCATCCCCTCCATCTTGAAAGAAATTTGTCCACAAATTCAGATCTTGCAAAACCAAAGAGAGAGAAAAACAAGAACACAATCCTCATTGTAGGAGGGTTAGTATCAGTACCACACTCATATCATCAATCCATGGTTGTTCACACTTAACATACACACACATATAATTGGTATTCAACATGAAAAGCTTAGCATAAAGGATACCAAAGAAGTTAATAGCATCAATATTAAAAGAATATGAGCATGAATCAAAATTATACCTCCCACACCCTACAAGTACATCGGGATCAAATGTAAATAGTGGACTAGGGTCTAAACCGAGGGAAGACATTCCTTTCACTAGTCTATCAAGCCAAGAGGGTACATATTTAAAATACAACCAATAATCCTTTGTTATGATCATGAAATACTTACTACAAGTATCACAAAGGACATGGTTAAGAGAGACATCAAGGAAACCGCAATGCAATCCAAAACACAACCTTCCCCACCCCAATAGTATACCAGGATCAAATGAAAGAAATAGACAAGGATCTAAGCCGAGGTTAGCCATTCATTTTACTAGAGAATCAAACCCACAATCACCCAAGGCATTTCTCACAACTTTGACATACACATGGTCACTATGAACAAGACTAATTTCATGGATTTCATCACACAAGTTCAAAGGACCATACTCGTTATCTAGATCAACAATACAAGCATCAACACCTACTTGAGAGATTTCAAGCATATCATTCACATGTTCATGTAGTGAGTTATTATTGGGAGCACATTGATCATTATACACAACAAGAGAACTACCAATAAAAGAAGCACATACTTCTACACTATGTAATCCCTAATTCATATCACCTTGGCTACTAATAGCCACATCATAATATTTTAAGCTTAAGGGAGGGTAGAGTGTACCAATTTCACCTTTTTTTGTACTAGTGTAGCCCACTTGTTTTTCACAATGGACAAATAGTATGTGAATAATTTGGTCACTTGGTAATGGTACCTTGTTTAAGTTATAAGTGCTAGCACTAGATGGACACAAATCGTTCTTACGAAAAGAATCGATTTTGTCATCTAAAGAATCAACTAGTACTTGCGTACTCACAACAAGAACTTGGTCCTTATGCAACCTAACAACACCAAGAGAATCATAAAAGAAAGATTTATACACTCATACACTAAGAAATTCTGAAACTACTCCACCTCTACTAGCCACATCACCATCATTCAAGTTTCTAGGAGTGTAGAGAATAGCTTTGTTACCTTGTAGATCATGGGGAGTGTGTTCTTCACTTGGTTTTGCATTAGGGCGGCCTTTTTGCTCCACATTTCAAGGGAATATGTCAAGGTTTCCCTTTGGACTCACTTCTTCATCACTTATCCCAAAATTGGAACTTTCGGCCAAGGGCTTGAAGGGAACTTCCTTGGGCTTCTCCTCGGGACTTCTAGGGTTTTGAACCTGCACATGAGAAGAGAAAATACTAGACAAAATGATAGAACTTGGGTTAGTGAGTAAAAAGGGTTCTTTGTGGACAAGATCCAAAATCAAGCATTTATTTCCCTTTTCTACTTCACTACCCGCGGTTTCCCTTCTCCCTTTCCTTCTATTCTTCAAACTCTTCTTGTATCTCAATATCAATCTTCTATCCATCTTGAAAACCGACCTCATCACCCTCAGATTCTATCACCTCCTCTTCTATTAGTTGTATGGGCTGATTTTGGTTTAATGTATCTTGGGGTGGAGGCATTGTATTTGGTTGGTGATTTATTTGGATTAGTGGCATGGGATTTAATGAAGTGTGGTGTCTTTGATAACGTAGATTTGAGACTTATTGGTTTGAATTTTGTGGAGACGTTGGTGGACATAATCTATCAACTCCCGCTTTCATTCTAATTATACCACCCTTCAAGGATGTCATTTCACTCCTCATAGAATCTCTATAACCCTTTATGTCTCTCCTTATAGCATCAATACCACCCTTCATATCTCAGGAAAATGCATTAATCCGAGCGAACAAGACTCCCAAAGCATCATTTCCCAAAGGTTGGGATGAGGTACCCTCGGGTTCTATGGTCAAATGTACCTAAGAAGCAAAAAAAACAGCAAAGGGAAAACCTACAAAATGAACAAACAAGTTAGTTCAAATAACCTCACACACTCACACTCGGATCTCACCTCACACTTGGTCTCACAAGTGTTGAATACTTGGCAATACTTGGTAAGTGAATTGATTGGTTAATATGCCTTGGTACGGAATCGATTTTTGTTTGATAAGACTCAAATAAAATGATGCACAGACTTGAACCAACAAACTACTACGAATTAAAATGAGAAAAGCACACAAAATCATAGACACGAAACAAAAGGACTCTAAACTAATTACCAAACTAGTAGGTACTTACTAGTTGTTAATTAGTGATAGAACCAACAAAATTGAAACTAGAAATAACAATTAGAAACTAGGAAATCTAAATTTGAACTCAATTCGGTTGGTCACCAAAGTGATGATGTGGCAGCTTGTGATTGGACGTTACTTCAATTTTTTTTCAAATTCCCAACTTCTTGTTTAGGCCACACTTGAACTAGAGAGGTGCTTGAACAAAATTCGGGGGGAAATGGAGGGTTTGGAACCCTTTTCCAATTTCAAATGGATTTGAAAACTATTGGTCCCCCCTTTGTACTTTCAATTGTACTTTGATATTCCCTTTGTCCCCTCTTCTTTTGGAAGATTGTGAATATGCTAGGGAATATTTTTGTACAAACAACTTTCACCTTCACTTTTTTCCTTTTTGTGGATCAAACTAGGACCTTGAATATTCTTCTTCAACAAGTTTTGAAGATGATTAAGAACAATATAAATATTCAAGAGTTTACCAAGGCTTAATCACTAGGCAAATGAACCCTAAATTCAAATTTAGATCTAGGTTCCCTTTGCCAAGACAAGCTCAGATATCAACAAATCAACTACAAATTGTAAACAATACCACAAGTCACACGTTATCAACTTCAGAAAAGCTTCAAAACACCACAACAATGGTGGATCTAGCACAAACACAATCAAATCTTTTTTCAAACTTAGATCTAGACACTTTAAGTGCTAGAGAATAAGAATCTAACAGTGAAAACCAACAAAACACAATAAAATTTTGTAGATCTAACTTGTAACTCACAGATCTACTACAAACAACAAGACAACACACAATTTTTTGAGATTTTCAGATTTTTTGACTCTTTTTTGTGAGATTTTCTTAATGACTCTAAAACCAAGATTTAGGGATGTTGGAACAACCCTAACCAAGGCTTTGATGCCAAATGATAGCCTAAAGTAAGGCTAAAACCAAAAATGGACACACAAGAAACAAAAAACAGCAACTACAATAAAAGGAAAACACACAAAGAAGAAAGGAAATGAAGAGGATTTGCATAGAAATAAAAGGATAGATAATGAGACCCTTACTATCACTAATGATTAGCATAAGAAAGTGTATCAAACCTTCGAACACACATCACCAATGGTAGTTCAAACCTCACTCATAGGTGGACCAAAGGAACTCACACTTCTCCATTAC
The DNA here is from genome assembly GCA_030864215.1 of Capsicum pubescens. Lineage (NCBI taxonomy): Eukaryota > Viridiplantae > Streptophyta > Magnoliopsida > Solanales > Solanaceae > Capsicum > Capsicum pubescens. The sequence continues at coordinate 69,576,470 of CM061543.1, read as the reverse complement.
AACTTTTTGGCCAATTGATCAACATAAGTAAAATCCATCAAATGTATTAATCTCTCAAGTTTTGATGTCTTTTCTAAGACCTACACTAAGATGGGTTTTCCAAGCCCTACACTAAGGAAAGAAACTAGACTAAGAGTAATACTCAATTTCAATTAATCAAAGTCTAAGGAAAATACAAGCTAAAGGGTCTATTTATACTTATTACAACTAAATGACAAAAAAAGCCCTTAATGTGGGCTTAGGAAAGGGCACCTATAGAGTGTTATTTTGGAGTGTAAGAATTCCATCATGCCCTTAGTGAGAGGTGCCTCTTGAGTGTAAGGATTCTCCTCCTAGCTTCTCTTGAACAAGGCTTCAAAATGCTCCAAAAGGCCTTCAATCACTTGTCAATTCTGAAGCTTGAACCTTTGATAATGCCTTGTATTCTTTTGTTCTCTTTATGCGTGTATCATTCCCTCCATCATGAAAGGAATTTGTCCTCAAATTTAGATCTTGTAAAACCAAAGAGAGAGCACAACAAGCACATAATCCTCATTGTAGGAGGGTTAGTATTAGTACCACACTCATATCATCAATCCATGGTTGTTTACACTAACATAAACCCACATATCCTTGGTATTCAACATGAAAAACTTAGCATAAAGGATACCAAAGAAGTGACTAGCATCAACATTAAAAGAATATGAGCATGAATCAAAACTATACCTCCCACACCCCACAAGTACACCGGGATCAAATGGAAATAGTGGACTAGGTTCTAAACCAAGAAGAGCTATTCCTTTCACTAGTCTATCAAACATATTTGAAATACAACCAATAATCATTTGTTATGATCATGAAATACTTACTATAAGCATCACAAAGGACATGGTTAAGAGTGACATCAACGAAATAGAAATATAATCCAAAACACATCCTTCCCCAACCCAATAGTATATCGGGATAAAATGAAAGAAATAGACAAGGATCTAAGCCGAGGTTAGCCATTCCTTTTACTAGAGAATCAAACCCACAATCACCCAAGGCATTTCTCACAACTTTGACATACACATGGTAACTATGAACAAGAATAATATGATGGCTTTCATCACACAAGTTCAAAGGACCATACTCATTATCTAGATCAACAATACAAGCATCAACACCTGGTTGAGAGATTTCAAGCATATCATTCACATGTTCAAATAGTGAGTTATTCTTAGGAGCATATTGATCATTATACACAACAAGAGAACTGCCAAGAAAAGAAGCATGTACTTCTACACTATGTAATCCCGAATTCATATCGCCTTGGCTACTAATAGCCACATCATAACATTTTAAGCTTAAGGGGGGGGGGGGGTAGAGTACCAATTTTACCTTTATTTGTACTAGTGCAGCCCACTTGTTTTTTTACAATGGCCAACTAGTGTGTGAATAATCTAGTCACTTGGTAATGGAACCTTATTCATGTTTTAAGTACTAGCACTAGATGGACACAAATCGTTCTTAGGAAAAGAATCGATTTTGTCATCTAAAGGATCAACTAGTGCTTACGTACTCACAACAAGATCTTGGTCCTTATGCAACCTAACAACACCAAGAGCATCACAAAAGGAATATTCATACACTCCTACACTAAGAAATTCTGAAACCACTCTACCTCTACTAGCCACATCACCACCATTCAAGTTTCTAGGAGTGTACAGAATAGCTTTGTTACCTTGTAGATCATGGGGAGTGTGTTCTTCACTTGGTTTTGCATTAGGGCATCCTTCATGCTCCACATTACAAGGGAATATGTCAAGGTTTTCCTTTGGACTCACTTCTTCATCACTTATCCCAAAATTGGAACTTTCGGCCAAGGGCTTGAAGGGAACTTCCTTGGGCTTCTCCTCGGGACGTTAAGAGTTTTGAACCTGCACATGAGAAGAGAAAATACTAGGCAAAATGATAGCACTTGGGTTAGTCAGTAACAAGGGTGCTTTGTGGACAAGATCCACAATCAAGCATTTCTTTTTCTTTTCTACTTCATTACCCACGGTTTCCCTTTCCCTTTCCTTTTTTTCTTCACACTCTTCTTGTATCTCAATATCAAAGTTCTCTCCATCTTGAAAACCGACCTCATCACCCTCGGATTCTATCACCATATCTTTTCTTAGTTGTATGATGTGATTTCGGTTTAATGGATCTTGGGGAGGAGGCATTGTATTTAGTTGGTGATTTATTTAGATTTGTGGCATGGGATTTCCTGGAGTATGGTGTCTTTGATAAAGTGGATTTGAGACTTAGTGGTTTGAATTTTGTGGAGGCTTTGGTGGACATAATCTATCAACTCCCGCTTTCATTCTAATCATACCACCCTTTAAGGATGTCATTTCACTCCTCATAGCATCCCTATAACCCCTCATGTCTCTCCTTATAGCATCCATACCACCCTTCATATCTCGGACAAATGCATCAATCCGAGACAAAAAGACTCCCAAAGCATCATTTCCCAAAGGTTGGGATGAGGTACCCTCGGGTTCCATAGTCAAATGTACCTAAGAAGCAAAAAAAACAGCAAAGGGAAAACCTACAAAACGAACAAACAAGTTAATTCAAATAACCTCACACACTCACACTCGGATCTCACCTCACACTTGGTCTCACAAGTGTTGAATACTTGGCATAACTTGGTAAGTGACTTGAGTGGTAAATATGGCTTGGCACGGAATTGATTTTTGTTTGATAAGACTCAAATAAAATGATGCACAGACTTGAACCAACAAACTACTACGAATTAAAACGAGAAAAGCACACAAAATCGTAGACACAAAACAAACGGACGCTAAACTAATTACCAAAATAGTAGGTACTTACTAGTTGTTAATTAGTTATAGAACCAACAAAATTGAAAATAGAAACAACAATTAGGAACTAGGAAATCTAAATTTGAATAGGTTTGTACAAACAAATTTCACCTTCTCTTTGTTCCTTTTTGTGGATCAAACTAGGACTTTGAATATTCTTCTTCAACAAGTTTTAAAGATGATAAAGAACAATATGAATATTCAAGAGTTGACCAAGGTTTAACCACTAGGCAAATGAACCCTAAATTCAAATTTAGATCTAGGTTCTCTTTGCCAAGACAAGCTCAAATATCAACAAATAAACCACAAAACGTCCACAATACCACAAGTCACACGTTATCAACTTCACAAAAGCTTCAAAACACCACAACAATGGTGGATCTAGTACAAACACAACCAAATCTTGTTTCAAAAGTAGATCTAGACACTTTAAGTGCTAGAGAACAAGAATCTAACACTTGAAACCAACAAAATACAGTAAAATTTTGTAGATCTAACTTGTAACTCACGGATCTACTACAAACAACAAGACAACACACAATTTTTTTGAGATTTTTGGATTTTTTGACTCTTTTTTGTGAGATTTTCTTAATAAGGACACTAAAATCAAGATTTATGGATGTTGGAACAACCCTAACCAAGGCTTTGATACCAAATGATAGCCTAAAGGAAGGCTAAAACCAAAAATGGACACACAAGGAACAAGAAACAGCAACTACAATAAAAGGAAAACACACAAAGAACAAAGTAGATGAAGAAAATTTGCATAGAAATAAAAGGATAGATAATGAGACCCTTACTATCACTAATGATTAGCATAAGAAAGTGTATCAAACCTTCAAACACACCTCACCAATGGTCGTTTAAACCTCACTCTTAGGTGGACCAAAGGAACTCACACTCCTCAATCACACCTTTCTTGCCAATTGATCAACATAAGTGAAATCCATCAATTGTATTAATCTCTCAAGTTTTGATGTCTTTTCCAAGACCTACAGTAAGATGGCTTTTTCAAGCCCTACACTAAGGAAAGAAACTAGAATAAGAGTAATACTCAATTTCAATTCATCAAAGTCTAAGAAAAATACAAGCTAAAGGGTCTATTTATACTTATTACTACCAAATGACAAAAAATGCCCTTAATGAGGGCTTAGGAAAGGGCGCCTTTGGAGTATTATTTTGGAGTGTAAAAAGTCCACCATCCCCTTAGTGAGAGGCGCCTCTTGAGTGTAAGTATTCTCCTCCTACCTTCTCTTGAACAAGGCTTCAAAATGCTCCAAAAGGCTTTGAATCATTTGTCAATTTCGAAGCTTGAACCTTTAATAATGCCTTGTACTCTTTTGTGCTCTTTATGATTGTATCAAATTTTAAGTTTGAAAGAATTTTTACTATCTAAGTGACAAAAGGTTGAACATTATTACGAAAAGGATTTTTTTCATTCAAAACTCAGAGTCGCCACTTGGCATAAATCGGGAGTGCCAAGTCACCCTTGAATATCCTTTTTCAAAATGGTTTTGACTCTTTAAAACTGATCCGCGAACAGAGATTACGGATAAGGAATTCTGTTGACCGAGGATAAGGTGTTAGGCACCCCTCGATCCCGTGGTTCGACCACGGTCGCTTGGTGGAGCATATCGGCTAATTTTGACACTAAGAATGTATAAACCACATAAACACACAACAATTAAAAAAACAAACACAAACAAAATGAATTCCAAAAAATATAATGTCCAATCCAATTAGACAGTCCAAAAGTAGAAAAATGCGGAAATGTAATCCTACGCTAACCTACACTAGTCCTCAACTATGCTCCAATGCTTTACCCGATGCCTCGGACCTTTGTCACGAACCTCCTTCGAAGACATAATACGTCGGGGCATTCCCTGGTGAATAAGTACATGAAACCTCGGGGCATTTCCTGACCAAATGAATACACTTGAATCAAGTACGATAAACTAAAAACATTCAACACACATCCCACATTCAAATATTCAACAAAGCACTTATTCCTAAGTTTGCCTACCCGAACCTATATTTGCCTATCCGTTTCAACATGTCATAATTCTATCACGTTCCAACAACATTCATGCTTATTACGAATTGAACAATACAACAATAAACAAAAATTGATCTATATTCACCCCTTTTATCAATTTCTCAATTCCACCCATTCTAAATTCATTTTTTATCAATCACACTATCAAAGAAACATAAAAAATTCATTCCGCATATCAACGAAATCACATCGTCAAGCACATAATCATAACATCAATAAAATCCAATAATCATAATCACCTCACACATAATCACAACATCGATATACCAAATTAGAATGAAATAAGGAGCAAGAGTTGTAGAGATAGACCTTCTGATAATTGACTTTTCGTTGATAATAAGAATTAAAGAAGACCAAATCTGAGTGCCCGAATAAGGAAAAAAGCTCAACAACGATGAAATCCAAACTCAGTATAGGAAAATAATAGCCACAGAAATTTAATATGAATGACCCGATTGGAACGAACAACACCCAAATCCCAGAATAGTATGAGCAACCGAAGCCCCAAAATAGAAATCGCGTCAAAACCCTAAAACTCGAACGTGAATTCGAAAGAATCGATTCGAACGGACTGATTTCGGTGAGGAATTGATTACTGATTTTTTGTTTTTCGATGGTAGAGCTCAGATTTGATTTGATCGTGGCCGAATCCACCAAACAACAACAATTCTGGCGACTCTTAACACCTTCTGACCTAATTCGCCCAAAAATCAGAGGAAAACAAAGAGGTTTTGGCGGTTTCGATATGTGATCGATCAAACAGATCAGAAAGGAAACCAATTTTGGCAAACTTTACGCCGATTCCGGCGAAAGATTCGCCAGAAAAAACTTGAGAAGATCGAACTTCTCCCAATTTTACTGTTTCTCATTGGAAATCTCAAGCTCCTTCCTTTTTTCTCGATCCCGTCTTCACTGATGTGCGTGTGTGTATGTTTTCAGTGAGGTGAGTGATGGGTATCGTTTGTGAAAGTTTTTGGTGTGACGATGTGTTAATTTGTGAGATTCGTGAAAAAAATGGCGTGTGTGCGTATTCAGTGAAATGGAAAAATGGTGAGTCCCTCTTTTCTTTTTTCGTGTTTGTGTTTTTACTTACTGTGGGTGCCTTTTCTTTTTTTGGTGTATTTGGTTACAAAAAACAAAAAACGTGAGGGGGGTTGCCTAGGGGTGAGGTGGGGTAGGGGTAGGTGGTTAGGATAAAGTTTGTTAGAATAAGGTTAGAAATTTAATTTGTTAGGATTTGTTGTATTTGTTTTCTTGTAGGGAAAGTATAGAATGGATGAGAGTAAGTGGTAACTGGTAAGATGAACTAAGAATGAATAAAATCCAACTTCGGGAGGGACAAAATTAGGTGTCTACATCCCAACAGAGTCTCCAGAGCTGTCACACCCCCTTTTCAACCAAAAGATTGGATTTTAACTTCGAAAGGATTTTTATTATTAAAGTGACAAAATAAAGATTGTTTCGAAAAAGATTTATTTTTTTATAATCAACTCAGAGTCGTCACTTTGGCATAATCGGGTGTGCTAAGTCACCTTTGAAAATCCTTTTTCAAAACTGTTTTTGACTCTTTAAAACTGATTTGCAAACAGAGATTCTAGCTAAGGAATTTTGTTGACCGAGGGAAAGGTGTTAAGCACCCCTCGATCCTATGGTTCGATCACGATCACTTGGTGGAGCGCATCGGCTAATTTGACACTACGAATGTATAAACCACACAAAAACACATCAAAGCAATCAATCAAACAAACAAAACAAAACAATCCGAAATATAATGTCCAATCCAATTATACAGTCCCAAATAATAAAAAATGCAAAAATATAAATCCTATTCTAAGCTAATCCTAAAACTACGCTCCAATGCCTTACTCGATGCCTCGGTCCTTGATCATGAGCCTCCTCTGCGTACATGATACTTCGGGGCATTCCCCGGATAGATCAATACAAATTCCTCGGGGCATTCCCTGGCCAAATGAGTACAATTTCAATTTTGGTGTGATAAAATAGAACGAATCATTCACACACATATTCAAACACTCAACAAATCGTTATTCCTAAATTTGCCTACCCATCCTACCGTTTGACTACCAATTTCAACCTATCATCATGATACTATCACGTTTAGCATTCGTATTTACTCCAAAACAAACAACGACAATAAATCAAGACTAAATAATATTCATTTTTATCAATTCCTACCATCCAATCCCACATTTCTTTTTCACACCAAATTTCAACAATTCAAGATTACTATTTCAACAATCCACAACCATCTATTCAACGAAATTGAACAGCAAATCAACGTCACCAATATTCAAACACCAACAAGAATCAAACAACACACGATATTTAATCGAAAGACACCAAAATATAGTAAACGATAAAGTAAAGGAGGGAAAAGTTAGAATTGGACCTTCCAATAATCGATTTCTGTTGGTAATAAAATTTAAGAAAACCCAGACTTTAGAACTCCAAATAGAACCTTAAATGTGACGAACTCCAACTCCATGTTGAGGAATTTGAAACCCAAAACTAGACGAGACGAACGGAAAACCAAATCTCGAACCCAAAACCAATGAACCCAAAACCGAAATTTGCAAGAAAATCCGAGATAAACAATATACCCAACACTCCGATAAGCTCGGATAGCAGCAGATATCGATGAACAAGGCTGATTCCGGTGATTTTTAACATTTTCAGGCCGAATTCGTCTAGAAAACCAAGAAAAAAAGAAGGAAATTTTGGGGGAATTTTCAAAATCTATGGTGATTTCAAAAACCTGTGGAACCCAACAACAACCGGCACAGCCAGTTCCGGCAAAGAGTTCGCCGGAATACTCAAACCCACCGGATTCACTGCCGATCTTCATCCATCTTCCCTCGTCCTCACTCTCGATTCTCTCTCTATCATGTGTATGTGGGTGCGATTCGTGTGTGTGCATTGGGAATAAGGAAAATGACAAATCAAAGCCTAAAAATCCTTCCTGTGTTTGGGATTTGCGATGATGATGATGATCTGAGCGTGGTTTTTCTCCCCCTCCCCCTTCTGTGTCTTCTACCCCTATATTCTGTGTATGTATTGTATATATAAGATGCTGTGTGTGCGTGAGGTGTGTTGTGTGTTATCGTAAGAGCATTTTGTGAGCTGAAGATGAGTGCTCTCCTCCCCTTTCTGTGTGAGTGGAATTGGAACATATGTGTGACGGTGTGCGTATATGGTGACTATATATTCTCTGGTTTGTGCGTATTATATATGAGAGTCCAAAATAGTGTGCTATTTCTGTTAATGAAAAAAAAGAATCAGCAGTGGTGTGTATTCCATGTAGGTCCCTCTTTTTTTGTTTTGTTATGGAAAAACCAAAGTAAAAAACGTGAAGGGGAGGGGGGGGGGGGGGGTTGAGGTGATGTAGGATTGTGGGGGTAGGGGTGTAGGGTGGTAAGGAAAAAAAGAATCAGCAGTGGTGTGTATTCCATGTAGGTCCCTCTTTTTTTGTTTTGTTATGGAAAAACCAAAGTAAAAAACGTGAAGGGGAGGGGGGGGGTTGAGGTGATGTAGGATTGTGGGGGTAGGGGTGTAGGGTGGTAAGGTGGGGTAGGGATGGTTAGAATGGGATAGAATTTTTTAGGAATTTACTGAAATTTTGTTATTTTTGTATTTTTGTGGGGTATAATTACATGGGTGGGGTGTAGGACAATGTGAGGTAAAAAATGGATAAATTGGGTTTCGGGAGGAACAAAATTAGGTGTCTACATCATGTCCCTTTTTGGGTGTAAACACAAAGTGTTTTCAGACAAAAAGTAGACAATGAAATCAAATTTTGACTCGATCATTATTCAAAGAAAGAATTAGACGGAAGAAGGACAACCGAGTTGGAATTAGGACATATTACCTATCCAAGTTATGAGAGAGTCAAATCACAGGTATCTTAAATGGTTGGAAAGAGAGGAACTATACCGAGTTGGAGAGTCGAGTGAGGTCCTTTCGAGGTTTCGGACCGCGGCTCTTTCATTACATCAAAAATGAAAATTACAAGTCAAAACATAAATGAAATTACAAAAATCCTATCTATGCAACTTCTTTTGCTCTTGACTTGCTATTTCATCACCCTATTCTTCAGGCGGGCACCTGACTTTCAATTTCATCACCCTGTTCTTCAGGCGGGCTCCTGACTTTCAATTTCATCAATCTGTTGACTTTCTATTTCTTCACCTTGTTGCTTGACTTCAACTTCTTCAGCTTGTTGTTTGACTTCCAATTTCATTGCCCTATTCTCCAGGCGGGTTCTTGACTTGCTATTTTTGATCTTTTAATTTTTAACTTCACCGCCCTGTTCTTTGGGCGGGCTCCCAACTTGTAATTTTCTCACTTTATTGCCTTTCAGTTGTTCACCTTGTTGCTTGACTTTTAATTTCTTCACCCTGTTCTTGGCGAGCTCCTGACTTGCAATTTCATCACCTTATTGCTTGACTTTTAATTTCTTCACTCTATTCTCCGGACGAGCTCCCGACTTTTAATTTGATCACCCCTATTCTTCAGGCGGGCCCCCCGAATTGCAATTTCCTTGCTCTGTTCTTCGGGAGAGCTCCCAACTTTTAATTTTATCACCTCTATTCTGTGGAAGGGCCCCCTGACTTGCAATTTCCTCGCTCTGTTCTCCGATAGAGTATCCCAACTTTTAATTTTATCACCCCTATTCTTCGGGCGGGCCCCCCGACTTGCAATTTCCTCTCTCTTGTTCTCCGGGAGAGCATCTCGATTTTTAATTTTATCACCCCTATTCTGCGGGCGGGTCCCCCCGACTTGCAATTTCCTTGCTCTTGTTCTCCGAGTGAGCTTCCGGCTTTTAATTTTATCACCCCTATTCTTCGGGCAGGCCCCCTGACTTGCAATTTCCTTACTCTGTTCTTTGGGCGAGCTCCCAACATTCAATTTTATCACCCCTATTCTTCGGGCGGACCCCTCGACTTATAATTTCCTCGCTCTTGTTCTCCGAGCGAGCATCCCAACTTTCAATTTTATCACCCCTATTCTTCGGATGGGCCCCCCGACTTGTAATTTCCTCGCTCTGTTCTCCGAGCGATCTCCCGACTTTTAATATTATCACCCCTATTCTTCGGGCGGGTCCCCTGACTTTCAATTTCCTCGCTTTGTATCATCGTAATTACTTGCATGTTGCAATGATGAATCAAGACTCTGATAAAAAAATGTCCCTTTTGAGGGTAATATTGAATGACTGAGATCAACAAGTCCCTCTCTTAAGAATGAAAGTGAAAGGTTCTTGCTAAAAGTGCATATTATTAGAATTAACGGTTCAAATTAGGAAGTGCACCTCCTAGCCATGAGACATGAAAGACCAAAATTTGAGAATGTGTCTCTTAGGGGTACAAGATGATGAGCTTTACCATAATTATGATTACCAAACCTGTATAGCAACACTGCTCTTGCATTTGCAGAAATGAGGAATTGCACCTCTAGATATTTTCTCTTTGAAGCCTTTGATTTGAAGGCAGTAACTGTTCCTGTTTCACACAAAGAAAACTTATGAGTTTAAAATAGGGTGGCTGGCTTGTGACTTTAGCTTTGGGGCGTTTTCTCTTGCACTTGTCCCATTAACCTTGCTTCCAACCATTAACATATGTCATTGACTTGCTGCATTATTGACCCAAACTTAAATTATTAAGAGTGACTCTGAAACAAACACGGTATCTCTGCTTTGCCATTCTCCTCAGATAAACCTTTTGAATCTTGGTATTTCCATGAGTTTCCAGACTTGTCCGCGGACAAAATTTTCTGCATGCCTTATCTCGGCTCACAATCACGTCTCTTTCATGTGCTGGAATTTTGTCTTGCTTTCTGCAATTGAAAAAGCTGGTAGCCAGTTTTGAAATCTTTTCTCACTTATTTTGACATGGACTTGATTCAAAGACAAGAGGAAAATGACAATGATTTTTATTTGGATAACTGACTCAAGAAAATGAAATAAAAATAAAGAGAAGAAAGAAAAGACAATGAATGTACCCATTTGAAACAAAGAAACAAAACAATTTATCCAAAGAAAACAAAGAAACAAAAAAAAATGAAAGTCAACTTTAATGATTATGCCATGTATTTTGGATTAAGCTGTCTGATCTTTCCATCCAACTTTCTACCAATTGTTCTTGAGTTAATGACCCTGAAACTGAGTTACTTTCTTGGGGCAATTGCATTCGGAGACCTCATTCAGCTCGTGGCACCCTGAATGAGGTCTCAGCTCACCAATGCCTTATGATGTCTGTGAGGGTTTTTCTCTTATTTTCATTTCTCCCAACTCACAGACGTCTTACAGTGCCTATAAGAGTTTTCACCGATAAGACTCTCCCATTTTTATCTCTCAGCTTACCATCGTCTTACGGTGCTCGTGAGGGTTTTCACCAATAAGACTCTCTCATTTTTATTTCTCTCCTGATTCCTGATGTTGAGGAAGACAAGTAGTTCCCAAAATGCATCATCCTATCCATTGCATGCTTAGCCTTAACATTCTCAAAGATTGATCTGAAGGTCTTTCTTTGGTTGTAACTTGGCTTTTGGATAAGGTTAGAAAGAAAGGATGACATGAGGCCCAAACTACACTTGAAGTGTGGTAGAACTTACAACTTTTGGAATCGACTCAAACAATGAGGATTAACTCATGCCCCAGTTTCTTTAACTGGGTAATTCTAAATTTTTTATTTGGTTGGATCGAGCCCAGAGTAGGGCAGCCTATGTATCTCACTCCCAAGAGAGGAGAATCAGGTCGCACGTAGTTCCGGCAACTTGTTCTTTTGCTTGATTCTGACTTCTTTTTTTTCTCTTTTATTGACTCATTTTCTCTTTGGGACCTTTTCTGACTCTATTTTTATTGATACTCTTCCTTTTTCTTTCTTTTTGGACATATTTTTCCCTTCTTTTTTTTTTTTTGAAACTTTTCTGACACTATTCTTTTGCTCGACACTTTTCTTTTGAGCTTTACTGACTTTATCCTGATTCTAAAAGAGGGGTATGAAAGAAAACAACAATAAGGCTCAAATGGGGTAAACAAAGGATGACATAATGTTTGGATAGCAGAATGAAAATGTCTTCGTCATATCAATCATTGAAAATATAAGTACACATCATGCAACGTGAAAATAAAAGATGGAGATCATTCGTGACATTTTTTCCACGCTAACTTTAAATGAATTTATGCATCACTATTCTTGCACTTTGTTCAATATATCACTCTACTTTTGTTGTACATTCCTCATGCTGAAGGACTTATGACTTCGTGGAGCTGATTTTCTTTTGTTCCTCTTGATATAGGGATCACACATCCACTATTTGACCTAATTGAGCTATGCTTTTTTTTAATTGGTGACCAAGTTATTCCTGTAATTCTCAAAATAATTGCCTTAATTTTCAAAGAAGGCTTCAACTTTTCACCAAATGTCTCAGCACTCTACCTATTTTCTCAGGTGGGTTTTCTTACTTTAGCCCTCTTATTCAATGTTTCATGGTTAAATTGGATTTTAAGATTTGGCTGAAAATTTTGCAGGAATGTCATATCACTAGAATCAACCTAAAATGTAATGTGTAAAAACAAACAAACAAACAACGCATATTTAGAACACAAAGGGAAAAGGGACACTCCATTTAGTTAAAATAAAAGATATAAGGGCTTGAACATAAACGACAGAGGGACAAAACAAGATAGATCCCGAACTATAATTCTAAAATAATTTGGATAACAGAAAAAAAAAGAAAACAGACTACCAAACATCCATCCTAGCAGGGAGAGAAGTGACTTTCCAATTGCTGAGCTTGACATCTTAGCCACAGGTTTGCATATCAGTATGACTAAAGCTTTCTTCACTGTCAATGTTCTGCACCATAATTGATCCATCTTGAATCATCTCTTCAATTTCTCTTTTTAAATCTCGACATTCTTCAATACTGTGACCCTGAGCATCAGAATGATATTCACATCGTACATTAGGATCAAAATTTCTTGAACGTTGATTAGGAGTGTACCCAAGGAGAAGAGTGATCATGCCCCACTGTACTAATCTCTGAAATAAGCTGGCATACGACTCTCCAATTGGTATGAAGCTATCTCTTGACTTCTATCCCATTTCATTGTTTGGCTTGGATTGAAAATCGGGCCTAGAAGGGCTTTGGCATGTTTGTGGAGTTAGAGAAAGAGTAGTGGAAGTATTGGGATGATTTTGGCTTGGAATGAATTCTGAGTCATGTTGCAGTACATAAAAAACAGTAGAAAACTGATTTTGCAATTTTAGTGGAAAACTCGAGCTATCTGTAGGATCAATAGTGGTGAATGGAGGAGGAGGCAACCCACTGGCCCAAGCTCGGTACATTTCCGCCATTTGTTGCCTTAATCTCCTAATTTCTTGCTTTAAGCTCTCATTTTCCTGACTCTTTGTTTGATCCATGATGTCACTCTCTATATCCTTGTTGAACACAACTAACCCTTTCTTAGATTTGGTGTGATGTGGAGGACCATATACAATGACACAAACCAACCACCTTAAACTAACTGAACAAGAGGTAACAAATGTGTTAGAGTGCAACACTTTTTCAAAATGTTTTTTTTCTTTCTGATTTTTCCTTTTTTTTTGAAAAAGATCACCGAACCCAAGAAGGGTGCCTATGTATCTCACTCCTGAGAGAGGAGAATCAGGTGTGTGTAGTTTGTGAAGTCTTGCCAAAATGGTCAATTATTTTTTTTTTCTTTCTTTTTTCTTTTTCTTAAAACTGTAAGAAGAAAAGAAAATAACAATTTGTCAAAAGAATTGACGAATTTTTTTTTTTGAATTTTTCAGCTTTAACATCTCTATACAAAATGAAATCTATGATTACCAAAGAAAATCTATTTGGATTTTCAATTTTGCATTACAAAATGAAATCTATGATTACCAAAGAAAATCTATTTGGATTTTCAATTTTGCATTTCATACGAAAATTAAACTTGAACCTATTAAAGAAAAATCTTTTTGTGGTTTTCTTTTAGAGATGTATATGACACCTATTCTAATGAAGAGTGAAGAAGATCTTTTTAAAATTTTTAAATTTTTATACAAAATATCACCCATGATTACCAAAGAATTTTTTTTGGGGGGTTTTAATTTTGAATTTCATATGAAAATGAGATTTGAACCTTTTAAAGGAAAATCTTTTTTTGTAGTTTCCTTTTAAAGATGTATATGAAATACCTACTCTAATAAAGAGTGAAGAAAATTCTTTTTAATTTTTTTTTTAAATAAGATCCCCGAACCAACAATAGGCTGCCTACGTATCTCACTCCCGAGAGAGGAGAATCAGGGGTGCGTAGTTCACCCAGATTGGACAATTAAGGATTAAATAACAAACTAAACCTTGACTTAGAAGACATTACCAAAGACAAACGATGAAAAATGTCAATAAAATTATTTTGGAGTTTTTAATTTGACACTTCACATAAAAATGACACCAACAACTATGAAAGAAAAATCTTTTGGTATTTTCGTTATATGAAATGCACAAAACTTCTACCATCTTTTTAAAAATTTTCTTTTATAAAAACCTCCTAAATAAAATCTTTTTGATGTTTTTGATTTTTGGAAAATGAGTGCAAAAAGTAAAAATCTTTATTTTTTTGAATTTTTGAATTGTGGAAAACAAAAGTCATAAAGAACCCTAAATACTATGAAACTCTTTTTTGATTCACCTTTTTTTTTTTTTTTTTTTGATTTTTCCATGCCTACACACCTTTATTTAATTCTACCACATGTTTTCCCCATATCAGTCCGTCAAATGACCCTATTACCCTCAAAGATGCAACATTTAGCACATAGGGGTGCTTTAGAGGTAAGTCTCCTACAAAGGGCCACGTGGGTCCCGCTAGGTCTTAATATGATGCAGATAAAGCATGACCTAAAGGCTGACCTACGCTGGAGTTTACTAACAAGGTTGTTTGGGGGAGTGTATGATCGATAGTGGATGCTAAAGTTTTCCACCCACTCCATACGTCCGACGGCTCCCCCTCCTAAAATAAGAGTGACTCAACTAGAGTTTTTATACACGACGTGCACTCCGAAACTTGTTGCAGAAAGAATTAACTCGGATTATGCAAATGATGCCAGATATAAAGCGGTAACACAAAGAAAAACCGTAAACAAAGAGCACGTAGGCGCACAACAGTGATAAAATAATAATACAAAACGATAACACAAATAATGTTTATACACCCATAATGTCAAACAAAGCCGGTACAACTCAAAGATAAGCTCGAATTCTGAAAAATTCTCTAACAGAGTCACCAGAGCTGTCACACCCCCTTTTTAACCAAAAGAGAATCAATTTTAAGTTTGGAAGAGTTTTTATTATCAAAGTGACAAAAGGTTGAAAATTGTTTCGAAAAGGATTATTTACATTTAAAACTCAGAGTCGCCACTTGGCGTAAATCGAGTATGCCAAGTCACCCTTGGATATCCCTTTTTAAAATGGTTTTGACTCTTTAAAACTGATCCGCGAACAGAGATTCTGGCTAAGGAATTCTGTTGACTGAGGGGAAGATGTTAGGCACCCCTCGATCTCGTGGTTCGACCACGGTCGCTTGGTGGATCGTATCAACTAATTTTGACACTAAGAATGTATAAACCACATAAACACACAATAATTAAACAAACAAAATGAATTCCGAAAAATATAATGTCCAGTCCAATTATACAGTCCAAAAATAGAAAAATGCGGAAATGTAATCCTACGCTAACCTACACTAGTCCTAAACTACGCTCCAATGCTTTACCCGATGCCTCGGGCCTTTGTCACGAACCTCCTTCGAAGACATAATACGTTGGGGCATTCCCTGGTGAATAAGTACATGAAACCTCGGGGCATTCCCTGGCCAAATGAATACACTTGAATCAAGTACGATAAACTAAAAACATTCAACACACATCCCACATTCAAACATTCAACAAAACACTTATTCCTAAGTTTGCCTACCCGAACCTATTTGCCTATCCATTTCAATATGTCATAATTCTATCACGTTCCAACAACATTCACGCTTATTACGAATTGAACAAAACAACAATAAACCAAAATTGATCTATATTCACCCCTTTTATCAATTTCTCAATTACATCCCTTCTAACTTTATTTTTTATCAATCACACCATCAAAGCTACATCAAATTCGTTCTGCATATCAATGAAATCACACCATTAAGCACATAATCATTACATCATCAAAATCTAACAATCATAATCACCCCACACATAATCACAACATTGATATACCAAATTAGAATAAAATAAGATGCAAGAGTTGTAGAGATAGACCTTTCGATAATTGACTTTTCATTGATAATAGGAATTAAAAAAGATCGGATCCGAGAGCCCGAATAAGGAAAAAACCTCAACAGTGATGAAATTCAAACTCAATATAGGGAAGCAATAGCCACAGAAATTGACCACGAATGACCCGGTTGGAACGAACAACACCCAAATCCCAGAATAGTATGAGCAACCGGAGCCCAAAATAAAAATCACGTCAAAACCCCAAAACTCAAACGTGAATGCGAAAGAACTGATTTGACCAAATTGATTTCGGCAATGAATTAATTACTGATTTTTTGTTTCTCGGTGGTAGAACTCAGATTTGAGTTAATCATGTCTGAATCCACCAAACAACAATGATTCCGGTGACTCTTAACACCTTCCGACCTAATTCTCCCAAAAATCAAAGGAAAACAAAGAGGTTTTGGCAGTTTTGAGATGGGATCGGTCAAATAGATGAGAAAGAAAACTAATTCTGGCAAACTTGAGGCCGATTCCGGTGAAAGTTTTGCAGAAAAATGCTTGAGAAGACCGAACTTCTCCCGATATCACTGTTTCTCGCTGGAAATATCAAGATCCTTTCTTTTTTCTTGATCCTGTCTTCACTGATGTGCGTGTGTGTATGTTTCCGGTGAGGTGAGTGATGGGTATCGTCTGTGAAAGTTTTTGGTGTGAGGATGTGTTAATTTGTGAGATCCGTGAAAAAATAGCGTGTGTGTGCGTATTCAATGAAATGGAAAAATGGTGAGTCCCTTTTTTCTTTTTCCGTGTTTTTGCTTATTGTGGGTGCCTTTTCTACTATTGGTGTATTTGGTTAAAAGAAATAGAAAATGTGAGGGGGGGATGCCTAGGGGTGAGGTGGGGTAGGGGTAGGTGATTACGATAAAGTTTGTTAGGATAAGGTTAGGGATTTAATTTGTTAGAATTTGTTGTATTTATTTTCTTGTGGGAGAAGTATAGAATGGGTGAGGGTACGTGGTAAGATGAGCTAAGAATGAATAAAATTAAATTTTGGGAGAGACAAAATTAGGTGTCTACAGGTCCTAGTTACAAAGTCCCGAATGCCTAAGTAAGACAAAATCTTAAGTGGAAAAAACAAATTAAAACATCTTTTAATCATTATTGTTTTCTTTCAAAATTGACAACCAACATTTCAACCATTACAACCCCTCAAATCGTTTCCTTTTTCCCTTAAAAACTCTCCATATTCATCAAAACCCCTCTGTAAAATTCAACCTCTCTTAAACTTTCTCTCCTCCGTGTAGATGAAATCTCTCTTCTCTTCCAATGGATTCTCCAAATCCTTTATTTTTAAAATCTACTAAGTATAAATTCCACTTTTTTATGGATTGATTAGGATTTCTCACCTGGTGCACCCACTAGTGAGGGAAAAAATATCAATATCTTCATCACCTAATCCTTCATTCCATTCTTGAATTTCTCATCAAAACCCTTGTTTTCTCCTATATAAAAATTACTGTCTCAACTATTCCTGAACATCTAAGGAAGAAACCATTACTACAAACCCTGCTAATAACCCTAAATCTCTCCCTAAAGAGTAAGAAGTTAATAGTGATGAGGATATTATGATAAACCCCATGTTTGCTTCCTTAGTCTCAACCCCTGTTTCTCGATACAAGAAAAGGAATGCACACATGCTTAGAACTATTTTCAAGCCCAGTACAAAACTTATTTATAGAGACTCATATTTGTTGCTTTCAAAAATTTCCAACACTAGGAAAAGTGTTTTTGAAGTAAAGGAGGTTGAAGAAGCAGGAAAAGCAAGGGTGGATAAAGAAAAAAAATAGTAATGATGATGAACCTATAGAAGTTTATGAAAAAAAAAGTAGATATGAAGGAAGAAGATGAAGAAGAGAAAATTACTTATAAGAGGGGAAAGACCAATGAAAAGTTCTTGAGATTGAGTCCCATTAGCTACTACTCTACTCAACTAATGCTCAGGGGTAGAACTTTTGCTGAAAAGGTACTTAATAATCTTTGATAATCTCTTCATTGTTATAACTTGAAAAACTCAGGTTTCAGGGGGTAGGATCACTTGTTTTTGATAGAAAAATCTACGTTGTATAAAAAAGAGGTAGTGGAATTCTATGCTAATATGAAATGCTTGAATGTATGGGTGATCAGTTCTAGTGTAAGTGGAGTTAAAATTGTTCTTGATCCTATTAAAATAGTAGAAGTCTTAGGTGTTCCCTCAAAATAATTAGAAGAATATGTGTGGAAGAAGGATGTTGAGTGTTTACTTACCAAGAAGTTCACCCAGAAAAAGAAAACGAAGAAGCCTAAGAAAGTGAACAAAAAGGTGATGACTCCTAACCATAAATTGTTGTTTGAGATTGTGCACAAGGAGATACTACCTAGAAGAGAGAGAAAATTTGAGACTTGATTTATAGATCTAGGGATCACGAATGTCCTAGACATGAGTGAGACGTTAAACCTCCTTACATTGATGATCAAACATATGAGGAGGTTGACTTTTCTTAAGACTAGGCCTCATGGACTTGCTTATGAATGTTTTCTCTCTGTTATGTTTGAAAAATTTAATTTACTTAGGAAAGGATATTGATGCAACTAGGTATGGCATGTTTACACTCTTCACCCTGAATAAGTATAACTACTTGAGAGAAAAGATTGTAGGAAAAAAATGCACCATCCTTTATCACTCAAACACTTGTAGATTTGAAAGAAACACAAAAAGGAGACTTCTTAGTTAAAAGAAGAAAATACTGGCTTGAAGAAGCATATGGCAAAGTCTCAAGAACATGTGGATTTTCTTATATCAGAGATGATTAAAGTGTGTAACATTCACTTGAGCAAATCCAACAACTTATGGGTCTCCTTCTTAAGCCCAAACCTCCTTCTTTATCCTCCCCTTAAGCCTTGATATTCTTGATTTTTTTTTTATTCTAATGATAAGACAATTATTTTTGATATTTTAAAACTAATTTCTTGATGTTTTTCTTTGGGCCGCTGGTTGGCTTAATATTGTGATTATCTTACTTGAATCCTTACCTTATTTCTGGTGCTAGTACTTGTGAATTTCTAGTTTTGCTTAACCGTTGTGACTCTCTTGATTGTGGCATTGTTGCCTCAATGACATTGAGTTCTTTACTTTCGACTTTAGGCCTAGCATTGTCTCTATTTGATATTTAATAATGTCAAAAGGAGAAAAATGTGTTAACATGATAACGTGTGTGACGAATGCAACTGGAGTCTGTGATTTATTGAGTTGTGTTGAAAAAATGCAAGTGTAGAGAAGTAATGATCTCATAGACTTATTCAAAAATAAAGTTAGGTTAGCCATCATCAAAAATGAAAAAATTGAAGAATCCTTGAATCCCATGTTTGATAGTTGACAAATTTTATTTCTGGTATAAGTCTAAGTATGATAATTTGCATGTCCATCTACTCAAAGGAAAGAAAATCAGTTGGCTACTTATATCTTTGTTAAACAAGGAAAGTACTTCTCAAGGCAGGATTTTTTACTTAACGTAGGATAGCAACATTGGAATATCTATAAAAGAAGAAGAACAACATAATTTCAACTAGCCTGTTGCATACATAAAGAAGATCGAGTTTTTCTCAAGTAATAGGAGATTATAACATTCATCCATTTGAGGCAAAGTTCAGTTGAGTCTTTGGTTATAGTTAGAGTTGTTGTGTTCATGTGAATCTTTAGATTATGTAGTTTAGCCATTTAGTTATAGAATATTTTGTGTGTTGATTCTTGGGTCTAAGTTGGTAAGATTTTGTAACAAGAAACAAGCTTGACTTCTTAGGGGTAGTTTGGTTGAGTGTATAAGAATTGTGCAAGATATAGTGTATTAGTAATACTTGCAGCTGGTAGTTATATCAACATAAATTTTTGTATTTTGTTTGATTTGATGTATAAGAAATAACATATAATGATATAATTTCTATAAAATAATATTAATTTACAAAAATACCCTCCTTCAAAAGTGAAGTACCTCAAATCATGTACACAGAATAAGGCAAGAATCTGATCAAAAGAGGGTTGGATTCAACCCCTCAAACAATTCCTCAAACAAATTCAAAACTTAAAAACCCCAACCTTTCTTCCCCAAATTTATAACCTCGAAAATAAAAAAAATTAATTTCATATCCATACCGCAATCACAAAACATTCTAATCAAAGCCATCTAAATTTGCATATCATGATTAACCCACATTCTTTCAATACAAAATAACTATACCCACTTTCGTGGGTATTTTCAATTTGTTTGCTATTAACTTAGTGGAGAAGAGAGAGGCAAAGTGTTGCAAAATAGGCAAAGCACGATGGAAAAAAGACTTGGGAAAATGTTCTAGTAGGGCTTTGAGGGGTAAATTTGTCATTTACTAATTAATACATGTGTTGAAACACTTTGTATTACTAATACACAGGAAATGGTGGGTATTAATAATACACACCTTAATACACAATAGTGTGTATAACTAATGTAAGTATTAGTTAGGCATAGTCTAAAAAATGATATCAAACATGGTATTACTAATTCACAAAGAATAATGCATGTATTATATTTTTAATACACTCTACCAAACGACCCCTTAGTGAGTTAGTAAATGAAACAGTTATAGTTAACTATTTGAGTCTATAGTAGAAATTAAATATTTTGATTAGAGTTGTAATCTTGAACCTTGTTTGAGAGTAGATTTGAGTTGTGGTTGTTATTCCTTGAGAAAGGAAGCTTTCCACATAAATTGATCGCACGTTTTTTTATAGCTCAAGTTCAATTCTGCTAGGGACCACCCAGAAAAATCAGTTGGAACTATAGTTTCTTCATTGTATACACCATGGACTGCAATCGTATAATGTAATATAAGCAATCGGATTTAAAAGTGCCATGACTGGCACCGCATGGTATATATGTAGTCAAAAGATAAACATTTGAGCACTGATTGCACTTTGTACGCTACGTTGGACTTTGTTCAGAAAGTTGTGTCTTATGTGTCTAGTAGATTAACATGTCACGTATTTATAAATACATATTCTAGACCTCCAAAATGTAATCAAAATTTAATGTCCCTTCTCTTTTTAATACTTTGTTATATTACTCTTTATTCAAATTTAAGGTTTTGTTAAATTTGAATTTCATTTGGTTTAACAAATTCCGAAGAACTACCGTCATTATCATATATTCCACAACAATATAGTAGGAAAATAAAGTTCTTTAAGGAGAGAGACGACTAGCAAAACCTTTTGTTTTGTCCCTCTAGCTATTCAGGAGAAGATACGTATTTAATATCATTTAAAATAATTATATTCGCTGGTTAAATATTTTTAAAAATATATTATTTTTATATATAAAAATATTTTTTTTTTATATACCATACATACCAGAAAGTACATATTTGTTGATTATTATTTTGATGTACACTTATATAGTATAGCTTTGTCTATATTTTTCCAAAATTAGTAGCTAAGAGTCAACAAATGATACTGCAAGGACAATAAATTCACATGTGAAACCTACCTTAGCTACCTACTGATCAGTGATCAACTTTCTCCGATTGCAATTGCAAAAGGTTCTCTTTGATAGATAGTTAACTCTTCTATAGAAGTATATGTAACTGCCTGAAATAGTAAATGTGTTTTGATTGGGAAAAAGATTGGACAGAACAAAGTAATCAGGGAAACCTTTTGGCCCCATCATTAGGCTCCACCATGTTACTTTTGTTCAAGATTCAAGATCCAACGTTATAAAAGTAGCATATTTAATTAGAGGAATACTGCATAAACAAATATTCAAACTTCGCCTGCAATAAGCACTCCAATTTTAATTTTAATTTTAATTTGGAGTGCTAGATATCTCAATGTGATCTCAAACTTCAATGGGCAACTAATTAAACATTCGATCCAACTCATATCTATTGTGTCTCGTGAACATCCGACTCTGACGTGACTCATTAATTTTGAAGGTGTCGAGATGATCATTTATAAGTTGGAGTGTCCAACTGACATAGTAGAGACGAGTGAATGATGTGTCTAGTATGCGTACTCAAAATTGAAGTATTTACTTATCAATTGAGACCAAATGTGAGTGTTCTTCATGTATTATAGCTTGATTAAAAACAAAAGGTATCACACTCAGTTGTGTAGACTTTGAATCTTGATGTCTTTCTGTTTTAATTACAGGCTTGCTGAAGGATTTACTTCACCTACTTAAATGTCATTATAGATTTCTGGCCCATGATCAGCCAACTAAAGATATCTCAGCTTTGATTCTAGTTAAAGATCGCGCGCCAGTATTCAACATTCATTCAAATTATTCGATCTTCATTATCATGCTTCAATCAGGACCGGCTCAACAAGAGTCAGGACATAAAACCAAACTTTATGAAGTAAGAATATCATAAATAATATGATTTTTTAATTAAACGAATATAATATTAAGTTAGAATAATAGTTTTGACTTAAGATTTTGATAAGTTGATATAATGATATTGAAATAGTGAAATAATATGAAATAACAAGGCTTTGATACCATATAAGAAGGATCTCATATAAGCAGGATCTTTAAGCAGGGGTAAGCCACGCTGCGTTCAGACTTACTTATAAATATTGGCTTAAGCTTTAGTCGAAATTTCGAGCCAAAAGCACCAATCGAAATATAAGCAAATGTCAAATAGCTTAATAACTGTATGAAAATCTTTTATCCAAACATGAGGCTTGTCAGAGACTTAATAAGCTTAGGTTGAACCCATGTGTCTAGAAGTTCTAATTGTGCAAAAATCGCCCTTTTCTTTATCTCAAATTACTAGGCTAAAGAGGAACAACTTACTAGACGAAGTCACTGAGACAAAGCCAACCTAAAACATATTAAAATCGACTGTACCACCATTTTGGAACCAAGTTAGAAGCTATAGAAACATTTCTCATAATTAGATAAAGTCTGGATACTTCATAACACTGCGTTCAGACTTACTTATAAATATCGGCTTAATCTTTAGTCGAAATATCGAGCCAAAAGCACCAATCGAAATATAAGCAAATGTCAAATAGCTTAATAACTGTATGGAAATCTATTACCCAAACATGGGGCCTGTCAGAGACTTAATAAGCTTAGGTTGAACCCATGTGTCTAGAAGTTCTAATTGTGCAAAAATCGCCCTTTTCTTTATCTCAAATTACTGGGCTAAAGAGGCACAACTTACTAGACGAAGTCACTGAGAAAAAGCCAACCTAAAACATATTAAAATCGACTATATCACCATTTTGGAACCAAGTTAGAAGATATAGAAACATTTCTCATATTTAGATAAAGTCTGGATACTTCATAATTATCTAATAATAGAAGTTAGATTTTAAACATAGACATGCGATTTTTCTTAGTCAAACATGATCGGGGCTGGTAGGAGGAATTAGTATAAAAAGTAGTTTAAAATAAGAATAACTATGTAACTTAAAGCCGGCCGGATGTAAGGCCTAAACAATATGTAATAGAGGCTATTCACCTTTTATTTATCTTCAGAATATATTACAAAAGTAGATAGAAGGGAGAGGCTAGACGTAGAGAGAAAAAGCGGAAGGAAAAACTTCTGCCTCTCTAACAGGAATGAGGCATCTATTTATAACAAAAAAGAGAATCTTGCACAGTATATAATGGGGCCTTGTGCACAGTGTTTTTAATAAAACAAGCATAGTAATAGTATTTTAATAATTCCTGTGGGTCCTTGTTGTCACCTCGAGCTTTTCAAATGGGGCCTGATGTAGACCTATTGTCTGTCATTTTTTTATCTTTTTCTTTTTTCTTTAACTGAGAGAGAAGGGCTTCAGTTTGTTCCAATTCTGCATTTGTGAGAATGTGTGCTGAAGGTAGTGGTTGTGAATCAAGAACATCTTTCGTATTTTCTGCTTCTTCGCTTGTGATGATTTTCATCGATGTGTATGAATTTTGTTCTACCATTTTTATCAATTTACTCCGAACCTCTGTTAAGTATTTTTCAATCATTTTCAATTTGTCACCTTCTTGAACTGAGATTCTTCTGGAGAATTAGTTTAGCCCTTTGTCATCGATAATTTCTTTTTGTGGAGCGTGATAATTTTCGACATTTTTTCTAATAATGATTTCACTCAATTCTTTGTCATAGGAGACCTTTGTAATTGGGTCAATGCGAGTCAATTTATCCCAGAAGTTACAATAAAAAATCCTATATAGGTCGGGTATTTGTTCTTTGGTGAATCCAAATTCAACACTCCACTTGTGAATCCATGGAATGGAAAATTCTATAAAAAAGTACATTTGATCGATGGTGTCTAATTTACAGACATGTTCCGAGAGATATAATTCAGTTAAAAATGGTGAATGCTTTTTCCATTCTTGGTAGAGGTGAAAGTATTCTGATGGCAGGATTTTAACGGTGGGGCCATGATATGACCACCATTGGATAAACAAGTTGGGAATTTGATTTTCAAAGACTTTTGCACAAACCTTTAGAAATCAAGTATGCGTGTGTTTAGAATTATTGTAGTAAAGAGTTTGAGTAAAAGCTTTAATATAATCCCAATAGGTAAAAACAACTTTTGAATCATTCATGGTTAAGTATCTTTCAGTCATGGAGGTTGTGGCCTAATCTTCAATAGAAAGGAGTTTTTTAATCACCATTTTAGAATAGCCATGCATATATTCAGTCGTTGCTCCGGCCAATTAATGATGTTCTATTTCTGCGCTACCAGTGGCGACTAAAATATTTTCATATTAAGCTCTTATTTTAAATGATTCTCCTACAAAATAAAGATGTGTTAATAAATGTTTTTGGAGTAATCTCCATGGATCCTCCTGTTTTCATATTTGAGAGTTTTCAACAAGGGGTATCAATTCCCTTTCTTCGAGCTTTTCATAATTGGGCCTATTTGCAGTATTTTCTGAAGCAATTGCTACAAATGAATCAGTCTTTTTGGCAGATATATAGGATTGTATTTATTCATATAAAAGATGATCTTCTGGAATATCATCCAAACAGATTGAAGGGCTTATATTCTAAGTTTTTGAAGACGATGGTTTTGCAATATTTATCAAACTCATATTTACTCTTTGTAATACAGAGAAATTCGAAGAGCTTGAAGCATATGAGGATCCTCTTCTTCTAGTGTTTTGACTTTGGCTTCTGTTGTTATTTCCTCTTCCTCAGATCACCAGCCATGGGGGGTCGGTACCCATACTGCAAGTGAAAATGAGATTAGAATCTATCAAAGTAACAGTCAATGTCCACCCAATCAATTTCATCACGCATATCTTCCCAGTTTGAAAAAAATAAATTTTCTTGTATTAAATCATGAACAAGTTTTTCTAAGATAACAAAATGTATATCTTCATAAAGAGGAATACATTTTATGATAGTGATAACTAATTTTTCAGAAAGGTAGAAAGTATAGTAATTCATTCTCCTTGGTTTTTGTTCTTGTCCCAAAGTAACCTGCAATTTTTTTTTTTTATGAATCATTAATATATTCGAGAGATAGAAAATCAGGTAAAGAATTTTCACTATCCTTTTTATATTGTATTTCAAAATCAAAAGGCGCTAATTGAGCTTGCCATCTTGCAAAAATTAATTTGAAAGCATCATGTTTAAAGTCTTTATCAAACATATACTTAACAGATTGTGTATCAGTTCTAACAATAAATTTTTTATTATATAAATTATCTTGAAATTTTAAAATGCATTTAACAATAGTTAACATCTCATGAGCCACTGTGGTGCATTTTTTCTGACTATCAGATCATTTTTTAGAATGAAATCTAATAAGACTTTCGGAATTAGTATGGGGATTTACTTGTTTTAGAATTCCACCATAACCAATGTTTGAAACATCAGTCTCAACAATTTTTAACCATGCAAGAGTTTCTAGAGTTACACAAGGTAAGGACTCAACACGTTTCTTAATTAGTTGGACTAGCTTAGTATGAGTGTCAGTCTACGATTCTAGCTTAGTGTGAGTGTCAGTCCACGGTTCTTTATAGTTCTTTTTTAATCTATCATACAAAGGTGCCAAATCACGAGATAAGTTCTGATAGAAAGTGAAAATATAATTGAGACTGCCCAAAAATCTTTGTAATTGAGTTTTATCAGTAATAATATCAGGGATTTTTTAAAAAAAATCTAAAGATCTTTGAATTGGCTCAATTTGACCTTTAGAAATATTATGTCAAAGAAATCGAATGTTAGTCTGAAATAATGACATTTTTGGTTTAGAAATAACCAAATCATTTTGCATCACAATTTGTTTGAAAATATTCAAGTGCTTAAAATGTAATTCTATTGTTTTAGAAAAAATAAGAATATCATCTATATAAACAATTATAAATTCCATGTAGGGATTAAATATATCATTCATGATTTTTTGAAATTCAGAAGGAGCATTTTTCAAACCAAAAGGCAAAACATTCCATTCACATTGCCCAAAATGCACATTGAAAGCAGTTCTATAAGTATGTTTATCATCAATACGAATTTGCCAATAATCAGATTTTAAATCAAATTTTAAAAATATGTTGGCATCATATAGTCTAGATAGCAAGTCTTTTTTATTGGGTATTGGATACCTAATTCATTTCAAAACTTTATTCAAAGGTTTGTAATTAATAACAAGTCTAGGTGTACCTCGTTCTTTTTCAGCAGCATTGTTAACATAAAATGCAGTGCATGACCACGGAGATTTAGAAGGCTCAATAAGTCCCTTTTCTTGAAGATTATCAATCTCCTTTTTACAGAATTCTACTAATTCCGCATTCATTTGATAGGATCGGAAATTTGTTGGAATATTGGCTTCGCTGAAATTATTTTCATAAGGAAGAGAAATAACATGTTCTTTTCTTTTTCAAAAAGCATTTGGATGGTCTGCACAAATATCAGTAATCAATTGGCTCGAGATTATTTTTATTTTTTCTTGTATTTTCACAGAACTCAGCGTATTTTGAACATTCATACTCATAATTTCAAATTATAAAAAGTTTAATTGAGTTTGTTTTATGTCAATAAAAGCATTTATATCTCGAGTGTCTGGATCAGTAATAAAGAAATATGAGATTTTTTAATTTTTATAAGTAGCTTGAAAACCATGTGCATCAAGATGCGTAAAAGGGTAAATAACATTTATAAAAGGTGTTCCTAAAATAATAAAGGGGTATAATTGATTTTTCACTAGAAAGAAAAAATGTGGAATGCAAGTCTTATTTTTACAGATATGTGCATTGGGAAATTTATAATTAATATCAAGAGTATGACCAGATGCCGATCTAATGATATGAGTAGTTTTTTGAAAATATCTAGTAGGGATTAAACCTTCTTGAATGCAACTAACATCTGGCCCACTATCAATCATGACAATATTTTTTATAGAGATATCACTATTAATTAATATGGAGCAATTAATATACCATTTATGGGCGGTAACAATCTGCATCATTCCTAAAAACAAATCTTTTTTTATATCAAAGGTTTGAATATTATTATCAATATCAGGTTCAACAATTTCTTTACCTTTAGAAGAAGAAGTAGAAGGAATATCATGAGGAAAATTATGATGAGAAGTATTTTCTTCAGTTTTTGAAATTCTGTGATCACAAATCATTTGATTTTATTTTAGTGAAATAATTTCTCTTTTTAGATTTTCAACCTCGATTTTTAAATCATCAAAAGAAGTATCTCTACCAGGTGTTTTACTTAAAGCAAGACGTCAATTAACTTCGGCTAAAGAATAAGGCATATCATAATCATAATTTTTATTAACTGCTTTAGAACTAGTTGAAATGCTATTAGCGGATTTTCTTGCAGCAAGATTAATAATTTTTTCACGAAGTTTATTGTCCGGAATTTCCTTCAATAATTTAAGAACATTTTCAGTAGTTAAAGTTTGGACATTTAAATCTAAGTCTTCAAACTGAGACTGTAATCGATAAAACATGTTATCACAAGTACAAGAGTTACCAGGACAATCAAGGCAAGAATTTTTATTTTTATTTTCACGATTACTATCAGAAGATTCAGGCAATTCAAGATCATTTGCTGATTCAGATTCATAGAAGTAATCAGACTCAGAACCAGAAGTATATAACAAGCCATAAATTTGATCATGAAGTTCATCAGAAAGTTCTAGAGACTTGATTTTTTGGAGCTTACAATTTGGAGTAATATGCCAAACTGTTTACAGTTATAGCACTTGATTTTTGCTGAATCTCTCTTAGATCTATTTTTGGTAAATCTGAAGGACTTGCGATGGATTTTTCTAGTTTCTCTTTCTTCTTTAGACCTACGACGGTAATTCTTTTTCCTATACTTAGATTGCCTATGAGATTTTGAGAGGTGGAAGCATGTTGATTCATTCCAAATTGATCACAGAAGTCTCCTAGCTGAGATTTTTCTCTGAGCTTATTCATCTTAATTTGTCTATTCAATTTTAATTCATTGCATAAAGCTAAACCTTCGTCAGTGGTAGTTGCTATAAGCTGACCATAAGTATAATCTTTTCAAGGTATATCCACAGATGTTCCCCTAAGTTTTTTTCTAACCCTTTCACCAAACAAAGGAGGGAGTCTATCTATGAACTTAGCCTTCCAATATTGTAAATTAATTTCTGGTAGGTCCATAACTCGACTTAGAAAGGTGTCTTTGTACCACCTAAATTCGCTTAGGTGTCTACATCTAAGAACATTAAGGAGAGTGCGAGTATTTTTGTATTGGTTAGTAAACCTACCTCCAAAATGCTCCATAATAGTTAACATAAGAGTATAGACAACGTCTTTTTGTTCCGCAGATAGATCTCTTCCTAGATTATCTTTTTCAGGTTTCTCAGTTTTAGCGGTGAGAATTTTTAATCTAGCTTCATCGGTTAAATAATTGTCCCACCAACCACGGAGTTGGCCAGTAAAATCAGCAACAATCATTTTACAAACTGTAGAATCAGTGCGTTTATCTTTATTTTCAGCAGATACTGTATTTTTTGCTATAGTAGAATACATAAGCATGCGATGAACTTGAATAGAGACTTGTTTTTCACTTAAACCATCTGTATTCCATTCATAAATTGATTCTCTGCAATAAGACGTATTTGTCAAATTCCACTCTCGCTCCTCTAGCAGAACATCTTGAGGAGTTCGTCATGGATAATACGTAGTAGTCATTCTTGGAAGATCAACATATTTTCTAGGTTGTTTTTTAATCATGCCTCTGAGCTTATTAAGCTCTAAGTAATTGCTATCAATAGCAGGAGAAGAATCATTTTTGAAAGTATTTTCAAGTTGCTGTAAATCAGAAAATTCGTTAGAAAAATCCATCGGATTGATATTTAATTTTGAAAATTTTCCGTCAAGCAATTTTTCTAGTGTTTCTATATGAGAAGGTTTTATAAATCCTTCAATATCAGGGGGCCGTTGAAAACAAGGTTTGATAGTTAAATCTTCAGATTTATTTTCTGAAGTAGAAGCAACATTAGAAGCTTTTGGACCATCATTAAGATTTTTCACTATTTTAATCAATTCATCAAGTTTTTTGTCAAGAGAGGACATGTGTTCCCCAAGAACTTTCACATAAAGGCTCAAATAATTATTTTAAGCAATCAACTTATTGATTTCGGCAATAGTGACTCGACCAACATCATTATCAATGAATTTTTGGAATGCAGAATAAGTAATACCCGTATTATTAGGAAGTATAAAAGGTGACTGGGGTGGATAAACACATTCAATAATATTACCACAAACATCTTGATAAGTTCTTTCTATTATATTAATATATTTAGGCAAATATGCAGATATAAATCATGGCGCAAAATAAATAATCTGATTATGCAATGCACACGTTTCATAGAATTCTTCAGAAATATTTTTCATATCGTCATGACTATATGTTTCAAAAAAATCATATTCTAAAGCCTTTTCAGTTTTCATCAAAGAAATCTTTTCTAATATAATTTCTTGTCTGGGAACCAGGACTAAAATCTATTTGATATGGAATAATTTAAATGCTGTTGACATCAAATTCCATCTCCGAAGGAGTTGGATTGTCTTTTTCAAAAATATTATCATTATCTTGAACTATATGAGTCTTAGGATTGATTTTAACCTTTTCAACATTTCTAAAAGATTTTTGCAAATCTGCAGAGCTTAAAGTATGTAATGACGCAACGCAATTTCTAGCTGGGCCATAAACAGGTGGTTCAATAGGATAAATATATTGTCTAGTAGGCATACTACGAGACATAGTAAAGGAATTTCGATAAGAGATGGTAGAATTGTCATCAAATTGAAGACAAATCTTTCCATCTGAGTTTTGAGTTACATGAGTTAACTCTGAATTGGTCACTTCTTCTGCAAGTTGTTTTGGAGAAACGACTGAATTTAAAACCCAAGTGTCAGGAAAGTTAATATCTTTCCATCTTATGGGTCTGGTACTGACCTTGAATTTTAAGAAATTGATTTCTATAAGAATGGTATAATCAGAAGGGTCTTCAGTCAACTTACATTTAGGAGCCATAGTAGTCATAAGACGGTAATAAACGCGATATGATATTTCTATAAGCTCATATCCGGGGGCATAATTATAACCATTGGTTTTAACATTTAAGATTAAAACATCAAGAATATTTCTATCAGTCAATGATAATTGTAGATTTGGCTGAACATTAAAATATACTGGACCATAAGAAAGAGTTGATTCTATAGTTCCCATAAGATATTGTCAAAAATTTAGATTTCTAGCATCACGTAGAGCAGCTAAAAATGTTTCAGGCAAACCTCGCAGAGTAAGTGGTTTAAAAGCAATTTGTATCAAACCAATATGCATGAAACTGTAATGATTTTTAAAAGTATCAATGTCCTTTTTATTAAGCAAGTGAATAGTTTGTTCATCAGCATTTAAAGCAAGAAATTGTTCAGTAATTTTAACTATTTGTTTATGCAAAATTTTATCAAAGTAAGCGTACTCATAAATAGTATTAACTTTGATTTTTGAAAGAGTCCGCTTATTTAATAAATCAAGATTTTGAGGTAATTCTACCTCTTCAAGTTTAGTACTTTTTGTACTTACTTCTCCCAGATCCATTAAAAGGAGAATTCATGCCTATGTCTTAAATCATCACACCTTTTCTCAAATAACTATGAAATAACTAGGCTCTGATACCATATAAGCAGGATCTTTAAGCAGGGGTAAAGATCATTTAGTACTTATTGGAATACTTGAAATCTTAAAGAAGATGCCAAAAAATAATTTTCTTAAAAGCAGACAACAGTAAATTTTGCAGAATGCAGAAGATTTGATTCACTATATAGTAATAATAAAGAGAACAAGAATAGTGGAAAGAAGAATGAAAAATATAAATATCTATAATTTATGTCTATATCTATATCTATAATCTATCTATAATCTATAATGTATATGTATATCTATAATATATTAAAAGTGTTAAGGACCTTAGAAATATCGTTTGAGTTTTTTGTCCTTCACTAAAAATCTTTGTTTTAGACAAAATCGTCTTTTCACTATTTTTTTAATATTTAAAAATTTAAAATTAATTAAATATATTTTTGATAAAACCTTTTGTTATTAGAAGTTATCAGAATTAATGACAACTAATACTATTTTCATTATTTTAAGAATTCTAAATCAACTAAATTTGATTTTAAGAATATTTAAAATTGTCTTTTCCTATATTTCTCAAATAAAATTTTTATTATAAATAAACACTAATATATATTTCAAAACAAATAATGCCCAAAAGGCAAAAAGGCAGAATCGTACTTTTTCTTAAAAAAAATTACTTCCTTTACTTTTTTTAGTTCCAATATGATTTTTTCCTATATTCTTCAAGTAAAATTTTAGTTATACATAAACACTAAAAAAATAGTTAAAGTCCTTATTTTATCTAAGTAACAAGCTCATAATATTTAACACTCCCAAAATCAATTAGAATTTTACCAGAATTTTTTTTTTTCTACCATTCTATTTAAGTAATATTTTGATCATACTTTACTACAAAAATACAACATTTCTTCTACTTCTACTTTTTTATTTTATTTTGAGGTTTATTGATTTTAATTTTAATTCAAGTTTTCTTCTTACATTCATTAACGCCATCCTTCTGTCTTTCTTTATTCTTTTTGATTAATGAATTTAAAAATTATATATGAATTATGTATAATCAACAATTGACATGTATTATCCCCCTTAACAATTTCTTGTGTTTCTCTTTCAGTTGTAAATTTTTGATAGAAAAATTGGACGAAACAAGTGTGTTGTTGCTGAATGAAGTAGCCAAAAAAAAATTAAAAATTTATCTCACGGGAAAAAAAATCAAGATTTACATTATAAATGTGGTGATTCTCTTTTGATTGCTGCAAGTTTTACTCCTTTCAAAGATATTTGATAGTTTTTATGCAAATTTTAAAGGCAACACTATATAGCACTATTATCATAGTTATTGCTCTTTTTCTATATTATTTGATTATAACTCTTTATGTGTCTTTGTTGTGTATAAATGACTTTAAGTTTCTTCCTATTTTAGCAATCAATGATTTTGTAAAGATTCAACTTTAAAAATAAGAAAAAAATTTAAATATAAAAAAAAATAATTGTTTCATAAATATGGTTCAAACTTATGCGTTTTTCTTAGCCTCTGACAACAAGGAAAAGAGGTATTGCATGAAAAACACAAAAGATATGATGTAAAATATATAGGTGCTTATACTAAAAAATATGTTTATGTTTACATTATTATATTAAAGTGTGAATAATCTTTGAAAAGTGATTTAAAGTTTTACACTTCATTAAAAAATTTCGCAATAAATAAAATTATTTAATTTTAAATAATCAAACGTTACACGTGCGAGGCACGTGAGACTAAACTAGTATGAATAATAATCAATACCCAGGTACGAAAGAATACCACAATTACACCTAAAAATGATTTCATTCCTTAAGATAGCATTATTATCATGAATTATTATCATATTGAGTTTATTTATTGAAAAAAGAAAAGAAAAAATAAAGAATACAGAAAAAATTAAAATGAGAGAGAACTTTTCACAGACTTTTATTCAAGTTGTTTCGACGTTGAGAGCATCCACAGTATAATGGACTACAGATATATTATAAAAATTGCTGATATGATAATGTAGTTATCATAATATTGATTTTGATTTCAGAAAATAAATAGGAATTGTAACAACTTTCATATATACGTGAGCCACAATTAGTCATTTTGTTGATTTTCTAACATGATATTTATTTTCTAATTCTCTTGATCATATCCATGAAATAGTCAGATAATATTGTTTACTAATTAATAATTGTCTGCCAGTTAAATGAAAGCTTTCTTGAATAGTCATTTAAGGAGTTAGATATTAATTCTTCCATAGTAGGATAGTTGTACGTTTCTTCTTCTCATTTTCATCATAAATAGAAAAAGTGTTAGAATCTCGAACCCAATTAGTGCAGAATTTAGCGAAATAGCGTTATAATGATAATAACAAAGACAATAATAATAATTTCATAAAATAAAGGAGGCATGCACAAAATTAACATATTTTTCAATATGACCTACGTAATGAAAGGCGAAAAGTCTAGAATTTTTAGAGCATATATAGGTGTTCCACTAAAAGAAAAAGAAAGAAAAATGCGCGAAGTGGAAATTAATTTCTAATCTAGTCTTTTAAGTAAATAACTCAACATTCAATCAAGTATATCATTTAAATCTCTTATAGCATAAATGCTAACAGGTAATATTATAACAATTTTAAAAAACATAAACTACTTAATTTTACAAAAAAGACCACGAATTCACGTGTTCTATTTTCAAATAAAAATTCGTCACTACCTATATTGAAAAGCGGAGAAGAGTAATTTTTAATATTACAATTAGCAGTACACAAAAAAAAGTAACAAAATTAAAGATAAAAATCCAATTAATTCCTAAACATTTCAAGAGAATATCTAACCATTCTCACATGCGTAGTCCCTTCTACATCCGCCCAAATATTCCGGTCTACAAAAGGGGGTGGGGGTGGGGGGTGGGGAGGGGGAAGGGGGGAGTTACAAAAACACTACATTTTTCCAGATCTTCCTTCTTTGCTCCAAATTTTGCTAGAGCATCAGTAACCATATTCTCCTCCCTATAGCAGTGTTGGACAGGTGGAGATCCCAACCAGCAATCTGCATTCATGAAGTAAAGAGTTATATATAAGGTTGCCCTGTTTTAGCATCAATATAGTTTCTTTAGAGTCAATGTTAACATGCATGGGAAGAAAGCGATGTTGTAGGACAAGCTTGAGACCTTGGATAAGAGCTAAAAGCTCCATTACATTATTAGTAGCATAAGTAAAGTGTTGGTCGAAGCCCACTACCCAATCCCCATTCGTATTCCTAATGATTCATCCGATTACTCCATTCCCAGGGTTACCCAAGTAGGACTCGTCAATATTTAGTTTGAAAGAACCTCTTGGAGGGGGGGGGGGGGGATTCCAAGAAAGGGAGATAGGAATGCGAGCAAGAGGGAGAGAGTTGTGACTGAGGTTGGAAAATTTAACAGCTTCTACGTAAGCTTGAGCAAAGGAGGGGTGAGAAGTTTTGTTATCAAATAGGCTGGCGTTCCATATTTTCCAAATAGTCCAAAGACAAAAGGAGAAGAGAGTGGACCAGGAAATGGAACTATCAAAATTAGAATGTTGGAGTAGTTTGGCAGTACTAACCCAATTATTTAGGTTAAAAGAGTCAAGGGAGATGGAGATTTCTCCCTTGTATTGTTGTATCAGGTGCACCCATAGAGATGTAGCTCTAGTGCAATCAAAGAAAAGATCGTTGATGCTCTCAATGGAATGGGCACAAATAGGGCATGAAAGGAGGAAATTGATGCCTCGATAAGCAAGAGTGGCTCTAGTTGGAAGACTATTATGGTTTATTTGCCAAAGGAAGAACTTAAGTTTGTTGGGAATTTTGGATCTCCAAATCCAATTCCAATACGGAAGGTTAGTGGTTACACCATTTCTCTTAGACAGTAAAAGCTTGTAGGCAGTTCCACAAGAAAAGAAACCATTACCAGAAATAAGTCAATGGGGAGAGTCAAATCTGAAAAGATTAGGTATGAAAGTGTTTTGAATTCTAGCTCCAGGTGAGCTGGGACATAGAAAGAAAGGGTATGTAAGGATAACACACTATTAGACAGGTGGAAAACAAGCTTTGGAGGTGGGTTGGGTCCAGGAAAGAGGCCTTAGATGAGAGAGAAGAGGGAGGCAGTGAGGCGACCCAGAGGTTATGCCAAATATCAACCTTGCTCCCATCATGAACAAAACAGTGGATAACATCCTTACATAGGAGCCAACTTCTTTGAATGTTCTTCCAAATAGAGAAAGAGGGAGGAGAAGTACTGTGAGTGGTGTTCCTATATTTTTGTGTCAATAGTTGGACCCAAAGAGAGGAAGGAGTGGTGTGGAATCTCCAACCAAGGTTGCAAAGGAGGGAGTCATTCTTAAGGATGGCAATTTGACCCCCTAGACCACCTTATTATTTTGGAAGGGTGACAGTGTTTCAATTCACCATGTGCATCCTTTTCTTAACGTCAGTAGTTCCCCAGATAAAGTTTTATTAGGTTCTATCACGAATCTTGTGGACTTTTCTCGGAAGGAGGATGAATTGTATGACATAGTTAGTAACACTGCTAAGACAAGCTTTAGCAAGAGTGACTCTCCCAGCCATGTTGAGGAATTTGTTTTTTTATCCAGCAAGTCTGGTATGCATATTATCAAGAAGGAATTGGAAGTTAGCAAGTTTTGGGGGTGCCTAAAATATTGAAAAGCCGAGGTACTTCCCAAAGGAGGCAGTGGTCTTGATACCTAGGATGGAGGAGAGGTCAGCTTGAATGGAAGGCCTGCAGTTGGAGGAAAAGATGACCTTAGACTTGATAAGGTTGACCTTTTGCCAAGAATGGGTGCCAAAACTATTAAGAATCCTGATAATATTGTTACAAAATGTCCTGTCAACCTTAGCAAATAAGGTAAGGTCATCTGCAAAGAAAAGATGAGAGATAGAAGGGCCTCTTCTATTAACCCAAATGGGGGTCCATTGGAGTGTATGAACCTCATGGTTGATCCTCCTAGACAAAAGCTCTATACAGAGGATGAAAAGGTAGGGGGAAATTGTATCACTCTGCCTGATACCCCTAGAAAGATGAAAAACTAAAGTTTTGCCCCTATTTACCAGAACAGAGATTGAAAAGGAGAAGAGACATGCCATAATGAGGGTAGATAGACCAGAAGGAAAATTAAAGAAAAAGAGGGCTTGTCTAATAAAGGACCATTCAATCCTATCAAAAGCTTTTTATAAATCAATCTTAAGGATCATGCTCTGAGCTCTACCTTTCTGGGTCTTGAGGTGCCTTAAGTATTCCTGGACTATAATAGCATTATTTGAGGCCCTTCTCTTAGAGAGAAAACTGGCTTGGTTAGGGATAATGATGTTTTGGAGATAAGGCTTGATTCTATTAGCAATAATCTTAGTGACAACTTTGTATTGAGTATTGCAGAGACCAATAGTCCTGAAGTTCCTAAGATAAGTGACATTCTTACACTTAGGAATCAGGCACAAGTAAGTGGATTTCACCCTGACATTCATAGAATGGATAGTGAAAGTGTGGACACAAAAGTAAAAAAGGAAGGGTCTCATTGTGTACCAATATTTCTAGTATATGAAAGGGTGGAAACCATCAGGACCAGGGGATTTGGAAGGCTTAAAAGAGAAGACAACACTTTTAACCTCAGTATAAGAAGGGAGGGAATCCAATAGATGGTGACTGGAAGGGCTAATGGACAAACACTATCTTCATGGAGGGATAAAATATTGTTCCTTCTTCTTCTATTCAAGGTGGTGGTATGGAAGAATTTAGTTTTCCTGTCTCTTTTCATAAGCCAGTTGATTCTAGATTTCAACATTCAGAAGTCAGATTTATCTCTAAGAAGGGTTTTAAAATCCTCAAGGAGATAGCGCTCTAGGTTGTAAATAAAGGAGATGGTAGGGTAGCGGGGGAATTCTAAATACCAACTAATTTGGAAAGAAGGTGCTTCTTCCTATGAAAGATATTACCAAAGATCTCTCTATTCCAGGTTCTGACCTTCTCTTTAAAGTCAATGGTAGCACTAGTAAGGTTAGACCCACCAGGAAAGCACTAAACCACAAGGTTGGGAAAGTCACTATGGTTACACCACATAGATTCCACACTGAAAGGTATCTGGATACTGGGGTTGTGTCTAGTTAGCTGAAGCAGAAGAGGGCAGTGATCAGAGTGGGTTCTTGGAAGATGGAAGACAGAAGAGTCAGGGAACAAGTGAATTTAGCTATCATTAGCTAAGAACCTATCAAGCCCATCCACGATAAGACTCTATCTATTCCTATATCTCATAGTAGTTTAGGTGTACTTACTGACTCTAAAGCGTAAATCAATGAGACTACAATATTGTTCCCCCCAAACTTCTCAGAGGCACTAAGAATTTCATTAAAGTCCCCCAAAATAGCCAAGGAATATAGTCTGAAGGATTAAGAGAGTCAGCAATGTGAGTCAGCTGGTCCCAAAGGTTATTTCTAACAATAACATTAATACTAGCATAAGCAATAGTAAGAATCCAAGAGGAAGAGGGGTTAGCAACCTAGACATTTACATGAATAGCCTAAGGGGTGATAGAGATGCTAGTAATGGAAATGGTATCCTCTTTTCAAAAGACTATAATACCCCAGAGTGCCCAGAACCACTAGACTGAAGAAAGCAAGAGAAACCCAACTCATTAGCTAATTTGAAGTGATCCACTATCCTAGTTTCAAGAAGGTCTAGGATGGAGGGTTGATGGATATTAACCATATACTTGTAGTATCTACGAAATTGTAATACCGCGCATTTTTGGGCTAGTCTTTGAACCGTTGTTCCTACGTGTACAACCCATAATCCAAATAATTTCCCATGTAAATATGAGTTTCATAATTTTTATCCTCATGTTTGATTTTCTTTTGAGGTAAAATTTTTTCATAAGAATCACTTAGAACAAAGTTGAGCTTAGAGCCTTTGATTCGTCCAAAGTTTGGCATTCGATTCTATAAGGGTCTACTTTAAATGTGTATAACTTTTTATATATGTTGAATTGTACATCTCAAGACCCACCTAATTGTATATAATTTAATTATCTTTCCAAAGATACCAATTTCACCAAAATCTGATATCCGAGTAAAAATTTATGGCATTTTTCGTGTGAGGCAGTAAGCCGACGCGATCTCGACGCGTCGCGTTGACTGCGCCCTGACACAAAAAACTGAAGCGGATCCAAAGCTTTTTTACATACTAATTCAGTTCCTAAAAGGTCTAGGGACACTTTGGTCAATTCCTCTCACCCAAATACGCCCCTAACACTTAATTTCAGCCCCAAAAATATTAGATACATTATTAATCATCTTTTTCTCTCCAACAAAACTCTAGCCTCCTTAAGAACACCAAGAACTCCATGAAATTTTCTTCAAGAAAAGAATAAAAAATCAAGTTTCCTAATTCAAGAATGCTTTCAAGATTTTGTTTCTCCTTCAAGATTAAAGCTTTAAGGTATGTGGGAGTTCATCCATGGGTCCCTTTCACCCATAGAGCTCAAAAAATCTTTTTTTATTTAAAGAATGAATTTTTATGCTTGCTATGGAATTTTGCATGTTCAGGACAGATTTAATTTCATGTTCTCATGGTGTTTTAAGTTAATTCAGCCCATGTATGATTCCATGCAAGAAAGTAAATTTTTCATGCCATGAATTTGAGTCGCCCATGTTTAATTCAAAAATTCCATGACAAGATCATAAGTTCATGATTTTTTTAGCAACATTCCTATGTTTTAAATTCATGCTTACCACATGTTTGATGAAATTTCCATACCATGTTCAATCAAGTTCAAGATGAATCCCCAAGTTATGAATGTTGCCAAGTTACTCTATTGTTCCCTCATGTTTAGGACTTTCTTATGTTCAAGTTATGATCTTTACGTATTTTGATGAAGCACCCATGTTCTATGTCAAGCGAATTACATGTGAATTCCCCAATTCATGATTTTATTTATTGTAATCATGCTATGCCCCCATGTTTAAGATATTCCCATGTTCAAGTTCATGATCCCCATGTGTTTGATGACTTGCCTATAAGAATAAGTCTTGATTTATGACCACCCATTATGTCCTCAAAGTTTTAATATGATATTATTGTATTGCTATCGAGTCCTGGGGGTATTCAATATCTGAAATCTAGCTGCTTACTAGTTACAATAGTTACGGAATAGTCTCAGTAAGGGTCACGAACAGTAGTACTCAGTCCAGTTCAGGCAGTTACCAGAATTCAGTGAACTCAGTCCAGTTCAGTCAGTTAATAGGATTCAGTAAACGCAGTCCAGCTCAGTCAGTTATAGAATTCAGTGAAACTCAGACCAGTTTTAGTTCAGTATTCAGTTCAGGCCTCAGGAACCTCAGTCAGTTCTAGAACTCAGTAGTATTCCGTTAGTCAACGAAACTCATGAACTCAGTTTATTTTAGTTAGACATTATGATCAGTAATAGTTCAGTCCAACCTAGTATAGTTTAGAATTCAGTCCAGTTTCTATTCAGTTAAGAGTAGGATTCAACACCGCGTGAACCCAAGGATGGGGGCTCACTTGCCAGTAGAGGGCATGATCCATAAAAGCAGTCCTTGTGTTCCAGAACTATGTATCCAGCGTAGGTTGAGACATCAACCTGCCATTTGAGGGTTGATGAGGTGATCTACCTTCCAGTTGAGGGTACCACCATTCTCGTTCAGAGCACCTACCAGATGAGGATGACTCAATTTGTCTTTACCCGTGGCACGGTACTGATACCCTTCCAGCTAAGGTTACAGGTTGGACCCCAATCAGTTCAGAGAGGGGTATGTCGGTTAGAAGATTACCTCTTACATTCTTAGTTTCAGTTCCAGTCTTAGTATAGAACTCAGTTTCGTTCTACAGAAATCAGGACTGTCAGATATAGTCACTCAGCTCAGTACGAAACTCTGCATAGTTCCACAAAAATAGGACTGTCAGATACAGTTGCCCAATTATCAATAATACAGTTAACAGTAATCTCATATATCAGTCACCCAATTATTAAAATTTAGTATATAGTCCCAGTTACAGTCTCAATTATCGTCTTAGTTACAGTTTTAGTCACAGTCTCAGTCCAGTAATCAAATCAGTAACTCAGTTCAGTTTTAGGTTTGCTTGACCATAGCATACGGTTATTAGTTATTCAGTTATCAGTATTTCAATACCTTAGTTTACAGACTATTTCAGAATCATGTTATATGCTTGGTCTTGCATTCTCAAATAATATAGTTTTAGTGAATTCATGCTCAGTTATCTCATGTTACTCAGTCAATCCTTACCTCATATGTATAATACTCCCCAGTTTTAGCCCAGTTATTCAGACTAAGTACATTTCAGTCTTATATGCCTAGAATTCAGCTATCAGTCATTCAGTTAATCAGATAAGTTAGTATGTTTATGCATTCATGCTCAGTGTGATTGTATATTCATATCCTCAATTTATGTCAGTCTCCATCACGTAGTTTTAAACCCAGTATTCATACAGTATCCATGTTTTATCATATCCCAGCTTCAGTTATACTTATATTATTAAAGTAAAGTTTTACAGAAACTAAGTGTAGAGATTCACCATCTTATTAGAGAGTATTTGTCACTCATACTTTAAGATATTTTAGTTTTTAGTTTATTCCAGCCTATTGGTGAGTCTACTTACACTTAGCATGCATATTTTACGATTACGTATGAAATCAGTTTTACTTATTGCATTCACCCCTACATACTCAGTATATTTTAGAAATACTGATCCACATATACGTTTGTGTGGTTACATTATTTCATAATGTAGGTACCATTTATAGTCCGCACATCACGATTAGATAGTTGCAGATTTCAGCCAGCAGGTGATGAGTTCTCCTATTTTGGGAACTCCAGGCAGTTTTTAATTTATGTACAGTTCATTTACTTTTATGTGTATTGATTAGTGGTAGTTGGAGTCATGTACCAGCTATCTATAGTCAATATAGTAGAGGCTTCATAGATGTCAGTCAGAGTCAGTCTTGAAATTTTAGTTCTCTATTCAGTTTTTATCAGATTGTAAACTTAATCAGTATTGTATCTATTTTAGATTTTCAGTATGATTATGATTCCGCACAGCAGAACAACTATTTATTATGTTATATTTAAGTTTCTTAATAGTATGTCAGTTCATGGGCTGGCTTGGGATCACTTGTGGTTTCAAGCACCATGTGACGACTAGGGGGTAGTCTCAGGTCGTTACAGAAATTCTACATTGTTAGCACCCCTAGCATTCCATAGTATGCAGTTTTGCATCATTGGTTGGGTTGCTTGGGGGTCTCCAATGCTATTTCCTTCCCTTTCCTCAAAGAGTTGGAAGGTCCCGAAGGGGAGGGGTTCTTCTTCTTCTTGGACAGTGGGACAACCTTTGCTTTGAAAGGGTCTCTAGCATAGGGTTTGGTAGGCTTATTCCTAGATCTAACTTTTCTAGGTCTTGAGGAAGCAGGCGAATGACCATCTCATTTAGAAGCTCCAAAAACTCTAGATTTACAAGATTTGCCAGAGTGAGCAAATCCTTCTTGGGAACTATTAGTTGTACTAACAATATTTCCATCTCTCGGTTACTCTCCCTTAGAGAGGCTAATGTTTTTCCATTTCTAACAATTCCAGGGAGAGAGTGTTGGAGGAATGGGGCTGGATAGGAACTAAAACAGGGGGTGGTTGGTTGTTCCCCAAAAGATTGACAAAATGAGGTCCCTGGGATAAGAAGGACAAATTTAGAGAGGGGTAGTAGGGAAGAGACAAGATGGTTTTGATAATCATCTCTAAGATAAGAGCAGGGTTGACTTTTCCTTGTGATATGATTCAAATGGCCTCCTTAGATTTCAATGACATCATTCGAAGTCAGTACATGGGGCATCAAACTTTGGTCACATTAAGGAAATGAGATCCTACATAGAGGGGCCGATTTGAGTACACCAAAGAGCAATCC
The DNA here is from genome assembly GCA_030864215.1 of Capsicum pubescens. NCBI lineage: Eukaryota > Viridiplantae > Streptophyta > Magnoliopsida > Solanales > Solanaceae > Capsicum > Capsicum pubescens. The sequence continues at coordinate 69,534,157 of CM061543.1, read as the reverse complement.
CACATGTGAAAGATTTCTTGGAGCATTGAAGATTGAGGACTCACGGTTTTGGACCTTCATTAAGGACATTTTGGTTACTTAGCCTTGTCCAAGTAACACTCTATGACTACCCCTTTTCATTAAAGGTATTGTGGTCATTTTGTTATGTCATAAATTAGACTATAAATAGGTTCTATTAGTTCATTTGCTAGCTAGTTTATGAAAGATGAAAGATTGAAAACTTGAAATCCTCTTTCTTGAGAGAAGACCACCTTAGTATAGTCTTAGTTAGAACTTGGAAAAGTCATCCTTAGTATAGGGCTTGGAAAAGCCAATATTGTTCTTTGCTTGGAAACGGTGGATCTTGAGGTGAGTCGATTACCTTGGCGGTCACCGTAAGAGTGTGGTTTTGATTATTACATTCATTAGGGGTTAATGTTGAAATATACTTGGTTCTTAATCTTGTAATAATCTTGGTCTCACTAGCTATCCTTTTATTATTTTGCAAATTCGTGTATTTTTGTGTTTGTCATCTTGTATCCCTTTGTGTTGCTTGTTCTTCTCACGTTTTGTGGACTGTTTTGTCATCTGGGTGGACTGATTTGTATCATTTGATATCAGAGCATGGCTTGATCTTATTTCCACAAGATCAATCTTGGGATCGTAAACTTGAAAATAAAAAAAGAGTGTTAGAAAACTGAAAAATCAAAAAGAGGTAAATTTGTCCATTTTTTATGTTCTTGGCCAAAATTGTGTTGTTTTTGTTGTTGTTGTTGTTGTTCTTTCTGAGATTTGTGTCTAAATTTAGGTGTGTTTTGATTGTCTTAGTTGTTTCTAAGTGTTAGTTTTGTCTTCACTAACACCCTTGAGTCTAGATCTAAGTTGAGCTTGAACATTATTGTTGGTATTGTTGTTACGGTTTTAAGAACTTGAACATTGTTGGTGTTGTTGTTTGGACCAACACTTGAAGGTGGTTTGAGCTCGTGTTGTTGGTATTTTGTTATGATTTTTAAGCTTGAAAAAGGTGTTGTTGATTGTTGGAGGTTAAACGTGAGGCTAGGTTTCAAACTTCTATTGAAAGTTCTAGTTGTTCTAGACTATCTTCATGTCTAGTTGCAAAAAAACTCTTCAATAGTGTTGTTTGATCCAAAATCCAAGTGGAAAGAAGTGAGGCCTTTGTTAGTCTTTAAAACAAATCCCAAAAACTGTAACGCCCCAATTTTTCTGAACCAAAATATTATACGATGCTTATGACCCCGAAGGATCACAAGCTAACCCATGACTGATATCTATACCTGAACACTATAGTATATAACATAATAATGTGGAAAACATGAACATGTAGGCCATAAGGTTCAATTGAATAAAGAATCTGTCAAAACATAACATCCATATGGGTGAAAGATACCCAAAACAACTGAAAACTAAATCAAATCTGAACATAAGTCTGAATACTGAATCTGAAAGCCTCTAAGAGCTGTCTGAATAAGGAGTTGAAGGACCATGTCTCCAACTAACTCTGTAAACTGATAACTGGCTAAAATAATAATGAATAAATCAAATCATATTGTCCTCGAATGAAGAGGACTCACTGAATCTCTGCGACTGGAAATGCTACTGCTACTGTTGATCTGGAGCTCGTGTCTCTGAACCTATGGTGTAACATGAAAAGAAAGCACCATAGCTCAAATGTGTCAGTACGAGGAAATGTAATGAGTATACGAGTGAGGTAGGCTAAATATAAACAGGGTTCACATGCATGAACAATGCTAACTGTCGGACTGACATGAACGTAAGAGTACAAACATGCATACATAGTAACTGAATCATGGGTGCATGATAGCTAGTCCTGTATGCTAATACATGGTTTATTGATGGCTAATATGACTGATACTGAAATTCTGATAACATGGGCAACTATATCTGACAATCCTGAATCTGACTGTATCTGACAATCTTGATATACTGAAATCTGAAGACCTATCTGAGTTCTTTTACTGAGACTGATTCTAAAACTATGGGAGGTAGTTGTTTAACTGGCATTCCCCAATAACGCATATAGCTAAGTTGGGGTCCAATCTCTGCCCCGACTGGAGGGGTATCAATACCGCACCACTGGTAAGGACAGTTGTAGGTGACCCTTAGCTGGTAGGTATTCGAAAAGAGAATAGTGGGAACCCTAAACTGATAGGTTAAGCCACCTCATCAACCCTAATCTTACTGGCTAATGTGTCTCAACCTACACTGGCTATGTAGTTCTGGAACACAAGGATGACTGCTAAGAATCACACCCTAAACTGGTAAGTGAGTCCCCATCCTTGGGTTCACTCGGTGCTAACTTTTACACCCATCTGAAGAGACTAAACATGATTCAACTGATTGTACATGGTCAGATTAACTGACTTTCGTTGACTGACGGAGTAGTACTATTATCTGAGAGTTAACCGAGATCATGAGATTTCTGAGGTTTTCCTAAGTCACATGACTGACTGAGTTCTATAGATTATAGCTTGACTGAGATTATTGTGACAACATGACATGGCTCTAGGCACACAACTATTTTTTTGGGTACGAATACCCCCAGGACTCGATAGAAGGAAACTGACACACATGACATGACTTGATCACAAGATTTAAGTCCACAATTCATAATATCATAAGTAGGGGATATCATATTTCATATAGTTGTTCAACATCTTAAACATTGTAGGGAATGCATGGATATATTTCGTGTACATATTGTATATATCCATTAGCTTACATGCTTCATACCACTACAATAGCAATACATGAAAAGTATGGGATTCATATTGAAGTATATAACTAACATGGACTTGTCATTTAGACATCATAGAACCATACAAACATGAATTTATAGCTTCCTAAGCATTTTATCAAACACCTTGCATGCATTCTTTAAGGCATAGGTGAGTTTCATACTTGCACCATATTAAACTACCTAAAGTTCATGGTTTTCAATTAACAAACATATATATTCCATTAAAACACCTTTAGACATCACATTGAAACTTAAACAGCAATCGTCAACTTGTACATACTCGTATCACCGCAAAAAGTTTACAAAATAATATTTAAAACATGGTTCTTGAGCTCCATGAACGGATTGGATCCATAGATGAACACTACGCATACCTTAGAAAGGAACCTTGATGATTTGCTGGAGAGTTCTTGGATTGGGAAACTTAATTCTCAATTATCTTGGAAAAAGGCTTGAATCTTGCTTTTGAGAGATGAGTTTGACGGAAACCCTAATATTGTGGTTGAGAGCGTAAGAGAGTTTTTTTAGATGCTTAACTGAAGAAAAAAATAGGAAAAATTACTCCTCTTTAGGGTTATAAGTCATGGAGGGTGAAGGAAATGACCAAAATACCCTTATGAAATAAATTCCTAGTTGCTGAAAAATCATAGCTGACGACCTTCGTGATAGGGCATCACAAATGTGATAAGTTGTTACGAATGTCATCACTTAGGAGCTGATTTCTGCCTAAGGCTGACGACCTTCGTGATAGGGCATCAAAAATGTGGTAAGCTATCATGAAGGTCGTCACTTAGGAGTTGGTTTCTGGTTAAGGCTGATGACCTTCGTAATAGGGTGACACAAATGTGGTAAGATGTCACGAATGTCGTCACTTAGGAGATGATTTCTGTCTAAGGCTGACGACTTTCGTTATAGGGCGTCACAAATGTGGTAAGCTGTCATGAATGTCGTCACTTAGGAGATGGTTTCTGCCTAAGGATGACGACCTTCGTGATAGGGAGTCACAAATGTGGTAAGCTATCACGAATGTCGTCACTTAGGAGCTGGTTTCTGCCTAAGGCTGACGACCTTTGTGATAGGGCACCACAAATGTGGTGGGCTATCAAGAATGTCGTCACTTAGGAGCTTGTTTCTGCCTAAGGCTGACGACCTTCGTGATAGGGCGTCACAAATGTGGTAAGCTATCACGAATGTCGTCACATTATTTCCAGCCTGCCATGCTGGAGTAAAATAGAAATAACTCTTTTCTCTGATATCGGATTTAGGAGAAATTGGTATCGTTGGAAAGATAATTCAATTATCTCTCTGTTGATAGGTCATGAGCTCAAAACTTCCAAGTATAATGAGATATATACTCATTTGAAGTTGATTATACCAATATCCTTCTCAAGAATTCAATCGGTAAGGAATGTTTTGATTTGTCTGATAGCTGGGAGTTATTTGAAGCCTTAATATATATCTAACCTACTCATAAAACTATAAAATAACCATGATGTACTATGCATGAGCTTGGTACATGGCTCTAATATTGGTTTGGATATTTTGGGGTATTACAATATCTCCCCCTTAAAAACATTCGTCCTCGAATGATGACTGCCTGAGAGGGGAGAAAAGATAAACGATGCATAAACTGATCATGCTCAACTAGAACATGATTTTAGGACTGAATTGAATTCTAAACTGAATATAGCCCAACTGAACATGCATATCTGATGCATGAATGATAAGTTGAACTCATGAATGCATGATAAGCTATGCACTGATATTTGATACCAATTTGATACTGGAATTTTGAACATGTAACTGAATAAGCTTAAGGAAAATGGTTACCTCTAGCTAAGTCTGAATTAGCAGAGAAAAGATCAGGGTACTTGGTTCGCATGTCTGCTTTTGCCAAAGAACCTTGAGTAGAGGGACTTCTTTGTTTCTCAGCCTACGAGTCTTATAGTCGAGGAGTTCGACTGGAATATCTTCATAAGAGAGGCTATTCTGAATGTCAACGCTCTGAATAGGGACTACAACTGTTGGGTCACCTATGCACTTCTTGATCAAAGAGACGTAGAAGACTGGATGAACTGAGGCTAGATTCGAAGGCAATTCGAGCTCATAGGATACCTTGCCGAAGCGACTGAGAATCTTAAAGGGACCGACATATCGGGGACTGAGCTTTCCCTTCTTTCCGAACTCTTCACTCCCTTCATGGGAGAGATCTTGAGATAGACATAGTCATCGACCTCGAATTCGAGATCCTTTCTACGAACATCCGCACAAGATTTCTATCAGCTCTGAGCAGCCCGGAGTCTTTCTCTGATCAACTGAACTTTCTATAAGGCACCGAATACTAAGTCAGGACCTATGAATGCGGTCTCACTAACTTCGAACCAACCGATTAGAGACCTACATCTCCTACCATAGACAGCTTCGAATAGAGCCATCTGAATACTGGAGTGATAGTTGTTGTTGTATGCAAACTCAATCAAAGGAAAGTGGTCATCCCATCTTCCTTTGAAATCAATTGCACACTCCCTTATCATATTTTCTAGAGTCTGAATGGTCCTTTCTGCTTGACCATCTGTCTGAGGATGAAATGCTGTACTGAAATGAACTTGGGTACCAAGACCCTTTCGGAACGCTTTACAGAAGTGAGAGATGAACTAGGTACCTCTGTCTGAGATGATAGATAGTGGAACACCGTGTAATCTAACCAACTCCCTGATATAGAGTTTGGCATAATTCTCGGCTGAGTAAGAGGTACGAACTGGAAGAAAATGAGCTAACTTGGTCATTATGTCTACAATGACCCAAACTGAATCATGTTGATGATGTGTTCTAGGCAAACCCATCACAAAGTCCATGTTCACTTCTTCCCACTTCCAAGTAGGAATAGTGAACTCCTGTATGGAACTACTAGGTTTCTGATGCTCTATCTTAACCTGCTGACATGTAGAGCACTTAGCCATAAATTCTGCAATGTCCCTCTTCATCCCACTCCACCAATAGATCTCTTGCAAGTCGCGGTACATCTTAGTGTCCCCTGGATGAAAGTGTATCGCGCACAATGCGCTTCTGCAAGAATTCGCTGCCTCAAGTCATCTACATCTGGAACACACAGACGACCCTGACAACGAAGAACACCATCTCCCCCTTGGGAGAAAACCTCTACTTCCTGACTCTGAACTGACTCTTTTAGCTTGACAAGGCTAGGATCCCTGTCTTGCTTCTCTTTCACCTTGAAAACTAGAGATGACTCTGAACTACTCTGAACACATACAACACCCTCTGAAGAGTCGACTAAGTGAACGCCTAGTCTGGCAAGCTGATGAATCTCCTGAGCTAATTTCTTCTTACTATCCTCAACATGGGAAACACTACCCATGGACAACCTACTGAGTGCGTCAGCCACTACATTGGCCTTGCCAGGATGATAAAGGACACTCATGTCATAATCCTTCAAGAGCTCTAACCACCTTCTCTAACGAAGATTGAGATCTTTCTGGGAAAAGACATACTGAAGGATTTTATGATCTGTGAAGATGTCGACATGAACACCGTATAGATAATGCCTCCAAATATTTAAGGTAAAGACAACTGCTGCTAACTCAAGGTCATGAGTAGGATAATTCTTCTCATAAGGCTTTAACTGTCTGGAGGCGTAGGCTATGACTCTACCATGTTGTATGATGAAACAACCTAAAACTACTTTGGATGCATCACAATATACTATGAATCCATCGGAACCGTCGGGAAGTGCTAAAACTAGAGATGAGGTGAGTCGAGTCTTCAACTCCTTAAAACTCTTCTCGCAAGGTTCTGACCACTGAAACTTGACCTTCTTTTGAGTCAATCTGTACATAGGAGGTGCAATAACAGAAAATCCCTTGACAAACTGTCGGTAATAGCCAGCCAAACCCAAGAAACTCCTGATATCTGATGGAGAGACAGGGCGAGGCCAGTTTCTTACCGCTTTGGTTTTCTTAGGATATACTCTAATGCCATCACCAGAAACAATGTGGCCAAGGAATGCTACTGATCTTAGCCAAAATTTGCACTTACTGAACTTGGTGAACAACTGGTGATCCCTGAGAGTCTAAAGAATAATTATGAGATGGTCTGAATGATCACGCTCTGTGCGAGAATAGACCAGAATATCATCTATGAAGACTATGATGAATGTGTCCAAGTATTGCTTAAACACCCGGTTCATCAAGTCCATGAAAGCTATAGGGGCATTGGTAAGATCAAAGGACATGACTAGAAATTCAAAGTGACCATACCGAGTATGAAAATCTGTCTTCGGAATGTCGCATTCTCTAACTCTGAGCTGATGATAGCCTGATCTGAGGTCAATCTTGGAGAAATAACTTGCACCCTAAAGTTGGTCAAACAAGTCATCTATCCTAGGCAGCGGATATCTGTTCTTGATCGTGACTTTGTTGAGCTGACGGTAATCAATACACATTCTGAGAGAACCGTCTTTCTTGCGCACGAATAAGACTGGCGCACCCCATGGGGATATACTGGGCCTGATGAATCCCTTATCTAAGAGATCCTTCAACTGATCTTTCAGTTCCTTGAGTTCTTCTGGTGCCATTTTGTATGGCAGAATAGAAATAGGCTGAGTATCTGGGAGAAGGTCTATGCCGAAGTTTATTTCCCTTTCGGGAGGAATGCCTGGAAGATCTTCGGGAAAGGCGTCTGAATATTCATTAACCACTGGTACTCATTCGATACTAGGAGATTCGGAACTGAAATCCTTAACATGCACGAGATGATAGACACACCCCTTAGAAATCATTTTCCTTGCCTGAAGGTAGGAAACAAGCTGACCCCTGAAAGACGAAGTGCTACCCTTCCACTCTAGGACGGGATCATTCGGGAACTAAAACTGAACTATGTTGTTTCTGCAGTCGACTATGGCATAGTAGGAATGAAGCCAATCCATGCCGAGAATGACATCAAAATCAGTTATCTCTAACTCGACTAAATCTGCTGACGTGGATTTCTGAAATATCATAATCGGGTAGTTCCTGTATACCCCCGAGCTATCATGGTTTTACCCACTGGGTAGATATTGAAAAGGGCTCTGCTAAAATTTCGGGACTGATTCTGAAATCGCCTACTATGTGTGAAGTGACAAAAGACAAGGATGTACCTGGGTCTAGCAAAGCATAAACATGAACATGGAAAATCTGTAACGTACCAGTAACGACATCAGGAGAATTTTCCTAATTCTGTCGGGTCTGAATAGTATAGAGTCTATTTGGGCGTTTCCCACTAGTAGCACTGAAAGTGGCACCCTACTGGTTCAGGCGACCGGACTGAGCTGTGGAATGATTCTGCTGACCCTGAGGGCCTGGAAGAGGACACTCCCTAATCCTGTGGCCTGGCTTACCACAACCAAAACAGACATCACTACCAGCTCTGCAAATACCCTTGTGGTTCTTACCACAAGTCTGACAAAGGGGGTTTGTTCGGGCACTGCTAACACTGCCCGGAGATTTAGAGCTTGGTGCTCTGTCTCTGTTGCCGTCCTTGAACTTCGGCACTGGGGCACTAGCGGAGAAAGGGGTTAGAACTGCTGACTTAGGATAAAACTGCGAACGATTTCCTCCCTCTAATTTGGGCTGAGCAAAAATGAAACTGCCTGCTCTTGCTCTCTTGTTCTGCCTCTCCCTAGTCTTAACCTTCTGCTCCTCTATCTGTTGAGCGTGGGTCATGAGCCTGGCTAAAGTCATATCACTATTCAGTATCGCATACCTACACTCATTTACCATGCTATCATTCACCCCTGACACGAACTTGATCATCTTAGCCCTGTTGTCTGCAACCACATGAGGGGCATATCTGGTTAGCTGAGTAAATCTAAGAGAATACTCTCTAACTGTCATATTTCCCTACCTGAGATTAATGAACTCAAGAACTTTGGCCTATCTCAGCTCTTGGGGAAAGAATCTGTCTAAGAAAGCCGTGACAAATTCTTCCCACTCAACAGGACTTGCATCCTCTAACCTTTCTGCTAACCACTGCTTGTACCAAGTATTAGAGATATCCTGCAATTGGTATGCAGCTAACTCTTCACTCTGAGAAGAAGTGACTCCCATGATATCAATGACCTTCTAGACTTGGTCAATGAATTCCTGAGAATCCTCGTCTGGCTTAGACCCAAAAAAGGATAGAGAGTTCATTCGGGTGAAGTCCCAAATCCCAGCTGCTGCTGAATTGGCCACTGGGATGGACTGAACGACTGCTGGTCATTCATTCTGGGCAGCTACAAACTGAGCAAGAGCAGTAAATACGGTCCTGAACTCCGCATGAGAAACATGTTCGCCCAAAGGATCTTCGGACTGAGGAGCTGGCTGATTTCTTCTCTTTGGAGGCATGTTTCTGAAATAAGAGAAGAGCGGATTAGACTGAGAGACTGAATTGAAATTATGTTTACTAGCACAACATAAATACTGAAGAAAGAAAACTGTTCCTAAAACATCTCATAACCTCATGTACATAAATATGGCGCGCAATACACCCATGTACAAGACTCTACTAGATGCGGCTTTCAGACTTCCTAGGACTCTATTGAATCTTAGGCTCTGATACCAAGTTTGTAACGCCCTAATTTTTCTGAACCAGAATGCTACACGGTACTTATGACCCCGAAGGATCACAATCTAACCCATGACTGATATTTGTACCTATACACTACAATATATAATGTAATAATACGGAAAACTTGAACATGTAGGACATAAGGTTCAACTGAATAAAGAATCTGTCAAAACATAACATCTATATGGGTGAAAGATACCCAAAACAACTGAAAACTGAATCAAATCTTAACATAAGTCTGAATACTGAATCTGAAAGCCTCTAAGTGCTGTCTGAATAAGGAGTTGAAGGAACATGTCTCCAAGTAACTCCGTAAACTGCTAACTGGCTAAAATAGTAATGAATAAATCAAATCATATTGTCCTCGAATGAAGAGGACTCACTGAATCTCTGCGACTGGAAATGCTACTGTTAATGCTGATCTGGAGCTTGTGTCTCTGAACATATGGTGTAACATGAAAAGAAAGCACCATAGCGCAAATGTGTTAGTACGAGGGAATGTACTGAGTATACGAGTGAGGTAGGCTAAATATAAATAGGGTTTACATGCATGAACAATGCTAACTGTCTAACTGACATGAACATAAGAGTACAAACATGCATACATAGTAACTGAAATCGTGGGTGCATGATAGCTAGTCTTGTATCCTAATACATAGTTTACTGATGGCTAACATTACTGATACTGAAATTCTGATAACATGGGCGACTGTATCTGACAATCCTGAATCTGATGGAACTATCTGAGTTTCGTACTGTAACTGAGTCTGACTGTATCTGACAGTCCTGATATACTGAAATCTGAAGACCTATCTGAGTTTTTTCACTGAGACTGATTCTGAAACTGTGGGAGGTAGTTGTTTAATCGACATGCCCCAATAACGCATATAGCTAAGTTGGGGTTCAATCTCTGCCCCGACTGGAGGGGTATCAATACCGCGCCACTGGTAAAAACAGTTGTGGGTGACCCTTAGCTGGCAGGTATTCGAAAGAAGAACGGTGGGAACCCTAAACTAACAGGTTAAGCCACCTCATCAACCCTATTCTGACAGGATAAGATGTCTCAACCTACGCTGGCTATGTAGTTCTAGAACATAAGGATGACTGCTAAGAATCACACCCTAAACTGGTAGGTGAGTCCCCATCCTTGGGTTCACTCGGTGCTAACTTCTACTCCCATCTAAAGAGACTAAACATGATTCAACTGACTGTACATGGATAGATTAACTGACTTCCATTGACTGGCGGAGTAGTACTATTATCTGAGAGTTAACTGAGATCATGAGATTTTTGAGGTTTTCCTAAGTCACATGACTGACTGAGTTCCTTAGATTATGGCTTGACTGAGATTATCTTGACAACATGACATGGCTTTAGGAACACAACTATTTTTTTCGGGTACGAATACCCCCACGACTCGATAGAAGGAAACTGACACACATGACATGACTTGATCACAAGATTTGAGTCCACAATTCATAATATCATAAGTAGGGGATATCATATTTCATATAGTTATTCAACATCTTAAACATTGTAGGGAATGCATGGATATATTTCGTGTACATATTATATATCTCCATTATCTTACATGTTTCATACCACAACAATAGCAACACATGAAAAGCATGGGATTCATATTGAAGTATATAACTAACATGGACTTGTCATTTAGACATCATAGAGTCATACAAACATGAATTTCTAGCATCCTAAGCATTTTATCAAACACCTTGCATGCATTCTTTAAGGCATAGGTGAGTTTCATACTTGCACCATATTAAAACACCTAAAGTTCATGGTTTTCAATTAGCAAACATATATATTCCATGAAAACACCTTTAGACATCACATTGAAACTTAAACAACAATCGTCAACTTGTACATACTCATATCACCACAAAAAGTTTATAAAATAATATTTAAAACATGGTTCTTGAGCTCTATGAACGGATTGGATCCATAGATGAACACTACGCATACCTTAGAAAGGAAACCTTGATGATTTGCTGGAGAGTTCTTGGATTGGGAAACTTAATTCTCAATTATCTTGGAAAAAGGCTTGAATCTTGCTTTTGAGTGATGAGTTTGATGGAAACCCTAATATTGTGGTTGAGAGCGTAACATAGTTTTTTTAGATGCTTAACTGAAGAAAAAAATGGGAAAAATTACTCCTCTTTAGGATTATAAGTCATGGAAGGTGAAGGAAATGACCAAAATACCCTTATGAAATAAATTCCTAGTTGTTGATTTCTGCCTAAGGCTGACGACCTTCGTGATAGGGCATCACAAATGTGGTAAGCTATCACGAATGTCGTCACTTAGGAGTTGGTTTCTGCCTAAGGCTGACGACCTTCGTTATAGGGCGTCACAAATGTGGTAAGCTGTCACGAATGTCGTCACTTAGGAGCTGGTTTCTGCCTAAGGATGACGACCTTCGTGATAGGGAGTCACAAATGTGGTAAGCTATCACGAATATCATCACTTAGGAGCTGGTTTCTACCTAAGGCTGACGACCTTCATGATAGGGCATCACAAATGTGGTAAGCTGTCACGAATGTCGTCACACTGTTTCCAGCCTGACATGCTGGAGTAAAATAGGAATAACTCTTTGCTCCGATATCGGATTTAGACGAAATTGGTATAGTTGGAAATATAATTCAATTATCTATCTGTTGATAGGTCATGAAATTAAAAATTTCAAGTATAATGAGAGATATGCTCGTTTGAAGTTGACTATACTAATATCCTTATCAAGAATTCAATCGGTAAGGAATGTTTTGATTCGTCTGATAGATGGGAGTTATTTGAAGCCTTAATATACATCTAACCTACTCATAAAACTATAAAAAAAACCATGATGTACTATGCATGATCTTGGTACATAGCTCTAATATTGGTTTGGATTTTTTGGGGTATTACAAAAACCTACCAAAAGGGAAGGGGGACAAAAAGATCTACAAAAGACTTGGTACTAAAAGAGGAAAAAAAACACTTTTCTAGGTTTCCAAAAGAGGAAAGGTCCACCAACCCTTCAAAAAGGTGTCTTTCCCAAAAGGTGTAAGACAAGTCAAACCTTTTTGAATATGAAAAAAGTCTCCAATCTTGATAGTTTTCTTCCCCAAGGCCGAAATACACTTCTTCAAGAATTGAAAATTGAACCAAAATTTCAAAGTTGAAAAAATAAGAACCTTTCAAAAATCGCAACCAATCCTAGACCGCCCCATCACTAATTTTTGTACAATACCAAAACTTAGGGCTCAAAATCTTGGATTCTTAGTTTCTTATTGTTGATTCTTAGTTTCATTTTTTTTATTCTTATACTAATTGGCAACTAGTAAATACCTACTAAGTTGTAAATTAGTTTTTGAATACGTTTCTTTCGTGTCTTCGTTATTTGTGTGCTTTACTCGTTTGTAACTGTAGTAACTTCTTTATTTCAAGTTCATAAGTGAATTTTATTTTGTGTCTTGAGTCAATCAAAATAAGAATCCATTTCGGTCGCCAAGTAGGATTGACATCTTGTTGACTATCGTAGTATAAGCAACTTTCAATATTCGTCGCTCCAATTGTGAGAATCACAAAGGTGAGTGTATCGAGTGTTGGTAAGGAGCATTTTTTTTTGTTTTGGTAGGTACCATGGATGCACATAATTTCAAGGCCACGTGTGATCGCATCCATGGCGATCTTGAAGATATGCAACAACACATTGAAATTATACGCCAATTGTTACCCAAACTCTTCCCTCAAAATCCAATTGTCGAAACAACTTGCGATAAGAGCTTTCTGAAGAAAGTTGCTGCCCAATCTTGTGATGGATTTTCACACCGAGGTAAAGATGAACATACTCATGAACGTCAAGGTAAAATAGCTAACCCTTACACTTTTGTGCATGTGAATGATAATTGTGTGGCTAGTAGCCCATTGAGTATGAGTTATAGCTTGCTTATATGTGAGTCTATTATTTCTTTGCCACTTGATGATGATGTACTTGTTGTGAGTGTGGATACACTAGTTGATCCTATTGATGACCGAATCGACTCTTTTTATAAGATCAATTTATGTCCACCTAGTGTTGAAACCATTGTGTTAAATGAAAGTACACCGTCTTGTGAAATTTATGTTGATCAACTTTTGTGTGAAAATTGCCCACCACTTGAGGATGTGTGTGATGTGATTAATGAATCTCAAGTGTGTGATGATGTTGAAAATATTGATCAAAGGAATAGGAGTGAACCCGAGAGCTATTCTTGGGATAATATTGCACTTGAAATCTCTTTGAAACTTGATATTGATCTTTTAGAGAGTGATGAACGTGTTTGTTCCGAATCTGCCCGTGAAATAGGTCATGCTCTCTTAAGGTATAATGTCTTATTTGAAGATGATATAACCACTCCTAATGAACCTAGTGGTGGAAATGATGGTATAGCTTGCCTTAGAAGCTATAGCCGATATGCTAACCCACTATGGTGTGACAACATTCCTCCTAAAGATGGAAATCTCTTCTTGGAAAATGAGAGTACTCTTAAGGATAAGGGATGTGTGATTTTGGAAACTACTTCTCCTTCTACTTTGTGTGACTTTATTGTTGAGAGCACTTATGGTGATGATTGTGAAACTAGTAGTGAGTACACACATGAGGGCACCTTAGTAGAAGTCGACTTGAGTGATACCTTTCTCTACTTTCTATTTGATCTGGATAATATGTATGCTATTGTAGAGAGTATGCCGTTTATTTTAGGTGGAGACCACGGGAAAGGGGAGTGTTGTCTAGACTTGTGTCTATGGCCACTCTTCTCGTTTGACCCCGGTGCCAAATATAGAATTGGTGATGATAGTGCACCCAACTTGTTGCTTGGTTTACATGACAAGCAAAGTATCATTTTTGGTGAATTCTATAGCCAAATCCTTTGTGCATTTTTCATTAATTATGTAATATTTAGTTCAAAGTATCCTTGGTTATATTCTAAATATGTGCAACCTTGGCATGTTGAGGTAATTTATCGTGCTTACCCTAACCCTCATGCCATGAGGAGTTTGTATTTGTGTGTCCTTTCTTTGGTTTTGCAAGGTTTGGATTCGAGGTCGAATCCTTTTCAAGAAGGAGAGGATGATACGATTCAAATGGTTGCCTTAGCTTTCAATGACATCATTCGAAGTCAGTACGTAGGGCATCAAGATTTGGTCACATTAAAGAAACGGGATCCTACATGGAGGGACCGATCTGAGTACACCAAAGAGCAATCCCACATGTGAAAGATTGCTTGGAGCATTAAAGATTGAGGACTCACGGTTTTGGGCCTTCATTAAGGACATTTTGGTTACTTTGACTTGTCCAATTAACACTCCATAACCACCCCTTTTCATTAAGTGTATTGTGGTCATTTTGTTATGTCATAAATTAGACTATAAATAGGTTCTATTAGTTTATTTGCTAGTTAGTTTATGAAAGATAAAAGATTGAAAACTTGAAATCCTCTCTCTTGAGAGTAGACCACCTTAGTATAGTCTTAGTTAGGACTTCGAAAAGTCATCCTTAGTATAGGGATTGGAAAAACCAATATTGTTCTTTGCTTGGAAACGATGGATCTTGAGGTGAGTCGATTACCTTAGCGGTCACCGTAAGAGTGTGGTTTTGATTATTACATTCATTAGGGGTTAATGTTGAAATATACTTGGTTCTTAATCTTGTAATAATCTTGGTCTCACTATCTATCCTTTCATTATTTTGCAAATTTGTGTATTTTTGTGTTTGTCATCTTGTATCCCTTTGTGTTGCTTGTTCTTCTCACGTTTTGTGGACTGTTTTGGCATCTTGGTGGACTGATTTGTATCCACTTGGAAGGAAGGGTTGAAAATCTGAAAAATTGTTGCCAACCACATATTCGTCTGAAGTTCTGAAGACCCTCGTTGAGACAGGTCATTGCCAATTGGGCAAAATAGTTCGGATCCTGAATGTAGAGTGTGAAGTGTAACCCCTGACATTGGAGATGTAGGGGAAATGATTGGTTTAATATACACACTTCTAACCATGATATTGGGTTATGAGTCTGAGGAAGTGGTTTTGTAAACAGATTGATCGCTTGAGGAAGATTGGAGTTCATTTTAGCAAGCATTATTTTGCATAGAAACAATAGGCATTTTAAAATCAGAATTATCAGTAGGAAATTGAAGAGTTGGGGATACTGGATATTCAGGAGCATTTAATGCTCTGTCTGAAGTAGGCATGATATCCATCAAATCCCCATGGGGATTTGGAAGAGTAGCCGTCAGCTTGGTAAGGGGAATATCCCCTGGTGGAAGGTGTGAAATGATTAGCTAAGAAGAGGGTTGGTCCACCTGGAGGTTCTTTTTTCCCTCAATATTACTCAAAAGAGAGGAGTAAATAACATTAACAGAAATAGTAGAAAGAAAAAAAGGAATCGGGTTTGGGCTGAGAATAAGGGAGAGAGTCCAAGTCCATGGATATTTTTGGGCCAAAACTGGACCAACTGGGCTAGTAAACCCATTCAGGGGTTTGACAGCCTTATTTACAGGCCCATCCAACTAGTAAGTAGATTGATGGGCATATGGAGGGTCTAATTGGGCCTATGGAAAAGCAGGGGGCAACCCAAAAGATGGATCGATCCATTGAGGCCCAAAATTAGGTGTAAGCCCTAGCTTACCCAGGCCATCGCTTCTCGAAGAGGAAGTCGCCTGAACATATATGGACTTGGAGAGGAAAGGGAACTTACCTGAGGCCAGCTTGTCTGGCTGCTTACTGCTTGTTACATCCTTAGGGAGGCGTTTTGCCAGAATAATCTTCTTTTTCCTAGTGAATGAGACGGTATGTCATTCATTATGGTTCCCATCAGCTGACTTCAAGCCTGGGGGGGTTGGGCGGGCGAGGTAGCCGCCAGAAGGGGATCTTGCTGTTTAACGCAATGTTAGGCTGTATGACCCAGGTGTCTGCATAATTTGAAGATAATCTTCTCTTCCTTGTAAACTAGAGTTTACTTGTTCTTCCAATGATGAAGAAGGATTTGATAGGGCGACCCAATTCAATCTGAACATAGATGCGTGGATATCTTCCCCTTATTGTGGAAGATGTACATGTATCTACCTTCAAGAGCTTTCCATATTTTAGGCCAACCTTTTCCAAGATGTGCAGATCATAAAACTCACGGGGCAGTTAAGGTAGGTGCACCCAAACAACAGTACAATCGATTTGGGAATCACTGGAACAAAATTTGGTTCCCAAGTCCTAAAGAAAATAAAACTACCCGCTACAAACCAGGGCCCTCCTTGCAAGATCTTTGCTTGGCTTGTTGGGTTTTGTAATTTAACTATGTAGAAATCAAACCCCAAATCAATCAAGCAAAAGGGTTCGGAAAGACGCCAAAAGGCTTCTAATTTCGTCTTCAAATATTGGTGAGTGAACTTAGATCCGAAGACCTTAACCATCAGCGAGTGTTGCCAAGGTGAGTATAACCGATTATTGTCTTCTAAGCTTAGGGGGATAATGGAATCATCCATATCAGAGGAATTTGGAGCGGTCGGTGAGTCTTCGACCAAGTTAA
This sequence comes from Capsicum pubescens, assembly GCA_030864215.1. Taxonomy (NCBI): domain Eukaryota; kingdom Viridiplantae; phylum Streptophyta; class Magnoliopsida; order Solanales; family Solanaceae; genus Capsicum; species Capsicum pubescens. The sequence goes on along the minus strand of CM061543.1, from coordinate 69,517,237 downwards.
ATTGAAGTCGCAACTAGATTTCCTGAGGTAATTTCACAATATGATGGAGGGTTAATTAAAGGATCGGAGGTTGCTGGAGTGGAATCTAATAGAGGTGGAGAAAGATCAGACATAGGGGAGTCCATGATTGTATAAGGAGTCAGTTAGAAGAAGAGGCAAGTAACGGAGGAAAGGAAAAATAAAATAGGAAAGATAAAGAAAGGCGAGACTCTCTCTCTAACCCATTGACGATATACCAAAATAAATGAAAAAATACTTACTACGTATTATAACCATTATCACTACAAAGAAAGGTTTATTCAAAGAATACTTCATATGAGTATCTTACCATTCTTTGACTCTAAAATGTTTTACTTTGGCTCGGTCCAAGAACACTCTGTCGTCACACTTAATTTGTGTATGAATTAATTTAGGCTGAATCATTTCTCAAATTCTTTTTTGAATGGTTGATATGTGACATGCGTTAAAATTAATGGCTATAATTTAAATAACACAATGAAAATTTTAACTAGATTTGGATAATAAATTCCTATCATTTTTCTTTTTCTAGATTTATTAATCACCATATCTAAAATTAGTCCAAAAAGAATAAGTTGCCACTGCTAATATGATTTGATTTTTAGTTTGGAGTCAAATCACATAGAGAATTAAGATTCAGCTGTAGTTATTCAATGTCACTAGAAAATAAATTTCTAACAATTATTTGATTTCAAAGATAGATTTATATTTGAAACTAAGTAACTAATAAATAATAAAGCAATAAAATTTATCAACTAAAGAGGATGAAGTTGGAAACAATATTAAAGAGGCATACAATTATGATTTTTTCATTATCGTCGAAATCCTTCTCACTACATTATCGATAATCTCGCTATCTCTACTAATCCTAAGCACTTTACATATCGAAATTCTCTCTCAAGTAATTACTATAATTTACTACACATCATCTGAAACTACGCCAATTGCACTTTTTTGATGCTCAGTAAGATCACATCAAGGTTTTGTTATCTTTAAACTCACTTTTAAATCTGCAACATTGATCTCTCATATACCTAAGCAGTGATATTGTTCAAAAACTATCTAAATATGGATTCTATGTCGGGCAAAAATGATAATTAGGCGCAACTAATTGATGGCCATTCAATCAACCAAAATAAGAATGTAGTTGAACATGTATAGAAATTGAAAGGCTAACAAAAATTCATTCTACATTAAGTTTCATCAAAACCCTATATAAGAAATCTAGCTACTCATAATATTGTTAACATAGCATAGATTCGTAACGAACAAGTAAAAAGAGTAGAAAAAATAATGAAACTCTAGGGCAAATTTTCGTGCTTCCGCCTTTGTATGTGTTCGTGCCTCCGAAATATGTGTCACTCTTTTCTCCCAAAAAGTGATGCCCCTAAGAAAATCAAGCATGTCTTCGCAATATGTTTCCTATGATATTTATATGATCTAAGATGTTAGGAACTCAAACAAGTCCATTGAAATTTGCTAGACAATTTTGTCTGGCTCGTCTAATTAGACTACTGTTTCATGGGAATTGTACACGAGCCTGGACAACTCCAAAGTTGTTATTTCTTGGCTCGTCTATCTGTCTCGCTTCGCAAACACTATAGACGAGCAAGCCATCTCCAAAATTCCTTTTATTACGTGGCTTGTCTGTCCGTCTCTCTTCTCAAGGACCTCAGACGAGCCCAACCATCCTTCAATCTTCGTTCTTTTGCTTCAAATCAAGTCAAAATTACCTTATTTTGATTGGAATATTCTCCATGAATCTCCTAATACACACAAAGCTAATAATTAACTTAAAACGATACCCAATATAACGATATAACTATGCTATTACATGAGATATGAGGCAATAATCTATATCTATAATCTATAATATATAATATATTAAAAGTGTTAGAAAAGTGATTTGAACTTTTTGCCCTTCATTAAAATATTCTGTAATAGACAAAATTGTCTTTTCACATATTTTCTTCAATTATTATTTAATTATTTATGTAACATTTACAAATTTAAAATTAACTAAAATTAGTAATTAAAATTTTCCTTATTATGTTAAAAATCCTAAATAACAACGAAATTGAGAGTGAAAAGTTTCATGCTTGCAAAGGAAAACAAGAGATTTTTTGGTAGTTTTTTTTTTCTCTCTTTTGTTTATCTTCCTTTTCTTTTTTACTTAACTAATAAATCTTTAAAATATTTAATGGTTATAATTATATATCAGTATGAAAAGAGATACAAGGTAAGCTGAGTCATTTTTTACTCTAATTAAAATTAATTCATAATTATATTCTTAACCAACTTTATATCATTTTCTATACTTCTAAATTAATTAAATTTTACCTTATATACACATTGAAGAATTTCACAATTCTTCAACAAGAAACATACGTTCCTTTTACATTACCTTCTACTTTTCTTCTATATTACCTTAATTCTTTTAGTTAGTAAATTTAAAGATTATATGAATTATACATAAACAATTTTATTCTCTTCTTTTAATAATTTCTCGTGTGATTATTGATTCTACCCTTTTAATAATTTCTCATGTTTCTCTTTCAGGTGAAAATTTTAGATTGAAAGTGACTTCCTCTATTGAAGGTTGGTTTTGATTCTATGTATTTTTTTTTATAATAAGGTTTGTGAATATAACTATGTAACTATTCTTTATGTGTCCACAAGCTAAACTCTCGTGCTTCTTTCTTGGTTGAATGAAGATATGGCCTGCTTTATTTGTTATATGTATAAACAACAAATTATATATATATATATATATATATATATATATATATATATATATATATATATATATATATATTAGTGATATGAACATAAACATGTACGTGATATATTATTTGTTGAGAACTATATGTAGACAGATCAGTACGAGAAAAGCTTGTATCTATATCTATATCTATATTATTTATATTTATATTTATAATCTATTAAAAGTGTGAATACCCTTAAAAAATTGATTTGAATTTTTTGCCCTTCAAAATTATTTTTTCACTATTTTCTTCAATTTATTATTTAATTATTTTATTATATTAACTAGATTTCCTAAGATATATGACTCCTAAAATATATGGAAGGAGAATTAATTAATATTTTTCTTTCTACTGTTCAATTAGAAAAATACTCCTAAAATAGGACTATATTAAGGAGTTACTTCTATAAATATTGAGATGCACGTTAAACTAGAGAACAAACCGATTTGCCTATTGGGAGAATATGATTGATGCCCATCTAACTTGATTCAATTGCATATCTAGATTGGTGGATGCTTGATTTTCTAACCCTCAATTTCACTGTTTCTGTAAGCATAATAGAATTCAACGTGTGTGTATATATATCTTCTTTGTTTTCATTCAAGTCATTCTTTAGGGTCAAAGTTTTCGCTCAGACAAGAATTAGTTTGATCAAAATCAAAGCTTTATGATCACTATTATATTATTTTTTTTACAGTTTACAGGTCGTAGATGAATGTCGGTTGGCTTTGAAGAATTTCTTGTGTAAAGGTTAGGTTTAATTGTATTGTTTTGATATCTTTATTATATTATTTTATTTTAATTTACAGATGTTAGATGAATGTCGGTCGGCTTTGAGAATTTTCTTTAGGTAAAGGTAAGGTTTAATTGTATTATCGTAATATCTCTATTAGTTTATTATTTTGTAGTAGTTTACAGTTCGTAGATGCATGTTGATCGACTTTGAGGAATTTTTGTGTGTAAAATTTAAGTTTAATTGTATTATTTTGATATCGCTTTTTTCGTATTATTTTGTTGTAGTTTACAGGTGATAGATAAATGTTTCTCGGCTTTGAGAAATATTTTTAGGTAAATGTTAGGTTTAATTGTATTGTTTTGATATCTCTACTTTGAGATTTTTTTAATGTAAAAGTTAGGTTTAGTTGTATTATTTTGATATCTCTATTATCGTATTATTTTGTTATAATTTATAGGAGGTAAATGAGTGTCGGAAGACTTTGAGAAAATTTTTGCGTGTAAAGAATAGATTTAATTCTATTATTTTGATGTCTCTATCATTGTATTATTTTGTTGCAGTTTACAGATAGTAGATGATGCCGATCGACTTTTAAAAATATTTTTGGTAAAGGTTAGGTATTTTAAACAAATATTCCATTTAGTGTAATGTTTAAACTCATTAAAGTGAGGTACACACACAAGGCGCGTACACCTGAACTAGTATTTAACATAAATATACACTTAGCTTTTAACCGAAGACTGATAGAAGATAATTATGTGATTTCAATTAATATAAGAAAAAATTACACAATACCACTACTTAACTTATCATAACTATTTAAAATCCCAAATTTTTTAAGGAATTACATAATTCTTGATTTTACTTTCTTTCATTAAAAAGTTCGGATACATTCCACAACCTCTCATATCACGTATTGTCCCTCCATTCTCTCTAATGATTTCTCCTCCTCCATTGACACCACCACCACCATGAACACCCACCTCCATTAATTCTCAAAACACATGCATTGCCACTCTACTAACAATAATATTTTTCCTCTGTTTTCATCATCAACCTTCTAACACCAACCTCTATTAAAATCGACCAACCACCATGTTAAGTCCTTAGTTTTATGATTGACAAATTCATAAGTTGGGACATGTTCTCAAAAGTTTTCGTTGCGATGACAAAGGCCTCTGTGCATTAGGAAAAAGGTTGGGCTCACCTGTCGCTGTCACAGTCAACTTTCCAGCAGACACATAGTACAAAAATTGGTGAAAATTGCTGCCACCTTTTTGCCTCAACTAATGAGAATGTTTCTAGGTTTTCTTGTCTCACAACATATATGTAACGACCCGGGAGTACACCCTGAACGTCACACGGTGCTTATGATCCCTTGAGACAACAAGCTAACCCATGAGTTGGTACCTGCTATGAGCACTGAATAAAACTGATAAACAACACATGCGGAATTTCAATTAAAATGCCATAAGGTTTTAATAACTGAAAATAATACTAAAATATGGTTTAAATCATCTGGAAACATGCTGATAAAACAACTAAAAATTGATCAAGTATATGAAATAGTCTGAAAGCCTCTAAACTGTCTGACCGTGGAGTTGATGGAACAAACCCCCAACTAACTCCGACCGATTAATTAACTAAACTACTGACATAATTGAACATAAGATAACTCGTCCTCGAAGGAAGAGAACTAACCACGACTGCTACTGCTGATGCAATGAAAAATCTAAGTACGATAAAAAATCCGAGCGTCTGAACCTAAGATATAAGACATCATAGCGCAAGAAAAGAGTATGTGGTCAGTACTTTTGAATGTAATGGTATGCTAAATGAGGTTAGGCTGATATGCACGGATTCATGTTCATGAGTAATAACTAACTGAATGTATAGCATGGGATACTAAGTGTAAGAATGCATGAAAACTGTAAAGACTACGAATGCATGACCACTCATAAACAAGTTCTGAAGTCACCTAAAATTTGATAGCTATATAACTGGTAAACTATATGCTATGGTCAAGCAAGACTGAACTGAATTCTGAACTGATTACTGAAACTAAAACTGTAGGATCTTTCATCTAACTGACATGCCCCAATATAGTCTGATTGAGGTCTAACCTGTAATGCCAGTTGGAAGGGTGTTAGTACCATGCCACGGGCTACTAGCAATGGTTGGGTCAACCCTAATTTGGAAGAAAGACTCATGAGATGTAAATACGTATGTCAACCCTAGACTGGCAGGAAGACATATTAAGCTACGCTGGCTACGTAATTCTGCAACTCAAGGATTGCTACTTAGGGTCACACCCTAAGCTAGAAGGAATTCCCCCACCCCTGGGTTTGCTCGGTGTTGAATCCTACTCCCAGCTGAACCAACATTGATCACTAAACTGGGCTAGGCTTGACTGAATTCACACTGACCATGTTAAGTGACTGAGTACTACTATCATGATTCGACTGGGACCTTTCTATAACTACTGTAAACTAGGTAAGAAGCTAAATTTTAGGTATTATAACCCCTAGGACTTGATATCATTGACAATAGGACTATACCACAACTTTAAATCATAACAAATAGTCATAATTCAACTTTCACTCATTTAGTCATTTTATCAAACACTTGGAAGGCATAACCTTGTACATGGGAATGATTAATATGCTAACATATCATGACTTCATCATTTCTTTTTTTTAAACGGACCTTACTCGGGGCTCTCACCTCTCATGGTGGTCAGGGGTTGAGTCGCACACTCCCAAGCCTTATCATAAATAAAAAATAAAAGAAAGTACAAAGAGGGGGACATAAACCTTACCTCCGAACCTATGGTGGTTCAAAGTCAACTAGTCTACTAAGGCCGGTAGACTTATCCTCAATTCTAAAAAGGAAACCTAGATCTAAGCACCTAGAAGAGAGGACTCCTCTCAGTATAATATAATATAGGAAAGCATAAATAAGGGAGACTTTCCCTTTACAAAGTAAATAAAGAAACTCATACAAAAAAATCATAAAAATCCTATCATAATAAAGCCAATAAGAAGAAGGAATGAACGAAGGTGAAACTAGCAGAGAAGCACTATAAATGAGTCACTAACTCATCTAGTACAAAATCACAAAAATTCACGGTGGCTCTTTGATTCTCTTTATCTTTATTCTTCTAAATTGATCATACCAATTTTGTCAAGCACGAAATATCCTCTTGTTTATTCTGGTAACTGCTGGAAGGTAAAGTAGTGTTGAGAAGTATCATAATTGGGACATCAGAGAATCAGCTACAAAGTTTGCTTCTCTGTAAGTATGCCTATAAGTAACCTCCTCCAGCTGTGCCTTGATTCCTTTAATGTTATCAAGATAAGTTTGAAGTTTCCAAGTAGTTGTAGCATGATGCTTGATCCACTTGACAATGAGTTCAGAATTGACATCTAAAATAAACTTCGTATAACTATTTTGCAAACACCAATTGAGACCAATACTATCTGTTTCTATTTCAGATTGATTGTTAGTTCTGAACCCAAGAGGGCTAGCATATGCAAAAATAAGATCTCCATGATAATCTCTGACCACACCCCCGGCTCCAATCCTACCGGCTCACTACCATCCATATTCAACTTCACCACGGAATTAGTAGGCTTGACCCAACCAACCTCTTGCACCCTAGTCATCTGGTAGCACCGCTCCAAAACACCATCATGTCTTTCCAATTTTAGGGCCAAAAGATGTAGGGAAAATTGATAATTAATAGCATGGAAATATTCTTGAAAACTTGGAATTTCACTCTAGCAATGTTTGACATCTTGCCTCCATATTTCACCGCACATCTATTCTTTCATAAGTTCCAACAAATAAAAATAGGGATAGCCTGAAGAACTTTCTTATGAGCTTTATTTTTATGCCTAAGAATCCACCATCTCATTATCAGATTTCTAAGGGGTTTTGTGGTGTGATTAACCCCCAAGGAGTTAGAGAAAAATTGCCAGATATTTTTTGTAAAATGACCACTCACCATTATATGCTCAACTGTATCAGGTCCTGGAGTATAACAACAATGGCAATCTGATGGCTCATGTCCGAAAGAAGTCAACTTCTTGTCAGTAGGTAATTTTTCTCTTAGCACTCTCCATAAAAGAAAGACACACTTAAAAGGAACATACTTATGCTAATTATACTTGTTTCTCATAGTCCTACCTCTGTAGGGTCTTATAAGTTCCCAAGATGAAGAAACAGTGAAATTACCACTAGTAGTAAGCTCCCAAACAGGCCGGTCAGAAACCCCTTCATGAAAGTGAAACTGAGTTTTCATGATCTGATGAACTATAACATGCGGTAGTAGATGATTGATTCTTTAAATGTCCCATTCACATTGTACCCATAGTTGATTGACCTTGATGTTATTAGATCTAATAGGCTCACCCCTGTAATAATGAAGAGGACCAACACCTAACCAATCATCCCACCAAAAGGAGCAAGTACCAGAATTTAATTTCCAGCAAATATGGTTTTCAACAATTTGTTTGTTGAGCATCATGTGTTTCCAAACCAGCGAATTACTAGTATCCCCTTTCTTGATAACTGGATGAGCTCTTTGGCAATATTTAGCTCTGAGAAATTCACCCCACAAGGTATCTTTAAATTTTACCATTGCTTAAATTGAAGAGCAACACAAACATCTTTAAGATGTCTAGTACCAATACCCCTTTCTTTTGTAGGATAACTAAGATTTCTCCACGAAGAACAATGGTATTTCTTCTTGTTATCAGACCACCCCCAAAAGAAATCAGCAAATAAGCTCAAAATTTGTTTAAGAATGGTCTTAGTAGGAACTACTACTGACAGAATGTGAATAGGAAGAGACTGAAGCACATACTTAATAAGAGTTTCTCTACCACCGTAACTGAGGATTTTAGTCTGCCAGGCACTAATCTTTGCCACTACTTTAGAAACCAAACAAGTGTAGTAGATGATTCTTTATCTGCCTGTGTAAATGGAGCATCCCAGGTAAGTAATAGGACTCATCTTCTGCTTGAAACAAGTTTCTTGCTTGATTCTATTGATGGTACTTGGAAAGGCACTTGAGTGAAGCATGAAGTGACTTTTATCTCTGTTAATAAGATGATCAGACACCTGCTCATAATCAGTAAGAACCTGTATAATAAGTCTCAGAGTAGATCTTTTCCCTGATGTGAAGATTATCACATCATCAGCAAAACTCAGATGATTAACTTGAGGACCCTTCTGTTTTATAGTAAAGCCATGATACAAATGATGGTGATGTAAATTGTTCAGCATTCTTGAAAAAACCTCATCACCCAAGATGAAAAGGGCCAAAGAAAGAGGATCGCCTTATTTTAAGCCTCTAGTAGAATTAAATAAACCAATGACTTTAAAGCATTGACAATAAGACTATACCACAACTTTAAAGGATTGACAATAGGACCATACCATAACTTTAAAGCATAACAAAAAGTCACAATTCAACTTTCACTCATTTAGTCATTTTATCAAATACTTGGAAGGCATAACCTTGTACATAAAAATGATCAGCATGCTAACATATCATGACTTCATCATTTAATTTGCAAATTTAGGGGATTCAACATGACACTTGCATCAACCAACATACGCATTAGTTTATTTCATATGAAATTTATATATCCATAACTTAACACTCAAATTACAACACATACATGGACATAATATAATTTAAATCAAGTAAACTCATAACTCAATCTTTGAAAAAGGTTCTTGGGCTCCAAGGGGTGGCAGGGACCCAAGGATGAACACTTAACATACTGTGGTTGATGAAATCATTAGAGTTGTTGGCGATTGCTTGAAGCTTAGACTTGACTTTTATGAACCTAAGGTTTTGTTCTTGAGAGAATTGGTGAAAGATGAGTGAGCTTTGCCCTTTCTAATCCTTAATTTCATGTTTTTGGTTGTATTATGGTGGGTAAAAAAAACTTAACTACCCCTTTGGACCCGTAACTGATTAAAAAAAATGCACCCAGTAATGCTGCAGCCTACACGCTACGTCGATCAATCCGATGCGATGGACGATGCACCACATTGCTAGACAATGCGGTGACCAACGCAACGCGACCTGATCGCGTTGGGTCACTGGTTTGGTCATCCAAACATGCTTCAAACATCATCTAAAAAATCCGAAACTTACCCGAAATGAACTATAGACAACCCTGATCATGAATTAACTTAGAAACTAACTTTTTGGGGTCGGGAAAGTTGATATTAAAACCATCACAGTTTACAAGCCAAAAATAAGACTAAGTCTTCAACACTTAGCTAAATTTTTAAGGTCTTAGGACTCTCATGTATAGTTTATGAGCTGAATTAGATTAAGAAACATACGGGATATTACAATATCTCCCCCTCGGGAATATTCGTCCTCGAATGAGACTGGTTAAGCTGAAAATACTTAGAGACTGAGGTTATATACTGACATGCACAACTGAAACATGATTGAATCTTGAAATATGACACATGGCTGAACTGATTTGTGAATGCATAAATGACATGAGAATGATACGTAGCTGGAACTGAGTATGAAGTAGAAAAAACTAAGAAAGACTGTTACCTTAGGCTGAGTCTTAGTTTGTGGAGAAGATATGAGGGTACTTGGTTCGCATGTCTACTTCTGCTTCCCAAGTGGCTCCTTCAATAGACTGGTTTCACCAAAGGACTTTGACCAAAGGAACTTCTTTGTTCCTTACTCTGCGAATTTGACGGTCAAGAATTTCAACTAGAACTTCTTCATAAGAGAGACTGTTCTGAACATCTACACTTTCTAAGGGAACTACAACCGCTGGGTCACCAATATACTTATTTAGAAAAGAGACGTGGAATACTAGGTGCATTGATGCTAAGTCTACAGGCAACTCAAGTTCATAGGCTACCTTTCTGAAATAGCTTAGAATTCTATAAGGGCCAACATATCGGGGGCTAAGCTTTCCCTTCTTACCAAACCTCTTCACTCTCTTCATAGGAGAGATTTTCAAATAAACTAAGTCACCAATCTAAAACTCAAGGTCTCTCCTCCTCATATCAGCATAGGATTTCTATCGGCTTTGGGTTGTCTTAAGTCTTTCCTAATCAACTAAACCTTTTCTAAGGCATCAAATACTAAATCGGGCCCTATCAAGGTGGTCTTCCCAACCTTGAACTAACAAATTGGAGACCTACATATCCTCCCATAAAGAGCCTCAAACTGTGCCATCTGAATACTGGAATGATAGTTGTTATTATTTTCAAACTCTATCAAAGGTAAGAGATCATCCCAGCTACCTTTAAAATCAAGGACACGCGCTCTCAATATGTCTTCTAGGGTCTGAATGGTCCTCTCTACTTGACCATCCTCCTGAGGGGGAAAGGTTGTACTGAGGTGAACTTGGGTACCAAGACCCCTCTAGAATACTTTCCAAAAGTGAGAGGTAAACAGTGTACCTCTATAAAAAATGATGGACAATGGAACACCATGCAACCTAACCAACTTTCTAAGGTAGAGCTTGGGATAATCCTCAGCTGAATAGAAAGTATGGACTGGTAGGAAATGGGTTGACTTGGTCATCCTACACAATGACCCAAATCGAATCATGCTAACGATGAGTCCGAGGCAAACCCATCACAAAATCCATGTTCACCTCATCCCACTTCCAAGTGGGGATACTAAACTCCTGTACAGAACCACTAGGCTTTTGGTGCTCAATCTTAACCTGTTGGCAAGTAGAGCACTTAACTACGAACTCTGCAATGTCCCTCTTCAACCCACTCCACCAATAGACTTCCCACAAATCGCAGTACATTTTAATGGCCCCTGGATGAATAGAGTAACGTGCACCATAAGCTTCAACAAGCATCCTCTATCTCAAGTCATCTACACACGGCACACATAGTCCACCCTGGCAACGCAACACACCATCTCCCCCTTGGTAGAAAACCTCTACTTTCTGATCTCTGACAGACTCCTTCAACCTAACCTAACTAGAACCCATATCCTATTTTTCTTTTACTTCGACAACCAAAGAGGATTTTGAACTATTTTGTACCTATACACTACCCTTCGGCTGAATCAACTAAATGAATGCCTAGTCTAGCAAGCTGATGAACTTCCTGAACTAGCTTCTTCTTTCCATCCTCAACATGAGTCACACTACCCATGACAATCTACTGAGGGCATCTGCCACTACATTGGCCTTGCCCGGATGATACAAAATACTCATGTCATAGTCTTTCAATAACTCTAATTGCCTCTTCTGGTGGAAGTTCAAATCTTTCTACGAGAATACATATTGCAAGCTCTTGTAGTCTGTAAACACATCAATATGCACCCCATACAAATAATGCCTCCAAATTTTCAAGGCAAACACAACAGATGCTAACTCAAGATCATAGGTAGGGTAATTTTTTTCATGGGGTTTAAGCTGTCTAGAGGCACAAGCTATGGCCTTATCTCTCTGCATCAAAACACAACCTAAACCAACTCTGAAAGCATCTCAATAAACAACAAACCCATCTAAACCATCTGGCAAGGTCAAAACTAAAGTTGAGGTGAGTCAAGTCTTCAACTCCTGGAAACTCTTCTCACAAGAATCTGACCACTGAAACTTGACTTTCTTCTGAGTTAATCTGTACATAGGGGATGCAATAGACAAAATCCTTCAACAAACCATCAATAATAGCCAGCCAAGCCCAAAAAACTCCTGATATCTGACAGAGAGATGGGTCTAGGCCAGTTTCTTACTGCTTCGATCTTCTGAGGATCAACTCTAATACTATCATCAGAAATGATGTGACCAATAAATACTACTGACTTTAGCTAAAATTCATACTTGCTGAATTTGACGAACAACTGATGGGCTCTAAGAGTATGTAATACTATTCTGAGGTGGTCTGCATAATCATTTTCGATACAGAAATAGACAAAAATATCATCGATGAAGACTATGATGAACATGTCCAAGAACTGCTTGAACATTTGGTTCATCAAGTCCATAAAGACTGCTGGGATATTTGTGAGACCAAAGGACATGACTAAAAACTCTAAGGGACCATACCGGGTTCAGAAAGCTATTTTGGAATGTCACATTCTCTTACTCTAAGTTGATGATAGCCGGATCTGAGGTCTACCTTAGAAAAGTAACTGGCACCCTGAAGTTGGTAGAACAAGTAATCTATTCTAGGAAGTGAGTATTTATTCTTGATTGTGACTTTGTTCAACTGACAGTAGTCAATGCACATGCTAAGGGAACCGTCTTTCTTATGCACGAATAGGACTGGTGCGCCCTACAGGGAAATGTTGGGCCTGATGAATCCCTTATCTAGGAGGTCTTTCAACTATTCTTTAATTTCTTTAAGTTCGGCTGGATCCATTCTGTATGGTAGAATAGAAATAGGCTGAGTATCTGGGAGAAGGTCTATTTCGAAGTCAATTTTTCTTTTGGGAGGAACTCCGAAAAGATCTTCGGGGAACACATTTGGAAATTTTATTGTTACCAAAACTGACTCAAGATTCGGAGTCTCAAAACTAAAGTCTTTGACTCGCACAAAATGATAGACACATCCCTTGGATATCATTCTTCTCTCTCTAAGGTATGAATTAAGTTGACCCCTAGGCGTTGTGGTACTACCTCTCCACACAAGGACTAGTTCGTTTGGGAATTGGAAGTAGACAATTCTATTTCTACAATCAACTGAGGCATTGCATGAATGAAGCCAATCCATATTGAGAATGACATCAAAATCTGTCATCTCTAGTTCTATAAGGTCTACTAATGTGATTTTCTGAAACACTGTACCTAGGCAGTTCCTATATACCCAATGGGCTACAATAAACTTACCCACTATAGTAAATACTGAGAAAAGCTCTATTAAGGTTTTGAGACTGACTCCAAAGTTGGTCTCTATATAAGGGGTTACAAAAGAAAGAGAAGATCCAGGGTCAAGCAAAGCATAAACAAGTAAATAAAAGACCTGCAATGTACCAGTAACCATATCAGGGGATCTTTCTTGATCCTTTTAGGACTGAAGTACATAGATCCTATTTGGGCGTTGCCCACTGGTGGCACTAGAAGCGGTACCCTGCTGAGATGGGCAACCGAACTGAGCTGGGTGACAATTATGCTGACTCTTCGGACCTGCCTGAGGACATTCTTTGATTCTATGACCTGGCTTGCTACACCCAAAACATACATTACTTCCAGCTCTGCAAACACCCTGATGGTTCCTACCACATTTCTGACAAAAAAGATTTGTTCGAGAGCACTGTTCACACTACCCTGAGACTTAGAGCCTGGCACCCTGTCCTTGTTGTCATTTCTGAATTTGGGCATTGGTGCACTAGCCAAAGAGAAAGCTGGGACTAAAGATTTCGGGCACAACTAAGGATGGTTACCACCCTCTGACTTCGACTGAGTGAAATTAAAGCTACCTGGTCTATCCCTTTTGCTCTCTCTCTCTCCTTAATCTTCTTCTACTCTATCTGTTGTGCATGTACCATCAACCTCACCAAGTTCATCTATTAACATCATGTTCCTACACTCCTTGGCTATACTATCAGATACCTCAGACATAAACTTGCTTATCCTGGACCTGTTATCAGCTACTACATGAGAAGCATAACTGGCTAGCAGAGTAAACTTGAGGGAATACCCTTTCACATTCATGTTGCCCTGTGTCAGATTAATCAACTCTAATACCTTAACCTCTCTCATCTCTAATGAGAAAAATCTATCTAAGAAGGCAGTATCAAACTCCTCCCATTCTATAAGTCCAGCCTCTACGCCCCTATTCCCTTTCCACTACTTAAACCAAGTATGAGCTATATCTTGAAACTGGTAAGCAGCTAATTCAGTACTCTAACTGGAAGTCACCCCCATAATATATGTTGCCTTCTGTACCATGACTAGGAATTCTTATGGATTCTCTTCAGACTTAAATCTCGAAAATAAAGGAGAATTCATTTGGGTGAAGTCTCAAATTCTGGCTACGGCAGTGTTGGCCACTGGGTTGGCCTGAATAGCAGTTGGCCGCATATTTTGGGTTGCAACTAAGTGAGCTATAATGGTGAATTCAACTCGAAACTCTGCGTAAGAAACATGCTTATTCAGGGGATCTTCTTAAACGGGCGGAGGTGCTGGCTGGTTTCCGTTTTTTCTTCAGTTTCTGGGAGGCATATTTTGTAAATGGAAGAAAAATTTGGATTAGATAGAGAGTTTAACTTGAGCGCCTGCTCATTTGCACGATATGAACACTGAAAGAAGGGAAATATTTCCTAAAATACCTTGTAGCCTCTTGCCTATAAGTATGGCGCGCTACACACCCATGCACAAGACTCTACTCGATGCGACTTTCAGACTCCCTAGGATGCTTTAAAACCTTAGGCTCTGATACCAAGTTTGTAACGACTCAGGAGTACACCCTGGACGTCACACGGTACTTACAGTCCTATTAGACTTCGAGCTAACCCATGAGCTGGTACCTGTTGTGATCATTGAATAAAACTGATAAAAACATATGTGGAAATTTAACTGAAATGCCATAAGGTTTTAATAACTGAAAATAATACTGAAATACAGTTTAAATCATCTGGAAATATGCTGATAAAACAACTAAAAATTGAGCAACTATATGAACTAGTCTGAAAGCCTCTAAACTGTCTGACTGTAGAATTGATGGGACAAGCCCCCAACTAATTCTGACTGACTAATTAATTGAACTACTGACATAACTGAACATAATATAACTCGTCCTTTAAGGAAGATGACTCAGCATGGCTGTTGTTGCTGATAGAATGAAAAATCTAAGTACGATCGGGAATCTGGGTGTCTGAACCTATGATATAAGACATCATAGCACAAGAAAAGAGTATACAATCAGTGCTTTTGAATGTACTGGTATGCTAAATGAGGTTAGGCTGGTATGCAGGGATTTATGTTCATGAGTAATAACTAATTAAATATATAGCATGGGATACTTAGTAAGAATGCATGAAAACTGTAAAGAATATGAATGCATGACCATGGATAAACAAGTTCTGAAGTCGCCTGAAATCTGAGATACTGAAATCTGATAGTTGAAAACTGGTAAACTATATGCTATGGTCAAGCAAGACTGAACTGAATTCTGAACTGATTACTGAAACTGAAACTGTGGGAGTTTTCTTCTAATCGACATGCCCCAATATAGTCTGATTGAGGTCCAACCTGTAATACCAGTTAGAAGGGTGTTAGTACTGTACCACAGGATACTAACAATGGATGGGTCAACCCTAATTTGGTAGGAAAACTCAAGAGATGTAAATAAGTATGTCAACCCTAGTCTGGAAGGAAAACATATTAACCTACGCTGGCTATGTAGTTATGTAACTCAAGGATTGTTACTAAGGGTTACACCCTAAGCTGGCAGGAATGCCCCTATCCCTGGGTTCGCTCGGTGTTGAATACTACTCCCAACTAAACCGACACTGATCACTAAACTGGGCTAGGCTTGACTGAATACACACTGAACATGTTAACTAACTAAGTAATACTACCATGATTCAACTGGGACCTTTCTATAACTACTGTAAACTAGGTAAGCAACTAAATTTTGGGTATCATAACCCACAAGACTCGATATCATTGACAATAGGACCATACCACAACTTTAAAACATATTAAACAGTCACAATTCAACTTTCACTCATTTAGTCATTTTATCAAATACTTGGAAGGCATAACCTTGTACATGGGAATGATCAGCATGCTAACATATCATGACTTCATCATTTAATTCACAAATTTAGGGGATTTAACATAACACTTGTATCAACCAACACACACATTAGTTTATTTCACATGAAATTCATATATCCCTAACTTAACACTTAAATTACAACACATACATGGACATAATGTGATTTAAGTGTGAAAGATGAGTGAGTTTTACCATTTCTAATCCTTAATTTAGTGTTTTTGGCTGTATTATGGTAGAAAAAAAGACTTAACTACCCCTTCTAGACCCGTAACTAATTAAATAAAATGCGGCCAGTAATGTTGTTGCCAATGGACGTGACCTAATCGCGTTAAGTCACTGGTTTGGTCATCCATACATACTTCAAGCATCTTTCGAAAAATCCAAAAGTCACCCGAAATGAACTATAGACAACCCTAATCATGAATTAACTTAGAAACTAACTTTTTGGGGTTGGGAAGGTCGATATTAAAACCATCAAAGTTTAGAGGCCAAAAATAAGACTAAGTCTTCAACAGTTAGCTAAATTTTTGAGGTCTTAGGCGTCTCATGTACACTTTATGAGCTAAATTAGATTAAGAATCATACGGGGTATTACAATATAATTCTCATCTTTCTCAATAAGAAAATTAATACTTTCATATACTCATAATTTAAGATCTTTCTGAAGTATCGCAATGCTGCAATCAAACGTCAAAACTATAATAGGGAACCTATTGTTCATCGAGTTGTATAGTTATTTCCTTGTTATAGTTGAGTCTTTGTATTTTGTTCCCAACAGTCTGCCTACGTTTGCTTATAGTTGTAATAGGTGTTGTAGTTTAACATCTCTTTGTAAATCATCAAAAGTTAGGTGATATTCCAAGCTAAAGTTAGCTTGAGGAGTCCAATTAGATTTAATTGGGTATGGAAGTAGTAGAGCTACTACTTGGTTTCCTTGTAATAGAGTTACTACTAGGAAATAAAGGATTAGGAGGTTAATCCTTTGAATCTGTATTCAAGAGGTTGCTTGAATATAGTGGAGCTTGAAATCCTGGAGGCAGGTCATGGTTTTTCTCCCTTGAGCAAGGAGTTTCCACGTAAAAATCCTGCGTCTTTATTTTTTTGTACTCCTGTACTTATTGTCTTATTTATCTCCTAGTTCTCGTTGCTTGTGTAATTCTGGGAACAGTTTCTTGAGTTGAGGAGCAACCCACCCCAACCTTTTATTTGGTATCAAAGAGTGGTATTTTGTAATAAGGCTAACACCTTGGAAAGATCCTAACAAATAAAGGCCTCACAAGCTACTTACACCTTATAAGTTAGTGAAGCAACTCACCTTGCAAAGAGATTTCTCAAAGCCTTGGATAGATTTGAATAATTGTCCAAAAGAGGGAAACAAAGGGTCACCGAGAAGTGTAGATGGAAAATTGAGGCTGACAAAATTACCAGTCAGGTGTTTGCAGCTCGGAGGAATGATTTATCAAGTGACTCAAATGAGTCTGAGAAAAAAAAAGGCATTCCCATCATGGCAATAGAAGAAGAGGTGTAAGTCTCTGATGCACTCCTTGCCTTGAAGGCAGACTCAGATAATAATGACAGTAGACCTACGACTATCCTGGAGGTCAAAATAAATATGAAGGACTACTCCCTTAACAAGATGAGATCTTTTTCCTCTACACTGATTAATTCCTTAAATAAGATAGCTGAAGACAAGAAGAATCTGAAAAACACTCTTGAAAGATATGAAGAAGAATTTATTGAGTTGAGTGTCCAAGTAACAAAACTCACAAGTGAAAAGAGAAAACTGAAGGATGATCTAAGCATGTGCAAAGAATAATTGGTTAAAGTAAGTGTTCAGGTAGCTGAGCTTTAAGCAACTTTCAAGAATATCTCATATAAAAATGATCTCCCAAGTAAACAGTTAAATGATCTTACCAAGCCAATGTCCAAAGAAAAGGTAGAAGTAACATACAGTTTCAGTTGGAACAAGAGTTAGTTGAAGCTAAATTTAATGTGTTTACCTCTCTTAAGAAGAACACCATTCTTAAAAGGGAATTGGCTAGAAATTGAGCTTGCAAAAACACTCATATGGACTTCTTCACCACAAGGACTTGAAATGTTAACCAATTAAGATCCAACCTGTTAGAATTGTTTAGAGACTCACTGTTAAGGTGAAGGTTCTATCTATGTTGTCAGGTACATAGAGGGCAAGGATGATCACTTAATCTCACAATGTAGAAAGGATGAAACCTCAAGAGAAATATGTTCATTTAAATAAACAAATTAGATAGATATGGGAAAACTCTCTGCTCCAAAAAAGGGGGATAAGAATATTACCCTACTGGACCAAGAAGAAGCTAATTTATCCTCTATCCTCCTATTGGGAACTTAGACTGAAATGGGTTCCCAGGACTAGTGACTAATTTGTGATGTAGGGCAATGCAAGGGGGAGCAACCAATACAAGAATAATTAGAGATGTCTACCCAGAACATATAACTAACATAATTAAAGAGTACCTCTTGTATCAGGCCCTAAAAGGAGGCAAAGTCTCTTCAGTATACTCTTGTGTTCCTCAAGAATGATTGTAGCAAACTGGTTGAGAAAGGGCTGAGGAGACATAACCTAGGTGTTTCAGAAGAATGGTGGCTACTTTCAAAGATTCTCCTTGGTGGCTATGAAATGATAAGCATGTATACTGGATGGACATTGACATATATGTATAATTCAGTATCATATATTTGCAGATATACATCCATGGCAAGAAAGAAAAACTATAGGAAAGAAAGAGTTATGAGACAGCGTAAAGTCATTGAAATATTATCCTTATTAAAGGAACTAGTTCCTAACCAGGTTAGTACCACTCACTATTCTTGAATAATGACTACTTAAATATTTAATGATTGTGCCATGTCACTTTCCCACCACTTTCAAAAGGAAGAGACCTGTCTTCTAGACTCATCAGTCTCATCCATCTATTTGGTTATAGCCTTTAATCTCAATCGTTCTCTTGTGTTGTAAATCCCAAAATCAAAATTAACGTCTCTCTCATTTTTAAGAAAAATCTTTCTCATCAAATCTCATCAGATCCCTAACGACTCAGAGATTCTGTTCCTCGTGTCATTCTTTGATACTTCTTCTACTAAAAGGAGGGGGAATTCTTTGTCAGCCATGCATAAAAAGGTAGGAGTTTCTAGCCAGACTAACTCTAGTACTAAATCTTTTCTTCCACCCGATCTCTATTTACCAGTTACTAAAATAACTAGCCTAGAGATCATTGAAGAAAGAGAAGTGCAAGATCAAAAAAATACAGTCAAAGTTATTTTGGCCGCTGAAAGAAAAATTGACATAAAAAGAGCAAAGAACGTTGCTAAGAACACGTTCAATGGTAGCAAGGGTAGTAAGATTGAGCACACGATTGTAAATTTAAGTGACTATGAGGGTGAGGGTTTTAACTCTGATTATGAGAAGTACATGACTAGTGATAGGGAAAACCAGAGAAAAAGAGATGATGGATCTGTAAAGAATGGAAAAAGGAAAGGGTTGTGTTACGATGCTGATAAGGAATTTAGTTGCAGCTCAAGTATGTCAAAAGGGGCAAGGGAAGAGGAAGAGACTCTTAAGCATCAAGATGTTTTAGGGAAACAAATTTTTGACCCAGTAGTAATAGAAGCGAGATACTTAGTCAATATGTTAAAATTTCAAAATTGGGACCACTTGCTCAAATTTGATGTATCCTATCTGTATGAAGAGGAGGTGCAAATATTTTATCAAAACCTGGAGATTTTTTCTAATTGTCTGTATATAACCTCTTTAGTGAATTGTATGAAAATAGATTTGGATGAAGAGATCCTCTCTGAAATCTTTTGTGTTCCAACTTTAGGGATCAAGTGCATAAAGTCGATGAAGGGGTATACTGAGTAATTAGAATTGTGTGGTGCATTTGATAAATCACACCCTGAAAGCTCTGACATAGGAGTTATCAAGAGAGATATTAAATTATTGTGTCATCTTGTGAGAAGTACACTGCTTTCCATGTATGATAAGGAGACCTCTCTGACTAGTACAAATCTGTTTCTAATATAGATGATGTTTAAATATAAAAAGGTTAATCTCCTAGACTTTGTTATTGGGTATTTGAGCACTTTCATCAATGTCAACGCTAAAAGGCATGGACTAACTTATGGGTTCTGGATGGATAGAACGTGTGCTTACTTCAACATTGAGTGTAGGAAAATGAATACTGACTTAGTAAAGGGAATATATGAAATCTCAGCACATAAGATAAATGAATGCCTTCTCGATATAAGTGATAGAGAGCCCACGTCTCTAGTGTCTGATTTTACGGATGAACAAAATCGGTTGAAGAAAGAAATAGAGACGTTAACTGATTTGTTTGCCCTGCGAGATGCAAAAATAAGTGTGTTGAAGGTTGCTTTAGCATATAAAAAGTAAAGAGGAAAACAAATTCAAGAAAAAAAGTGTGTGTTGCAAAGTGATACCCTACAGAAAAGGTTGGGGGAGTCCGAAACTAAGAATATTCATCTAAAATCTCTTCCTTGAAATCATATCCTATCTGGTTCCCTCCTCCTTCTTCCTAGTTATCTCTTTACTTCCCCCACCTGTTCTTGTTTCTAGTGAATGCCTGGCACAATTGTTTTTAAATATTTTATAGTTATTATTTTTGTATGTAGTTTATGGTACTATTTGATGCTTGAATGAATGAGTTCTCTTTGTGGTGTTACTTCTCCTGTTTATATCTGATTCTCTCTCGCTCATATCAATGTTGCCTCAATGGTCATAAATTAACATGTATGACTTATCTATGTATGGTTTACTGTCTAACCTTTTCGATAGTGTCAAAAGGGGAAAAACTTAATGTGTGGATTGTATTTGTAGATAGAGATAGTATGTTGATATAGATATGTTGTTGTAGATTATGTAGTATATCATGTATTATACATAATGCCAGTCATGGTGTTGTGCATATATGTTTGGTATGCTATGTAGATATGTAGTCTGTGAGTTGTTCTGATAAGGATAGGGGTTCTCTCATTCAGGAGAAACTTAAATGCTCATTGATAGGGGGAATAAAGTGGAGAATGTTTGTATTCTTATAGGCATCAGTGATAGGGGGAATTAGTTGGGCAAAATTGGTCTGGTATATGGTCTCGTGGCTTATGTCGTGTTGCTGAAGTATAGGTTGTGTTGTGTAGAAATTGATTGAAGATGCTAAGTATATTGATCTGATTGTATGGGTTTGTCATCATAAAAAGGGGGGAAATTGTTAAGTCCTTAGTTTTGATGATTGACAAATTCATAGTTTAGGACTTGTTCCCTGAAGCTTTTGTTGTGATGACAAAAGCCTCTGCGCATTAAGGAACAGGTTAGGCTCACCTGTCGTTGTCACACTCAACTTTCCAGCTGACACATAGTATAAAAGTTGGTGAAAAGTTGTTTCCACCTTTTTACCTTAAACAATGAGAATGCTTTTAGGTTTTCTTTGTGTCACAACATATAATGCTCATCTTTCTCAACAATAAAACCAGCACTTTCATATACTCATAGTTAAAGATCTTTTTAAAGTATCGCAGTGTTGTAATCAAAGGTTGGAACTATAATAGGGAACCTGTTGTTCGTCGAGTTGTATCTTTATTTCCTTGTTATAGTTGAGTCTTTGTAATGTTCCTAACAGTCAGCCTATGTTTGTTTATGATTGTAGTAGGTGTTGTAGTGTAATGTCTCTCTGTAAATCATCTAGAGTTAGGTGATTTTTGAAGCTAGAGTTATCCAGAGGAGTCCAGTTAGAGTTAGTTGGAGGTGGAAGCAGTAGAGTTACTACTTGGTTTCCTTATAATAGAGTTATTGCTAGAAAACAAAGGATTAAGAGGTTAATCCTTGGAGTCTGTATTCAAGAAGTTGCTTGAATATAGTGGATCTTGAAATCCTGGAGGCCGGTCATGATTTTTCTCCCTTGAGCATGGAATTTTAATGTAAAAATTTTGTGCCTTTATTTTTCTGTACTCCTGCACTTATTGTCTTATTTATCTCCTAGTTCTCGTTGCTTGTGTAATTCTGGGAACAGTTCCCTGAGTTGAGGAGCAACCCACCCCAACCCTTCATACCAGCAAAATACCACTCCTCTTTGCTTCAATTCTCATAAAAAAAAATCACCACAACTTCAAACGACCCTTTTCCACTTTATTTTTGCTTTCTTTTCTCTTCTCTCTCATTTTCTGCCTTGCTAGGTCCTGCACATACAACCATTGCATCGAAAATTTATAAAGTCGTCATTTTTTTATGAATGTTGCAAAATTTAATGGTACAGGTGGAGATCTGGTCAGATCTGGTCATAAACGTTTATTTCATCTATTTGGAGAATTTTACGAAATCTATGTATCTGGTGGATCAAATTTTCATGTTGTTGATACACAGGCTAATTTATCTGACTAAAACTATGTATTAGACTGATGTTAATGTTACTGATACAAAAACAAATTTTGTTCATGATACATTATGCGTGAGATGTTACTGAATTGGTTGGAATTTATCGAAGTCGCAATGTATTCGGACGATAATGATGTATCCACGTAAAATTATTTCAATATATTTAGTAATATTGGTTGATATATCCATGTAAAATTAAATAATGTATCTAAAGAATATTGAAAGAATGTGATGCGTCCGTGTGTACTAGATCATAAATTTTTAGTAATAATGAAAAGAGTTGGAATGGGGAGTAATTAACTTAAAAAGGGTCAGATATATGTTGTATTTACTTACAAGGAAAAATTACATTATATGTTTTTACTATTACAAGTTTAGGTGTACACGTCTTGCGCGTGTACCTCACTTTAATGAGTTCAATCATTAATCTAAATAGGATATTTATTTAAATAATAAAGATGAATATAATAATTAAATTTAATATCTTTTGAGTATGTAAAGATGAAAAATTTATTTATTTAACCTAATCTTTACCAAAAATATTTTTAAAAGTCGATTGACATTCATCTACTATATGTAAATTACAACAAAACAATACAATGATAGAGACATCAAAATAATACAATTAAATCTAATCTTTATACACAATTTTTTTTTAAAGTCGTCCGGTATTCATCTACCACCTATAAACAATAACAAAATAATACAATAATAGAGATATCAAAATAATACAACTAAACCTCACCTTTACATAAAAAAAATTCTCAAAGCCGACCAACATTTATCTATCACCTGTAAACTGCAACAAAATAATACGATAAAAGTGATATCAAAATAATACAATTAAACTTAAACTTTACACACAAAAATTTCTCAAAGCCAATCGAGATTCATCTACGAACTATAAACTACCACAAAATAATAAACTAATAGAGATATTATGATAATACAATTAAACCTAACCTTTACCTAAAAAAAAAAAATTTAAGCCGACCCACATTCATCTAACATCGGTAAATTAAAATAAAATAATAAGATAATAAAGATATCAAAATAATAAAATTAAACCTAACCCTTACACAAGAAATTCTTCAAAGCCAACCGACATTCATCTACGATCTGTAAACTATAAAAAAATATATAATAGTGATCACAATTCGATTTTGATCCAACTAATTCTTGTCTGAGCGGAAATTTTGAATTTTGATAAAACTATATATGTATATATATATATATATATATATATATATATATACACACACACATGTTGAATTCTATTATGCTGATAAAAACAGTGAAGAAGTTGAGGGTTAGAAAATCAAACATGACGTACATCTCATCTCGATATTTATAGAAGTATTTTCTTAATAGAGGCCTATTTTTGGAGTATTTTTCTAATTGAACAGTAGAAAGGAAAATATTAATTAATTCTCCTACTATATATTTTTATGAGTTTCATATATTTTAGAAAGTCTAGTAGAAATAAAAATATTAATTAATTCTCCTACCATATATTTTAGGAGTCTCGTATATTTTAAAAAGTCTAGTTAATATAATAAAAAATAATTAAATAATAAATTTAAAAAATAATAAAAAGACAGTTTTATCTAAAGAAGAGTCTTGCAAAGAGTTCAAATCACTTTTCTAAGTGTAAACACACTTTTAATATATTATAGATGTTATGAAATATAAACAAAGAACAACAAGAATAAATAGAGAGAGAAGAAGAGATGCTTCTTTATTTCTCTTGAAGGATGCGAGATCATAAAATTGAGGATACAATGAATAAAACTCCTCTATTTATAGGGGAAAATACTCCTAGTTTCTGACTAAAAGACAGATACTTCAAGTCCTGATAGATATCAACTAGATCTTGATAGATCTTATTAGATCTTATCTATATAGACATTCACTATAATATAAAAACATATATAACACTCCCCTTAAATGTTTAATTGATAGATAATGTGCCTCATTAAAATCTTACTAAAAAAATCAAGTGGAAAAAAAATCTAGAGAAGAAAAAAGAGTACACATCTCTAACAATACACATTTCGGTTGTCTCATTAAAAACCTTACAAGGAAAACCCAGTGGGACAAAACCTTGAAAGGGAAAAAGAGTACAAAGCGTATTTGCTCCCCTTGATGAGAATATCAATGAACTTTTGCATCTCGATCTTGTGCACCATCTTCTTGAAAGTTGCAGTTGGAAGAGACTTGGTGAATAAATCAGCCACATTGCCACTTGAACGAATCTGTTGCACGTTAATATCACCATTTTTTTAGAGCTCATGTATAGAAATGCTTTGAGGAAGTGTGTTTCATTCCATCTCCTTTTGTGAATCCCCTCTTAAGATGTGTCATGCATGTTGCATTATCCCCGTATAAAATTCTGGGTACATTATCACATTTCAAATCATATTTTTCTCAAACGAGATGTATTGTGGACCTTAACCACACACATTCTTGGCTTGCTTTATGAATAGCTATAATCTCAGCAAGGTTCGATGAAGTGACTAGATAGACTATTTTGTATATCTTCAAGATATGATAGTATTTCCACATGTGAACACATTGTATGTTTGATATCGAGATTTATGCGGGTTAAATAAATACCCAGCATCAGCATAAGTAACAAGATCCGAACTGCACTTTAGAATAAAATAAGCTCATGTCTTTAATCCCATTTTGATGTTTCCTCGTAGGAGGAGAAATATATCTTGCAAATAAATTGACTGAAAAGGCTATATCAGGCCTTATAGTATTTGCAAGACACATTAGTGTTGTGCATCAACAACACTAAGATATGGTACTTCATATTTCTCATTTCAGCAAATAATCTATTGCTTTTGAAAACTCTTCAAGAGTTTCAATAATATTCAAACCATTAATTTATCTCTTATAAGGACAATAAACAAGTTTCCCAGAAACTATATATGCTCCAGGCATTTTGAATCCTTTAGAAATTTTCATATGGATTTTTGTCAAGTGACAATATCCAACATTTAGTGTGTGGCATCTTCAGTGTTTGGACTGCAAATCAAGTAAGTTTCATGCTTACCAAGATGCATCCTTTTACGCCACTTGATAAATATTTCTACGTCAGCATGCTTAAATAAACATAGAATTCAGATCCTCGAAATCTCTTACAATATTGCTCCAATATTGTATCAAAGATATTAATGATATATCATTTCGTATTGATTCACAATGTGACATAATATTTTGAGATCTCATCACTTCATTATTTTTAGGTACCTAAACCTCTCATAAGGTTTCATGAAGTGTTATGTCGTAGGCTCTTCAAGAGAACATTGTCTTCTTATTATGATTGTTTGCTCCTTATCCTTTTCAAGGATTATTTCATTTGGAATCGATTGGTCTACCACGCTTCACGCATGCATAGACTTTGTCCTTCAGGGACACAAAAAAGGAGCACTTGCAGCTTAAATATGAGATACTTTCGACATTTGACTTGAATTATCTTTTGAATGAGGATCTGATGATAATTCTTAACATATTTCATAGTTGCTTATAATCTCCCCCTTATGTTAGGAAAACTAACATACATCCTCCATCTTCTTTAAGGAATCCATCTGTGTGCATCATGGTATATTTATTAATTATATACCGTACCTCAAAACTATTAGGTAGATAATATGTGGTTTCTGACTTAGAACCAACTTTAAGGGGGAATTAATCATAATTTATTGGTTTGATTTATACAAGTACTTTTGTATATAATATTTCATATTTCAAACCAACACATGAAGATTTGTTCTCGTTAGTAATGGTTTAGCTATTTATTGAAGGCATGCAATGCTAAACCACGATCATCAAGATGAATTATCTTGATTACACAATCTGAAAATTATGCTCTTAACTCAATTTTATTGAGCAGCAACTTTATGAATATCAAACTACAGGTTGACAATAAACATACAAGTGATCATCTTATATCGATGCATCTTAATAGATCACATGACAGGTGAACGGGCACATATTCACCTTTTTATACTTTTCAGATTTTAAGGGATTCAATCCCAAAATTAGTTGGTCCAACCAACTTATCGTGAGAACAAGCAACATTAAAAGTAATAAGGAATTTTCTAATGCTTCATTATATGGTAAATACTCCGTATGCACATCTTTGGAATGTCGATCGTTCATGTTAATTTATGAATTTTTATTCTAGCAAACTTCAAGTTTATCATGACATGCACCTTTTACTTTAGTAAATTTCAGATTTACTATTAAATGAATAAATTTTAGATTTACTACTTTAGAAGTAGATTTTAAAACAACTCTTCACGGTTATTCTGCCTCTTTCGGAGGTGAGTTGTGATACCATCACAATCATGTGCACATTTATATTGAAACAATCGAAATCCTCATTCTCAGGAATGGAATATAATCGTGCCCTAAGTCTATCAAATTTTGATAGCTTATAACCTCTTTCATGATATTGCTACTTCAGGAGCAAATCGAGGCATAAATATGATAGAGAGAATTTCTCTATATTGCTACCACATTCACTTCAAGAATAGAGCAAATTGTCATCTTTTAGACTTATTATATATTGTTACCACATTCACTTCTTGGAATGGAGCATATTCAATGGACAAGTTTCATAACTTTTCATCAAAAACATATTATTTTGCCTTAGTCATCATAATAGCATCAATATGGTGCATTGAGATTCAAACTCAACGTCTCACTCATATAAAAACGTCTTAGACATAAATCAATGGGACTTGAACCCAACATACTATCATCCCTTTTGATAATATTATTCTTGAGGAATAAATTTAAAACATAAATGGTTCCAAATCAATTAGTTTTCCTCAAATCTAACAATAGTTATATTATTAGTAGCAAAAGACAGATAACATAAAGAATTACTAACCTTGAAATTACCTTTAGATTTATAATCTCACAAATTTATAATCTCACCTTATTTGGCAGAGTCTCATGCTGATAAGTCTCGTGCTGATAACGTGTTATGAAATATGTTGATAACGTGTTATGAAATATAAAAAAAAAACAAGAATAAATAGAGAGAGAAGAAGACATGGTTCTCTGTTTCTCTTGAGGGATGCGAGATCATAAGATTGAGGATACAATGAACAAAATCCCTTTATTTATAGGGGAAAATACTCCTAGTTTGTGACTAAAAGACAGATACTTCAAATCCTGATAGATATCAAATAGATAGATCTTATTTGATCTTATCTATATAGACCTTCACTATAATATAAATACATTTATAACAATAGATAATTATATGATTATTTATGAGATTTAGGCTCTAATTCGAAAGCGTAATAGGAGATAATTATGTAATTTTAATGAAAGAATTATAATGTAACATATTAACATTATATTTAGAAACTTCTTTAAATTAGGGATTAATTCCAAGAAATTAAGTTTTCTACAAACAGAATCAGATTTATGGACACATAACCTGTGTTATAATTTCCAAAAATCCCATGTTATAATTATCCAAATAGAGAAACATAATCTTAATTATCCTAATAGATTAACATAATCATAACGTTGAATTAAGTTATAAATGCAAAAATACGTTTTTTCTAACTTAGTCAAGTGTAATTTATTAGATTGTTGACCCATAGAATATTCTTTCCTTACAGTGTTAAGTATCTTCCACTTCCACGCTCTAAAAGAACGCGTGTCATCACTCGCCATACTTGTTTTAGTTTTGCCCCCAATTTTCTCCAAATTTGACCTCTCTTCACTCTATTTCTCTCTTACTTCATGTACAAGTATAAGTGTGTATATATATATATATACATACATTTCTTCGAAGTTCACTTTTGAGCTTTACCTTTTTCTTCGGACTTTTCTGTTTTGTCTGTTCATTGGACGGACTGATCGGTGTGTTTCCTTTTTTTCAAAAAATTTCTGTGTTGTTATGCTCTCTCACATGCATGAATTTTTTCTGTGGTGTTTGCTTTTATACTTCGTTTGCATTCTTAGAATTTAATTTGGTAATGAGTTCAGAATGTAACTCAATTGATTCAAGAGTGAGGTGTAGTTGTTCTTGATGGGTCATGAAAAGAGAGAAAAAAGTGTGTGTGTGTGTGGTGGTGGGGTTGGGGATAGGGGGTATGGATACAGCAGCAACAACAATATACCCTGTGTAATCTGACAAGTGGGGTTTCGGGAGGGTAGGATGTACATAGAGCTTACCGCTACCTACATTGTAAGGTGGTGGGGCGTTACAACAAGTTTTGAAATTTGTGTAGTTTGGTTTCCAGAAGATTGAGTTTCATGGGGGGGGGGGGGGCGGAGGAATCAAAATTCGAGGTTGTCCAGCAATTCACCGGGTGTTTTTTCGGCTTGGTGAGGTGAGGTGATTGGGAGGTAGGGCAAATGGATTAACATAAAATAAGGATATGCAGTCAGACCTCCCTATAGCGTCATTGTACTATCACGAGCAACTCTTTTAGAGCGAATTGTTCATGTTATGTTGTATTATACGTTCTCTACAACACCCAGACCCCACTTGTGTAATGTGGGATTACACTGGGTATGTTGTTGTCTCTGTAAGCATTTGAAAGTGACGCCGGTATAGAGACGTTTGACTATACTATTCGTAAGTTATATACATTGGAAGTATGAAGTTCTGAAGTGTCAACGTTTTCTGTTGTAGCATGACATGCTCATTTTTTTAGGTTAAGAATGCGCCCATATTATAGATAGTTATGAGTTATCCTTAATTGGATTATAAGCATTATTTTCCTTTATCCGGAAGTTTTAATTCCTAAATTCTCTTGCTTGAATTTGACCGGTACAATTGCTTTGATAAGATGATTTGATGATATATTGTAGTGAAGCTGGTTGCTAGGCGCTAGTCTAATCGCATTTTTACTCCTTGGCCTCCATTCTTCAGTAAATGGGCTGTCTTCATTCTACGGCAACAAAGAAGTTCCCTGGACACGAAGATCCTGTAGCCCTTGCATCTCAAACAGCCTGTAAGTTATTAATTGACCTCCTTCAATTGTGATTTTAGTCTGCACGTTTAATTTAAGTTTGCCTCTTCATTTAAGAGGTTTGTGATGAACAAACTGACAAAAGTTAATGGAAGTCAAAAGCAATGACCTTCGATTTTGAATTCCTTGTTAGCATGTGGAAAATGAGCCGGTTGAGTTGAATTTGGGCCGGTTGAAAACGAGTTAGAATAAAAACAAGCAACTATTATTGTTAACTTAAGATATGTGAATACTTATTACCAGAAAAGTGTTAATTTCGTTATGCAACTTATGAAGACATTAAGGACATCCTCTTCATGTTCTTCCACCATTATGTCTCTTACAGATCATGGTTCAAAACCTGATTATACTAAGTATCGCACAATGTGTGCTTCTTCCATTATTTCCCTACGGAGCACATCTATATATGACACCTTGGCGGTCATTAACCTTAAACACCCCATCATTACCAATGAAGAAAGTCGTTATATCACCACTATAAACACCCTCTTAGAGTTTAATTGAGTAATAGCTTCTCCTTGTTTAGCGTGTACTTGCTCTACTAAAGATGACATTGGCTAATTTGTAAGTTGTCAGCTCCCCATCATTAGCTTTATCAAGACTATCCCTTGATTTGCCAACTTTTGGACATCTGCAACTAATTTGATGGCCTTTCAATCACTTTCAGGTGAATTAAGCTCCCCGTAGATTTTCTGCAAGACGTCACTAACCACACCACCAACTCTAAATAAGATTTGAGTCTTACCTATATTTTACCCATACTTATCCATATTCATATGGGTCAAATAAGGGCTTCAACCCATATTTTATTCATTAAAAATATCACTCATCCAACCCATTAAAATATGGACGTGTAAACAAAATATGGGCTTATTTTGCTGCACTATGGCTGATGCATTTCAGTGTTTATGGTTTCTATTATATAGTTAGCCTCTTAGTGTTGGATGGAGTACTTCTGTTTACTTCTATCTTAAAGATGTGAAAGTATAGCTTGAGACCTCTTTTCTTGGGCAAGATGAGATGGACATATCTAAAATTTTAGCTTTGATGACGTGGAAACAGATAGAAGAAAAACAGATTAATAGAAAAGTACCATGAAACATAACAAGAATTTGGAGTGAAATTTTATGTTAGAACTTAGACCACATTCAAAACAGAATTTTTAAGTTACGCTAAAACTAGCACCGAAAGCTTCTAGGTTTGCAACAATTTGGTCTTGATCTGGACAGTTGGGTGCTTTGAATTATTCTTACGATATATTCGATCTATTATCTTTTTAAGTGCCATAAGCGGGAGAAGTAAGACATTGACCTGATGTAGTTCCAAACTGTATGTCTATCATTTGGTTATCCATCGTAGCGGAACTATTTTAGCTGCTTACACATCCTCTCAAATCCCAAAGCATAGTTGACATTTTCTTCCCTACTACCCACCTCCCCCTTTTGCATGCCCTTGCTTATATGTTTTCCTCTGTGTTATTTTCCTCTTTTGCAGTTAGTGTAAGCGAAGTTGAAGCATTATTTGAGCTGTTCAAGAATATTAGCAGTTCGGTAATTGATGATGGGCTAATAAGCAAGGTAGTCTTCTGTTATCTGCCCAAACATAGTCTCTGGGTGTCAATATGGGGTTGTGACTTCGTGCTGCATCATCCCAGATGGATGGTGTATGAGTTTATTGCAATACTAGACTAAGTTCTGCGTCTTTCATCATCAGCTTGCATTTTTATGAGTTCCCTTTTTCTCCCTTTGAACTTTAGTTGAAGTTTTATGGTAGTTTTCGGGCCACTTAAATGATGGAAAGGAATAGAAAAAAGAAGTCTTACTGGATGTATGTTGAATCATGGCATTTGGTAGGCATTGGAAAAACTTTCCTTGACACAGCTAGAACAGAATTATAATTATCTTTTCTGATGGTTGCTATATCATGAGATGAAATAATAATTTTTAAGAGAGTGAAAATGTTATTTCTGTGAGATATTTAGTGGAGGTCGCTCTTTCACATAAACTGACTGCATAGATAGTCGAAGCTATGCTTTATTGCTGTATCAATTTGGTGCAGTCTATTGTCTTTGGAGACTCTATCTCATCCTCGATTTTCTTTTCATTTTCAATTTCTGATAATGAAACAGAATATCAACAGTTTCCTGGTCAAATTGTGCTGCAGCAACTTCTGAAGATGTATTATGGGATAATATTATTTTCCTTAAGAAAAGTACTTGTTTTTGTTTTTTCTTATGCTTGTGAAAATCATGTTTGAGATGCAGGAAGAATTTCAGTTGGCTTTATTCAAGAACAGAAAGAAAGAAAACCTTTTTGCAAATCGGGTACGTGTTGCTTTGATATGAAGCATGTTGTTTTTACCCTGGTTGATATTATGCTGGTTTTTGTAACTGAAAGCTTGAGTATGCTCCAATAATTTCTGTAAGTAAAATTATTACCATAGAGGTTATAGTTAATATATTGTGTTGGAAGACACCTATAGTGGTTCATTAAAATCTGGATTATGTTGCAGAATGTGATGACTTGAGAATTAGCTTTTTTAATGTGAAAAGCTCAGAAATATTTTTTAAATGTGGTATGAATATATTAATTTGCCTTTTGAACTTTTTGTATGCAGATTTTTGATCTCTTTGATGTAAAGCAAAAAGGAGTTATTGATTTTGGAGATTTTGTTAGGGCACTTAATGTTTTCCATCCAAATGCCCCACAAGAAGAGAAGATCGATTGTAAGTGAAACAAATGATAAATACAACTGTTTAGTTCTTCTTTTATGTTTCAATTTGATGCTTAACTGGCACACGAAGAGGCACATTGAAGCTCCATCCTTCTGCCATTGCAGTTTCATTTAGGCTTTATGATATGGATGGCACGGGGTTCATCGAGAGGCAAGAGGTATGCTATTCTAGTTAGTTTGTCATCATGCTGTATTTGAAGATCATCTATAAAAGTGTCTTGCTATGTTTGGCTTGTTGAAGAATTGGAGTCTGTCACATCCTCAAGAAATAGATAAAGAAAGGGGAGTCTATGTAACCTGGCGTCTTGGCTGCTTGCTTTGTTTGACTAAATGCTGTTTTATCTTTGAACAAATTAAGATCCCTTTCCTTCATCATTCTGTGGAGAGCGATTAGTATTGCCCAATATGGCAGCTATTGTTATTTGAAAATCACACGTGTTTTAAGAATGATCAACGTGTGTAACTTGGAGAGAGGAGTTCAGAATGTGATTTTATCTCTGTCTCATTGGCCAGTGGTCACTAGATCAGAGGGATTTCTCTTCTTTCTAGATGTTTGAGACCATGCACTTTTCACTCTGCTGCTGTTAGTGTATTAGCGGTTCTTTTTTTCCTTATTGCTATAACTTATAATTTCACAGAGGACTTGGAGGGAGGCATTCTAATTTCCAGGCATTTGTCGCACTTCAACTGTACTTCATTTGTTGTCTGTGTGCTCTTTACATACTGTGGCTTCCACCCCTTTACTCAAGTTCTTAGCAGCCATCTTGAAAGCTGGAGGAAGCAGTCATTTGATATTTGTTTGTTTTCCCCTGTTGGGTTCAAAGCATTAACTGAGTGTATCACATTTTTAGATCATGCTTTTATTGATATGGTATCTATCCAATATATTTGCAGGCTTCTTCACTATTTGTGGTTTTGACAGGTTAAGCAAATGTTGATTGCACTTTTAGGTGAGTCTGAGATGAAGTTGGCTGATGAGACTGTTGAGATAATACTTGATAAGGTAGTTTACAGATAATGACCAATTTAACTTTCCATTCTCGCAATACATAACATTGGTACCTCTGCTTCTCTATATGATAAGATGTTACTGGAACCAACGCATTTTGTTTGCAATTTTGTATCACTGTAAATATATGGTTGGCTTCATGGTCAACCAAGTATAGAATACTCTGAAATCACTTACAAAAGATATTACTCTTTTGCACTCCTAATAGTCGAGTCCAGTATAATTTTTAGTAACTAATCAATGTATTTCAATGTGTAGACATTTTTGGAGGCAGACTTAAATCAGGATGGAAAGATTGACAAATCTGAATGGCACAACTTTGTAGACCGAAATCCTTCACTATTAAGGATAATGACTCTTTCGTATCTAAGGTATCAAGTTTTGATATCAATTTGTGGTGAACATAAATATATTAGACATAGGATGTTGTTGTCTGATGAGATATTCTATTTTCTTGATGCAGGGATATAACTACTGCTTTCCCGAGCTTCGTATTTCATTCTGAAGTGGATGAAGTTGCTACCCAACTATAAAATATAGTTGAGGTCGATTTTCTCTCATTCTGCTATTGATGCACCTAAGTTTTGTTGGGGGAGCATCAAGTTTACCTTGCTCAAAAAAAAAAAAAAGGTTCTGTTGGGGGAGTCGGAGCTTTTTTTCAGAATGTTGAAAAACTAAAGACGATTAAAATGGTAACAGTGGTGATTGAATCAAGAGGTTAAGCTAGCCTCCCGTTATGCATTGATTTTGTTGGCAATATTCTGCCGCTTAATGGTGAGCAGGATAGTGAGATTACAATTCAATCAGTTATTGCTTACTGTTTTTGTCTGTTTTGAGTTGGTAAATTTTGCATAGCATCCTTGCAAGCATTAACTGTGTAAAGGATTTTTTTTTTTTTTAACATGCCATGTTAAGTCTTTTTTGGCAAATTTCATTGTCATTTAAATCATTTACCAATTAACGTTTACGATAGAGATTTACATATATGCACCCCAGGTGTGACCTATTGATCAATAAAGTGAGTTGAGAATCTGAGGTCGCAAGTTCATTTTCTAGCACAAACTAAAAAACACTGGTGATTCTTCCTATTTGTCCTAGCCTTGGTGGACAGAGTTACCTGATATCTGTTGTTGGTGGGAGGTATTCCGTAGATTAGTCGTGATGAGCGAAAGATGGTCCGGACGTCACAGTTATAAAAAAGTATGAGATTTGCGTGTACGGTAAATGAGCTGTGTGTAAATATTTTTTAGATTGGCGGTGCATACAATTTTAACGTAAGTGGTCAACCATATTTCATGCTCAACTGAAATCCAGCCATGAAAAAATATGTAAAAGACAATTCTTTCCCTAAGACTTCTCTTGACCACTACATTCCCATTCTTTCTTTCTTCTTCTCATCATTCTTTCCTTTTTCTAATATCAAGTTGATCCACTTTCTTTCTCCACCTATTGACCTGCCACCCCACCATTATTCTGGTGAGAGGAAGCAGGTTCTTTCTCCAATCAACCATGGCTTTGCCATGGATTCTTCTCCTCTTGTTTTCATCGTTTGCCTTCATTCCATTCACCCAATCAGCCCTCACATTGGACTACTATGCCAAGACATGTCCTAAATTTGATCAGATAGTTTCCGAGATTGTCCA
The DNA here is from genome assembly GCA_030864215.1 of Capsicum pubescens. NCBI lineage: Eukaryota > Viridiplantae > Streptophyta > Magnoliopsida > Solanales > Solanaceae > Capsicum > Capsicum pubescens. The sequence continues at coordinate 69,482,149 of CM061543.1, read as the reverse complement.
TCAAAAACAAAAAGACTTCACCGTCACCGCTGCTGCTACCCTACGCGTTTTCTTCCATGACTGTGCTGTGGATGGTTGTGATGCCTCCGTCCTCATCAAGCCAAATTCCTTCACCAAACCCGAGCTTGAACACGACATCAACCACTCCCTTGCGGGTGATGCGTTCGATCTTGTTTCACGTATCAAGACCGCCCTCGAGCTCTCCTGCCCTGGTATTGTATCTTGTGCAGACATCCTTGCCTCAGCCACGAGGAATCTCATCGTCATGATCGGTGGACCCAACTATAAAGTCCCTCTAGGTCGAAAGGACGGTCTTGTTTCCCAAGCTACAAGTGTAGAAGGGAAACTATCACGTGCAAATGAGACAATGGATCAAATGATACAAAAGATGCAAGGTCTAGGGATCAACGTCCAAGAAATGGTTGCATTAGTTGGAGGTGGACATAGTATTGGATTTGGGCATTGCAAGGAGTTTGCTAATCGTATTTTTGGCAAACCCGATCCAACGATGAACCCAAAATTAGCAGAGAGACTCAGAGGAATGTGCGCGAATTACACCAGTAACACGGACATGTCAGCGTTTCTTGATGTGATAACCCCTGGCACATTTGACAACATGTTGTTCAAGAATTTGATGAAGGGTTTAGGAGTTCTTGGTTCTGATCAATTGCTCTTGAGTGATCCAAGAACAAGGCCATTTGTTGAGAAATATGCAAATGATAGCGTGGCTTTCTCTGCTGATTTTGCTCGTGCCATGGAGAAGCTTAACGTTTATCAGGTTAAAACTGACAATCAAGGAGAAGTGAGGAGGAGATGCGATGCAGTTAACAATGCTCCGCACATGAAAAATTAGAGCCAAGGAGAAATAAAGTGTTATGAGTTCTTAATTGTAACGATAATGTGCATATGTTTGTGTTTACGATATTTTTCTTTAAACATAAATGAATATGAAAGATCATCTTATTGGTCCTAATTTGATATGGCATTATGGAAATTTTGCAGGATCAATCAATAAGGGGGTCATATGTGGTCCGCTGTTTTGTTGAGATTATAAACAAATCATGACAATTAACAAAGTAAATTAAAAATCATTTAAGAAATGCTTTATTAAAATTTACCTTTGGAACCAGTTCGGTGGTGACCGAGTTGATTAAGGAATTTTCCAAATGGGGTCCCTAGGTTTGATATCACTTGCATGTGTTATATCGGTCGATTTCATCGCACGGAATTTGCGATTTATTAGTTTATCGGCTATTACACTAGAATGAAGTTTACCCAAAAGCACCCGAAAGGTAGTGGCTGTTCCCTTGTTGCCAAAAAAAAAAAGTTCACTTTTGGAGTAACTCCTATTAAACGAGGTAGATCGGAGAAATATTAAAAGGAAGTGAAGGCATGATATGGAGCGGTTACAGTATACGGAGGACATGATCCTTGATAGAAAGGTGTGGAGGATGCGAATTAGGGTAGAGGGTTAGTGGGGAGTGTTTCCGTATTAGTAGGGAGGAGTGCTTTATTTGTATTTGTGCCCGTAGTTTCTTATTTGTAGTGTTTTAATGATGTTAGTGATCTCGAATAGATAATTTATAGTATTACTCTGTCGGTGCCTTATTTTTTTACTATCTAGCGATGTGTTATCCCATTTTGTTGTTTATGTTTTTTATTTGTTATTATAATATTATGATACAATAAAATTTAAGTAACAGCCAAAACGAATATTATATTAAAACCAACAAGATAATATAATGTAAGGGTGTCTAACGGGCCGGGCCGGGCCAACCCGGAACCGGCCCTCCCATTTTACCCGGGTTACGGGCAGGTTTGGGGTTAACCGGGCCGGGCCGGGCCGGGCCAAACAGTAAAAAAATTAAAACCCACCCGAACCCGGCCCACTTAACCCAATCCGGTCAAACCCACCAAGACCTGGTCAAACCCGGTTAAAAACCGGTCAAACCCGTTTAAAAAATAAATAAAAAATCCAATATACACTATATACACTCCAATATACACTATATACACTCCAATATACAATATATATTTTTAAAAAAATATATAAAGTATAAACAATTACACATATATACGTACCATTCAATATATAATTATATATGACTATACGTACTACTTTAAATAAAACATATGCTATAATAGTATAATATATAAATATATACACTACAATATATATATACTAATTTATAAAACATATACACATGTATACGTTAAATATATACTACTTTAGAAGATATATACACATATATATGCACCATTCAATATATATGTACTACTTTAAATAAAATATATACTACAGTATAGTGATATACATATATATATATACAACAATATGTATATATATATAGTTACATACTAATTTATAAAACATGTACACTTGTATACTTTAAAGATATACGTCTATAGAAGATATATACACACATATACGCACCATTCAATATATATGTACTACTTTAAAAAAAGTATATACTACAATATATATACTAATTTATAAAACATAAAGTAATGTATACGTTAAATATACACGTCTATAGAAGATCTATTCACATATATACACTCTATTCTATGTATATGTAATACTTTAAATGAGATATATACAATATATATACATTACAATATATATTTGTATAGTTATATACTAATTTATAAAATATATACACATGTATATGTTAAATATACACGTCTATAGAAGATCCATTCACTCTATTCTATGTATATGTAATACTTTAAATGAAATATACTATAATGTATATACATTACAATATATATTTGTATAGTTATATACTAATTTATAAAACATATACACATGTATACATTAAATATACACTTCTATAGAAGATATATACACGTGTATACGCACCATTCAATATATATGTACTACTTTAAATAAAATATATACTACAATATAGTGATATACATATATATATATACAACAATATGTATATATATATAGTTACATACTAATTTATAAAACATATACACTTGTATACTTTAAAGATATACGTCTATAGAAGATATATACACATATATATGCACCATTCAATATATATGTACTACTTTAAAAAAAGTATATACTACAATATATATACTAATTTATAAAACATAAAGTAATGTATACGTTAAATATACACGTCTATAGAAGATCTATTCACATATATACATTCTATTCTATGTATATGTAATACTTTAAATGAGATATATACAATATATATACATTACAATATATATTTGTATAGTTATATACTAATTTATAAAATATATACACATGTATACGTTAAATATACACGTCTATAGAAGATCCATTCACATATATACACTCTATTCTATGTATATGTAATACTTTAAATGAAATATACTATAATGTATATACATTACAATATATATTTGTATAGTTATATACTAATTTATAAAATATATACACATGTATACATTAAATATACACTTCTATAGAAGATATATACACGTGTATACGCACCATTCAATGTATATATACTACTACTTATAAAATATACTACATTATATATACATTACAATATGTATAGATATACTTATATACTAATTTATAAAACATATACACATGTATACGTTAAATATACACTTCTATAGAAGATATATGCACAAATATACAAAACATATGCTACTTAATATAATAAATTAATAATATTTGATAGTAAATTAATAATATATTAGAAGTAAGTTTTTAATTTAAAGTAGAAAACTAGAAATTCAATTTAAAATTTTAAATCGTTAAATAAAAAAAAATAAAAAACAACGACTAAAGAGTGAATGAATTTGGGGAATTTTATTGATTGCAAAATGATCCAAAATTTATAATTTACATGAATGAAAAATCTATAAATTATGCATCATTTTTTCCAACTCATTCATGTTAATATTAATGGGAACTTGCATAGGATAATCGAAGTCAACGGGGGCAAAACCATGCATTGGACTTGATTCTGCGGAGTTCTCCCGTAAAGTCATAATTTCTTCAAGTTTCAGCTCGTCGCTCGGCTCCGGTTCCATTCCTTGGTTTCTTCTTTCCACTCTAATCCAATCTCTGAGGCAAACTAGAATATTCATTGCATTGCTTCCCAATGAGTGTCGGTTGTCTCCAAGCTGCTGTCGTCCCTGACTGAAGGCGCTCTCTGATGCAACGGTTGACATTGGAACATTCAAGATATCTCTAGCTAATCTTGAAAGCACAAGATATTGTGATTCATTATTCCTCCACCAATCCAGCGTGTTGATCCGTCGTCTGCGATCCTATGGTGCCGTCCGAAGATAATATTTCAGCTCTTCCCGATAAGTTGATGTGTAAGTTCTCTCATCAACACCGTTCCAACAATTTAAATCATAAAACGAATCAGAAAAACCACTATGTGCCGGCCTTTTAGAAGATGATGGCTCCTCAGGAGGATGAGGAGCGACAGTTGGAGTGATATTTGTAGGTAAGGCTGAATCAAATAAATCAGCATAGTGATTATATAATTTTTCTATATAATCCTTTGCATCAGTCGTAGCCGTCCACAAATCAGGTTGTACTTGTTCAGAATCATGGTTAGTATTTATTTCTAAGTTAGTATAAATAAGAGTACTAAAGTGACACATATGATTATATTTCATGCACGGATTTAGCATAGCACCAACCAAGTAAATAGGGGGAATCGGGAAAAAATATTTTTTAAATTTCGTAAACATGGCGTCAACAGCTTCTTGATAACCTTCTTTATTTTTATATTGTTGGAGCAAACCAGAAATATCGACTATATATGCCAAAATATTTCAAACAGTAGGATAGTAAGCACCGAAAAATTCAACCGTAGCTACATAAATTTTTTTTAAAAACTTAACAAGATCATTAATTACAACCCAATCAGAATTATGTAGCATGCAATCAGCAGAATCAGCAAATGAACCGCAATGTTGGTTAAAAGCTAGTGTAATAGGAATTCTATATTTATAACAAGTTTTTAGAAATTCATACGTAGAATTCCATCTAGTATCAATTTCCTCAGGCATCAAAATCGGTGTAAGTCCATTTTCTTGACATTTAAGTTTAAATTCTCTAATTCTCGATCTACGATTATTTCCTTGAATAAAACCAACGGCAAGCCGAATTTTTTCAATATAAAGCTCAAAAAACTCAAGACCATCTTTTACAATTAAATTATATATATGACATGCACACTTAATATGAAAAAATTCAGGCAAGGGTGGAGATAGCGTAGATTTTATTTTTGTTATAGCAGTGTTGTTGTTAGAAGCATTATCAAAAGCAATACATAAAATTTTATTTTCTATACCATAATATCTGGCAATTTTAACAATAGAATCAGCAATAAATTGTCCAGTATGTTTACGATCTTCATCATATAAAAAAGCAAGAATACGTTTTTGCATCACGAAATTACTATCCATCCAATGACAAGTAACGGTTAAATAATCATTTTTATTTACAGCACGACCAAGATCAGAAGTTAGGGACAATCTACATTGAATATTTTTTAACAATGTTGATAAATAAAAACAATATTGTGAATGGAGTCTAAAAATATCAGACCGACAAGTAGTTCTAGGAATACCATTAAACATATGATTATAAATTGCTTGTATATAACGAATAAAAGCATCAGAAGAAGGAAAACTAAAAGGCAAACAACCCACAGCTACCATTTTAGCTATTTCTTCCCTGTCCCTCAATTTATTATACTTTTTCGCTACTTGACCGGTTGTTGGGTCCATTCTAGTTTGCGTTGACCCACCAACATCCCCACCACCTTTTGCAATATTTAACTCTCTTTTGTGATCTTCAGCTCTATGTCTCGTTAACGTACCCGTACCCCCTTGTTTGCCTCCACTTCTATGCTTATATATTTGTTGACAAATATTGCACTGCACCTCAATATTTGATATACGTTCAAAAAATTGCCATGCAATACTAGTTCTTTTACGAGGTTTTGGGGCACTGGGAGGACGGGAAGGGAGATTAACTGATTCAGATCTAACGTTAGCATCTCCTACTGCGGGTGTTTCAGCAATATTTTCATTATCTTCGTCTAAATTAACTGCATCTACTTCATTTTCTTCTTCTATACCGTAATTTTCCTGAGCTTCTACATAATCTATATCGTGAGCACCTACACCTATTTCTTCCTCAAAAGGTGTACCAAGCGGTACCGGAGGCGAAGGCACACGGGTATATCTATTACTTGAACTACCTCTACCCCTAGTAATTCGCTTTTTACTACCACTACCGCTTCCGGGACAAAAAATTTTAACACCTTTAGCAGCGAGGTTTTTTAATTTATCCATAATATAAATTAAATCAAACTAAAAATATTCAAAATACACAAATATAATAAAATTAAATATTAAACAATTAATACAATAAATAAAAATTAAACGTAAGAGATGGAACGACAATACCAAATTTTGGAAGTATCCGAAGATTGCAACTTTAGAAACTTCCGCTCGTACTTTGTAAACGAAAATTAAAAAATTAAAGTGAACACTTTAAGAAATTAAATATATTGAATATTAGAGAATTGAGAATTGAGATTTGAGAGAGTGAAAAATTGTGTGAAAAATGATTTGAAGTTTTAGGGTATTTATAGATTTTTTTTGGGGATTAAAAAATAGTTTTTAAAGTTTTTTTTTTTTTTTATTAAATGGGCCCAAACTAGCCGTTTGGACCCAAAAACGGCTATATAGCCGTTGGGCCAACGGCTAGTTTGGCCCAAAATCCTTTTTTTTTTTTTTTCCGGGCCGGGCCGGTTAACCGACGGGCCTGGACCGGGCTTGATCCGGGCCGGGTTAACCGGACCCATTTTAACAAAAAAACCGGCCCGGGACCCGGAACCCTAAAGCCCTAGGGCTTACCGGGCCGGGTCAAACCGGGCCGGGTTAGCTAATCGGGCCAGGTCGGGCCGGGTCGGGCCGGCCCGTTTGACGCCCTTAATATAATGTAACAACCAGTCAAATAGGGTATAACTGAACTATAATATTTTCTTCCTGATCTGCAGAATTAACACGTCTATTTGAAAGTCGAATTAATCATTTTTACACTAATTTTGAAGTAGATAAAATAGACCCAATAATCTCTTTGAAGATAGAAGTGCACTTGTTTAGGAATTGAATAAAATTCAAAAACTGAATAAATGGTCGAACTTGCATTATCTACAACCCTTCAACACTACTCTAGTGGCACTTTAAAAGAGTTTTTTTAAAAAAAAATATTTTTTATAGTGTTTATATAATTGACATTTTAATTTGCCACTCTCTTTGAAAAATAGTTGAAGATATTAAATCCATAAATTTGTTACAACACTAGTCAATCAACTGCACCTTATCCCAACTTATCAATCAATGATTTTGTTTTAATTTCCCTTTATCTCTCGGATGCAACCCGTTTACTCTTTTGGAATTTAGAAGCTACAGTTTTACAGTTAGCTGCATTTTTAATACGCAAGTCAAAGGGACAAGAAGTTATGATCTTTTGTATACATTCCTGCATAATATTGTATTTTGGTAATACAACAATGCAAGTAAAACTCCTAAATTCATGGAGATATAAAACAATATATAATGCAGGTGCATATTCATAATTTTAGTCTCCCATCATAAGCTTTTCATTAATTTAACATAAGGTATGTATGTACCCTTACATACCCTCAAAAATTAAAAAGATGACTCGTAATTTTTATTTTTTAACATTTATCAGTCTTATCTCAGTATTTCTAGTCCAATCAACATTGACTTCAATATTCCATTTTGGAAGATCAAAGTTCACAGCTACCTTTGATGGAAAAGTAAATTTGTCACCAATCCTGGCCAAGGATACCATAAAGAGAAGAATCCAACTTTTCTTAAATTAAACACACACAGTTGGTAGCATCTTTATAGCTGTCCAAGTTGGACATTCCAACGTTAAGGTTTTCCATGCTTGACCTGTGTACAATTGATTTTTTTTTTCTTTTTTAAAGTTATTTGCTGACTCCCAAGTCCTCCCCCTCCCCCCAAAATTAATTTAGGTCTTCTCGTACAAACAATAGATCTTTAATTATTTTCACATTTACTTTGTGAAGTTGCTAAGAAACCGACTAGAAAATGGGTTAATAGTGTCATTGAACTTCACATAAGAGTAATAACTAAGTCATATAAGCGAATTTAAAATTTCTAGAGTATAAGTGCACTACTAAAAATGCATTAAGTGGGACCTAAATAATTTAGTTACTATACTTAATTTGGAATAGACAATATCATAGAAAGAACACACATCATGAGAGTAACAATATAGTACTAAGAACCACGAGCATAATATATACACATAATTTATGCGTTCAATATATAGGTGAACTTTTGACAACCATAGTCCATAATACTAATTAAGCAACAGAGCATTCAAAATAGTTGAACTTTTGACAACCATAGTCCAAAATACTAATTAAGAAACACATTAATCTTCATGCATCATGACCTAAAGTTGAGCTTCCTCTTCAACGCTATTGGCTTCAAAATTATTTCCTAGTTCTATGTCTTCACGATATTCTTCATTCACATATGTTGCTGCAATAACAACATTAAAGTATGGAATTGCAGATAGAATAGCTCGTAGGGAGAGTATAATGTTTTGTAACACGTTAGAAACACAAGTAGTGCACGAAAAGAGTAACATGATGGAGGGGTAAATGTACCAAAATAGCATTTCTGGAAGAAATATTAAGGCCAAGAAAGAAGTCATGAAAGGTGGAGAGAAATGTGTAACTTGAATACGTACATAATTTGGTGGAGATAAAGGAAATTGAATTGAGACAAAAGAGAAAACCAAGAAGAGAATGCAAAGAAACCAAAATTTGATCCAAGTAAAGTTGTGAATGGTGTTAAATGGATCCCAATCCCAAGGATCGCTACCTTGAGACTTCAGTATGTTCATTATGAAAAACATAGCCAACCTAATATCAAAGTGTGACATACTTAATAATTGCTTGGTGTTTGCTTTTGGCTAAATAAATTGAAATCTCTCTTTTCTCTATCATATATATATATATATAGTTGTAAGGTTGTAATTAGGTAGTTCGATTAAAGTTGAGCTCTTAATTTATTATTTTTCTTACAAAGAATGTGCTGACCCGTTGCTACAAATATTTATCAATTAAACAAACTTTACTTTCTAGGAATCCTGAGATGCATAAGTGCAGAAGACATTACAAGCTCAGACAAAGTAATTTCCAACTCGACCAAAAATTCTTATCTCATATCACTTAACCTAATCTAGACTTTGGTCTTCGAAGATAACATTTTTTAATGTGAAGATTGTCCTACTTCAATAGTTTAAGAGACTATTATTTTGTTAATAGTCCCAATCTTTCTAGTCAAGAGGGACAAAGCTCTTCTTATTTCTATATACTATTTGCTACCTTTTTTGCCTCTCACATATAAATTTATTTATTTTTTCCTTAGGCAAAGCATGTCTTTGTCAATTAGATTTGAAGTTTTGAACACACATAAAATTTTATTACTTACTAATAGTTTGGTTGTTCAGTGTTGAATTCTAAGAGAAATGTGAATAAAAAATGGAGAAAAAAAGTGAAAGAAAAGTAAAATGTGTGTTCACTTTATAAAGGGAGTGTTTTACCATCAATGTGGGAGAAACAAAAATTCTTGTGCTTAAGTATAGAAATACTCCTTCATGTGGATAGTGAGGCAAGAAGAAGACAAGTCTTACGCTGTCGTCACTCGGCTTCGGCTTCAAATTTGTCAAATGATCGATCGAGAGATTATCCATTTGCAGACGCCCACGGGCATGTGTAGACGCATGTCACAATCCATCTCAAAGGGTCGCATGTTAGAGTTGAAATCGCGCAAAAATCGAAGAAACAATCAGCACAAAACCCTAATTCATTTTGAGAGAAAAGAGAAGAAAGAGAGAAAACATTTCAATTCTTTGAAATATCTCCAAAAGTCGGTGGGAGAGTAGTGGGCTTTCATATATATACATGTTACTAATGGACCAGGTCGGGTCTGTAAACTGTGCTACAAGAATAACAAAGAATAACAAGCCTAATTGATATAAATGTTGCTTGGCCCACATTATTAACAATACAACAACCCAAACTAAAAAGAAAGTATATACATGTATAAACTACATAATTCCAACCCCCTCTCAAGCTGGAGGGTGCATGCACACCAAGCTTGCCAAGGATAGCATGATGAGCAGGACCTGGAAGAGATTTGGTGAAGACATCGGTTAACTGATCAGTAGAGAAGACGTAATGCAGAGAGACGAGGCCGGCATTAACACAATCGTGAACATAATGATAGTCAATCTCTATGTGTTTCGTGCGTTCATGGAAAACAGGATTCCGAGCAATGTGAAGTACTGCCTGACTGTCACAATAAACAAGAATGGGATGAGAAATACAAACACCAAAGTCATTCAACAAACGTACCAGCCAAGAGATCTCAGACACAACTTTTTGTAATGCTCTATACTCAGCCTCAGTGGATGACAAAAAACTATAGGTTGTTTTTTTTTTTCCAAGAAATGATAGAACCACCCAAAGTGACAAAAAAACCAGTAACTGAATATCTAGAAAGGGCACAAGCAGCCCAATCAGAGTTGGAATAAGCCAACGGGGAAAAATCAAAATCCTTGTTGAATAAGAGCCCAAGGTCAGGGACACTGAGCAAATAACGTAACACATAAATGCCGGCCATAAGGTGAGGCAGTTGAGAAGCCTATAGGAATTGGCTCAAATGCTGAACAACATAACAAATGTCAAGTCGAGTGTGCTGAAGAAAGTTCAGCTTACCAACAAGTCGACGATAGGTAGAAAGATCAGTGAGGGAAACACCCATGTCTGTAGTGAGCTTTAAAGAAGCATCAAGAGGAGTAGAAATAAGAGAGAAGTGATCATAATAAAATTCAGATAGTAAGTTAGATGTGAACTTCTGTTGAGTCACGAGATATCCCTGAGAATGAGAGGATATCTCTAAACCCCAAAAATAGTGAACCAAACCAACATCTTTAATCTTGAATTGGTCATCAAGAAACAGCTTCAAAGAATCTAACTCAGCCACATTGTCCCCAGCAAAGAGGATATCATCAATATAAACAACCATCACAGTAAGAAAACCATCAGCACATTTTGTGAATAAAGAGTAATCATTCCTACTGGAGGAATAACCACGTACAGACAAGGTATTTCACAGTTTAGCAAACCGCTATCGAGAAGCCTGTTTGAGGCCATAGAGAGAATTCCTCAATTTGCAGACCATAGGTGCAGAAGTTGGGATAGAAGAAGATATGGTCAGACCAAGAGGGGGTTTCATGTACACCTCCTCATCCAAATCACCATACAAGAAGGCATTGTTAACATCAAGTTGATACACTTTCCAATTTCTTTTAACAGTAATAGAAAGAAGAACCTTGATAGTAGTGAACTTAACCATAGGAGAGAAGGTCTCATTGTAGTTAATGCCCTCTTTTTGAGTACCCTCTCAAATAACAAGTCTAGCTTTTTATCGTTCAACAAAACCATCAGATTTATGTTTAATCTTATAGACCCATTTACAAGAAATAGGCTTCTTGTGAGCAGGAAAAGAGATAAATCCCAAGTATGATTAGCCTTAAGAGCCTTGAATTCCTGAAGCATGGCATCCTGCCAAGCAGGATAACAAACAGCCTTCTGATAAGTCTGAGGTTTATGTATGGGGAGTTCAACAGAGGGAACCTTGGATGTAGAACTGCAGATATAATCAGAAAGATAAACGGGAGTGGAGGAAATCCTGAAGGATGTCCTAGTAGGAGGAGGAATGTAAGGAGTATATATAGGAGGATTAGACAGAGTAGGAGGAACATATGAGGGAAGAGGTAAGGAGAGTTGAGTAGGAATAGAATAGGTAGGAGGAAGTATGTCTAAATATGAAACAGATGGACTAGGAAAAGGGGTTGTGGTATTAGAGGAGTAAGGAAAAAAATATTCATGGAAGATGACATCTCTGGAATAAAAAATGGAGAACTCAGATAGATTGAGTAGTTTGTATGCCTTTTTCCCATAAGGATACCCAAGAAACATATATTTTAAAGACTTGGATTTGAATTTATCCTTTCTGAGAGAAAAAGAATGGGCATAAAAGAGACACCCAAAGGATTTGAGGTGATCATAAGAAGGAGGAGTATGATGAAGTTTTTCATATGGGGAGACATTGTTTAAAACTGAAGAGGGAAGTCTTTTGATAAGATATGTAGTTGTTAACACACAACCACCCCAATATTTGATTGGAAGGTTGGATTGAAACAGTAAAGCTCTAGAAGTTTCAAGAAGATGTTTATGTTTTCTTTCTACAACACCATTTTGTTGTGGTGTGTGTGGAAAGGTTATTTGGTGAAAATCCCATTTTCAAAAAAGAAAGAAGCAGCTTCTGAACTACTGCCTAATTCATAAGCATTGTCAGATTTAAAAGACTGAACAGATGTGTTAAGATGTACTTTGACCATGGTCACAAAAGCTCTAAGAATGGATAAGGCATTGCATTTACATAATAGAAGGTGGGTCCAAGTGACTCTACTAAAGTCATCAACTAATGTAAGGAAGTATATAAACCCATTGTATGTTTGAGTGTGATATGGACCCCAAATATCTTTGTGCACTAATTGAAAAGGGACTGTGGTGTGAATGGTACTATGGGGAAAAGAAAGTCTATGTTGTCTTGTCTTGGGACAAACATCACAAATGAAATTCTATTAAAAATAAAGTTGTGAGTGTAAGAAAGAAATAGATTTCATTTTATGATAAGGCATGTGCCCCAACCTTTGATGCCAAAACAAATCCAATTTATTATCAATTTGAGATGAATTACAAGAAATGGGAGTACTATTATTTAGGAAAACCTGTAAATCATTGTGTGTGGCAACAACAGAGACATAACTGGAATCAGGTGCAGAATAGTCAACAGCAAAGTAATATAATCCATTTGATGCTCTACCAATTTCTAGTGGCCTCTTCAGAGAAGGGCTTTGTAAATAACAAGCAGAAATGGAAAATACTGCTGAGCAATCCAATTATTTAAGGAGTTGGTGAACTGAAAGAAGATTGAATTGAAAAGAAGGGACCAAAAGGACATTATACAAGGTGATATCATGTCTCAGATATAATGAGCCAATGGATATCACTTTGACTTTATATCCATTTAGTAGGGTAATTAGAAAGGGTACAGACAAAGGATAATGTCATATAACGAATATTTGTGAGGGGTCATATGGTTGGAAGCTCCCGAGTCTAGGATCCAAGTATTTACCCCTAAATCTGTAGAACTATGTACATGATAATCTTCAGAACTGAAAACAATACTATTTGACAAACCTGCAAAGTTGGCAAAACCAGATGGTTCACCAGCAGCAGTGTGTCCAGAAATCATGGGAGAAATTTATGCTTGTTGAAATAAACTCACGAGGTGATTATATTGCTCTTTACTAAACCCATGTGGTGACCCCTCTTGAGAAGATGAAATATTTGAACTGTTGGTACTATTGGAAGGACTTTGGAAATGTGGATCCATCATTTGTACACAAGAAACAACTGGTTTCTTGTTCTTTGTGAACTTGAAATCAGCTGGAAACTCATGAAGTCTATAACAAGTCTCAATAGTGTGTCCAGAATTTTTGCAGTACTTGCAAGACACAACTTGATTCTTGTTTGAATTAAATAAGACCTTTTGGTTATAAGGCTTACTACTAGATGAGGGTGAATGCATGGAAGCATGGAAAGAAACTGAATCACTGGAAAAACTTGGAAGTCCAGGTTGAGTTTCTTTCTGACTCTCATCTTGCTGTAGAAGCCCATACACTTTACTGATGGATGGAAGGGGTGTCATCATCAGAGTGTTGCTTCTCACAGCATTACATGTCTCATTTAGACCACTCAGAAACTGGAACAACTGTTGATCTTGGCTAAACTTTCTTAATGCTCCACATGTATACTCAGGGCCAACATATGAAGCATTAAGCTCATCCAAGAGACCCCTCATCTTAGTGAAATAAACAGATATGCTAGAAGAACCTTGGACTGTAGAATTTATCTCTCTTTGAATATATATATATATATATCTAGATCCATTTGACTACCTGAATCTATCATTATGTCCTTCTATACCTCTCTAGCACTAGGAAGACACATTACACTAATTGTTATGTCTTTAGAAAGAGAATTTATTATCCATGCCTTGACCATGTGGTCACACCTTTCTCAAAACTGAAAATAGGGATTGTTAGACTCGGGTCTGGAAAACCTACCATTTACCATGTCCAATTTATTCTTAGCAGTCAATGAAGTAATCATACTATTCCTCCATATGGCAAATCCAGTTCAATTAAAGGCTATAGGAACTAGTTGTGAATTAGGGTTCTCAGAGGGATGAACATAATAGGGATGTGACGGGTCCAGAGTAAATTCCTCAAAACCACTACTTGTGGTCAAAGGTACAGTAGTACTCCCATGTTGAGCACTCGACATAGCAAACAAAATACAGTTTAGATGATTATACGCAGTATTTGAAGACAAGTGCTTAGATCTAACAATTCTGAACGATCACAAAACAAAATACCAGTCGATCCAGCATAAAAGAAGTTATACGGAAAGAGATTACCAATCTTCTTCTTAAATTCGAAGAAGATGAAGTCTTTTTCAACACAAAACGACACCGAAACAGAATCAGCTTCCACAAAATCTCAAAAAAATCCACACGAAGATAAAATCGGGCGAAAGCGCCGCCATAGATCTACCAGAAAACTTGCTCTGATACCATGTTAGAGTTGAAATTGCACAAAAATCGAAGAAACAATCAGCACAAAAACCTAATTTGTTTTGAGAGAAAAGAGAAGAAAGAGAGAAAACATTTCAATTCTGTGAAAATATCTCCAAAAGTCAGTGGGAGAGTAGTGGACTTTCATATATATACATGTTACTAATGGACCGGGTCGGGTCTGTAAACTGTGCTACAAGAATAACGAAGAATAACAGGCCCAATTGATATAAATGTTGATTGGCCCACATTATTTACAATACAGCAACCCAAACTAGAAAGAAAGTATATACATGTATAAACTACGTAATTCCAACATCGTAGCCCTTCAGTTCATTGTTTGAAAACAAAAATCGAGAAATTTGGGTGCATGTGGCCATGTGTGGACGCATATAGGTCTGCATATTAGCTAAAACTTTCTATTTTATGCAATGGCCGACATGCGGATGCACATGGGGTCAGCATGTGGGCACATCATTTCAAAAGGTGCGACCTTTCAGAATCATTGTTTCTTTTCTGAAGCAACGTTGTTTGGCTATAAATACCTGTTTTTTCCTTAGGTATTGAAACGCAAATTTGAAGTTATAGCCTCTTCTTTCGAAAAACTCAACAGTGATTTGCAAATCGTTGAGTGAGTTCATAGTTTAATAGATTTGAGATACCACCGTTTGCTGAAGTGAATCATTTTATCCTGGGAGATATATTTCATTAACCTCGGATACTTGAGGGGAATAATTCTGATCCTTAAAGACACATTGTGAATTCGGTGAACTTGATTCTTTCATTCTTCATATCTCTTTTTTGTTTTTTTCTATTTTCTAAAGAATAGTTTTTGAACTTCTTGTATTTCTTGAACTTGTTAAAGTTCATGTTGTAAATACAAATTTTGTAACCCGAAGACTACACGCACAAGTTGCAATTAGCAAAATGTCGACCGATTGAGTTTAGAGCTCTGTATGCTATGCATGATTCCTAATTTGTGCATCCTTATTTGCTTAGTGAATCATTCTTTTTCTTACTGGCTTAAGAGAAAGAAAAAGCGTTTTTCTCTCTTTTGCAAAAGCTCACTTGTACCTTTTTTTTTTATTACTAAGAGAGGAATGATCCAACTATGGGTCGTGATCTCAAAAGTAACTTTCAAAACTTTAGTGTTTCTATTTGGTTTTCCCGTAACATTATTCAATTTTTATCTCTGTCTTTAGATATTAAATTGATTTATAAAGCTATCCCATGAATCCTTTTTCCTCTTCCCTTGCGTAAGAGGTGTCCCTGGGCGTTCTCATTGAGTCCAATATTTTATTTTGAAAGGTTAAAGCCAAAGGGGGCGGAGAAAAAGCATCACTCCATTCCATTTATTTGTTGGTTTCCTCGGACGTGTTAGATGACAAGATGTAGAGCCAATAAGATTCCCTTATTCTACAAGTTAATACACACCTTTCTTTCGGATTAATTTCAAAATATGAACAGTGAAAAATATGGTGTATTAATATTACTTGCATTAGTAATGTTTATATTAATTATGCTGAGATTTTTCTTATTTTGTATATGATCATTTGGTATATTAAAATAACCAATGACGGACCTAGAATTTAAGGATTGTAGGTGCTTAAAAAATTTAAAAGCTGAAAAAAATAAAAAATGACCTCAATAAGGTTCAAACCTGAGTCACCACTTTGGGGGAAGCACCTTAAGATCAAGTTAAATGTCAATGCACTCAATCAACTTTTGTTTGAGTGAGTGCTTTTATATGTTTTATACCTATTTTTGTATATTTTCTATGTAATTATATCTATCCCGCGTCGAGTTTAGTTGGTGCCAGAGCACCCCAAATTAGAACGTAGGTCTGCACCTGAAAATAACATACCTTGCATAATCACTACTAAAAAAATTTAAAAAACCGATCATAAAAAACCGACCACGCATTGTGGTCGGAAAAAACTGCCACATGTGGTCGGTTTTAAATTTTTTTTTTAAAAAAAAAATTAAAAGCGACCACATGTGGTCGCTTTTATATTTTAAAATATCAAAATAATCATTTCAATAATTTTTGTATTAGTTATTATTTCTTTTAAAAAAAATAAAAAAAAATAACAAAACCGACCACTTGTGGTCGGTTTTCTTTAAAAAAAATAATTAAAAAATATTTTAAAAAAAGCATTTTGGTCACTTAGCCTTAAGGGAATTTTGGACAATTCATATTGTTTTCCAACACACCAAGGCCACCCTTGGTCATTAAAGGTAGTGTAGTCATTTTTCCTTCTTTTGTAATATACTATAAGTAGGACTTTTTAGGTCTTCTCTCGTTAGTTTATGAAAGATAAAAGACTAAAACATTAAAAATTCTCTCTCTTGAGAGTAGAACACTTAGTCTTAGTTAGGGCTTGAAAAAGCTAGTCTTGATCTTTGTTTTGAACGGTGGATCTTGAGGTGAGTTGATTCCCTTGGCGGTCACCGTAAGAGTGTGGTTTTAATTATTACATTCATTAGGGTTTTTTGAGTTTAATACACTCTTTAGTTCTTAATCTTGTAATAATCTTTGTCTCACTATCTATCTTTTACTTTTGTTGTTGTCACCTTATGTAGTTGACTATTTTGGGTCTTTTATTGAATCCGAAACTTGTGTTATTATTATTCATCTTGTTCTTCACGTTTGTAGCTGTTTTTGGTGCTATATACACCATTGTATCTTGTATTCTTCTTGCTGATAGCGAATCCGAGAGTGGTCTCCATCTTGGTCCTCGGATCCTTAAGATTGTGGATTGATTTGGAGTGTGTTTTGTGCCTTCCGTTGTCATTCTTGTATCAAGATTGGAAGAGTTGCACATGTTAACTCTAGGGATTATATTCTACTACCTTTGTTGTTTGCTATAGATTGGGAGATTATTTTTTTGATCTATGACGAACAAAAATTATCTGAGAAAAGTGCAATTTGGCACTTTTTGTCCATTGTAAAATTGGTCATTCAATTGTGAAATTAAATGAGTTGGTGGATTTAATTTTGTATAATTGGGTGAATGAGTTGGTGGATTTGACTGTTAAAAACGTGGAGGAAGCTAAAATTGAAGGTTGAAACAATGATGTTAATGGGGGATTTGACTGTTGAAGAAGAAGAAGAAGAAGAAGAAGGAATCGGGGTGGGGGCTGGGGGGAGGGGGCGCTGTTGAAGAATAAGGAAAAGAAGAAGAAGAAGAAGAAGAAGGGAGAGGGTCTGCCGGGTGGGGGGTCTATTTATATATATATATTAAAAATAATATATAGATAATATATATATATTTTAAAATATATATATATTGTATATATAAAAAATAGTATATATATATATATATATTGCATATATATATTGTTTTTTTTAAAAAAATATATAAAGATAATATGTGTGTGGAATTTTTTTTTTTTAATTATAATTTCTTACGTGACAATGACATGACACTGATGTGACACTGATTTGGCAATGACTGCACGTGTGTAGTGCACTCTCCATTGTGAGATTGAGATTGTAATTTTGAGGTTGTATTTAATTCACTTGAAAGTTGTTAAGGGGGGTAAATCATTATAAGTTGAGTTAAAGTGCTAAAGTAAATTTTGGCGACAAATTCAGAGATTAAATGATGTATTTTTTCAATTTTTACTATCTTTTATGACTAGCTCTCACGTGTGAGCTTAATTTTATTCCTTAGGCAAAGCATGACCTTTTTTTTTTTTTTTAATAGTGAGTGTCGATTAAATTTGAAAATGTGACCTATGCTTGCTTTGAAATCATGCATATTGAAGTGTGTAACTATTATATTTAAAATTTAAATTGTTAAAGATGATATATATATATACCTATTTTATTTACTTATTTAATAGTTTGATTGTGCACAAGTTGCACATTAACAAAATGTCGACCGGTTGAGTTAAAAGCTCTAGAGTACTCAAAGTCTTATGTATACCATATACAATGCCTAATTTGTGCATCAAGTCGGATATATATGGATTTACTTGATTAATTTATTAATTATGATTTATTTGATAAAATTAGATTTAGATATTCCCCAAAATATTATTTAAATAAATAACGTACAAAAATATAAAGAATTAAAGAAAATAATATCTGAAAAACGTAAAGAATTAAAAATAAGGATAGAAAGACTACAATATAACATAATTGTCAGAGTTAGTAAAAACTCAATAAATGCACAAAAAGAAGAAATATCAAATTTAGAATCAACAATAGATAGTCTAGAATATACATACCAACATGATTTATTAACAATTAAATAAAAAATGAACAAAGAAGAATTTATAATAGATGAAAAAATATATGAAAACCATGAAGGATTAAAAATAAAAATAGTATTTTCTAATCTAGGAAGAATGTATAAGAAAATAGGTGAACATTTATATTTAATGTTAGAAAAAGATTAAAATTAGAAGATAAATTGACAGCTATGGTGAGAATAGAAAAAGAAAATGAAGAAATAGATAGAAAAAAGAAAATAGAAAAAATAAAACAAAAAACTACCGAAGAAATACGAAAAATAGAAGAAACTAAAAATAGTAGGATTGCTGAATTAGAAAAAGAACTACAAATGCTAAAAGATCTGTATGAAAAAAGACAGAAAGAAAAAAAAAGAAAAAGATAAAGAACAAAAATTATTAAATGAGATAAATCAATTTAAAGAAAAATTAGAAATAAACAATAAAGAAATAGAAACCAAGGAATTAGAAATTAATACAATAGATGTTGAAGAAACAGATAATTATGATTCGGAAGATAGTGAAACATATACAGAAATCTTAACAAATACAAAAAATTTAGAAATCAATGAAAAACAAGAAGTAATTAATGAAGAAAACTTACAAAATATAACACGGAAATAAACACTCTTGATAAAAAAGAAGATGAAAATATAATACCTAGAACATCAGAAATAAGAAAACCTACATATTATAAGAATAAGTTTAAAAGATATAATCTAAAAAATGAATATGACAAATGGACACCAAAACAAATAGTTAATAAAAATTATAACTTTTTAGACTTAGATTGTGTAATAAATACAGAAAAAAATACAATTATGGATAGGATATATGACAAAACAATTATTAGATAATAATATAAATATAACAGATGCACCAGAATATATAGAAAGAACACTAATAGGAACAGTGAAATTATGGTTTTTAAATCTAACTGAAAATAGTAAAAGAGTATTAAGAATTGACAAACTTACAGAAGGAACATCATCAACAACTACAACTAAATTAACACATATAGAATTATTAAAAAAATATGAAACAGCTATAAAAGACGAATTTAGTAGCATGACGACAACAGAAGAAAAACAAAATGAAGAGAAAGATACAAATAAGAATTTAATGTTAAAGTAGCAATATGTAATATGTGCTACATAGATGAATATACTTGCGCATTTAATGAATATTATTATAAAAGAGCATATAATACAGAAGAAAGTAAAGAAATAAGAAAATTATATTTTAGTAAATTACCTGAACCATTTAGTTCAAAAATAATAAAAAGTTGGGAAGAAGCAAAAATAGTAGATACTCTAGGAGCAAGAATAATTTTTTTACAACAATGGTATAGAAACCTATGTGAAAAATATAGAGAAGAAATAAAAATGGAAAAAACATTAATAAGAAATTTAGCATGTTGCAAAGATAAAATAGCACCTCAATTTGGATGCGAAGAAAGATATTATAAGAAAAGACAAAGACATAAGAAATATAAGAAATACAAAAAATCAAAATATAAATATAAAAACCCAAGAAAAGATATTATGTAAAAAATTATAAACATAAAAGACCATATAGGAAAAAGAAATCTATAAAAGAATGTACTTGTTATAACTACGGAAAATTAGGACATTTAGCTAGAGATTGTAAATTACCTAAAAACCCAAAAAATAAACAAATATCAGAAATAAAAATAGAAAATACAGAATACATGCAGATAGATTATATAGATTACGAATTAGAAAGTGAAGACAGTATATATGAAATTTCAGAGAATGAAACAGATAATGAAATAGACGAATTAAATGACTGAAGAAGATATACAAATAAACCAAATGACTGAAGAAGACATAAAAATAATAACAAAAAAAGAATATTTAAATGACGAAGGAACAGATCAAAAAATAATATTTGATAATAATATATTTGATGAAATAAAAGGAAAAGAGTTAGACTTAAGTGTAGAAAAAATATTTAAAATACCAACAATAAAAAATATATCTACTAGGAAAAAGGAAGAATATTATGTAGTAAGCCAAAAAGAACATGTAATAGACTGCAGATATGCAAAAGGTAACGTTAGTATACCACTAGTAACAAAAAAGATAATAAATAAAGAAATAAACGATATAAAAAGTAGAGACCCAATAAAATATGTACACCTTGGAGGTACAGAGATATTGATAAAAACATGTTTTAGAGAAGGAATAGATACACCAATAGAATTATATTTGGCAGATGATAGAATTATAAAACCTATAGAAAAAAGTATAATAACTGCTATAAAAGGAAATTTAATATACCAAAAATTTAAATTTATAATAAGTGCAAATTATTCAGTAGCAATAACAGATAAAAATATAGATAAATCATTAGTATTATATTGGAAAATATCAGGAATAGAACTAACCCCAGGAAGTAAAATATTTATAGCACGATGTAAAAATCTATATGTATTAACTACAAAACACAAAATAACAGGAAAAAATAAAACTAATAAAATACAAATAGAAAGTCCTTTTGAACAATTCGTAAAAACAATTGATAATAATGATTATAGTTACAAAAATATAGACATAGAAGAAGATTTAGAAATAATAAATGATAGAATAAGTACAACAAAAAGATTAGCTTATGAAAACCATAATCATCAAGTTAATCAAAAATAACAAGTTATGAAACAAGTTCAATAGTTAATTTAAACCAATATTACATAACAGGAACAATAAATGAAAAGGAATATTTAATACTCTTAAATACAGAACAAGAAGAAAATTATATAGCAAAATATCTAGTAAAAAATGAGGAAATAAAATCTGATAATAATATATGCCCAGATCTACCAAGAAGCTTAATAAACACTAAAAATATAGCAGAAAAAATAATAATAATAGGAGTTAGAAAAATGAAAATAGAATTTGAAATAAAGGAAGAAATGCAAAAAACAGACATAATATTAGGAATTAAATGGCTAGAACAAGTAAAACCATACAATATAGAACATACACAATTATCTAAAATATATAATAGAGAAAAATTATTCTTAAGAAGAGATTTAACATGATATGAAAATATATGTATTAATGAAGATAGTAGTAGAAGAATATTACAATAGATATTATACGCCTATGATAGATACAGCAGCAGAAGCTAATTTATGTAGATATAATTGTTTACCAAAAAGTAAATGAGATAAATTAAAAACACCAATAATAGTTAAAGGATTTAATAACGAAGGAAGCTTAATTACTTATAAAGCTAAGAATGTAAAAACACAAGTATGAGATAAAATATTAACAATAGAATAAATCTATAATTATGAGCTAACATCAAAAGATATACTTTTAGGAATGCCGTTTTTAGATAAATTATACCCACATATAATAACTAGAACAGATTGGTGATTTACAACACCATGTAAACAGAAAGTAAGAGCAAGAAGAGTTACTAATAAAATAAGAAAGAAAACTGATTGGACAGAAGAAAGTGAAAAAATTACACAAAAATTAGAAAATATAAAAAATACTGAAGATACAATAGGACTGATTGTATTTTCAATAAATAAAAAGGAAATAACTATATTTTCAATAAATAAGATAGAAATAATTAAGAAAAAATTAGAACAATTATATAGTGAAGATCCATTAAAAGGATGGGAAGAACATAAACCCACTATAAAAATTGAATTAATAGATAAAAATAGAATAATAACCCAGAAACCATTAACATATAATTTTGATGATTTAAAAGATTTTAAAATGCATATAGAAAAATTATTAGAAAAACAATATATACAAAAAAGTAATAGTAAACATAATAGCCCAACATTTATAGTAAATAAACATAGTGAACAAAAAAGAGGAAAAAGTAGGATGGTTATTGACTATAGAAATTTAAATGCAAAAGCAATGACTTATAATTACCCAATACCAAACAAGATATTAAAAATAAGACAAATACAAGGATATAATTATTTTAGTAAATTTGATTGTAAATAAGGATTTTACCATTTAAAGTTAGAAGAAGAATCTAAGGAATTAACCGCATTTACGGTACCACAAGGATTTTATGAATGGAATGTACTACTATTTGGATATAAAAATGCACCAGGTAGATATCAATATTTTATGGATAGTTACTTTAAACAATTACCTAATTGTATAGTATACATAGATGATATACTATTATATACAAAAACTAAAGAAGAACATTTAAAATTATTAGAACAATTTACAGATATAATAGAAAAATCGGGAAAAGTTTAAGTGAGAAGAAAACAAAAATTATGAAAAATCAGGTAGAATTTTTAGGAATACAAATAGATAAAAGTGGAGTCAAAATGCAACAAAATATAGTCCAAAAAATAATAAATTCAGAAGAAAAATTAGATACAAAAAAAGAAATTACAATCATTTTTAGGATTAGTAAACCAAGTAAGAGAATATATTCCAAAATTAGCAGAAAACTTAAAACCATTACAGAAAAAATTTAAAATGGATATAGAATATAGATGTAATGAAGAAGACAAAAAACAGGTACAAAAAATAAAATTACTTTGTAAAGAATTACCAAAATTACAATTTCCAGATGAAAATAAAAAAATTATATATATAGTAGAAACTGATGCAGGTGAATATAGTTATGGAGGAGTACTCAAATATAGGTATGAAGAAGAAAAATTAGAACATCATTGTAGATATTATTCAGGAACGTTTAACGAAACAAAAATAAAATGGGAAATAAATAGAAAAGAATTATGTTCTTTATATAAATGTTTAATAGCATTTGAACCATATATCGTGTATAACAAGTTTATTGTTAGAACAGATAATACACAGGTACGATGGTGGCTAACAAGAAAAATACAAAATTCAGTTACGACAAAGGAAATTCGGAGACTAGTATTAATATACTGAATTTTACATTTACAATTGAAGTAATCAATACTAACAAAAATATCATTGCAGATTACTTATCAAGACAAAGCTACTCAAATTGATTTACCAATGGCAGAGGCTAATGCCAAAGATACCCAGACTGACTTATTGCTCCAAATGTTTAAACAAATGGAGTTATTACAAGAATGAGTTATTACACTAACTACTGAAGTTACAAATGTAAAAGTGCAAGTCCAGCACTATAAAAAATAAGATACTGTGCAGGAAGAGAACATTAAAAAACTAGACCTAGAAGGTGACGATGAGAAACACCTTAAAACTCAAATCACTGACGTAACTTCAATTACTGCTGCAGGCACATCTAAAAGGAAATATATAGTCACTCAAAATAGACCTGGAATACCAAAGAAAAAGAATTATAACCCCAGCCAAATATTTTCAAAACCATATACACCAAATATACAAAATTTAGAAGTATTTGCACCTCCCCAGATACATACATATTCTGAATCACTTAATCAAGAAAAAAAGATATATAATTATTCTTCTCGTAAATACATTGACAACATACACACCTTACAAACCTTATTAAATACCAAACCTATTCAAAGTGAAGAGCTAGCAACACAACAAAAAAGATATATTACCCAGAAATGCCAAAATTACAATAAACTTATTGCCTTACCAGGTACAAGCCCAAACTTTATTAAATCATGTTATTATTATGGATTATTATCTATGGTTTACACAACCGATGGAGAAGAGTTAGCAGGAATCCCAGAAATTCACAAAGAATTTATGACTTACAAGAGAATTACCAACAGACAATTATTCTATGTTCGATTTTATTCCGCACCAGCAGAAATATTGTTTGACCAAATTAAACAGACTATTAATGTGGTCAAAATGGGTATGACCAGAGATTATATTATTCCAAAAGAAATATGTGAACAGATCGAGATACCAAAAACGCAGATACAACATTTTACCGCAACAAAAGAGTTATTGGAATAAGCAATATATTATCAGAATTACTTAATAATTGTTCAAATAAAAAGCCAGTTTGGATATATAATTCGAGGAATCAAGCATTGATTTATTCAACTTGCAAAGAAGTTAGAGATCAAGATATGGAAGAACTTAGAAAATGGGGATTAACACTCCTTAGACCAGAAGAACAACCATTAACAAGATCTATCAGTAAGGGAATTATTTTAGAAGAAGCTATGGATCAATTTTGTGAAAGAGTTGGCCAAAAATACAAAGACCACATATGCAGCAGATGTAGTGGCAAGCACAACTTTTTCTAGATGTGATGTTATACTGATAAGAAAATAGAGAAGATAACCAAATCAGATACAAGGAAGAAAAACATAAAGACTAAAGACATGTGAATAAATTAGCATAACTTTACTTTAGGTAAAATCTTGTACAAAGTTTTGATGTAAAGTCTTAGGCATTTAAAGTTTTTTTTTGTCATTTAGTGCTTTATGTCTTCTTTTAAAAAATGAAGACTTTTTTTGTAAACATTAATTAGTCTAGCCTACACTAGTATAGGCTTTGATTTTTCAAGTAATTTTAGAAAACGTGTAAAGAAATCATCTGTAAATTTTAGTTATAAATAGAAGAACCGAAGGCAGTGCAAAGGAAAGCCTTCATGCGTTGAAGCAAAAAATTCTCTCTTGTCTACAACAAATATTTTGATTATTTAAAAACAGGTATATTTCAATGGAAAAATCTATGGAGGAACAAAACTTAGAATTATCAAACCTACCAGAACAGGTATATTCATTTACTATTCTGAATAGCTAAATTCATAATTTCTAACAATCATGATATGATAAAATAAGTTCCATGTTAGTTACTTTATAATAGAATTATTCGAAGAATAGCATGTTAAGAAGTTTATTAGCAAAGTGGAAATGGAGAAAAATTCCTAAGAACTATGCTATCCTAAAGGTGAAACCAATAAGGCAAGAAGCCGTGGTGGGGAGTAGCCAGAGTTGAGGCGTTGTTTAAGGGAAAAGTATCTGGATTACCATGCTAATAGTGACTGATGAACATATTATTTAAGAATAATCTAGTATATAGTAATCTAATATGATCATATTTTGTTATGTGTATGATTGAAGGGAATATTTTGAAAATAGCATTTTTTATGAAAAATGAATAATTACTTATCTGACGAAATTGTAGATAAATTTAAAATACTTATTTTATATGCACTTAAGCATATAGAAGTAGTAGATATAAGAAAAATCATATTAGAGAAAGCATTTGGTAAATATTATATGACTAGAATAAATTATATACCACAAATACCTAATTACACTTACAAACACATATATACCAAACCTACATGTCAACCATGATAAATTACGTATATTTAAAATTTTGGGAAAAAGATATGAGAAACATACAACTAGTAGAAAAACAAATAAAAACAAATTTAGACAAATATATGGAAACTAAAGATATAAAATATATAGATTTTCTTAATGAAAATATGCAAGAATTACTTAGACTAAAACAAACAACTAGTAAGTATTATGAAAAAGCATTTAATCAATCCTAAATGACAGATGATATTAAAATACTTGTTTTATATATACTTAGAGATATAGAAATCATAGACATAAAGAAAATAATATGGGAAAAATTACAAGATTATGAAGAGGAAGAATTATTAAACAGTATAGAAAACTTACGCATATATTATGAACATCAATATTATTTAGATTCAGATGGATATTATACAGACTAAGAATATCAGAAAACATTAAGAAAATTAGAGAATACAAGAAGACCTACATAAAGAAATTAATTATAGAAAACAAATTAGAGAAATAATGGAAAATCTAATAGAAAAATTAAAATGGATAGACGAAACCTTAAAATATTTAGAAAAAAGCAAAGATAAAAGTTTAGATAGTTTAAAAAATTCATTAAGAAGAGAACAAGAAAAAATAGTTAGTAGTATTAATAACCTCAAACAAGATATTAAATATAGTACAAACAGAATAGATTCTTGTTTAATATAGTACAAACATCATTTTAATATAGTACAAACAGAATAAATATAGTGCGAATATCATTTTATTCTTCTAAAGTAAATGTATAATAATCTATTCTGTTTGTACTATATTTAATATCTTGTTTGAGGTTATTAATACTACTAACTATTTTTTCTTGTTTTTTTCTTAATGAATTTTTTAAACTATCTAAACTTTTATCTTTGCTTTTTTCTAAATTTTTTAAGGTTTCGTCTATCCATTTTAATTTTTCTATTAGATTTTCCATTATTTCTCTAATTTGTTTTCTATAATTAATTTCTTTATGTAGGTCTTCTTGTATTCTCTAATTTTCTTAATGTTTTCTGATATTCTTAGTCTGTATAATATCCATCTGAATCTAAATAATATTGATGTTCATAATATATGCGTAAGTTTTCTATACTGTTTAATAATTCTTCCTCTTCATAATCTTATAATTTTTCCCATATTATTTTCTTTATGTCTATGATTTCTATATCTCTAAGTATATATAAAACAAGTATTTTAATATCATCTGTCATTTAGGATTGATTAAATGCTTTTTCATAATACTTACTAGTTGTTTGTTTTAGTCTAAGTAATTCTTGCATATTTTCATTAAGAAATTCTATATATTTTATATCTTTAGTTTCCATATATTTGTCTAAATTTGTTTTTATTTGTTTTTCTACTAGTTGTATGTTTCTCATATCTTTTTCCCAAAATTTTAAATATACGTAATTTATCATGGTTGACATGTAGGTTTGGTATATATGTGTTTGTAAGTGTAATTAGGTATTTGTGGTATATAATTTATTCTAGTCATATAATATTTACCAAATGCTTTCTCTAATATGATTTTTCTTATATCTACTACTTCTATATGCTTAAGTGCATATAAAATAAGTATTTTAACTTTATCTACAATTTCGTCAGATAAGTAATTATTCATTTTTCATAAAAAATGCTATTTTCAAAATATTCCCTTCAATCATACACATAACAAAATATGATCATATTAGATTACTATATACTAGATTATTCTTAAATAATATGTTCATCAGTCACTATTAGCATGGTAATCCAGATACTTTTCCCTTAAACAACGCCTCAACTCTGGCTACTCCCCAACACGGCTTCTTGCCTTATTGGTTTCACCTTTAGGATAGCATAGTTCTTAGGGATTTTTCTCCATTTCCACTTTGCTAATAAACTTCTTAACATGCTATTCTTCGAATAATTCTATTATAAAGTAACTAACATGGAACTTATTTTATCATATCATGATTGTTAGGAATTATGAATTTAGCTATTCAGAATAGTAAATGAATATACCTGTTCTGGTAGGTTTGATAATTCTAAGTTTTGTTCCTCCATAGATTTTTCCATTGAAATATACCTGTTTTTAAATAATCAAAATATTTGTTGTAGACAAGAGAGAATTTTTTGCTTCAACGCATGAAGGCTTTCCTTTGCACTGCCTTCGGTTCTTCTATTTATAACTAAAATTTACAGATGATTTCTTTACACGTTTTCTAAAATTACTTGAAAAATCAAAGCCTATACTAGTGTAGGCTAGACTAATTAATGTTTACAAAAAAAGTCTTCATTTTTTAAAAGAAGACATAAAGCACTAAATGACAAAAAAAAACTTTAAATGCCTAAGACTTTACATCAAAACTTTGTACAAGATTTTACCTAAAGTAAAGTTATGCTAATTTATTCACATGTCTTTAGTCTTTATGTTTTTCTTCCTTGTATATGATTTGGTTATCTTCTCTATTTTCTTATCAGTATAACATCACATCTAGAAAAAGTTGTGCTTGCCACTACATCTGCTGCATATGTGGTCTTTGTATTTTTGGCCAACTCTTTCACAAAATTGATCCATAGCTTCTTCTAAAATAATTCCCTTACTGATAGATCTTGTTAATGGTTGTTCTTCTGGTCTAAGGAGTGTTAATCCCCATTTTCTAAGTTCTTCCATATCTTGATCTCTAACTTCTTTGCAAGTTGAATAAATCAATGCTTGATTCCTCGAATTATATATCCAAACTGGCTTTTTATTTGAACAATTATTAAGTAATTCTGATAATATATTGCTTATTCCAATAACTCTTTTGTTGCGGTAAAATATTGTATCTGCGTTTTTGGTATCTTGATCTGTTCACATATTTCTTCCGGAATAATATAATCTCTGGTCATACCCATTTTGACCATATTAATAGTCTGTTTAATTTCGTCAAACAATATTTCTGCTGGTGCGGAATAAAATCGAACATAGAATAATTGTCCGTTGGTAATTCTCTTGTAAGTCATAAATTCTTTGTGAATTTCTGGGATTCCTTCTAACTCTTCTCCATTGGTTGTGTAAACCGTAGATAATAATCCATAATAGTAACATGATTTAATAAAATTT
The DNA here is from genome assembly GCA_030864215.1 of Capsicum pubescens. Taxonomy (NCBI): domain Eukaryota; kingdom Viridiplantae; phylum Streptophyta; class Magnoliopsida; order Solanales; family Solanaceae; genus Capsicum; species Capsicum pubescens. The sequence continues at coordinate 69,452,753 of CM061543.1, read as the reverse complement.
GGGCTTGTACCTGGTAAGGCAATAAGTTAATTGTAATTTTGGCATTTCTGGGTAATATATCCCTTTTGGTGTGCGGCTAACTCTTCACTTTGAATAGGTTTGGTATTTAATAAGGTTTGTAAGGTGTGTATGTTGTCAATGTATTTACGAGAAGAATAATTGTATATCTGTTTTGCGTGGTTAAGTGATTCAGAATATGTATGTATCTTGGGAGGTGCAAATGCTTCTAAATTTTGTATATTTGGTGTATATGGTTTTGAAAATATTTGGCTGAGGTTATAATTCTTTTTCTTTGGTATTCCAGATCTATTTTGAGCGACTATATTTTCCCTTTAGATGTGCTTGTAGCTGTATGATAACGCTCAATCTACAGCTCTCATAAGAGTGTAAAGCGGTCTTTGTCAAATATATAACCCAACTGGGTTGGGTATCGATCCCACAGGGAATAGCCGGTCAATGAGTAAGCAAAGATTACTAGACTTTTGGGGCAAGTCTCGTAAAAAGGGGGGATTTTAACGTGCAAGTAATGTAAACAAAGTAATAAAAACAACAAATAAAGGAGTAAAAATGGTTTTCTTGGTTGGTTTTTGATCAATGAGAATTGAGAAGTTGGGGTTATGTCCACCTTATGAGTTGTACGTCTCTATTGGCTATGAGTTGTGCGGAATTCAGACATGCATGTGCGTATAGAGAATTGTATTCGATGGTAAATCCAGGCGTCTTTCGACCTTAACCAGGACTATTTCACTTTAACTCTTTCGAGCTTAAAGCGTATCTAACAGTACGAATTCTCCAAGAGGTTAATCCAGTTACGGCACTAACTTTTTAACAGGGGTTGGTGCCCTATTACCTTGACATTATCTCTTTTCCAGACATATAACTTTTCTTTCAAACAAGTTAATGCTATACTGGCGTATTCTATGCGTTTGCAACCACAAAGAATTTAGATTAAGATGAAGAGAATAATGATATAAGCAGCATTCGTGTCACGAATTCACAAACTCATAGCAATAGATAGTATCTCATATGGCTTCCATAACCCCAACAGAGAAGTTTAGTTACCCATGAGTGCGAAGGAAATCACAATAGACATTATTAATATACCACAATAAAAATCTCGTGTAGTAAGGTGTGGTGTGGCGTTTTTGGGCGTGAACTCCCTTGCAGAGTAACGTTTCTCTTATTGTGGAAATTAAGAATTGAATAGATGAATAAAAAGTAGAATTAAAAGTAGAAGAATTGTTTTCAGAGTTAAAAGTAATGGAAGAATGATAAAAATCTCTAGCAGAATAGGGTATTTATAATACTCCTATCCTATTCCTACTAAGCTACTGCATTACTTAACCCAATCCTACTGGGTTACTGCATCATTATCCTATTCCTAATAAGTTACTGCTAGTCTCCAAAGTCTTTAGAATTGCTGTTTTTGCCCGGGACAGTTTTTCCATGCGCCACCTTTGGTCCTTGGCGTCCAAGTTTTGCTTTCCTCCTTTCGTGAAGCTTTCTTTGGCGTCAAGTTATCCATAAAATGCTGAATTCTGCATCATTTATACCTAAAAACTTGCTAATCATGTTCGTTAGCTTACTTACAGGAAAAAGGACTAAAAATGCATGAATTATATATTTTGTCCTCAAAACTTAGCTAAAATATGGGTCAATTATAGTACTTTAGGCGTGTAAATACGCCTATCATCAACACCCCACACTTAAAGCTTTGTTCGTCCTCGAACAAAATATCATGTCCATCTAAACATCTACTTAGGGTTTCACAACAACAACACAAAATATTCGTCAAGACAGGCACAACAATTATTAACAAAGAGTAGTTTTCTGATCACTACTAGAAATAATTCAGCCTCCAACATAGACTCGTGATGATGGTTAATTCGTATCCAAAAGTTAAGGCACAAAGAATCATACAAGACTACCCAAAACTCATCAACCATGTGTGTCTCACATAAGATATTACCCATAATCACTCACAAGTATTGCATTTTTCAGAACATGGGTATAAGATTATCCTTGCTCTCACTCTCACAAAGAATTCATATGTTGCAACTGATGACCATAGGCTTGCCCATAGTGTAATGCTCCACTAAATATCAGAATGCTAAGCTTAGGATCAAATAGGTCTTCTATAGGTTGTAATGTAGGCTAAGGGACGGGTAGGACTATTTTGGCCAGAAATAATGACTATGTTCCTAAGCGCTTTAATACATCACATTATGCCATTAACACTTTCTTTTAATCAACCCTGCTACCTTTTTTTCATCTATCACCCCTTTTCACCTATTTTGCCATTCAAGCATAACTATCTTTTTATTTAATCATAAACACAATTTATCTTTTTGTTTTTCTATTTCTTTTTCTTTTCTCTTTTTTTTTTATAACACACCTCCATGATAGCCACTCTTTTTCATAACAAATTCAAGTACCAATACACTCTAAGGCATCACTCTCACCCAATTTCCTCTTATTTTGTCACATGACTTCACAACTTAAAGCACTTAGGAATTTGGATCAAATTATGGTCTTGAAAAAAATGGATTAGGCTTACATATGAGGCTGTCAAAGAAAATGACTTAAAGGCTCAAAGGGGTTGACTAGGATAATGTCCACGGGTAGGTAAAACGAAGGTAAACAAGTATCGGTTGCCAAAGAAATGCCTAAATCATCTCCTAAACTCACACTCTTTATTTCTCTTTACACACACACCAGGCAAGTTCTAGCATCAGTCACAAGCACAGAATATACTATCATCTCACACACACAAGGCACATGGTTAACTTTATTGGGAGCAGTATAGACTCTTGACCCAACAGATGAATGAATTAAACCACACAATTATCACGCAGTGAGTCACACTTAGAGCTTAAGTGTCTCAATAGTAATGATTCTAGCACAAACTCTTGTCATAACACCATGCCGTCTATCAGAACAATTTCATGCATCAAAATAAAAAAAAATCTACGACTACTAACTAAATCAAACAACCAAACATAAATAACATAAATAAATGCAAATCCAGATAAAGAAGTATAGCATGCAAATACCAGCACCCCACACTTAGACGGGACACACTGCCCTCAGTGAAAAATAAATAAGAAGAACCTGATTAGTCGGACTCATCCTCTATGTCTGGGGTCATACCCCCTGCATCGGAATCGTCATCAGAGTCGTCGTCATCAGAGTTCTCTTCCACGTCGGAGTCTGGCATTCGTCGATCATCATCGGTTGGCATGTCGTCATCAAGAGGTTCCTCAAAATATACACCTACTCCACACATCGCCCTCGCATGCTCATTCATTGGGTAGTTATAATCCAACTGTTGGAGCTCTGCAGCAGTTGGAACACGACCCCCGCTCATCATGGTAAACTTCATCATGCCATATAAATGGCGGGAGAAGCTTTCGTCGCGAACATGTCTTTTTGCAGTGGTTAGGTTAACGCCATGCATGGTTTCAGCATCTTTAACCTTTGTGAGGTCAACCTTCTTCGGGTTGTGTGGAATCTTATGATCAGCCGGTTCCTCTTCGATGTCTTCCTTCCTCAATATTGCAGTCAACAGGTTGCCAAAGCTGAAGTGGGACCTCTTGTGTAGCCTAGCTTTCCGCATTGTAGATCGAATAATTTCCCCAATGTTGATAGGGACATTCGTCATCAATGCGTACACCAGGAACACTCTATCTCGTGTTATCTTTGTGTACTGTGTCCCTGGAATGAGGCAAGAGTTGACTATTCGCAGCCATATCCTAGCTTCTCTGTTCAAGGAGGCATACGGGAAGGTATTGTGACGACCGGTATCCTTGTGACGACTTCACCGTGCCATTGATCTTGTTCCGCATAGTGTGTGTCTGATTGCCCTGTATGGAGGTCTGCGATAAAGCTCCTTGAATGGTGCGGGATTAACAGATGGCAAGCCTAGAAAGGAGTTGAAGAACTCCGCATTTAGTTGCAGAACTTGGCCCCGAATCTTAACTTCACTCCCTGTAGTTTTTGGTGACCAGTTGGCATAGAATTCTCGTGTTAAATCGAGATTGCACTCTCCCATATCTCGGAAGATGAAATCAAGATGTAACGCCATTATTTTAGCCAACATGCGAGGTTCTTTCTTTGCTAGGCTCTCCTTGTGTATCAACTCCATGTGAACATATTTCTTCTCTTTATTGTTCCTATACCATTCCTTTCCTTTCTCCTCAAGAACCCATTTTATTCCGAACATGCGGCGTGGTAATTGCATCGAGGATGATTCTCCTTGCTCTTTTCGGCCTCTTTTCTTGCCTTTTTGTGAAGTGGTAGCCTTATCTTTGCCTTGTCTTGCTTTGGGTGCCATTGTACCTGAGACTAAAATAATGTTCATGTTAGCATCATCTCGATGGATACAATCTATAAACGAGCAGTAGGGGAACCACCCCACACTTAGTTTGTTGGTACAAACTAGTGAAGTGAAAGTGGTCGACTAGTCAGACTTCATCGACATACGTTTTAGGTGCTATATTCCAACAATAAAATCAGAGCATTCATACTTCTTGTAATCTTGGCAATACTTTCATGTTTGATATATCAAGACTACTACATAGGGATTGAATCAAGGTATAGTATCTAAATAATCACAACCTCCTATGTCGGTAGACAACTATAATTCTTATCCCGATGAACAAGTCATTCCAACATGTAAGTATTCAAGTGACAAGATTATGCAATTTTTGTGACCATATTAATTCCGCAAAATTATGACAGTGCATCAAAATCAAATACAAGTTGGGAACAAGTTAAGATCATTCTTACGTATACGTTCACTCACTTGGTTGTATCACAACAATTCAATCACTTTCAAATCACCAATACTACTTCAAGATTTAGCAATTCATAATAGGCGTAGTAGTGTAGTACTTACGGAATATAAATGAAGAACAAAGTAGCACTTACTTGATTGATGACTTTGGATGATGTTCTTGTGAAGAAGAAGAGCAAAAGGAAAATTTTGGAGTGGATTTGGGGACTATAGGCGGCGCTTATGCTAGGTTTCCAATGTGTTTTTGGTTCAAGACTAAGTCTCATATTTATAGGAGAAGGTTGGGTCGGGTTTTGACCCATTTAAAATTGAATTTGGAGACAAGAAATGACCATAGGCGGCGCCTTTTTCTTTGCCTATGCTTGGCATAGGCGGCGCCTTTTTCTTTGCCTATGCTTGGCATAGGCGGCGCCTTTTGCATAGCATTGTTGAGCATAGGCGGCGCTTATGCCATGGAATTCTTGGGCATAGGCGGCGCCTATGCTATAGCATATGAGATTCAGAGACAAAAGGCATTGGCATAGGCGACGCCTATGCTATGGCACACTTGGGCATGGGCGGCGCCTATGCTATGGCACACTAGATTCCGAGATCTTAGGCCATAGTATAGGCCTTGCCTTGCTCGTGGCCTAGTTTTATATAGGCCTAGCCTTGTTCGTTGCCTATATTTTCATAAGAAATGCCCAATCCATAGCCTTTTGCTTCTTCATCACTAACTTACCACCTTTTACATGCAATACATCCAAATCAAAATTTGAAACCAATCTCCTCGTTTACGCCTCTTGCACCTACACTTGCTCAAAGACAACAAAAACGATTAGAACGATGGGTTGCCTCCCATCAAGAGCCTTAGTTTTGGTCGTGGCACGACTCTTATTTTTGGATTTTTATTTATCAAAAGCAAACACGTAAACAAAAAAAAACGATAAATGATGGGTTGCCTCCCATCTAGCGCTTGATTTATTGTCGCGACACGACATAGTTACCTCGAGTACTTAGACTTCGTCGAGATAGATGGTGGCCATATAGTTTATCGAGTCAAGAGGACCGATATATGGTTTTACTCGTTGTCCATTCACCTTAAAGACAACACCATTATCGTCTTCTAGCTCAACTACTCCAGTCGAGTAGACTTGGGTAACTTTGTATGGACCAGACCATTTGGACTTTAACTTACCTGGGAATAGCTTCAGTCTGGAATTGAAAAGAAGTACCATATCATCCTTTTGAAAGTTTCGTTGAACAATCCGCTGATCATGATACTTTTTCATCCGTTCCTTGTAGAGGTCTGCTCTTTCGTATGCATGTAGACGGAATTCATCCATCTCATTCAGCTGCTCCAATCTCAGATTCATGGCATCATCCCAATTCAAATTAAGTTGCTTTAACGCCCACAATGCTTTATGCTCGAGCTCAATGGGCAAGTGACAAGCCTTCCCATAAACTAGTTGGTACGGGGACATGCTAATTGGCGTTTTGAATGCAGTCCTATAAGCCCATAATGCATCGTCCAGCTTTCGAGACCAATCCTTCCTATTAGCATTTACAGTCTTAGCAAGGATTTGCTTGATATCTCGATTGGAAACCTCTACCTGTCCACTAGTTTGTGGGTGATAAGGTGTGGCTACCTTATGTTGCTTGACACCATATTTGGCCAATATGGATTTGAATAGCTTATTGCAAAAGTGAGATCCTCCATCGCTTATAATAGTACGTGGTACTCCAAAGCGAGAGAAGATATTCCTCTTCAAGAATGCTACAGCACGCTTTCCCTCATTGTCGGCCAATGCTACTGCTTCAACCCATTTTGAAACATAGTCTACAGCAACTAGGATATATTTCATTCCAAACGAATTTACGAATGGACCCATGAAATCAATACCCCATACATCAAAGAGCTCTACTTCAAGAATTTTTGACATAGGCATCTCATGGTGTTTTGAAATAGCACCTTGTCTCTGACATTGGTTGCATCTTCTAACAAAGTCGTAGGCATCTCTAAATATCGATGGCCAATAATATCCACTTTGCAATACCTTCCTTGCTGTCCGATTACCTGCGTGATGTCCCCCAACTTGGGAAGTGTGACATGCTTCCAATATATTAGGCACCTCTACATGGGATATGCATCGCCGAATAACACCATCCGCGCATCGTCGAAATAAGTATGGCTCATCCCAAAAGTAGTGTTTTACATCATGCATAAACTTCCTCCTTTGCTGGTAAGATAAGTTTGCAGGTATCACATTACTCACCACAAAATTTGCAAAGTCGGCATACCATGGTAACTCTTCCATTATCGTGGCTAAGATCTCCTCGTCAGGCTATATGCTCGTTCTCGAGTCTAGATAGATGATCAGCCACTTGGTTCTCGCAACCTCTTCTATCTTTTACCTCAAAATCAAATTCTTGCAGCAACAATACCCATCGAATTAGTCTTGGTTTTGCATCCTTCTTTGTCATTAGATATCTTAGAGCTGCATGGTCTGTATGAACGATCACTTTGGTTCCCAACAAATAAGCACGAAACTTCTCAAACGCATACACGACCGCTAGGAGCTCTTGTTCTGTGACAGTGTAGTTCTTTTGGGCTTCGTTCAGGACCTTGCTCGCATAGTAGATAGGATGGAATAATTTCTCCCTTCTCTGGCCAAGTACAACGCCTAATGCTACCCCACTGGCGTCACACATGACTTCAAACGGTAAAGACCAATCTGGTGCTACCATGATAGGAGCTTCAATTAGTTTTCCTTTGAGGCATTCGAATGCCTTCAAACAATCTTCATTGAAGTCAAATTTTGCATCTTTCTCCAAGAGTTTGCACAATGGACTAGCAATTTTGAAGAAGTCTTTGATAAACCGTCGATAGAAGCCTGCATGACCGAGGAAACTACGGACTCCCTTTACTGAAATTGGGGGTGGTAGCTTCTCAATAACTTCAATTTTCGCTCGATCAACCTCAATTCCTTTTTCGGAGATTTTATGCCCAAGGATGATACCTTCGTTGACCATAAAGTGGCACTTCTCCCAATTCAGCACTAGGTTGAATTCTACACATCTTTGCAATGCCATACTCAGGTTTGCTAAGCACGCTTCAAACGTCTTGCCAACAACTGAAAAGTCTTCAATGAATACCTCCAAAGTATCTTCAACCATATCCGAGAAAATGGACATCATACAACGCTGAAAGATGGCTGGTACGTTACATAGCCCGAATGGCATACGTTTGAAGGCAAACGTCCCATATGGACATGTGAATGTTATTTTCTCTTGGTCTTCGGGGGCAATACAAATCTGATTATAGCCAGAATAACCGTCTAAGAAACAAAACCATCTTTTCCCCGCTAATCGATCTAGCATTTGGTCCATAAATGGCATTGGAAAGTGATCTTTGAGCGTCCATGAATTTAGCTTTTGGTAGTCCATGCATACTCTCCATCCGGTGACGGGTCTGAGTGGAATAAGCTCATTCTTTTCATTCGCGACCACCGTCATGCCTCCTTTCTTGGGAACATATTGTACTGGGCTTACCCATGTACTGTCAGAGATTGGATACACAACTCCTGCATCTAACCACTTAATAATTTCTTTCTTTACCACTTCTTGCATAGGTGGATTGAGACGCCTTTGATGCTCAATGGTGGGCGTGCAATTTTCTTCAAGCTGAATCTTGTGTGTACAAATCCCAGGTGGAATACCAATAATATCTGCGATGGTCCATCCGATGGCTCTAATGTACTTTCGTAAAATAGCGATGAGAGCTGCAACTTGTTGCTCACCCAAATCTGCCGCCACAATGACTGGAAGTGTGTTTCCGCTTCCTAAGAATGCATACTTTAAATGACTAGGCAGCTCCTTTAATTCTAACGTGGGTGGCTCTTCAATAGATGGTTTAGCTGGTGGTGTGGGTCAATTTTTGAGATCAAGGTCCAGCTTCTTGGGAGAATGAGGATATGACCCAAATCCTGTTAGAGCATTAATAGTTTCTTCATAGTTTTCAGCATCCTTACTCTCTCCATTCATGAGCACAACCGCCAATGGGTCATCAATAGTTTGCTCTTCTTCAAGTAATTCTTTCTCATCATCAACATAAACATCCGCTACCGAGAATACGTTCAGATCTTTGGGTTGCTTCATTGATTTGCACACGTCAAAGAGAACTACTTCGTCATTTATTCTGAATGAAAGCTCATTAGCTCTCAAATCAATAAGCACACTTCCCGTAGCAAGGAAAGGGCGCCCCAAGATTATGGGAAATTCTGAGTCTGCCTCACAATCCAAAATAACGAAGTCCGCTGGAAAGATGAATGAAGAAACCTTCACCAATACATCACATAGAATACCAACAGGTCATTTTACCGACCTATCCTCCATTACGAGCCTCATATTGGTTGGAGTAGGTTCACCCAACCCCAACTTTTTGTAAATGGATAGTGGCATCAAATTGATGTTGGCTCCTAAATCGCATAATGCCTTGGTAAAATTCAAAGATCCAACGGTGCAAGGAATAGTGAAAGCACCGGGGTCAGCCTTCTTCTGAACTAGTGATCGGGTAGCGATTGCGCTGCAGTGATGAACATTATCTTTCAACTCATAGCTTGCTGCCCGCTTCTTTGTCAAAAGATCCTTCATAAATTTCGCATACCCAGGCATTTGTTCAAGTGCCTCCACCAATGGAACATTAATGGTCAGCTGCTTTAACATAGTCATGAATTTGCTGAACTTTGTATCGTCCGCCACCTTCTTCAATCTTTGAGGAAAAGGTGGTGGTGGATATGGAATTTTTTTCTCCACGGCTTTCTTCTCCTCCTGCCTTCGTTTTTCAGCCTTTTCAGGCTGCAACATACTCGGTGTACCGTCATGTACGTCGTGGGTGGATTCTACGGCAGCTTCTCCTTTTGCCTTGTCATCAATGTCTGCTACTTCGTCAATCACTTGCTTTCCTTTTGATGAAGTTTCCAGCACCTTACCGCTTCGGGTAGTAATGGCCATGCATGACCCATCATTCCTTGGGTTTTGCACAGTGACGCTAGGTAAGGTGCCAGTCTCTCTTTGATTGAGTGCTGCTGAAAGTTGGCTCAATTGCTGCTCTATTTGCTTGATCGAAGTGGAATGTGAATCAACCAAGTGCTTCATTGAGGACAAATTATTTATTACCTCCGTTACTCTTGCGCTGGTTGATTCCACTCCTTTCAACAGTTTAGCCATCATCTCTTCCATATTTCCAGAACTAGATGTGGTGGCGTCACGTCTTCCGGGGGGAACATACAAACCACTTTTGTCATTCTTGTTCTTCCAACTACTTTGGTCCTTGTTTCCAGATTTATCATAATAGTTCCGACCTTGGTTTCCTTGGGTATTACCTCGGAAATCCCCCTGATTGTTCAAGTAGTTGGCCTCTTCATCCGAATCAGATTCGTCTCTTCCTTTTGACGCAATGGCTTTGACTTTTTCGGTCTTCCCTGATAATAAATGCTTTGTAAGAAGATCCACTTGTGTCTTCATGTGCGCCATATCTTGATCACGTTCTTCTTCTCTTCTCCTTTGGTCTGCAGTCATGCCTATAGATAAAGTGGGGCTTGCTACCTCAGAATCCCTGGTATACCAAGCTCTACTTTGCTTCGTTATCCGGTCTAGCATATTTCTTGCCTGACTAAAGGTGAGATCCATGAATGATCCTCCAGCCGCATTATCCACAACTGGTTTAGTTATTGAATTCAAGGCTCTGTAAAGTATCTCCATTAGGTGAACATTAGTCATGTGATGGTTTGGGCACCTCATTAGCTTCGTCTTGAACCTCTCCCATGTTTCATGAAGGGCTTCAGTTGGAAGCTGACGAAAGTTGCTGATTTCATCTCTCATTTGTGCTCTTTTGGATGACGGAAAGAATCTTTCTAGGAAAGTGTCTCTTAATTGCCTCCAATTTGTAATAGAATCAGGAGTCAGCCCATTCAACCATAGAGTTGCCTCCCCAGACAGAGACAATGGAAATAGACGTAATCGGATTGCATTCTGACCAACGCCAGGATTGTCAAACGACTTGCATGTAGAAATAAAGTTGATGAGATGCATATTCGGATCATCGCCTGCTAGTCCACCAAATAATCCCTTGAGTTGCAATAACTGAATCATGGTGCTTGTGATGTTGAACTTGGCTCCAGGTGCCAATGGTGGAGGAATAATGGCTCCTGTGGCTCCGGCTCCATCAAGATCATCATCATCATCTTGAAAAGCTGGTTGCATAGCTTGGCGTTCAGGCCTAAACCTAGTTTGACGATCTCTTCTGTTGGCAGGTGTTGCGATCTCAGCGGCATGCCTAGGGTTTAGTAGCTCGTCATCACCTAGATCCTCATCGTCAGGATTTGTTGCTCGCCCAGGGTTATCAATATTCTGTTGATGCACTTGAGCGGCGGCAAGCGCAGCTAGTCTCGCCTGTTCCTGTTGAGCAGTCATCCTTTCAATTTCGTGTTGTGCCTCTATTTTGCCAATACGTTGTGGTTCAGGATTGATAGGTAATAACGGTTGACCAGAACTTCGGGTATGGGGCATGCACTGAATAAAAACCTGCAGTAAACAAAAACAAAAACTAAAAGTAAAAGTACGAGAATCTTTGACCAAAGGGTCTAGTAATTATTACGAACTTAATTGACACTTGTATTCCCCGGCAACGGCGCCAATTTTTGATAACGCTCAATCTACAGCTCTCATAAGAGTGTAAAGCGGTCGTTGTCAAATATATAACCCAACTGGGTTGGGTATCGATCCCACAGGGAATAGCCGGTCAATGAGTAAGCAAAGATTACTAGACTTTTGGAGCAAGTCTCGTAAAAAGGGGGGATTTTAACGTGCAAGTAATGTAAACAAAGTAATAAAAACAGCAAATAAAGGAGTAAAAACGGTTTGCTTGGTTGGTCTTTGATCAATGAGAATTGAGAAGTTGGGGTTATGTCCACCTTATGAGTTGTACGTCTCTATTGGCTATGAGTTGTGCGGAATTCAGACATGCATGTGTGTATAGAGAATTGTATTCGATGGTAAATCCAGGCATCTTTCGACCTTAACCAGGACTATTTCACTTTAACTCTTTCGAGCTTAAAGCGTATCTAACAGTACGAATACTCCAAGAGGTTAATCCAGTTACGACACTAACTTTTTAACAGGGGTTGGTGCCCTATTACCTTGACATTATCTCTTCCAGACATATAACTTTTCTTTCAAACAAGTTAATGCTATACTGGCGTATTCTATGCGTTTGCAACCACAAAGAATTTAGATTAAGATGAAGAGAATAATGATATAAGCAGCATACGTGTCACGAATTCACAAACTCATAGCAATAAATAGTATCTCATATGGCTTCCATAACCCCAACAGAGAAGTTTAGTTACCCATGAGTGCGAAGGAAATCACAATAGACATTATTAATATACCACAATAAAAATCTCATGTAGTAAGGTGTGGTATGGCGTTTTTGGGCGTGAACTCCCTTGCAGAGTAACGTTTCTCTTGTTGTGGAAATTAAGAATTGAATAGATGAATAAAAAGTAGAATTAAAAGTAGAAGAATTGTTTTCAGAGTTAAAAGTAATGGAAGAATGATAAAAATCTCTAGCAGAATAGGGTATTTATAATACTCCTATCCTATTCCTACTAAGCTACTGCATTACTTAACCCAATCCTACTGGGTTACTGCATCATTATCCTATTCCTAATAAGTTACTGCTAGTCCCCAAAGTCTTTAGAATTGCTGTTTTTGCCCGGGACAGATTTTCCATGCGCCACCTTTGGTCCTTGGCGTCCAAGTTTTGCTTTCCTCCTTTCGTGAAGCTTTCTTTGGCGTCAAGTTATCCATAAAATGCTGAATTCTGCATCATTTATACCTGAAAACTTGCTAATCATGTTCGTTAGCTCACTTATAGGAAAAAGGACTAAAAGTGCATGAATTATATATTTTGTCCTCAAAACTTAGCTAAAATATGGGTCAATTATAGTACTTTAGGCGTGTAAATACGCCTATCATCACTGTAATTGAAGTTACGTCAGTGATTTGAGTTTTAAGGTGTTTTTCATCGTCACCTTCTAGGTCTAGTTTTTTAATGTGCTCTTCCTGCACAGTATCTTGTTTTTTATAGTGCTCGACTTGCACTTTTACATTTGTAACTTCAGTAGTTAGTGTAATAACTCGTTCTTGTAATAACTCCATTTGTTTAAACATTTGGAGCAATAAGTCAGTCTGGGTATCTTTGGCATCTGCCTCTGCCATTGGTAAATCAGTTTGAGTAGCTTTATCTTGATAAGTAATATGCAATGATATTTTTGTTAGTATTGATTACTTCAATTGTAAATGTAAAATTCAGTATATTTAATACTAGTCTCCGAATTTCCTTTGTCGTAACTGAATTTTGTATTTTTCTTGTTAGCCACAATCGTACCTGTGTATTATCTGTTCTAACAATAAACTTGTCATACACGATATATGGTTCAAATGCTATTAAATATTTATATAAAGAACATAATTCTTTTCTATTTATTTCCCATTTTATTTCTGTTTCGTTAAATGTTCCTGAATAATATCTACAATGATGTTCTAATTTTTCTTCTTCATACCTATATTTGTGTACTCCTCCATAACTATATTTACTTGCAACAACTTCTACTATATATGTAAATTTTTTATTTTCATCTGGAAATTATAATTTTGGTAATTCTTTACAAAGTAATTTTATTTTCTGTACCTGTTTTTTGTCTTCTTCATTATATCTATATTCTACATCCTTTTTTATTTTTTTCTGTAATGGTTTTAAATTTTCTGCTAATTTTGGAATATATTCTCTTACTTGGTTTACTAATCTTAAAAATGATTGTAATTTCTTTTTAGTATCTAATTCTTCTTCTGAATTTATTATTTTTTGGAATATATGTTGTTGCATTTTGACTCCACTTTTATCTATTTGTATTCCTAAAAATTCTATCTGATTTTTCATAATTTCTGCTTTCTTCCCACTTAAACTTATTCCTGATTTTTCTATTATATCTGTAAATTGTTCTAATAATTTTAAATGTTCTTCTTTAGTTTTTGTATATAATAGTATATCATCTATGTATACTATACAATTAGGTAATTGTTTAAAATAACTATCCATAAAATATTGATATCTACCTGGTGTATTTTTATATCCAAATGGTAGTACATTCCATTCATAAAATCCATGTGGTACCGTAAATGTTGTTAATTCCTTAGATTCTTCTTCTAACTTTAAATGGTAAAATCCTGATTTACAATCAAATTTACTAAAATAATTATATCCTTGTATTTGTCTTATTTTTAATATCTTGTTTGGTATTGGGTAATTATAAGTCATTGTTTTTGCATTTAAATTTCTATAGTCAATAACCATCCTACTTTTTCCTCTTTTTTGTTCACTATGTTTATTTACTATAAATGCTGGGCTATTATCTTTACTATTACTTTTTTGTGTATATTGTTTTTCTAATAATTCTTCAATGTGCATTTTAAATTCTTTTAAATCATCAAAATTATATGTTAATGGTTTCTGGGTTATTATGCTATTTTTATCTATTAATTCAATTTTTATAGTGGGTTTATGTTTTTCCCATCCTTTTAATGGATCTTCACTATATAATTGTTCTAATTTTTTCTTAATTATTTCTATCTTATTTATTGAAAATATAATTATTTCCTTTTTATTTATTGAAAATACGACCAGTTCTATTGTATCTTCAGTATTTTTTATATTTTCTAACTTTTGTGTAATTTTTTCACTTCCTTCTATCCAATCAGTTTTCTTTCTTATTTTATTAGTAACTCTTTTTGCTCTTACTTTCTGTTTACATGGTGTTGTAAACCACCAATCTGTTCTAGTTATTATATGTGGGTATAATTTATCTAAAAACGACATTCCTAAAAGTATATCTTTTGATGTTAGCTCATAATTATAGATTTCTTGTATTGTTAATATTTTATCCCATATTTGTGTTTTTACATTCTTAGCTTTATAAGTAATTAAGCTTCCTTCGTTATTAAATCCTTTAACTATTATTGGTGTTTTTAATTTATCCCATTTACTTTCTGGTAAACAATTATATCTACATAAATTAGCTTCTGCTCCTGTATCTATCGTAGGCGTAAAATATCTACTGTAATATCCTTCTACTACTATCTTCATTAATACATATATTTTCATATCATGTTAAAACTTTTTTTAAGAATAATTTTTCTCTATTATATGTTATAGATAATTGTATTTGTTCTATATTGTATGATTTTACTTGTTCTAGTCATTTAATTCCTAATATTATGTCTGCTTTTTGCATTTCTTCCTTTATTTCAAATTCTATTTTCATTTTTCTAACTCCTATTGTTATTTATTTTTCTGCTATATTTTTAGTGTTTATTAAGCTCCTTGGTAGATCTGGGTATATATTATTATCAGATTTTATTTCCTCATTTTTTACTAGATATTTTGCTATATAATTTTCTTCTTGTCCTGTATTTAAGAGTATTAAATATTTCTTTTCATTTATTGTTCCTGTTATGTAATATTGGTTTAAATTAACTATTGAACTTGTTTCATAACTTGTTCTTTTTGATGAACTTGATGATTCTGGTTTTTTATAAGCTATTCTTTTTGTTGTACTTATTTTATCATTTATTATTTCTAAATCGTCTTCTATGTCTATATTTTTGTAACTATAATCATTATTATCAATTATTTTTACGAATTGTTCAAAAGGACTTTCTATTTGTATTTTATTAATTTTATTTTTCCTGTTATTTTGTGTTTTGTAGTTAACACATATAGATTTTTACATCTTGCTGTAAATATTTTACTTCCTGGGGTTAGTTCTATTCCTTATATTTTCCAATGTAATACTAATGATTTATCTATATTTTTATCTGTTATTGCTAATGAATAATTTGCACTTATTATAAATTAAAATTTTTGGTATATTAAATTTCCTTTTATGGCAGTTAAATTACTTTTTTCTATAGGTTTTATAATTCTATCATCTGCCAAATATAATTCTATTGGTGTATCTATTCCTTCTCTAAAACATGCTTTTATCAATATCTCTGTATCTCCAAGGTGTACATATTTTATTGGGTTTCTACTTTTTATATCGTTTATTTCTTTATTTATTATCCTTTTTGTTACTAGTGGTATACTAGCTTTGCCTTTTGCATATCTGCAGTCTATTACATGTTCTTTTTGGCTTACTACATAATATTCTTCCTTTTTCCTAGTAAATATATTTTTTATTGTTGGTATTTTAAATATTTTTTCTACACTTAAGTCTAACTCTTTTCCTTTTATTTCATCAAATATATTATTATCAAATATTATTTTTTGATCTATTCCTTCGTCATTTAAATATTCTTCTTTTGTTATTATTTTTATGTCTTCTTCAGTCATTTGGTTTATTTGTATATCTTCTTCAGTCATTTAATTCGTCTAATTCACTATCTATTTCATTATCTTCTATTTCATTATCTGTTTCATTCTCTGAAATTTCATATATACCGTCTTCACTTTCTAATTCGTAATCTATATAATCTATCTGCATATATTCTGTATTTTTTATTTTTATTTCTGATATTTGTTTATTTTTTGGGTTTTTAGATAATTTACAATCTCTAGCTAAATGTCCTAATTTTCCGTAATTATAACAATTGCATTCTTTTATAGATTTCTTTTTCCTATATGGTCTTTTATGTTTATAATTTTTTACATAATATCTTTTCTTGGTTTTTTATATTTATATTTTGATTTTTTGTATTTCTTATATTTCTTATGTCTTTTTCTTTTCTTATAATATCTTTCTTCGCATCCAAATTGAGGTGCTATTTTATCTTTGCAACATGCTAAATTTCTTATTAATGTTTTTTCCATTTTTATTTCTTCTCTATATTTTTCACATATGTTTCTATACCATTGTTGTAAAAATTTTATTCTTTCTCCTAGAGTATCTACTATTTTTGCTTCATCCAAACTTTTTATTATTGTTGAACTAAATGGTTCAGGTAATTTACTAAAATATAATTTTCTTATTTCTTTACTTTCTTCTGTATTATATGCTCCTTTATAATAATATTCTTTAAATGCGCAAGTATATTCATCTATGTAGCACATATTACATATTGCTAATTTTAACATTAAATTCCTATTTGTATCTTTCTCTTCATTTTGTTCTTCTTCTGTTTTTGTCATGCTACTAAATTCGTCTTTTATAGCTGTTTCATATTTTTTTAATAATTCTATAGGTGTTAATTTAGTTGTAGTTGTTGATGATGTTCCTTCTGTAGGTTTGTCAGTTCTTAATACTCTTTTACTATTTTCAGTTAGATTTAAAAACCATAATTTCACTGTTCCTATTAGTGTTCTTTCTATATATTCTGGTGCATCTGTTATATTTATATTATTATCTAATAATTTTTTTGTCATATATCCGATCCATAATTGTATTATTTTTTCTGTATTTATTATACAATCTAAGTCTAAAAAGTTATAATTTTTATTAACTATTTGTTTTGGTGTCCATTTTTCATATTCATTTTTTAGATTATATCTTTTAAACTTATTCTTATAATATGTAAGTTTTCTTATCTCTGATGTTCTAGGTACTATATTTTCATCTTCTTTTTTATCAAGAGTGTTTATTTCCGTGTTTAAATTTTCTAAGTTTTCTTCATTAATTACTTCTTGTTTTTCATTGATTTCTAAATTTTTTGCATTTGTTAAGATTTCTGTATATGTTTCACTATCTTCCGAATCATAATTATCTGTTTCTTCAACATCTATTGTATTAATTTCTAATTCCTTGGTTTCTATTTCTTTATTGTTTATTTCTAATTTTTCTTTAAATTGATTTATCTCATTTAATAATTTTTGTTCTTTATCTTTTTTCTTCTTTTTCTTTCTGTCTTTTTTCATACAGATCTTTTAGCATTTGTAGTTCTTTTTATAATTCAGCAATCCTACTATTTTTAGTTTCTTCTATTTTTCGTATTTCTTCTGTAGTTTGTTGTTTTATTTTTTCTATTTCCTTTTTTCTATCTGTTTCTTAATTTTCTTTTTCTATTCTCACCATAGCTGTCAATTTATCTTCTAATTTTAATTTTTCTTTTTCTAACATTAAATATAAATGTTCACCTATTTTCTTATACCTTCTTCCTAGATTAGAAAATACTATTTTTATTTTTAATCCTTCATGGTTTTCATATATTTTTTCATCTATTATAAATTCTTCTTTGTTCATTTTTTATTTAATTGTTAATACATCATGTTGGTATGTATATTCTAGACTATCTATTGTTGATTCTAAATTTGATATTTCTTCTTTTTGTGCATTTATTGAGTTTTTACTAACTCCGACAATTATGTTATATTGTAGTCTTTCTATCCTTATTTTTAATTCTTTACGTTTTTCAGATATTGTTTGCTTTAATTCTTTATATTTTTGTACGTTATTCATTTAAATAATATTTTGGGGAATATCTAAATCTAGTTTTATCAAATAAATCACAATTAATAAATTAATCAAGTAAATCCATATATATACGACTTCCGTATTTTTTAAATAACAAGGCTCTGTTTAATAGTCAACTATGGGTCATGATTTCATGAGTCAACTTTCTTTACTTTAGTGTTTCTTTTTGTCATATTATATAGGAAAAATTACATAAACTAGCAATCGTATGACATTAATTACAATTTATAGCAATAGTTTTTAAAAATTACAACTAATAATAAAACTAGCAATATTTTACCTTACTTTGGAAAAAGCGCGTGACATTAACTCAACTTTTTAACCTTCTCCCTTTTTCACGCCATATTCCAATTTCAGTTCCCTCCAACTTTTTTTTTTTTCAAACTCCATTTTTTTCTCTCCGAATCTTGATAAACTTTTCATCCAACTTTTGAGGTAAGTTTATTTTTTAATTAATGCATGTTATATTTCCCATATTAACTCTTTTATATGTTTTATTTTCAATTTTTTTTTAATTTTTCATTCTTCTTCTTCTTCGTCTGTTGGGGTTTGATTTATTTTTTTGAGTTTGTGTTGAAATCTTTGATTTTTCGATATAATGGCACAACATGCAAATCGTAGTATTTCAGTTAGTGGTAATAAATCGATGGATTTAGTTTCTGATGAACTTCTATCTTTTAGTTTTGGGTTAACTCAAGATGAAGTTTTTAACTTGGGTTCTTCTAATATTCAGCCTAAAAGAGGTGTTAGCAGTGAAGGAGAGAGATTGAAGAACTGTAAAAATCCGGAAAATATTTTGGAAAAAATGAAACGGAAAGGTTTGAGAAAACCTTCATCCCCAAAACCCCAAAAAATTTAAAAATCAATGAAAAAAACAAAGCCAGATGAAAAAGGTGAATGTAGTAAAATTTCAAGTCCTGTTTCATCTGCTTTTGATTCAGAAGAAGAGAAAGTGGAGGAGGTATGATTCTATTTTTTAAATTTTGTATTTTCTTGAAAACATGTTCATAGATGTATTTTATATATACAATTTATTAGGTATGTATTTATTTTTCTGTTTCTTTATGATTTGAAATTTTAGTATATATTGTGTTGTTAAGATATGAAACTGTAGCCCCTAATTATATGTATTTGTGATATTTTAGTTTTTAAAGGTTGTTAAGATATGAAATTGTAGCCCCTAATTATATGTATTTTTGTGAAATTTATATTTTGTATATACTTGTTGTATTCATAAAATACATAACTATATGTTTATTGTAATTAGTTGTATTCTGTAAATACATAAGTGTCACTCTTTTGACATGTAAAATATACATGCTACTTTTTAGATATTTTTTTATTTTGTTTACTGTTAATATTTGTGTTTGATGTCAAGTTATATTTTTTATTCATTTTATTTAGACAAAGTCATGTACTTCTTCTTTTTAATTTGAATGATTTTCGTCATAGTTATATATAAATAAAATACATGACTTTTCCTTTTTTAGATTTAATTTAGGAATAATGTAACTTTAAGTTGTATTTCATAAATACATATATGTCACTGTTTTGATATATAATTGTATTTTGTGGTGTATAGATTTTCCATGATCAGATATACATGGCAAGAGTGTTGCCAAAATTTACTCCACGTATAAGATGTCATACTGTCAATGACATTGAACATCGCATTAAGTCAACTTTAACGAAGAATCAATATAATATCTTTTGTAATAATAGCATTTTGTTGTATTCATGAAGAAAAAGAGTTCTGTGGTTCAAGCACAGTTTGAAAGATGTATTATGTCACTTGAGACTAAGGAAAGCACTGCAAATGCCATAGTAATTCGTGCGAAGGGCACAAATCTTCATTTCAGTCCTAGTGAGTTTGCTGTGGTTACTGGTTTGAATTGTATTTCAAACAAGGGCGATTTTGTGTTTGATGAGGATCTTCCGAATAGAATTATTGAGGACTATTTTGACGGTGCCAAGTATATTCAAAAAAAAGAATTATTTGCTGTTTTTTCTGAAAAAATATGGGGAGAAGACAATGATGAAGATGCCGTAAAGTTTGCTAATCTCTATTTTATTCATGCATTTTTATTTTCTGCTGTTGATACTGTAGTTATTCTACGACTACATTTTGATTTAGTTGAGAGTGGTCGCTACAGTGATTATCCTTGGGGGTCTGTTGCATTTGAGGAATTAGCTAAGAGCTTGAATAAAAAGTTGAAACCGAAAGGCAAGTTTTATATGCTACATGGAATGCATTTGGCCATTCAAATTTGGTTGTACGAGTGTTGTTCCACTGTTCCTCGTAATGTTGCTTCAAGGGTGGACAATCAAATTCCCCGTCTTTTGAATTGGAAAACAAATGCTCCCCGTCCACGATACGAATCTCTTATGGAAAGCATGTTTAATGATGCAGATGTCAAGGTCAGTTTCCTTTATATTTTTTGTTCTTTATATTATTATTTGTAAATGCGTTTACTGTTTATGCATATGTTTATATACAAAATATAATTTGTCAATGCTTATGCATGTATGTAAAGGTTAAATGTTTTGTAATGTAAGTGATTTATGTTCCAACTGTCATTGGTGTTACCATCTAAAATTTTTTTTTGATGAGGATGCAATATAAATTGTAGGTTTCTTTTAAGAATATTGAGCCAACACGAAAGGAGATTTCATGCTTTTGGATATCCAAGAAGGTTGTTCCTGCAGGTGTAAGTCACAAAGATGATGAGGTTAATTCGGATGATGATTTCCATGATCCGCCACATTCAAAAAAATATTCAATCACCCAAAAAAAAATATCATGGTGATTCATCATCTTCACCTGTCAAGAAAAAGTTGAAGCAACAACATAAAGGTTTGGATGAGCAAACACCAAAAAGGACCCCTCCACCTCGTGTTGCAAAGAAGCTTTCTGTCAGGACTCCAATTTTTAGGCCGATTCAACAAAAAGAGAAAGTAGCTTCAAAGAGGAAGGACATAAATCGGTTAGCAAGCAAGAAATCTATTCCGATTCAGTCACCTGATTCGTCTTTGTGAAAGTTCTGGAGATGAAGATGATTTTGTTTCAAACAAAGTGTTTGACAAGTTTCGCAATGAGGTAATTTGTGTTTAAGTTTTGAATTGCTTTGTTTTCATATATAATTTATTTATTTTGAAGCAGGTTCTTCAAGAGATGAAATCCATCCGTGGCCTAGTATCAACAAGGTGTGATGAGATGATGAATGCTATAAGTGAGATCAAGGTACAGTAATTTTAAAAAATATTTTGAATGTTGAATACATATACAACATATGTATTTCCAGATTTATGATATACATATATAAAAAACAGTGTCTTTTTTTTTTATGGATAATATGTATTTTTTTTCTAAATGCTAATATGAATATTCATATATACATTTGAATATACAGTTGTAATATGTATTTTTTCAAATCGTATATATATATGAATATATAGTTGGTAATATGTATTTTTATTAATGCTAATATGTATATTTATATATACATATGAATATACAGTTGGTAGTATGTATAACACATATGTTAAATACATATTCTGCATATACAATTGTATTTGAATAAATACATGTGCAATATATACTGTATTTGTACATTTGTATTATGTATTTTTTCAAATCATAATATGTATAATCATATATACATATGCTGGACAATTATAAATAGTTAGTTTAATATTGTTCTTGATATTTTTTAATATTTTTTGAACTTGAAGAAAAAAGATAAGGACAATCAACCCATGGGTGAAGCTGACAAGACTACACCACACCATGAATTCACTCCAAATTTTGTGCATGATCTTTATAAGAATTCTAAAGGCACATTGGTAAGTTAATTATTTACATTCATATGTATTGTATTTATACAATGTGAATTTATATTTACATATAAGAATTATACATGTGTTGTACTAAAGAGATCAACGGGAATCAAAGCGCTAGTTTGATGGAGGTGTATAATGAGGATAAAGATGATGTTCTGGTAAATAATTTATTTTATTTCTTTCATGATATTTATAGAGTAGAATAATAATATTTAATAGGCTTAACTTTATCATTTATGAAAGGATAAAACTGCTATTGATCAGCATGAAGCAAGAGATATATGTGAATCACCGGTATGCTGAATATATCTATGATGTTTTTTAGTTATAGATAACTGGTGTTGTTATTTAATTTGTATTAACATGATTTGTAGAACACAAAATTGATCGATGATAATATCGGCGAAGCACATATATCAGATTCTCAATTCTCATTTCCAGATGAGGTGCTCAGAAACATTAATCTTCATTTGATAAAATTCAATTTGGGAGTTGAAGATGAGTCTACGGTATTTGCATTCTACGTCTTCATTTATTTTCATAAGGTTTCAGATTAATAAAATATTTCTATATTTACATAGAACACAAGAGGTGTTGCAGAAACGACTGTGAATACATCAGCAGAAGATGAGTCCAAGGTCTACTGAAAATGTGTATTGTCTGCGTTTATTTCTTTTGCTTTAAATTTACTTTAACAGGAATTTACATTTAGTATACAAAACACAAATTATCCTGCACAAATGAATGAAAATAAATCAACAAGAGATCAGTTTAATGTAGCATTGTCTGCATTTGATTATTTTGGTACTTTGCACCATTATAACATTTTTATACAATTTATATAGAACAATGAATGTGATGCTGAAAAGATTGTAGACACATCAGAAGATTATCAGGCAGAAATGAATGAAAATAAATCACCAAAAGATGATTCAAAGGTAGCATTCCCTGCTTTTATTTATTTTGCTAGTGTTGCAACATTATAACATATTTATACATTTTATACAGGATAAAGAATGTGATGCTGAAAAGATCTTAAATCCAGTAGAATTTAATATGGATAACTCAAAGTTGAATCAGCAAAATCAGTCTCCGGTCCACATTTATGTATCATTGATTGAAGAAAGAAAAGCTGAACAAAATTTTTCAGACTCGCAAGTCACTGTTCCCGATGAGCTTTTACCGAGTCTTAATGCATATGTGAATCAAGAAAGAAGTATAATTGTACATCCACCGACAAACAAAGCATAAGAAATGCCCATGCATGTATCAAGGATTAAGCGACCATCTAGATTCAAAGAGTCACCATTCATAATGAATTTTGGTTCAGCGGCTGGTAAGTACACTAACATATTAAATATGGTTAACAAATTTCTTTACTTTATATATTAAAAATAGTAATTTCTTGTTATTTTTTAATGTCTAAGAAATATGACATTTAACCTGTAAATATGCACCACTACATTAGTGACACTTTTTTTACATGATAAACTTTAGATATGTATTTGTTTTGATTACTACTAAGATTTGTATTTAATGTTATATTGTTTTTGTTGTTCATTAGATTTTGATTATGACAAGTATGTTAATTGGAATAATTCTTAACAATTAAAATACATAATTTTTATTCAAATATTGAAATCATGTTTATATTTTGTTGTTGAATAACTTCAATATGTATAACTGATGTACTCATAATATAGATATGCTACAATTATGTATACATTTTTATACTGTAATTTCCAGATGTATTATATAAATACATCTGTTTCATTATTATGTAATATCATTGCACAGAAGGGGAGCGCAAAATATTCAATCAGAAGTATCTATTCGTATCTCATCCGATTAATGATATAGAAGACACTAAGGTTACTAACAAGTTTCTGAAGTGTCTGTCTGTGGATCTTCTTAAATTTCATGCAAAAAGGTATATAGGTTAGCACCTAATTGTAATAATATTTACATATAAGTTTCTGTTAATGATGAATCATTATGTTTAATAACTGAACAGAAGAAACAAGCAAGAACACTATAAGAAGGGCAAGTCCAAAATATCAGTAATCAATTTTGAAGTTTTAGCTGTGGAAAACAAGAATTGGTTCTACATTATGGGTACTCCTAGACAATCATGGTCTGATGAGGTAAGTGTTGTGCTAATAAGTAAAAAAGTTTTATATTTGGAATGAAACTTTTTTCATTGTTACATATGTATATTCGCAAATACATATGTAATTATTTGTTATGATGAAGTTGAAAATTTATATTTGTATATACATATGCTTTTATTCTATGTGCTCTGATATATGTATATTATATATACATAAGTAGTGTTACCTGCTAGGAGTTTTAATTTTATTATTTATTTTTAAATATGTTTTTTTTGTTATAATGCATCATATTGATGTATGCTTCTATTATCTGCGAAAGAAATCTAAGTATGATCCAAATACTTCATACAAGTACAGCATTGTAGACTGCAATTTCATGAATATTATAAATAGTGTGCTATCTGTGTATAGAATTGATGATGCATCTCTTAATTCTGGTGGAAAGAAATATCATCTGAATGAGTACATAAATGGATTTCGCATGCATGCTACAGTGCCTTGATATACGGTTGATCATATTTTCATTCCTATCAACGTTAAGGCCAAACATCATTGGGTTCTTGCGGTTATATCTTTTAATGATAGATGCATTTATGTATATGATTCTTTGTCGTCTTCTGTTCATGATGTTGGGGTGTTTGCTAAAGTTGAAAAGTTAGCTGAGGTTATACCTATATGTCTCGTTGCATTTAAATTTTACGAGAAGAAGGGTATTGATACTGTTAACCATCCAAATTATAAATCCTATGATAAGATGGATCTCTTTGATGTTTATGTTGTGGAGGATTTGCCTCAACAACCAAGTGGCAACTTGTAAGTATTCATATACATATCAATTGTATATATACATATATATTATTTTTATAGAACAGATTCTTATTTCTTTATATATGTATTTGTAGGGATTGTGGTTTATATATGGTGACATATGCCGAGTGTCTCACCTTTGGTGATCTTGTTTCACCCGTTGATTTTGATCCAGATCTGATTCGTACGAGCTATGCTTCAATTTTGTGGAATTATGGTATGAAAAAAGAAGAAGAGAATGCACAAAGTGATGATGAAACACCAATGAAACCTCCTCGTGAAATTAGTTTAACAGAAGACACTGAAGTGCATGAAATTTGATGTTTCTTTTTATTTTGTTGTAGTTTATATTATTTAACATTAGCCAGACAAACAAGTTGTTGAATATTTCTTATTTTCCATCAGTAACTTTTAATGTTCAAAGATGATATACTATTGGTTCTTGATTGTTATGTTACAGTTTAATGTTCTACATATATATTTATGTTCTACATAATCATTTCTATTTAATGTTCTACATATTTTTTTATTTCTTGTTAATGTGTAACTTTAATGTTCTATATATATATTTAATTTTTCGTATTTATTTATGAATAATTCATATCATCAATCCTTTACATATATATTTATGAATAATAAGTAAGTTAACTTATTATCAGTTTTTATATATTTCATACGTACCTAAAAGAGTATAATATGTATTTTTTAGATTTATGTTTAGCTTAAAGTATCTTACATATAGTATCACCAATTTAACAATGACAACTACAATAACATAAAAATGTTTATCAAAATTGAAAATCACATATATTTTTCATTAATGAAAAAAATCAGCAATTGTTTATTCACTTAATACATCAATCAAGTTATCATTTGTTGTATTTCCTACATGAACGCCTATTGTGATCTTTTAATCCACATGAACTACAATAATTTTTGCTCTTGTTTTCAAAAATATCTCGTCCGGATTTTCCATGGTCCTTCTTCGGAGGTCTTCCAGGGGGGTGCTTGTATTTCGGTGGCAGAACTACCTCATCCATAATTTCCTTCGGAATCACCCAATCATCTTTGTGTGGTAGAGGATAAACTGGAAGATCATATGTTCTCAAGATGGTTTTTGGCTTGTATAAATCAGAGCAATATGGTCCCTTCTTGAAATTCTTGCTATCAAGAACTGCACAAGTATGAACACACGGTATCTCATCCAATTGAAATGCATTGCAAGAATATTTTTTTCCTTAAGACAAACAATAAAATGTTTCTCCTTATCGTGGACTGTATAGATGTACTCTGATGCAGGTATAGCCTGAAATTATTAAAAAAACTAATTATTAAAATAAAATTCATCTTAACGTATGTATATTTAAAGTCTGCAAAATATGTATTTCTTTCATGCATATGTATTTTTATTACAGAATATATTTTCCTTAATTTATGATACAAAAAATGAAAATACTATTATATATATAAAATGATTACAAAAATTTCACCATACCTTCATACGTGTACACTCCGCTTCATTCTGTTGAAGAATTTCTTGAAATTTACCAATAAAATCTGTAAAAGTATACAACGCCTGCTGTTTGTTTTCACAGTTCCATCTTCCAAACATCAATTTAATTAGCTCCAAAAAATCATATATTGGTAGTTCTCTAGCTAATACCAACACAACATTAATGAATTCGACAATGTTTGATGTCAAAGTCCATCCTCTATAAACGGATGCATACGATCTAGCCCACTTATCGTAACTAGTCAATTTCAAGTAATTCTTTACTCTAGCATCAACTGCCTCCACTTTCTCCATTAACATGTGAAATTCAGTCTTCAAATATGATTTTGCCATGGTATAGAAGACATCTGATAATGCATCATGTGATTTACAATTTTTTTTTTCCACATTTCCCCATAGATGCCACATACATGCATAATGTGGTACCTCATTATACACGTCACTGACAACTTTTATGATGCTTGCATTACGATCAGAAATGACACACATATCTTTTCTTTCACCGTATGCTTCCTTCAGATTCTCGAAGAACAATCTCCAAGATGCATCATTTTCAGAATCAAGTACACCATAAACCAAAAGAAATATATGTCCTGCATGTTGAAAATAAAATAAAACATACATGATTTTTTTAAAATACAATAATGCATATGTATATTATAAATACATACATACACCTGGAAACATATGTGAAGTCAAATACTTAACTTCCAGTGCACAAATACAACTACTGCATATGTAAATTGTGCACATGTATATTATAAATACATACATACACCTGGAAATATTTGTGAAGTAAAATACTTAAGTTTCAGTGCACACACAAAACTACTGCACATGTACATTTTCAAATACAACTGACACTGATCACATAAACATAATCATATATGTATATTATAAATACATACATCTGGAAATATATTTGAAGTAAAATACTTTTCTAATATATCTTACCAGCTCCATCCATGGTACACGCAGCTACGAAAGTGCCAGTATAAAGTCCCCTGAGATGATTTGCATTAACTACTATGAAAGGTCTACAATGATCAAACCATTGGATGAATACAGTTAGTGCTACAAATATATATAAAAACTCATTGTCTGCATTCTTTTTCATTCTTATATGTGAACCTGGATAACTGGTGTTCAACACATGTATGTATGCAGGTAGTTTTCCGTACGATGCTGATGGTTTCCCTCTTAAATCTTCAAGTGCTTGTTCCTTAGCTCGCCAACACATAGTATATGTTAAATCCATATTCATGTCTTCCTTCATGTCACTTTTGATATCAGATGGACTGTATTTCCGCTTGTGGCATTTAAACTTTGGTTTGACTATACCACCAATCAACTTACTAGTAGCATGCAATTTAGGATAAATCTTATCTTTGATCGGACAGGTATGTTCAGGTAAAAATTCTCTTAAATAAAACATTGTAGATTCGCTGATAGCAGATGCACGGAATAAAAATTCACAATTTCTTGATCTGTACAACAATGTATAACTGCAAACAAAAACAAATACATATGCTCAAATACAATTAACACATATTGAAAAAAAAAATTAAAATTCACAATAAACTTACCAGGTTTTACTAGATGTTGCAGCTAGTGATTGAAACTTCTCTTGAATTGTATAATCTTTCATTACCGATTTTAATACACTTGTCAAGATATAAACTCGATCAACCTCAATATGTTTGTGATGTGGGTCTGAGATAATAACTCTAGTTGTATCCATTTCAAAAGAATCCAAACATTCATTTGAAACAGGAACAATTAACACTCTTTCAGTACTTGTATTTACCAAGTTACTATCAGTGACAGACATCTTCATAAGTTCGCCAGTACACAACGATGAACATACCAATGTGCTAAAATTTTCCTTGTCAGAAACACTTACATATAAAGGCAAAATACTAATATCCTTCAATTCTTTTTTCTGCATAATATAGACCTTCAAACCCATGTCATTATGTATACGTATTTTCCCTGCACTATCTGTTAATTGATACTCGATTTGAATACATTTATACGTCAAATCAACATCAATATGAGTAGCCAGTACTGTGTAAAGTTGGTTATACGTAGCATTTATGCTCAACAATATCGCATCACTGGTGTAATCTTCATATTGTTGTTCATATGTCCATCTACCAGAGTGTTTAATAAGAACAACTATACCTCCCATTGTCAATCTCCAGAAATTACAAAACAATAAAAATATTACTAAATATGAAATAAGTACTATAACACCAACTACGACTAAAATTAATATACGATTTAAATTTTTTTGCAAACCTACAACTGCTACAAAAAATTGTTACAATTTCTTCAGCAAATTTCGCATTATATTTTACTTAAACCACAAATAAAAATTAAGTTGTTGATAAATACCTATATTTGCACCTTTGTATTTTTACTATTTTCTTCAAGACGTTAGTCAATCGGCATAACAAAAAGAATTGAAGAAAAACGTTTTTCAATTTGAATGAGTATTTTGGATTTGAATTGAAAAGCTGATTATGGAAACCATTTTTGAATTTGAATTTGAAGCTGTAATTTAACGTTTGGGGTAACAATAGAGTTTAAAAAAGTTAAGAAATCTGTCAAATTAAATGTTCCTTAATTTAAGGAACCGTTTTTTTCCATATTAAACTGAAACATATTGGAGTTATATTAGGAACACAATCTTTAATCGTATATGTATTTAACTAGCAACAATTTACTCAAATACAAAATAACAAAATACATACTGTTATTTTTTGTAATTTTAAAATGGTTGCTATAAAACTTACAATTAAGGCTCTATAGTTGCTATTTCTGAAATTTTCCCTATTATATACTAGGTGAAGTTTTGCCCCATAGATAATTTAATTTTATCCCTTGTCTTTAGATATTAAGATATTAAGATGATTATAAAAGTTGTCCTTTCTCACCATGAATCCTTTTCCTTTTCCCTTGCTTAAAAGGCCTCCCTGACCTTTGGGAGACCTCATTCCAATATTATATTTTGTAAGGTTAAAGCCAAAGGGTACTGTGTAGTACCTTTAGCTTTAACGAGTTAGTGCACTTCCTGGAGGTACCTAATCACAACTCTCTCTATACATTTTTCTTGATACATTCAGACCTGTTAAGTGATAAGATGCAGGTACGAGTTAATGCACACATTTCTTTGTAATTAATCTCAAAATTAATGGGTTCACAAATTAAAGAAAGACTCTATTAATGAAACGTTTTGTTGGGCATGTGAACATTATAATCTCAAATAAATAATACTCCCTCTGTTTCGTTTAAGTTGATCCTTTTTCTAAAAATATTTGTTTCAATTTAGTTGTCCCTTTGATGAAATCAAGAGGATTTTGTTATGTTCTTCCAATATTACCCTCAACATTAAATGATTAAACAAAGTATATTTACTCAAATTCATATTTTCAATGCATAATTAATCGGGTTATTTTTGTAAAATAAGCCTCTATTAAATAATTTCTTAAGGGGTGTGTCAAGTTAATAAGGGTCAACTAAAACAAAACAGAGGGAGTAATAAAGTGCATCATATTGGTTTGCAAATTTTGATGTTCTACTGAGGCATATCCCAAGTCGTTTGTGGCCTTTCTTGTACTCCATCTGTCCCAAATTATCCGTCCCAAATTTCCTAATTTGATGTCCCATTTTACTTTTCTTTTTTCATTAATCAAGACAAGACAATTTTTTTTTCATGTTTTACCCTTTGCATTAATTATTTTTTCTTCAAAGTAAATTGTAAACATCATTTAATAAGGGTACTATGATAAACTAGGCATGTTATTAATTATTTTTCTTAATCAATGTGCCATCTCAATTTGGGACGGGTAATTTGAGACGGAGGGAGTACTATTTACTTATTTTTGGGAAGTTCTAAATGACCATAATTTTTTGACCCAAATCGGGTCACAATTGTGAAAAGACTTTCAGAGCCTTTCTTTTTCAAAATAAACTAATTTGTTTTAAAACAATTTTAATCAAGGGGAGTTAAAGTATTGGATGAATCATAGTCATAACTATCATTAATTGAGCAAGAGAGCATTTAACTGATTTTATAAAATGGATCCCACCATATTATTTAACTTATCTTCTTCTCTTTTTCCTCAATTAACTATTTTTGTTTCCCTTGTTTTTAGCTCGTTCGTTTTCATCGGTTTTTATCAAATTATAATGCTAACTTTATTATATAAAAAATAATAATTCATTAAGATGTTCCTGATTTAGTTATCTAATTTTAAATTTATAATATAATTTTTTAATTATTATGTACATGTCATCCAATTATAAAATTTATAGTTTAATTATTATTATTATTATTTTAATTTGTTTTACATAGAAGTCATTCAAATTTAAAAATTTGTTACATAAAAGTAAGTTTTTCTTAATTTTTTGTCACTTAAAAGTCATTCAACTTTGATCAAGTTAATTAAGAAGTAAATTTCACCTGAATTTTGATATATCATATAAAAAATATGACAAGGGTCCAAAATAAATTAATTACATACAGGATGATATTAGAAACATCTCTAATATTTTACTTTTTAACACAAAACTTGTTGGGGGTATACAATATTATACTTGTTTTTCTTAGTTTGATTTCTTTATAGTAATTTTAATCTAATATTACTAATATTGAAGAAAATGTAATTTGACTATTTTCCGCACTAATATATGTATTTGTATAGTAAATTTTGTAAACACCTTTTGAAAAAATAAATAAATAATTTGTACTAAACTTTAAAGATAGGATACTTTTGTGCCACAAAATAGAAAAATATTTTTTGTATATCAATTTTTAAAGTTAAATGACTTTTATGTTAAAAAAATTGAAACCAATATTTTTGTCTGATAGACTAAATGTTAGGTGATCGCCAATAAATTTGACCTATCTTTGATTTCAGTTATTCAATTTTCCAATTCTTCTAGTTTTCACCTACAACATGCCCGATGTAGTTCCACAATTTTCACATGCTTCAATTATTTTTTAAAAAATTATTAAAAAAAGAATTAATTGCTCATAAAAAATATTAATTTAATTTCATAATAATTTTTTAAAAAAGACATAGGAGGATTAAAAGTGGTAGAAAAAAATTATATATGTGAAATCATTAATTACTTAAAAAGTGGAATCAGCTCTTATCTCTTTGTATGTAAAAGGATGTTTTCGCTTAAGTATAACTTGACATTTCTCTGACATAATAAAATTACTGCAACAATACTAAATTCTTAGGTACAATAAATTTCCTCAAGCAAAACATTGTAACTAAATGAATACTTTTTGCTTCAAGTTCCATAACTATTTGTTATGGCGAAATGAATTTTGACAGAATTTTGTAGCTTTGTAGCTAATAATCATTTTTTTTTATCATGAATGAAAATTTGTTGTAGCAACACTAAACTAAAAAAGGTTACATTTGAGAGCGAGATATTATATCTTGTCTATATAGTGACTGGACAATCTTTATTATAAAATCAAACACCATCAATCTAAGATAATTAGACGTGTTAATCACTTGATTTGATTCGATCTTACCGAATTTTACTAGTACATTTGAAATATAGTTTAGATAAATAAGTGATTAAATATAATTTGATTTGATTCGGTCTTAACAGATCTTACTAGCAAATTTGAGCTATAACTAAATAAATAAGTAATTATAATGTATTTACTTTCAATTTGCTATTTATAACAATATAAACAAAATTTGTCATGTCTCGCTCAAGTTTTACCTTGATCAAGTGTTATGACAGTTGTTATTTTATTCAAAGTCTCGAACCTCATCCTTTTTAATAATGTTTTTATGGTCTACTATTAAATTATTAATTAATAATTATTATAAATGTAGTTATAATTAGTTGAAAAAATGATTAATAATTAGACATAGTTATCACAAAAGTGTATTTGTAAAATAATTTATACCTAAATAAATAAGTGATTAAATTTAGTTATTTTTTATTAACTGATTATAACAAATTTAAACAAATTAACTTTACTAAAATTTTACTTTAGACTTGTTTCATCGGAATAATATCTTTATCGGTCTAGTGTAATTAGTGTTGTCAATGATGTGATTCAATTTTATAACTTGTAAGTTTTAAATATAATTTTTTAAAAAATAAATGATTATTTTAACTTCAATAAACTAATTATAAAGAATTTAAACAAAATTTTAATATGTTTCACTCAAGCTTTATCATGATCAAGTGTTTTAAGAAGTATCATTTGATTGGAGGTGTTTATTATTTGACTCAATTCAAATTTATAGAATCTTATTTATAGGTTTCAAATATAATTTGAATAAATAAATTATTATATCTAAATATTTTATTAATTAATATACTTAATCTAAATAAAATTTTACAAATTTCCGCTAATTATATGAAGATAGATACAAATTATTTGTCGTGTATAAAATCATATACACATATATCTTTTAAAATATTTTTTTTATAACTACAGTCTGCAACATAATAAAATTTCTTAGCAACAATTACAAATTCTTAGTCACGGACCATATAAAATATGTAAATAAATTTTAGCTGCACTTATTGTTATAAATGTCACGGAAAAAAATATTGTGGTTAGATTATTTAGCAAAACAATTTTTTACATTTAACCACAACGTATTTTGTTAGTATATATCTATAGAAAAATGTAAAATAACAAAATTTTAAGCATGTCCAAACATGTTATTATTAAAACTCTGAGAGAATTCTCCAAATAGTCACTCAAGTTTTGAGTTTAAATATCACTTACATTTCATTTAGGACCACAATATTACTCAACTATCACTCTTTTCCTAAAAAAATATTAAACAACTCAAAAGTATTCTTCTATCTTAGTTGGCATGTCATGCCATTAAAATCACATTTTTAAAATAATAAATCATTTAATTCATCAAACTCATTTACACAAAATTATAAATTTTTTTTTTTTTTTTAAAAATGCATTAGTTTAATTTTCCTGTTGAGGAATTCTTTACCAAAACTTAATCTATACCATATTATTTTACATGCAAATTAACATCTCTAGATAACTTATTTACTTCAGTGATATTATTTTCTTTAAAAAACAACTGATCTTTGTAGACAATAATATATAAAAATCTGAATGATCATCTAGGAAAATAGTATGAAAATTTCTTCTTAATAAATTAATATATATATATTTTTAAAATAAAATAATTATTTTGGTTAAATGAGTTTGCTGAGTTAATATGTTTATTTTTTTTTTTTAAATGATGGTTTATTGGTATGATATGCTAATTAGAAGAGGAGGGAACTTTTGAGGTATTTAGTGATTTTTTGAGAAAAATATTTATAACTGAGTGAAATTATTGTCTTAAAAAAAACAAAAAGAGATTTTTAGAAGCGACTCCAGAAACATTGATAACAATCCAAGAAAATAACATTAGAAAGAACTGAAAGTGTAAGTAATGATAAAAGATTTCTAAGCATGAAAATTTCTTCTTAATAAATTAATATGTTTCTTTTAAAGAAAAGAATAAGAATATAATTTTGACTAAATAAGTTTGATGATTTAAATAGGTTTATTATTAAAAAAATAATTTAATAACATGGCCTGCCAATTAGAAGAGAACGAGATGTATGAGATATTTTTTTAATTTGAGGATAATAACGATAGTTGAGTCATATTATTATCTCTAGAAAAATAAAATTAATTTTTGTAGCGAATTCACAAAATACGAGTGATCATTCAGAAAAATAACCTTTGAAAAAATATATGTCAAGTTTTAGTACCGATAAAGTTTTTCTAAATATAATTTTTTTTAATAAACTAATACATTTTTTCAAAAAATAAAATAAAATAGAATTATAGTTTGATTAAATTAGTTTGATGATTTAAATAGGTTTAGTATTTTTTTTTAGAAAAAAAGTTTTAATGACATGACATGCCAACTAAGAGAGAAGAAGACTTTTGAGGTGTTTAGTATTTTTTGAGGAAAAAAGTGATAGTTGAGTGATATTGTGATCCTAAATGAAACATAAGTGATATTTGAAGGAAATTTTCAAAACTTGGGTGACTATTTTGGGAATTCTCTTTCAAAACTCTATTTTCATACACTAATTTTCATATTCATTAAAAAAAAAAATCATAAAATTGAACTAGATAAAAAAAAATAAACAACTTAATTAAATTTCTTAAAATATGTAAAAATTATAAACTATACATAATTAAAAGTTGAACTAAAATTAAACAACTTCAAATGTAAAAAAGAAAAAAAATAACCAACAATTAATAAATAAATTTGTACTAATTAATTTATTTTTTCTTAATTACACACTACTACATTTGACAATTATTTAATTATGTAATTGCCAATTAAAAAATTAAATAATTAAAATAGAATACATAAATTGTCCATTCCCATGTATTGGTATAGTTTTCAATATATTGAAAAATGGTTATTAAATAAAGTAATGTTAGAAATTTAAATTTAGGATGAAAAGGGCAAAAATGTTTAAAAACTAACTAGTTTATAGTGTGAATAGGGTTTTTTACTATTGTGGTCAAATTTGAACCAAATTTTTGTGGCCAAAAAGATTTTTCCCTTATTTTTTTGTTAATGGTGGAATGAGTACATTAATCTTCTTTATAATTAATACTCTCTCCATTCTTAAATAAGTACTACTGTTTCTTTTATCTTGGACACACTTTGATAATCTACTCACTTCTAGAAAATTAAAGATAATTTTACTACAACAACAACAACAACAACAACAACAAGCCAAGTGTATTCCCACACAGTGGGGTTTGGGGAGGGTAAAGTGTACGCAGTCCATACCGCTACCCCCAAAGAAGTAGAGAGGTAAGTTTACTAACTTATCCTTAATTAAATTTTAAGTATCTCTTTTCAAGTTGACATTGATTACTCAAGGGCATATATTAGAAAGATTATGATCAAGATATTTTGAAGACTTAAACATACATTTATTTACGAACAAAATCAAAACCCAAAAGAAGCACTTATACGGAATGGAGGGAGTAACTTTTTATTCATCCATTATTTTACCTCATTATGCCTGTAACTCATGTAACCTTTATGTCAATTATCTACCCACTTCACTACCCCACATTCTTTCTATTTGTTATAACGAGGTATACTTCACCTATAAATAGTGATGACCCTGTATTAATTTTTGTACAAGAAAATATAGGGGAAAAAATACGAGCAGTGGAGTGTAAGAAATATAGATTGTTTATATTTTGAGGTTGGCGAGTGAAAGGGAGAGTTGAGGCAAAAAAATAATAATCGAAATCTTTTACTATATTCACCATACAAAAGAGTGTAATTATATGTTCGGTGGAACTTTGAAGTTTGAACTCTTCAACTAATACAAAGTTATTTGAGTTGTATGACATTGTTGGGATATTGTATCTTGAAGGGGACACATCAAGAGATGTATTGCTGGATCGATGTAGATTATGATGTAGTGAATTTGAATATCCATAAAAAGAGCGAGATTCGCGCTTCTAAATATATATTTTTTTATATTATAATTAATTATAGTTTATGGTATATTACATCAATACTAGAATTACGACAAAAGGTGTGCCACACACAACTACAAAAAGGTTTCCATGTCATTCCATTTTTCTCGTACTGGCACTACTAAAAAAAAGCCAAAAAACGAAAGTCAAAAGCGACGGTTAGCGTAGCTTTTTTGGCCAAAATCGACGGAAAAGCGGCATTGTCACTTGCGTCGTAAAAAGGCCCGTTGTTTTTTAAAAACGACGACCTGCGTCGCTTTTTTTATGACGGACAACATACCTTTTTGAAAAAAATTCTTTTAGTTATTTTTAGAAAAAGTGATGTTGTGCGTCATTTTTTGTTCTTCATGTGAAGAACAAAAAACTACGAACATCATCATTTTATTGAAGAAAAATAAATATTTCTTTTTTTAAAAAAATGACACTGTCCGTCGCTTTCTGAAAATAGTAATATTTTTCTCCAAAAAAGCGACGTTGTTCGTCCTTTTTTATTCTTCATGATGAAAGCAAAAAGCAACGGACAACATAGAATTTTTGAAAATTTATTTTAAAAAATTTCAGAAAAGCGACGGACAAAAGGGACCTTGTCCGTCGCTTTTTTGCATTTTTTTGGATGCAGAAATCTGCATTTTCTGCATCCTACCTACCAAATAAAAATGTAATTCAATATATACAACCTCATGCAACACGCATTTCTAAAATAACCATACAACGCACTACATTATCAAAACATTTAAGCAGTTCAAATCAACAACACTTAAACAATCAAATCCAAAATCCAAAACACTTAATAATTAATCCAACAACAATCAAAACACTTAAACTATCTTAAAGTTTTTTCATTAGAGTCTATAGGCGTCCTAGATTTTTTTTTAGCAGTTGACTTCAAACTCTTATCAGGACGAGGCCGATTACCGTCACCACCGGATGTCATCTGTATGCAAGTTTACATCAAAACATATAAAAATCAAGTCATTAGTTTATATTTCATGTGACTACACTTAACTATTTTCAAGTTACTAGTACACATTTCAAAACACTACACTTAATCATTTTCAACTCTCTAATTCACATTTCAAGTGACTAAACTTAACCATTTTCAAGTCATGAATTCACATTTCACGTGACAACACTAAACCAATTTCAAGTCATGAATTCACGTTTTCAAGTGATTACACTTTACTAATTTCAAAACACAAGTTCACCTTTCAAGTAACTACACTAAACCAGTTTCAAGTCACTAATTCACTTCTCAAGTGACTACACTTTATCAATTTGAAGTCACTAGTACACATTTCAAAACAATACAATTAATTATTTTCAACTCTCTAGTTCACTTCTCAAGTGACTAAACTTAACCATTTTCAAGCCATGAATTCACATTTCAAGTGATAACACTAAACCATTTTCAAGTCACTAATTCACTTCTCAAGTGACTTCACTTGATCAATTTTGAAGTCACAAGTACACATTTCAAAACACTACACTTAACCATATTCAAGTCATGAATTTATATTTTAAGTGACAACGCTAAACTATTTTCAAGTCATGAATTCACTTTTCAAGTGACAACACTAAACCAATTTCAAGTCATGAATTCACACTTTCAAGTGATTACACTTAACTAATTTCAAAACACTAGTTTACCTTTCAAGTAACTACACTAAACCAGTTTCAAGTCACTAATTCACTTCTCAAGTGACTACACTTGATCAATTTGAAGTCACTAGTACACATTTCAAAATAATACAATTAATTATTTTCAACTCTCTAGTTCACTTCTCAAGTGACTAAACTTAACCATTTTCAAGTCATGAATTCACATTTCAAGTGACAACACTAAACCAATTTCAAGTCATGAATTCACATTTTCAAGTGATTACACTTTACTAATTTCAAAACACAAGTTTACCTTTCAAGTAACTACATAAACCATTTTCAAGTCACTAATTCACTTCTCAAGTGACTACACTTGATCAATTTGAAGCCACTAGTACACATTTCAAAACACTACACTTAATCATTTTCAACTCTCTAATTCACTTCTCAAGTGACTATACTTAATCATTTTCAATCCATGAATTCACATTTCAAGTGACAACACTAAACCAATTTTCAAGTAACTACACTAAACCATTTTCAAGTCACTAATTCACTTCTTAAGTGACTACACTTGATCAATTTGAAGTCACTAGTACACATTTCAAAACATTACACTTAACCATTATCAACTCTCTAATTCACTTCTCAATTGACTAAACTTAACCATTTTCAAGTCATGAATTCACATTTCAAGTGACAACACTAAACCAATTTCAAGTCATGAATTCACATCTAAATTCTAGTAGAATTTATAAAACTACATAGAGTCATCCTATAATATTAGCTACTGCCTCCTAACAACAATACATATAAAAAATATCCCCTAATCATTCAAAAAAAAACTTCAGAATAATAGAATAATATTAAGCCAAAGGATTCCAATAACCTTTCCATGAGCTCATCGCAATCATATATCAAATAAAACATGCATTTAAGAAAGGGCAAAAATAGGCAGTTGCCTTGCCTTAGTTTTTTTTTAAATTATCCTCTTAACTTGTATCTGTTAAAGATCTTGATTCATTCAAACAAAAAGAATTCACAAGGGAAATAAATGAGGGAGTACTCAACAATTGTTCACATTCCCCAAAATTCACAGTACTAACAAACAATTTGGTCAACACAAAATAGAAATATGGAAATACTAAACCATAATATGCATAAGAAAATTGAAAAAAAGTACTTCTAAAAATTAAAAAAAAAGAAATTAATTTTGAAAGTATATATTGAAGAATATAAAAGATACCTAATTGAATATGTTGATGATGAAAGTTTGGAGAGAAGTGAAAATGGGAATTTCAGTGATTTTTGAGTAAGAAGTGGAAGGTTGGTTGGTTGTCGGCGGCTGGAGGAGGGCGTCTGTCGTCGGCGATGGTGGTGGTGTGGATGGATGGTTGGTTGTCGGCGGCGGTGGTGCGGACTGTGAAGGGCGTCGCCGGCTGTGAAGGTGGCTGGAGTTTAGAGAGAGCGAGAGAGGAAATGCGACTGAAATTGTTGAGAGTGAGTTTAGGGTTTCGGTATTTTAGTGTTTTTTATATGAAAAATGAGATTTAATCTCAGCCGTCAATCTCATGAGATCGACGACTATGATTAAAATTGAAAAAGGAATTGAAAATTAATTTAAAAAATGAACCAAATTGAATTCAAAAATAGGTTAAAATTGACATCAATTAGCTATAAGGTTGACTAGAATTTAAATAAAATTGAAACGATAATTGAATGGTCTTAAACTGCTAGTTAAATATAATAATAAATTCATAATAATAATAAATAAAAAATATTATGAAAATTGTTATTCTTACAAATAAATTACGTATGTTACATAGAAAATATTATATAAAAATTACCGATAAAAATTTTGAAATAAGTTGGGCATAAATGTAGTAATAATAATAATAATAATAATAATAATAATATCAATCAATCAAGGTGACATCATTTTATTATTTTCTCTATGAGATTTTGAGAAAATGAATACAATAACTAACCCGATTTAGTCCCACAAATTGGGATCTATGGAGGGTACAATGTACGCAGACCTTACCACTAAGGTAGATAGATTGTTTCTAACAAACCCTTGGTTCAAGAAAAATAGTCTGAAGTAGTCCAATTTCTAGAACAAAATACTAAAAATTGACTTACTATTGACCGTTGATCAAATATGATAAACGGTTGAGATTAAAATTGAGGAGATAAGTCAATTAGGATTATAAATTGGGTTAAAAAAGATTGAATTGGGGATTTTAATTGAGTCCAATTAAACTCAACTGACACAAATTAAATATAAAATGGCTAGAATTTAAATAAATTAGGAAAATTGAATTAAATTAGGTTGATATTTAATAAGTATAGTAACTATATAAAATTAATATTAAAAATAAATAAAATTATTATTTTTAAATTAATTATAAATAAATTTTGTAAATAAAATTAATAATGTTAATCACATAATAATGTTAGTGCATTTCGTATTCCACAAATAATTTTTGAATACGGTATTAAATATATATATATATATATATATATCGTAATACAATGTATTAATCTGATGAATTATCTATTAATTAGCTTCATGATTATAACTTCAATAGTGTATTATTACCTTGATCATATGATGTTAACGTATTATTCAAAATATTTGGATAGATAGATTCAGTTAGCTAGCTTTTGACTACCATGTACATCACTACACGAGAGATACGTATATATACATACATATGTGTATATATACGTATGTGTGTATGTATATGTATATATATATATATATATATATATGATTGACTACTAAATTCGAAATATGTACTATATACACCACATACACGAGTATATTGCCTTGTAATACAACGTATTTCATATATACTCTGATGAATTATCGTTTAATTTAGCTTATATTATTATATTATAATTTCAACAATATATTATTACCTTGATCAATAGATATCAATGTATTCAATATATAATTGAATATATTTAATTTTTTAAACTATAAAAATTATTTATTTAGTGGTAAATTAAAAATATCAAATATCGACGGACAGTGTCACTTTCATAAAGTTAATTTTTATTTATTTTTAACAAAAGCAACACTGTCCGTCGCTTTTTGTAAAAAATACAGAAAAAAAATTAAAAATTACGACGGATAGCGTCGCTTTTCTAGAATTAATATTTTTTTTAAAAAAATTATAGCGACGTTGTTCGTCGATTTTAATAAAAATAAAAATTAAATTTTAAAATCAACGGACAACGTCACTTTTTATCATAAAGTTAATTTTTATTTATTTTTAACAAAAATGACACTGTCCGTCGCTTTTTGTAAAAAATACAGAAAAATAAAAATAATTAAAAGTTATGACGGATAGCGTCGCTTTTCTTGAATTAATATTTTAAAAATAAAAAATTATAGCGACGTTGTCCGTCAATTTTAATAAAAATTAAGTTTAAAAATCGACGGACAACGTCACTTTTTTAAAATTAATTATTATTATTTTAAATAAATAACGACGCTATCCGTCACATTTATTAAAACATTTATAAATTATTTGTTAATTAGTTGACACAATAATCCGCAAAAAAAAGTGACAGATATTAAGACGTTGGCCGGCGATTTAAATAAAAAATAAAATTAATTTTAAAAAGCGACAGATAGTGTCGCTTTTTAAAAGCGACACAGTTCCTCGCTTTTTGATGCATCGCTTTTTGTTTTTTTTTAGTTGTGTGAGTCGATCTGTTATTTAAATTCGCAAAGCAAGAAAAGTTTAGGATAGTCTATTTTTATGGAGTTACAACTTTTGGAATAATATAGGAGCAGGACGACTGAAATTGAATGATTTAAAAATTGCTAACTTGCTTAGAAGATAAGGAATATATAGGAACTGTTATAAATATATTTACATTATAGTGAATGTCTATCAAGACATAGTTGATATTTATCAGGATTTGAAGTATTTGTCTTTTAGTGAGAAACTAGGAGTAAATTTCTCCTATAAATAGAAGGGTTTCCTTCATTGTAAATCACCCCTCAAGAATCCCTCAAGAGAAATAAGAATTACTATCTATTCTCTCTATTCTTCTTCTTTGCTTTATATTTCATAACACGTCATCAGCACGAGTCTCTAGCCAATTTAATAAAATCATTTTCTTTGTGAAAACCAACAAGCCGTTCAGTGCAAAAAGAAAAACATTGAGGCCAAAGGATGATAATAATGGCCATTTAGACCAGGTAAGTATATTGAATTACTATGAAACTTATAATAGGGCAATAACATATCATTAATGATAAGGATGGCCCAGAATGTAATACGGTCATTGTTGTTATTTTTAAAGTAATTTTTAAATTGCTTTTACACTTTAAGAACGAGGTTGTTAGTAATATTTCATGTTTTCAACAGTAATTAATTTGTAAACCATCAAAAGTTATTTGGTCAAACTTGCTTAAAACTTATATATTTTATTGTTATTGGATAATTAGCTTTTGAATATATATTTAGCTATTATATTATGGAATCACTGTAAGATGGTGGATTTGAGTTTTATTGCACCAAAAGAGTAAGATCTTGGGTTAAAGTACTGATGCATCATGATAAGATGTATGGCTCAACTCTCATCGATTTATGCCTAAGATGCCTATATATGGATAAGACGTTGAGTTTGAATCTCAATGCACCATATTAATGATATTATGATGGCTAAGGCAAAATAATGGGTATTTGATAAAAAGTCATGAATCTGACCCATTGAATATGCTCTATTCCATGAAGTGAATATGGTAGCAATATATGATGAATCTGAAAGTTGACAACTTGCTCCATTCTTGAAAGGAATGTGATAGCAGTGCATAATATGTCTGAAAGAAGATAAGTGATTGAATACATGAATATATGCGTGCACACGCTTATTATGATTATAAGATATGTTAGAGAAAAATTCTCTACATTATACGCATGCCTCGATTTGTTCTTGAAGGAGCAATATCATGAAAGAGGTTATAAGCTATCAAAATTTGATAGACTTAAGGCATGATTATATTCTATTCATGGGGAATGAGAATTTTGATTGTTTCAATACAAAGCGTACTTGATTGTAGAGGTATCACAACTCACCTCCAAAAGAGGTAAAAAATTGAGAAGAGTTATTTTGAAATCTACTTCTGAAGTAGTAAATTTAAAAATTTATTCATGTAATAGTAAATCTGAAATTTACTAAAGTAAAAAGACACATGTC
The DNA here is from genome assembly GCA_030864215.1 of Capsicum pubescens. NCBI lineage: Eukaryota > Viridiplantae > Streptophyta > Magnoliopsida > Solanales > Solanaceae > Capsicum > Capsicum pubescens. The sequence continues at coordinate 69,409,822 of CM061543.1, read as the reverse complement.
ATGGTAAACTTGGAGTTTACTAGTATAAAAATTCATAAATTGACATAAACGATTGCTACATTCCAAAAATGTGCATATTGAGTATTAGACATATGTTGAAGAAATAAAAGATTCTTCAAGAATTATTTATGTTTCTTGGTGACAAGTTGGTTGGACCAACTAATGTTGGAATTTGATCCCTCAAAATCTAAAAAATATAAAAGGTGAATATGGACCCGTTCACTTTTCATGTGATCTATTAAGATGCATCGTTATAAGATGATTACGACATTCATAAAGTTGCTTGCTCAATAAAATTGAGTTAAGAGCATAGTTTTCAGATTGTGTAATCAAGACAATTCATCTTGATGATGATGGTTTGGCATTGAATGCCTTCGATAAATAGCAAAACCATTGCTAATGAGAACAAAACTTTATGTGTTGGTCTGAAATATGATATGCTGCATACAATAGCACTAGTATGTATTAGAACAATAAATTATGAGTATTTCTTTTCTCTCAATTGGTTCGAGGTCAGGAACCAACTATTTCATCTAATAGTTTTGATGTGAGGTATATGATTAATAAATATACCATGATGCACAAAGATGAATTCCTCAAAAAAATGGAGGATGAATGTTAGTTTTTCTAACATAAGGGGGATATTATAAGTAGCTATAAAATATGTTAGGAATTATCATCAGATCCTCATTCAAAAGATGATTCAAGTCAAATGTCGGAAGCATCTGTTGACTCAAATTTAGTATCATGTTTAAGCTACAAGTGCTCCTATTTTACGTTCTTAAAGGAAAAAGTCTATACATGCATGCAGCGTGGTAGACCAATCGATTCCAAATGAAATAATTCTTAAAAAGAATAAGGAGCAGATAATCATAATAAGAAGGCAATGTGCTCTTGAAGAGCCTACGACATAAAACTTCATGAAACCTTATGAGAGGTTCAGGTACCTGAAAATAATGAAGTGATGAGATCTTAAAATGTTATGTCACATTGTGAATCAATACAAAATGAGAAATCATCGATGATATCTTTGATACAATATTGACGCAATATTGTAAAAGATTATGAGGATCTGAATTCTACATTAATTTAAGAATGCTGACGTAGAAACATTTATTAAGTGACATGAAAGGATTCATCTTGATAAGCATAACACTTATTTGATTTGCAGTCCAGACACTTGAAGATGTCACACATATTGATATTTTCACTTGACAAAAATCTATATGAAAATCCCTAAAGGATTTAAAATGCCTAAAGCATATAAAGTTTCTAGGAAACTTATTTATTATCCTTATAAGGGATAAATTGATGGTTTGAATATTATTGAAACTCTATGAGAGTTTTTTAAAGCAATAGATTATTTGCTGAAGTGAGAAATATATCAATTTGAATTGGCTATGAAGTACCATATCTTAGTGCAATTGATGCACTAATGTATCTTACAAATATTACAAGGCCTGATATAGCCTTTTCAGTTAATTTGTTAGCAAGGTATAGTTCTGCTCCTACTAGGATACATTGGAATGGGATCAAACACATATTACGGTATCTAAAAAGGACTACCGATATGGACTTACTTTATTCTAAAGATTGCAGTCCCGATCTTATTAGTTATGCTGATGTTGGGTATTTATCTGACCCGCATAAATTTTTGTCTCAAATATGCTATGTGTTCACATGTGGGGATACTGCCATATATTGGAGATCAACAAAGCAGTCTATAACCATGCTGAGATTATAGCTATTCATGAAGCAAGCTGAGAGTGTGTGTGGTTGAGGTCCACAATACATTTCATTCGAGAAAAATGTGGTTTGAAATGTGACAAAGTACCATGATTTTATATGAAGATAATGCAACATGCATAACACAACTTAAGGGAGGATTCATAAAAGGAGATAGAACGAAGCACATTTCACCAAAGCTCTTCTATAAACATGAGCTCTAAAAGAATGATGATATTAACGTACAATAGATTCGTTCAAGTGACAATGTGACTGATTTATTCACCAAGTCTCTTCCAACTGCAACTTTCTAGAAGATAATGCACAAGATCGGGATGCAAAGACTCAAGGATATTCTCATTAGAGGGATTTAATACACGTTGTACTCTTTTTTACTTATGAGGTTTTGTTCCACTGGGTTTTCCTTGTAAGGTTTTTAATGAAGCAGCCTATATGCGTATTGTTAGAGCTATGTACTCTTTTTCCTTCACTAGATTTTTTTCCCACTGGATTTTTTCTAGTAAAGTTTTAACAAGGCACATTATCTATCAATTAGACATTTAAGGGAGAGTGTTTCAAATGTATTTATATTATAGTGAATGTCTATCAAGATCTAGTTGATATTTATCAGGATTTAAAGTATCTGTCTTTTAGTGAGAAACTAGGAGTAAATTTCTCCTATAAATAAAATGGCTTCCTTCATTATAAATCACCCCTCAAGAACCCCTCAAGAGAAATAAAAATTACTATATATTCTCTCTATTCTTCTTCTTTGCTTTATATTTTATAATAGGAACAATTATAACACAATGTCCTTTAATTTGGTCTTACCTACCATCTATTTTTTGAAACTTTGGATGTGCATAAATATATACTTAAACTTACATAAAGTTGAACAAGTAAACACATGAATCATTCACGACATAAAATATGTTCTATATGGAACAATACAAATTAGTTCAAATGTACCTCACACACGAATTGCCACGAGGAATGTGTGTGTTTACTTCTTCAATTTTATACAAGTTTAAGTATCTATCTAAGAACATTCAACGTTGAAGGGTATATAGATCAATTAAAGTCAAGTTTATATATATATTATGTCTTAACAAAAATTGATTTCCTATATAAATGGTACTCCAACCGTTCCAAATTATGTGAAAATTATGTTTTTGTTTTAATCCGATCCAAAAACACACTTTTATTTTAAAATAATTAACTTTATATTTTTCATTTTACCTTTAAGGAAAAGTTGTTGTGGAAATACCAAAAATAATATGAATACTAAAAGTGTTTATAATTTTTATCAAACTTATCTAAAAGACCAAATTTATTCGATACATACTTAAACAATTATTTGAACTTAACCCTTAAAATATAAAGAATCATTTTTGTTATTTTATGGTTAGAAATGTATTACAAGAGCAAATTTGTAAGGGAGAAAATTATTTACACTCCACCCATCCCAATCTTGATTTAAAAATCAAATGCTTCTCTCAATTTAAAAAGTAATTTTTAACATTGTGTAGTTATTTACTATTTATATTTTAACATATTAATACTTAGAGTACTTGACAAGATTGGTTAAACAACTACAACATAATCTGGATTTTAATTTTCATCCAAAATGTGAGAGAATGCACATTATCCAATTGAGTTTTGCAGATGACCTCTTGCATTTTAGTAGAGGTGATACTTGTTCTAGTAAGTTGTTATATAACGTTTGCCAAGAATTTTCTATGGTCTCTGGTTTGGATGAAAATGTAGAAAAAAGTTCCATATATTTTGGAGGGGTGCCACAGGATGTTCAAGATGAAATGTTGCAAATTCTAGGCTTCTCTCGGGGCACCTTACCTTTTAGGTATCTGGAAATTCCTCTCACTACTACAAGATTGTGTATTATTCAATACCAACCATTGATTGATGAGAAACTAGGAAGGGTGCAAAGGTGGACTTCAAGATTTCTATCCTACGCCGGGAGCGCACAATTGATTAAGTGTGTGTTGTTCTCAATTCAAGTATTTTGGTCTCAAGTGTTTATACTTCTAAAAAAGGTTATTAAATGCACTGAGTCTCTATGAATGACCTTTTTTTAGATAGGGGGCAGATGCCTCTAAGAAAGCCTTGATCGCATGGGAGTACTTATGTAGCCCAAAAACTGCAGGAGGGTTAAATTTTAATTTCTTGATATTCATGCCTGGAACAAGGCTTCCATTAGTAAGTTGTTGTGGAACTAAAGTAAAAATAAAGAAAGGTTGTGGGTTCAATGGATTCACATGTATTATGGGCAACAGGGGAATATTTGGGGGTATTATGGCTCCTCGAGCATCATGGATGGTGAGGAAACTACTACAAGCTAATATGACTTTTGAAACTGTTGGTTGGAATGAGGACTGTGTAAATCGAGTTGAGAAGTTTTCTATCAAGAAAGTGTATCAGTCAATTAGAGGAAGTTATTCAAAGGTGGAGTGGAGGAGGTTGACCTACAACAATGCAGCCTATCTCAAATGATTTTTCATATTGTACTTGGCATTGCATAGACGACTACTTATTAAGGATAGACTAGTTAAGTGGGATTGTGCAGAAGAAGAGAAATGTGTATTATGTCTGATTGAGCCTGAAAGTGTTCAACATTTATTCATCAGTTATTCATTGTCCAAGAAAATATGGCAAGCCCTATTACAGTGGTTAAGCCTTTCCAGGCAGGCTAAAGGATGGGAAGAGGAAATTTTATGGGCTATTGCTAATCAGATGGGGAAACACATGAGAGTTGAGGTTTACAGAATAACTTTAGCTGCTAGTGTGTATTTATTTCGCAAAAGAGAAACCTGAGAATCTTCCAGGGAGTGCAAAGATCACCTGCAATTTTGATGAAACAAATCATTCAAGCGGTGCACTTGAAAGGAATTATGCGACCAAGACTATATAATGTACTACAAAATTTAAACTTTTACCATATGCAATTGATGAAGGATAGTTTGCTAGATATTTTGACCTTTTACCAAGGAGTGGTAGTTTGATAGTGAAGATAGATAGATGTATGCAAGTCTGGGATTGTCCAACTTGCAATTTTCTTGCTTTGTATTTTCTACTTGGTAATAAATAAAATTAGTTTATTTACCAAACAAATACTAGAAGAATAGTAATTCTCATATTCATCATTTAAGTAAAAATTGCATTTATTTTTAGGATCTATTATTATTTTTTAATACTCTATTTTTATATGTATTGTGTGATATTTAATCACCCTACTTAGTTGTGATTAGCTCTTGAGTTCATTTTTCCTTTTTAGTCCTATTTCTTTTGTGCTTTTATCATTTTAACTTCACAGTAAACTTCTTAGTAATATCCTTTTGCTTATAATTGAGTCATCCGTCTTTCTTTAAATAAGATTTCATTATGGCCAAGAATAGCAATCGACACTATATGTACCACCGAAGTATAAGCAATCTTTAACATTAGATGATCCAATTGTAAGGCATACAAAGGTGAGAATCTTATGAGTGTTGGTGAAGAATTTTTTATACTAACCTTGTTAAATTATTCATTTATGTATTTTTTTTATAGATATACTTGATAACACTAAAACTTACACTCAAATTTAGATGTAAAGTGATCATCATCAATATATTTACCCAATTAAGAGTCGGGGTTGAATTCAAGAGGAGTGAAGATGCAAAATTTATACTTATAAGTGTTGGTAGTTAACTAGATGTTAACTCGTAGTGCGAAACTAAACAACAATTAAAATTAGGGGGGCGGGGGGGGGGGGGGGTTGGTTTGAGTAATTTTGTAACAACAATGATTTAACACTATTATGGGATTGAAGTATCAAAGAGTGTAACCAAATGGAGAGAAGCTTTGGGGTTATTCAATCCTAGGTGGGAGTCTTTCATGGGTTGTAAATTACTTATCCAAGTTTAGTCAAGGATTTTTGGTAGGTTAGATTTAGGGGTATTGATGTTAATATTTCAATAAAACACAAAATCTCACAAGTGGATTCTTTCGAACACCTCACAAGTGTATCAAATCTGCCAATCTACTACTTCAATTAATATCTTTATTTATGAGATATGCTATTAAATAAGCTAACTTAAGTTATTGTTCACAATTGTTCCTCACCCATATCCTCTCTTTCAAGGATGTATATAGGTTCAAGGGTAATTGGGGTTTGCAAACCCCAATTCTCAATTAAATATGGAACAAAAGCAAAATCCATCACCAATTATTAATAAATTGGACAAATAATCAACACCCATACATTAATCACTACCTAATCAAGTATAATCCCAAGAGATAAATTTAGCTACTCATGGAAATAAAGGAAAGAGATATACCAAAATTAGCATTCATATCATCCATGGAAGGCAAGATTACTATATTCTCCAAGCTTCAAATTCTATCAAATAGCTAAACTCTCCTTTGCGAATTACCCACAATTGTTTTTCACTCACAATAGTGCTCTTCATCTCAAAAATTGGAAATTAGATGCTGGAAACGTGAAGGGTTTAGCTTTTTATATCTTGATATTGAGCCTTGTGAAATTCCATTACTGCCTTTGCAAGTTTGCCTGATACTCGCGATCGCACCCTTTTGTTGTGATCGTGACCCCCGCTATCATAATGGATCAGCTCGCAATCGTAGTACTGCTATCTGCTCAACTTAATTGTGATTGTGACCCTTAGAGTGAGATAACAACATCTGAGGGTCGTATCTTGGGGCCTATCTTTAACTTTTATTTTTTTTTCTCACTTTTTTTTTCCAGCTTTGTCTCAACTCTTTTTCATCAGATTTCTCTGTAAGATCACAAAGACTAGACATTAATGTATTTCATTGAATAATTAGTCTTATATATTCAATTGAATCACCATAGTGTGCAAGAAATGAGATGTAAATGAGTGGTAACTTTGCCACTCGTCAACACCCCCAACTTAAAGCTTTTGCTTGTCCTCAAGCAATACTACTTCACTCTCAATGAGACTACTCAACTTTGAAGCCCACACTTTCAACCACACGACCACCATGATTTTGAACTTGAGTAGCACTAATAATTAGTCAACAAGCATGAGAAGTTCTAACCGTACAAACCCTTCAAATTCAATCACATTTTCAAGATTGCAAAGAAACTTCAAGAATAATCAAGCAACAACAACCAATTCCAGAAAGTGACTCCCCATCAAAACCAAATCAAATATTCTCCTTCGCCTTGATTTCAAAAGATGTCAACTTCACCAATCTATATTTGTCTATATGCCTCCTTACGAAAGAAAATCCCAACACACCAATTTTTCAACATGTAACAAGGGACAAATGTGCAAGCACTCATGCTCAAAAAGAATTTCTCAATGCAAAAAAGTATCATACCATATACTTGCCCTTATTTTTGATCGCTACTAACTCAAAAACACTTGGTTGGAGAGTTCGAAAGACTTTTACAAGCTTGTAATGTAGGCTCGGGAAAGGGTAGGATAAGTATTTGGGATAAAAGTGACTCACCCTTCTTGAACTCCACATAACACTAATTAGATCAACTTGGATCATTGGCCACTTCATTACTTTTTAACCACACATGTGCTGATACAATAATGACCAAGAACACATGAAACCACACATGAAAAATAGTCCACAAGCTTAAGAGAACCGAGGAGCCTTTGGTGACCACTCTCGAATTCACTATCTAGAACAAGAAAGGAGAGAATACATGTGTTTAACATACCAATCAACCAGCAACCCAAACTATATTAGAAACAAAGAGATGAATAACAACAATATTACAATAACAATGACTCATGGGTTCATTAACAAGAACAAGAAATCAAAACTTACAACAAGATACAAGATAGATAGTTAGATAAGTGAGGGTATAATCTTAAGAACCCAAGAATTTGGTGGACTCTTGGACCCTTAACACTACACACAACAAACACCTAACTCCTACGTTGACACGAGAGGGACTTTACCTCCTCTAAACACCAAGCCAACAATCCAAACATTAGTGAATCTTTACTTGCCTAGCCCTAGTTTTGGTTTTGAGTTCACTCTCAAGACTGAGAGAGAACTTTGGATGTTACAATGTCTTAAGTTTCAACAATAATCCACTAAGTCCCCAAAACCCTAAGGTGTTCTATTTATATTACATCATAAATAAAATGTGAAAAGACAAAAAGGCCCTTTAATGACCAAGTGAGCAATAAGAGCCTATGTAGTGCACATTATGAACAGTTTTGGAGCCTCCTTCACACTTAAATGTGTGCACTTTCTCGGTTGCATTCAACATGATCAAAAACGTCCATCTACGAGGTCGTACTTGTATCATCCTCTCCATCTTAAAAGGAGTTTGACCTCAAACTCACGGCTTCTCCATAGAATCACTTTCTTATTTTTTATTCCAAAGCTTGGATGCTTAGCCAAGGGCGCCTTAAGATCTTCAAGCATGTGTTGGTGAGAAATATGCTTGGTATCCCCCCAGGAAGCACATGATCATGAACCTGCACATAAGAAAAGGAGGTACTAGGCAAAATGCTAGTACCTACATTAGTGAGAAATAAAGGATCCCCGAGGGTAAGTCCCAAAAGTGAGGAGCCCTTTCTTTTTTTCTCCTTGGTTCCCCCCTTTCTCCTCTACTCCCACTCTCAGTTTTTTCCTTTTTCTTCTTCTTCCTCCCTTCCTCCAACTCCCTCACTTATTGATTAACTTTGACCATTTATATCGGTGAGAGAGGGTGGAGTGTATACCTTCGGCCATAGAGCTCCAAAGTATAGCTATTGGTTTGTCCATCATGCATGGTAGCTCTATCATATTGCCATGGTCTCCCCAATAATATGCGGCACACTTGCATAGGTATAACATCACACAACACCTCGTCAAAATAGTTGCCTACCTTAAACTATATCACCACTTATCGGTTTACCTTTCACTCCCCACACTCATTCAATCATTGACGGTTGTAAGGGTTTGAATGAAGGATAGTGGGAAACCTCAAGTCATCAACTAAGGTACTACTAGAAATATTGGCATAACTACTTCCATCAATGATCATGGAACACACAACTCCCTTAATAAGGCATTTAGTGTTAAAAAGGTTTTCCCTTTGACTAGGATCAACCAAAGTCTTACTAATCATGGCCCTTCTCACTACAAAACGCGACACATTAAGCTCACCATCACATGGACAAGCTTCTTACTCCTTCCCTTCCTTTGGCGTCTCGGGTTCTACCCTCTCTCCATCTTGAGATTGATCATCAATCTCCATTGGTTCAAGTCCCAAATCTTCCCCAAGAAAGTACAATTTCCCCTTCCTTAGGATCACATTTATCCTATTTGGACACTCATTATCCTTGTGTCCCCAACCTTGTCATTTAAAACATTGAAAACCCTTAGCATTAGGAAAGGAATGCGATTTACCTTCATTTCTTGGAGGGTACCTTTTGTGAGCCTTGTTCTAGGCTTGGGCAGCCTTGGCCTGGGGTTTCTCCATATTGGATGAGCCATTCTTCTCCTTGTGCCAACCCGAGGATGATTTCCCCTTAAACTTATACCTCAATTTCTCCCATAACTCTCTTTCAATCTCCAAGGCGGCATGGAAAATAGCATCAATGGTATCAAACTTATGAAGTGTCAACCGCAAGGCAATATCTCTATCCAATCCCATCTTGAATCGGATGATGTCGTGACTCACTTTCTCCCCTCGATGATTAAGTTTCAAAATGAGTTGTTGGAACTCATCATAGTGCCACGACGTTCTTGTTCCCTTGCCTTAAGTTATACAATTTGGCAAGGAGATCTTGTTGATATCTTTTGGGTAGGTACCTTTGTCTCATGAGGTACCTTAACCGAAACCAAGGAGGGGGCTTCCCCTCAACCAAAACATTACCAAAACGCTTAACATACTCCCACCATGTAGTAGCATAACCCTCAAAGTGAGCAATCGCATAGCAACTCTTCTTCTCCTAAGTAAGATCATTGACTTGGAAGACCCTCTCACATGCGGATTTCCATGCAAGAAACTCTTTGGGTTCACTCTAATCCTTGAAGATTGGAAGCCCCATCTTGATGGTATTTAGCTCTACATCACGGTTTTGGTCCCCTTGTTGGTTCCAATGACCAACTCTACCTTCTCGTCCATGAACATCCCTCGGATCACCATGCCTTCCCCTTATCTCTCCCCTTCCCATGTAAGCATCATCATACAACCCATAACCATCATGTTGTCCTCCCCTACCATAGACCTCAACATGGATGGGTCTATTTGGGTTAAGTGGAGCTTGTAGTGGCGAGATTGGATTTAGATAGTGAGGTCTTTGGTCAAGTTGAGTTTGGATGAGAGGGTTCGGGTTTGGTGGTGGTATTTGGGTTCCAAACACTTCTTGTTGGACTTGGTGGAGTGGAGGATGGCTTGGTATATCTTGTTCTCGGCTTCGGGAGTAAATTGGTTTGATTTGTGGAAATTGGTCGATATACATTTGGTGCAAGGTCTCGGGAGTATTAGTTAGGGAAATATTTTGAGGGGGGGAAGGTCGACTCCTTTTTCTTTCCATACGTTCTAATCTCCCACTCATTGATGCCACATACGTATCTAATTTCTCAAGACCCACATTCAAACTAGCCACATCTCGGGACATAGTTTCAAGGCGAGCCAAAATGAGATTGATGGCATTATTATCCATTGTTTGAGCATTTGAAGCCTCGGGTTCCATTGTGGTTGTACCAAAAATAACCATTCAAGTTACGGATAAACAAGACACTAAATCAGTCCACACCATCACACACAACAATACAACACAAATCCCATAAAACAAAACACACGTTAGTTCAAAAAAACCTCACTACACTCTTACAAACTTTGTGGTCTCACACTTGATTTCAGCAATGTTTGCAAGTTGGCTTGTAACTCGTGGTGAGTTGAAGAGTAAGTCTACTCCTTATTCGGAATCGATTCTTTGTTTGACGACTCAAGGATGTAATGTCTAAACTTGAAACAAGAAGTAGTACGATTTAAAAATGACAAAAGCATAAAATAAATGTAGACACGAACAATGAATTCCAGAACTAAGTGACAACCTAGTAGAAGTTTACCAGCTTGTTAATTAGTACTAGGATCAATTAAACGAAACTAAGGATCAAAAAATAAGAAACTAACAATCCAATTTTGAGCTTAATTTGGACGGTGAACAATAACTATGATGACATGGCGGCATGCAATTGATCACGGTCCCACACAAAATTTAATCACCGACTTGAAGTTTAGTCCTTAAACAATCTTAGAATGAAAGACAATTAGTATTGGAGGAAAAACACAAGTCTTGGAACCTTTTTCAAATTCAACTCAAAAAGGTGATATTTAACTAGTACTAGTCCCACAAAACAAAGTCCTTGAAATAGGAAAAGTGGTTGAAAAGTTGTTGTCAAGTCTAGGAAGTGATGGGTTCAAGTTCTTTCACCCACAAGCTTTACAACTTTGTCTTACAACTTTTGGGATCTATTTTTACACTTTATTGTTGGTTAAGATATGAGAATGGATGAAGAACAAGATCACAACAACAATTTTCAAGAACAATAACAATATAAAAAACGTTCCACTCCAAGTTTACAACAACATCACCATTCGGCCAAGAACAACAATAGCAAGATTCGGCCAACTTCAAGTTCACATCAACAATGTCATCATTTTAAGCTCAAACTTTAGATTTAGACACTTTTAGTGTTGGTGAGAAAGAACCCAACACTTGAAACACTCTAAACAAACAAAATGACTACCAAATCTAAACACACAAATAAGTCTTGGCCAAGATGTAACAACAACACCAACTCTCGGCTAAGAACAAGAACAACTTCTTCACTTTTTTTTTCTTTTCAACTTTCAAGCCCAAGATTGATCTCATGGGAACGAAATAAATGGTAGATTTGATACCAAATGATACAATAATGATCAGGATCACACGAAATCAAACACCAAAAATAGTCCACAAGTTCAAGAGAACCGAGGACCCTTTGGTGACCACTCTCAGATTCACTATCTAGAACAAAAAAGGAGAGAATACATGCGTTTAACACACCAATCAACCAACAACCCAAACTATATTAGCAACAAAGAGATGAAGAACAACAATATTACAATAACAATAACTCACGGGTTCATTAACAAGAACAAAAAACCGAAACTTACAACAAGATACAAGATAGATAGTTAGACAAGTGAGGGTATAATCTTAAGAACCCAAAAATTTGGTGGACTCTTGGACCCTTAACACTATGCACAAAAAACACCTAACTCCTAAGTTGACACAATAGGGACTTTACCTCCTCTAAACACCAACGTATCAAGCCAACAATGCAAAGACAAGTGAATCTTCACTTGCCTAGCCCTAGTTTCGGTTTTGAGTTCACTCTCAATACTAAGAGAAAACTTTGGATGTTACAATGTCTCAAGTTTCAACAATAATCCACTATGTCCCTAAAATCCTAAGTTGTTCTATTCATATTACATCACAAATAAAAGGTGAAAAGACAAAAAGGCCCTTTAATGACCAAGTGAACAATAGACGCCTATGTAGTGCACATTATGGATGGTTTTGGAGCCTCCTTCACACTTAAATGTGTGCACTTTCTCGATTGTGTTCAACATTCTCAAAAACGTCCATCTACACGGTCATACTTGTATCATGTGCCAACCTTTTTTACTTTAGATCACCTATCTTTTGAAAGAACTCTCTTTTCATTTCTTTCCTTTTTGCAATTTCATGATTTTATTTCTATTGTTGCTTCCTTTCTTTTTCTCTTTCACTTTCCATCATGGATTTTCTTGTAGACACTCATTTACATGACCATGGTCATAATCACCTCTTCCAAGTTCCACCACACCCCCAACTTAGGCTTTTAGCCTCAAGTTGGTAATTTTAAGTTCAAGGAGGGTAGGGTTTCAAAGAGGGATAAATTTTAAATGGTTCGAGACTTGCAATGTGGATGCCAAAGAAAAGTCAATAGGCTCAAAATGGGTGACTAAGGATATCATTCATACATGGGTAGGATTTTTAGGCTAAAGTGGCTTTGAACAATCACAAAGATGGCCTAAGATTATTTCTCCAACTGCGCATAATCAAGATTAGCTTTAAAAGACCAATGGGGCAAGTTATAGATGACACAAGTAAGCACAGGAATCATTCGACTAATGCTCACCACACATGACATGAAAACTATTCTAGAAGGCTCGATTGTATAATGAGAGGAGTCATTTATCACGTTACTACTAACTAAAGAATTTGAAGTAACAAAAAGAGGTATAGCTTTGTTACAAAATCATTCGCTTCCATGACCATGAGTTTCATAAAAATTTTAGATGGAGGGGGATGCTTGTTTTGTATTTCACCTCGCAAAATTAACTATCGCTAGCATCAAGCAAGCCAGTTTCTCACATTCAGGAACTAGCAAGGCAATACTTATGGCTACTCAGACTTCACCATAGATTCCTTATCAATCCCAATTCATAATGCCACGGGTACTCAGGCTTCCCCTGCGTCTACGACTCCAACACCTCAACAAGATGATTTTCTCTTAAGAATGTTGTCACTCTATCATAGGGAAAGAATCATCCAACATCACTATCAAAAAGGAAAATAAAAATCTAGGAATGAAAAACAAAAGAAAAACAATTACTCCACAAAATATCTATAAAGCATAAGCTCGACAGGGGTACCCAATATACACAACCAAACATCTAAATAACATTCAAATATTACAAACCAAATTTGAAATGTGAATCCAAATATTACAAACCAAATATGAATTATGAAATGTGGACACAAGGGTAACACACCCAACTTAAAAAGTTGCAGTGTCCTTACTGCATATCATGAAAGTATAAAAGAGTTAAAGGGGATCCCTGAAATCGTATCATCTGGCAGGATCGCGATGGCGGTAAGGCCCTTGCGATCGTGATATTCCTCTGACATGTAGTGTTGTGATCACAATAGATTGCGATCACGATCTATGTGTCGTGATTGTGATAACTGAAGCACCTCTGGTCCCCTATTCATCTCCCCTATTTTTTTAGCTGTTACACTTCTAAACTCGATGCTTCCTTTTTTGTGTTCCAATCTGATCAAAACACCTACAAAGTGCCAAGATTATGTGAACTAACAAAAAAAATGTCACAAACTATTCTGTCAATCCAAAAATCAAATCTATATGCAAACTCATGAGTACGATGGGTTGACTCCCACCTAGCGCTTGATTTAACGTCATGACACAATATTTTTTATATCATAATTGTGGATCCTTGAGGTAAAATGACTCTATCTTGGCCGCTCTGAGTCTATTAACATAATAATGCTTCAATCTTTTCCCATTCACCACAAATTTCTTTTTCTCAAGGTCCTCTAACTCAATAGCACCGCTAGGATACACATGTGATACCACAAATGGACCCGACCACTTTGATCTAAGCTTACCCGCAAGAGCTTCAACCTTGAATTGTAAAGGAGCACATCATCACCTATATGAAACTCCTGCTTTAAGATTTTGGCATTATGCCACCTCTTCAGCTTTTCCTGTTATAAAACAGAGTTTTCATATGCTTTGAGTCGGGAAATATTTCAACTCATGGAGTTGGGGTCACCCTTGATTTAGATGCATTCTACCAATCCATATTTAATTTCTTCAAAGCCCACAAAGCTTAATGCTCTAATTCAACGGGTAGGTGACATACCTTTCCAAACATCAATTGGTAGGGGGACATACCAATAAGAGTTTTACAAGCTTCCTATATGCCCATAGTGAATCATCAAGTTGCCTCACCTAATTTGTACGACCAATATTCACAGTTTTTCATGATTTGACACCTTGACTTGGCCACTCGTTTGGGGGTGATATGGGGTAGAAACCTTATGGTTCACTCCATACTTGTCAAGAAGAGCACCAAAAACCAGATTGCAAAAATGAGAGCTGCAATCGCTAATAATGGCCCATGGGTTTCTGAACCTCATAAAAATATACTTCTTTAAGAAGTAGGTAACGCTTTTGCTTTCGTTGTTCGAAAGAGCCACAACTTTCACTAACTTTGAGACATAATCCACGACCAACAAAATGTATTTATTACCATTTGAGCACGCAAAGGGACCTATGAAGTCAATCCCCCACACACTGAATAACTCAACCTCAAGATTAGGCTTAAGGGGCATCTCATGCCTCCTTGAAACACCGCCTTACAATTAGCATTGGAGGCATATCTTGATAATCTCATGAGCATCCCTATGAAGGGTAGGCCATTAATATCCGCTTTAAAAAACTTTTGCAGCCGTCCAAATCCCACCACGATGACCACCAAATGGGGAAGAGTGACATGACTCAAGAATATGCTCATTTCTGCCTCCATTACACACCTACGGATCACACTATCTGCGCACTCCTTAAATAAAAATGGCTCATTCTAAAAATACTTTTTCACATCATAGGAACCGCTTCTTTTGATAATGATTAAGCTCGTTAGGAAGCACATCACTTACAGTATAATTAGCATAATCTGCATAGCAAGGTGCAATGCTTACCGAAAGTGATATGACTAGCTCATCAGGAAAATGTGGACACGTAATTTTGCCCTTCCTCAAAGTCAAATTTATCCATTTACCTCACCTTACTATGCACCCCACCCCATTCCATAATTCTTTCATAAAAAGACAAAAAGTAACTAACTTAACAAAAAGTGCCTCCTAATTCCCACATACTTCCCACCTTACCACCCCTATACTCACGTGCCCCCCTAGGCCCCCTTTACCCTTTATGTTCTTTCCACATATACCTACACACTAACAAAAATGCATACATAGTCATCCTCACCATAATAATAATAACAGAAGAGAGGGAAATCTTTTTCTCCTCACAATTTCATTAACACCCTTACATAGTTATATACACACAGAGTTATATACATTCGGGGATTCCTCTATTTTTTGATTCACATACACCTCATACATAGAGATTACACCACACTTACAATTTTATATACACATTACTCAACAAAATACACTCTCACACACACCGACACACACCCATATACATATACACATAGAACTAATGAAAAAAGAAGAGAGAAGTAGTGAAAAAAAGGGAGAATAAGGGTAGAAAATAGAGGGATGTAGATTAAATTTGGAGAAAAAATAAGGTAATTGAGAGAGAATCGAAGAAAAAAACAAGAGAAAGGAGAGAAAGAGTGATCGAAAAATAGCGAGGGGGAGAAACTGAAAAACAGAGGTAGAGACCATAGAACAACAAGGAAATATGTTGAAAAATAGTAAAGGGAAGAGAGAAAATAGGTTGATCTTTAATTTTCTGGCAATGTTTTTGCTGAAGTCGATATTACCATAAAAAAATCTGACTTTTTCTTTATTTTTCATCACTATTGGATCTTACCGGAGCTTCGGCGACACAAAAAGCAATAACCTCGACCGAACCCACCTCTATTTCTGATGAAATTCACTAAAAAATAACAAAAATAGACCGGTTGCGTGGATTTTAGGTTTGGTTATCCTTATTTTCATGGTTTTTGTCTTGGATTACTGAAAAATAGGAAAGGTTTGGATATATCAGGTTGTTCGATTTGCAGGTTCATTTGTTAAGGTTTGACTCGAGGTTCTCAACGCGGACACCCTCTCATTTAATTGAGTAATATTTGATTGAAAGCGACATTAAAGTTCATTTCTTATCTCAGTCTCAATGAATTTTAAGTTTTTGATACTTTGTGTGGTGAATTCATGAAGTGTGGACCTTGCTTTATTTGATTTGATTGTGTTTGGATCCTTAATAGTTGTGGATATTGATCGAGTGGTCCACTTGAATCGGTTAATTGAATGATTCAAACTCATTTGAGATAAATGAAATTGGGGCAAAAAATGAAAATCTATAAAAGTGAATATCAGTTTGTTTTGATTCATTGATGGTTGTTTAAGTTGGAATGAACATTAATTTTGTTAAATTTGATAGTATCATAATAAGTTCATGATAGGTAAATGGTAGGTTGGGTAGGCAAATTTTAGACATAGTGAATTGTTGAATGGTTTTTTTGTTTTATAACATTTGAATCCATTGTACTTATTTGGCCTAGGAATGCCCCGAGAAAAATTATATTTGTTCATTAGGGATGCCCCGACGTATTATGTATTCAAAGGAGGTTCGTGATCAAGGCCTAGAGGCATCGCGTACATCATAGTTTAGGGTGATTAGAATAGTACATGTTTTATTTCAGCATTTTTATTTTGGTCTGTATTAATTGGACTGGACATTATTTTTTGGAGTTTTGACTGTTTGGTTGTTTTCTTTTTGGTTGTGTGCTTTGTTGGTATATGCATTTCATAGTTTCATACTAGCCGATATACTCCATAAAGTGACCATGGTCGAACCATGGGTTCGAGGGATGCCTAACACCTTCTCCTTGGTCAATAGAATTCCTTAACCGGTATCTCTGTTCGTACCAATTTTAAAGAGGATAAAAAATTATTTTGAAAAAATATTTTCAAAGGTGACTTGGCACACCAGATTTATGCCAAGTGACGACTCGTAGTTTAATTTTACAAAATTCTTTTCAAAACAAACTTTATTTTTAGTCACTTTGATAAATAACTCTTTTCAAACTTAAAAATATTTTTTTGCGGTAAAAAAAGAGGTGTGACAACTCTGGCGACTCTGTTGGAGATTTTTCAGAATTCATGCTTATTTTTGGAGTTATATCGGCTTTAATTTGACACTATAGGTGTATAGACCTTTTGTTTGTGTTATAATTTTATCATTGTTGGATTCCTACATGCTCTTTGTTTATGTTTTTTTTATATGTTACCGCTTTATATCTGTCATCATATGCATTATCCCGAGTCATTTATTTCACAATCGATCCCATAATATATGTGTGTACATGAACATTCGTTGAGTCACCTTTATTTTAGGTGGAGGAGCCATCGGGTGTATGGAGTGGGTTTAAAGCTATCGCAGCCACTATCGACCATACGCTCCTCCAAAAAGTCATGTTAGTGGAACCCCAACCTAGGTTAGACTTTAGGTCATATTTATTTGCATCATATTGAGACCTTACGGGATTTGCCTGGTTCTTTGTAGGAGACTCACCATCCCTAAAGTATTCCTACGTGCTAATTATTGCATCTTTGAGGGTAATAAGGTCATTTGATGAACTAATTTGGGGAAGCATGTGCTAGAATTAAAGGATAACATCTGCTTAGGCAAGGAAAAATTTGTAAAAAAGAAAAAGAGAAAGAAAAAAGTAAGTCAAAGAAAAAAGTTTCGTAGTTTTTAGGAGTTATTTATGGCTTTTGTTCTCCACAATCAAAAATTCAAAAAGATTTTTCGTAGGGGCTTTATATATTTTATAAAAGAAAATTCAAAAAAGGATGTTAGAAGTTTTGTGCATTTCATATAATGAAAATGCCAAAAAGATTTTTATTTTAGAGTCGTCATATTGTTCTGCGTTGAAAATATTAAAAGATATTATATTTGCGGTGGTGATTTATTTTTGAATAATTTCATCTAAAACTATAAAAAAAACACTTTTCTTTCGTAGTTGTTGGTATTATTTTTATATGAAGTGTCAAATTGAAAACTCAAAAAGATTTTATTGATATTTTTCATTATCTATTTTGGTTGTGTCTCAAGTCACGGTTTAGTCTGTTGCTTAACTGTCCAATCTGGATGAACTACGCACACCTGATTCTCCTCTCTTGAGAATGGGATACGTAGGCAGCCGTTCTCGGATTCGGTGGTCTTTTTTAAAAAATTCCAAAAGATTTTTCTCTCTTTTCATTTTAGAGTTGATGTTTCATATACATCTTTAAAAAGAAAAAATAGAAATTTTTTCTTTAATAGTTTTCGGTTTTGCGTGTGTTTGAAATACAAAATCAAAAAACCAAAAAGTTTTTTGTTATTATATTTTGAAAACAATGATAAAAGGAAAAAAGAAGATTTTTCTTTGTTCTTCATTGTAGATTAGTTGTTAGCACATGTTGCTTCATCTGAAAAATAAAAAAGATTTTCCTTTGATGTTTTTTTGTTTTATTTTTATGAAATTCAGAATCAAAATTTAAAAGATTGTGTAAATATCTCTTGAAAAAAGAAAAAAAATTCTTTACTCTTCTTTTTGGATTAATTGTTTTACGTGTTTCTTCATATGAAAATACCAAAAAAAAATATTTGGTAATAGATTAGTTAAGCCATGCATTTCTTCATATGAAAATACAAAAAGACTTTTCTTTGGCAATCAATAGGTTTTATTTTGCATAAGGGATTTAAGATTGAAAAATTCAAAAGAATTTTCATCTACTTTTGAAACTTCGTTAATTTTTTTTCCTTTAAAATCTCATCAAAAAAGAAGGAAAAAAAGAAAGAGAGTTTAATTGGCCATTTTGTGGTAAAGTTTTATGAACTACGCACACCTGATTCTCCTCTCTCGGGGGTGAGATATGTAGGCGCCCTTCTAGGTTTGGTGATCTTTTGTTAAAAAAAGAAAAAAATAAGAGGAAAAGGATTTTGAAAAAGTATTGAATTCTAACGCATTTATTATATCTATTATTCAGTTAGTGTAAGGTGGTTGGTTTGTGGCATTCTGGATGGTCCTCCATATTACACCAAGTCCAAAGAAGAGCTCGTTATGTCCAACAAGGATATCGAGGGTGACATCATGGGTCAGTCAAAGAGTCAGGAAAATGAGAGTTTAAAACCAGAGATTTTGCGACTAAGGCAACAAATGACAGAAATGGACCGACCTTGGGCCAGAGGGTTGCCTTCTCCTCCATTCCCCGCTATTGACCCTTCAAATACTTTGAGTTTTCCACCAACATTGCCTAGTGAGTTTCCTACAGTGTTGAAGTACCACAACAAGACTCAGAATTTACTCTGCGCCAATAGTATCCCAATGCTTCCATCACTTATCTCTAGCTCCTCAGTATAATCTACCACATTAACAACAACACCTAGCATCCATGATTTTGTTGCTCAGCCCCCTATGAGGCTCCTAGTTTGTCTATCCACCAGACAGTTGTGCTTTCCCAATCTGCTAATTAGTCTATGTCCAATACTATTGATGATCACTGTTATATTTCTAAGCCCACATTTAAGTAACTAGACCACCAAAATTTCTTACCAAGAAACCTGACACGCTAGAAAAGTAAGAGAAAATGGCTAGAGAAAAGAAGAGTGCAGAAAATGCTATAAAAAGTTCCCTAGGACTTGAGGGTTATGAAGATGTTTCATATAAAGACTGGGGCATGCCTTCAAGTGTTAACCTTCCTCCAAGTTTTAAGATATCAAAATTAGAGGAGCATGATGGACATGAGGACTCTGTGAAACATTTAGGACGATATTGCAATTAATAGAGGAAAACTAAAGGAAAGAAGAAGAAAAATATAGCTATTTTTATGGTTGGACCAACGCAGAGCTCGACAGGTCCAACTCACCAATGTTGTTAGCCTCAACCCCGAGCCTACACATCAGATCCACATACTCACCTACAAAAAGGTTCCTCTCTCCAAAATAAAAGATATTCTATTCCACGTCCTCAATATCCTTTGAGCAATGCACAACTGTTTACTCATCCATCTTATTATCTACAATGGCATGCACTGGTCCCTCAATGTCATTCTCGACCCCCATATATTTACCAAGGTACCTCTAAATTCAAGTTTCAATTGAGGCCAGAGTTTACAAATATGAGAAAGTCAAAGGATAATTTTACATCAATTAGGGAATCATATACCAGTTTGTTTTAGAAATTGAGATAGTGGGGCATGATCACCCCTCTCCTTGGGCATACTATTGATCCACATTTAAGAAATTTTGATCCTAATATATGATGTGCATATCATTTTGATGTTCACGGTCACAGTACTGAAGATTGTCATACTTTGAAAAGAGAAATAGAAAAGATGATTCAAGAAAAATTAATTCTGGTGCAAAATATAGATACCCTGACCCTTACACAGAGTCCTTCACCATCATACAGTAATGCAAAATACGTGGGAAGCAATAAGTTGAGCATGGGTATCCAAAACTTATTTGTTAATAGAAATATGTTCGATGGTGATGAAAGCTCTAGTCATGATGATGTGTAAATCTATAATACCCCGTAAAAGCCTTAGCTCAATTTAGCTCTCAGTTGCATGTTAAGGGGTCCAAAAACTTGAAAATTTGGCTAAGTGTTGGGGCTTAGTCATTTCCAAGACCCCTGAACTCTGATGATTTTATTTTTGGTCTTGCCGACCTCGAAACTTTGATTTTTGAGTTTATTCATGGTCGGGTATGTTAAAAGTACATCTCGAGTGAGTTTCAAAATTTTCAGACAAGCATAAGGGCATGTTTGGAAGCCTAAAATAGTGGCAGTATCAGGATTAGCCCACGCCACATGCTCCATTATGCCATTCCAAACCGCGTGCCATAGCCCATGTTGTCCCCTTTATTTGGGTGCTCTGGAGCCCTCGGTGCGCCCTTTATTACGGCCAGCTTCTGTTTGTCAGCATTTTAAGGGCATTTGGATCTTTTTCCTTCACCCAATCAGTCCATAACAGGAATTTTAGGTCCCTAATAAGCATTATTTTCTCTTTTAATAAAAAATCCTCTCAAGAAATCCTCCTATTTTCTCAAGAATAAACCCTATCCCATTCTCAATCAATCGAGGAATTCACGTTTCTAATTCACAGAATCGTCACAAATTCGATAGTTGAGGTATGTGTGATGTTCATCCATGGTCCCTTTTCACCCATGGAGTCCAAGAATCCTTTTTAGATTTAAATTATGAGCTTTTATATGTTCAAGTTAAATTATCTCCATGAAGCTATTATTGATTTTGATCTTAAGATATGTTTACAAGTGTTTTCGATGGGATGAGCCATTACATGTTTTGAATATCAAAATCTTCATATTGAAATTCCTAATTCATGGTTTTAGTATTGTAATCATTTTATCCTTGCATGCTTTACCCATTACTATGCTTAAATTCATGACTCTCATATGTTTGATGAAATTCCTAAATGCTGGGTTTTGAGCAATAATACCCTACCATAGATTTTAAAAATTTATATGTCATCATTGTTATTTCAATTCTGTGCGGTGGGTTATGAACATTCGATACCTAGTTGTTTCCAAACTTTTAGTATTTTTAGAATGATTTTAGATAAACCATGAGCATTTTCATTCAGTAAGTTGTTATGATCAGTTGTTTACTCAGTTAAGCTTAGTTCAGTCCAGTAAACAGTGTCATTCAGTTGGGAGTAGGATTCAACACCGAGCTAGCAATCCCTGAGTTGCAGAACTACATAACTAGCGTAGGTTTGAGATGTCTTCTTGCTAGTTTAGGATTAACACATATCACATGAGTTTCCTACCAGTATAGGGTGACTCCTTAATCTTTTGGGACACCAGTTTAGTGGATCCACACAGCCAGTGTTAGCACCCATGGCATGGTACTGACACCCTTCTAACTAGGGTTATAGGTTTGACCCCGATTATCTTAGATTAGGGCATGTCAGTTAAATAACACCTCTCACAGTCTCAGTGTAGTATTTTGTCCAGAATTTAGTTCAGGCTTGCTTGACCAAAGCATACAGATTACCAGTTATTTAGTTATTAGATTTTCAGTATTTTAGTTTATAGATTATTTTAGAAATGTATATCTATATTCTTAGTCTCGCATTCTCAGAAAATTTAGTTTCCATGCATTCTTGTTCAGTTATCTCATGCTATACAGTTAGTCCTTATTTTGCATATACAGTACCGTATGTATTTTAGTCCATTCTTATTGCATATACCAATACATTCAAAGTACTGACTGCATACTCTTCTTTACACTATGATGTCTTATATCATAGGTTTGGATGCTCAGTTTACCAACCGTACTTACACAGTCCATCACTTCAACAACAACATAAGTGATCTATTGAAGACCTGTTATGTTTATTTAGTTAGTTCATATTTCTGTTCAGTTATTCAGTTGGGGCCTATCCCATCAACTCCTCAGTTAGTTTAGAGGCTTTCAAACAATTACACAGTCAGTTAGATATTTGGTCAGTTTATCAGTCTTACTAGTTGTATTTCAGTATTTATATTAGATGTTTACATACGTGCGATTGAGTTGCGTTTTCACTATTTGGATTTATTTTGCTTTATTAGTTTACCTTCTGCATATATGTTTTATTACTAGATTACTCAGTGCTCACAGTAGGTACCAGCTCATGGGTTAGGTTGTGGTCACTTGTGGCCGTAAGCACCGTTGTCGCAGCGAGGGTGTAGCCTCGGGTCATGAAAAAACTTGGTATCAGAGCCTAAGGTTTTGAAGTGTCCTAGGGAGTCTGAAAGCCGCATTGAGTAAAATCTTATGCATGGGTGTGAAGCGCGCCTCACTTATGGACAAGAGGCTACAAGACGTTTTAGGAAAATTTTCCCTTCTTTAAGTATTCATGTCCTATGAATAAGCATAAGATCTATTTAAACTCTCTTTCTAACTCATTATTCATTCCATTTTCAGATAATGCCTCCCAAAAGAAACAACGAATGAAGGAACGTTAATCAGCCTGCAACTCCGCCTGTTTAAAAATATCCCCTAAATGAGCATGTCTCTCATGTAGAATGCAGAGCTATTTTCACTACTTTAGCTCACTCAGTAGCTACTAAAAATAATCAGCAGGCTGTTTCCCTAACCAATCTAGTCGCCAGCATAGCTGCAGCTAGGATTCAGGACTTTTCCAAAATGAACCCTTCCTTGTTTTTGGGATTCAAGTCTGAGGAGGATCCGCAGGAGTTTCTTGATATAGTTCAGAAAGTGACTGATATTAGAGGTGTCACTTTGAGTGAGAGTGTAGACTTTGCTGTATATCAGTTGCAGGATGTAGCTCACACCTGGTATAAGTAGTGAAAGGAGGATAGAGGTATTGAGGAAGGGCCTGTAGAGTGGGAGGAGTTTGCCACAACCTTATTAGATAGGTTTTTTTCGTTAGAGTTAAGAGAAGCTAAGGTGATGGAGTTCATTAATTGGAAGCAAGGTAATATGATTGTGAAGGAATACTCGCTTATGTCTACTCAGTTGGCGAGATATGCTCCTTCGATGGTGGCTGATAATAGGTCTAGAATAAGTAAGTTTGTTTCTTGTGTAGCTGATAGTGTGGTCAAGGAGTGTAGGACTGATATGTTGATTAAGAAGATGTACCTATCTAGGCTTATGGTTCATGTTCAGTAGATTGAGGAATAAAAGCTTAAGGAGAAAGAAAGAGAGAATAAGAGGGTCAAAATAGGTAGTTTTAACTTTTCTCAGCTGAGGTCAGAGAGTGGTAACCATTCTTAGTTTCATCAGAAATTTTTAGCCCTAGCTCAGTCTTCAATTAGTGAGCCAGTGCCAAAGTTCTGGAATGACAGTCGGGATAGGGCGCCATGCTCCAAGTCCCAGGGTAGTATGAACAGTGGTTATACTAATCCTCTCTGTGAGAAGTGTGGTAGGAATCATTAGGTTGTGTGTAAGGATGGAAGTGATATATGTTTTGGATGTGACAAGCCAGGCCATAGAGTCATAGAATGCCCACAGTTGGGTCAGCATAGTCAACACAGTTGTTCATAAGTTCCAGCCGGTCGCCCGACTTAGTGGGGTGCTACTTCCAGTGTAACCAGTGGACAATGCCAAAACAGGCTGTATGCACTCCAGTCCCGACTTGATCAGGAAAGTTCTCTTGATATGGTTACGCGTACGTTACAGGTCTTTCATTTTCATGTGTATGTTTTATTAGACCCTAAATCTTCTCTTTCTTTTGTGACCCTCTATATAGTAGTCGATTTCAGTTTTAGTCCTAAATTTTTAGCGGAACCTTTCTTAGTGTTTACTCGTGTAAGTAGCTCAATTGTAGCCAGGCGGGTATACAGGAACTGCCCGGTTACAGTATCCCAGAGAGTTACGTTAGTTGATCTTGAAGTGTTAGAGATGACTAATTTTTATATCATTCTCGGCATGGATTGTCTCCACTCATGTTATCTTCAGTTGATTACAGAAATAGAGTCGTTCAGTTTTAGTTTCCCAAGGAACCAATCATTGAATGGAAGGGTAGTACTTTAGTGCTTAGGGGTCAGATTGTTTCATATCTTAAGACAAGAAAAATGATATCTAAGGGGTGTGTTTTCCATCTTGTTCAATTCAAAGAATCTAGTCCTAAGACTCCCAGTCTCAAGTCAGTCTCAGTAGCAAGGAAATCTCCAGACATCTTTCCTGAAGATCTTCCCAGAGTTTCTCTCAATCGGAATAAGTCTCCTTCTAGATACCCAACCTATCTCTATTCTGCCCTATATAATGGCTCCATCTGAGCTCAAAGAGTTGAAAGAATAGTTGAAGAATCTCTTAGATAAGGGATTCATCAAACCCAATGTTTTCCTATAGGGCACTTCAGTCTTGTTCGTGCCAAGAAAGATTGTTTTCTCAGAATGTACATCGATTACCATCAGTTGAACAAAGTCACAATCAAGAATAAGTATCCACTCCCTAGAATTGATGACTTGTTCGACTAACTTCAGGGTGCTAGTTATTTATCTAAGATAGACCTCAGATCCGACTATCATCAGCTTAAAGTTAGAGAATGTGACATTCCGACGACAACTTTTAGAACTTGGTATGATTATTTTGAATTTCTATTTATGCCTTTTGGCCTAACGAATGCCCCAGCTGCTTTCATGGACTTGATGAACAGGGTGTTCAAGAAGTACTTGGACATGTTCATTATAGTCTTCATTGAAGATATCCTTGTCTATTCCCGTAGTGGAAATGATCATGCAGACCATCTTATAATTGTATTGTAGACTCTTAGAGCCCATCTGTTATTCACCAAATTCGTAAGTGCGAGTTTTGGATAAAATCAGTAACTTTCCTTGGCCATATTATTTTTGGCGATGGTATTTGAATTGACCCTCAAAAGATCGAAGTAGTGAGAAACTGGCCTAGACCCATCTCTCTATCAGATATTAGGAGTTTCTTGGGTTTGGTTGACTATTACAGACGGTTTGTTAAAGGGTTTTCATCTATTGCATCCCCCATGTCTCGATTGACTCAGAAAAAAGTCAAGTTTTAGTGGTTAGATTTTTGTGAGAAAAGTTTTCAGGAGTTGAAGACTCGACTCACTTCAGCCTCAGTTTTGACTTTGCCAGATGGTTTAGATGGGTTTGTAGTTTAATATGATGCTTCTATAGTTGGTCTTGGTTTTTTATTGTTGCAGAGAGGTAAGGTTATAGCCTATACCTCTAGACAGCTTAAACCCCATGAGAAGAACTACCCTACCCATAATCTTGAGTTGGCAGTAGTTGTTTTTGCATTGAAAACTTGGAGACATTATCTTTATGGGGTTCACGTAGATGTGTTCACGGATCACCAAAGTTTCCAGTATGTGTTCTCACAGAAAGATTTAAATCTTCTTCAGAGAAGATGGCTTGAGTTGTTAAAAGATTATGATACGAGTGTGTTGTATCATTCGGGCAGGGTCAATGTAGTGGTAGATGCCCTTAGTAGATTGTCTATGAGTAGTGTTACCCATGTTGAGGAGGATAAGAAGCAGTTAGTCTGGGAGGTTCATCAGTTGGCTAGATTAGGTATTCGGTTGGTTGATTCAGCTGAGGGTAGTATATAAGTCCAGAATGGTTCAGAATCTTCTTTGGTTGTTGAAGTAAAAGAAAAGTAATATAGGTATCCCAGTTTGGTTAAGTTGAAGGAATAATTTAGAGATTAGAAGATAGAGGTTTTCTCCCAAGGGGGAGATGGTGTGTTGCGTTGTTAGGGTAGGTTGTGTGTTCCATGTGTCGATGGTTTGAGGAAATGGATCTTAACATAAATGTATGGTGCATGGTATTCCATTCACCCATGAGCCACTAAGATGTATCACAATCTACGAAAAGTCTATTGGTGGAGTGGTATAAGGAGAAAAATACAGAGTTTGTGGCTAACTATTCTAACTGTCAGCAGGTTAAAGTTGAACACCAGAGGCCTAGTGGTACATTATAGGAGTTCAATATTCCCACTTAGAAGTGGGAAGTAGTGAACATAGATTTTGTGACAGGGTTGCCTCATATGCATCGTCAGCATGATTCTATATGGGTCATTGTAGTTAGAATGACCAAATCAGCTCATTTCTTACTAGTTCACACTTCTTATTCAGCGGAGGATTATTCCAAGCTTTACCTTAGAGAGTTGGTCAAGTTGCATGTAGTCCCCTTGTCTATCATTTTAGATAGAGGTACTTAGTTTACCTCTCACTTTTGGAAGGCTTTACAAAAGGGTCTTGGTACCTAAGTTCATCTCAGTAAAACTTTTCATCCTCAGAAAGATGGTCAGGTAGAAAGGACCATTCAGACGTTAGAGGATATATTGAGGGTGTGTGTTCTTAATTTCAAGGGTAGTTAGGATGATCACTTACCCTTGATTGTGTTTGCCTACAATAACAGTTATCACTCCAGTATTCAGATGGCTCTATTTAAGGCTCTCTATGAAGGGAGATATAGATCTCCTATTGGTTGGTTTGAGGCAGGTGAGGCTGCTTTGATAGGACCAGATTCGGTGTTTGATGCAATGGAAAAAGTTTAATTGATTAGGGAAAGGATAAAGACTGCCCAAAGCCGTCAGAAATCCTACACAGATATAAGAAGGAGAGATCTTGAGTTTGATGTTGGTGACTTAGTCTATTAAAAAATCTCACCCATGATGGGAGTGGAGAGATTTGACAGGAGGGGAAAGCTCAGTCCCCGATATGTTGACCCGTTTAAAATCTTGAGTCATTTTAGAAAGGTGGATTATGAACTTAAATTGCCTGCAGATTTAGCCTTAGTGCATCCAGTGTTTCATGTTTCCCTGTTGAATAATTGTATTGGTGATTCAGCTGTTGTTGTTCCATTAGAAAACATGGATGTTCAGGATAGCCTTTCATACGAAGAAGTCCCAATTGAGATTCTTGATCGTAAGATTCATAGACTAAGGAACAAAGAAGTTCTCTTGGTCAAAGTCCTTTGGAAAAATTAGTCTGTTGAGAGAGCTACTTGGGAAGTGGAAGCAGATATACGAACCAAGTACCCTCATCTTTTCTCTGCAAATTCAGATTTAGCCTAAGATAGTGATTTTCCTCAGAATTGACTCTCATCCATTCTCAGTTTGAGCTATGAAATCCATTTCATGTCATTGCATACATTCAGTTTAGTTCATGTGTTATGCTTTAAACTCAGCTATGTAATCATGTTTCCAGTTGTGCATGTTCAGTATATTATTTCAGTTTCCCCAGTATTCTCAGCTTAATCAGTCTTATTTAAGGATGAATGTTCCCAAAGGGGATATGTTATAATACCCCGTAAAAGTATTAGCTCGTTTCATCTCTCAGTTGCATGTTAAGGGGTCTAAAAACTTGAAAATTTGGCTAAGTGTTAGGGGCTTAGTCATTTCCAAGACCCCTGAACTCCAATGATTTTATTTTTTGTCTTCCCGACCTTGGAACTTTGATTCTTGAGTTGATTCATGATCAGGGATGTTAAAAGTACATTTCGGGTGAGTTTTGGAATTTTTGGACGAGCATAAGGGCATGTTTAGAAGCCCAAAATAGTGGCAGCATCGGGATTTGGCTGCATCGTGCGCTCTATCGTGCCCCTCCAGACCGCGCGTTGTGCCCTCCATTTCGGCGTTCTAGACCCCGTATTACGCTCTCCATCATGGCCAACTTCTGTTTGTCGGTATTTTAAGGGCATTTGGGTTTTTTCCCTTCATCCAATCAATCCATAACATGAAATTTAGGTCCCCAAAGAGCATTATTTTCTCTTTTAATCACAAATCCTCTCAAGAAATCCTCCCTATTTCTTAGGAACAAACCCTAGCCCATTCTCAAGCAATCGAGGAATTTACGTTTCTAATCCATAGAATCATCATAAATTCGATAGTTGAGTATGTGTGATATTCATCCATAGGCCCTTTTCACCCATGGAGTCCAAGAATCTCTTTTTAGTTTTAAATTATGAGCTTTTACATGTCCAAGTTGAATTATCTCCATGAAGCTGTTATTGATTTTGATCTTGAAATATGTTTACAAGTGTTTTCGATGGGATGAGCCATTACATGTTTTGAATATCAAAATCTTCATATTGAAATCCCTAATTCATGATTTTAGTATTGTAATCATGTTATCCTTGCATGCTTTACCCATTACCATGTATTCATGACTCACATATGTTTGATGAAATGCCTAAATGTTGGGTTTTGAGAAATAATCCCCTACCATGGATTTTAAAGCTTTATATGTCATCATTGTTATTTCCATTCAGTGTTGGTGCATTATGAACACCCGGTACCTAGTTGTTTACATAATTTTAGTATTTTCAGAATGATTTCAGATAAATCATGAGCATGACATTCAGTTAGTTGTTATGATCAGTTATTTGCTCAGTAAAGATTAGTTCAGTCCAGTAAATAATGTCATTCAGTTGGCAGTGGGATTCAACACCAAGCAAACCCAGGGATGAGGGAATTCGTGCCTGTTTAGGGTTTGACCCTTAGTAGCAATCCCTAAGTTACAGAACCACGTAGCCAGCATAAGTTTGAGATCTTTCTATCAGTTTAGGGTTGACACATATCACATAAGTTTCCTTCTAGTATAGGGTTACTCCTTAGTCCTCCCGGACACTAGTTTAGTGGATCCATACAGCCAGTGTTAGTACCCGTGGCACAGTACAGACACCCTTCCAACTGGGGTTACATGTTAGACCCCAATTAGCTCAGATTGGGTCATGTAGATTAGATGATACCTCCCACAGTCTCAGTGCAGTATTCAGTTCAGGTTTTCTTGATCAAAGCATACAAATTACCAGTCATTCAGTTGTTAGACTTTCAATATTTCAGTTTACAGATTATTTTTGAAATGTATATATATATATATGCTTGGTCTTGCTTTCTCAGACATTTCCGTTTCCATACATTCATGTTTTGTTATCTTATGCTGTCAGTTAGTCCTTTGTTCACATGTACAGTATCGTATGCATTTCAGCCTGTCCTCATCGCATATACCAGTATATTAAAAGTACTAACCGCATACTTCTCTTTGCGCTATGATGTCTTATATCATAGGTTTGGATGCTCAATTTCTCGATCGTACTTAGACAGTCCAGTGCTTCAGCATCATCATCATTGGTGAGTCCTTATATATCGAGGACCTATTATGTTTATTTAGTTATTTCAGTATTTATGTTTAGTTAGTCATTTGGAGTCAGCTGGGGCCTATCCCATCAACTCCACAGTCAGTTTAGAGGCTTTCAGACACTTAGATAGTCAATTAGACAATTGGTTAGTTTATCAGTCTTACTAGTTGAATTTCAGTATTTATATTAGATATTTACAGACTAGTGATTGAATCACGTTTTCAGTATTCAGGTTTATTTTGCTTTATTAGTTTACCTTCCACGTACATGTTTTATTACCAAATTACTCAGTGCTCACAGGAGGTTTTAGCTCATGGGTTAGCTTGTGGTCAGTTGTGATCGTAAGCACCATTGTCGCGACTAGGGGGTAGCCTCGGGTCGTGACAAAATCAGTGGCTAAGATGTCAAGCTCAGCAATTGGGAAGGATTGTTGGTAGTTTGTTTTGTTTTCCTATCTATTTTTCAAATTATTTCAGGGTTGTAGTTCGAAATCTATTTTGTTTAGTTTCTTTGTCATCATTGTTCAAACCCTTTTATATTTCCTTTCAATGAAATATAGTGTCCCTTGTTGTTTAATTTTATTTTATGATGTTTGTTTCTCTTTTTTACATTGTTTGTTTTATGATTGGTTCTAGTGATGATATGACATACTTGTGGAATTTTCAGCCATATCTTAAAATACAGTTTAATCAGGAAGTGTTGAATCAAAATGTTAAATTTAGAAATAGAGCATTTGAGAAAATAAATAGTGTGTTGAGACATTGGGTGACCAAGCTGAAGCTTTCCATGAATAAATTAAGTCAATCATTTTGAGAATCATAAGAATAACTTAGGCATAAATTGAAAGACATATCTCAATCATTATTAATTGTATCAAACAGTGGATACATAATCTCCTGTTAAGAGAAAGAAAAGAAAATCTGCTCCACTAAAGTATGAGTCATCCTATGTGAGGTGTGTACAACAAGGATGGAGTTGTACATTTGACAAGAGCAGAATAAGAAGTGACGCACATGCTTAGTTAAAGTTAGTGTTGTGAAAATGCCGTAAAGGATCTTAGTCATACATTCGACAAGAGCAGAAGAAAAAGTGACGCACATGCTCAGTTAAAGTTAGCGTTGTGAAAATGTCATAAAAGATCTTCATACTTCACTTTCATGTTGCATGTTATGTACCTGCATTTTCAAGGACTAATATGATGAAAGAATTTCATTCTGCTTTCCATACATTGTGTCATCCTTTTTAACCCCATTTGAGCTTTAGTTCTATTTTCTTTCATACGCCTCTTTTGAAATAAACATAGAGTCAACAAAGTTCTAAAGAAAAGTGTCAAGCTAAAAATGGAGTCATAAAAGTTCAAAAAAGAAAAAGGTGTGTCAAAAAAAAGAAAGGAAATAAGTGTGTCAAGAAAATAGAGTCAGAAAAAATCTCAAAGAAAAGAGTCAAAAAAAAGAGAAGAAGAAAAGAAATCAAAACCAAGCAAAAGAACAAGTTGCCGGAACAACATTTGACCTGATTCTCCTCTTCCGGGAGTAAGATACATTGACAACCTTACTCTAGGGTGTGGTCTAACCAAATAAATAATTTATAATTATCCAGTCAAAAGAAACTAGGGCACGAATTAATCTTCATTGTTTGAGTCGATTCTAAAAGTTGTAAGTCCCATCCCAATTCAAGTGTCATTTGGGCCTCATGAAATCCTTTCTTTCTAATGCTATCCAAAATCCAAGTTACAACCAAAGAAAAATATTTACATCAATCTTTGAGAATGTTAAGGATAATCATGCGATGGATATATATATTGTATTTGGGATACTGTTTATCTTCATCAGCATAAGAAATCAAGAGAGAAATAAAATGAGAGAATGTTATTGGTAAAAAACCCTCACAGACACTGTAAGATGATTGTGAGTTAAGAGAAATAAAAATGAGAGAGTATCATTGGTGAAAACCCTCATGAACACCATAGGGCGATGGTGAGTTGAGAGAAAGAAAAATGAGAGAGGCTTGTTGGCAAAAACTCTTCAAGGCATCACTAGCTGAATGAGGTTATGGGTGTAATTGGCCTAAGGAAGAAACTCAATTTTAGGATCATTAATTCAACAACAATTGGTGAAAAGTTTGGATGGAAAGATCAGGCAACTTAATCCAAAATGCATGTCATAATCATTAGAACTGGCTATCATATTTAGATAGATTTTATTTTCTCTATTGTTTTGAGAAAGAGACATACATTGTCTTTTCTTTCTTCTCTATATTTCTATTTTATTCTCTTGAGTCTGTTATCCAAATGGAAAATCATTATTATTTTTTCTCGTGCCTTGAGTCAAGTGCATTCTGAGGTAGTGGTATAGACTGCTTACACTTACCCTCCCCAGACCCCACTTGGTGGGAATATACTGGGTATGTTGTTGTTGTTGTTTTCTTGAGTCAAGTCCATTTCAAAAAAAGGAATAAAGGATTTCAAAACTTACTACCAACTTATTCAATTGCACAAAGCAATACAAAAGGACAACACATGAACGAAACTTAATTATGAACCAAAACAAGGCGTGAAGAAAGTTTTTGTCAACAAACAAGTTTTGGGAATCTTAGAAATACCAAGGTTCAAAGGATTTATCTGAGAGATATAACAAAATAGAGAATTCAATGATATATGCCATTAGTTGGAAGCACGATTAAATGTGACAAGTGCAAGAATAATCGGCTTGAAAGCTAAATCCATAAACCAGCCACCATGTCTTTATACTCATAAGTTTACTTTGATGAAACAGGAACGCATGTTACCTTCCCAACAAGGATTTCAAAGCCTAAATATCAAAGACCGCAATTCCTCACTTTTTCAAATTCAAGAGATGATATTGCTTCACAGGTTTGGTAATCATAATTATTGTAAAATTCACCATCCTATACCCCTAATAGACACTTTTTGATTTGGGACTTTCATGTTTCATGGCTAGTAGGAGCACTTCCTAATTTGGTCCTTTAATTCTAAAAAATGCACGTTTTAGTCAAAATCTATAACTTTTACTCTTAAGAGATGCACTTGTTGGTCTTGGTCATTCAATCTTATCTTCGAGAAATGCATTTATTGGTCAAAGTTTTGATTCACCTTTGCATTATGCATGTTGAAAGTAGTGGTGATTTGGTTTGACACTTACAAACTTTTATAATGAGAAATTGGGGCAAAAAAAATTCATTCATATTACTTGAAACTTTATTTTAAGTTTAGGACGACCCTCCTAGAAAATGGGACTTTTTAAAAAATAGAATTTTTTTATCATAATTTTTGTTTGAGATAACTGTTGTTTTAGTTTTGACTTTGAGTTCAGGAGCCTGCCTGGAGAACAGGGTGAATAAATAAAAAACTAGGTGAAAAAATTACAAGTCGGGACCCCACCCAAAGAATAGGATGATGAAACTGCAAGTCAGGAGCCTGCCCAGAGAACAGGGTGAGGAAATGGTAAGTCAGAAGATCGCCCGGAGAATAGGATAAGGAAATTGTAAGTCAGGAGGCTGCTTGGAGAATAGGGTGATGAAATTACAAGTCGGGAGCCTGCTCGGAGAACAGGGTAAGGAAATTACAAGTCGGGAGCCCGTCCAAAGAACAGTGCGATGAAATTGAAATTTTGGAGGCCTCCTGGAGAACAGGGTGAGGAAATTGCAAGTTAGGGACTCGCCTGGAGAACAGGATGAGGAAATTACAAGACAGAATCCACGCAGAGAATAGGGTGAGAAAATTGCAAGTCGGGAGTTCTCCCAGAGAATAGGGTAAGGAAATTGAAATTTGAGAGCCCACTCAAAGAATAGGGTGAGGAAATTATAAGTCGAAAGCCCGCCTAGATAACAGGGTGAGAAAATTACAAGTCGGGTGCCCGCCTAGAGAATAGGGTGATGAAATCAAAAGTCAGGAGCCCGCCTAGAGAATAGGATGAGAAAATTTCAAGTCGGGGGCTCGCTCGGAGAATAAGGTGAGGAAATTAAAAGTCGGGATCCCGCCTGAAGAACAAGGTGAGGAAATTGCAAGTCAGGAGCCCACCCGAAGAACAAGGTGATAAAATTAAAAGTCAGGAGCCCACCTAGAGAATAAGATGAGGAAATTGCTAATTAGGATCCCTCCAGAGAATAGGGTGATAAAATTGTAAGTCGGGAGCCCTCTCAGATAATAGGGTGAGAAAATTTCAAGTTGGGAGCCCGCTCAGAGAATAGGGTAAGGAAATTGCAAGTCTGGAGCCCATCTGGAGAACAAGGTGATGAAATTGAAAGTCAGGAGCCCACTTGAAGAACATGATGAAGAAATTGCACGTCAACGGGTTTAAGAAATTGTAAGTCAGGAGCCCGCCTGAAGAATAGGGTGAAGATTTTCAAGTTCAAGTTCAAGTTTAGAAGTACCACTTATAGAACATGATCAATTTTTGAGTTCATCTCCAATACCAACTTTTGCATGGAGAAAGTATCTATTTTCAAGTTCAACCCAAAAAAAGCAGATATTTTATCAATTGAGAAAACATTGAAGACTCAAGACAAGAATCAAGAGAA
Organism: Capsicum pubescens; assembly: GCA_030864215.1. Classification (NCBI taxonomy): domain Eukaryota; kingdom Viridiplantae; phylum Streptophyta; class Magnoliopsida; order Solanales; family Solanaceae; genus Capsicum; species Capsicum pubescens. The sequence continues at coordinate 69,375,388 of CM061543.1, read as the reverse complement.
GTTGCATAGCTAGAACTTTTGTAATTTCATTTATCTTTTTAACTTGTAATTTTCATTTTAATGTAATGATAGAGTTGCTGACTGGAACCTCGACAGGACCTCACTTGAATCTCAAATTCGGTATAATCCTTTTTTTTCAACCCTGGAAACTACATGTGACTAGATGCACACATAACCTGGGATAGGTAGGGTGCCCAAAATCAAGACTCGGTTGCATTATGTCCTTCTATTTATTTTTTTGAATAATGGTCGGGATCAAAATTCTATATCGTTGTCTACTTATTTTTCTGGAAACACTTTGTATTTATATCCAAAGAGGGGCATGATGTAGACACGTAATTTTGTCCCTTCCCAAAGTCAAATTTATCCATTTACCTCACCTTACCATTCACCCCACCCCATTCCATAATTCTTCAAAAAAAAGATAAAAAATAACTATCTTTACAAAAAATTCCACCTAATTCCCACATACTCCCCACCTCACCACCCCCATCCCCACGTGCCTCCCTAGGCCCCTCTTACCCTTTATATTTTTCCACATACACCTACACACTAACAGAAACACACACACTTATCCTCACCATAACACTAATAATAGAAGAGAGGGAAATCTTTTTCTCCTCACCATTTTATTAACACCCACATGCATTTATACATGCACAGTGATATACACTCGGGGATTCCTCCATTTTTTATTTGCATACACCTCACACACACAAATTACACCACACTCACAACTTTATATACATACTATTCAATTATTTACACTCACACACACTGACCCAAACCCATATACATATACACACGTAACCAATGAAAAGGGAGAGAAATAATAAATAAGAGGGAGAATAGAGGTAAAAAAATAGAGGGAGGTTGATCGGATTTGAAGGAAAATAGGGGAATTAATAGAGAAGCAGAGAAGAAAACAAGAGTAATGAGAGAAAGATTGATAAAAAAATAGTAAGGGGAGAAATAGAAAAACACAAGAAGAGACCAGAGAACAACGAGGAAACTGGTCATAAAAATAGAAAAGAGAAGAGAGAAAATAGGTCGGTCTTTAATTTTTTGGCAAAGTTTTTGATGGAATCACCATAACCGTCAGAAAATTGGACTTGTTGTTCGTCTTTCGTCGCTTCCTGATCTCACTAGAACTCCGGTGACATAAAAAGCAGTAAGCCTGATCGAACCCACCTCTATTTCCAGAGAAATCCACTGGAAAACAACCAAAATAGATCTGTTGTGTAGAATCTAGGTTTGGTTAACCTTATTTTCATGATTTTTGTCTCGGATTAGTGAAAAATAGGAATGGTTCGAATAGATTGGGTTGTTCGATTTGCGGGTTCATTTGTTGAGGTTCGACTCGATATTCTCAGCTCAGACTCCCTCTCATTTAGTTGAGTAATACTTGATTGAAAGAGACATTAAGGTCTATTTCTCATCTCATTCTCAATTAATTTTAAGGCTTTGATACTTTGTGTGGTGAATTAATGATGTGTGGACCTTGATTTATTTGATTTGATTGTGTTTGGATCCTGAATGGTTGTGGATATTGATCGATTGGTCCACTTGAATAGGTTAATTGAATGATTCGAATTTGTTTGAGGTAAATAAAATTGGGGAGGAAATTGAAAATCGATAAAAGTGAATATTGATTTATTTTGATTCATTGATGGTTGTTTAATTCAGAATAAGCATTTATTTTATTGAATTCGGTAGTATTATGATTAGACCGTAGTAGAAAAATGGTTGGTTGGGTAGGCAAATTTTAGAAATTGTGGATTGTTGAATATTTGTTGAATGATTTTCTTGTTTTATCGCATTTGAATCTATTGTACTCATTTGGACGGGGAATGACCCGAGAAAAATTGTATTTGTTCACCGGAGAATGTCCCGACGTATTATGTCTTCGAAGGAGGTTCGTGATCAAGGCCTGAGGCATTGGGTAAAACATAGTTTAGGGTAGTTAGAATAGTTTATAATTTTATTTCAATATTTTTGTATTTTGGCCTGTATTAATTGGACTAGACACTATTTTTTAGAGTTTTGACTATTTGGTTGTTTTGTTTTCTGGTTGTGTGTTTTGTTGGTTTATGCATTTTGTAGGGTCATACTAGCCGATATACTCCATGTAGCGACCATGGTCGAACCATGGTACTGAGGGATGCCTAACACCTTCCCCTCGGTCAACAGAATTTCTTAACCGGAATCTCTATTCGTGGTTCAGATTTAAAGAGTCATAATTTATTTTGAAAATGGATTTCTAAAGGTGACTTGGCACACCAAATTTATGCAAAGTGGAGACTCTGAGTTTAATTGTACAAAATCCTTTTCGAAACAAACTTTCATTTTTACTCACTTTGATAAATTAAACCCTTTTAGAACCTAAAAATAAATCTTTTTTGGTAAAAAAGTGGTGTGACAGTAAGGTGTCATCAATCTCAATCTCACCAAGCTTCACATGATTTGATTCAAGGCGGGAAAGGTGGTCGGCTACTTAATTTTCACTCCCTTGTCCGTGTGAACAACCAATTTCGTGCCCAACAAATAGGCCCAAAATTTTTTAAAAGCATACACCACCGCTAGAAACTCTTGTTTCGTAACTGTATAGTTACGTTGAGCATCGTTCAATGAGTTTCTTACTTAGTAGATCGGGAGGAACAACTTCTCTTTTCTTTGGCCCAATACCGCACCTGGAGCAACACCACTTGCATCACACATTAGTTCAAAAGGCATTGACCTATTCAGAGCTACTATGATAGGAACCAACACAAGGAGTTCTTTGAGATAATTAAATGCCTTTATACTATCACCATCAAAATAAAACTTTACCTCTTTTTGAAGGAGTTTACTTAACAGATGAGCAATCTTTAAGAAGTCCTTACTGAAGCGCCTATAGAATCCGGCATGGACAAGGAAACTTCTAACACTCTTTACATAGATAGGCGAAGGCAACTTAGAAATCACCTCAACCTTTGCTTGATCAACTTGGATTTCTTCTCCCAAAATTTTGTGATGAAGAACAATGTTCTCTTTAACCATAAAGTGGCATTTCTCCCAATTCAAAACAAGATTGGTTTCCACAGTCCTTTCAAGAACTTTACTTAAGTTATCAAGGCAAGACTCAAATGAATCCCCAACCACAGAGAAGTTATCCATGAAGACTTCCATGGTATCCTCTACCATATCCGTAAAAATAGACAATATGCATCATTGGAACGTGGCCAGTGCATCACATAACCTAAAGCGCATACGCTTGAAAGAAAAAGTTTCATAAGGACAAGTGAAGGTGGTATTTTCTTAGTCTTTTGGAGTAATGGAAATTTAGTTGTACCTCGAGTATCCATCAAGGAAGCAATACCAACTCCGATTGGCTAGTGTATCTAGCATTTGATCCATGAAGGGCATGGGAAAATGGTCTTTGTCGATCCACAAGTTCAATTTGTGATAGTCCATACACACTCTCCAACCCGTTACCAAATGCATAGGTACAAACTCATTTTTCTCATAAGGGACAACCGTTATGCCCTTTTTTTGGGAACACATTGCACCGGCCTTACCCATGTGCTATTAGAGATTGGGTAGGTGACACCCATATCAATCCACTTAATGATTTCCTTCTTTACCACCTCTTGCATCGATAGATTGAGTCTCCTTTGATGTTCCACACTAGGAACATGATCAACATCTAGCTTGATTTTGTGTGAGCAAATTCTAGGTGCAATGCCTATGATATCCGCTATAGTCCACCCGATGGCACGTATGAACTTCTTCACAATCAATTTTAAGTCATCCATTTGAAAAGGTTCACGATCACCCACAACAATAATTGTCAATATGTCATTTTCACCTTAAAAAACACCGGAGGTGTGATGGAAAAGGCTTAAGTTCGAGTTGAGGCAGCTCTATAATGAATGGTTTGGCAGGTGGACTTTCAATATTCTTATCAAGATCCAATTTAACCGAGTTCTTGGTGTAAGATCCAAGACCCGTCATGAAGCAACCACCTCATTATACTCTTAAATCCCTTAATTCTCCATGTTTCTCAATACACCCACCGAAGGGTCAAACATAAATTGGGTTTCAAAGGTGTTAACCACTTTATCATCTATCACATCAATCACCGAAACTACTTGTAAGTCCATAGGTTGCTTCATCAACTTACAAACAATAAAAGAAGTTTTTTCATTGTTTACCTGAAACTTCATCTTGCCTAATTCCACATCAACTAAAGCCCTTTTGGTGGCTAAGAAATGGCCTACCAAAAATTGTTGGGACCTCATGATCAATCTAACAATCAAGAATTACAAAGTCGGCCAGAAAGATAAACCGATCAACTTTTATCAACACATAAAACAATACACCAACAGGATTCTTGATTGAACGATCGGCTATTTAAAGCCTTATAGTAGTGGGTCTAGGATCACCCAATCCCAAATGCAAAAACACGTCCAACGACATCAAATTTATGCTAGCCCAGAGATCACACAATGTTTTCTCGAATTTATCCACCCCGATAGTGCAAGGAATAGTGAATGCACCCGGGTCCTCTTTCTTCACCACTATTGTTCTAGATATTTTAAAACTACAATTGTGAGTCACGTCAATAGTTTCAAAGTCTAAAATTCATTTCCTTGTGAACAAGTCCTTCATAAACTTAGCATACCCTGGCATTTCTTGTGGGGTCTCTAGCAAGGGAATGTTTATGGACAAGATGCTAAATTTCTCAAGGAACTTCTTGAACTTGGTATTATATTATTTATTCTTGAGCTTTTGTGGGAATGAAGGGGAATTTTAATTTGTGGCAATGGAATAATTTGAGGCTTATTCACTTTTGGATCATCACCATTGACCACTTTAAGAACCTTTTCATTCTCACTCTTTTCTTCAACTATCTTTGATTTCTCATCAATCATTTCATTGGGCTTGGGAGCATCAACTTGGATTTTCTAACCACTTTTTTTTTGAATTTGCTTGCTCATAATTTGCCTTTTTATCAGGATTTTCACCAAGATCAACAAACTTATCACCAAAAGTTTGGCCACTCTTACTGACCATGGCCATGATATGAATATTTTTTTTGGGGTTGACCATCATATCACTAGGTAATCCCTCTTTTTGTCTTGCATTAAGTTGTGCCAATATTTGTCCCAATTGCATTTCTAATTACTTGATGGAGGCCGAATGAGATGTCATAGTTTGGTTTAGTTTAGAGAAGTCACTTTTCATATCCCTTACCATTTTATCGGTACCCTCAACTCCCATTAGAATATGAGCTAGGACATTTTCATTCTTGAGTTTTTCTAGATCAATAAAACTTGACTCCTTCCCCTTAGATCTATCATGAGGGGGTATATACCGATTGTAGTCTCGCTCTTTTTCTCTCCGCTCGTGGTATCTATCCCTTTATTTCTATCTTAGTCCCGATCTTTCTAACCTTGATTCCTGCCTTGCTTTTGATAGGTAGGAGGGAACCCCCCAAATGGTTCGATAAGAACCTAATCTTCTCATCAATGACCTCCGCTTCATCATCATCATAAATATTAGTATTCTTGGAAGCAACAACATTGACCACCTTAGGAGGGCCCCCATCGCATATTTGTTAAGAAGGTTGAGTTGTACCATCACCTTATCCATATTTGCATCCCTTTCCTTATATTTTTTCCTCTGTTCTTGGCTCACAAAATATGTGGAGGATACTCCACGACTACTTCGACATCCCTTGTATGCCATCCTCTATTTTGGTTTTTTACTTGATCTAGAAAATTCGCACAACACCATAAGATAACTTAACAAGATAACCACTGGAAGCATTATCAACCACCGTTTTGTTCAATTGGTCCAATGCCCTATAAAAAATTTAAAGAATTATTTTCTCTGGAATTTTATAATTTGGGCATTGCATTAACGTATTATTGAAAAATTGCCAAACTTAATACAATCGTTCACCATTAAGTTGGTGAAAGGTAGTGATTTTGCTCCTTAGTTGCAACATCCGAGAAGGACGAAAGTACCTATCCAAAAAGACTTCTGTGGCTCAACCAATAAAGTGATAGATCCCGTGGGCAAAGACCGCAACCATAAGACCACTTCTCTCATCAAAGAGAATGGGAAGAGACGTAACCAGATTAATTTCTTGAGAAATGTGGGCTATGTCAAAATGAGAGCGCACATCAATAAAATTCTTCAAGTGTAGGTTTGCATCCTCATGTTCTTGGCCTCAAAATAACCCTTTAATTTAAAGTAAATGGAACATCACACTAGTAACGTGGAACATCTCATTTTCCTCCTCCTGTGGAATACGAATAGCACTAGCTCGCCCCGCATCTCCAAGATGATCCATATCCTCAAGACACCCATAAAAAGAGTCGGCAATACTATCTTGTTGGCTCATGATATCATGTATGCTATGTATTCACCTAATAAAGACAAAAACAACAAACAATGTAAACTAAAATACTACGGCTAAACCAAGATTACTAACAACACCACAATAGTAAAAACTACGTTTCACTCCTCAAAAATGATTTTTTTTTTAATAACACTCAAACTTACACTCGAATTTAGGTGTAAAGTGATCGTCGTTAATATATTTACCCAACTAAGAGTCGGGGTAGGATCCACGAGGAGTGAAGACGTAGAATTCAAACTTATGAGTGTTGGTAGTTAAGCAGATGTTAACTCATAGTGCAAAATTTAACAACAATTAAAAGTAAATGGGGGTTTGGTTCGAGTTATTTTGTAAAAACAATGATTTAACACTGTTATGGTATTGAAGTATCAAAGTGTGTAACCAAATAGAGAGAAGCCTTGGGGTTATGCAATCCTAGGTGGGAGTCATGCATAGGTAGTCAATTATTCATCCAAGTTTAGTCAAGGGTTTTGTCTAGGCTAATTTAGGGGTATTGATGTTAATCTTTCAATAAAACACCAAATTTGACAAGTGGGTTCTTTCGAACACCTCACAAGTGTATCAAATCTACTAATCTACTACCTCATTTAAATTTATTATTTCTAAGATATGCTATTAAATGAGCTAACTCAAGTTATTGTTCACAATTATTCCTCAATCATATCCTCTCTTTCAAGGATGTATATAGGTTTAAGGGTGATTGGGGTTTGCAACCCCCAATTCTCAATTAAATATGGAATAAAAGCAAAACCCATCACCAATAACTAATTAATTGAATAAATAATCAACACCCATACATTAATCACTACCTAATCAAGTATAATTCCAAGTGATAAATTTAGCTACTCATGGAAATAAAGGAAACAAATATACCAAAATTTTCATTTATTTCATCCATGAAAGGCAAGATTAATATATTCTCCAAGCTTCAAATTCAATCAAATAGCTACACTCTCCTTTGGGAATCACCTACAATTGCTTTTCACTCATAATAATGTTCTTCAATCTCAAAAATTAAAAATTAGATGTTGGAAATGTGAAGGATTTAGCCTTTTATATCTTGGGATTGAGCCTTGTGAAATTTCATTGTTGCTCTTGCATGTTCGCCCGATACTCGTGATCGCACCCTCTGGTCACGATCGTGATCGTCACAATCGTGGTACATTAACTTGCGATTGCAGTACTACTACCTATTCAGCTAAATCGCGATCGCGACCCTCAGAGTGCGATAGCAACATCCGAGGGTTGTATCCTGGGGCCTATCTTCAACATTTGTTATTTTTTCTCACTTTTTTTTTCTAGCTCTGTCTCAACTCTTTTTCATCAGATTTCCCTGTAAGATCAAACACTGGACATTAGTGTATTTCATTGAATAATTAGTCTCATATATTCAATTAAATCACCATAGTGTTCAAGAAATGAGATGTAAATTAGAGGCAATTTGTCACTCATCAATACTCTCTTCGTTTAAAAAATAATGACTTTTTTTTAACTTGACACAGAGTTTACGCAACTGAAGAAGACTGTTGAATCTTGTAGTCTTAAATTAAAGTTATATCAAATGTCATAAAATGCCATTTAATATTGTGGTGTTAATGTGCCACGTGAAAAGTTGAAACCAAAATGTTGCAAAAAAAAAAAGGATCATTCCTTTTGAAATATACTAAAAAGCAATGTGGAAAATTCTTTTTGAAATAAAGGGAGTATAATATTTTAATTTTTAACCTCAATATTTACCTATATTTAAATAATTTTATATCTAGTAAATTTAGATTTTTAGTTAAGTTCGTTCACATCAATAGTAGAGTAGTCTCTCTAGGAATTTGTTGTAAAATCTAACATTATTTTTTATAATTTTTATTTTAAGAGAAACTCATATAGTAGCCCTTAAAGTTGAATCGAATTTGTAAGTATCTTGTAAGTAGATATTTACTGTTTGTGATGATCCTCCTAAACAATTTTGAACTGGTCTAAATACACCTTTTTCGGTCACCTGACTTAGTGAGTGTATTTCACTTTTTTAGGGAGAGTGAGGGAAAAAGCAATGAAAAGAACTATTTTAATAAAATTTTAAATTAAAAGATTTTTTGTTACTTTCTCTTTTTATTATACTTCTCCTCCTTCTTCTTCTTCTTCTTCTTCTCCTCCTCCTCCTCCTCCTCCTCCTCCTCCTCCTCCTCTTCTTCTTCTTACAATTTGCGGTGATCCTATGACCTCCCTAAATAATTCTAAACTGGTCTAACTACATGTTTTTCAGTCATCTTGTATAGTGAGTGTAATTCATTCTCTTAGGAAGAGTGAGGAAGAAAAACAATGAAAAAAAATAATTTTGATAAATTTTTAAATTAAAAGAATTTTACTTATTTTAAATTAAAAGAATTTTTATTACTGGGCTAATGGTGATGTGTTTCATTGCTGGCGGCTTTTATTTTTTAATGAAAATGGTGAAGAGGTAAAATGGAGAGGGAGATGACTTGTTAACCACCATTTTTTTGGGTGAAAAAAATATTTTTCAACGACAAATAAATGATGAAATAATGGTGGTTAACCATGGTAGCTTAAGTTGTTTGTGAAGTAAAGTTTAATGATAAATTTTTTGGTACAAATATACTTGTATACTTTCTAGGAGAAATAAATAGCATAATATGATGACCATTATTTATTTTTCTAATTTTTCTCATCCATTACCTTACTCGTTCAATTATTTTTTTATCACTATAAAATATTTATTTTTTAATTATTGATATATCCACCTTCTAAAACTAGAGAATGAAAGTGTTGAATAAGAGATGAGGAAGGGTTGGTAAATTTTTGGGATAAGGAGCTCAAGACATGATGATTTAAATTTTAGATTTTGCTCGGTGGCAATTTTAGGTTTAAAATTTAATTATTTTGTGATTTTACTTTTCAAATAATAATTATTGAGATTTGAAAACTATTTGGAAGGGCTGTGGAGGAAATTGGTGGTGGTTGTGCCTATGGAGGAAAGCCCAAAAAAGAGATGAAAAAACGAAGAAGAAAAAGAAACAAATAGGAAATAATTAAGAAAATGAGTTATAATCTTATTTGACTATAAAGTCCATCTAGGCCAAAAAGATGACCTTGTTTCCCAAGCTATAAACTAGAAAGGAAACTAATACGTGCAAATAAGACAACAGATCAAATGATACAAAAATTTCACGTAGGCTTCAATGTCCAAGAAATGGTTGCATTAGTTGGAGGTGGACATAGTAATGGATTTGTTCATTGCAAGGAGTTTGCTATTCGTATTATGAAAAACACGATCCAATAATGAATATGCCACAATCCTAAAATTGAGGTCATGATGGTATCTATCTTGGTCCAGACTTAGTAGGTAAGTTATATTTTTTTCTTTTAGGACAAGTAAAAGTAATTATGGTAACTTTTATTTTCCTTCTAAGAAAAAATAAAACTTAAATATAATAAGAAAATCAGGGCAAAAACCCTAACAAAACTCCTTTTTTTGGCTTGATTTTCTTCAAAATATTCTTGATCCTCCTTCTTCTTGTGCATGTGCATGATCTTCGTCCTTCATATATATTCTTCATATATCACTGCTATTTGACATGTTTAAAAATGGAGCTTTTGGGGTTAAAAAATATATTAGCCCTTTTCGGGTTAAAAACATTGTAGCCCTTTATAGGGTTAAAAGTAAGCTTTCTTTTCAAATATATAATAGCAGGATTATTGAAAATATGATTGACAATCGTCTCCGCATGCAGTTTTTGGACATACATCTTCATTATCATCAAATTTGTTGCAACTTTGTTCTCAACATGCCTTCAATCTGAACCATCGGATCATTGAACCATAGGCTTTGATACCACTTTTGGGTTCGAAATTGAGAAGGCGTCATGCGGAAGCTTAAAGTTTGCAAACCATAGAGACGATTACTCAGACGACAAAGAAAATAATACTAAAAAGGCATAAAATTATTATATGTTTTGACCAATCGACCTACATATTATAAAACCTAATATAAAAATATTAAACCTATTGGGAGAAATCTCCCCCTAAACGAAGACTCTTTAATAACTACATTGTGGATGATATTGTGTTATGGTATGAGAAAGGGGTCTTCTATTTATTGATGTCCAAAACCTTTCCTCCAAGAAAGAGGTTAGCCAAATATGGAAAAGAATTATATTTTTTTCTTTCAGGAAAAGTAAAAGTAATTATGGTAACTTTTATTTTCCTTCTAAGAAAAATAAAACTTAAATATTGTAAGAAAATCAGGGTAAAAACCCTAACATATAAATCTTTGAACAAAAACAACAAGTCCCAAAATACTGGTGTCATAAGTAAAGAGCATCTATAACAAGGTCTTAAACTGAATGTACAATAATCTATCTCCGAATGAAAGTAAAGACCTTATAAAATTAAGAAGAGGTCTGGAGGCTACCCTAAACTCTAGAGCTCACTCATACCTTGATCACAAACTCTGATAGCATGAATCAGTTGTCGTGAGTCGTACTAGAACTAGAATTTGCACTGAAAGGGCCCAGTAGAAGTAATTACGGTCTAGGTACTTGTACTCAGTAGGTATCATAGACCGAACAATCAAAGTAGAAAACAAAACAACTAAAGATACTATGAGCACATAATCTGCAAACAGAATAGTTCCTAAACAGTAGCTCACACCGTCTATACTAATAGTTCCACAGTATATTATAAGTAAACAAAAGGGCAGCTAAATACACAATATACGTAGAAAAACTGAATACAAAACAACCAATACACAGAGAAAATACAAATAGTGAGATGCAATGCAAATAAAATGACGCAATGATGGTGGAACTATCGTATGGATATTCCAAGCCTTAATGCTTTAGGACAAGATCCATGGGGGGCTCGCAACCTATATACTTTCACAGTCTCAATCTCATATCTCAATCAATTCAATCATGCACGCAGGTCTCGTTTCCATTATCAAACATTGCCTTGAAGGGTCACATCCCTTTTAGGTACGTTGTGACATATGTTCGCACATGCTCGTGTGCGTCCGTACATAGAGAAAAATTTTCTATTGGATTTTTCAATTAAAACATCACTAACTTTCAAGTTTCAAATGAATTTAGTCTAAAAAAATAATTTGTCCATTGATATCCGAAGCTTAGCCGAGCGAGCGATGATGATGATGACGCGAGACTTATGTTCTTCTTGCCTCACTATCCATATGAAGGAATGCTTCTTAATTTAAGCATGAAGAAGTTCCTTGAACACTTCTTTCTTAAAGTGAAAATTCAATTTACTTTTCCTCTATTTTTTATTCACATTGCATCACTTATAACCCTACATTAATGTCATATTTATAACACCCCTTGATGTTTATCAATGTAGTCCTATAAATAAAGCTCTTGAGAATGACATTATACACACTTGAAAGACAGTAATTATTATTGAATTTCTCTACTCCAACATACGCCTATTGGCTTCAATATGTATTTGATTTTGGAAGATCCAATCTCATGTCGACCATGAAAAAGTAAACTTGTCATCAATGCCCTGGCCAAGATACCCAACTTTTCTCAAACAAAACAAACCATATATGCTAGTGTCTTTATATATTGTTTTCCAGTGTTACCTGTGTTTTTGTGGTCGCATTGCTACTTTTCTTGTCCAATTCAATTCTTAAATCAAAATCTTACTATAGAATATTTTTAAAAGATTTGCTGAATCCCAAGAAAAAAAAGAAAAAATAAATAAGGTAGGTCTTCCCGTACACAAACTAGATAAGTGCTCCTTGCAATTAAAAAGTCTCAATTTTACTTCTCTCCATTTCTCTCCTCCTCATTTTCCACGAGTTCTTGCTTGAATAGAGGACACATGTCATAGTTAGAATTAATAGTTGAAATTTAATTAGTACAAATAAAGTCCTAATCATGATTAGAATACTTAATTACTTTCATAATTTGCTTCCATAATATTTTTATAATCCTATAATTTCAGATTTATATTATGTTTTTCTCAAATATATTAAAAACTTTTCTTTATTGTCTTAAATAAATATTTGCAGTACATCGATTTTTTATTTCTGACTTTTTTTGCCATCCCTCTATATGTTTAGCTTCTATATTTCATAAGAATATACTTACAGATAGAAAATTAGAGTAAACTCCAATCAATAATGATAATAGAGAAAAGGTGTCTGACTTCTCACTAGAAAAAACTTTTCTTCCAAATCGCCTCAATGACTACCATGCCACCCAACTCACCAGATAAAATGAACATCGATATATCAAACAAAGAAATCAAGTCAGCTGAAACACCCTGGGGTTTTGACCCGTCGGTTTTTAGGTTTTGGACATCATACGAATTGGGGGTACTAGTCATATAATATGGTACGGGACAGGTGACCCAGTCGTATGTTGTCCAGTGTTGGGTGGTTGAGTTTCTGGAATGGGTACGACTAGGTGGGTACGATTCGTATGGTTGGTGACGGGTCATTGGTTTGGATTTTCCTTCACTTAATCTGAAACTTGGTAACTTAACTTGGATCTGAGTACAAGTGGCTCACCATGAGTTGTGAGGATAGGGTACGAGTCGTATAGTCCAACTCATATGTTGGACAATGTTCAACCCCTCATGATTCTGCCTAGGGTATGATTTCATGGAACAAATCATATGGTTGGGTACAGTTTGGCTTGGGAGGTAGTATATTGGATAGTGTTGGGGTCCAAGGGGAGGCCTAGGGTACGATTTAAGGGTACCACTCATACCTTAGGGTATGATTGGGGTGGGGTGGTCGTACCATCCAGTGGAAATTTTAAGAAGCTTAAATTGGGGGTAATTTGGACATTTTCCCTCTTAACCTCTTAAGGCCCTACCTATGACTTATAACACTTTTGGGACATCATTTAACCTATTTACAATCACTCAAACTCTCTTAAACCACTCTCAAATTCTCTTAAGGCTCTTGGGTCAAGGAAGGCAAGGGTTTCATTAATAGGATCAGTTTGGGACTTACAAGGGTGATTTCTCTTCATCATCTTCGTGATCTAAGGCATGTTACTTCTCCCTCATTGTTATTTCCAACTAAAGGCCTATTTTATGAATTTTTTTCATGGCATAATTGTTGTATGGTTTTGGATTTTCAAATATATGTTGGGGGGTTTGGTTATAAATACTTGGTTATAATTTTTTCATATTTTAATTATGGGTTTACATGTTTTAATGGTGGGTTGGAAATTTGGTTGCATGATAATGGTTAATTGGTACTTAGTTTTGGAGACACTATGCCCCCAATATGTTTTATAAAATGCCTATAAGAATGTTTTTACTACATTGTTAGACTTTTAATGAAACTATTGTATGGTATAACTTCGTAATGGAACCCTAAATGGTATAAATGGTTTGAAATGGTTAAATGATAAGGTCTTGATAGTTATGGTTATGGTTGGTCTAATTACATGCCTTGTGGGGTACAAGTGAATCCTCCAAGCAAGCATAATAATGATCACTTGTGGGGTACATGGGATTCCCCCATGTTAACTTAATAATGTAATTTATGGGTACATGGGAATACCTTCTTCTTAAAAAGAATGGCTAAGGACATGTCTTACAAGATATAGTCGGTATGAAGATACCACTACTTATAGCCTTGGTTACTAATAAATTGAATGGTGGTTTGGTTGTGTGGTAATGGTTTTAATTGGGCAATATTGGCGAGGTGTGATATCTAACCGTGAAGGTGTGAGTCCAATGGATGGATACTGGAAACTCATGTTTGTCGATATAAGGATTGGTCATGGTTATCATAGATGATACTTATAGGGTGCACGAAAATCCCCTAAGTACACTTGTACATATGTATCATGGAGAGCAAAGGGTACTCAAGAATCCCCTACTTCTATAGTATTTCCGGTTCGTGCAGCTACACGCATCAAGGCCCGTTCAGGGGGTTACACTGGACCCATATAGCCCATAGGTGGTTCTAGGATGGTTAAGATACACATACCTAGGTTAATGGTTTTAAAAGCATGCTAAACCCGGTTCTCTTTCCCAGGATGGTTATTTATGTATGTATGACTGCATATGCATATGGTTGTCTACTTGGTTTTAAAGGTTGGCATTATTTTATCCTTATCTTGAGTGCATGCTAGCGTTCACCCACTAACTCATCTTTGGACAGCTGTATCCCCATGCGATGTAGGAACCGACCATTCTACTCCTCCTACTTAGTGATTGGATTCGGAATCATCTCGGTTGGATTGAACTGGTGAGCTTCCATATTCTGGAAGACTCCATTTTATGTCATGGATGTTTTTACATACTTCGGTTATTTCATAGACATTGGTTTTGGATATGGTCGAGGGCATGTCCCGATCAGATATTGTTCTACTTTCGGTTAGAGGCTTTGTTAAATGACTATGGGTTAGTATGGGCGGTGTCGGTAGTGGTGTCATCCTTAGTATTGGCATTGGTATTATGGCTGGTACTGTTTGACTGTATTTATGATTGCTCCATCCAATTATGTTATGGACTCATACTTGGTTATTGTTTTGGTTTTGGTTTTGGTATGGTTATTGGTTGGATATTGGTTGGTTGGACTTTCTTGGGCTGGTCACGGTAATGGACCTATCCCAGAGTTTGGAATTGTCCAAAACATTATCTTGTTATATATTTAGAATTCATCTGACTCAGGGTACGTGTTTGGAGGTTGGGTTGGGTAACAGGGGTAGGCCCCTATAACGCCCTGAAATTTCATCTTGAGATGCCACATAGTGCTTAGGGCTACACGTAGCCCCAAGCTAACCCTCGGAGCCAGACACTACCTCAAGGAATTCAATTCAACAATAGTCATGCACAACAAAGAGATATACCACATCGGGTTTAAGAGAAATACTGAAGAATACTAGATTGTACAACCAAAATATATTGAATGTCTGTACATACCAACCCTCTAGTCTGACAAAGCCTCTATACATCAAAATCAAGGAGCCATTGGGAGAAACCCCCAACTGACTCAAATAGTACTGAAATCCATAACAATAGAATGATATAACCAAAAATATAGACACGGTCCTCGAACCATGAGTAATCACCACTGAGGGAACGTAGTTGAGGCACTCAAATATCGCTAACGCAGCTACGACTGAGTACCTGAACCTACATTACGAGAAAATGTAGCCCATAGAAAAATATGTGGGTCAGCACTTTGGAATGTACTGAGTATGTGGGGGTGAATGCAACAATGCAAATATCATCATCAATTTCATAAAAATATGCATATGTACAATGATGGCTCACTTGGCTTGAGTTAGATTGAAACATACTTTTCTTGATCTCATAGTAAATAAATCATATGATAAAAACCTCATAAATCATCATAAATAACTCAAATCTTCAACTCAAGACTCAGAGTGACTCTGTAATTCAAGAAACTCAACTCTTATGGACATGGGAGGTTCTTATAACTGACATAAAACCATGTGAGCTACATGGAGTCCAACGTTTTACCCTCCTAAGGAGAGAACCCCACATTGGCGGGAGAGTCGTACTCTTGTCAAGGAGTACAACCTAAATTTAGTGATCACAATCTCATACTCGGCCTCTGGCCCACAATTATCAATATCAATCCTACGGTGGCACGTAGTTTTGGAGAAAATACCATATTTCCCGCTCGGTGCTAAATACTACTCCTAGACACAAGATCAGAACGCATTAGGAAATCCACCACAAACATCACAAGGGTCCATCATGAAGACCAAATCAAATCTCTTTCTCATTTATCAAATCATAATCAATTTGTGCATTCCTAACTCGACTCAAATCAAATCAATATTTCTCAATACCAAAATGTATCAATTCATTAAATCATGACAACATCAATAACTTTGAGGAAATATCAAGACTCATTGTAACAACTCAATCTCATGAATCAATATACTCAATAATCCAGTTTGTCATAAGGAAGCTTAAAGCTTGACATATATCTTGAAATCACTTGAAATATCAACTCATGGTAGAAATATGAAATTCACAATATTAAATATCAAGTCATAACTTGGGAATAGCAAAATAATCATGTATAACAAATCTTGAACAATTTATATTCTCATAATCTCATGATGAAGTAATTTGGGTATAAATCCACTTGCAAAATCATATAAATCCATGATAGAAAATCAAAGTTTTGGGCACAAGAACGAAAGAATTGCTCTTGTTCAAAATCCTACATACCTTAATCTTTGAAATTTGATGAATTCTAGTGCTTGAGACGCTATCCGCACTTGTAATAAATGATTTTCGAAGTCCACACTATGAAGAACTTGATTTTTGAAAAAATCTTGAAGATTTATGGATGATTTTTGGAAGATTAAGGTCCTTAAATAAAAACCCTAGATATATTCTTAAGAGAATTGGAAGGGAGAATGAAGAAATTAGGGTTTAGATTGGAATTCTCATATATATAGGGGCCTCCAAAAGATGGGAAAAGGCCAAAATACCCTTGCAAAAATGTCCTTTAATTTCTGAAAAAAATAGCTGACGACATTCATGACAAGTCGTCAGACTTGTGACAAGTCGTCACGAAATGTCGTCACAAAAAGGTGGATTTTATGATTTTCTACTTAAGGTTGACGACATTGGTGATAAGTCGTCACACTTATGACAAATTATCACAAAATGTCGTCACTGGGGGTGGAAATTTGCCTAAGGTTGACGACATTGGTGATAAGTCATCACACTTGTGACAACTTATCACAAAATGTCGTCACTCAGTTTTCCAGCCTGACATGCTGGAGTAAAATGGGCATACCTCTTGGCTACGCTACTAGATTTTGGTGAAATTGGTATCGTTGGAAAGTTAATTAAATTATATATCTTTTGGTAGGTCATGAGATTAATAATTCATAGTATAACTAGAGATATGCTCATTTGAAGTTGAATATGACAATATCCTTCCCAAGAATTCAATCGGTAAGGAATGTTTTGATTCACCTAATCGCTAGGACATCTTTGAGGCCTTAATACACATCACCCTTGATCAGAAAACAACCAAAGAACTATAATTTAGTTCTCATGAGCTTGTGTCATGGTTGCACTATTGGTTAGAGTCTCGGGGTATTACAATATCTCCCCCTTGGAAACATTCGTCCTCAAATGTTGCCATATAGGCCAAGAACAAGAGAAAATGAGGACGTATAGCTGGAACGACTCACTCAAAGGGCTTACTTTACTCTATACCTTCGAATACCCTACAAAATGCATGAATTCGTGATGGAAGTAGACACACAGCTGAATCTTTAATAAGAAGAGGGCGGAATTAAGAAAGAATGGTACGTTCTGCTTGCTCCGAACTAACAGAAAAGAGGTGAGGGTACTTGGCTCGCATATCAGCTTCGGCTTCCCAAGTATCACTCTCAATAGATTGATTTCCCCAAAGCACTTTAACCAAAGGAACTTCTTTGTTCCTTAGCCTACGGATTTGAAAATCTAAAATCTCAACTGGAATCTCCTCAAATGAAAGGCTATCCTGAATATCTAAGCTTTCAGAAGAATCAACCACGACAGAATCACCAATACACTTCTTAAGCATGGAAACATGAAATACCGGATGAACGCTAGACAACTCTGCGGGTAACTCCACCTCATATGCTACTTTCCCAACACGGCTCAGAATCCTGTAGGGACCAACATAACGGGGACTAAGCTTTCCCTTCTTCCCAAATCTCTTCACCCCTTTCATGGGTAAAACCTTTAAGTACACCAAATCATCAACATTAAACTCAAGATCTTTTATTCTCACATCCGCATACAACTTCTGACGACTTTGAGTGGTCTTCAATCTTTCTCGGATCAACTAAACTTTTTCCATAGCCTTGAAGACAGCATCAGGCCCAATCACAGTTGTTTCTCCTACTTCAAACCAACCTATAGGTGATCTACACCATATCCCATACAAATCTTTGAACGGGGCCATCTGAATACTAGTATGGAAACTATTGTTATACTCAAATTCGATCAATGGCAAGTGCTCATCTCAACTACCTTTAAAATCAAGCGCACATGCCCTCAACATATCTTCTAAAGTCTGAATGGTCCGTTCAGCCTGACCATCTATTTGCGGATGGAAAGTAGAACTTAGACAAACTTGGGTACCGAGACCCTTCTGAAAAGCTCTCCAAAACTGGGAAGTAAACTGAGTACCCCCTATCAGAGATAATAGCCAAAGGAACACATAATCAACCCTGCAATCTCAACACACCATCTCCCCCTTGGAAGAAAACCTCTACCTTTTGGTCCTTAACTGACTCTTTCAGTCTGACCAAACTAGGATCCATGTCTTGCTTCTCCTTTACCTCCGAGACCAAAGAGGACTCGGAACTACTATAAACTAACATACTCCTTTCAGCGGAATCAAGTAATCTAACACCCAACCTATCCAAACGATGCACATCACAAGCCAATTCTTTACAGCTTCTGTCTTTTAGGGATCGACTCTAATGCCTTCGGCGGAAACAATGTGACCCAGAAAAGCAACTGACCTTAGCCAAAATTCACACTTGCTAAATTTAGCGAATAATTGATGATCTCTAAGACTTTGTAAGACAATTCTAAGATGGTTGGCATGATCATCCTCATTTCGGAAATATATAAGAATATCGTCTATGAAGAATATCGTCTATGAATATATAAGAATATCATCTATAAGACAAACATATCAAGATATCGCTTGAACACTTGATTCATAAGGTCCATGAAGGCTGCTGCAGCGTTGGTTAACTGAAAGGACATGACAAGAAACTCAAAGTGACCACAACGGGTTCAGAAGGCTGTCTTTGGAATATCATACTCTCTCACTTTAAGATGATGATAGCCGGATCTAAGGTCTATTTTTGAGAAGTAGCTCGCACCTTGTAACTGATCAAATAAGTCATCAATTCGAGAAAGAGGGTACTTGTTCTTGATAGTTACCTTGTTGAGTTGACGGTAATCAATGCACTTACACAATGTACCATCTTTCTTATGCACAAATAGAACAGGTGAACCCCACGGGGAAACACTGGGTCTGATAAAGCCTTTGTCTAAGAGATCTTTGAGTTGCTCCTTCAACTCTTTAAGTTCTACGGGAGCCATATGGTACAGAGAAATGAAAATAGGCTGAGTGTTGGGAAGGAGATCAATCCCGAATTCTATTTATCTATCAGGTGGGACCCCTGGGAGATCTTTCGGGAAAATATTGGGAAACTCATTAACAATGGTAACTGACTGAATAGTCGGAGTTTTGGACTTGAGGTCTTTAACTCGAACTAGGTGATAGATGCAACCCTTGGAAATCAACTTCCTAGCTTTGAGGTAGGATATGAAATGGCTCTTCGGAGTTACAGAACTCCCAGACCACTCAAAAATGGGCTCATCAGGAAACTAAAACTTGACCACTTTGGTACGACAATCTATAGACGCATAGCATGAGTGAATCCAATCCATACCCAGAATGACGTCAAAATCAACCATATCTAGCTCAATCAAATCAGCACATATGACCCGATAAAAGACAGTGACAGGACACTTCTTATACGCTCGCTTAGCAATAACAAATTCTCCTACCGGGGTAGAAACCAGAATAGGCTCAGGAATCTATTCAGGGTCCATCTCAAAATTTACAGCAACCAGAGGTGTCACATAAGAGAAACTCGAATCGGGGTCCATCAATACATACACATCGAAATAAAAGACACGAAGCATACCAGTGACAATATCTGGAGAGTCCTTCTACTCCTAGCAAGGTGGTATAGCATAGAAGCGATTCTAGCGTAAACCGCCAGCAGTACTATATGAGGCGCCCAGAGGAGGAACTGGGCGGACTACGGGAGCGGCGGCACTGGTAGCCTAACTCTGGGGATGAGCATCTTGACTCCCCTTTCTATCATATAGACAATCTCTAAGTCGGTGGCCCAACTTGCCACAACCAAAGCAACCCCTTTGATCAACAAAACACTCGCTAAAATAATCTCTACCACACTTGGTACATGAAGGAGGACGAGGTCTGTTACTTACACTTTCCTGAGACCTAGATGGGATAGGTCTGTTCCTCTGCTCCTGCCTACTTCTAGGTGCAGGAGTACTAACTAAGGAAGGCGCAGGTATAAACGGACGTCCCTGAAATTGAGGGTGGTTCCCTCCATGGAATCTGGACTAACTGAATCCCTGCTGCTCTGATCTAGCTCTTTTATTCCCTCTTACTCTCTCCCTCTCTTTCACCTTATCAGCTTCAATCTGTTAGGCATGTATCATCTACCGAGAAAGGTCCATCTCCCTATTAAGCATAGCAGATCTACACTCTTTCATAACGTAACTCTACACGCCGGTCACGAACTTGCTCATGATGGTCCTAGAGTCATCCATCATACTAGGAGCATATTTGGATAACTGATTGAATTTAAGACAATACTCCTTAATAGTCATGGAGCCTTGTCTCAAATTCATGAATTCATCTATCTTTGCTTCCCTTATCTCAAGAGGAAAGAATCTATCTAAGAACGCATCTTGGAATAACTGCCAAGTCATGGGAGCGACATCCTCCCCTCTACTCATCCTCCACATCTCTACCCAATCATATGAAACATCTTTAATTTGATAGGCAGTCAATTCAACACTCTCCTCCTCAGTCATATGCATAATCTAGGTGATTTTTCTCACTTCATTCAAGTTCATCTGTGGGTCTTCACCTACCTTCAACCCATAGAACTCAGGCAGATTCATCCGCATAAAGTCACAAACTCAAGCTGCAGCAGAATTATTCTCTTGCGGAGGCGGAACAGTAGCCTGGATATTAGCTTGAGCATTGGCGGTAACTACCTAGGCTAGCGCCTCAAAAGCTGCCCAGAATTCCTCATGAGACACATGCTCGTTCAAGGGATCAACGAGTTGAGGTTGCTCGTTGTGTCTACGATCTTGATGAGAAGGCATTATCTGTTATAAGAGAGCACAAGTTAATCGCAGATAAAGAGACAGTTGTAGGCATGATAAACTTTATAAAGAAAGAAATGACTTTTCCTAAAACATTTCGTGGCCTCCTGCTCATAGATATGGTGCGCTACACATCGATGATCAAGACTCTACGTACCTTGGCTTGTCAGACTCCCTAGGACTCCTTAAACCTTAGGCTCTAATACCAAGCTTCGTAACACCCCAAAATTTCATCCCGAGATGCCACACGGTGCTTAGGGATACACGTAGCCCCAAGCTAACCCTCGAAGCCAGACAATACCTCAAGGAATTCAATTCAACAATAGTCATGTATAACAAAGAGATATACTACATCGGGTTCAAGAGAAATACTAGTGAATACTAGACTGTACAACCAAAATATATTGAATGTCTGTACATACCAACCCTCTAGTCTGACAAAGCCTTTATACATCAAAATCAAGGAGCCATTGGGAAAAATCCCCAACAGACTCAAACAGTACTGAAAACCATTACAACAGAACGATATCACCAAAAATATAGAAACGGTCCTCGAACCATGAGGACTTACCACTGAGGGAACGTAGTTGAGGTACTCGAATATTTCTAACGCGGTTGCGGCTGAGTACTTGAACCTACATTATGAGAAAATATAAGCCATAGGAAAATATGTGGGTCAACACTTTGGAATGTACTGAGTATGTAGAGGTGCATGCAACAATGCAAATATCATCATCAATTTCATAAAAATATGTATATGTATAGTGATGGCTCGCTTGTCTTGAGTTAGATTGAAACATACTTTTCATGATCTCATAGTAAATAAATCATATGATAAAAAGATCATAAATCATCAAAAATAACTCAACTCTTCAACTCAAGACTTGGAGTGACTCGGTAATTCAAGAAACTCAACTCTTATGGACATAGGAGGTTCTTATAACCGACATAAACCATGTGAGCTACATGGAGTCGAAAATTTTTCCCTCCTAAGGAGAGAACCCCACATTGGCGGGAGCATTGTACTCTTGCCAGGGAGTACAACCTAAATTTAGTGATCACAATCTCATACTCGGCCTCTGGCCCATAATTATCAATATTAATCCTATTGTGGCACGTAGTTTCAGGGAAAATACTACATTTTCCACTCGGTGCTAAATACTACTCCCAGACACAAGCTCAGAACGCGTTAGGAAATCTACCACAAACACCACAAGGGTCTATCATGAAGACCAAATCAAATCTCTTTCTCATTTATCAAATCATAATCAATTTGTGCATTCCTAACTCGACTCAAATCAAATCAATCTTTCTCAATATCAAAATATATCAATTCATTAAATCATGACAACATCAATAACTTTGAGGAAATATCATGACTCATTATAACAACTCAATCTCATAAATCAATATACTCAATAATCCAGTTTGTCATAAGGAAGCTTAAAGGTTGACACATATCTTGAAAGCACTTGAAATATCAACTCATAGTAAAAATATGAAATTCACAATATTAAATATCAAGTCATAACTTGAGAATAGCAAAATAATCATGTATAACAAAGCTTGAACAATTTATATTCTCATAACCTCATGATGAAGTAATTTGAGTATAAACTCACTTGCAAAATCATATAAATCCATGATAGAAATCAAAGTTTTGGGCACAAGAACGAAAGAATTTCTCTTGTTCAAAACCCCACATACCTTAATCTTTGAAATTTGATGAATTCTAGTGCTTGAGACGATATCCGCACTTGTAATAAATGATTCTCGAAGCCCACACTATAAGGAACTTGATTTTTGAAGAAATCTTGAAGATTTATGGATAATTTTTGGAAGATTAAGGTCCTTAAATAAAAACCCTAGATATATTTCTTAAGAGAATTAGAAGAGAGAATGAAGAAATTAGGGTTTAGATTGGAATTCTCATATATATAGGGGCCTCCAAAAGACAGGAAAAGGCCAAAATACCTTTGCAAAAACTTCCTTTAATTTCTGAAAAAAATAGCTGATGACATTCATGACAAGTCGTCAGACTTGTGACAAGTCGTCACGAAATGTCGTCACAAAAGGGTGGATTTTATGATTTTCTACTTAAGGTTGACGACATTGGTGATAAGTCATCACACTTATGACAAATTATCACAAAATGTCATCACTAGGGGTGGAAATTTGCCTAAGGCTAACGACATTGTTGACAAGTCATCACATTTGTGAAAGCTTATCACAAAATGTCGTCTCTCAGTTTTCCAGCCTGACATGCTGGAGTAAAATGGGCATAACTCTTGGCTTCGATACCGGATTTGGATAAAATTAGTATCGTTGCAAATCTAATTCAATTATCTATATTTTGGCAGGTCATAAGCTCAATAATTCATAGTATAATGAGAGATATGCTCATTTTAAGTTGAATATAGAAATATCCTTCCCAAGAATTCAATCGGTAAGGAATGTTTTGATTCACCTAATCGCTAGGAAATCTTTGAGGCTTTAATACACATCACCCTTGATCAGAAAACAACCAAATCACTATAATTTACTTCTCATAAGCTTGAGTCATGGTTGCACTATTGGTTAGAGTCTCGGGGTATTACAGCCCCGGTCCTGATTAGACTTGGGATGCTCATTACGACAAGGCCTCGATTTGAATTGTGTCAAGTTTGTATCAGAGCTTTAGGATCATGGTCAATTAGGAGTGCACAAATCTGTGTCGAGTAAAGTCTCTTTTAAGGGTGTGTAGAGTCCCACACTCATAAGAGAAAGGTTATAAGGCATTTAAGAATATTTCTCTTTCTTTGTGTTCTATTTTCAAGATTGGAGTCTAAGTCCTAGAATCTTCTCTAATTTCCTATTTTTCACCTTTCAGATCATGTCTCGGCAATTTGAAGTTCATGAAAACCCCTCTGTCCCAACTAGGGATGATGTTTATGGGATATGATCTTCCCATGGGATCCGTACTCGATCTAGGGGTCCAGTCCTTAATATTTCTGGAGTTCCACCAATTCTTTCTAGTCCTCCTCCGGCACCTCAAGCAGATGTGATGAATGAAGAGTTTAATCAGTCGATCCATGTAACTTCTCTGTTGTTAGTTTCTCAGGCTGAGCATGGTCCATCTGGTATTGCATCTTCTAAGGCCACAAGGATTATCCAATTTATGAGGTTGAGTCCTCCAACTTTTACTGGTGTTAAGGTGAAGGAAGATCCTCAGGGTTTTTTGGATGAGATGGAAAAGATCTTCAGGATTATGCAGGCCACAAATATGGAAAGGGTGAATTTTGTTGCCTATTAGCTAAAAGGATGTGGCGTACTAATGGCACGAGGAATGGGATCAGGCAAGTGGTAATGTGGATGAGTCATCTATGTGGGAGACTTTCTGTAAGACCCCGTAGGATCCTAGATTTTTTTCAGCTTATTCTTGCATGTAGAAAGGGGTCCAAAACTTAGAATTTTTTTTAAGTGTTAGGACTTAGTCATTTCTAGGGCCCTCAAACTTTGATGAATTTATTTTTTACCTTTCCGACATCGGAAAGTTAATTTTTAAGTTGATTTATGACCAGGGAAGTCAATAGTACATCTCAGGTAAGTTACAAAATTTTTGGACAAGCATAAGGGCGTGTTTGAAACTCCAAAACAGTAGCTCAGAGTGATTAGTCTGCGACACCCTGCCTAGTCCGGTGATGGGGGAGCCCACGGCGTCCTGCCCAGAGAGGCGCTTTAGAGCCCGCGGCACCCTGGCAAGTCCGGTCTGTGTATTTTTAAGGGAAAATAGGTTATTTTTCCTTCACCCACTTGGTCCATAAGATGGGATTTATGTCCCAAATAACATAATTGCTCACTTTTTCACAAATCCTCTCAAGAATAAAACCTTAGGTTTATCAAATTCAAGTCTAAGCTTCAAGCAATCACCAAAAAATCTCACGAATTCAACAACCAATCCATGTTAGATGTTCATCCTCGGGTTCCTTCCACCCTTAGAGCTCAAGAATCCTTTTAAAAACTTAATTTTTGTTCCATATTTTATGAATTAAAATTGTGTTCATGTATATGTTGTTGTTAGGTTTAAACTAAGAAATATATAATGTTCCATGTAAATAAACTAGTATGTATATGGATTAATGTAACCTCGCATGCCAAACCCTTGAATTGTAAGTTGAATGTGGTAGTCATGATATTCATGTGTAGTTCATTATCATGTATAAGAATTATGCTCCCCAAGTGTTTGACAAAATATTTATGTGAACGAATTATGCATGGTGATCTATTTGTTACGCTTTTAAAGTTATGATATGGTCCCACTGTCACTGTTATCGAGTATGGGGGTAATGAATACCCGAAATTAGCTGTGTCCTTAGTCTCAGATGCAATAGAATGATCCTCGTAGTATCCTGAATAGTAGCTTTCAGTCAGTTTACAGAATCAGTGCGAGTTCAGTCAAGCTTAGTACAGTCTAGTGATTAGTATCAGTTTAGTTGGGAGTAGGATTTAGCACCGAGCGAACCCAGAAATGAGGGCATTCCTTCCAGATTAGGGTTTAACCCTTAGTAGCGATCCCTGAGTTACAGAACTATGTAGCCAGTGTAGGTTTATATGTCTTCCTTCCAATCTAGGGTTGACATACATATTTCCATCCCACGAGTCTTTCTGCTAGATTTTGGTTGACCCAGCCATTATTTGTAACTTGTGTCACGGTGCTAACACCCTTCCAACTGGGGTTACAGGTTGGACCCCAATTAGTGTACATTGGGGTATGTCGGTTAGATGAAAACTCCCATAGTTTCGATTTCAGTACTCAGTTCTATTCTTGTGCTTGACCATAGCTTTTAGTAATCAGTTAATCAGTTAGTAGAATTCAGTACTTCAGTTCCAGACTATTTCAAATACACGATATATGCTTGGTCTTACATGTTCAGTATCTTCAGTTTTGAATGTACTCTCATACAGTTACCTTATGTTATTCAGCTAATTATTATTATTACATCTATATGAACCCATGCATATTATCCTGAACTCATTTAGCATACCAGTACATTCAGACGTACTGACTACATACTCATTTTATTGCGCTATGATGTTTTAAATCATAGGTTCAAATGCTCGGATTCTCAATCATCCTTAGCCCTTCCTTCGCATCAGCAGCAGCAGCTGGGGTGAGTCCTCTTCTTTTGAGGACGAGTTATCTTATTTTCAGTATTGTTAGTAGTTTGGTTATTCAGTTAGTCGAAGTTAGTTGGGGGCATGTCCCATCAACTCCATGGTCAAACAGTTGGAGACTTTCAGACTAGTACAGATAGTTTTTCAGTTTTCAGTTGTGATTATCAGATGTTTTATCCATATTTTTAGGTTGTTTGCAAACATTTTTAAATCGTTATTTCAGTATTGTTTTCAGTTGTTAAATACCTTATGGCATTTTAGTTAAAATTCTACATATGTTATTATAAGTTTTATTCAGTACTCACGGCAGGTGCCATCTCATGGGTGAGCTTGTGGTCTCACGGGACCATAAGCACCATATGGCATCCAGGGTGTACTCTCGGGACATTACAAACTTGGTATTAGAGCCTAAGATTTTTTAAAATGTCCTAGGGAGTTTGAAAGTTGCGTCAAGTAGAGTATTGTGCATGGGTGTGTAGAACGACACATTTATGGGCAAGAGGGTACAAGACGTTTAGGAAAAGTTTCCCTTCTTTCAGTGTTTATATTGTGAAAATGAGCATAAAATCAAGTTAAACTGTTTACCTAATTCAAATTTTCCTTTATTTTATAGAATATTCCTCCTAGAAAGACTAATAGAAGAAGAACAGGAAACCAGCCAACACCTTCGCCCGTTCAGGAAGATCCCCTGAATGAGCATGTTTCTCATGCAAAGTTCAGAGTTGCATTCACTAATCTATCCCACTCTGTAGCAGCCCAAAATGTGTGGCCATCTACCGTTCAGGCCAATCCAGTGGCTAATAATGCCGCAACCAAGATTTAGGACTTCACCCGAATGAATCCTCTTTTATTTTAGGGGTCTAAGTCAGATGAAGATCCACAGGAATTCTTAGACACGGATCAGAAGGTGATAGATATTATTGGGGTGACTTTCAGTGAGAGTTGCGAATTATCTTCTTACCATATGCAAGATGTATCTTATACTTGGTTTAAGAAGTGGAAAGGGAATAGAGCGCAGAGGCTGGACCCATTGAATAGGAGGAGTTTGATATTGCCTTCTTAGATAGATTCTTCCCATTGGAGTTGAGGGAGGCTAAGGTGTTACGATTTATTAATTTGAAGCAGGGAAGGATGAGTGTGAAAGAGTATTCCCTCAAATTTACTCAGTTAGCCAGATATACTCCTCTTGTAGTAGCTGATAATAGGTCCAGGATGAGAAGGTTTGTGTTTGGGGCATCTGATAGCATGGTCAAAGAGTGAGGACTGCGATGTTGATTAAAGATATGAACTTGGCAAGGTTTATGGTCCATGCACAATAGATAGAGGAGAAAAGGTTAAGAAGAGAGAGAGAGAACAAGAGGGCTAGAACAGATAGCTTTAATTTTACTTAGTCAAAGTCAGAAGGGAGTAACCATTCGCAGTTTTGTCTGAAATCTTCATTCCCAACTCCGTCTTCGGCTAGTTCTCTAATGCCCATATTCATAAATGATAGCAACTATAGTGCGATAGGTTCTAAGTCTTAGGTTAGTGTGAACAGTGCTCGAATAAATTCTCTCTGCCAGAAATATGGTAGGAACCATCAGGGTGTTTGTAGAGCTGGCAGCGATGTATGTTTTAGGTTTAGCAAACCAGGTTATTAGATTAAAGAATGTCCACATGCGGGTCTGCAGAGTCAGCATAACCATCCCTCAGCTCAGTTCGGTCGCTCATCTCAGTAGGGTGTCGCTTCTAGTGCCACCAATAGGCAACGCCTAAATAGGCTCTATGCACTTCAGTCCTGACAGGATCAGGAGAGTTCTCCTATTGTGGTTACTAGTACGTTGCAGGTTTTTCATTTATATGTTTATGCTTTACTTGACCCTGGAGCTTCTCTTTCTTTTGTAACCCCTTATATAGCGGTCAACTTTAGAGTCTGTCCCGAAATCTTAGCAGAAACTTTCTCAGTATCTACCTCAGTAGGTGTCTCTATTGTATCCAGGCAGGTATACAGGAACTTTCCAGTCACAATATCTCAGAAAGTTACTTCAGTTGACCTTGTAGAGTTAGAGATGACTGATTTTGATGTCATTCTCGGCATGGATTGGCTCCATTCATTCTATGCTTCAGTCGATTATAGAAATAGAGTTATTTATTTTTAGCTTTTAAATAAACTAGTCCTTGAGTAGAGGGGTACTACCATAATGCTTAAGGGTTAATTTGTTTCATACCTTAGAGCGAGGAAAATGATATCGAAGGGATGTGTCTATCATCTTGTTCTAGTGAAAGACTCTAGTTCCGAGACCTCCAATCTTGAGTCAGTTCCAGTAGCAAGGAAGTAACCAGATGTGTTCCCTGAAGACCTTCCCAAAATTCCTCCAAAAAGAGAAATTGACTTCAGAATAGACCTTCTTCTAGATACTCAACCTATTTCTATTCTGCCATATAGAATAGCTCCAGCTGAACTCAAAAAGTTAAAAGAACATTTAAAGGACCTCCTAGATAAGGGATTCATCAGGACCAGCATTTCCCCATGGGGCACACCAGTCGTATTCATGCGTAAGAAAGACGGTTCTCTTAGGATGTGCATTGACTACCGATAGTTGAACAAAGTCACAATCAAGAATAAGTACCCACTTCCTAGAATCGATATCTTGTTTGACTTACTTCAGGGTGCCAATTACTTTTCTAAGATAGACCTCAGATCTGGCTATCATCAACTCAGAGTAAGAGAATGTGACATCCCAAAAATAGTTTCTGAACCCGGTATGGTTATTTTGAGTTTCTAGTCATGTCTTTTGGTCTCACAAATGCCCCAGGAGCCTTTATGGACTTGATGAATTGAGCGTTCAAACAATACTTGGACATGTTCGTCATAGTCTTCATAGATGACATCATTATCTATTCTCGTTTCGAAAATGATCATGCAGACCACCTCAAGATAGTATTGCAGACTCTTATATCCCATCAGTTGTTTGCCATATTCAGTAAGTGCGAATTTTAGCTAAGGTTAGTAGCTTTTATTGGTCAAATTATTTTTGGTGATGGTATTAGAGTTGACCCTCAAAAGACTGAAGTAGTAAGAAACTGGCGTAGACCTATCTCTCTATCAGATATCAGGAGTTTATTGGGTTTTACTGGCTATTACCGATGGTTCATTAAAGGGTTTTTATCTAATGCATCCCCCATGTCCAGATTGACTCAGAAGAAAGTCAAATTCCAGTAGTTAGATTCTTCTGAGAAGAGTTTTCAGGAGTTGAAGACTCGGCTCACCTTAGCTCCAGTTTTGACCTTACTAGATGGTTCAAATGGGTTTGTTGTTTATTGTGATACTTCCAGAGTTGGTTTGGGTTGTGTTTTGATGCAAAGAGGTAAGGTCATAGCTTATGCCTTTAGACAGCTTAAACCCCATGAAAAGAATTACCCTACCCATGATCTTAAGTTAGCAGTTGTTGTGTTTTTCTTGAAACTTTGGAGACATTATTTGTATGGGGTTCATGTTGATGTGTTTACTGACCGCAAGAGCTTACAGTGTGCATTTTCACAAAAAGATTTAAATCTCCATCAGAGAAGGTGGCTAGAGTTATTAAAAGGCTATGACATGAGTCTTCTGTATAACCCAGGAAAAGCCAATGTAGTGGAAGATGCCCTGAGTAGATTTTCTATGGGTAGTGTTGCTCATGTTAAGAGAGATAAGAAGAATCTAGTTCAGGAAGTTCATCAGCTTTCCAGACTAGACGTTCATTTGGTTGATTCAGCTGAGGATAGTGTGTGGGTGTAAAATAGTTTGGAATCTTCTTTGGTGGTTGAAGTGAAGGAAAAGTAGGATATGGATCTTAGTTTGGTTAGGTTGAAGGAGTCTGTCAAGATTCAAAAAGTAGAGGTTTTCTCCTAAGGGGGAGATGGTGTGTTATGTTGCCAGGGTAGGCTGTGTGTGTCGTGTGTAGATGACTTGAGACAGTGGATTCTTGCAGAAGTGCATGGTGAATGTTACTCTATTCACCCCGAGTCCATTAAGTTGTACCACGATCTGCGGGAAATCTATTGGTAGAGTGGTATGAAGAAAAATATTGCAGAGTTTATAGCTAAGTGCTCTACTTATCAGCAGGTTAAGGTTGAGTACCAAAAGCCTAGTGGTTATATGCACGAGTTCAGTATTCCCACTTGGAAGTGGGAAGAAGTGAACATGGACTTTGTGATGGGTTTACCTAATACTCATCGTCAGCATGACTCGATTTGGGTCTTTGTGGACAAGATGACCAAATCAGCCTATTTCTTGCCAGTCCATACTTCTTATTCAGCCGAGGACTATGCTAATCTCTACATTAAGGAGTTGGTTAGACTACATAGAGTCCCGTTGTCTATCATTTCAGATAGAGGTACTCAGTTTACCTCTCACTTTTGGAAAGCCTTTCAGAAGGGTCTGGGTACCCAAGTCCATCTCCGTACAGCCTTTCAACCTCAGACGGATGGTCAAGAAAAAAGGACCATTCAGACTCTAGAAGACATGTTGAGAGTGTGTGTCCTTGATTTTAAAGGTAGCTGGGATGATCATTTACCTTTTATAGAGTTTGCATATAATAACAACTATCATTCTAGCATTCAGATGGCTCCATTTGAGGCTCTTTATGGGAGGATATATAGATCTCCAATTGGTTCGTTTAAGGTAGGTGAGACCATTTTGATAGGGCTTGAGTTAGTATATGATGTATTGGAAAAAGTTCAGTTGATCAGACAGAGTCTTAAGGAAACACAAAGCCGGAGGAAATCTTACGCGGATGTAAGGAAAAAAGATCTCAAGTTTGAGATTAGGGATTTTGTGTATCTAAAGATCTCTCCCATGAAGGGAGTGAAGAGGTTTGGTAATAAGGGGAAGCTCAGTCCTCGATATGTTAGCCCTTATAAAATTCTGAGCTATTTTGGAGAGGTAGCCTATGAGCTTGAGTTGCCTGCAGACTTAGCATCAGTGTACCCAGTATTTCACGTTTCTTTGCTAAAGAAGTGTATTGGTGACCCAGTGATCGTAGTCCCCTTAGAAAGTGTAGATGTTCAGAACAATCTCTCTTATGAAGAAGTTCCGATCGAAATTCTTAACCAACAGATCCGCAGACTAAGGAACAAAAAAGTTCCCTTAGTCAAAGTTCTCTGGAAAAAACAATCTGTTGAGGGAGCTACTTAGGAAGCAGAAGCATATATGAGAACCAAGTACCCTCACCTCTTCTCCACAAACTAAGACTCAGCCTAAGGTAACATTCATCCTTAGATTTATTTTGCTTCAAGCTCAGTTCCCACTGCATATCATTCTTATGTCAGTCATACTTTCATGAATCAACTCAGTCATGTTCCATGTTTCAGATTGAGTCATGTTAGTTGTGTGTGTCAGGGTAATCAAAATTTCTCAGTGTTCTCATCTTAACTAGCCTCATTCGAGGATGAATATTCCTAAGGGGGAGTTATTATAAGACTCCATCAGATCCTAGGTTATTTCAACTTATTCTTGTTGTAGATATGTAATTTTGTTCCTCTCAAAAAAATTTATTTACCCATTTACCTCTCCATACCCTACCCCTACCTACGCTGCCCACTACCTGCCCCTATCCCCACTTAATCCTACCCACTTTGCTGATATACCCACGTGCACCCTCTATTTTTTTCAACACAAAAAACAAATACATATTTTTCTCCACTCATTTTGACCATCTACATACACACCTAGCAAAAATAATACACACAGATTCCCTCACTGAGAATACACTCTCACATTCACACACTATTCTCACCTTCACAAGAACACACACCCACTCGGACGATAATAATATTTATGCGCACACATAAATACACCTACTAATTTTTAATATCTAGGGGATGACTCACATACTGGAAAACACACACACACATACTGATACACACATACACACATTCAAAGGGGAAGAGGGACAATTGGAAAAAACAGAGAGAAAATCAATCAAACATGACAAATGGAGTAAAAAATTGAAGGAAAATGGTGAAATAGAGAGAAAGAGGGTAGGAACAAGGCGATTTGATTGGTTTTTGAAGAATTTCTCATCGAAAACTCACCAAATTTGACATCAAAAATTCTGTCGTCGCCATTCGCTACTCTTTTCAGTAAAACCCATTGAAAAATAGTGCCATCGGCCTCATTCTATCCCAAAATCATGCCAAAGAATCCACCCCTCCCCATTTTTAGTTCGAATCCCACTGAAAATTTCTATTGGTTGCACGAACAGGCCCAAAATCACCTGTATCATTGTTTCAAGTTGTTTGTTTTCTTGTGGATTTGTTTTTGAACTAGATCTCAGGGGTCTCATGGATGATTTGGTCCGTAGTTGAGATTTTGGTGTTCGTTGAGGTTCTCGGGTGACTCTTTATTCTCTTCTTAAGTCATTCAAAAATATTCGAAAGGTCCAATTCTTCAACTCTTTCTTTTTACTATAACTTAATTTGTTGGATTGGTTATGATTATATGTTTGTTGATTATGATTGTGTGTTTTCATAGATGTTCGATGTCGAACAATTGATCATGATACAAGTTTGATGTTAATGTGTAGATAATTGTCTCATATGAAAGTTGTGTGTTAAAATATAATTTGGGGTCGAATGTGGGGAATTGATAAATTAAATATTGATTAATCTTGATTTGTTATTGTTGGTTATTTTGGAACAAAAATAAATGTTAAACGCGATAGTATCATGAATAGACCGTCGAACGGATATGCAAATACTAGGTTGGGTAGGCAAATTGTAGAAATTGATGATTATGGAATGATTGGATGTTTGTGCTAAGGATTGTTTTATTTCATCATTTGAAAATTAAAATGTAGGTATTTGGCCAGGGAATGCCCCGAGGTATCTGTATTGTTTTATCTGGGGAATGCCCTGAGAAAGTTGTACTTGAAGACGGCACACGGTCAAGGCCCGAAACGTCGAGTAAAGTTTAGTTTAAGATTAGTTTAGAATAGAGTAGGTTTTACATCTCCGTATTTTTATTTTGGACTGTATAATTTTTACTGGACATTCTTTTATTTTTGAATTTTGTTTGATTGGTTCGTTTGCTTGGTTTGTGTGTTTTATTTGGTTTATGCATTCTATAGTGTTAAATTAGCCGATATACTCCACAAAGCGACCGTGGTCGAACCACGGGATCGAAGGGTGCCGAACACCTTTCCCTCGATCAATAGAATTCGTTAATCAAAATCTCTATTCGTAAACCAGTTTTAAAGAGTCAAACTTTTGAAAAAGGATTTTCAAAGGTGGCTTGGCACACCTGATTTATGTCAAGTGGCGACTCTGAATTTAATTGTAAAAGTTCCTTTTCTAAAAAAAAAATTTTCTTTTGTCACTTAATAATCAAACACTTTGAAACTTAAAATCAATCTTTTTGGTTAAAAAAGGGGTGTGATAGCCCTGGCAACTCTGCTGGGGACTTTTAAGAATTCGAGCTTATTTTTTGGAGTTGTATCGTCTTAGTTTGAAATTATGAGTGTATAAACATTATTTGTGTCATCGTTTGTGTTTGTTTTATCATTTTTGAGTGCCTACGTGCTACGTGTTTACAATTTTTCACTTATATGTTACCATTTTATATCTGACATCATTTGCATAACCCGAGTCATTTTTTATGCAATAAGTCCGTAGTAAGAGTGTGTACACGACCTCTAGTTAAGTCACTCTTATTTTAGGAGGGGGAGTCATTCGGTGTATGGAGTAGGTTGAAAGTCGTCACAGCCACTATCGACCATACGCTCCCCCGAACAGCCTTTATAGTGAATTCCAGCCAAGGTCAGCCTTTAGGTCATTCTTATCTGCATCATATTGAGACCTAGCGGGACTCACTTAGTCCTTTGTAAGAGACTTACCCGTAAAGCCTCCTTATATGCTAATTGTTGCATTTTTAGGGTAATAAGGTTATTTGGCGGACTGATTTAGGAAAAAACATGTGCTAGAATTAAAGAAGGTCTGTAGGCAAGGAAAAAAAAAAAAAAAAGAGAAAAACAAAAGGCGAGTAAAAAAAAGAGTTCTGTAGTTTTTAGGGTTCTTTATGATTTTTGTTTTTCACAATCCAAAAATTCAAAAAGATTTTTTTACCTTTTGCACTCATGTTCTCAAAATACAAAAAAAAACATAAAAAAGAATGTCATTTATCTCCTTTAGTAAGCATTCATTGTTGAAAAAAAATTATATATAGGAGTTTTTTATAAAGAAATTCAAAAAGATTGTAGAAGTTTTATACATTTCTTATAACAAAAATACCAAAAAAAAAAATTCTTTTGTAGTTGTTGGTGTCAGTTTTATGTGAAGAGTCAAATTAAAAAAAAAACAAAAAAAAAAGGATTTCTTTGACATTTTTCATTTTCTGTTTGGTCGTGTTTCTCAAGTCGTAGTTCAAATTATTAGTTAGCATTTAATTGTCTAATCTGGATGAATTACGCATACCTGATTCTCTTTCTTCGGGGCGGGATACATAGGCAATCCTCGGGGGGTCCGGTAATCTTTAGTTCGGTCATTGTCATAGTCCTAGTCGCGGGTCACTATCCTTTTAGTTTTGTGTTGTCGGTCATGGCCAAACAGGCTGATGACATTAAGTAAGGCCATTCAATGTATTTGAGTTACAAGTTGGTCTGTACCTCCATGTCATACGATGTTTCTCTATGTTAAAATCTCTAGGGTCGGGAGTTCTTTTTCTTTTATTGAATTTTGAGTTGTAAGTTTGGTTTGTTGTTACAGGATGGATCCATCCATAGGGTCTAGAGTCTTGATGGTTTCCAATGTTCCCAAAAAGTTAATCAAGTGGTGGGGCATGTTTAACTACTCTGACAAGCAGGAGCTAATTAAAATATTAGGTGATCTTACGGAACTTCTGCATATCACCCCCCGTCCAAATCTAATAGATGTTATGTTGACCTTCTGGGATCCAAGTAGTTTGGTGCTCAGGTTTGGAAAGTGTGAAATTATGCCTACTTTGGAAGAAATATCCAATCTGTTGCATTTGCCTTATATCGATAAAGGTATGATCTGAGCTCGGAATCATTCTAGCACAAGGTTTCTTCAAGGTTGTGGGTTAAAAAGTAGTAACATGCATTTG
Source organism: Capsicum pubescens (assembly GCA_030864215.1). Classification (NCBI taxonomy): domain Eukaryota; kingdom Viridiplantae; phylum Streptophyta; class Magnoliopsida; order Solanales; family Solanaceae; genus Capsicum; species Capsicum pubescens. Next base: position 69,339,812 of record CM061543.1, on the reverse strand, counting down.
GGTTGTCTGAATCAATCATGGATTTTTTAAAACTTTTCATTCGCTAGGTTCGGGTCCTTGGAAGGCTTTGATTTCTTTTGGGATGAATTTTATATGACTAAGCAGAATTGGGAAAGAAAGCATCTTGAAATCTTCACCCTTACTTTGTTAGGCACTTTAGAGTTTCCACTAGAAGAAAGATGTGTTAATACCCCTTTGCAATCTGTAGTGATGGCCTTATTTCATGAGGAGCAAGGGGAAAAGTTCACCGTCATACCTATGATCTTAACAGAAATATATAACGCTTTAACTGAAGTTCAGGGAGGGATGAGATTTTTTTAGAGAAGTAACCCGATATTGCAACTGTGGATGATAGAGCATTTGCATGCACCTTCTTTAATTAGATCGGATATGGTTGACCGTTGTTTGACCAATCGAGTGAAAGCCATGGAACACAGAATGCGCTGTGATAAGTTCTCAGTGCCTATAGGAGTCAATGCTTGGATTGAATTTCTCGAGTCAAGAACTGAGGATAACATTCTGTGGACTTGTCTGTGGCTTTGTCCAAAAATAATCTTATTTGGTTGTCGGATGCAACTCCTTCTGGTTATGTTAGGGCTCAACTGCACTAGACCATACACTTCTTCTAAGGTAATACACCAGTTGGGTAGATCGCAAGACATTCCACCAGTAGTGGATCTTCTAAAGGATGTTGAGCACTTTAAGAACCAAGCCTTAGGTGAGAGCAAATATGATCAGTTTTGGTATCACGCGATAAAGCTAGGTGTGGATACTCTCAAAGAAAGTTTGGATAATTTGGGGTATACTGAGAGATATGAGATCTGGCTACAATCCATACATTTTTGTATCAATAGGCCATTACCAGTGCAACTTAGAGGACGGATACGGGAAACAGGCACAGCTGGTGACAAGAAGGATGCAGACGCAGGGGAAAAAAATAGAGTTATTAAGAGTTCAGTTATAGTTTTGCTCACAACTGTAGAAGGGTAGCAGAAAAATCTTTTCAGGTGTACTCCCCAAGAGGCAGGAATACGGGCCAGAAGCTTCTTCCCAAATATCAAAGTGTCCTTGCAAGATATGTTACACAGTTTGAGTGGGAGAGCGAGAACTTCACAAACAGGTCCGTTTCAGCCAGGGTAGTCATGCAGTGCAGCAGTTTGAAGGGAGCAGTTCCTATCTGTTATTTAGTTTGAGCTCTTTGTTTTTCTGTCATTGTATTGTCGTATCTTTGCAAGTTAGTGTCAATTTTGCTTCAACATTGGAGTTTTTGAGTATTACGTATGTTGTCCTATCGGTCTAAAGTGTTGTTCAGTTTTTGTGGATTAGTATTAAGGTGGTCTTAAATTCAAAGTCTATTTTAGTTGCTTCTTTTATGAAAATGTAGTGATATTGCATTGTTCTTTTTTTTTGTTTTTGTTTTTTCGCCATAAAAAAAAAACAAAAATCATCAAACTTTGTGCATACACCCCGAACTATGCAAGATCTGATTCGTGTACAACATGATATGTAGGCAACCTACTTTTGGGTTCGATCTAATCAGTTTATTTCCTGGTTTTTCCTCAATTTTCCTCTTTCAAAAAAAAAGAAACAGCCATAAAGAATGATAAAAAGAAAGAATAGTGAGAGAGGAAAAGAAAAAAAAAAGACTGATGCAAAGAAGAAAGAAGCGAGGGCGAAAAATAGAAAAGAACGAGGTGTAATGGGAGGGGAAGAAAATAAGTGTAAGGGAGATATCGGGATGATGCTAAAATGACCTCTTTACCCTCAAAGGCCGGTAGACATGCGAATGAATCTAGGATATTACATGTAATGTACTTGACATATTTGTTGTGACCTAATCCTAACGGGTTTTGTCTTTGATGAGGATGTTCTTTCACATAAAAGTGGTTGGTTTGTAGCACTCTAGCTAGTCATCCTTATTTCACAAGGTCAAAAGCAAAGCTTGCCATGGCTAACAGAGAGATCAAAAATTCGCCCATTTACCTAGATCAGGATCCTAGAGAAGAGGGTTCAGAATGCAATGAGGAGATATTGAGACTCAAAAAATTATTGACAGATCTGCACCGAGGATGAGCTAGTGGCATGCCTCCTTCTCCATTCCCGACAGATCTTGGAAACATCTTCAATTGCCCACCGCTCTCCCTGGTGTAATTTTCTTCTCCCACTGAGTCACTCGAGCATGCACCAGGATTCACTCCACATCAGTATTATCCTTGCACTTCTAGTGTGCCCTTGGCAGTTCTCTGACCAAGTCCCACTGCTCAGCTAGCACCACCTGCAACACCTGTGTTCGTGGCTCTACCAGCATTTGAAGCTTCTACTTATGTTGTTCATCCAACAATTATACTCCCCCGGTCTTCTAGTGAACCAATGTTTAAAATTCCAGAGGATCAACAATATGTTCCGAAGCCTACCTTGAAGATGAATGATCCATATTATGACAATCAGTCTCCTATATTTTACTTTGATACAGAGAAGCCTGTTGCAACCAAAGAACAGGAAGGCATATCGTGGAAATTGAAGAGTTGGAACAAGCCTTGAGAAACCTACAGGGACTCGGGGGTTATAAGAGTGTTTCCTATAAAGATCTATACATGTTACCTAGAGTAAACCTTCTTCTTGGCTTTAAAACACCGAAGTTTGATAAGTATGAAGGACACGGTGATCTTGTGTCACGTTTGAGATGTTATTGTAACCAACTGATGGGTACAGGAGGAAAACAAGAGTTACTCATGGCTTACTTAGGTGAAAGTCTTTCTAGTCTGGCTTCGAAATTGTTAGTTGGTCAGGATATCGACAAGTGGAATATCTGGGATGACCTATCTAATGAATTCGTGCAACAATTTTATTACAATATAGAGATGATTCCCAACGAGAATTCCCTGGCTATAATAAAGAAAAAAAGTGCTAAAAGCTTCAGGGAGTATGCGATAAGGTGGCGTGAATAGGCCGCAAGATGAGACCTATTTTCAACACTTACTTCCAACGATGGGTAAGCCATTTGTCGAAGTCTTTAAGATAGGAGAAATGATAGAAGAGAGAATTAAGAAAGGATGAATTGTGAGATTTGCTGCATTAAAGGCAACCACCCAAGCAACTCAGAGTGGTTCCAGAAATTTCAGAGGAAAGAAAAAGAAGGAGAAAGTAGCGGTTGTTGTAGTTGGGCCATATGCATATCCGAAAAGACCACCTCGCCCTTATGCCCAATCTCAAGCCCAAGTCTATACCCAAGCTCTATATATTCCCCCCATCATTACTACCCTCCACAAAATCTATTATATCCTATTCCACCACTGTCATACCCAGTATATAGCGCACAACCATACGTTCAAACCCCTTCTCACCCACAATGGTGTGCGCCAACCCCTCATAATCATCCTTCAGCTCCATAAAATTACCAAAACCCTCCAAATATGGTTTTCAACCTAGATCTGAGTTCAAGAAAGAGAATATAGTTAAGAATGATTTCTCACCCATCGGGGAGTCGTATACTAGTTTGTTTTAGATGTTGAGAAATGTAAAGGTCTTGAGCCCAATCGAAGGAAAACTTCCAAATCCGCCTCCAAGAAACCTTAATTATTCTCTAAGATATGCATATTATTCTGATATTCTGGGGAATGATACAGAGAGATGTTGGTATTTGAAGAGAGTAATTCAGGATCTGATTGACAAAAATCAGATTATGATACAAGCCCCGGAGGTTCCAAACATCAACCAAAACCCATTGTCAGTCCATGCTAAAATAAACATATTGGCGTTGATATATGAAGGTAAAGTGTCCATGGTATCTCCTAATCCAATCGTTAGGATCCCAACTAATGAGGAGAAGTCGATAAATATTGCGGATTCAATAAAGGCAATGTCTTTGATCCCAAAAAAGATGATAAAAGAGAAAACTCAAGGAAATATGAAGAAACCTGTGCTGACTGTTAAAGGAGTGGGAAAAATTATTGGTCTGAGTCAGGGTAAGCCAAAGTTAATGGTATTGGGATCCCCAAGCAAGCCTATTTTGACTGTGAGAGAGGTACTTTTGGCGGCTATTATCATTAAGCCAGTGACACAACTCTCGTTGATCGACCCCAAAAAGTCCCTTGGAATTATAAGCAGACTGTGATGACTTATCAAGGGAAGGAAATTGTGGATGAGGTGAATGAAGTTGGGGGTTTGACTCATTTAGGAAGGTATTTTGTTCCAGAAGGTGTAAGGAAGTCTAAACCAGTAGTGAATGTCCAGTTGACTCTCAAAAAACACATCACCAAGGAAAAAGTCGAAGAGTTTTTGAAAAATATAAAATTTCCTGAATACTCAATCATAGATCAGTTGAGGAAGACTCCAACTACAATCTCCGTTCTTTCTTTGATATTGCATTCTAATGAACATCGTAATTCTATGCTAAAGGTGTTGAATGAAACTTATATCCCTAGAAAAGTTATGGTGAATCAGTTGGAGAAAATTATTGGAAAGATCTTTGAGGTAAATAGGATTATCTTTTTAGATGATGAATTTTCTATGGAAGGTACGGGGCATAATCGGGGCCTTTACATTACTGTGAAGTGTGAATACTTCTATGTCACTTGTGTCATGATTGATGGAGGTTCTAGTGTAAATATTTTTCCTCTGTTTACTTTGCAAAAGTTAAATATCAGTACCGAGAGGATTTGACCCAACAATGTATGTGTCAGAGCCTTGGATGGAGCAAAAACAGATTCCATTGGTGAAATAGAGCTAATGTTGACTATAGGGCTTATCGAATTTTCCATAGAGTTTCAAGTGTTGAATATTGACGTCTCTTACAATTTATTGTTGGAAAGACCATGGGTTCATCAGGCTGGAGTCATTGCATCTATGTTGCACCAGATAATCAAATTTGAACACGATAAGCAGGAGGTGATCATTTATGGTGAGGGGGATTTAGCCATCTACAAAGACTCGGCCATGCCTTTTGTCAAGGCAAATAATGCAGAGGCGACATTAGTTTATCAATCTTTTGATGTAGTATTAGTGGATCATATCTGTGAAGGACATGTTTTACTAAGGCCACAGTTATCTCCTGCTTCTGTCATGATGGTTAATGAGATATTAAAATATGGCTTTGAGCTAGGAAAGGGTTTAGAAATATCTTTGCATGGTATGGCTCTTCCAATATGTCCAAGTGAGAACCTGGGTAGTTTTTGTTTAGGGTTCAAACCTACAATTGAAGATTAGAAAAAGGCTAAGAAGCGAAAAAAGAAAACATGGTCACTCCCCTGCCCAGTGCCACTACTCAGTGAGTCATTTGTCAAAAACAGTGTTATCAAGCCTATACATGAGGTGGAAGCTGAGTTAGTTGATGATTTCTAGAATGTGTTCATTGAAGCTAGTATGGTTGAAGTGGGAGAAGGTACTAGTAAGGCAGATGTGCAGTTCATAGGTCTTGACATTTGACTCAACAATTGGGAAGTCACTTATTTTCCCATCAAGAGGGAGTTTTGGTAGTTTGTCTTGTTTTTCTTTTTGTTTATCTGAGTTATTTCAGGGTTGTAATTCGGAATTTATCTTGTTTTTGTTCTATTGTCATTTATGTCTAAACCCTCATATCTTTCCTTTTAAATGAAATGCAATGTCCCTTTTTATTTTGTGTCTAATATATTCTATTTGTCTTTTTCCTTATACAGTTCTCTTTATGCTGATTCTAGTGATATGATATATATGCGGAATTTTTAGCCTGATCTTAAAATCCAATCCAATCAAGATATGATGAAGCAAGAGACAGAATATGATAAAGAAGAGGCATTGGAGGAAGTAAGCAAAGAATTAAAATAGTTTGAAAATAAGCCGAACCTTAATTTGAATAAAACTGAGCCGATTAATCTAGGAGATCAAGGAGATGTTAAGGAAACTAAAATAAGTGTACATGCTTTGCCACGGTTAAAAGAGGGAATGATTTAAGCATTAATTGATTATAAAGAAGTTTTTGCATGGTCTTATGATGATATGCTTGGTTTAAGCACTGAATTAGTGGATCATAAATTGCCAACTGATCCTACATTTCCTTCTGTCAAATAGAAGATAAGAAAGTTGAAAACTGATGTAAGTATAAAAATCAAAGAGGAAATTATGACACAACTAAAAGCCAAAGTCATTCGAGTGGCTCGTTATCCTACTTGGTTGTCCAATATTGTTCCTGTCCCAAAGAAAGATGGCAAGATTTGGGTATGTGTTGATTATCATAATTTGAACAGAGCAGGTCCAAAGGATGATTTTCCGCTGCCAAACATCCACATTCTACTGGATAATTGCACTAAACATGAAATTGCCTCTTTTGTGGATTGCTATGTCGGATATCACCAAATCATTATGGATGATGATGATGACATGGAAAAGATGTCTTTTATCACTCTGTGGGATAACTTATTGTTATCGTGTGATGTTGTTCGATTTGAAGAATGTTGGAGCAATATACATGAGAGCAATGACCACTATGTTTCATGATGTGATGCATAAGGAGATTGAAGTCTATGTAGAGGATGTAATTATTAAATCAAAGAATCAATCTGACCATGTTAAAGATCTCAGGAAGTTCTTTGAAAGGCTTCGTAGGTATAATCTCAAACTTAATCCGGAAAAATATGTATTTGGAGTGCCATCCGAAAAGCTATTGGTGTTTGTAGTCAGTCATATGGATATTGAATTGGATCCTTCAAAGATCAAACCAATTTTGGATCTGCCGCCGCTCAAGAATAGAATAGAGATGATGAGTTTGCTTGGTATATTAAACTACATCAGTAGGTTCATTGATCAGCTCACAACCACTTGTGAGACCATATTCAAGTTGCTAAAAAAGAGTGTTGCGGCTGCGATTGAAAAAGACCCATGAATCAAACATACCCGGGTTGTGAGTTTCTTGAAGTTCCTGGATTTGAAGAACTTGAAATCTCTTAGTTTCTTGAAGAATGATTTGGATCTTGTTCTTGGGGATTATCTTTGAGAGAAAATCCTAATTTGACGTTGTAAATGGATAGTGAACTTATAAGCCTTGATCTGATATTATTAGGGGATAAAACGGGTGAAAAAAGACCCAAATACCTTTTTAAAAATGACTTTAAAATAATTGAATGAACTATGTGATGGTCCATCGCTGGGTCGACGGTCCGTCAATCCTGACCGTCACACCTGGGCAGAATAGGGTTCACTGCCTCTGCTGTGACGGCTTGGGCGACAGTTCGTCGCTAGCTAGATGGTTCTTTGGCCTGAGACATCTCCCTTAGGCAGAAGGTGGTCCGTTGGCACTCATCCTCACACCTAGGCAGTTTTGACTTCTTTCTGTAAAACAGCTTTAACTTTCTACCCCGATATCGGATTTGGACAAAATTGGTATCGTTGGAAAGCTAATTCAATTTTCCACATGAAAAAAAGTGAAAATCTTAAAAATTCCATATATATAAAAGTAGATTCATCTTTCAAAGTAAGTTTCTAACATACTTGGGATGATTTCAAGCTAGGTAGAAGTACGGGGTATTACATTTATGTTCAGGACCCTCCTGGAAAATGGAAATTTACTTTATGTTCAGGACCCTCCTGAAAAATGGAAATTTACTTTGTCTTCAAGACCCTCTTGGAAAATGGAAAATTTACCTTGAGTTCAGGACCCTCCTGAAAAATGGGAATTTACTTTATGTTTAGGACCCTCCTGGAAAATGGGGAATTTACTTTCTATTCAGGACCCTCCTGGAAATTGGGAATTTACTTTATGTTCAGGAACCTCTTGGAAAATGGGAAATTTACCTTATGTTCAGGATCCTCCTAGAAAAGATGAATTTACTTTATGTTCAGGACCCTCCTGGAACATGGGAATTTACCTTATGTTTAGGACCCTCCTGGAAAATGAGAATTTACCTTATGTTCAGGACCCTCCTAAAAAATGATAATTTACCTTATGTTCGTTCAGGACCCTCATGAAAAATAGGAATTTACTTTGTTCTCAGGACCCTCCTGGAAAATGGAAATTTAATTTTTTTCTCAGGCGCCTCCTGAAAAATGGGAATTTTACTTTGTGTTTAGGACCCTCTTGGAAAATAGAAAATTTACTTTATGTTCAGGACCCTCCCATAAAATGGGAATTTACTTCATGTTCAGGACCCTCCTGCAAAATGGGACTATATTATGAAATTTCTTTATCATAATCTTTGTTTGGGATAATTTTTGTTCTAGTTTTGATTTTGATTTCAGGAGCCCACCTAAAGAACAGGGTAAAGAAATTATAATTCAGGAGCCCACCTGAAGAACAGGGTGATGAAATTGCAAGTCAGTAGCTCACCTGGAGAACAGGGTAAAGAAATGAAAAATCAAGCAACAAGGTGAAAAGTGCAAGTCGAGAGCCCGCCTGGAGAATAAGGTGAAGATTTTTAAATTCATGGTCAAATTTAGAAGCACCACTGCTAGAACATGGTCAATTTTTTAGTTTATCTCCAACAATAAATTTTGTATGGAGAAAGAATCTACTTTCATGTTCAATCCAAAGAAGATCAAATCATTCATCCCTTTTGAAAGCATCGGAGACTCGAATCAAGGGTCAAGAGAAGAATGTTGCATAGATAGAATTTTTGTAATTTCAATTATCTTTTTAACTTTGTAATTTTTATTTTTAATATAATGATAGAGTCGCAGACCAGAACCTCAACAGGACCTCACTCGACTCTCCAAATTGGTATAATCCTTCCTTTTCAACCCTAGAAATATATGTGACTTGACTCCCACACAACTTGAGATAGGTAGGATGTCCAAATCAAGACTCGGTGGTGCTCCTTCTGTTGTTTCTTTCTTTTGAATAATGGTCGGGTCAAAATTTTATCTCGTTGTCTACTTCTTTGTCTGAAAACACTGTGTTTACATCCAAAGAGGGGCATAATGTAGACACCTAATTTTATCCCACTCAAAAAAATTATATTTACCCATTTACCTCTCCCTATCCTACCTCTACCTACCCTGCCCCTACCTGCCCCTACCCCTACTTAATCCTACCCACTTTTCTGACACACCCACGTACACCCTTCATTTTTTCAACACAAAAAACAAATACACATTTTTCTCAACACATTGGGACCATCTACATTCATACCCAGGAAAAACAATACACACAGATTCCTTTACTGAGAACACACTCTCACATTCACACATAATTCTCACCTTCACAAGAACACACACCTACTGGAACGATAATAATATTCACGCACACATATGAGCACACCTACTAATTATTAATTTCTAAGGGACGACTCACATACTGGAAAACACACACGCATGTACTGATACACACGCACAAACATTCACCTGAGGAGAGGGACGATAAAAAAAAGTAGAGAGAAAATTGATAAAAAATGATGAACGGAGTGAGATATTAAAGGAAAATGGTGAAATCGAGGAAAAGAGGGTAGGAAAAAGGCGAATTGACTAGTTTTTATTGAATTTCTCGCCAGAAACTCATCGAATTTGTCATCAAAAAACTCTACCGTCGATATTCACTACTATTTACAATGTAACTCACTGGAAAACAGCACCATCAGCCTCAGTTCGACCCAAAATCACGCCAAAGAAGCCACTCCCTCCCTGTTTTCAGTTCAAATACCACCAAAAATTTCCATTGGTTGCATGAACAGACCCAAAATCGCCTGTATCATTATTTTGGGTTGTTTGTTTTCTTGTGGATTTGTTTTTGAACTAGATCTAGGGGGTCTCGTGGCTGAGTTGGTCCGTAGTTGAGATTTTGGTGTTCGTTGAGGTTTTCGGGTGGCTCTTTATTCTTTTCTTAAGTCATTCAAAAATATTTGGAAGGTCCAATTCTTCAACTCTTTCTTTTTTACTTTAACTTAATTTGTTGGATTGGTTATGATTATGTGTTTGTTGATTATGATTGTGCGTCTTCGTAGATTTTTGATGTCGAACAATTGATCATGATACAAGTTTGATGTTAATGTGTAGATAGTTATCTCAAGTGAAAGTTGTGTGTTAAAATATAATTTGGGGTCGGATGTGGGGAATTGATAAATTGAATATTGATTAATCTTGATTTATTTTTGTTAGTTATTTTGGAACAAATATGAATATTAAACGTGATAGTATCATGAATAGGCAGTCGAACGGATAAGCAAATACTAGGTCGGGTAGGAAAATTTTAGAAATTAACGATTATGGAATGATTGGATGTTTGTACTAGAGATTGTTTCATTTCATTATTTGAAAATTAAAAATGTAAGCATTTGGCCGGGGAATGCCCCAAGGTATCTGTATTGTTTTATCCGGGGAATGCCCCGAGAAAGTTGTACTTGAAGACGGCGCATGGTCAATGCCCGAAACATCAGGTGAAGTTTAGTTTAAGATTAGTTTAGAATAGAGTAGGTTTTACATCTCCGTATTTTTATTTTGGACTGTATAATTTGGACTGGACATTATTTTATTTTTGAATTTTGTTTGATTTGTTCGATTGTTTGGTTTGTGTGTTTTATTTGGTTTATGCATTCTATAGTGTTAAATTAGCCGATATACTCCACGAAGCGACCGTGGTCGAACCACGGGATCAAAGGGTCCCTAAAACCTTTCCCTCAGTCAACAGAATTCCTTAATCAAAATCTTTGTTCGCAAATCAGTTTTAAAGAGTCAAACTATCTTGAAAAAGAATTTCCAAGGGTGGCTTGGCACAGCCGATTTATGTCAGGTGGCAACTCTGAATTTAATTGTAAAAGATCCTTTTCGAAACAAAAATATTTCCTTTTGTCACTTAATAATCAAACCTTTTGAAACTTAAAATCAAGCTTTTTGGTTAAAAAAAGGGGTGTGACATTTGCATGTAGAAAGGGGTCCAATACTTAGAATATTTTACTAAGTGTTAGGACTTAGTCATTTCTATATCCCTCAAACTTTGATAAATTTATTTTCGATCTTTTTGACATTGGAAAGTTAGTTTTTAAGTTGATTCATGATCGAGGAAGTCAATAGTACATCTCGGGTGAGTTTCGGAATTTTTGAACAAGCGTAAGGGCGTGTTTGAAACTCCAAAATAGTGGCTCAAGGCAATTATCCGCAGCTCCCTTCCCAGTCCTGTGCTAGGGGGATCCCGCGGTGCCCTACACAAAGCAGCGCTCTGGAGCCCACGGCGCCCTGGCCAGTCTGGTCCATGTATTTTCTTCTGTTTTGTTTCGCATTTTTAAGGGAAAATAGGTAATTTTCCCTTCACCCAATAGGTCCATAACATGAGATTTATGCCCCAAATAACATAATTGCTCATCTTTTCTCACAAATCCTCTCAAGAACAAAACCCTAGGTTCATCAAATTCAAGTCTAAGCTTCAAGCAATCGCTAACAACTCTCACGAATTCAACAACCAAGGTATGTTAGATGTTCATCCTTGGGTTCCTTCCACCCTTGGAGCTCAAGAATCCTTTTAAAAACTTAATTTATGTTTCATATGTTATGAATTGAAATTGTGTTCATGTATGTGTTGTTGTTGGGTTTAAACTAAGAAATATATAATGTTCCATGTAAATAAACTAGTATGTATATGGATTGATGTAACCTCTCATGTCAAACCCTTAAATTGTAAGTTGAATGTGGTAGTCATGATATTCATGTGTAGTTTATTGTCATGTATAAGAATTATACTCCCTAAGTGTTTGACAAAATATCTATGTGAACAAATTATGCATGGTGATCTATTTGTTATGCTTTTAAAGTTGTGATATGGTCCCATTGTCATTGTTATCGAGTTCTGGGGGTATTGAATACCCGAAAGTAGTTGTGTACTTAGTCTCAGACGCAATAAAATGATCCCCATAGTATCCTGAACAGTAGCCTTCGGTCAGTTAATAGAATTTGTGCGAGTTCAGTCAAGCTTAGTACAGTCTAGTGATCAGTATAGGTTCAGTTGGGAGTAGGATTCAGCACCAATCGAACCCAGGGATAGAGGAATTCCTTCCAAATTAGGGTTTGACCCTTAGTATCAATCCTTGAGTTACAGAACTACGTAGCCAGCGTAGGTTGATATGTCTTCCTACCAGTCTAGGGTTGACATACATATTTATATCCCATGAGTCTTCCTACCAGATTAGGGTTGACCCAGCCATTGTTAGTAACCCATGGCATAGTGCTAACATCCTTCCAACTGGAGTTATAGGTTAGACCCCAATCATTCTATATTGAGGCATATCGGTTAGATGAAAACTCCCACAGTTCCAGTTCCAGTACTTAGTTCAGTTCTTATGCTTGACCACAACTTTCAATTATCAGTTAATTAGTTAGTAGAATTCAGTACTTTAGTTCCAGACTATTTTAAATACACGATATACACTTAGTCTTACATGTTCAGTATCTTCAGTTTTACATGTACTCTCATACAGTTACCTTATGTTATTAAGCCACTTATTATTATTATATGCATATGAACCCATGCATATTATCCTGACCTCATTTAGCATATCAGTACATTCAGACGTACTGACCGAATACTCATTTTCTTGTGCTATGATGTTTTATATCATAGGTTCAGATGCTCGGATTCCCAATTGTCCTTAGGTCTTCCATTGTATCAGCATCAGCAGTCGGGGTGAGTCCTCTTCTTTTGAGGATGAGTTATTTTCCTTTAAGTATTGTTAGTAGTTTAGTTATTCAGTTAGTCAGAGTTAGTTGGGGGCATGTCCCATCAATTCTATTGTCAGATAGTTAGAGGCTTTCAGACTAGTAAGATAGTTGTTCAGTTTTCAATTGTTATTGTCAGATGTTTTATCCATATTTTTAGCTTGTTTGCAAATGTTTTTAAATCATTATTTCAGTATTGTTTTCAGTTGTTAAAAACCTTATGGAATTTCAGTTGAAATTTTGCATATGTTGTTATCAATTTCATTCAGTACTCACAGCAGGTACCAGCTCATAGGCTAGCTTATGATCTCATGGGACCATAAGCACCGTGTGGCATCCAGGGTGTACTCTTGGGGCATTACACTTTTTCTAATGCATTTTTGGATTGCTTCTTTCCTTAGGAGTTGAGGTAAGCAAAGACGGAGAAATTTGTTAATCTAAAATTGGGGAAGATGTCAGTAAAGGAGTATGCCTTGAAGTTTTACCAGTTGTCTAGGTATGCTCTGGAATTGGTGTCTGATATGAGATCCAAGATGATAAATTTTTCTTCAGGACTGTCTCGTGAGTTAATCCTTGAAAGCAAGACTGCATTGCTGATCAAGGACATGGATATGTCTAGGTTGGTTTTTCATATCCAATAGGTAGAGAAGGAAAAGAGAAAGCAAGCTGAGGTTGGTAAAAGGCCGGGTAAGAGGTTTAGGTTCTCTAAGCAGGGTGGATAATAATAAAGTGGTTGAGATGGTGGTAAGTGGTCAAAGAAGTAGTGGGGGAATTCTAGTTCTTTATTCACAACTAGTTCTCCTTACCCGAAGTAGTCGAGTGATAAGCGTCAAAAGGGTGGCGATAACTTTAGGGCACACGATGCTCAATCTCAGTCCAATGGGGCTCAGTCAGCCTTATTATGTCCTTCTTGTAGGTTCTGTGGTTGGTTGCATCAGGGTTTCTATGATGAGGGGGGAATAGGTGCTTCAAATTTGGTGAGACAAGTCATATGCTTAGAAATTATCCGGTTGGTAAGGTTTCTTCAAAAGTGAACAAGGTTTGGATTGCCTCTTCATCTGCTCCTACACTAAAGGGTGTTGTTTTTTCTTCTGGTACCAGCGCTGGCCTGAATAGGTTATATGCTTTTGCATCCCAACAAGATTCTGAGGCATCGCTTGATATTAAGACTGGTACATTACAACTCTTTTCTCGTGACGTGTATTATTTACTTGATCTGGTGTCCACTCTCTCTTATGTGACCCCATTTGTGGTTGTGTATTTCAACTTTAATACTGAGGCTATTTAAAATCCTTTTTCTGTTTCTACCCTGGTAGGTGACTTTTTGGTTGCTTAAAGAGTCTATAGGGAGTATCTACTGGTAGTAAGGAGACTTTGGTGGATTTGTTCGAATTAGATATGGTGGATTTTGATGTTATTTTAGGATGGATTGGTTACACTCGTGCTACGCATCCTTAGATTGTCGGACCCATAAGGTTGTCTTTAAGTTCCCAGGTGAATTGGTTATTAAATGGGATGGTGGTTCCCTAGCTCCTGAGGGGAATTTTATATCATATCTTAGAGCTCAGAGGTTAATATCCAAAGGGTGTCTCTATCATTTGGTCCAGGTTAAAGACTCGAACTTGGAAGGTCTTTTTTGTATTTGATTCTGGTGGTGAATGAGTTTCCTAAGGTCTTTTTGTATAATCCTCCTGGTGTCCCTCCGAATAGGGAGATTGAGTTTGGGATTGATTTGGTTCAGGACACTCATCCAATATATATTCCTCCTTATAAAATGGCTCTGACTAAGTTGAGGGAACCCAAGGACAAACATAAAGATCTTTTGGATAAGGGTTTTATCCATCCTAAAATATCCCTGTGGGTGCACCGGTGTTATTCGTGTATAAGAAGGATGGTTCCCTTCAGATGTGTATTGACTATCGGCAGTCGAATAAGGTAACAGTTAAGAACAAGTATCCTCTTCCAAGAATAGATGACTTGTTTGATCAGTTGTAAGGTACCAAATTGTTTTCAAAGGTAGATCTTCAGTTTGGGTATCATCAGCTTAAGATTAGGGAGGTGGATATCCTCAAGACAATATTTCATACCCGATATGGGCACTTTGAGTTCTTGGTTATGTCATTTGGTTTGATTAATACCCCAACTAGATTCATGGATTTGATGAACAGGGTCTTTCATCAATTTCTGGATCATTTTGTCATTGTGTTCATTGATGACATTCTGGTGTACTCTAAGAGTGATGTGAATCATGCCAATCACCTCTGTGTGGTGTTACGGACCTTAAAAGAGCAGTAGTTGTATGCCAAATTCTCTAAATGTGAATTCTGGTTGAACGTTGTCACTTTTTTGGGTCATATTACTTCTAGTAAGGGGATCATGGTGGATCTACAAAAGGTGGCGGTGGTTAAGAAGTGGCCTAGACCCACGACTCCAATCGACATTCAGAGTTTCTTGGGTTTGGCCGGGTACTATTCGTGGAGAGTTTTTCTATGATAACTGTCCTATTGACTAAGTTGACTCAGAAGAAGATAAGGTTCTCTTGGTCGGATGCTTGTGAGGGTAGGTTCAAGAAGCTAAAGGATACGCTAACTTTGGCTCTAATTTTGACTTTGTCTGAAGAAAATGAGGGGTTTGTGGTTTACTGTGATGCATCTCAGGTGGTACTTGGCTGTGTTTTGATGTAGCATAGTAAGATGATTGCCTATGTTTCTAGGCAGTTGAAGTTGTATGAGAGAAATTATCCTACTCATGATTTGGGGTTTTAGTGGTGGTATTTTCTTGGAAAATCTAGCGGCACTATTTATATGAAGTGCACGTGGACATCTTTTCTAATCATAAGAGTCTACAGTCTGTGCTCACTTAGAAAGAGATTAATCTCAGGTAGAGAAGATGGCTTGAGCTTCTCAAGGACTATGATATAAGTCTTCACTACCACCCAAGTAAAGCTAACGTGGTTGTTGATGCTCTTAGCAGGTTATCCATAAGGAGTTTAGATTATGTGGATAAGGAGATGCGGGAGTTGGTGAAGGATATTCACCACTTGGTTAATCTTGGAGTTCTTCTTTTGGACTTCGAGAATAGTGGTATGTTGGCACAGGAAGTGGTTCATTCATCTCTTGGTGCAGAGATCAAGGAGAAGAAAATGCTAGATCCTATCTTGATAAAGATCAAAGGTGATGTAGGTAGGAAAAAGGTAATGGTGTTTGAGATTAGTGGTGATGGTACCTTGAGGTACCAAGGAAAGTTATGTGTTCCTGACGTCGATGGTTTGCAAGAAAGGGTATTGGATAAGGCGCATGAATCATGCTACATTGTTCATCCTAGTTTGATGAAAATGTATCATGATCTCAAGGAGATATATTGGTGGAATGGTATGAAAAATGATGTGGCTGATTTTGTGGCCAAATATTTGGTGTGTCCACAAGTGAAAGTTAAGCACATGAGGCCTGGGGGTTTATATCAGGAGATTGAATTTCCTAAATAGAAATGGGAAGTGATCAACATAGATTTCATTACCAGTCTTCCTTGGTCTCAGAGTTAATTTGATCCGATTTGTGTCATTGTGGATAGGATGACAAAGTCAGCTCACTTCTTGCCAGTAAGGACTAACTTTTTGGCCGAGGATTATAAGAGGTTGTATCTTTATGAGATTGTGAAGCTACATGGGGTACCCGTTTCAATTATCTTTGATTGTGGTACGCATTTTTCATCTCACTTTTGGTCGTCGTTTTAGAAGGGGTTGGGTACTAAGGTTAGTCTGAGTACTATTTTTCACCCGTAGATGGATGGGCAAGCAGAAAGGACTATTCAGACATTAGAAGATATGTTTCGGTCACGTGTGATTGATTATGGTGGTAATTGGGTTGAGCATCTACCTCTTGTAGAGTTTGCTTACAACAACAGTTATTTCTAGCATTGGATGGCCCCTTTCGAGGCATTGTATGGTCAGAGGTATAGATCTCATATTGGGTGGTTTGATCTTTGTGAGGTGGATATATTTGGCCCAGATTTGGTTTATAAGTCTATGGAGAAGGTAAAGGTGATTCAAGATAGGCTTAAGGCTGCCCAAAGTTGCCAAAAGTCATATGCGGATGTAAGGCATAGGGACTTAGAATTTGAGGTTGGGGATATGGTTTTCTCAAAGGTTTCTCCCATGAAGGGAGTAATGCGGTTTGATAAAAGGAAAGCTCAGTCCCCGATATGTTGGTCCTTATATGGTTTTGGGGAGGGTTGGTAATGTTGTGTATGTATTGGAGTTGCCTTCTAGTTTGAGCTTCATTCATCTGATACTATCTCTATGTTGAGAAAGTGTATAGGTGATTCTTCATCGGTTGTTCCTTTGGAAGGATTGTGTATCTCAGATTCTCTGTTTTATGAAGAGATCTCGATTGAGATCTTGGATCGGCAGGTTCATCGATTGCGGACCAAGGATATAGCTTCGGTTAAAATTCTATGGCGGAACCACAAAGTAGAAGAAGCTACTTGGGAAGCAAAAGAGGACATGAAGTCCAAGTATCCGCATTTGTTTTCTGCTCCGGATATTCGTGCGGAAGGTATGTGTTCTTAATAACTTATTTGTTTTCTAACTTGGTTAAAGGAAGGTTGATTTCCTTGCATCTTTGTTTTCTAACTTAGTTAAAGGTTGGAATGGTTATGTTGGGGTGTAATTTGTGCTTGTACTACCTTATCCATAATTCGGGGATGAATGATCCTAGTGGGGGAGACTGAAACACCCTGAGCTTTGACCCTTAGAAAAATTTCCTAATTTTTTATTTCTGGACATCATACAACTTGGGGGTACTAATCGTATGATAGGGTATGGGTCAGGTGACTCAGTCGTATGTTGTCCAGTGTTGGGTGGTTGAGTTTCTTAAATGGGTATGACTAGGTGGGAGTGAGTCATATGGTTGGTGATGGGTCATTGGTTTGGGTTTTACTTCAGTTAATCTTAAACTTGGTAACTTAACTTAGATCCGAGTACGAGTGGCTCACCATGAGTCGTGAGGATAGGGTATAAGTCGTATAGTCCAACTTGTATGTTGGACAGTTCACCCCCTTATGATTCTGCCTAGGGTACAATTTCATGGTACAAATCGTATGGTTGGGTACAATTTGTCTTTGGAGATGGTAGTTGGACAGTGTTGGGGTCCATGAGGCTTAGGGTACGGTTGGGGTGGGGTGGTCATACCATCTTGCGGTAATTTTAAGCAGTTTAAGTTGGGGTTAATCTGGACATTTCCCTCTTAACCTTTTAAGGCCCCACAACTTATAACACTCTTAAAACATCATTTAACCTATTTTCAATCACTCAAACTTTTTTAAAACACTCTCAAATTCTCTCAAGGCTCTTGAGTTCAAGAAGGCTAGGGTTTTATCAATAGGATCAATTTGGGACTTACAAGGGTGATTTCTCTTCGTAATCTAAGTCATGTTACTCCTCCCTTATTGTTAGTTCCAACTAAAGGCATGGAATAATTGTTGTATGATTTTGGGTTTTCAAATATATGTTGGGGTTTTGGGTTATAAATGATTGGTTATGGTTTTCCTATGTTTTAATTATGGATTTACATGTTTAAATAGTGGGTTCGACATTTGGTTGCATGGGAATAGTTAATTGGTACTTGGTTTTGGTTTTGGAGACACTATGCCCCTAATATGTTTGATAAATGCCTATGAGAATGCTTTTACTACATTGTTGGACTTTTAGTTGAACTATTGCATGGTATAACTTGGTAATGGAACCCTAAATGGTTTAAATGGTTTGAAATAGTTAAATGGTAAGGTCTTGGTGGTTATGGTTGGTCTAATTGAAAGCCTTGTGGGGTACAAGGGAATCCTCCAAGAAAGCATAATAATGATCATTTGTAGGGTACATGGGATTCCCCCAAGTCAACTTAATAATATAATCTATGGGTACATGTGAATTTCTTCTTCTTATAAAGGATGGCTAAGGGCATTGCTTGCAAGCTATAGTCAGTATGACATTACCACTACTTATAGCTGTTGTTAATAATAAATGGAATGGTGGTTTGGTTGTGTGGTAATGGTTTTAATTGGGCAATAATGGTGGGGTGTGATAGCTAACCGTGAAGGTGTGAGTCCAATGGACGGACACTAGAAACTCATGTTTTCCGACATGAGGATTGGTCATGGAGACCATATATGATACTTACGTGGTACACGGAAATCCCCTAAGTACACTTGTACATATGTATCATGGAGAGCGAAGGATACTCGGGAATCCCCTACTCCTTTGGTATCTCTAGTTCGTGCGGCTACACGCATCGGGACCCGTTCAGGGGGTTACGTTGGGCCCATATATCCCGTAGGTGGTTTTAGGATGGTTAAGCTACACATACCTAGGTTAATGGTTTTAAAGGCATGCCAAACCCGATTCCCTTTCCCAGCATGGTTAAATATATGTATGTATAGTTGTATATGTATATGGTTTTCTACTTGGTCTTAAATGATGATATTATTTTATCCTTATCCTGAGTGCATGCTAGAGTTCACCCGCTAACCCGTCTTTGGATGGCTGTATCCTCACGTAATGCAGGAACCGACCATTCTACTCCTCCTGCTTAGTTATCGAATTCGAGATCAGTTCGGTTGGATTAAAGTGGTAAGCTTCTATATTTCGGAAGGCTCCATTTCATATCATGGATGTTTTTACATACTTTGGTTATTTCATAGACATTGGTTTTGTCTATGGTCGGGGGCATGTCCCAATCAG
Organism: Capsicum pubescens; assembly: GCA_030864215.1. NCBI lineage: Eukaryota > Viridiplantae > Streptophyta > Magnoliopsida > Solanales > Solanaceae > Capsicum > Capsicum pubescens. The sequence continues at coordinate 69,320,473 of CM061543.1, read as the reverse complement.
ATATTGTTTTACTTTTGGTTAGAGGCCTTATGGAACTACTATGGGTTGGTATGGGCGGTGTCGGTAGTGGTGTCAGCCTGTGTATTGGTATTATGGCTTGTACTGTTTGACTGTATTTATGATTGTTCCATCCTATTATGTTATGGACTCATACTTTATTATTGTTTTGGATTTAGTATGGTTATTAGTTGGATATTGGTTGGTTGGACTTGCTTCGGTTGGTCACGGTTATGGACCTATCCCAGAGTCTGAAATTGTACAAAATGCTATCTTGTTATATGTCCGAAATTCACTAAAACAGACTGTCCCTTCGAACAATGAAACTCCTCGACTACCACAACCATACTCGGGGCCTCCAATGGAGATAGACATGGAGTGCTTGCACACCCAACTTGACACATAACCAATGAGAACAAAATTATTTTGAGCACTGATGAAAGAGATAGAATCTATAGGTCATGTATGTACTCAATTATTGTTTAATTAACAAGAAAAAAAGTGACCATGAATACCCGAGGAGGAAATTAATGATACTATGGAAACCAACTGAGGAATTGGCATTGATAGATCTGGGATACGACTACTTCACTGTAAAGTTTTTAATAGAAAAAATTATGAGGATAGCTTTACAAAAGGGCCCATGGTTTATTAATAGCTCCGTCATATTAGTCAAGAAATGACACCCAAATTTTGTGGCCTCAGAAGCAACGGAAGACTATTCAACCATTTGAATCAGACTATCGAAACTACCTACGAAATACTATGATCACGAAATCCTAGCAAAGATAGGAAGCAAAATAGGTAAATTGGTTAAAACAGATATATGCAGGTCAGCTACGCTTAGAGGTATATATGCACGCATTTGGATCAAAGTACCGCTTGGTGTTCTAGTCAAACCATATTTTTATTGGACACTTTAAATAACAAATCATTTATGAAGGTGCATTTATACTGTGGCAGGGTGTGGCGTGATTGGACATACACAAGCTTCTTGCTACAACAAACCACAAATAAATTTAGGTGCAACATCAAAGGGGACAACATCAGACCCAATTCCCAGCTTCTATGACTCGTCCCAGCATACTGATAAGCTAGGGAGAATGAAAAATAGTGGTGTTTAATAAGAGAAGATGCATGACCAAAGATCCCAAAACTAATGTTGATCCAAAAGCATCACAGACAAAAGGTGAAAATATTAATGTCAAATTCTTCAATGTTGATACTTTTAAGTATCTTGAGAAAAAAAAAATTTAAATATGTTGAGAAAAATTAGAATAAACAAGAGATAAACTATATGAAACACAATCTCCAGACCATTGCTACCAAATCCAAAAATCTCCCCAAAAATGGGGATGTTGTAATAATTACTCATAATAGCTTTGACCAGCTACCCGAGGGCGTGGCTGCGCCCCAAACAGCTGAAACACAGTACCTATAAGCCCTATTAAGCTGGCCCCAAAACCTATGTGTGCTAAAAAACCAACTTTACCTCTATTAAATGCCACGTTAACCGACTCGATTTATCTCTCTTTTCCTAGGTTGTCTCCTACAAACCATATAGGGAACACTCAAATCATTAAAATATTACCCCTTCGATTTCTTCTCAAAATGACCACATGGACACTGATATGACCACAAACTCATAGGCCAAAATCTCACTTTTAGTACTTTTACAACAAACAAAGATACTAAAATTAGTTATGAATTTGCACACGTCCAATACCAAAAATAATTGACATCAGGACCACAAAATATCTTTCCACTACCACTCACATTATTTAAAGAAGCTCAGAAACCTCAATAACTACAGTGACTCGGACCATAAATTCCAACTCAGACACATATCCGCCTTTATATAAGTATGCTAATAGACCCTTATGCTCCCAATGTCGTTCAAACATGAATCAAGTACCTTTCTTTCAACAAACAATGAACCCACCATCCCAAATAGCCTTACCACAGATCCACTTGTATCCAATAACCAGCCTGTCAGAGGGGTCAATTTCAATCTACTCACCACCTATAGCTCCTCTCAACCTAAACCCAACTTCTTGGGTAGAAATAGATCTCCAAGGCTAGTCTCTAGTGATGAAAGCCTTCCTCGATGATCGAAAATCTATGTTCATCATCCATAGTCCCGATCTTCTAGCCTACTTGGCTTTGAAAAGGATGATAAGAGCAATGGACTTATACAATGGCCATGCTTGGATAGCCATAGTTCTTTAGCCGCCAATGAATTTCTCGATACTATCTATTCCGTTCTTCCACATTCCGACTTGGGAAACTCTACTCCCAGCTTCAATTAACCCCAGATTCCACTGATGACCCAGGCGCTCCCTCCACACTACCCCAACTTCCAAGATATAGATCCCTCTACCATCACTGGCAGACCCAGAAATTAAACAAAAAGGTCGACCAAGTTTTCCAACCTATGGGTCGGGGGCTAATAGAAACGGTGAGATAAAATGTCCCAACCAACACAACATTGTAATCCCATATACCTCCCCCTATAAACTTAGCTCTAGTAAGACCAGTGAATACTACGACTTAGAAAAAAAAAAGCTTTAGAAATAATGCGAGAAATAAAGACATAGATAACGGTTTTGAAGGACATAAAGGTCATGATTTTCAAAGACAAATACGCAAAGAAGTTCATCCATATATGTCTTCAAAACCTAAAAAAAAGGTCACTAGACATAAGATGGCCATTCAACCCACATATGAGTAACTATGTACTAATTATGAACCCGACTATTAGAAACTCAAATAGCCCCTTGATGGACTCCTCAAGGTCAACTCCATTAATACTTCTACCCTACCTAAACCTATAGATGAATCTCATAATAGGAAATTTAAGGGGTGCTAATGGACCTGACTTTAGGCATAACTTTAGGTCCTTGGTAGATTGGCATAAACCGCCACTTGTTGCCCTGTTGCAAACAAAAATGCAAGACCACTTAGTTTTGTTAAATGATTTTCCCTTCAATAAAATCATTGAGGTTTCAGCTATTGGCAATGCTGGGGGCTCTCTGCAATGTGGGATGATACTTTGCTGGAGCTCAATGATATTACAACTACCAAACAGGAAATACATGACATTGTTAAGGTAAGATCCATAAATGATACATGGCTCTTTAGTTGTATTTATGCAAGTACATATAGGTGGAAAAGAAGGATACTATGGAAAAATCTAAAAAATATTAAAGATTATTATAAAGGTAAGTGGCTTATAGGAGGCGATTTTAATGACTTACTCCACAATTTGGAAGAGTAAGGAGGTAAGTTTCTCAGTACATCCCACACAAAAGATTTTCATAATATGATAAACAACTGTGAATTTATTGATATGGAATTTAAAAAAAATAAGTACACATGGATTAACAAATGTTTTAAAAACCATAAAGCTCTCATATTAGAAAGACTAGATAGATTTTTGGCTAATAATGTATGGCTAGTCAATTATCCAAATGCTTATGTTATTCATCTTCCACGTACTCATTCTGACCACTGTCCACTACTCCTGATAGTTTATTCAGATCACCCAACTTTGCGAAGGAAATTCTTTGGATTTCAAACAATGTGGATGGCCCACTCGGAGTTTATAAAAGTTGTCACTAGTGCATGGGAAAATAATAACCCGCTTGAAAATGTAATTTTTCATTTGAAAAAGAGGCAATGGATTGGGACAGTGCTAATACTGGTAATATTTTCAAAAAAGGATAAATTCTTAGACAAATCAATGGGATCCAAAACTCTCCAAACTACTATCATAGCTCCTTTCTGAAAACTCTTAAATATCAGTTTGTCGGTGAATTTAACATGATTCTAAAGGTGAAGGAGGATTTTTGAAAGTTAAAATCTCATATTAACTAGCTTAATGAGAAGGAAACAAATACTAAATTTTTTCATACGTCCACTCTCATTATACGGTGAAAAAAATCGTATTCTATCCCTCCAGATTGATAGCGATAATTGGGTTCATAACCAAGCTGATATTTTGAAACATATCCACAATTTTTTCAATTCACTCTTCAATACTTCTCATGAGCAATCTACTGGTGTCACCATCCCTTGAAGCAAAATCAGCCTTTCAGATACTGATAGCAAAAACCTAGATAAAGATCCATCAGATATAGAAATAAAAAATGCGGTCTTTTCTTTCCATCTTTATAAGGCGCCTGGACTAGATGATTTGCATACCTTCTTCTACCAAAAATATTGAAATATGGTAGGTCCTTCACTGATACTTTCTACAAAAAAACAAGAAGAAAATATTAATGAGAACATCAACAAAACTCACGTCTGTTTAATCCTAAATGTCCCAATGCTTCAACTGTAAAAAATTACAAACATATCAGCCTATGCAATACTTTCTATAAAATAATTACAAAGATTATTGCTAGGCGACTACAACCAATCATAGGCAAAACCATTGGTCCTTGTCAGAGTAACTTCCTAAAAAATAGGCAAGCAGCTGACAACGCTATAATTGTTCAAGAGATTGTGAGACACTTCCAAAAATTGAAAAGTAGAAGAAGGAATCTTGTTATGAAAATTGATTTAGAAAAAGACTTTTATAAACTTGAGTGATCTTTTGTCAAACATACTTTGCAATATTTTAACTTTCCTAATAGGGTCATTAACCTTATCATATTCTGTATTTGTACCAGCTCAGTAGCCATTCTAGTCAATGGTACGCGTATTAACTTTTTTTGCCCTTAAGAGGAATACGATAAGGAGATCCTCTATCTCCATAAATTTTATTCTTTGTATGGAAGTGTTATCCCACAATATTAACCAAGAGGTGAGTTCAAAGGGCTGGGACCCAATTAAAATATCTCCAGCAAGCCCACATCCGTCTCATTTATTTTTTGCTGATGATCTTGTCTCTATGTCGGCAAGCCAAAAAGACAGCTGCAAGAACATTTTAAATGTCCGGCAAAACTTTTGCCTATGATCCGAACAGAATATCAATTATGGAAAATAAAAAATTCTTTTCTCAAAAAATTGCTCTACTAGTAACAAAGCTGATATCTCCCATATTTTAAACATTAAACCTTGTACGAGCTTTGAAAAATATTTAGGTTTTTCTATTTTCAACAAAAATCCTGTCTTAAGTGGTTATTATTTCATTATTGATAACTTTGAAAAGAAACTTTCAGGATGGAATACTAAACCTCTTAACATGGCGGGCTAAACTATCCTCGCGAATGCTTGTCTTAATAATATCCCAAACCATTATGTCTTACATAAAACTTCGTGGAAATTACCAAAGAGATTGATAAAATTCAAAAAAAAATCGTATGGGGCACTACAAATATCAAAAGAAAAATCCATATCATAAGCTGAAATGCACTTGTCCAGCCTAAAGAAAAGGGAGGGTTAGGAATGCAGAAATCCAGCCACAAACAACTGTCCATGTTGGCTAAACTAGCTTGGAGATTTTTTGTGAATCCTTCCTCAATGTTGGCAACTGTTCTACTTAGAAAATATTCTAACAAATTTGTTTTAGTAAAGAGAAAAATCACTCCGAAACTAACAGTAGTATATGGAAGAATGCCTTATTAGGTTGGGAGATTTGTAAAGAATGAACCTGCTGGAACTGGGTAATGGGGAAAATGCTAGACTATGAAAGGATAAATGAATACCTAACAGTAAACCTTTAGTTGTCATTCTAAATGCTTCTTTATACTATAACGATGAATGAATAAGGGTTAAGGACATTATAATTAATGAAAGTTGGAATCTGGATTATAAGCTATAGCATTCCAAAAAACATAGGAGATAGGATTTCAGCGATGGTCATCCCAGAAAACAACTCTTTAAAATATAGGCTAAAATGGGCTTTAACTCCTAACGGGAAATTCTCTATCAAATCAGCTTATGATCACATTATTTCTTCTAACATGGACAAAATACATGAATCAAAAATTTCAACTGAATTTGGTCTCTCAAGAAAGTTTTTGTGGGCAAATAGAGTCCATCATGCATATTTTTGTGGAATGCCCAAATGCAAGAAAGTTTTGGCGAAAAATACACTTCCAAAACCATATTGACTCTATCTGCCATAATAATATTAGGGACTGGCTTGATAACTCTAGGAAAATGAAAAATTTCAAGATAAGGGACAATTTGAAATGGTCACAAGGATTCCCATTTTATTTGTGGTGTATATGGATTACTAGGAACTCAAACCTCTTCAATTACACAATGTAGATATACCTATTAACGCCCCTTATGAAAGGGCTCTGAAATTTCTTCATCTAATAGGGAATTACAATGCAATAGCAAACCGTGATAAAGGAAACGGTACTTATGTTAATTACTAGCAACCTCAATCAATGGGTCTTAAACTTAATATAGACGGCTCCTGTAATCATATAACTAGGTTTTGCGGGGCAGTTTTTTTTTTAGAAATAACGAGGGTAATTGGGTCCGAGGTTTTAGCGCAAAAATTAATGTAACCTCACCACTGGAAGCTGAAACAATGGCTCTTTCTTATGGATTAAAGCTAGCCTCGAAAATTAAGTGCACCTACTTAATAATAGCTGCTGACTCTTGTGATTTGTTGAAAGCAATTAATCAAGAAGAGGATACTGACTCAAATATATTTTGCCTTTGCAGGAATCTACTGCAGGAACTGGGGAGCCCTCGGCTACTCCATGAGAGCAGGAGCAGGAACGGAGCTGCCGATTTGTTATCTAAGGAGGGCCTCAAGAAGTTATCAAATCACTTTTTAGAAGAATGGATAGTTCCCTCAGTGTTTGTTCAAAATTAGATTAGAATAGACAAGGAGGAAACTGTTTTTGAAAGACAACTTATGTCTAATTATCAAAGTACTTGTAATAATAGTATTAGGTCGAACCAACCTCCGGCTACTTGTCTTTCGGCAGACTCCTCTATGTATGATGCATATTAGTAAGGAATATTATCTTTTTATTACTCAAAAAAATTAAAGGATTTTACCACAAAAAAATACTGAAAAGTGTGGCTTGACATATCTTTAATTTTAAGAGAAAAATAAATTTTAGCACTCAACTTTAAATTCTTTGTTACTCCCTAAAAGGTGGATTATTGCTTTATAGACACTGTGACTGATCTTTCGAATACTAATTAGAAAAAATAAAATTTTTACTTATATTATGAATAAAAATATTTTATTGCATGGCAAAAAGTTACTTATGGAAATAACAATAAGTTTATATATATATATATACTAGTCTATGAAAAAGCGCTTTGCACATTTATCCTAAGTTATATATACAAAATTTGAATTGCCAATAATATATTTTAAATGATATATATATTTTTACAAAATAAAAATCAAACAATACAAACAAGTAACAACTCTTAGTTTAAGTTAAATATTTTTGTAAATTCGATAGCATTATATGTCGAATTCAACAAATAAGTGTAATTAAAAATTCAACTATAACACTAACGAATAATATATCAAAATATAATTTAATAAAATAATCATAACTAAGTCACAATTAAATAAAAAAAAAAAAAAGAGATAAACCTTTCACTTTTGGCTACTTCATTCAGCATCAACATGATCGGTCCAAAATTTTCTACTGAAAAAAGAACACAAGAGGTTATCATAACCCCCTACAATTGATATCAGAATCTATGTTGTTTAAAGTTACGGAAGTAGTATATATTTGGATTTATTTGATTAATTTATTATTTGATTAATTTATTAATTTATTAATTATGACTTATTTCATAAAACTAGATTTAGATATTCCCCAAAATATTACTTAGATGAATAACGTACAAAAATTACCAAAATATAAAGAATTAAAGCAAATAATATCTGAAAAATGTAAAGAATTAAAAATAAAGATAGAAAGAACTACAAATGCTAAAAGATTTGTATGAAAAAAGACAGAAAGAAAAAGAAGAAAAAAATAAAGAACAAAAATTATTAAACGAGATAAATCAATTTAAAGAAAAATTAGAAATAAATACAATAGATGTTGAAGAAACAGATAATAATGATTCAGAATATAGTGAAACATATACAGAAATAATCTTAACAAATACAAAAAATTTAGAAATCAATGAAAAACAAGAAGTAATTAATGAAGAAAACTTAGAAAATAGAAACACAAAAATAAATACTCTTGATAAAAAAGAAGATGAAAATATAATACCTAGAACATCAGAAATAAGAAAACCTACATATTATAAGAATAAGTTTAAAAGATATAATCTAAAGGATGAATATGACAAATGGACACCAAAACAAATAGTTAATAAAAATTATAACTTTTTAGACTTAGATTGTGTAATAGATACAGAAAAAACAATATAATTATGGATAGGATATATGACAAAATAATTATTAGATAATAATATAAATGTAACAGATGCACCAGAATATATAGAAAGAACACTAATAAGAACAGTGAAATTATGGTTTTCAAATCTAACTGAAAATAGTAAAAGAGTATTAAGAACTGACAAACCTACAGAAGAAACATCATCAACAACTACAACTAAATTAACACCTATAGAATTATTAAAAAAATATGAAATAGCTATAAAAGACGAATTTAGCAGCATGACAACAACAGAAGAAGAACAAAATGAAGAGAAAGATACAAATAGGAATTTAATGTTAAAATTAGCACTATGTAATATGTGTTACATAGATGAATATACTTGTGCATTTAAAGAATATTATTATAAAGGAACATATAATACAGAAGAAAGTAAAGAAATAAGAAAGTTATATTTTAGTAAATTACCTGAACTATTTAGTTCAAAAATAATAAAAAGTTGGGATGAAGCAAAAATAGTAGATACTCTAGGAGCAAGAATAAAATTTTTACAACAATGGTATAGAAATCAATGTGAAAAATATAAAGAAGAAACAAAAATAGAAAAAACATTAATAAGAAATTTAGCATGTTGCAAAGACAAAATAGCACCTCAATTTGGATGCGAAGAAAGATATTATAAGAAAAGAAAAAGACATAAGAAATATAAGAAATACAAAAAATCAAAATATAAATATAAGAAACCAAGAAAAAAATATTATGTAAAAAATTATAAACATAAAAGACCATATAGGAAAAAGAAATCTATAAAAGAATGTACTTGTTATAATTGCGGAAAATTAGGACATTTAGCTAGAGATTGTAAATTACCTAAAAATCCAAAAAATAAACAAATATCAAAAATAAAAATAAAAAATACAGAATATATGTTGATAGATTATATAGATTACGAATTAGAAAGTGAAGATAGTATATATGAAATTTCAGAGAACGAAACAGATAATGAAATAGATAGTGAATTAGATGAATTAAATGACTAAAGAAGATATAAGAATAAACCAAATAACTAAAAAAGATATAAAAATAATAACAAAGGAAGAATATTTAAATGAAGAAGGAACAGATCAAAAAATAATATTTGATAGTCATATATTTGATGAAATAAAAGGAAAAAGAATTAGATTTAAGTGTAGAAAAAATATTTAAAATACCAACAATAAAAAATATATTTAGTAGAAGAAAAGAAGAATACTACGTAGTAAGCCAAAATGAACATGTAATAGACTGTAGATATGCAAAAGATAAAGCTAGTATATCATTAGTAACAAAAAGAATAATTAATAAAGAAATAAACGATACAAAAAGTAGAGACCCAATAAAATATGTACACCTTGGAGGTTCAGAGATATTAATAAAAGCATGTTTTAGAGAACAAATAGATACACCAATATAATTATATTTAGCAAATGATAGAATTATAAAACTTATAGAAAAAAATATAATAACTGCCATAAAAGGAAATTTAATATACCAAAAAATTTAATTTATAATAAGTGTGAATTATTCAGTAGCAATAACAGATAAAAACATAGATAAATCATTAGTATTATATTGGAAAATATCAGGAATAGAACTAACCCCAGGAAGTAAAATATTTACAGCAAGATGTAAAAATCTATATGTATTAACAACAAAACATAAAATAACGGGAAAAAATAAAATTAACAAAATACAAATAGAAAGTCCTTTCGAACAATTTGTAAAAAAAAATGATAAAAATGATTATAGTTATAGAGACATAGATATAGAAGAAAATTTAGAAATAATAAATGATAGAATAAGTATAACAAAAAGAATAGCTTATGAAAAAACAGAATCATCAAGTTCATCAAAAAGAACAAGTTATGAAACAAGTTCAACAACTAATTTAAACTACTATTACATAACAGGAACAATAAATGAAAAATAATATTTAATACTCTTAAATACAGGACAAGAAGAAAATTATATAGCAAAATATCTAGTAAAAAATGACGAAATAAAATTTGAAAATAATATATGCCCAGATCTACCAAGAAGCTTATTAAACACTAAAAATATAGTAGAAAAAAAAATAACAATAGGAGTTAGAAAAATAAAAATAGAATTTGAAATAAAGGAAGAAATGCAAAAAAAACAGACATAATATTAGGAATAAAATGGCTAGAACAAGTAAAACCATATAATATAGAGCATACACAATTATCTATAACATATAACAGAGAGAAATTATTCTTAAGAAGAACTTTAACATGATATGAAAATATATGTATTAATGAATATAGTAGTAGAAGGGTATTACAGTAGATATTATACGCCTATGATAGATATAGGAGCAGAAGCTAATTTATGTAGATATAATTGTTTACCAGTAAGTAAATGGAATAAATTAAAAACACCAATAATAGTTAAAGAATTTAATAACGAAGGAAGCTTAATTACTTATAAAGTTAAGAATGTAAAAACACAAGTATGGGATAAAATATTAACAATAGAAGAAATCTATAATTATGAGCTAATATCAAAAGATATACTTTTAGGAATGCCGTTTTTAGATAAATTATACCCACATATAATAACTAGAACGGATTGGTGATTTACAACACCATGTAAACAGAAAGTAAGAGCAAAAAGAGTTATTAATAAAATAAGAAAGAAAACTGATTGGATAGAAGGAAGTGGAAAAATTACACAAAAATTAGAAAATATAAAAAATACTGAAGATACAATAGAACTGGTCGTATTTTCAATAAATAAAAAGGAAATAAATATATTTTCAATAAATAAGATAGAAATAATTAAGAAAAAATTAGAATAATTAAATAGTAAGATCCATTAAAAGGATGGGAAAACATAAAACTAAAATAAAAATTAAATTAATAGATAAAAATAGCATAATAACTCAAAAACCATTAACATATAATTTTGACGATTTAAAATGCATATAGTTGAATTATTATAAAAATAATATATACAAAAAAATAATAGTAAACACAATAGTCCAGCATTTATAGTAAATAAACATAGTGAACAAAAAAGAGGAAAAGTAGAATGGTTATTGATAATAAAAATTTAAATGCAAAAACTATGACATATAATTACTCAATACCAAATAAGATATTAAAAATAAGACAAATACAAGGATATAATTACTTTAGTAAATTTGATTGTAAATCAGGATTTTATCATTTAAAGTTAGAAGAAGAATCTAAGGAATTAACCGCATTTACGGTACCACAAGGAATTTATGAATGGAATGTACTACCATTTGGATATAAAAATACACCAGGTAGATATCAACATTTTATGGATTGCTATTTTAAACAATTGCCTAATTGTATAGTGTACATATGTGATATACTATTATATACAAAAACTAAAGAAAAACATTTAAAATTATTAGAACAAACTACAGATATAATAGAAAAATTGGGAATAAGTTTAAGTGAAAAGAAAGCAGAAATAATAAAAAATCAGCTAGAATTTTTAAGAATACAAATAGATAAAAGTGGAGTAAAAATGCAACAACATATAGTCCAAAAAATAATAAATTCAGAAGAAGAATTAGATACAAAAAAAAAATTACAATCATTTTTAGGATTAGTAAACCAAGTAAGAAAATATATTCCAAAATTAACAGAAAACTTAAAACCATTACAGAAAAAATTTAAAAAGGATGTAGAATATAGCTATAATGAAGAAGACAAAAAACAGGTAGAGAAAATAAAATTACTTTGGAAAGAATTACCAAAATTACAATTTTCAGATGAAAATAAAAAATTTACATATATAGTAGAAGTTGATGCAAGTGAATATAGTTATGGAGGAGTACTCAAATATAGATATGAAGAAGAAAAATTAGAACATCACTGTAGATATTATTCAGGAAAGTTTAACGAAACAGAAATAAAATGGGAAATAAATAGAAAAGAATTATATTCTTTATATAAATGTTTAATAGCATTTGAACCATATATCGTATATACAAGTTTATTGTTAGAACAGATAATACACAGGTACGATGGTGGCTAACAAGAAAAATACAAAACTCAGTTACGACAAAGGAAATTCGGAGACTAGTATTAAATATACTGAATTTTACATTTACAATTGAAATAATCAATACTAACAAAAATATCATTGCAGATTACTTATCAAAACAAAGCTACTCAAACTGATTTACCAATGGAAGAGGTTGATGCCAAAGATACCCAGACTGACTTATTGCTCCAAATGTTTAAACAAATGGGGTTATTACAAGAATGAGTTATTACACTAACTACTGAAGTTACAAATGTAAAAGTGCAGGTCGAGCACTATAAAAAATAAGATACTGTGCAGGAAGAGCACATTAAAAAACTAGACCTAGAAGGTGACGATGAGAAATACCTTAAAACTCAAATTACTAACGAAACTTCAATTACAGCTGCAGGAACATCTAAAGGGAAAAATATAGTCACTCAAAATAGACCTGAAATACCAAAGCAAAAGAATTATAACCTCAACCAAATATTTTCAAAACCATATACACCAAATATACAAAATTCAGAATCATTCGCACCGCCCCAGATATATACATATTTTGAATCACTTAACCAAGAAAAAAAGACATACAACTATGCTTATCGTAAATACATTGACAACATATACACCATACAAACCATATTAAATACCAAACCTATTCAGAGTGAAGAGCTAGTCGCACAACAAAAAGGATATATTACCCAAAAATGCCAAAATTACAATAAACTTATTGCCCTACCAGGTACAAACCAAAATTTTATTAAATCATGTTACTATTATGGATTATTATCTATGGTTTACACAACCAATGGAGAAGAGTTAGCAGGAATCTCAGAAATTCACAAAGAATTTATGACTTACAAGAGAATTACCCACGGACAATTATTCTATGTTCGATTTTATTCCACACCAGCAGAAATATTATTTGACGAAATTAAACAGACTATTAATGTGGTCAAAATAGGTATGACCATAGATTATATTATTCCGAAAAGAATATGTGAACAGGACGAGATATCAAAAACGCAGATACCAGAATTTTATCGTAACAAAAGAGTTATTAGAATAAGTAATATATTATCAGAGTTACTTAATAATTTCTCAAATAAAAAATCAGTTTGGATATATAATTCGAGGAATCAAGCATTGATTTATTCAACTTGCAAAGAAGTTAATCCCCATTTTCTAAGTTCTTCCATATCTTGGTCTCTAACTTCTTTGCAAGTTGAATAAATCAATGCTTGATTTCTCGAATTATATATCCAAATTGGTTTTTTATTTGAATAATTATTAAGTAACTCGAATAATATATTACTTATTCCAATAACTCTTTTGTTACGGTAAAATTCTGGTATCTGCATTTTTGATATCTCGTCATGTTCACATATTTCTTCCGGAATAATATAATATTTGGTCATACCTATTTTGACCACATTAATAGTCTTTTTAATTTCATCAAATAATATTTCTACTGGTGCGGAATAAAATCGAACATAGAATAATTGTCCGTTGGTAATTCTCTTGTAAGTCATAAATTCTTTGTGAATTTCTGAGATTCCTGCTACCTCTTTTTCATTGGTTGTGTAAACCGTAGATAATAATCCATAATAGTAACATGATTTAATAAAATTTGGGTTTGTACCTGGTAGGGCAATAAGTTTATTGTAATTTTGGCATTTTTGGGTAATATATCCTTTTTGTTGTGCGGCTAGCTCTTCACTTTGAATAGATTTGGTATTTAATATGGTTTGTATGGTGTATATATTGTCAATGTATTTACGAGAAGCATAGTTGTATGTCTGTTTTTCTTGGTTAAGTGATTCAGAATATGTATATATCTGGGGCAGTGCGAATGATTCTGAAATTTGTATATTTGGTGTATACAGTTGTGAAAATATTTGGTTGAGGTTATAATTCTTTTTCTTTGGTATTTCAGGTCTATTTTGAGTGACTATATTTTTCCCTTTAGATGTTCCTGTAGCTGTAATTGAAGTTTCGTTAGTAATTTGAGTTTTAAGGTGTTTCTCATCGTCACCTTCTAGGTCTAATTTTTTAATGTGCTCTTCCTGCACAGTATCTTGTTTTTTATAGTGCTCGACCTGCACTTTTACATTTGTAACTTCAGTAGTTAGTGTAATAACTCGTTCTTGTAATAACCCCATTTGTTTAAATATTTGGAGCAATAAGTCAGTCTAGGTATCTTTGACATCAGCCTCTTCCATTGATAAATCAGTTTGAGTAGCTTTGTCTTGATAAGTAATCTGCAATGATATTTTTGTTAGTATTGATTACTTCAATTGTAAATGTAAAAATTCAGTATATTTAATACTAGTCTCCGAATTTCCTTTGTCATAACTGAGTTTTGTATTTTTTTTTTTAGCCACCATCATACCTTTGTATTATTTATTCTAACAATAAACTTGTTATATACGATATATGGTTCAAATTCTATTAAACAGTTATATAAAGAACATAATTCTTTTCTATTTATTTTCCATTTTATTTTTGTTTCGTTAAACGTTCCTGAATAATATCTACAGTGATGTTCTAATTTTTCTTCTTCATATCTATATTTGAGTACTCCTCCATAACTATATTCACTTGTATCAGCTTCTACTATATATGTAAATTTTTTAATTTTATCTGGAAATTGTAATTTTGGTAATTCTTTGCAAAGTAATTATATTTTCTGTACCTGTTTTTTGTCTTCTTTATTATAGCTATATTCTACATCCTTTTTAAATTTTTTTCTGTAATGGTTTTAAGTTTTCTGTTAATTTTGGAATATATTCTCTTACTTGGTTTACTAATCCTAAAAATGATTGTAATTTCTTTTTTGTATCTAATTCTTCTTCTGAATTTATTATTTTTTGGACTATATGTTGTTGCATTTTTACTCCACTTTTATCTATTTGTATTCTTAAAAATTCTAGCTAATTTTTTAATATTTTTGCTTTTTTTTTCACTTAAACTTATTCCCAATTTTTCTATTATATCTGTAAATTATTCTAATAATTTTAAATTTTCTTCTTTAGTTTTTGTATATAATAGTATATCATCTATGTATACTATACAATTGGGCAATTGTTTAAAATAGCTATCCATAAAATGTTGATATCTACCTGGTGCATTTTTACATCCAAATGGTAGTACATTTCATTCATAAAATCGTTGTAGTACCGTAAATGCGGTTAATTTCTTAGATTATTCTTCTAACTTTAAATGATAAAATCATGATTTACAATCAAATTTACTAAAGTAATTATATCCTTGTATTTGTCTTATTTTTAATATCTTATTTGGTATTGAGTAATTATATGTAATAGTTTTTGCATTTAAATTTCTATAATCAATAACCATTCTACTTTTTTCTTTTTTTTGTTCACTATGTTTATTTACGAAATAAATGCTGGACTATTGTGTTTACTATTACTTTTTTGTATATATTATTTTTATAATAATTCAACTATATGCATTTTAAATCGTCAAAATTATATGTTAATGGTTTTTGAGTTATTATGCTATTTTTATTTAATAATTTAATTTTTATTTTAGTTTTATCTTTTTCCCATCCTTTTAATGGATCTTCACTATATAATTATTCTAATTTTTTCTTAATTATTTCTATCTTATTTATTGAAAATATAGTTATTTCCTTTTTATTTATTGAAAATACGACCAGTTCTATTGTATCTTCAGTATTTTTTATATTTTCTAATTTTTGTGTAATTTTTCCACTTCCTTCTGTCCAATCAGTTTTCTTTCTTATTTTATTAATAACTCTTTTTGCTCTTACTTTCTGTTTACATGGTGTTGTAAATCACCAATCCGTTCTAGTTATTATATATGGGTATAATTTATCTAAAAACGACATTCCTAAAAGTATATCTTTTGATGTTAGCTCATAATTATAGATTTCTTCTATTGTTAATATTTTATCCCATACTTGTGTTTTTACATTCTTAGCTTTATAAGTAATTAAGCTTCCTTCGTTATTAAATCCTTTAACTATTATTGGTGTTTTTAATTTATCCCATTTACTTTCTGGTAAATAATTATATCTACATAAATTAGCTTCTGCTCCTGTATCTATCATAGACGTATAATATCTACTATAATACCCTTCTACTACTATATTCATTAATACGTATATTTTCATATCATGTTAAAGCTCTTCTTAAGAATAATTTCTCTCTGTTATATGTTATAGATAATTGTGTATGCTCTATATTATATGGTTTTACTTGTTCTAGCCATTTTATTCCTAATATTATGTCTGTTTTTTACATTTCTTCCTTTATTTCAAATTCTATTTTTATTTTTCTAACTCCTATTGTTATTTCTTTTTCTACTATATTTTTAGTGTTTAATAAGCTTCCTGGTAGATCTGGGCATATATTATTGTTAGATTTTATTTCGTCATTTTTTACTAGATATCTTGTTATATAATTTTCTTCTTGTCCTGTATTTAAGAGTATTAAATATTATTTTTCATTTATTGTTCCTGTTATGTAATATTGGTTTAAATTAGTTGTTGAACTTGTTTCATAACTTGTTCTTTTGGATGAACTTGATGATTCTGTTTTTTCATAAGCTATTCTTTTTGTTGTTCTTATTCTATCATTTATTAGTTCTAAATTTTCTTCTATATCTATGTCTCTATAACTATAATCATTTTTATCAATTGTTTTTACAAATTGTTCGAAAGGACTTTCTATTTGTATTTTGTTAATTTTATTTTTTCCCGTTATTTTATGTTTTGTTGTTAATACATATAGATTCTTACATCTTGCTGTAAATATTTTACTTCCTGGGGTTCGTTCTATTCCTGATATTTTCCAATATGATACTAATGATTTATCTATGTTTTTATCTGTTATTGCTACTGAATAATTTGCATTTATTATAAATTTAAATTTTTGGTATATTAAATTTTCTTTTATGGCAGTTATTATACTTTTTGCTATAGGTTTTATAATTCTATCATCTGCTAAATATAATTCTATTGGTGTATCTATTCCTTCTCTAAAACATGTTTTTATTAATATCTCTGAACCTCCAAGGTGTACATATTTTATTGGGTCTCTACTTTTTATATCGTTTTTTTTTTATTAATTATTCTTTTTGTTACTAGTGGTATACTAGCTTTATCTTTTGCATATCTACAGTCTATTACATGTTCTTTTTGGCTTACTACGTAGTATTCTTCTTTTCTTCTACTAAATATGTTTTTTATTGTTGGTATTTTAAATATTTTTTCTACACTTAAATCTAATTCTTTTCCTTTTATTTCATCAAATATATGACTATCAAATATTATTTTTTGATCTGTTCCTTCTTCATTTAAATATTCTTTCTTTGTTATTATTTTTATATCTTCTTCAGTTATTTGGTTTATTCTTATATCTTCTTTAGTCATTTAATTCATCTAATTCACTATCTATTTCATTATCTGTTTCGTTCTCTTAAATTTCATATATACTATCTTCACTTTCTAATTCGTAATCTATATAATCTATCAACATATATTCTGTATTTTTTATTTTTATTTCTGATATTTGTTAATTTTTTGAGTTTTTAGGTAATTTACAATCTCTAGCTAAATGTCCTAATTTTCCGCAATTATAACAAGTGCATTCTTTTATAGATTTCTTTTTCCTATATGGTCTTTTATGTTTATAATTTTTTACACAATATATTTTTCTTGGTTTCTTATATTTATATTTTGATTTTTTGTATTTCTTATATTTCTTATGGCTTTTTCTTTTCTTATAATATCTTTCTTCGCATCCAAATTGAGGTGCTATTTTGTCTTTGCAACACGCTAAATTTCTTATTAATGTTTTTTCCATTTTTATTTCTTCTCTATATTTTTCACATAGATTTCTATACCATTGTTGTAAAAAATTTATTCTTGCTCCTAGAGTATCTACTATTTTTGCTTCATCCCAACTTTTTATTATTTTTGAACTAAATAGTTCAGGTAATTTACTAAAATATAACTTTCTTATTTCTTTACTTTCTTCTGTATTATATGTTCCTTTATAATAATATTCTTTAAATGCACAAGTATATTCATCTATGTAACACATATTACATAGTGCTAATTTTAACATTAAATTCCTATTTGTATCTTTCTCTTCATTTTGTTCTTCTTTTGTTGTTGTCATGCTGCTAAATTCGTCTTTTATAGCTATTTCATATTTTTTTAATAATTCTATCGGTGTTAATTTAGTTGTAGTTGTTGATGATGTTTCTTCTGTAGGTTTGTCAGTTCTTAATACTCTTTTACTATTTTCAGTTAGATTTGAAAACCATAATTTCACTGTTCTTATTAGTGTTCTTTCTATATATTCTGGTGCATCTGTTACATTTATATTATTATCTAATAATTATTTTGTCATATATCCTATCCATAATTATATTGTTTTTTCTGTATCTATTACACAATCTAAGTCTAAAAAGTTATAATTTTTATTAACTATTTGTTTTGGTGTCCATTTGTCATATTCATCCTTTAGATTATATCTTTTAAACTTATTCTTATAATATGTAGGTTTTCTTATTTCTGATGTTCTAGGTATTATATTTTCATCTTCTTTTTTATCAAGAGTATTTATTTCTGTGTTTCTATTTTCTAAGTTTTCTTCATTAATTACTTCTTGTTTTTCATTGATTTCTAAATTTTTTGTATTTGTTAAGATTATTTCTGTATATGTTTCACTATATTCTGAATCATAATTATCTGTTTCTTCAACATCTATTGTATTTATTTCTAATTTTTCTTTAAATTGATTTATCTCGTTTAATAATTTTTGTTCTTTATCTTTTTCTTCTTTTTCTTTTTGTTTTTTTTTCATACAAATCTTTTAGCATTTGTAGTTCTTTTTCTAATTCAGCAATCCTACTATTTTTAGTTTCTTCTATTTTTCGTATTTCTTTTGTAGTTTGTTGTTTTATTTTTTCTATTTCCTTTTTTTCTATCTATTTCTTCATTTTTCTTTTTCTATTCTTACCATAGCTGTCAATTTATCTTCTAATTTTAATTCTTCTTTTTCTAACATTAAATATAAATGTTCACCTATTTTCTTATATCTTCTTCCTAGATTAGAAAATACTATTTTTATTTTTAATCCTTCATGGTTTTCATATATTTTTTCATCTGTTATAAATTCTTCTTTGTTCATTTTTTATTTAATTGTTAATAGATCATGTTGTTATGTATATTCTAGTCTATCTATTGTTGATTCTAAATTTGTTATTTCTTCTTTTTGTGCATTTATTGAGTTCTTATTAACTCCGGCAATTATGTTATATTGTAGTCTTTCTATTCTTATTTTTAATTCTTTACGTTTTTCAGATATTATTTGCTTTAATTCTTTATATTTTGGTAATTTTTGTACGTTATTCATCTTTATATCAAATAAATCCAAATATATATACTACTTTCGTAACTTTAAACAGAATAGGCTCTGATACCAATTGTAGGAGGGTGATAAGGGAATTATTTGATGCTACACTGACAAGAAAATAGAGATGATAACCAAAGCAGATACAAGGAAGAAGGAGATAAAGACAAAAGACATGTGAATAAATTAACATAACTTTACTTTACGTAAAATCTTGTACAAAGTTTTGATGTAAAGTCTTAGGCATTTAAAGTTTTTTGTCATTTATGTTTTATGTCTTCTTTTAAAAGATGAAGATTTTTTGTAAGCATTAATTAGTCTAGCCTAGACTAGTATAGACTTTGATTTTTCAAGTTATTTTAGGAAACGTGTAAAGAAATCATCTGTAAATTTCCGCGGTAACTTTACTAGATAATAAATAGTTATTAGGTAATAAGTATTTATTTTTATATAATGTATTTTGTGAATATTATTGATTGGATTAATTTTTATTTTTATCTTCTTGACTTAAGATGTTTTATTAATTCATATTCTAAATTAGATATTATAGTAATTAAGTTATCTAGTATTCTAGGATCCTCGTTAGTATTATGTAATCTTTTGTATTCTAGGTATAAACTATATAGTTTATTTTCGATTTCTTTTAATGATTTATTCTTTTCGTAAGATGTATCCATTAATTTATGTAATTGTTAAATACTTTGTAGTAATATTCATTAACTGTTTTTCTTCGTTCTTGTATCTTTTACTTTCATATATCTTGTTAACATATTCAATTTTACTGATATTCATATTTTGGGGGGTGATTAAATGGTAGTTCATTAAATGCTTTGCTATAATATTCTTTAGCTTTTTCTCTTAGTTTTTGTAAGTCTTCTATATTATTTTTAAGATATTCTAAATATTCTATATCTTTTGTTTTAAAATATTCAATTAAATTTATTTTTATAAGGTTTTCTGTTAATCTTATTTCTTTCATTTCTTGTCTCCAATATTTTAGATATTCGTAGTTTATCATTTTATTCTTCTAAAGTAAATGTATAATAATCTATTCTATTTGTACTATATTTAATATCTTGTTTGAGGTTATTAATACTGCTAACTATTTTTTCTTGTTCTCTTCTTAATGAATTTTTTAAACTATCTAAACTTTTATCTTTGCTTTTTTCTAAATTTTTCAAGGTTTCGTCTATCCATTTAAGTTTTTCTATTAGATTTTCCATTATTTCTCTAATTTGTTTTCTATAATCAATTTCTTTATGTAGGTCTTCTTGGTTTTCTCTAATTTTCTTAATATATTCTGACATTTTTAGTCTGTATAATATCCATCTGAATCTAAATAGTATTGATGTTCATAATATATGCGTAAGTTTTCTATATTGTTTAATAATTCTTCCTCTTCATAATCTTGTAATTTTTCCCATATTATTTTCTTTATGTCTATAATTTCTATATCTCTAAGTATATATAAAACAAGTATTTTAATATCATCTGTCATTTAGGCTTGATTAAATGCTTTTTCATAATATTTACTAGTTGTTTGTTTTAGTCTAAATAATTCTTGCATATTTTCATTAAGAAATTCTATATATTTTATATCTTTAGTTTCCATATATTTGTCTAAATTTGTTTTCATTTTTTTTTCTACTAGTTGTATGTTTCTCATATCTTTTTCCCAAAATTCTAGATATACGTAATTTATCATAGTTGGTGTGTACGTAAGTATTTGTAAGAGTAGTTAGGTAAGTATGGTATGTAATTTACTCTAGTCATATAATTTTTACCAAATATTTTTTCTAATATGATTTTTCTTATATCTGTTATTTCTATATCCTTAAGCACATACAAAATAAGTATTTTAAATTTATCTACCATTTTGTCAGATAAATAATTATTCATTTTTCATAAAATGCTATTATCAAAATATTCCTTTCAATCATATACATAACAAAATATGATCATTTTAGATTACTATATACTAGATTATTCTTAAATAACATGTTCGTTGGTCACTATTAGCATGGTAATCCAGATACTTTTCCCTTAAACAACGCCTCTACTCTGGTTACCCCCCACCATGGCTTCTTACCTCATTGGTTTCACCTTTAGGATGACATAGTTCTTAGAGATTTTTTTCCGTTTCCACTTTGCTAATAAACTTCTCAACATGCTATTCTTCGAATAATTCTACTATAAGGTAACTAACATGTACTTATTTTATCATACCATGATTGTTAGGAATTTATGAATTTAGCTATTCATACCTGTAAATGAATATACCTGCTCTGGTAGGTTTGATAATTCTAAGTTTTGTTCCTCCATAGATTTTTCCATTAAAATATATACCTTTTTTTTTAATAAATAAGCAAAATATTTGTTGTAGGCAAGAGAGAGTTTTTTGCTTCAACGCATTAAGGCTTGCCTTTGCACTGCCTTCGGTTCTTCTATTTATAACTGAAATTTACAGATGATTTTTTTACACGTTTCCTAAAATGACTTGAAAAATCAAAGCCTATACTAGTCTAGGCTAGACTAATTAATGCTTTCCAAAAAAGTCTTCATCTTTTAAAAGAAGACATAAAGCACTAAATGACAAAAAACTTTAAATGCCTAAGACTTTACATCAAAACTTTGTACAAGATTTTACGTAAAGTAAAGTTATGCTAATTTATTCACATGTCTTTTGTCTTTATCCCCTTCTTCCTTGTATCTGCTTTGGTTATCTTCTCTATTTTTTTGTCAGTGTAGCATCACATCTGGAATAAAGTTGTGTTTGCCACTACATCTGCTGCATATGTGGTCTTTGTATTTTTGGCCAACTTTTTCACAAAATTGATTCATAACTTCTTCTGAAATAATTCCCTTTCTGATAGATCTTGTTAACGGTTGTTCTTCTAGTCTAAGGAGTGTTAATCCCCATTTTCTAAGTTCTTCCATATCTTGGTCTCTAACTTTTTTGCAAGTTGAATAAATCAATGCTTGATTCCTCGAATTATATATCCAAACTGGTTTTTTATTTGAATAATTATTAAGTAACTCTGATAATATATTACTTATTCCAATAACTCTTTTGTTACGGTAAAATTCTGGTATCTGCGTTTTTGATATCTCATCCTGTTCATATATTTCTTCCGGAATAATATAATCTCTGGTCATACCTATTTTGACCACATTAATAGTCTGTTTAATTTCGTCAAATAATATTTCTGCTGGTGCGGAATAAAATCAAACATAGAATAATTATCCGTTGATAATTCTCTTGTAAGTCATAAATTCTTTGTGAATTTTTGAGATTCCTACTAACTCTTCTCCATTGGTTGTGTAAACCATAGATAATAATCCATAATAGTAACATAAT
This sequence comes from Capsicum pubescens, assembly GCA_030864215.1. Taxonomy (NCBI): domain Eukaryota; kingdom Viridiplantae; phylum Streptophyta; class Magnoliopsida; order Solanales; family Solanaceae; genus Capsicum; species Capsicum pubescens. Next base: position 69,297,356 of record CM061543.1, on the reverse strand, counting down.
TTAATAAAATTTGGGTTTGTACCTAGTAGGGCAATAAGTTTATTGTAATTTTGGCATTTTTGGGTAATATATCCTTTTTGTTGTGCGGCTAGCTCTTCACTTTGAATAGGTTTGGTATTTAATATGGTTTGTATGGTGTATATGTTGTCAATGTATTTACGAGAAGCATAGTTGTATGTCTGTTTTTCTTGGTTAAGTGATTCAGAATAGGTATATATCTGGGACGGTGCGAATGATTCTGAATTTGAATATTTGGTGTATATGGTTTTGAAAATATTTGGTTGAGGTTATAATTCTTTTTCTTTGGTATTTCAGGTTTATTTTTAGTGACTATATTTTTCCCTTTAGATGTTCCTGCAGCTGTAATTGAAGTTTCGTTAGTAATTTGTGTTTTAAGGTGTTTCTCATCGTCACCTTCTAGGTCTAGTTTTTTAATTTGCTCTTCCTGCACAGTATCTTGTTTTTATAGTGCTCGACCTGCACTTTTACATTTGTAACTTCAGTAGTTAGTGTAATAACTCGTTCTTGTAATAACCCCATTTGTTTAAACATTTGGAGCAATAAGTCAGTATGGGTATCTTTGGCATCAACCTCTTCCATTGGTAAATCAGTTTGAGTAGCTTTGTCTTGATAAGTAATTTGCAATGATATTTTTGTTAGTATTGATTACTTCAATTGTAAATGTAAAATTCAGTATATTTAATACTAGTCTCCGAATTTCCTTTGTTGTAACTGAGTTTTGTATTTTTCTTGTTAGCCACCATCGTACCTGTGTATTATCTGTTCTAACAATAAACTTGTTATATACGATATATGGTTCAAATGCATTTAAACATTTATATAGAGAACATTATTCTTTTCTATTTATTTCCCATTTTATTTTTGTTTCGTTAAACGTTCCTGAATAATATCTACAGTGATGTTCTAATTTTTCTTATTCATATCTAAATTTGTGTACTCCTCCATAACTATATTCACTTGCATCAGCTTCTACTATAAATGTAAATTTTTTATTTTCATCTGGAAATTATAATTTTGGTAATTCTTTACAAAGTAATTTTATTTTCTGTATCTGTTTTTTGTCTTCTTCATTATAGCTATATTCTACATCCTTTTTAAATTTTATCTGTAATGGTTTTAAGTTTTCTGTTAATTTTGGAATATATTCTCTTACTTGGTTTACTAATCCTAAAAATGATTGTAATTTCTTTTTTGTATCTAATTCTTCTTCTGAATTTATTATTTTTTGGACTATATGTTGTTGCATTTTTACTCCACTTTTATCTATTTGTATTCTTAAAAATTCTAGCTGATTTTTCATTATTTCTGCTTTCTTTTCACTTAAACTTATTCCCAATTTTTCTATTATATCTGTAAATTGATCTAATAATTTTAAATGTTCTTCTTTAGTTTTTGTATATAATAGTATATCATCTATGTATACTATACAATTGGGCAATTGTTCAAAATAGCTATCTATAAAATGTTGATATCTACCTGGTGCATTTTTATATCCAAATGGTAGTACATTTCATTCATAAAATCCTTGTGGTACCGTAAATGCGGTTAATTTCTTAGATTCTTCTTCTAACTTTCAATGATAAAATCCTGATTTACAATCAAATTTACTAAAGTAATTATATCCTTGTATTTGTCTTATTTTTAATATCTTATTTGGTATTGAGTAATTATATGTCATAGTTTTTGCATTTAAATTTCTATAATCAATAATCATTCTACTTTTTCCTCTTTTTTGTTCACTACGTTTATTTACTATAAATGCGGGACTATTGTGTTTACTATTACTTTTTTTGTATATATTATTTTTCTAATAATTCATCTATATGCATTTTAAATCGTCAAAATTATATGTTAATGGTTTTTGAGTTATTATGCTATTTTTATCTATTAATTCAATTTTTATTTTAGTTTTATGTTTTTCCCATCCTTTTAATGGATCTTCACTATATAATTGTTCTAATTTTTTCTTAATTATTTCTATCTTATTTATTGAAAATATAGTTATTTCCTTTTTATTTATTGAAAATACGACCAGTTCTATAGTATCTTTAGTATTTTTTATATTTTCTAATTTTTGTGTAATTTTTCCACTTCCTTCTGTCCAATCAGTTTTCTTTCTTATTTTATTAATAACTCTTTTTGCTCTTACTTTCTGTTTACATGGTATTGTAAACCACCAATCCGTTCTAGTTATTATATGTGGGTATAATTTATCTAAAAACGGCATTCCTAAAAGTATATCTTTTGATGTTAGCTCATAATTATAGATTTCTTCTATTGTTAATATTTTATCCCATACTGGTGTTTTTACATTCTTAGCTTTATAAGTAATTAAACTTCCTTCGTTATTAAATCCTTTAACTATTATTGGTGTTTTTAATTTATCCCATTTACTTTCTAGTAAACAATTATATCTACATAAATTAACTTCTGCTCCTGTATCTAAGAGTATTAAATATTCTTTTTCATTTACTGTTCCTGTTATGTAATATTGGTTTAAATTAACAATTGAACTTGTTTCATAACTTGTTCTTTTTGATGAACTTGATTATTCTGGTTTTGCATATGTTATTCTTTTTGTTGTACTTATTCTATCATTTATTATTTTTAAATTTTCTTCTATATCCATGTTTGTATAACTATAATCATTTTTATCAATTGTATTTACAAATTGTTCGAAAGGACTTTCTATTTGTATTTTGTTAATTTTATTTTTTCCCGTTATTTTATGTTTTGTTGTTAATACATATAGATTTTTACATCTTGCTGTAAATATTTTACTTCTTGGAGTTAGTTCTATTCCTGATATTTTTCAATATAATACTAATGATTTATCTATGTTTTTATGTGTTATTGCTATTGAATAATTCGCACTTATTATAAATTTAAATTTTTGGTATATTAAATTTTCTTTTATGGCAGTTATTATACTTTTTTCTATAGGTTTTATAATTTTATCATCTACTAAATATAATTCTATTGATGTATCTATTCCTTCTCTAAAACATGTTTTTATTAATATCTCTGTACCTCCAAGGTGTACATATTTTATTGGGTCTCTACTTTTTATATTGTTTATTTCTTTATTAATTATTCTTTTTGTTACTAGTGGTATACTAGTTTTATCTTTTGCATATCTACAGTCTATTACATGTTCTTTTTGGCTTACTACGTAATATTCTTCTTTTCTTCTACTAAATATGTTTTTTATTGTTGGTATTTTAAATATTTTTTCTACACTTAAATCTAATTCTTTTTCTTTTATTTCATCAAATATATGATTATCAAATATTATTTTTGTTATATTGTAGTCTTTCTATTCTTATTTTTAATTCTTTACGTTTTTCAGATATTATTTTCTTTAACTCTTTATATTTTGGTAATATTTGTACATTATTCATCTTTATATCAAATAAATCCAAATATATATACTACTTCCGTAACTTTAAACAACATAGGCTCTGATACCAATTGTAGGGGGTGCGGATTTAGGCGCGGTAACTTTACTAGATAATAAATAGTTATTAGAGATGAATTGAATCATCAAATCCAAAATATAAGAAGAAATATTAGAAGTAAAAGAAGCTACCTAAATTAACAACCAAATTGAAAAAATATATAAATTAAATTAAGTGCAATTTTTTTTTATCCAAGTAGAAAGGTATACGTGAGAGAAAAATGGAGGACTATACCCTTTTACCTAGACAAAATAAAACACATTCATGCAAAATTTTAAATGGTTTTTCTTTCCATGTTTGCCTTCCCTTTATTCCCTCTCCCCCCCCCCCCCACTCCCCGTTATTTTCCTTCTTTTTTCTACTTTCTGTGCTTTCTTTATTTTATTTATTTTTCTTTACATAATTTCTCTATTGTGGTAATATTATTAGAATTTTAGATGAGAAGGATAATCCAATATTTTTATATTTTATTATTTTATTTTTAAAGTCAAATCTTTACAAAATTATTGAATACATTCTTATTACGTACTTAAAACTTTTAAAAAACTGGCACTTCTTAAATTTTTCTTATTCTAACAATTTAATATTTATTTCTAGATTTTTTAAATCTTCTTAAAATCAAATTTAGTTGATTTAGAATTCTTAAAATAATGATAAAAGTATTAGTTGTCATTAATTTTTATTGGGTTTTTCCCCTGATTTTCTGACCAAAATTAAGTTTTACTTTTTCTTGAAAGGAAAATAAGAGTAACCCTATTTACTTTAACTTTTTCTGAAAAGAAAATATAAAACTTATTCATATTTGGCTAACCTCTTTCTTGGAGGAAAGGTTTTGAAACCCTATAAATAGAAGACTCTCTTCTCATATCATAACACAATAGCATCCACAATGTAGTCCTTAAAAGAGTCTTGTTTAGGGGAGACTTCCCCATTGTTTTCATGTTTTTTAATAATATTAGTTTTTAATATGTAGGCCAATTGGCCAAACTATATTCAATAATATATTTTTATTTGTCATCTGAATTATCACCGTCTTGGTTTGCAAACTTTAATCTTCCGCATGACGCCCTCTCGATTTCGAACCCAGCAAGTGGTATCAAAGCCTGCGGTTCAAAAATCCAATGGTTTGGTAAAACGAGGTTGATGACAGTCCAAGAAAGTTCAAATCAATTTGCAATAAATTTGATGATAATGAGGATTTTTGTCCAACTACATGTGGAGAACAAGTTTCAATCATATTTTCAACATTCCTGTTGCTGCATCTTTAAAAATAAAAACAAAATATTAATTTTTAACCCATTTTTAACCATAATATTTTAAACCTTATTTTTAACCATGAAAAGCAGCAGTGATGAAGATTTTGTGAACAACAAAGATAAAAAATATAAAGAAGGCGGATCAGGTGAAGAAAATCAAGCCAAAAAGGGAAGATTTGTTGGGTTTTAGCCCTGATTTGTTTACCAAAATTAATTTTTACTTTTTTTTGAAAGGAAAATAAGAGTAACCATATTTACTTTTACTTTTTATGAAAAGAAAATATAAAACTTTTCCATATTTGGATAACCTTTTTCTTGGAGGAAAAGTTTTGGAACCCTATAAATAGAAGACCCTCTTCTCATATCATAACACAGTAGCATCCACAATGTAGTCCTTAAAAGAGTCTTGTTTAGGGGAGACTTCCCCATTGTTTTTATGTTTTTTAATAATATTAGTTTTTAATATGTAGGCCAATTGGCCAAACTATATTCAATAATTTATTTTTAGTATATTTTTATTTGTCATCTGAATTATCACCGTCTTGATTTGCAAACTTTAAGCTTCCGCATGACGCCCTTTCGATTTCGAACCCAGCAATTTTGATGACTTCTAATAAGGAAAGGTTTTATCATAAATATATTTAATTAATTTTCAACTCCTAAATATTGGGAAAAAATAGTGAAATTTTTATGACTTCTAATAAGGAAAGGTTTTATCATAAATATATTTAATTAATTTTTAATTCTTAAATATTGAGAAAAAATAATGAAAAGACTATTTTGTCTAAAACAAAATTTTTTAATGAAGGGAAAAAAGTTCAAACAACATTTTTAAGGCCCTTCACACTTTTAATATACTACCTTCGTCCCATTTTATGTGTCACCATTTGACTGGGCACGGAGTTTAAGAAATAAGTGATGACTGGGTAAAGTTTACAAAATTGTCCCTCATAAAGTTATTTTAATGTTTACTTTTTAGTTGTATTTTTTTAATAAGTGGGACCCGCTAAGGATAAAATGGAAATGATGTCATTAAATAGCTACCAAATAAGGAAAGATGACATTCTTTTTGGGATAGACCAAAAAAAAATGGCGTCACATAAAATTGGACGAATGAAGTATTATAGATTATAGATATAGATATAGATTTATATATATATATATATGTGTGTGTGTGTGTGTATGTATATATACATATATATAGAGAACTTATGCCGATATTTTCCCTTATCTTATTGTTGGATTACTGGATTCCATTCTTTCGATTAGCAAGGAGGTTCACTTAGAGCTTTTCCGGGAATCAAAGTATAAAGAGGGTAAACTCCGAAAAAGAAAGCAGGTATAAAAGACTCGGATGGATGAGGGGATCTACTTTCATTACCTAGAAAATGTTAGGAGGTGCGCTATCGTCCTGCCCCACTTATGATCTTGCCTTGGATCTTTCAGTTAGTGGACTGGTCTATTGTTGTAGTATGTTGCTTACCAGTTATGCCAAAGAGAAGAATATATATATGTGTGTGTATGTGTGTGTGTGTGTGTTTGTGTGTGTATGTGATTGTAAAAATATTTTGAGAGCAAATTGTGGAAGTAATTAAATATTCTAATCATGATTATGATTTTGTTTGAACTAATTACATCTCAATCATTAATTTTAAACTATGACATGTGGCCCAATCTAAGTAAGAATTTGGGTAAAATAAAGTGAAGAGAAATAGAATGAAGTCGGATCCCAATTTTACTTTGCAAAGTAGCTAAGAAACCGGCTAAGAAATGGTAACTATTTTAAATATTAATTACGCTTATTAATTATGACTTGGTATTTTTTACCATACTTAATTTTTCCTTCATTAACTGTACTCATGGTCACTGAACTTCACATGCTTTGCCAAAAATTATCTCAAAAAATTACAACTCACTAAAAAATTAAATTTTCGGTACCCAAAAATGACTCTCTACCTTGCTCGGGTAGCTGAAATGATGATTAGCTGCGGGATAAGACTAATCCCTGGGGGGCCGTTTGGTGTGGGAATGAGATATATAATGTTAATTGAAACTAGGATTTAAAAAGAGAAATACCAGTTTCTCTCAAATTTTCCCCTTTCTTCTCCCATTTTCTTCTCGGAGTCATGACGACTAACCAAACCCCCGATCTGACCCCCCCCAGAACCCTTCTATTTTCCAGACAGCCACATGTCCATTAACCTCCCATACAAGACCTCCTTTAGCGATGTAGTCAAAGATAAACTCACTGACCAAGTAATTTCAAATTCAGAAAATATGCAACCCCTCTTCCAAAATTCAGTACCAATCACTATTGGTGAAGGAGCTATATAACTTTCAAAAGAAGAGAAATCCCATTTGTATACCCCATGGAAGTTTTTTGTCATTATTCGATTAGTGGGTTGAAAATTAAATCACCTCTATCTGAAAAAGAAGCTAATAGATCTGTGAAAATTAAAAGAGATATTTGCTCTCATTGATTTGGGATCTGACTTTTACACTGTCAAACTCTCAGATTAGGAATCGCAGAGGAAGATCTTATAGGAGGGTCCATGGTTTGTAGCTGGATCATATCTATCTACTCGGATGTGGGAACCAAATTTTGTACCCAAAGTAAATTCCATTGAATTCACTGCAATTTGGGTAGGATTACCCCAACTCCTAACTAAGTACTATGACGGTGGAATCCTGGAGAAGGTTGAACATCAAATTGGTAAACTTTTGAAGGTAGACGCCTGCACATCGTCAACTCTTCAAGGCAGATACACACGCATCTGTGTGCAGGTTATGATGGAATTAACGCTGTTAACTGAGGTGGTCATTCGATCTCATAGGCAGTAAATTATGTATAAAGGTGAAGTTTTTTTATGTGAAACCTGTGGTAGATTAGGACATCATCGTTCAATTGCCCTAATGTCACCGAGAACCCCTCCAAAAACCCTCCCTCAGAGAAGGACATTGCAGAGGTCCATGCTAAACCAAAATGCTAAGCCAAAGACAATGGTTGAAAATGGTAATTTTCAACAGAAAAGGTAAAGGGAAAAGCAAACCTCTCCTGCCTCCCCAATCCCCGGCCTAAATTATCAAGGTAAAATTGTTTGATGTTGGTTCAGGTAAGTTTCTTGAAACTAGAAATTTTCAATATTCGAAGTCTCTGACTTCAGACGATACTTAGATCGCCGATAAGGGCAAAGGAAAAGCTTTCATGGACTCCACCCCGATTGGGCTGGGTCAACATAGTGGATCATAGCATGCAACTACAAATTTAGGCCAGAACTCTAGGAAAAATAATAAGAGGCCGATTTCTCATGGTTCCAAGGGACCTACTATGTCCTTGACATAAACTATTTAGGACACCTCTAGCAACCCACTCTACCCAAATCGCATCTTAGCCCACTCTAAATGTTGACTTAGAAAAGACTCTTCCAGCTGCTCAGCTGGAAAGTTGTCTTAATCATTTCTCCTCTCCTTCTCTTTGGTAGCCAAATGTCAGGGCTTTTCTCAAAGAAATTACTGGCGCCCATCAATCAAAAAACTAAAACTATCATTTTCAATAGCATCTTCCCTAGAAATGACAACTCTGGTAATGATGGAGCATATATGGAGAGCCAAGTCATTTTATCAACTCCTAACCCTCATATATCTCTCCTAAGTCATTCTTGTTTTTCTAATAATTATTCCAGCCTGCATCTCTCTCTTAATGGCATCCCCAAGTCAGAATCCCTCTTCTCCAATGGTATTCACCACCAAACCACTAGAACCCAATCACTACCCAAGCTCATGGTTGGAAATTTACCTGTCCCAATAAGTAGTTCCACCCAAGTTGCAATGGGAAAGAAAATCCATAACTCTACTAATCCAGGATCTGAAATACTTAGCTCAACTTGTTCGGGAGGGTCTAAATTAGGGCCTAGCAAACTACACCCAGAATGTATACATGACTACAATGATGGGGATAGCCATCTAGAACCTGGGAAGTAATCTAATGCTAGTGTTACTCTCAGTTGAGTTAAACAAAATGTGTCAGAGTCTCCCCTTCGTCCCTCCTAAAATGCCTCACCTTCTGGAAGAGGGACCAACTTTTGTGAGAAATTATGGGGTCCTCCCCCCTTAGCCTCATCCCTAGGGTCCCTCAGAATTTTTTCTCCTTCTTTTATCAGTGGAGATGAAGGAGAGATAAAAGACAATGGAAGTTCTACGGGAGAACAACCGGGAGATGAAAAATATCCTTGCATCTCTAAAGGTACCTCAGGCAGAGGTTCTCACTCTCGTAAATCCCTTTTCTCATCTTTTCGAGGATCTTATTAGAAAACTACTCCTAATCCTTCTACCTCAGGAACTCAACAAGTTCAACCTAGAGTTCAAGATTCCAGGAATAAAAATTTTTTACTCATCCAAAATGACCCCTGTATCAAAGAAAATGAAGGAACCAATGCCAGACCTCCCACATGTCTTTGGATAAGGGGAATGGACCACTAGAAGAACCTCACCCCTTGAACTCTCAATCAATGATGAACACAATCATATGGAATGTTAGGGGTGCAAATAATGCAGAGTTTAGAAGACACTGCCAGGCCATGGTTAATATTTATAAGACTACTCTTCTAGCTCTCCTGAGACTAGAATGGCTGACCATAAGGCCATCACTAAAACTCTAGGCTTCACTAATCAAATCCAATTCCCATCTTCTGGTTCTTCATGTGGGATTGTAATCATGTGGGATAATGCTTCCTTGAATATCCAAGACATTGTTGTCTTTTCTCAGGGCATCCATGTAGCTGTTAAAGTAAGTAACCCTTCATCCTCTTAGTTTTTTAATGTTATTTATGCTAGTACCACCTTCGACAATAGATAGTCCTTCTAGGCTAATTTGTCGGACTTTGCTAATTCCATTAAATCCCCTAATAATGGGCCTTGTCTAATTGGAGGGGATTTCAATGAAGTCCTAAGGGCCTAAGAGAAATTTGGTGGGAACTGTATTAATAGCACCAGAACAAATGCCTTCTGGGATTGCATTAACTCTTGTAGTTTCATTGATCTAGGTTTTAGAGGTAGCAAGTTTACCTGGACCAATAAGAGGTATAGAAATAAGAAATCTCTTATCCTGGAGAGGCTTGACATATTCCTTGCTAATGAGGCCTGGATTCATCTCATTCAGGAGGCTTTTGTCACTCACTTTCCTAGAACTTGTTCTGATCTCTGCTCCCTCCTCTTAAATATCCACAAACCTCCTCCTAAATTAAATAAACCTTTCAGGGTAGAATCTATATGGTGTTCCTATTCACCCAAGTAGTTAAATATTTTTTTGACCCAAACTCCCCCCTTATTGATGCTATCCCCTTCTTTGAGATCAATGTCAAGGATTGGAACAAAAATATCTTTGGTAATATTTTTCAAAAGAAAAAGAAAATCCTTGCTAGGTTAGCTGGTATTCAAAATTCCCCCATATACCCCCATAATACCATCCTCCATGATCTGGAAGAGACCCATTCAAAGAACTTTAATCAAATCCTGAAATAGAAACAAAAACATGAATTTTGGAAGCTTAAATCCAAAATATCCTAACTCTCTGGGGGGATGCCAATACTAGGTTTTTTCACATTAATACTCTTAATAAGATGAGAAGAAACAAAATCTGAGTTCTTAAGGAGGATAATGACACCTGGTTGTTCTCACTTGATTCCATAAAATCCCATATTCTCTCATTTTACTCCTCCCTCTTCACTACTGATAAATCCTACTCCTTCCTCCAATGTCAATCCAATCCTTCCTCTAGGGGCTCCATCAACTTGGATGATCACCAAATATTTGACCGTTCTTCTTCTCCTGGGGAGATTAAGAGAACCTTGTTCTTCTTTAAGCCTAATAAAGCTCTAGTCCAAGCCACTGTTTTGCCCTTTTTTCAATTTTGAAGGGTCGGAAAATATTAATTTCGACCTTTTAAACTATTTCAAAACTTTAAAAAAAAATTGAAACAATCTAAGAAATTACAGAGTCGCCACTTAATTTATTTGAAAAGAAATTAAGAAAATTTTAAAATAAAATCCTAAGTCTCAAAACAGAAGAAAATCCTGGGTAAGAGGTTCCTATTGATATTTTAGGAAGGTTTTTGAGGCATCTAAAATGTCCGCCAACTTGCGGTTATCCGGACTATTTGAAACCACTTTAACTAACATCGGAAAAAAAGAAGTTGGTTTTTCAAAAGAAAGTGATTAAGAAAATATTTTTTGAGGTTTATGAAAAATCAAATTTTTAACAACTTAGTAGGGAATTTAACTAGGCCTAAGAACAGTAATAACAACTAGCACGTAAAAGGGAAAGGGAGAAACTAAAAGACTTAGGACATTAGGCCCAAATCAATAAACCTATCCTAAGCTAATTTGAGTTTTCGACCCATCATCACCTGTCCTAATCTAAATATTGGGCTTTCGACCCACAACCTGCTTCACTTGTATTAATTTACAACTTTGGCTTCGAGGCCCAAATGAATAAACAAATAGATAAATAAGTAAATCGATAAAGAATAAGAGAATAATAAAAATCAAGACTTTTGAAGTCTCTTAGAGACCTCATCAACGGGTTTTGACCCATTTTCCTGCTTCTTCCATCTTCTTGCACCCACACGCTATCTAGTCGACTTTGGTCTTAAATTTTGGACTTGACTCGAAAAGGTTGGCCTCATTGGCCCATTATGAAATGCAAGAAGAGAGAAGTCCATTTGAACTCGAGATATTCTTTGCATGTAAAGAAAAGATAAATAAATTAATATATGTTCAAGGCATAAAAGTGTCATATTTCGAAGCAAAAGAAAATATCAAGAACCAATATTTGAATGACAATGATAAGCACACTTGCACACGTATAACAAGAATGAGAGTCAACAGATAAAATACAAAGCAAAGACACCCACTTACATGCCTCATGATTTATGTTCATATTGAGAATGAATAAAGGTAAAAGGAAGGTCATATTCAATAAATTAATGCGAGAACAAATAACGTAAGCTTACAAAAATAAAGGGATGAGGCAATAAGAAAAATATCCACGACTTCTAAAATTGAACAAACATAGACACTAATCCATATAACAAAAGAAAATAAAGGCTAACTTTTCAAGAACGGAAATCTTTAAACTCTAACTAAGGTGACATTAACAATGACTCATACATCGAAATCATGGCCAACTTTAGGAAAAATATGTAACGACTTATGATTTATCTTTCTAAGACATCGTTGATTCTCTTTTGGTATTATGAATCAAATAGAGATATGAATCAAATCTTTACACACATAAAGAGCACATATAACTACCCGAAGTAAGAAAATTAGAATAAAAGTTTAGCATCTCTAAAAGTGAAATATGGTTCAACAATCATACTATGCATGACTCGAAAATATCTAAATAATTCTATTTAGCCACAAAAGTCCGAACTTTCTCATCATTTTGACAAGACACCATGCGAACAAAAGAGAATAAACATCTTGGATGGAAAATAAAGCTAGCACTTCATCTCTTAAATGAGGATTTTGAAATCCATTAAAATAATTTGCAAGTAAATGACAAATCCTTGACTTAATCATTTACTATTTTATTAAGGCGAAACAAATAATAGTAACTATTTTTTCAACATAAAAGAAACAACTTTACATGTTAAAAACAAACATATCCACCTATAATGAATTTAAAAAAGGCATGAACACATTTTTTAAGCAAAGATTGAAACTTTATCCATAATAATCAAAGAATAAAGCCAAAAAAACACGTTCAATGATTGCTAGCTCATTTTTATATCATGAACATGAAAATAACCACAATATCGATACCATAACGTCCTATGGCCTTCAAGGCTGTCTACAACAAACAATCCCAACAAACACAATTACAACTATAAACTACGAAGAAAAAAGAGATAAAGAAGAAAAGGATAATAAAACTAAAAAGGAAAATGTGTGTTTACCTTTTTGGGGGCAGCAAAACGGGACTTCAAGCTTTCTTCGGAGTCTTGATCACCACTGAAAAGAAATCTTTAGAGAACCCCGATTAGACTACCGCTTGAAAATTTCTACTAAAGAAAAGAAATTTAACTATTTGCTCAAAAGTTTTTCCCACTCGATGAGACTTCTTCCCCTTTTCTACCAAAATAGTGGTAGTATTTATAGGAAAGGATGGGGATCCAATTCTATTAATCCACCAATGTGGGAGAAAGTATTTAGGGGTGTTTTTGGAATTTTAAAAATTGAAGATAAGATGAGGTAGAAAATAAAGTGGGGGGGATTGTACAATGTAGTACAATTTTTGAATTTCAAAACTGAAAAAAGGACAAGATTGAGAGGGGAATTTACAATGTAGTACATATTTGAATTTCAAAATTTGAATTTAGAAAAAGGACAAGGTTGAGAGAGAATTGTACAATGTAGTACAATTTTTAAATTTCAAAATTTTAAAAAGGACAAGGTTGGGGGGGGGGGGGATTGTACAATGTAGTATAATTTTTTCATTTTCAAATTTTGAATTTGAAAAAAGAACAAGGTGGAGGGGGAACTGTACAATGTAGTACAATTTTTGAATTTTAAAATTGAAAAAAGGACAGGGTTGAGGGGGGAAATTGTACAATGTAGTACAATACAATTTTTGAATTTCAAAATTTGAATTTTAGGATTTGAATTTGATTTTGGTGGGAATTGGGTAGAAATTATGAGATTTTTAGGAATTTAGGGCTATTTAAAATATAACCCCAATTGGGATATAAAATTTAGCCAAATTTATTTAATTTTGACCAAATTGAAAATTAATTGACCGATTCCATTGCAATTATGACCAATTTAATTTCAATTATGACCAAATCTAATAGATTGACTAAATTAAATTAAAATTCAATACGAATTAAAACTTTCTTTAATCCTGAACTTCTTGATTAGATAAAATTAAATAAATATTTCTCCAAATAAATTATTTTTGAGAACAAATCATATTTAAATCAATATTTTACCCATTTGAATTAATTTTCAAGATAAGCTTTGATTAAAATTTGATATTCCATAAAATAGTTATTTAAGTAACAAAATTATATAATTTTGTATAATTAAATACGATGATATATAATCGCTATTTAAAATGGCAAAATTACTCAGATAAATACTTTGAAAAGTTTTTTATTCAGATAAAATAAATAGTATAATTTTATTTGAAAATCGAAGGAAATCGGGACTGAACTTAGTTGTGGAGGGCAAAAATTAGGTGTCAACAGCCACTATCAAGTTCTGTATAGATACTTTCAACTCTAGTCAAATGGACCCTAGAGTTAACTCCATCTACCTTTGCCTTATCCCTAAGTGCACAAATGTCTCTAACCTTAAAAACTTTAGACCTATAAGCCTTTGCACACTACAAAAAAAACTGTATTTAGCTACAGACCGATAACGTTGCTAATCAACATATATCCGTCGCTAAAACAATTTAGAGACGGATCAGCGATGGAATATGTGTCGTTGCTATATTGTGCGTTACTAACCATTTAGCAACGGAAAAAATAAAATTCGTGGCCAGATTTGCAACGTGATAGAGACGACATATATCCGTTGCCATATTGTAGCAACGAATATATTCGTTGTTATATTTATAAATATCGTTACTAATTTCATGTTGTATTTCGTCGTTTTGATTATTTCGTGACCAAATATTTCATTGCTAGTCCGTTGCTAAAAATTTTGTTATTTAGTCTCCAATTTTTGTGACAAAAAATTATTTTCCTCAATCCGTTGCAAATGTTTTTTCTTTGGCAATGATTATATTTGTCGCTAAATCTGTCGTCGTTACTTTTCTTCCAATACCCTTTTTATTTGTATTTTGAATATTAAAAGCATATTATAAAATTCTTAAAATACTGAACATTCATATTAAAAAAAGCCACATATATAGATAGCAAAATCTTTTTATAATATTCAACATTCATATAAAAGAACCCACATATATAGATAACAAAAATCTAAACATCCTCAATATCAAACATAGCAACATGTAAAAATATAAGTATGTCTAAAACATCCTCACTACCTACATCCATCAAGTATAATTTGTTGTTGCACAATTCTAAACGTTTCAACAAAATAGACCATAAAAAACTAATGCACTGATCGTCAAAAGTATTACAACTGATCAAGATCATTGCAATCATCATCTAAGGAATCAAGATCATCCAAAGTAGTAGCGTGAGGTGTCACAGCTGATCGTGAAGAAACAAACTTCTGTACCTCCTCAATGACAATAGAAATAAATTAATTTTTAAGTGCGGGAATCAATCGCTTCACAAACTCATCCAAATCCAAATCTGCAGCTGGTACCAATTCATGTGAAGATGAAGATGAAGTCTTTCCACAAGAAACACAAAGAGTTTGCCTGTAGTAGCCTTTGGCTTCAGCTCCAAGACCAAATACTCTTCGCTTCTTTTCTCCTCCGGTAGCTTGGTAATATGCTTCAATTTGATCAATAACAGATTCTGATAATGTTTTTTCTCGTAATATTTCTTCAAATATTTTCTGTAATACTGGAAGTGAAATTATAACGGATTGTATTTACAGATGATTAGATACCAAAAACTACTTTAAACTAAAAAATAAGAATTAAGTAAAATACTAAATTAAGATTTAGTCTTACATGGACGATTCGAAAACGTTCATCAACGAAAGATTTTCCATCATGACCATGTGTGTGAACATACAAATGTAACTCACTTGGTGTCGGATCTCGACCCATTTCAGCAGCCTGTAAAAAAAGTGTTGAGCATTGTACTACAACGAAACTTCTAGAACATTTCTTGTAATCCAGAAATGTTTCTAAAACCATAATTCAATTGGAACCTAGTTGGTTATCAGGTAAATATTATTAGTCGCGTGGTCAGAACTATGTTAGCCAATTTTATATTTCTTACTAAGCAATCACTGAAAAGAGATTGTCGCATTTCATTTTATCAAAACCACTGAGAACATATGTTAATGAACCTTTGGAAATTTCCAGTGTCAGATTCCAGTGTCAAGGTTATCTGAGATGAACACCAATTACATAAAACAGACAAGTAATTTCCTGTAAAAATTTATTTGTAAAAGTGTACTACTAAAAGTATATAAGGTCTTGATTCTACCCAATACATCTCGAAGAACAAGTAAATATATGAATCCTCAGTAATACACCACTCTACGACATATAATCATAGTTTACACCGCAGAATTTCAGGTTACAAGACAACAACAAAACACAACATACAAAATACTACACGGAGACAGAAACAGTAAAGAGTGATCACATTTTTTGGACTATTTTAAAGTAAAAAAGTAGAATACGTACAATAACCACAAAGTCATAAGAAGCAATAGACAGGAAGCAGGAACTACAATATAGTCACTGAAGGTTAGAACAATGCAACAATACAACATAGTAGTCTCTTAAAAAAAACAATACAATATAGTCCCCCCCCTAATCGCAATTAACCATTCATGCACTTGGTTTCCAACAAGAAACCACCAATAACCCCAAAATAAATAGACGTACACATACACAGATTCACATACATATTAACACACGCAAATAAAAATTTAGAACCAAAATTATATTTATCTGCAGAAACGCAACAACAACATAACCTTGAACTATGTTTAGACAGTCTCACAACAAATTATAGTTTAATACTTGAAATATATACTTACAAGTCTCTTTCGGTACTCTCCAATTGAGATAGATCCTCCCGTGTGAGTTCCAGCAACGACTTCTTTGCCGCCACGACGATTCTGCGCATTTATTTTTGACTTTTCAATACACTTTGGATCTACCTAAAGTCTCTGCCAGCTTTCCCAGACATCTTCAGGTATAAAATCTTGCCTAATCCCTTTCTCTTTGATTTTAGCAATGAAATTTCTATACATAGTTGTTACCTTAATCTACCACTGTTTCTTTAATGCAGCATCACTAATGGAAGAATCCCAATGGAAGTGTTTCTGAAATAAATTTCCAAAATAACACATTAATCGAATATTTATAAAAGTGAATACACTTTAAAAACTCAATTATGATGAAGATGTATACCTTGAATTCCCCAAAATAGCCATTTTTTATATCACATGAGACACCTTTCCAATTGACTCTATTGTGATCCAGTTCACTTTTGAAAGACTTGTGTATGCTATTGGAGCATGCTTTAGAAGGTTGCAATCTGTATTAATGTGACGACATTATTTAGAGGTCTATTATGAATAAAAATAATATATAATAATAATAGATAAAAAATAGACTAACCCTGAAGAAGTTATAGTAACAAGGGTCCGCACATGGCTCCTACTGGAATTACCTTCTCCATTTGTGTTGCTACGAGATACGTCCTCACCTACTTGGTTGGTTTGTGAAGACATACCTACAACTGTTGGATTGCTCTGATTTGGAGTAGTAGGAGACGTACTGCCATGATTAGAAGTTAGAGCACCTACGCCACCGGCTATTTGAGACGCAACTGTAAGAGTGGGAATAGTAGGCATGTTTGCAGTAAGAATAGGAATATTACTCCTAGCTGCTGACTTGCCCATACGCCATATGCTTCCTCGACCTGTACCTCTACCTTGATTCATATCTATTAAAAAAAATTATACTTGTTAAAGTGGAAATAAGATGCAAATTTTGCACAAGAAGTCACAACAACATACAACATTATAATTTTGAATTTCTATCCAAAAAAATACCTAACAACAACACACCTCACTGTTATTCTGGAATCCCATGTAATACTAGAATACTCACAACAAGAACCAACAACATATCAAGAACCAGCAACATAATAAGAACCACCAACAGAACCACCAAAATGCTACAAAATACTCCCATTGTAATTCTTCCCACAAGAACTCCTCTCAAATTAAGAACCAACAACAGAACAAAAACCACCAACAGATCAAAAACAACCAACAGAATCACCAAAATACTCACAACAAGAGCCACCAACAGATCAAGAACTACCAACAAAACCACCAAAATGCTACAAAATACTTCCATTGTAATTTTGTCCCCAAGAACTCTCAAATCAAGAACCAACAACATATCATCAACTAGAAAAAAATAAAATATATATATATACACAGAAAGCAAACCACGAGTTGATTGTATTCATCCATTTTCAAGGATAAAGTCAATTGGTTAAGACCCACACCTATTTGATTCCTTAGAGTAGATGTACCTTCAGCTGTTATGTTGATCTGATTTGGCGCAGTGGGAGATAATTCAGGTGTTGTATGGTTGCTACCATCACCAAAAGTTTGAACCATTGATGTAATGTGAGGAATCAATGGTTGAACTTGATTTGTATCATTTTGACCACCTATGCCGTCAGCTTGAGGACTAACAATAGTAGGAGTGGGAACAATAGGTATGTTTGCAGTAACATCATTATTACTCCTAACTGCAGACTTGACTCCACGCCCTGTACTTTCACGACCTCTACCTCTAGCCATATCTATAAAAAATATTGTATTAGTTAAGTGGAAATAATATGCAAACTGAATAATACCAAGAGAACCAAACAACAATATGTAGATAAGGTATCAAAAAATGTAAAAGCACAGTTGTAGCCTAAAAACATGGATGAGAAATGAAAGAGTCAAAAATTGACAAGCAGAGCATAAAACCAGTTGAAGAAACAAATTTTGAGTAAACAAAGAGTAGAGACAAAGAAAATGATACTAGTTCGACAAAATGACTTCTCCTAAAATAAAATTAAGATACAATAGCATTTTTTTTATCAAGCACTAATCACTATCTGTGTCTTTTTCAAAATCTTCCTCTTCCTCTTCCTCAGTTTCCTTAGTTTCATACTCTTCTTCTGTAGCATCCTCTTGGATCTCATGATGCTCTTGAAATAAACCATCATCAATGAGTTCATCCATTTCAATTAAGCCACCATTTGGATCATGTAAGTGTATGCTTTCATCCGTGGCAACATTCATGTCTATTTCATAGACTTGAACTTCTTCAACTTGAAATGGAATATTTAGTTCTACAGCTGTCTCAATTTTGTCATCAGGTAATTCAACAACATTTCGAGGTTTGATCTTCAATACAGCTGCCCAATCATCCTTGTCCTTTTTCTTACTAGAATAAGACACATAACACACTTGGGTTGCTTGCATTGCCAGAATAAAAGGTTCATAATTTTTATACCGACGACGATGGTTAATATCAACCAATTTATACTGATTATGCTTTTTTAAAACCAACATCCATAGTTGGGTCAAACCATTCACATTTGAATAGTACAGTTCGCTTTAAAGGTACTTCACGGTATTCCACTTCTATAATCTCTTTTATCCGCCTATAGGAATCACCAAAATTTGGATCTGAAATACAAACTCCACTATTCCTTGTTGATCTTGCGCTACCATGAAAATCCGTATGAAACTTGTATCCATTAACAAAATACATCGAATGAGATGTAGCGCCTATCAATAGTCCACGAGCAAGACTACATAGGAATTCATTCTCAATATGATTGAACCGGACCTTTTTAGAATATCATAAAATTTAGTTCAATTTCAGAAGTCAATTTAAGTGCATAATTGTATAAAAGATATTAATTTTTGAAGCCTTACATATTGATTGAACCATATAGAGAAATTTGCTTCAAGGCTCTCATTTATTTGATTTTGAGAGACATTTGGAAATTCTTCTTGCAAACATTGCACAAACATACTTCATTTAAAGAAAAGAAAATTAATTTCAAGTCATGATAAATGAATATGATTATAAAATTAAGTTGATACAACTAACTTTGTTACGTCACATATGGCTCAACCTCATCATAATTTAGCAAAATATAAGTTTGGACAGCCTTGATTTCTTGAAGAGTTAGATTTCTCTTTTTTTTATTCTCCCCATAATCAACCGGGATAGGTGAATATTGATAAATTTCCTTCAATATCTTCCACAATACCACCATCATTATTTTGATCCACATTATGATTGCGTGTCATGACATGTGGTTAAAAATAATGAGAAAACAATAGTGTTGACTCTGTCATCAAGTAAGTTTCACATATAGAACCCTCAACACTTGCTTTATTTCCAATCATTCTTTTAAGACTTCCAAGATACCTAAATAGAAAAATGGATAAACTATCATCTTTGAAAAGTTAATAATAACATAATTGTCACAAGTTCAACTTGAATTTTTGCATTACCTTTCAAAAGGATACACCCATCGATATTGTACAGGTCCAACAATCTTTGCTTCATATGGAAGGTGCACAGACAGATGTTCCATTGAGTCAAAGAACCCAGGAGGAAATATACGTTCTAACTTGCACAAAATTTATGGAATATCTTCTTGTAATCTCTTCATGGCATCCACTCAGAGAGTAGTCGATGTAATATTTTTAAAGAATAAGCTCAATTATGTAAGTGTCTGCCATATATTACTTGGAAGTAGTTCACAAAAAGCAATAGGCATCAATCTTTGCATGAACACATGACAATCATGACTTTTCATGCCAAATAATCTCTTCGCAGTTGTGTCTAGACATCTACCCAAATTTGAAACATACCCATCTGGAAATTTTAAGCCTTTCACCCAATTGAACAAGATAGTGCTTGCTTCCTTGTCTATTGTATATACATCTTAGGATATTTTCCAGAAACATCCTTTGCCAACTGAGATCGATCACAGTACTTGACCATATCTAGACCAGTTTGTGGATTGTCTTTGGTTTTCTTATCAATATTGAGGACCGTATTGAATACATTATCAAAGAAGTTTTTCTCAATATGCATGACATCGAGGTTATGCGAATCATGTTAGAACTTCAATAAGGTAAATCCCAAAAGATGCTTCATTTTTTCCATCCACAAGAACTACATATTCATTGATTAACTTCTTCTGCATCTAACTCTGTTACTTTTCTTATCCCCAAATCACAAATTTGATTCAATATCTCTTCTCCGGTTCTGTAGGGTGGTGGTGATTTTTTGACAATTTGGTCTTTAAGAAAATTTTTACGTTCTCTCCTAAATGGATGATGTTGGTCTAGGAACAGTCTGTGACAGTCAAACCATGATGTTTTTCGACCATGTTGTAATCTAAAGGATTGTGTTTCCTCCATACAATAAGGACAAGCAAACTTACCTGCAGTACTCCATCCTGATAACATAGAATATGCTGCAAAGTCACTGATTGGCCACATCAAAGCTGCCCTCAATTGTAAATTTTATTTTTTGGAGATATCAAATGCTTCTACACCTGTCTCCCACAAAAAGGTTAATTCATTTATTAGAGGCTACAGATAAACATCAATTTTATATTTGGGATTGTTTGACCCAGGAACAATGACAGTTAAAAACATATAAGCCTCTTTCATGCACATCGCTGGAGGTAAATTGTATGGAGTGAAAATTACTGGCCATGAAGAATATTTTCTCTCTGTTTGACTGAATGGTTGGAAACCATCAGTACATAACCCTAACCTAACATTTCTTGGTTCATCTGCAAAAAAAGAATGACTTTCATTGAAGTTCTTCCAAGCTTCAGAGCCTGATAGATGGCGCATTACTCCATCCTCTTTTATATGTTCATGATGCCATGTCATGTCATCTGCTGTCGTATGGGATGCTTATAATCTCTTCAATCTAGGAATCAAAGGAAAATAATACATCCTTTTGTAAGGGACCAATTTCCTCTTACGAGAGCCAACTCGACGTTTATACCTCTCTTTGCCATAAAATTTACAAGAGGTAAGATGTTCATGGTCTTCCCAATACAACATACATCACGATTCACAATAATCAATCTTTTCAACCGGTAAATCGAAGTTACATACTAGCTTCTTAGTCTGACAATAACTATCAACTAGTAGGTTATCTTCCGGTAAAGCCTCTTTAAACAATTGCATCATTTGGTTAAAACCCTTTTGTAACATAGTATTTTCCAACTTAATAGTTAACATTCGAGATATTACTGCAAGTTGAGAGAGGGAAGAACTAAGATACAATTTTGCATCAGCAGAGTGCAACAATTCATAAAATTTTTGGTACTCTAAATTAGGCTCCTCCTCCATCCAAGTTTCATGTTCCTCCTCAATTAAAGGTTCATACGGATGAGATGTCCCGGATTCAATATTGTTGTAAGGTTGCCAACTCGAACCATGGTTAAAGTTGGGACCAGCAGCATCCAAAATTATTTGTCGATTTGGATTATCATATCCTATTTCAAGTTGAGCACCATTGATCAAATCATTACTGAAAGAAATATCACCGATCATATCTGTTTCCCTTGATGTTTCCAAACAAAATAGTCCTTAACAAATCCATCATGAAGAAGGTGATATCTAACAGTTTCAACATCCTCGTATTTAATGTTGCGATATTTTTTACATGGACATCTAATGTTGTTGCCACTCATGCAATTTTGTTGAGAACATGCAAACTGGATAAAGTTATTCACACCAGTAATGAATCTAGAGTTTATATCCCCTCGGCCTTCCAACCTATCATACATCCATCCACGCTCTAGATTATTCATATTCCTATTAATGTCGACATAAACAACATAGTTAGAGTTTTATATTTTAATACTTCATACA
This sequence comes from Capsicum pubescens, assembly GCA_030864215.1. Classification (NCBI taxonomy): domain Eukaryota; kingdom Viridiplantae; phylum Streptophyta; class Magnoliopsida; order Solanales; family Solanaceae; genus Capsicum; species Capsicum pubescens. The sequence goes on along the minus strand of CM061543.1, from coordinate 69,275,018 downwards.
TCCAGGATTATCACTAAAGAGAAGAAAAAATTAAATAGCTTAACAAACTAGAATATATCTTTCTATTTTTAAAAGGAAATAGAATATATCAGTCATTTTTTGCTAAATAAACAAGAAATCACAAACACAATATATCATTCATTGTCCTTCTTAATAAGGGTTAGCGAAAAAGTTTAATTACATACAAAATTAAACTTCTATCATTACAATCATAAGGCATGATGTAAAAGCCCCCGACAACAAGATTAAAACATCAAATTTCAACAAAATACATACCTAAAATCTGAACATCAAACAAAACCTAAAAATAAGTTGCAACTTTGTTGGAAAAAATAAACAAATAAAGTTTACAACTTTAACACAAAGTTACATCACAAAAGTTAAGAATAAATGAACTGATTGTATTTGAATGGTGAATCATTAAAAACAAAGCCTCAATTGTATGAAGGCTATTAAGGCATCAGAATGTTCATGGTTGCCCCTTTTTAAGTAATCGGTAAGTAAAAGAAAATAGAGACAGTTTCACGAATAATCAATAACACAAACGGCAACAGAGAAACATATGAAAAACTTATCGAAAATCATTTAAAAGGGAGAATGTTATAGTACCAGATAGCTGCTAGCTCACTTTCTGGCACTTGTTGGTATCCTTAGTGGATCTCTCTGAAAATTCAAAGAATAACATCACAATTAGATTAAGAAAAACAACAACATATACCAAGTGTGATCCCACAAATGGAATCTGCGGAATAATAATAATAATTTTGTTGTTTACACAAAATTAGATCAACAATAATAAAAAATGACTCAAACTTCTCTATGTTTTCTACTTTTTACAACATGCAATACACTAAGTACAACCTTACATAAACACTTTACATAAAAAAGAGAAAATTAAACCACACAAATGAAAAATTTGTTGAAGAAATCTGAGATTAATGAACCTGCAACAGAATATACAAAAAAAACCACAAATAGAAGTTAAGAGGAAAAATATTATTCCCATTTCGATTAAATAACCACTAACACAACTTTTTAACACAATAATCGAACAAAGCAAAGTGAAAGAGCTCAAAAAAACCACAAATAGAACTTATAAGAAAAAATTAAAAACCCTAACATAATCAGTGTACGCAAAAAGTTAAAATTCAACCACACTACCAGAAAATTTATTGAAGAAATTTCAGATTAATAAACATGCAACAGAAAATATCAAAAACCCCATAAACAGAAATTCTGAGAAAAAAATCCGGTTCCCATTTCGACTAAATAACCATTTATCAATCTTTTTAACACAATAATCGAAGAACCCTAAGTGAAAGAACTCAAAGAACTCAAAAAACTCTAAACCTATCATTTACAAGTGACTTCTAACATAGAAATTAAGAAATTAAAAGAGGGAAAACAACTAAAATTATGAGATACAGAATCTTACCTCTAATTTAGATTCGAAATTCACCGATTGACACCCTTTTCAATTGATATTGAGTGGTTCCTTTTTCTCAATTGAGAGAAAAGGGAGAGAAAGGAGAAATGAGACTGTTTTTTGGAGAGAGGCAGATGACACTATGTTTTGGGAACAAAGGAAAATAAAAGACTTAGCCCTAATATTTAGTTGGTCGGGTAAGAGATTCAGCAATGGATTTTAAATCCGTTGCTAGTTATTTATTAAAAATATACCTAATATATTTTTTAAAAATGGTAAAATACTTCCAGTGACAGTAATTTCGTTGCTATTTTCGTCTCCACAATGTCAAAAAAAATTCCCACCATTTATGTCGCTAATTTTGTTACCAAAATAAAGGCGCCAATATTTACCGTCAAAATATAGCAACCAATTTTATATTCTGTCGCTAATCCGTCACTAATTAGGGTATTAATTTTAATTTCATATTTTTAGCGATGAAATTTCTATTTTATTGCAATTCCGTCGTTAATTAGCGACGGAAATGTCCTTGTTGCTAGAAATTCGTTGCTAAATGCGGTTTTTTTTGTAGTGTGCAATACCCAGTATAAACTGTTTATCAAGATCATTGCTAGGAGGCTTATACCCCACCTAGCAATGATCATTGGGCAATGTCAAGCCAGTTTCTTCCCCAACAGAAGAACCTCTGATAATTCCATCATTGTTCAGGAAGTGATTTCCCACTTCCAAAAAATGAAAGGCAAGCAAGCAAGTATGGTTCTTAAGATAGATTTGGAAAAGGCCTTTGACAAGATAGAATGGTCCTTCATCAGACAGACTCTTCACTTTTTTAAGATTTTCCCTAAGTTAACCTCTCTCATTATGTTCAGTATATTCTACCTCCTCCATTTCCATTCTCATTAATGAGGAGTGAACTGATTTTTTCAACCCCACCAGGGTATCAGACAAGGGGATCCCATCTCTCCTTACCTCTTCATCATGTGCATGGAACTCCTTTCTAGGAGGATAGACCATGAAGCGAATGTCCTCAAATGGCATCCTATTTCCATCAGTTAGAGAGGCCCCCCTTTCTCACACATCTTTTTTGCTGATGACCTTACTCTTTTTATAAAAGCCACTGTAAAAAACTGTGTCAACATTGGAAACATCCTAACCTCCTCCACTTGCCATTCTGGACAAAAGATGAACTTGTTCAAATCCAAAGTAATCTTCTCTAGAAATTGTCCCCTTGGAAAAAAGACTCTTCTGTCAAGCCTTCTCCATATCTAAGTTTCTGAGTCTTTTGTCAAGTATCTTGGTTTCCCTATTCTCCATAAGAGACCTTGTAATAGAGATTATCAATTCATTAATGATAATCTCAATAACAAGTTAGCTGGTTGGAAAACAAAGTACTTGAATATAGAGGGTAGACTCGCTCTTGTTAAATCCTCCCTTAACAGTATTCCTACCCATACCATGCAGTACACCTCTCTTACCAGTAAAATTCTCTCCAGTATTGACAGAACCCAGAGAAACTTTATCTAGAGTTCCACTTTGGAGAAGAGGAAAATCCATCTTATTAACTGGGACACCATTACTCTTGATAAGAAAGAGGGTGGACTTGGGTTGAAAAAGGCAAGCCTTAGAAATGCCACCATGTTTACCAGCCTTGCTTGGAGGTACTACCATAACCCTTAAAGTCTTTGGGGTTAATGTGCTTAGTAGTAAATACTCAAATAAGCCCTCCCTCTATGATTCTTGTGTTTTCAGAATTTAGAAAAAAATATCTTGGGGGGTAACTACTGTAATAGGGCTACTCACTGGGGGGTCTATAAAGGGAACAAAATCAAATTTTGGCTTGATTGTTGGATTCCCCATATGGCATCCTTGAGGAACCAAATCCATGGACCTCTTACAACTTTCTAAGAAAAGCTTACCTTGAAGGATGTCTGGAAAGATGGAAATTTGGACTTCAATGCCCTTAACCCCCAATTGCCCCATGACATCATCATAAACATCAAAAGCTCTTTCACAAACAACCCAAGAATCCCCGAGACAAGCTTATCTGGGGTCAAAATGGCAATGACCTCTTCTTCTATAGAAGCACTTACAACCTTCTGTCATAGGCCCCGAAAGAGAATGCTAACCCACCCCAGAGACCCTTCCTTTGGATTAGGAAAGCAAATTGCCCTCCCAAAATTAAAACCTTCTTCTGGTTAGCTCAGCATAACTGCTTGCCTACATCCTACAACCTCTCCAGGTTGGGCCTCTCCATTTATCCAAATTGTTCTATCTGTAATCACCCCTATAAAGACATTGCTCACATATTTTTCCATTATTCTATAGTCAAGAATTTTTGGGACACCCTCTTCCTCAAAGGTACCAAAGTTAAAAACTTTTCCATAGAAAAGTTGTTTCCTACTAGCTGGTCCTCCACCTGGGCATTACTTAAGAATGCCATATTTGACCACATCATCAACTGGTATTCTATCCTCCTCTTCATCCTCAGGGGTATCTAAAAATCTAGAAATCAAAATATCTTCGAGGGGAAAAAAGAAAAACCTTCCTTTCCCCAGATTTATGCGAAAGCCGTACAATTCTCTCTTATAAATAACCCTGTGAAACCCCTCACTAATACCATCGACCTCCATATAAAATGGATCTCTCCTCTGGAAGGGAGGTACAAACTCAATACCAATGGGGCTTGTTTTAGAAATTTAGAAAAGAGAGATATAAGGGGGTTGTGCGAAACAACATTGCTGGTTGGGTAAGGGGCTTTGCGAAGGCCTTTTTTTGGACCTCCAACAACCACATAGAACTTCTGGCCCTTAGAGAAGGACTTCAAATGGTTGAGGACCACAATCTGATCTCTATTGATATAAACATTGATTCCATGGAAGTGATATCTATGATATCTTCTGGTAATCCTCTATATAATGCTATTATTGATGATTGCAGGTTAAAACTAAGAAGGCTAGGAAATTTGGGGTTGTTCCATTTGTATAGGAAACAAAATAAAGTGACGAATATTTTGGCTAAATAGGATGCTTCTGAGGATATCCAGTTAGAGACCATTTTTTTTATAGTTCCGCTGATGTGTGCCCATCAGGCTGCATAGGCAGACATTGCAGGAACTCATTTTCTTAGAACTGTTAATGCCTGTAACTATGGTACTTGTGGGACTCTACCTCATTTTGTATTTAATCCTGACTAACCTTAGTTGGGACAACAACTTTTAATTAATATATCCTCTTTTTCTACCTTAAAAAAGAGATATATAATGTTATACCATTGATTGGGACATCTCATAAGATTAGTAATCACATCATATATCTTAGATAACATATCTCATTATTTTAATCTCAAATAATAAGATAAATAATCTCGTGATTAATTAGTAAGTATTACCCCTAACCAAATGCATGATAAATAATTATACATTTTATTTCGAGATTATTATCTCTTATCTAATGGCCCCTAAAACTAAGAGCAAGGAGATGACAAAGAATAGGTCTCATATTTCAGTCCATGAAGAGTTTAAAAAACAAGCCCAACTTAAGATGTGTGTTTTTTCATAAAATATTTTTCCAATTCTGTCATGATCGATTAGTTATAATTTTAAAAAATATTTCTTCTAAGAGAATAAGTTCCTTGTAAATAAAGAAACTAACTTTTCTAGTAGAAGTAGGGAAGTACACAAGTTCCCACAAGTGACTTTTCATATTGATTATCTCCACTCAGCTCTCTAACACACCTCATAGCCCCCATCCGACTATCCCGACCCCTACCACCACTCGACCTCCACCCAACCTCCATAGTAATTTTTCTAAATTCTACTAGATGTGGCACGGGCCTAATATATATTATCTTTTATCTCAATTTATGTGACAGAATAAAATTTAGATAATGAATTATATTTTTAATATGTTTTAGATATTTTTAGAATTTAGATAATCAATTATATTTTTAATATATTTTTAGATATTTTAAGTTGTTAACTGTCATAATTTATAATAATTTTTATGTAATTTTCAAATAATATATGTTACTCTCTTGTTCAAATTTTTGTGGTCAATTATATTTTAAAAATAATTTAAGTTTTTAATTACTGTGATTTATAATAACTTTTTTACTATTCTAATTTAACTGACACTGATATAATTTTGAGAGTCAACTAAATATTTTATATCTTTTAAATTTATTAAGTTGTTAATTATTGTGATTTATAGTATTTTTTACGTATTTTTTGAAATATATAACAGATTAATTTTTTAATATATTTTAAGTTGTTAACTATTATAATTTATAATACTTTCTATGTAATTTTTAAATAATATATGTTACTCTCCATGTCCAAACTTTTGTGGCATTTATAGTCAATTATATTCTTAACTATTTCAAATTTAAGTGGAACTGATATAATTTTGAGAGTCAACCAAATATTTTATATATTTTAAATTTTTTAAGTTGTTAATTCTTGTGATTTATAGTTTTTTTACATGTTTTTTTTTAAATATATAACAAATGATTTTATTTTAGATATTTTAAGTTGTTAAAGTAATTTATAATACTTTTTATGTAATTTTTTAATAATATATGTTACTCTCATTGTCTGCTTTTGTGACATTGATAGTCAATTATATTTTAAAAATAATCTAAGTTTTTAATTACTGTGATTTATACTTTCTCTTCTATTCCAATTTAAGTGACATTGATATAATTTCAAGAAGTCAGCCAAATAGTTTATATATTTTAAATTTTGTAAGTTATTAATTATTCTGATTTACATAAATTCTTTTGTATTTTTTTAAAAATATATAACGGATTTAATAAATAAGAAAAATAAATTAAAATGGATGAAAGAAAATGAAGGCAAGGGAAAGGACCAATAAAGTTGTGCCAAAGCAGGCATGTTGACCATTAAATTTTTTAAATTATTAATTAATGTGATTTATACTTTTTTTATGTAATTTTTTGAAATATATAACATATTAATTTTTTTTAGATATTTTTATATAATTTTCAAATAATATATGTTACTTTCCTTGTCCAAACTTTTGCGGCATTGATAGTCAATTATATTGTTTAAATAATTTTATTTTTTTACTTATTATGATTTATAATACTTTTTCTTATTCCAATTTAAGTGGCACAATGCTTAGATGACCATAATAATTAATTAGAGTTGATATAGTAAAATCACGACTGAAGCAGCGAAATATACATGTCTTAAATGACTTATAATAACTAATTAGAAGTGATATAACAAAATTACTACAAAATGTACTTGTAGCAAAAAATGAAGTGGGTCTCATATAAGAAGTCAAGTTAATTTAACATTAAATATTATTATTTTTTAATACTTAGATGACTTATAATAATTTTTAATATTAATTTTTTAATACTTAGATGACTTATAATATTTAATTAGGAGTGATATAGTAAAATTACATTGAAGTAGCTGAAGCAGACATGTCAAAAATATCCATTTTACTTTTTTTATTAAATATTATTAATTTTTTAATACGTAAATAATTTATAATAATTAATTATGGTGATATAGTAAAATCATGGAGCAAGCAGCTAAAAGGTCGACAAGGAGGACGACCGAAAGCTGCTCACTCCCTCCTACAATATAAGAGAATACATACTACAAATTAAATTTTTCTCAAAATAATAGTTTCTACTTAGGTATTAAACACACAAGAAAATAAATAAGAAACTCATATTTTCCTACCGAACACATAAACTTAGTCCCAAGAGTAGGTATATGTAATAATAGTCACAAGTAGTCTATGCTAAGCACGGGCCCAACTCCCAAGGACTACATTTAGTATCACTCTATTAAATTTGGACATCAATCTTACAAGCAAACTTTTATTTTAAATTTTATCTTTTTTACTTTTATTGTTTGTTCTTTTTCAGATTTACCTTAAGTTTTTTGTTTTTATAAAATAATTCTATTTAAATTATTTAATGTTTAAATCATTTTTCGTGTTTTTTAAAAGGAAAAATATATTCAAATAACCAAATAGTATTTCAAAAACTATACAAAAGACAATTCCAACTCTAAATTTCAAATAAAATGAAAAAATATTTGTAATGGTATATAATAGGTAGTATATGGAATTTAAGCTATACTATTATGCGACTATCTTTTTTTTGAAATATTCATCATTTAGAACTATTTTAATTATATGACACAACTACTTATTTTGTAATATTTAATGATATCTGATTATATAATATCATTAAAAACAGTATTAATCTCCAATCTAAGGGTGTCAAAATGAACCTAAATTGAGTTGACCCGCCTAATCCGTCCAAAACTTACCGGGTGAATCTAAAAAATAGATTCAAATTGGGGTGCCTTTCAAATTTTAGCCCCAAATAAAAAAATTTCCTTAAAATAGTCTTTACCTATTAACTAATATTTTTTGGACAAAATTGCCCCTGGTCAATAGAGTAAATTACATAAATGATCCTTATAATTGATAACAATTTCATATTTATATCTTCCAACTTTTATTTTTTTATCTTTTTAATTTTACTTTGATTTTTATTTTTTATTTTCACTTTTTTTTAAAATTTTGTCAACCCTTACTTTTTTCCTCTCAACTTTTTTTTTCTTTTTTCTTTTATATTATTTTTATTTTTATTTTTTCTTTCCTCTGTTTTTTTTGTTCTTTTTAGTTTTTCTCAACCCTTACTTTTTTTCTTTACACCTTTCAACGTCTACTTTTATAAAAAAAAACTATTTTTGATTTTTTTCATTTTAAATTTTTCTCGGCCTTTATTTTTATTTAATCTTTCTTTTTTTTATCAACCTTTAATCTTTTCCTATTCTCTCTCAACTTCTACATTTTCTTTGATTTTTATTTTTATAATATTTTTCTTCTTTGTTCGCAATTTTTATTATTTTTGTTCTTTTCTGCGATTTCTTTCATTCAAGTTACATCTCATGAGCAAGCATTGACACTATCACATTATAAAGGCAAGACTTACGACTTTTGAATAATAAACTATGTTTCATGGGTAAGAGTTGACACTACTATATTGTAGAGGCAAAACTTATGGCTTTCAAACAACGAGTTATGTTTCATGGGCAAGAGTCGACACTACCACATTGTATTTTGATTTATGAGATGTTTTATAACTCTTACCTCAGAGGAAAGACTTAGCTCAGGAAATTTCAAACAATAAATTATACCCCACGGGAAAGAGTTGACTCTACCACGTTACGTTTTCATTTACGAGATGTTCTACAACTATTGTCTTAGAGGCAAGACTTAGCTCAAGGACTTTCAAACAACAAGTTATGTTTCATGGGTAAGAGTCGACACTAACACATTGTATTTTGATTTATGAGATGTTCTACAACTATTATCTTAGAGGTAAGACTTAGCTCAGGGACTTTCAAACAACAAATTATTCCCCACGGGCAAGAGTTGACTCTACCACGTTATGTTTTCATTTATGAGATGTTCTACAACTATTGTCTTAGAGGCAAGACTTAGATCAAGGACTTTCAAACAACAAATTATGCCCCACGGGTAGGGGTGTACATAGGTCGAGTTGGTTTGGTTTTTTATTGAAAAAAAAAACAAATCAATTATGTCGGTTTATTAAAACTATAAACCAAATCAAACCAACATAAAATCGATTTTTTCGATTTAGGTTTTGGTCGGTTCTTTCGATTTTTTTAATTTTTTTTATAATCTTTATTTTTTACAATTATATTGTGATTGAAGACTAGATCAAGTATGTTTTCACTCATGTGCTAATGAAAAACTACAATTATGAAAAATTGAGGAGCGAAAAGCTCTCTTGAAACTAAAAAGTAAGACGAAGAGTGAAAAGTTTTGGTTTAAAGTTTATATATTGAATTTTGAATCAATTTATTAGTAATTAATGGACAAATATTACAACTTAAAGGCCCAAATGTGTGTGTGATATATACACACACATCTACTTTCTAAATATTAAAAATTAATAAAACTAATTAAAACAGTATTTAAAAAGTAGATTATAATTAATATTTTATGTATAAAAAGTTACATTATAAATATGTATTATATATATGTGTGTGAATATATATGTACGTATCTATATACATATATATATATATATACATATATATATACATATATATATATATATGTATATATATATATTATGTCGGTTTGATTTGGGTTCGGTTTGACTTTTTTTTTGTTAACACCAAACCAAACCAAACCAAAAATCATTGGGTTTTTTCTCAAACGCCAAACCAACCAAACCAAACCATAAGTTGATTTTTTTTTCTCGGTTTGGTTTGGTTCGGTTCTTCGGTTTGGTTTTACTTGACGATTTGGTCTGTACACCCCTACCCACGGGAAAGAGTTGACTATAACACGTTATATTTTTATTTATGAGATGTTCTACAACTATTGCCTTAGAGGCAAGACTTAGCTCAAGGACTTTCAAACAAAAAATTATGGCCCACGGGAAAGAGTTGACTCTATCACATTATGTTTTCATTTATGAGATGTTCTACAACTCTTGCCTTAGAGGCAAAACTTGACTCAAGGACTTTCAAACTACAAATTATGCCCCACGGGCAAGAGTTGACTTTACCACGTTATGTTTTTATTTATGTGATGTTCTATAACTATTACCTTAGAGGCAGGACTTAATTAGCTCAAGGACTTTCAAACTATAAATTATGCCCCACGGGCAAGAGTTGACTCTACCACGTTATGTTTTCATTTATGAGATGTTCTACAACTATTGTCTTAGAGGCAAGACTTAGCTCAAGGACTTTCAAACTACAAATTATGCCCCACGGGCAAGAGTTAACACTACCACGTTATGTTTTCATTTATTAGATGTTCTACAACTCTTGTCTTAGAGGCAAGACTTAATTAGCTCAAGGACTTTCAAACCACAAATTATGCCCAACTGGCAAGAGTTGACTTTACCACGTTATGTTTTCATTTCTGAGATGTTCTACAACTATTGCCTTATAGGCAAGACTTAGCTCAAGAACTTTCAAACTATAAATTATGCCCCACGGGCAAGAGTTGACACTATCACGTTATGTCTTCATTTATGAGATGTTCTACAACTCTTGCCTTAGAGGCAAGACTTAGCTCAAAGACTTTCAAACTACAAATTATGTCCCACGGGCAAGAGTTGACACTACCACGTTATGTCTTCATTTACGAGATGTTCTACAACTCTTGCCTTAAAGGCAAGACTTAGCTCAAGGACTTTCAAATAATAAATTATGTCACACGGGCAAGAGTTGACACTACCACATTATGCCTTTATTTATGAGATATTCTACAACTCTCACCTTAGAGACATGACTTATCTCAAGAATTTTCAAAGAACTTCGTAACAACAATTCATGCCCTTAAATTTGTTTTGATGTCAAAAAATAGAAGATACATTTGCGGATTATCCAATTTTTTATAAATATAATAGAAGTTGAGAAAAAAAAAACGATCAAATAAAATAGAGAAATAAAAAAAAGATAGATAAAAAAAGGAAAGAAAAAAAAATAAAGATCGAGAAAAAAGCGAAGAATTAAAAAAATTGAGAAAAATAAAATTGAGAGGAAAAATAAAATAAAGTTTGAGAAAATGAGGGGAAAAAAGAGAACTGAAAAAAGAAAAAAATGATCAAACAAAATAGAGAAATAAAAAAAAAGAGTAAGAAAAAAAAGGCAAGAAAAAATAAAGATTAAGAAAAAAGCAAAGAATTAAAAAATTTGAGAAAATAAAAAATGAGAGGAAAAAATAAAAATAAAGTTTCAGAAAAATGAGGGAAAAAAAAGGAGAACTGATAAAAAACAAAAATAAAAGAAAAATAAAGGTTAAAGACAAATGAAGATAATGCTTGAGAAAAAAAGAAAAAAGAGAGAAAAATAAAGGTTGAGACAAATGAATTAAAACATGAAAATAAAATTAAAGGAAAAAATAAAAAGTGAAGTAATAAAAAATAGAATAATAAAATTAAAGGAAAAAGCGAAAATAATAAAAAATATAATAATAAAATTAAAGGAAAAAAAATAAAAAGTGAAAATAATAAAAATTAAATTTGAGAGACAAATAGGTATGAAAAGTTTAAAAAATATATTTGAGGTGTAGAAGGGCAAAATGATACTTTTACTATACTTAAAAAGTAAGGAAGGTTATTCTTCAAAGACATTTCTTATTGGGGTCAAATATCTAAAGTCACTCATATTTGGGTCTATGACATGCAATTTTCTGAAACTTTAATGGGTTGGGTTCAAGATAATTTGTTATTGGGTAAATCTCAGCCCGTTAAGTCCCAACTCATTTTCAAATTGTGTTCAAATAAACTCAATCAATCTCTACTTTAACCCATTTAATAGAAAATTATTTTCTTAATGAAAGTAGGAAAAAAAATGACAATATGTGCTCCTACTCTCAAAGTCACTCACCTCACCCCCACCTTACCCCAACCCCACCACAAGCCAACTTACCCCACCCCCACCCCGCCTTCCATTAAAAAAATTATTTTTACTTCTTAAAAAACTCTTTATAAATTTTCTATCTTGTCCCCACCCCACCTCATCCCCATTCCCCCTTCCTACCCCTCACCCCCACCCTAAAAAATTAAAAAAAAAAAAAATAATTTTTAAAATTAACTAAATAATTTTTTTTTTTGAACAAAAAAATTAATCTTACCCCAACCCCTATCTCTCCCCACACTCCCACACCCTCCTCCCATATACGACATATCCCCTCCTCTCTCCCCCCTCCCCCCCCCCCCCAAAAAAAAAAGAAAAACAAAAAAAACACGTATATTTTTTTTTCTTTTTAAAACTAAATATATTTTAAAAAAAATAAAATTACCTCAATCCCCATCCTTTCCCTAAACTCTACTCCCCATACCCACACCCCTACACCCTGCCCGCTCCCAAATTATTTTAAGAAAAAAATATTTATTTTTTAAGAAAATTAAATTTCTTTTTCTTTAAAAAAAATTGACCTCAACCCCCGTACTAAAACCCACCCCTCCTACCCCCAACCCCTTATCCCACACCCCTCCCTAAGAAATAAATTTTTATTTTTTTTAAAAATAATTTTTAAATAAAATATTCTTACCCCATTCCCTACCCATCAACCCAATTTTCAAACCCATTCAAATTTATTTTCTTTACAAGGGGTAAATATTAATATGTTAATATTATTTAGATTAAGCGGGTTAAATTAGGCACGTCAAGACCCAACCCGATTTTTATCCATTTCAACCCAAAGTGAATTTGGGCGGGTCATAACCCAACCCGATACCCAATTCAACTCATTTAATATCTTCAATCTTAACTCAACCCACCCATTTGACACCCTTACTCCCACCATTGTCTACAAAACTTAAACCAAAGCAAACACCATACTCTAGAAGTATTCCCTCCATTTTAAAAAGAATATTTATTTCTTTTTGTGTGTTTAAAAAAAATGATCATTTTCTTTTATCGTAGTATTTTAATTTCAACTTTTCGCATGATATATTTAAGATCGTAAAATTAAAAAATATTTTAATATATTTGACATAACTTTAATTTAAGACCATAAGATTCAAAAATCTTTTTTATTTTTTTAAATTTCGTGTGAAGTCAAAATAGTTCAATCTTTTAAGATCATAAGATTTAAAAATCTTATTTATTTTTTTAAATTTCGTGGGAAGTTAAAACAGAAGGACAAATTGATAGCATGAGAACTTTAGATGAGAATTTTGGTGGGTCCCATGCTCAATGAATTGGTACAACACATCCTTGCTAAATGAAATGCAACGTTTGTAACAAATAAGAAGGGGGGATTCCACTTCCCCAAAAATATTAGGGGTCGTTTGAGAGAGCGCATTAACAAAAATAATATATGTATTAGCTTTGTATATTATTAATATTTTATTTGGTATATTTTTTTTTTTTACGTAAAATTAATGCTTGTATTAATTATATATTTAATTATGTATTGAGATGTGTATTATTAATACCACCCATTTTTTATGTATTAGTAATACAAAAACCTCAACATATGCATTAACTTGATGAATTACAGAATTACCCCCAAATCATTTTCTCTCTCTCCTCTCTGCACTTTGCAATGGAAAAGCAACAATGCCAATTTTCTCCTCCTCTACTTCGTTCTTTCCATAGCAAAAGTGTCGATTTTCTCCACCTCTTATTCTTTCGTCCATTTAATCAAACAATGATTACTTTTTCCATCAAATTATGCTATATTATTTTGTTCGTCAGATTCTAGTTTTAATTTAATGAACAAATTGGAAAAATTCAGGTAAAAAAATACTGAGTTAACTAGATATATAGGATCTTTTGGAAATTACGCTTACACTTGAGGATCTTTTCCGACAAAGAGGAGGGGCTTTAGAGGATGAAGATGCAAAATTGGAGTTGGTGGTTCCTCTATGGGAAATGGATTTGTAGGTGAATGTTTTCATTTTTCCTAATTGTCACGAGATATCTGTGAAGCTGTTATTAATCGAACGAAGGATATTTTTGTAAACAAATATTTTTTTTACAAAAATTATGTACATATATATTATTTTAAAATAACAACCAAATACTGTAAGAAATAATGTTTGTATAACTAACACCAGCATTACTAATACTTGCATTAGTAATGCAAACATTATTAATACACCTTATTCAACATTACTCATATACACTCTACCAAACAACCCCTAATTGAATTGGTGATGTATGGCGAGATAATCGAGGGAGAATTTGTCCAAACCACATTAATATTTCAATTACGCCTTACTAAGCTACTTTTTTCAGCCAATAACCTTGCTCCAATTCTATATACATTTACCAAAATCCCTTGAATTGTCAAAGAAGACACCAGGTCAACATATCTGCTTTGACACAACTTGATTGGTTCATTATCATTTATAATATAAGTAAGGAGAATGTATAGTGTAACTCTTTCATGTTAATGTACTATAATATCGTGGGAAGCAAAAAAGTACAAAGTAGCATTGGTCATTCACTTAATTCCACGAGATGACAACAATTAGCTATACTTAATTTGACATGTAACAATATCATAGAAAGGACACACACCAATTTAATTCTAAGAACCATGTGCATAATACACATAATCACATGGATTCAGTATAGTTGAACCTTTTGACAGCCATAATACCAATACATGAAGCAACAAATTAATCTTCACGCATGACTTAAAGTTGGGCTTCCTCTTCAACATTATTTGCTTCGAAATTAATTCCTCGTTCAATGTCTTCGTGATATTCTTCTTCATTTATACACATCACAACAGCAACAATATTAACGCATGAAATTACAGGAAGAATAGCTCGTAAGGAGAGGACAATGTTTTGTCTAATGTAAGAAACACAAGTAGTGTGTAGAGGTCGTAGCTATGGAGAGAGGTTGGGGAAGAGGACGTGGTAGGAAAATTCTGACCATTGAAGGCTGATGGGATTTCGTGTGGTGGGAGAGGAGGGTATTTTTGAGCAGGAAGCAGAGGAGGAAGCCATGAAAGATGTTGCACCTGAATCGCAGGGGCCGCTCAACACTATTGGGGGCCTAGATCCAAACTTCCATGAGAGCCTTGGCATTTTTTGATTCAAGAAAAAAGATTATATATAATATATAATTTATATGATTTTTATTTAAAATCTATTTTTCTAATTTTTTGAGAAGCAAAGTTATGAATAATTATCTTATATCAATTTCTTCAAATATTTCTTTTTCAATTGATAATATATCTAATCCACTCAATTGTTGGATTCGAAATAGAGAGGGCGTCATGCGGAAGATATTAGTTGCAAAATATGAGACGATAAATAAGACAACAACGAAAAACAATACTAAAAATATAATTTTATTATATGATTTGGCCAATTGGCCTACATATAAAACCTAATATTAAAAATAATATTAATGAACATAAAACTAATGAGAGAGAAAATTTCCCCCTAAACGAAACTTTTAAAAGACTATATTGTGGATGTTGTTGTGTTATGGTATGAGAAGGGGGGGTCTTCTATTTATAGATGTCCAAAATCTTTCCTCCAAGAAAGAGGTTAGCCAAATATGAAAAAGAATTATATTTTCCTTTTAGGAAAAAGTAAAAGTATTTATGGTTACTTTTATTTTCCTAACAAGAAAAAGTAAAACTTAATTTTGGTAAGAAAATCAGGGCAAAAACCCTAACAAATCTCCCCTTTTTGGCTTGATTTTCTTCAAAATATTCTTGTTCCTCCTTCTTCTTGTGCATGATCTTCATCCTTCATATATATTTTTCATATATCACTGTTGTTTGACATGTTTAAAAATGGAGCTTTTGGGGTTAAAAAATATATTAGCCCTTTTCGGGTTAAAAATATTGGAGCCCTTTTGCAGGGTTAAAAGTGAGCTTTATTTTCAAATATGTGACAACATGATTGTTGAAAATATGATTGACAATTATCTCCACATGTAGCTTTTGGACATATATCTTCATTATCATCAAATTGGTTGCAGCTTGATTTTGAAACCGCTTTGAACCTGTTTAATCTCGTCTCACCACACCATTGGACCATTGAACCTGGTTTTGATACCACTTGTTGGGTTCGAAATCGAGAGGGCGTCATGCGGAAGATATTAGTTGCAAACTATGAGACGATAAATAAGATGACAACGAAAAATAATACTAGAAACATAATTTTATTATATGATTTGACCAATTGACCTACATATAAAACCTAATATTAAAAATAATATTAAAGAGCATAAAACTAATAAGAGAGAAAATCTTCCTCTAAACGAAACTCTTAAAAGACTACATTGTGGATGCTATTGTGTTATGGTATGAGAAGGGGGGCCTTCTATTTATAGATGTCCAAAATATTTCCTCCAAGAAAGAGGTTAGCCAAATATGAAAAAGAATTATATTTTCCTTTTAGGAAAAAGTAAAAGTATTTATGGTTACTTTTATTTTCCTTACAAGAAAAAGTAAAACTTAATTTTGATAAGAAAATCAGGACAAAAACCCTAACATCAATCTGTCTTGAGACATTGTTGATCTCAAGTAAGATTTTATCAGTTTTAATTTTGATTTTTTTTTCCGCTGAGACAACGGTTACATGAACAGTTAACATTATTCTATAAGCAATATAAGCATTCGGAAAAGAATCAAGTCTTTTTATTTGATTGAGTATATCAATTAAAGTATATCTACTTTTACTATCTCCCTTAACACTCTTAACTCAGAAAATAAGTTCAAACCCTCAATATCAGAATGATTATTGTATTTTAAAGAACATTCAAGATTAAGACAATGTTTTTTCAAATTCTCATCATCTAGTGATCTCAATTTTTTTTATCATTAAACAGAAATCCAAAAATATTTTCATAAGCTTCAAATAGTTCAAATCTATTTTGAATAGAAACAAGAGCTTGGTCTACTATATATAAGAAGTACTCAACTCTAAAAGATTTTTCGGGAGACCTTGTGATTTCATTTTTAACATTCTCATTAAATTATTTTTTTCTATGTAGTACACGTTTAGTACGAAATTCAGATTTTATATTCATCTCAAATGCAATTTCTTTAGAAGAAATCATAGAACTTACAAATCCTTGTTCTCTATATTTAAAAAAAAAAGGAAATTAAACCCCTTAATTGATCTATAGCAACATCAATATGCACATCTTTTGATTGCAAGGATTTGCTAATTGAATTAACTGCAGATAAAATATCATGCCAAATAGTTATACCCAATAAAAACTCAAAATTTTCAAGCTCATATGTTGCTAAGCAACTAACTTCACTTTTAGTTTTTGGATCCTCGCTAACTTCTGCTAATTTTAGTAAAACGTCTCTTATTTGTGGAGTTTAAAATCTTATGGCCTTAACACTTTTAATACGATTTTCCCATCGTGTTTGTGACAATGATTTAAGAGATAGGCTGGGTACACTATCTTTTAAAAAATTTCATCGCTTAGTAGAAGAAGAAAATAGTGTATATATACGTTGTACCACTCCAAAAAATTAAATAGCTTTTGTGCAAGAATTAACAACATCACAAAATACTAAATTTAAATTATGACAACCACATGGAGTATAAAATAATTTAGGATTTATATCTAAAAGTCGTTTTTGAATTCCTTAGTGATTTTCCTTCATATTAGATCCATTATCATATCCTTGTCCTCTTAAATTATCAATATCAAGTCCAATATTTTTAATTTCATCTATAATAACTTCAAAAATACCTTTACCACTTGTATCATTCACTTTTAGAAATTCTAAAAAATACCCAGTAACTTTTATTGGAGTTGCTGAAATATTCACACTTTGCAATATAAAAGACATTTGTTCTTGATGACTAATATCCGGAGTGCAATCAAGTATAATTGAAAAATATTTTGTTTCTATGACTTTTTCAATAATTTTATTTTTAATTTCTCTCGACAATAAATTTATTAACTCATTTTGTATATTATGTCCTAAGTAATGATTGTGAATTTCATCACGTTTAATTCGTCCAATATGATCTTTTATGATTGGATCAAATTCAACAATCATTTCAATTAGACTTAAGAAAATTTCATTATTCTCTTGATAAATTTTCTATTTTTTTTCCTAAATGCTAAATTATTTTTTTAGAGTTTTTATTACTGCAATAATTCTTGATAATACATTTTTTCAGTGTTTTTCTATCCCTATTGATTTGATCTTGAACATCTTTATCAATTGTTTTATTTTTCTTCAATCTTATTTCTAAATCAGTCCATGCACTCATATTAATAATATGTTCGTTTGATATCTCATGAGCTTTAAGCTTAGCACTAAGGTTTCTCCAATCTCTACTATCTTCACTTGCTAGTTTACTTTACTAATATTAGAATTTGTATTAAACAATTTACAACAAAAATAAAATACTTTATCCAAATCTCTAGAATAAATTAACCATTTTCTTTCATACCTTTCTTCATTTGCTAAAATTTGAAAATAATGAACATTAGAAAAATGTCTTGATAATTTATCATTTGAAAAATTTGTATCACTAATTCTAATTTGTCCCTTTTCCACCAGTAAGTCCCTCAATTTTGTATGATATTTATCAATTGACTAGGATCATATAGTTTTTTAAGAATACAATTATATGATTCATTAAGTTCTTGATTTTTCTTGAGGATCTATATTAGATTTCTCATTAATTTCCTCCTCTTGTTTTTGAATAGTATTACTCCTATCATCTAATTCAACTGAATTAATAACTTGCTCATCTTGAGAACATTCTCCTATATTTTCTAATTTTGTTGTTTTATTATTTATTAAAAATTTATCTAAAGCTCCTTTTTGAGATTCTACCAAAGTTTCAATTCCTTTTTTTTTTTTTTAAAGTTTTGAAGCATCGGATTCATATTTTCTAGTTGACATATTTAAATTTTGATAAATAGTAAAAGAGTAATTTATATATACATAATTAAAAACTAAAAAAAAATCAATAAACAACAAAATATGTCTACCAAATATCAATATATGCATTCACAATTATTTAACAGAAAAAAATAATAATAAAATTAAAATAATAGAACCTAATTTAATAACTTGATCTGAAAATAATAACTTCAATATTCATAAACTATCAACAACCTTGATATTCAAGAAAAAATTGAATGAATAATAATATTGTGAAAAAAGTCTCTTGAATAATTAAAGTTTGATGATATAAGAACTAAAAAAAAATAAGAGTTGAAAGTAAATAAATAGAGAAGAAATAGGATGAATATGTACGTTAGTTTTCATCAATCAAAAAAAGTAAAATGAAAGATCTCATTTTAATTGGAAAGATAAAAACAGAAAGTAGTAATTAATTTTTATTGTTTCTTCCATATTTTTTCTTATAAATACTCCTTCCGTTCCATTTTACTTGTCTCAAATTGGGATGACACAATAATTAAGAAAAATAATAAATAATATGGGTAGTTTACCAAAGTACCCCTATTAAATGATGTTTATATTTTAATTTAAAGAAAAAATAATTAATGCAAAGGATAAAATATGGAAAGAAAAGTTTGTCTTATCTTGATAAGTAAAATGGAACAAGTAAAATAGGACATCAATTTTAGAACGGTAAAATGAGATAGATGGAGTATATATTTTGCCTTTTTCAAGACTTGGTCAAATCAAATTCTATAAATATGTATTTGACTTTTCAAAGTTGTGCCTTTCTTAAAGAAAAAACGTTTGGGGAGTATTCATATTTGGTACAAATGGGCCCCTTTACTCTTCTTAAGTTTAAAACAAATTGTAAGTTTGCCTTTTTTAAGAAAAAACGTTTGAGGAGTATTCTTTGTATAAATGGGGCCCCTTTACTCTTCCTAAGTTTTAAAGCAATTAAACATGTTCTATTTTTTTTTTATAAAAATTGATGTAAAATGGGCCCCTCCAAAATTGAGGGCCTAAAGCAGTGATTTGTGCTGCTTGCCTATAAAGCCGGCCCTACTGAATCGTCATCCCGATCAAGAGTATCCTGGAGGTTGAGCATGTATGAGACTCCCCCAGGCACTTTTGTACCCATTTTGAGCTTCACTCATGCATCATATGATGCAAATTTGGCCAAATCTGCAGGGATGACCAATGGAACAGTAAATAAGGGTAAAATTGTATAAGGAGCTGGATTAGTGTAGAGTGAGGTACCAAGAGCTCAAAATTCGCAAGGGATTGCCGAGGTAATTGATCAGAAGGAGCCATGGGTTTATATGTTAATAATCGTGTAGCGAGCAATGGTCTGGATCTCACCTATTTCCCCTTCAAATTATTGATGGAACAGATATAGTTCAATTAGATGAAGGGGAAATACAAATTGAAAAGGATAAATGGAAATGTGCAGTAACTGCATATGTTGTGGGAGAATGTCTTGGGTATAATACAATGAGTAGATTTATTAAGCAAAATTGGTTAAATGTAGCCCAGCCTACTATTTTCTTTAAGAAGAGGGATACTGTATCATCAAATTTCAGTCAATCAATGATATGCGTGAGATTTTATATAGTGGTCCTTTCACTATTAATAATCAATCAATTGTATTGAAGCCATAGAGCCCGGAATTTGACTTTGGAAGTGAGTTTATGGCTGAAATACCATCGTGGGTGACTCTTCCTAAACTCCCTTTGAATTGTTCGGGTGTCTTATTCTTGGGTAGGATTGCAAGTGTTATTGACTTGCTATTATTTGCTAATGAGTGTACTACGAAGCAAACTTGGATTTCTTATGCCAAAATGCTTAAATAAATTAATATTATGAAGCCGATTCCTCAACAAAATACTGACATGGATCCTAGTGGAAGGACTTTTGTACCACATATGGTGACCAAAATTCTATGATAAATGCCAAAAAGGAGGCCATCAATGTCCTCCTTCAACTAATACTAAACCTAGAGTTGATCCTCCTAGGAGGAGAAGACCAGTGAACATAGTAGTACAAGAATGGCATTATAAGGGTCGTATTCCAAAAGAACAGCAGGAATAGAGTAATGCAGTGCCTACAGAAAACTAGGAAATTGGAATGTCTGAAATACACCGACCTAATGATCAATAAATTCAGAAGGTGTGTGATGTGCTACATGGTGTAACACCAGGTCCTGAAAAGATAACTCCACCTATAAGGGATGCCTAATAGATTATCCTTGGGCCTAATACAGTTTGGCCAAGTCCAGAGTTTCACTTGGCCAACTTTCTTGTCTGGATATCGTTCCATTGAAGTCCATGCATGAGAATTTGGTGAATATTAAACTTCTTTCACTCTCTATTTATAAGGGTGGAGGCCAAAAAACTTGTTGATGAAGTGACTATTTTGGAACTTAAGGGGTATTAAAAAGAGCTATAAGCAGAAGGAACTTAGAAATTACATGCAGTCTAATAGAATAAAGCTTGTTGGCCTCATTAAGATAGATAGCAAAAACAACATACCCAGTATATTCCCACAAAGTGAGATTGGGGGAGGAGGGGAGGGGTAAAGTGTACGCAGTCCATACCACTACCTCAGATAAAGTAGAGAGGTTGTTTTCGATGGACCCCTGACTAAGGACAGATACCAGTATAAAGAACAAAGAACATAAAAGCAAATAACAAAAGGGATATCACACCAGTAGTTAATAAGGAAACATGACGCCCAAAAGGTAATACTATAAAATAGCTATTTGAATCATAAATGTCACCAAAAAAACATGAATAAGAGATTACAAAAAACTACAATCACAGATACAAACATAGCACTCTTTCTTACTATTACGGATGTACTCCCACCTACTAACTCTCTACCCTAGTTTGCATCCTCCACACCTTTCTATCAAGGGTCATGCCCTCCATAAGTTGTAACTTCTCTATGTTATACCTAATCACCTCGTTCAAATATTTCCTCGCCTACCTCTACCCCCCTAAAACCATCTATATCCAACCTCCGTACTGGAGCATCTGTGCCCATCTTCATCACATGCCTGAACCATCACAACCTAACTTTCCACATCTTATCCTCCACCGAAGCCGCTCTCACCTTCTCCTGAATAATCTCATTTCTAACTCTATCCCTCTTGGTAAATCCACATATCTATTGCAACATCCTCATTTTCACCATATTCAACTTTTGGATGTGGGAGTTCTTAATTAGCCAACACTTCACTCCATACAACTTAGTCGGTCGGACTGCCACTCTATAGAACTTACCTTTAAGCTTAGGAGACACCTTTTTATCACAAAATATTCCCGAATCAAGCCTCCATTTCAACCACCCTTCACCAATACTGTGTGTGACATCCTTGTCAATATTACCATTCCCCTAAATCATAGACCCAAGATACTTAATTTTTTTTTTTTTAATGGACTAAGAATCCAACTCACTACCACGTCATCCTCATGCGACAAATCACTAAACTTACATTCCAAGTACTCCATCTTGGTCCTGCTCAATCTAAATCCTTTAGACTCAAGGGTCTATCTCTAAACCTCTAACTTATCATTAACTCCTCCCCGGGTCTCGTCTATCAGTATAAAATCATAGCAAATAACATACACCAAGGCACCTCTCCTTAAATATGTTGCGTCAAAACAACCATCACCAAAGCAAATAAAAATGGACTAAGAGTCCCTGCTACAACCCTGTCAAAATAAGAAAGTCTGAATCTTCTCTTATCATTCTCACACGAGTCCCCACGCTATGGTACATGTCCCAAATCGATCTAGTGTATGCGATAGTCACCCTTTTAGCCTCCAAGCACCTCCACAGAATCTCCTTAAAGACTTTGTCATACGCTTTCTCAAAATCAATGAACACCATGTACAAGTCGTTCTTTCTCTCCCTAAACTGCTGAACTAATCTCATCAAGAGGTGAATGGCCTCTGTAGTCGAGTAACAGGGCATGAAACTAAACTGATTCTCATAAATAGTCACGATCCTTCTCAGCCTCACTCTACCAATCTTTGCAAAACCTTTATAGTATGACTCAACAACTTGATACCCCTTAATTGTTGTAACTCTAGATGTTTCCCTTATTCTTAAATAGAGGAACCATCATACTCTATCTCCAAACTTCGGGCATCTTTGCCACCCTAAAATAATGTTAAACAACCTTGTTAGCCATACCAAATATACCCCGCAAGAGCTCTTCCAAAAATCCATCGAAATATTGTCTGGCCTAATCGCTCGACCCCTTCGCATCCTACAAATAGCACCCTTGATCTCTTCAACTTTGATACATCTACAATAACCATAATCGCGATACCTCTTTGAATGCTCCAAGTCTCCCAACATGAAACCTTTGTCCCCTTCATCATTCAAAATTTTATGAAAATAAGACTGCCAATGCCTCCTAATATGTACATCCTCCACCAATACTTTTCCATCCATCCTGTTGATGTATTTCACCTAATAAAGGTCGCAGTCCCACTACTGTCTAGCCTTGGCTAGGATATATAACTTTTTTTCTCCACTTTTCTCCTCTAAGCCTCATACAAGCTCTCAAATATTATTGTCTTAACTATCGTAACCGCTAACTTAGCCTCTCTCCTAGCTAACTTATAGTAGTCCCAATTCCTCCGCTTCTTCTTATCATTCTTTCCTCTACTAACTTTGCTTAGGCCACCTTATTAGTCTCTACCTTCCTTCTAACTTTTTCGTTACACCGCTAGTCCCTTTAGTGCTTGCCAGACCGGCCTCTTGAGACCCTCAACACCACTATAGTTGTCTTTCTAATGCAACTAGAAATCATCTCCCACATACTATCCGTATTCCCTGTACTCTCCCATGGCGATCCTCCATACCCCTCTTCTTTCTTACCTTTTTGATTACCAAGTCCATTACTAGGACTTTATGTTGAGTCGAAAGATTCTCGCTAGGTATGACTTTATAGTAATTACATAACACTCTATCACCCCTTCTTAGGAGAAAAAAGGTTATCTGAGTCTTGGCCACCAAACTATGAAAGGTAATAAGGTTTTCTTTTTTCTTTTGGAAGCTCAAATTCGCTACCCACAACCCTAAGGCCCTAGCAAAATCCAAAAGTGAAGCTTCTCCTTTATTTCTTTCCCTGAAAATGAAACCTATATGTACATCAACATAAGCTCTCGATAAAGACCCAATATACCCATTAAAATCCCCTCATATGAAAAGTTTCTCAGTGTTCGATGCGCCTCGTACCATTTTATCTAAATCCTTTCAAAAGCTCTTCTTTTCCTCATCATCCAAGCTCATTTGCAGAGCATGGGCACTAATAACGTTCAACATAGACCCTTCAATGACCAACTTAATCAACATCAACCTATCGTCAACCTGCTTAACCTCTGCTACCTGCCCCCTAAGCTCTTTATCTACTATGATACCAGCCCCATTCCTATGCCTCATGCTACCAGAGACCAAAACTTATACTCGTACACATCCCTTGCCTTAGAACCTACCCAGTTGGTCTCTTGGATGCAAGCTATACAAATCCTCCTCCTCCTCATAATCTTCACAAACTCTATGGACTTACCTTGAAGAGTCCCTATATTCTAAGACCCAATCTCAACCTAGAGAATCCCTTATCGCACTTAACTCTACTACCCCTTGCCCCCAACTACAAATTCAATTGTACCCAACACCAGATCCAAACCCCGACCTCACCTTTGAACCTGGTCCAGACCCAACCCTGACATATGGCATGACCTTAGTATACCATCAACCAGTATAGCCACTACTCAATAAGAGAGGAAGAATACACCTGGGTGGGGTATATGACGCAACTATAATGATACTCCTAATGGAAGACTTTGGTTAATACGGGATAAGAATGATTATGATGTTGTTGTGATTAGTAGAATTTCTCAACTCCTCTATTGCCTCACTACAGATAATTATGAGGGGCAACATATAATTATAATAATTGTATATGGTTTTAATACTATAGAGAAAATAAAGTCCCTTTGGTAAGATTTGACTTTGTAAGCACAAGGATTAGTCAATCTTGAGTCATAATTGGTGATTTTAATGCCTTAATAACTACTTAAGATAGATTAACCAGATCTACTATTACTATTAATGAAATTCAAGATGTTACAGGTTGTATGCAGAGTATTGGTGTTACTGAATTACCTTATACTGGAGATTACATGGTCAAACAAATAGCTTGGCAATGATAGAATTGCCAGTAGGCTTGACAGAGCATTTGGAAACTATGACTGGATTTGAAATGGGTTCAAGTTAGTACCACTTATAGAATTGCACCGATTTCTAACCATTTTTCAATGACTTTAACATTACAGGAACCCCAACAATGCTCTAAGATGTCTTTTAAGTTCTTCAATGTGTGGTGTGAACACGAATCCTCTATGTCTTTGGTTTTGAGTGTGTGGAAACAAATGCTAGCTAGAGACCCTATGAAAAATCTCTTGTAGAAATTGAAGAAGCTGCAACCGTTGTTGAGGACGTTGAACAACAAAGAGTTTAAGTTCATTACTCAGAAAATTCATGAGGCTAGGAGGGAGTTAATCAAGATTCAGACTAGTTTGGCTACTAAGGCCACTAGTGATTGAATTAAGTAAAATGACCTGTTGATTAACCTAGAAAAATGGTCTTTCGTTAAGGAGAAAGCTTTGAAATAGAAGTCAAGGGCTCATTACAAGTTGGTGATGCTAATAATAAGTAATTGCATACACTTATTAAAGAAAGAACTCACAAGACATAAGTAAGTGGTATTACTTCCCTATCAGGCCAACCTATATATGAGCCTAAGAAAATCCAGGAGGAGTTTGTTAACTTTTATAAGAGTTTTATGGGTTCTTCAACCTTCTCACTCCCAATAGTTGATGGGAATATCATGAAAAGGGGCCCTATTTTAACAAGATTGAAGAAAATCAAGCTATATGCTGATACTACAAAGAAGGAAATTTATAATACTCTTCAGTCAATTGGCAATGAGAAAGATCCAGGGGTTGATGGATATAATGCATATTTCTATGAGCATACCTAGAAAATTATCAAGAAAGATATTATAGCTGTAGTAACAAGTTTCTTCATTACTAGTAAAATTCACAAACCCATTAACTGCACTCTTGTGTCATTGATCCCTAAAGTCCCTAAATCCATAAATATGAGAGAGTTTAGACCAATTATTTTTTGTTCTATACTTTACAAGATCATATCCAAGATATTAGATAATAGAATAAATGATTTTATGGACCATGTTATCTATGATGTCCAAGTTGGCTTTATACTGGGAAGGAAAATCTCGTATAACATTGTTTTAGCTCATGAGTTTGTTAAAGCATATAATAGGAAACACCTTACACCTAGGTGTATATTGAATATTGATCTTCAATAGGCCTATAATTCTGTAGAGGGGCCATATCTAAAGCATGTTATGATGGAATTAGGCTTTCCTGTGATGTTTGTTCAATGGATAATCGCTAATGTTACATTAGTCAGCTACACAATTATTGTAAATGGGAGTCCAACACCATCTTTTGAGGTAGCCAAATGTAACACCCCAAAAATCTGTCCCGATATGTCACACGGTGCTTGGACCACAAGTGATCAAAAGCTAACCCTTCTACTGGCATAACTCATAAGCAACTGAATAATATGCATAAAACAATTGAGTTTACAACGCGAAAACATAATAATGGTGAAATCTGGAAAACACAATATTAATACAACTTTTACATTCTGATAAAGTCTGAAAAGAAGGACTGCAAAGTTAATTTACATGACTGACTTTGACTGATATTTGTGAAGCCTCTACCATACTGGCTATAGATAGCTAGGACGTGACCCCAACTATCACTAATCAATACATAAGTATGAGAAAGTGAAGTACAAAAATAATATCTAACTAAAGTCTCGGAAGTAGAAGGACTCGTCATCTGCTGGCTAGAATCTGCAAGCTGTCTGAATATGGTATGCGTGCTACAACTCATACCTATATTATGAGACAATGTAGTACATAGAAATATATGCGGATCAATACTTTGAGAATGTACTTAGTAGATAGGGGTGAAATGCATAAGTAGAACATCATATTGTCATCATAATTTGTAAAACAATGCATGCTAAATGTAAATGACTCACATAAGATGGGATATCTGAAATACTAAAAATATTAATCACGAGAAAGAAATCATACTTGTAAATCTAGTGAGCCATAACATTTAGTTCTAAAAGCTTTGCTGATACTCTGTCTTTAAATCACACTGTCAAGGTGTAAAAAGGACTCACTTCTAAGTCTAAAATTTGAAAATTGAAATCTGTAACTCTTATCTTTCTTTAAAGAATAATCTGAACAAAACTTGTGAGCTTTTACGCTTAGTTTTCTAAAATTTGGAAAATACCTTATCTTAGGGCTTAAAATCTTAAAACCATAACTTCCAAAACATATTCTTTTATCTTAAATCTTTAAATTAACAAACTGTTGAAGAGTGGGGGACATCTTTTTGGGAGGTTCTTCTAACCGACATATACACCATGTGAGCATCCATGGTGTCCCACGACTAGCCCCTGTAAGGTTAGGGCTGTTCTACCCTTGCCATCGGAATAGAACAATCTAATCTGTGTGATCACAATCTGAGTCATCCACGTAGAAGTGGGAATAATCTGAATCTGCACCTACAGTGGCATATAGTTCTGTGAAAGATAGGACACACTAATCCCATATTTCCCGCTCGGTGCTAAATACTACTCCCAATCTTATGCTCAAAATCTTAAGAAATCCACTTCAAAACTAGCACAAGGGTTTACAAGAAAACCAATTATGCTTTTCTTTCTTTAAATCTCAAGTCATATGAACAAAGTGGATTCTTTACCTTAGCTTAGGACCAAAAGATCAAATCTTTATCAAAATCTGAGAATAATCTTATCCAAGGGTGCTCATAGCACAAATAATCTTGAAATAAAAATCTTTAATTAGGGCTTAAGGACCCATTCATCAATCTCATGATAAAATATCTTAAAATTCATGCTTGGTAATGTAAACATTTATAATTCATCATAAAATCTGGAAATTATTGCACAAGGCATAAAAATATGAATGTACTCATGTAATTCAACTTTCATATCAATGGGAATCTCATAATCTCATGAATAGCAATATTGGGTATAAACCCTAACTTCAAATTCATAGGAAACACACATGAAATCAAGTAACTTTTGTAATTAAAATAAGTTTTAGGCATAAGGATGAAAGGAGTATCATTGTCCATAACATCACATACCTTAATTTGATGATTTAGATGCTAGAACTTGAATCTTGGATCTTTATTGATGTTTTGGAGATGACTTCTTGGAGTTCTTGTGTTGGGAATCCTAAATCTTGAATTTCTTTAGAGAATTAATGGAGAAATTTAGATTTCTTGGGGAGAAAGTTTGATGAACTAGGTTTTTTCTTAAGAGAGATTTGATGAAAAGTGAATGTAAAGTGCTTTGAAGGGGTTTAATTCACTGTTTAAGACGGACTAGAGGCTGGGAGAATGACCAAAATTCCCTCTTTAAACACCCAAACGAAACTAAAAAATGCAATATTTTGCGAACTGGGTGGCCACCGTGACGCGCCATTATCGCGGTGCCACACTGAAATTTGGAAGATCGAGAACTGGGCTCCCTCCACGACGCGTCACAATAGCAGAGCCCTTATTTTTGTCATTTTGACCACTAGCGCGATGCGCCAGCATCGCGGAGTCTCACTGGAATGAGAAAATTAGGAAAATGGGCTTCTCCGCGATGTAGGGCTATCGCGGAGGGCCACTAAAATTTGACAATTGCGGATTTCGCCTTCTCCGCGACGCGCCAAGTGCCCAGGTGGCACACTGTCAACTTAAAAATGCCATAACTCCTTCAACGAGTGTCGCATTTAGGCGAATTTGGTATCGATGGAAAGCTTATTCAATTTTCTACCCAATGAAAAGTCAAAATCTTAAAAATACCGCATGAAATAAATGATATTCATCTTTGAAGTAAATTCTTGACATTCTAGGGACAAATTTAAGCTAGAAAAAATATGGGATATTACACCAAAGAACTTACACATTGGGATCCCATGACCCCCTTTCTTTTTGCTTTTGTAGTGGAGTACTTAGGTAGGTCCTTGACAGGTTTGAGAAATGAGAAGGCTTTCAAGTATCATCCCAAATGTTCAAAGCATGGTATCACACACTTATGTTTTGTAGATGATATATTAATATTTTCTAGGGGTGTACTTGCATCTATTCAAGTTGTACAAAGATGTTTTGCTAATTTCACCCAGGCTTCAGGGATTCAAGCAAATATGAATAAAAGCTTTATCTACTTTGGTGGAGTATTAGCATATGATCAAGTATTAACTAACTATGTTGAGTAGTTTGGATATAGCAGGGGAGAATTTCCTTTTAAGTATCTTGGGATCCCCCTCTCCATAAAATAACTAACTATACTATAGTGATATCCCTTAATTGAGAAGATTATGGAAAAGATTAATTCTTGGACAACAAAAAAATTATCCTATACAGGTAGAGCCCAACTTGTATAAACTGTGTTGTTTGGGATGCAGTCATATTGGGCACAATCTTTTATTATCTCTCGAAAAGTCATAAAGATTTTAGATGGTATATGGAAAATCTATTTGTGGTAGGGGGAGGGTTATATAACAAAGAAGTCCCTGGTGTCTTGGGATAGAATATGTTGTCCTAAGTCAGTAGGAGGAATAGGATTGATCAACATGCAAATTTGGAACAAAGCTGTAGTTGCAATGATCTGCTGAGACTTGTCAAGGAAGTCTGAAAAGTTAAGGATCAAATGGATACATAACTTCTATATAAAGGATCAACAACCCTTGCCTGAGTGATGTTAGGCTTATTTATACACCTAAGTATCATTATCTATGCACATTTAACTTAGTTTTGAGGACTTCTTGATGTGCTTAATGAGTTTTTAAGGTGTAATTATGTATTTATGTGTTAATTTACATGTTTAGAGTTCTTAAGGTGCATTTGAAATAATTCAAGAGTCAAAAAGATCAAATAGAGTATAGACGAGAAAACTAGTGGTGCTATCTTAAGCTATGCTTGTTCTAGTGCACCTTGATGAGCTTTATTGGGTCGTATGAGCTAATAATTGTTATATTATGTTGTATTATACCATTGGAGGTGTTTTTAAAGCTAATTTAATCCTAAAAACAAGTCATGAGAAGTGGAAAAGCAAGGATCAAACGTATAACAAGTTAGGAGCAAAAACGGAGTGAATTCCCACCTATTTGGAAGTGCCTTGCCGCAGCCCCGAAAGCTGGATATAGGTTGTGTGCCACACCCCCAAGGTCAAGGTAACACTGCTTCATACTTTCTTTGGGTAGGTGTCACACCCCCAAAGGCTGGCTTTAGGCCTTGCGGTGTGAGGCCTCTCCCGGGGCATCCAAAAGCTGATTTTTAAGTCTTTTAAGTTAGGGGCAACATGATAAATGCATATATTTCGTGTTGGGTAAAAGGAGTATTTAGTCAAAATTACAAGACACTTTTGAAATAACACAAGATTAGAGTGAAGAAAAGGCATCCAAAGGCTCTACACTAGGGTTCTTTCTTCTTTAATTTAGTTTACTTATATTTTTACTTACGAATTCAATTATGGTGATTCTTTTTAAGACTATGAGTGTATAAACACCCTCATTCTAGGTTTAAGGCTATGAAAATGAGTACTTAGTATTTAATCAAGTTAAAGTTGATTATCATATTTGGTTGTTCATATATTTTTGTCATGACTATTCTATTGACTCGCGACCTTTAGAGTACATTTATATTTTTATTGTGACCCCAGAGGGAGGAGAATTAGATAAGATCATGAAACATATGGTGTGGGTTGTTTTTATTTACATAAATTAAAGATAGAATTTGTGGTTAGGATAAGAATACATCTAATTTGTCCCATTTGGTTCAAATATGAAATAAAATACAAATGCATTTGAACTAGTTCTCACATCCCCACTAAATAATATAATTGTAGGGCTAATTTAATTTGACAATAAGAGGCTCGGAATACCTTAATAGTGTTATCAACAACCAAAATAGTTTAGTCAACCAACGAGATTGTGTGGCTTTGTGGGCTTATTCAAATTGCCTTGACCCTTGATTTCTCCAAATCATTGTTTCAAACACTAACTTTCTTGATGTTTATTTTTACTTGTAAGTTCTCAAATCTTAAACTCTCTTGGGTTACGAACCACACTTGTTTAATCTCTATAGTAACAGTGTTTTGCGGAATTCAAATACTTTCAAAAAAGTTTTCAAACTCGATTTGAAAAAATAGAGTCGCCACTTAATTTATTTAGAAAAATAAAGAAAAAAACCTTTAAAATTACTTAAACGATTCAAAATAGAAAAATCATTTAATTTTAAAATTTTTGAGTAAGTGATTCCCATTAATACTCTTGGAAGGCTGTTAAGGCATCAAGAGTATCCATTAACTTGTGGTTATCTAGAATATTTGAAAAGAACTTTTTTACTAACTTTAAAAAAAGAGTTTGATTTTTGAGAAGCAATCGATTAAAGAAAGAAAACTATTTTTTGAGGTTTATGCAAAAATAGTTTTTTGGCGACTTAGTAGGAAATTTAACTAAGTTAGCAGGAATAGAAAATAAACATAGAAAGGGAAAGGGGGAGAATTAAGTGATTTAATCTCTCAGGACCAAACCCATGAAACCTATCTTAAACTAAATTGGGCTTTTGGCCTGCCTGTTCCTGTCCTATACTACTCATTTGGGATTTTCGCCGATTTCCACCTGTCCTAAATAAATTTTCAAACCTTTAAGGCCCAAAAGATGCTTCACCTCTATTAAATCACAACTTTAGATTAGAGACCTTAAATTAATGAATAGATAAGTAAATAAAGCGATAATACAAATTTAGCAACTTCAACAATGGGGTTTCAACCCTTTTTCCTTCTTTCCTGTTCTTCCACCCGTACGTCATATAACCAGCTTTTGGATTTAGTCTTGGAAGGGAGGGGCCACATTGGCCCATTTAGCAAATGCAATAGGAGAGTTCATTGTGGGACTCCAAAACACATTACATGCCACACAAAGAAAGGATAATGAATTAACACATATTCTAGATATGGGTAACTAACACATTAATACTATGAAGATATACTCACACACAGAATAATAATAATGATAAAAAAAATATTTAGAATCTTGCAAACAAGGAACAAATACCAATGATTTTTTGAAGTAAGATTCTCAAAACAAAACGAATTGGCAACTCAAATAATATATTCAGCCTTACTACGGATTCATTAATGCTAGGAATTTAGAGTAAATGAATATGTGACCATCAAATTGAAGCTTCGACTAATACTTACTATATGCATTCACGCTAATTTGATATGAAGTCTTGAATTAAACTATTTAGGAGCAAGTTCGACATTTAATCCAAAGTGGGGAAGTGCTTCATTTTAAACACAAAAGAGAATAAAATAAAGGTCTAAACTTGATATACACAACAAGTAATCACAAGAAAATGGGATAAAATCTCAAGTTGTTAGTCAAATTATGCTAAAATGGACTGACTATATTATGGTTTATTAGAGATTTTATGAATTAATACCTAATGTGCGAAAGACTACCTCTGACTCTATATGCATTATTTAACTAGCAACAACAAGAAGAATTAAAATAAGAAGCATTTCCTAAGGCATGACATCACTTAAACTATAGTTCCGACACAAACAATTTAGCGTAAAACTAAAAGAAAACAGATTATTCGAAACAATCAAAGAAAGCCTTTTCAATTGCACTTAAGTAAATTAATCAATTCTTTATTATTGATCCAAGGGAGAACTTACGACTATCCTATCTCGAATTGCATTAACATGAAGGAAATCACTAGTTTAAACAAACAAGGGATCTATATTTTTTTGAAACTAATTTTACTGTATTGCTAGGTTTTATACAAGTGAAACAAAATCTTCATTTTCTAAAGAATGACCTTACAAAACTTTAAAATTTTTAGGCCTAAGAGAAAAAATCAAAGCCAAGAGAATCATGAATAGGCGAATCTGTGAGAGGTAACCTATCAAATAATATCAAATGCGAGCAAAACATAACGGCCACTAAAAAAAACTAAAAACAAATAAAAACATCACACAAAAAAAAAATTAGAGTAGCGACACCACATCCATGAAATCAAGACAAACAACACCAAGTCCAAACCAAAGCGATGATTTAGTTCCCTAGGCTAAAATTATGACTTGAGATTCGTATATAATTTTTGAGTTTAAACCAAGGCTTGAAAAACTAAATCTTGGGAACCTTAGGCTAAAAACAATAGACCAAAAGAAAACTAAAGAAAGAGGGAATTCGATAAAAAATCGTTAAGTGAGAAAGGAGCTACAATAGAAAACATTCATCCAGAAGGAAAACACTTTGTCAGATGCCAACATTCAAGCTTCGAATTTTAAGGGGATAAGTTAATTAAGAAACATGAATCCATAAATACTAAAGGAAATAACCATGATAAGACCTTAAGAATAGTGATTTAAAGCGAGTAACAATTCAAAATAAGACACTAAATTAATGAAATCATAAATTCTAAGATAAAAAAAAAATTCGAGCTTTATAAAAAATAAAATTTACACTAACATAAAGGTATGTTATTTTAAATGTTATTTTAAATAGGAACAACATTAGGATAAAATAGTAGATAAAACAAAACAAATCAAGAAATCATCGGATTAACAGGAAAGCATTAACAGAACTACACTAACGTTCAAGGATG
Source organism: Capsicum pubescens (assembly GCA_030864215.1). Classification (NCBI taxonomy): domain Eukaryota; kingdom Viridiplantae; phylum Streptophyta; class Magnoliopsida; order Solanales; family Solanaceae; genus Capsicum; species Capsicum pubescens. Next base: position 69,241,365 of record CM061543.1, on the reverse strand, counting down.
AAGGTTTACCATTATCAAACGACCGTAAACAACTTTTGAGAAAGAAATATACTAGACTATGAAGTTGAAACAACAAGAAACATCAACACCTGTATCACAAAACCTAGGGCTTTTCAAAGCCTTCTACAGTGAACAATCCCAGCATACAACACTACTGTGACGATAGAACGATGAGATGAAGAAAAAATAAAATCAAAACTAAATGGAACAAAGTATTACCCGTTTCAAAGTAGAAAAATTAGATTTGAGCCTTCGACAGTGTTTCGACCACCATCGAAAAGCTTTGAAACTTCGAGAATATCGATTTGCTGATGATTTTTTCTAAAATTTTTACTAAAGAAAAATTTCTACTTATTCTCTCAAAAAAAGCTTTTCACTCTCTTGAGGCTTGAAATTTTCAGCTCAATAAATGGCTTATGTAGAAGAAAAAATTAGGAGTCCATTGATGCTTCCATCGATGTGGGATTTTAGGTAAAAATCCAAATCCCACGGCTATAAATCAATCTCAACAAATGGATGGTGGGAGATGAGGGTCTCGTACTGGAGACGAATGAAAAAGATGCAAGTGGAAATTCTTGAAATATTCCACTAATTCCATGGGTTTTTTTTTTGGAGGGATTTGATTTTAATTTGAAATTCAAACAACATTCTTGGAGATTAAGGCAATTGAAGCCACGCATTGTACTAGTTTTAGTAAGAATTTGGATAGGCTGTTTGAATTCATACAAGGGTGAGATGGACATGGTTATCTGCGAGTTGGGTTGGGTTTTGCCATTGTTTTCGTCGTTGTTACTGATTTGGGTCAAAGGCTAATGAAATCGAGTTAGGATTGTTGTTGTTTTTTTGCTGGATGAGATGGTACGAGTTGTTAAAGTTGTTTTGTTTGTATGCATTATTTTTGTTGCTGTGTACTGCTGCTATATTTTTGAACGTCGATGTTTTCAAGGTGAAGAAAAGAGGAGTAGGTGGGCTGGACCAGTCGGCTGAAGCTGTTGGGCTTGTGTTTTGTGTGTTGGGATGAGATGGGTTTAGGCTAGTTTTGAAAGGGTTTTGAGTTGGTTTTAAAAGGGTTTTGGATAATTAGAGAAACTGAGGTTGAATTAGGAATTTAGGATTTTTGGTAAATTAGCCTAATTATTAGAATTTAGACAATTGAATTTAAATTTTAGCCTAATTAAAAATCAATTGACAAATTACACTGTAACTTTGGCCAAATCATTTCCAATTAACATCCAATTTAATAATTTGGCTAAATTGAAACAATGTTTGAAATAAATTAACAACCGATTTAATCCCGAGTTTATTGACTTCATAAAAAACTAACACATTTTTTAAAATGAATCATTTTTGAGAACAAATTATACTTGAATCAAAATTTTAACCGTTTGGATTAATTTTTAAGATAAGCCTTGATTAAAATTTGATATTTTGTAAAATAAATATTTAAGTAATAAAATTATATGATTTCTTATAATTTCATACGAGAATATATAATCTCTACTTAAAATAAAAATTACTTAGATAAATACTTTGAAATTTTTTATCCGGATAAAATAAATGTTGTAATTTTATTTAAAATCGAAGAAACTCAAGAATAAATTCAGTTGGGGAGGGCAAAAATTAGGTGTCAACAACTGCCCCCGCTCTTTGGGTAGGGTGGACGCAAGTAACCTTGGAAAAAGGGAGTTTGACGTTCCTAATTTTTGTTGGACCACAAATTCATTTCTTAAAAAAGGTTGATTTTCGTATTAGTTTCATGGAGTTATGGCCGAACCTTGGTATAAGGTTTCCTATATATTTCTGGTTACATGAGAATTCAGGCCACTTGTAGCTCATAAAGCATGATTTTAAGCAAAATTTTCAAAGAATTCACAAGTTATCCTAGTTTTTTTTAAACTTTGGTGAAACCGGAAAGTTGGGAATAAGTGGATTGGAGGGAGTTGGAATGCAGTCGAGTTTTCAATATAGATCCTAGCCTATATATTCCAAGCACTTAGGGAAATAGATTTCTTGTAGTTCGACTCGATCGGAAGAAAAGATAGACTTTTATTTCAGACGATCTTTGGCTCGGGATGAGTGACAAGTTGATTGAGTTACAGAAAAGAGGCTTGTAACCAACAATGAATGTGAAATCCTTCACATCCATAGGAAAGAACATACCTGGACATAATTTCCAAAACTCTAAGTATGTTATCACCTAGATTTGAAGGAAAGAGATGGTTACCCTCGGTATGAATTTAGAAATATCCCAAAAGTGAAGCTGAAACTAGAATATCCCAAAATACCTACATGACTTCTAATAGGGGTGTGGTTTGATGGTGGTAGCGATCATTCTTTAGCACGCGTCTAAAGAGTTTGACGTCCCTCTAAAGACTATGTCCTATTTTGCTGCTAAGAAAAAGTTTCATGTTATGCTGCATCTTTTTTGGAGTCATCCACACCTGCGGTTTTGATTTAAGATTTTCATCCTCTCATATGCTCTCAAAAATATCTCTAACAAAAATTATTAGTAATGGACATAATTCATGAGAGGGGTATATAGTTTTTTTACCATATCTCTATATGAGTTATTATCTGAAAAGTGAAGTCTCCCTGTCATGTACTTGTTTGGAGGGAGATAACTCACAATAATAGACACAACAACCCTCTTGTTTTTTTTTTTGATAAAATAGCTCATTCTTGATTGAATATGTCTTCAAAGTAGGGTGTCCCTCTTGGACACCGACGACACTTTATGTAAAACGGTCCTCACAACTGCGTAAGTTGATGAGGAAACCCTTTTGGTCACCTATAATTCTTTTTATATGTGGAATGAAAACCTCTTCGGCTATTAACAATGATCTTTTGCATGTGACCTCGGGTAAGTCTTGCACATCTTTCATATCGATACGACTTATAGATTTCTCTTGAATTGTCAATATTTGGTTAATCTTGTGCATCATTCAATGTTGGATATGAGGCGACTTACAAGTAACCTTTGACTAGATTTTAAGGTAATCCTGCATATTATCCAACTTTGAATAAGAGGTGTCTTATAGATAGCCCTCCAATCGCTAGCTCTCAGGTATTTCTGCACATTATCGACCTTGGATACAATATGACTTATAGATATCCCTCAAATTAGTAATCTTTGGGGTAATCTTGCACATAATCAATCTTTGATATGATGCGGCTTAAAGAGAATCCTTGGACCTATTAATTTGATAATCTCTCATATTCTCCAGTAAAGATTTAGTTGTGACTTATTGATAACCTTTGGACTATTAATTTTTGGGTAACAGTGCGCACTATCCAGTTAGGATTTTGTTGTATCTTACGTATGACCTATGGAATATCAACTCATAGGTAATCACGTAACTATTCTATTTCAAATAATGTGACTTATAGATGATCCTCGGTTTGTCAATTTCTAGGAAATCTTATATGTCATCCACTTTCAGATAGTGACTTAAAGGTGTCCCCTCGAATCATGCTTTTCAACTTGATATGTTGATGCATGCTAGTTCATAAAATGCTGAAATATCCTTGACGCGGGGTACACCTTCTTTTGTGTGGTCAACATATATAAAATGCTGAGATATCCTCGATGCTAGATCATGTTATCTTCACGTAGTCAACAGATATTAGTGCTCTAAAGCATCTTCCGAGGCAAGACCTTATCATATTGCATGGCAAGCAATTCTAGAGACTTAGTTGAATGACATGATTGACCTCTTGGCGATGAAATAAAATGGCCCTCTTGACAATGGCATGAAATGGCCTTCTCGACGTGGCATGAAATGACCTTCTCGGCATAGCCCTCTTGGCAATGGAATGAAATTTCCCTCGCGACAATGACATAAAATGGCCCTCTAGGCGATGGCATAAAATGAGCCTCTTGGAGATGAAATTATACGAAATAGCTCTTTCGTAGTTTTGAAAACGGTTTCACCGAAGTCTGTTTGTCTGCATTTTTTCTTTTTACATGTACCTGTGCTTAAGGTAGATAGTTAGTAGACACAATGTCACTCTTACTAGCGACCACAGTCAAACTTTATGCAAGTTTAAGTGACAAATACTTGGCATCATAGTCTAAAGGACTTAGTCCTTTATTAATCTTCTCTTTTGAAAAAATAATTAAATCACAGATCCACGGATACAAGTAAATGGGGTAAAATCCTTTTACGAGGTACTCAAAAACCATTTTCTTTACTTTAAGGCGAATTTTGAGGATGACTTTTTTCTCTTCCTCCTATTGAGTGACCCTTTTGATTATTGTATTTACTATGTCGACTCATTTGAATGCACCTGCGCTCAAAGTAAGTATTTAGTAGACACAAATTCGCATTTACTGGTGACTATCTTTTAGAAAAATTCTAAATAAAATATTCATAAGGAGTATAAAGCGCCTTTGTTTGTCATTCACGATCTTTTGAAATGAGATAGACAACTTAAAAGGTCCTTGACAATTGGGTGTTGAACCCGTGTTTGGGGATACCCAAAAATACCATTCTTGAGCAACATATGTTTGGTGTGGTTCCCAATTCTCTTGGGATTTTTGAAGAAGATCCCCATTTTTGTGTATTGATCGCTGCATCCACAGGAAAATGGTTAGTTTTGTGTGAAACTACTCCATGTTGACCTCCTTCGATCCTTGATTTTCTCTTTGCCATCTTTCGGGTGCTCTGTCATGTTGGGACTTTCACCCTGACTCCCTGTTCCAATAGATTCCTAGGCAATCACTAAGTAAAAAGATTTGTATAGATTTTCAAAAATAGTCTTAATTTTAAAAACTAGTTTCAAAAACTTTTGTAAAAGCTTTTAGAAAATAACTGCCAGTCATGTCATGTACTAGCTCAATGAATGTCTTCCTCTTGGTTCTAACTATATATGATGTTTTATGGAGGAATTTTAGGGATTCATCATCATCGCTGAGGTTTTCTACCAAAAGTTCTGTCGTAGCCGAAGATATAGTCTATCTAGACTTCGTCGCAGCTAGTGATTTCTAAAACTTGACTTTGACTTCTGATGTTGGGGAATTCAAAATATACTCCAGTATCTTAGTGGAAATTTTGAGGACCTCCTCAAAATTTCTGCCCTAGTTTAATGTTGTTTGAGATAATTTTAACTTGAGAGGATCCAAAGTCTTTGTCGGTCTTCATTCTCCTTGGATGATGATCTTTTTCTTTTGAATTTTCGAGATTCCTTCTAAAAATTCTGCCCAGTTTCCATTTCCTAAGGTGGTATTACCGAGCCGTTGGGGCATCTACATATCCCGTTGAAGCAAAAATCAGGTCAAACATAGTTTAAGACTATACTAGGAATATACAAAAAAATCTTATGGGTTGACCGAAGTCAATATAGGCCACCTACGTATCTCATTCATGAGAATTCAGGTGATCACGTAGTTCATACATAAAAGAAAAAGGATAAATTCTCCTAAGGGGTTGACCGAAGTCAACATAGGCCACCTACGTATCCCTTTATTGGGAATTTAGGTCAAACGTAGTTCGTACATAAAGGGAAAGGATAAATTCTCCTAAGGGGTTAACCAAAGCTGACATTAGATGCCTATATATCCCTTTCTTAGGAATTCAAGTCAAATATAGTTCTTACATAAAAGAAAAGGATAAATTCTCCTAAGGGGTTGACCGAAGTCGACATAGGTCGCCTACGTATCCCTTTCTTGGTAATTCAAGTCAAGTTTATCCCTTTCCAGATTCTAAATACCTTTTAATATCAAAGTACCAAGGCTTTACATCGAGTTCTTCTTCGACATGTGCACAATATACGGGTTGTTCCTTCAAGCTTATATCCAAAGGATCGATGTAACCCTAACTTGGGTATTGAATCATGGAGGATATAGTAGCCAAAGCATCAGAAAACTCATTTTGTACCCTCGAGATATGTCTAAAATCAACTTCCTTGAATTTTTCACACAAATCCTGTACCGATTCTACATAAAGGGTAATCTTTGAGTTTTTCACGGCCCATTCTCCCTGTACTTAGTGAATTAGCAAATCTGAGTCTCCAATGACTAACAATTCTCGAAAAGCCATGTCGAGTTCTAACTTGAAATTAGGATGCAAGCCTCTTATTCAACCATGTTATTGGTGTATGGGAAGTGTAAAAACTGCTCCAATTCCTGAACCTTTGAAATTGACCTCTCCATAAAAAAAAAATCTTTATCTGGGGTATGTTTCTACAATGTCTTCTCCCAATAATAAGATCTCTTCATCTGGAAAGTAAGTTTGAAGTATCTCATATTCATTATCAAACGGATTCTCATCTAAATGATCCGCTAAGGCTTGCCCCTTGATTGCCTTTTGAGTCACATACACGATGTCGAACTAACTTAGCAACATTTTCCACTTGGCTAACTTTCCCATGGGTATGTCTTTCTGAAATATATACTTCAATGGATCCATTCTAGAAATGAGATACTTTGTGTATAAGGATAGATAATGCCTCAACTTTTGTGCGAGCCAGGTCAATGTACAACACGTCCTTTGCAAGCCTCATATGGTGTGAAATTTTTATTCACGTAGTAGATTGCTTTATATTTCTTACTGGTCTCAGAGTGTTACCCGAGGACACATTCAAAAGTATTTTCTAAGACAGACAGGTAAAGCAACAATGAACTTTCTTCCCTTGGTGGAACCAAAATAGGCGGAGCGGACGATAATCATTGATTCTGTCAAACGACTTCTGACATTCTTTTATCCACTTATTCAATGCATCTCTTTTCAAAATCTTGAGAATTGGCTCACATATGACCGTCGATTGGGCAATGAACCAACTAATGTAATTCAAACGACCCAGGAAACTCATAACGTATTTCTTGATCCTTGGCAACAGTAAATCCTAAATTATCTTAATTTTTGATAGATCAAGCTCGATGCCCTTCTACTAACTATGAACCCTTAGCAAGATTCAACTTCAAGTTGTACTTTCTTAGTAGGTTGAAGAACTTTTCCAAATGCATCAGATGATCTGAACTCTTGCAGGATTTGATAAATACATCATCCACGTACACCTCAATCTTTTTATCATTCATATCATAAAAAATCATCATCATAGCCCTCATGTATGTTGCACCGACATTCTTGAGACGAAGAAACATTACCCTGTAGTGATAAACACCCCAGGGGGTAATGAAAGTCATATTTTATGCATCTTCTTCATTCATTAGTATCTAATAATACCCGGTGAAACAATCCACGAAAGACTGTATTTCATGCTTCACACAATTATCGATGAGGATGTGGATTTTGGGTAGCAAAAAATTATGTTTAGGACATGCTCTATTCATATCTCTGTAGTCAACTCAAATTCTGATCTTGCCATCCCTTTTTAGCACTGGGACAATATTTGCTAGCCATGTTGGATATCTTGTGACCTCCATAACTTTAGATTGAATTTGTTTCGTTACTTTTTCCTTAATCTTCAAACTTAATCCTGGCTTAAATTTCAATATTTTTTGCTTTACTAGATCAAACTCGGGATTAATTGGTAGCATATGTGACACAATATTGGTGCTTAACCCCAGAATATCATTGTAGGACCAAGAAAATATATCAATGTATTCCTGTAGCAAGTGGCTGAGTTCTCTTTTTTGTGCCTCTGCTCGGTGAACACTAACTCTTGTCTCTTTGATTTCATCATGATCTCCCAAGTTAACTATTTCAGTTTCCTCCAGGTTGGGTTTCTCCCAGTTTTAAAATTATTCTATGTCTTTCACTAACCGCTCCTCATTATGGTCTTTCTATTCATCATCATTTATCTCGGTTTGTTCATTTAGCCCTTGATATGACATGACATGACATGACATTGGCAGGTTTTAAATTATTGTTACTGAAATAAACAAACAAACCAAGTTAGATGATAACAAAATAATAAAAAATGGTAAAATAAATATAATCACATTTCAAAATAACTTCTTAGATAAAGGAAGGCTTTTTCATTAAATTTTGGGAAATATTTACAAACTATGGATCATGACCCACACAAATATGGGCCCATGCCTTTTTGAAAACAGTAAAACACGATAAGGAAATTTGAGACATAAAAGGGTAGATCACGGGGCCTCCTCCGAGTCATCACCGATTTTTTAAAACTACTAGCAGTTAACTTTTTATCTACCACGACAAGTGATGAGTCATGAAAGGAGTGGAGGTTTAATTTTACAAAGTCTCTTCGGACACGACCTTTCTCACTCCACCAGCCTTCGGGAGATCTTCTAATATAGCATTTCATTCTTCGAATAGATTTCCTATCCCATCCCCCAGACCATCATCTATTGACACCTTATGCAAAGGAAGTGACTGGTACATGAGTGGCTATGATTTGGGTAAACCCATCTTCGACTTATATTTATTCTCATCTTTCTTTGTTGGATGGTACCCTAACTCATACCAAAACTCCTTTTCTAGAATCGCGATCGGATCAATGATTCTTTCCAAGCCCTGACCAGACTCAAACCTACTTCATAACATCACAATCGCCATCATTTTATAAATGAAGGGCATTGGCATTTGGGGCACCAGATATTTCTCCGTAGCATTTGCAATTTCCACCGTATAAAAGTTACTACCCCTTGGAATATCTTCAATCACAGGAATATAACCATTGGGATGACTCAAATGACTTCCTTCTCCTTGAATGACTATCTCGTGGTATTCCCAAATAAACTTCAATAATTCATGAAGGGTCGACAAAACTGGATTTGCACCATGAATCCACGGTCTCCCAAAAGTAGGTTGTAACTTGGATGGATATCCATAACATGAAATTTAGCCTTGAATTCAGCAGGTCTAATCTAGATGTACAAGTTAACTTCTCCTATAGTATCTCTCTACCCTCTAGCGAAAGTTCATTCATTAACATGGCTTTGGCAAACCTTTCCCAAGTCGTAGCCCATTTGAACCAATTTAGAAATAGGATAAATATTCAAACCAAATTTGTAATCTACCAATAATCGATTAGTCACATAGTTCCGACAATTAACAGTAATATATAACGCTTTATTATGTATCACCCCCTCAAAAGGCTACTCTTCCTCGCTAAACGATATGCAATGACTTGCTATAATATTCTCTATCATCGCGACCAAATTTTCAACACTCGTACCTATGAGATCATATACTTCATCTAGGACTTTCAATAAAGCTTGTCGGTGGTTAATAGTGCCCAAATAGAGATTTGTACCGGAGCTTTTTCTAAATACTTAACAATCGAATATTCATTTGGTTGCATATGCCTAAAAAATTCTTTGGCCTCCCATTCAGTGATTGGCCTTTTTTATGAATTCTTCTTATTGATCAAATCTTCAGGAATATAGCATCATCCAGATCATGTTATCCTTTGGGCAGCGGTAGTCTCTACAATTAATTTCTTTCTAGGTAGCAGTAGAGCATATATCTGTGTTGGGGTTGTTACCACTATAAATGGGTGCCTTTTATTAACACTTAAGGCAGCTATGACCCTCTCTATCTTCTTCACTCCTTCTATCCATTTAGACTTTTCTAAATATATCTTACTAATAGTTATGCTAGATACCCATTCGCCCTCTATTTTGATCATATTAACTATGGCTCCCTATGATTAGAAAATGGATTACTGTTGATATTTGGTGTCGACGCCTAAAAAGTGATGACCTTCTGATCAATCAAGTCTTGGATCTTGTGTTTCAGGTTGATACAATCTTTGGTATTATGCTCGGCCGATCCTGAATGATAAGCACAAATTTGATCAACATGAAAGAATTGAGAATTAGGATTGGCAGGTTTCAGTTGGATAGACTATAGATAACCAACTTCTTTTAATCTTCTAAAGAGCTGAGTGCGACTTTCAACTAATGGCGTGAAGTTTCGAGGAGGTTTATTTTTGAGGTTTGGACGAGGGGGTTATAATGGTTTTGATTAGTGGGGGGAGGTACTTGGTGATAATTTGGAGGGGCTTGGATATTCATTCGGTTCTTTAGAAGAGCATCTTGAACATGAGACTGATAATGTGGCTGTGGAGCTTGGTATTGGGATTGGATATTTGGAAGTGGATCTTGATATTGGGGTTGGGTATAGAATATAGGCTGAAAACTTGGGGGCGTTGGAGAAGAAAGAACATTCCTAGGCTTAAATTTCCTCTTTAATTTTGCAACAGAATTAGTGGAGCTTAGTATTGGGGTTGGGTATAGAATATGGGCTAAAAATTAGGGGGCGGTGGAGAAGAAAAAATGTTCCTAGGCTTAAATTTCCGCTTAAATTTGGCAACATAATCAGCACATACCACAGTTATATCTTCTCTTTTCTTCTTTGGGAACACAAAAGACCCAGATGATGTTGGGGTTTTTATAATCTTTCCTTTTTGAATGCCTTCATCTTGCGATTCCCCAATTTTTACCAAATCTATGAAAGTTGCCATACCGCAGATACCATCCTAGTATAAAATTCTCCCTCTTGAGCGCGAGAGAACACCAACACCATTTCCTCCTCAGACATGGGAGGTTGTACCTTAGTAGTTTTCTTTTCTCCAATGAAAGGCATAGTCTCAGAAATACTCATCATTCTTCTGCTTAATTCGGTCTAGGGAGTGTCGATCTGGAACTATTTTAATGTTAAACGCAAACCTATCGAGAAAAATATTAGCCAATGCCCTTCAGCCAGGCCATTTTTTATTTCCTAAGACGTAAACCAATCTAAAGCTTCACCACTTAAGCTTTGACTGAATCAACACATTATTAATGCCTCATTTCTTCCTACCCCGACCATTTGATTGCAATACCTTCTTAGATGAGCCACGAGATTTTTGGTGCCATTGAACACTTCAAATTTAGGGACCTTATACCCTTTTGGTAGATCTACTCCAGGGTGAACACACATATCATCGTACCTCAGAGCATCGTTATCCCTGTCCCATAAGATTACTTGATCGTTATAATCTCTTCATTCATGTCCAACAGCTTCTTTTTATGCTCGGTCCTCTATTTTTTTCTTCTCCTCATAATGATCTACCTCGAGATTAGGAAAGAGGTTGTAGGTGTTAGGGGATATAATGACATGGGAAAGATTTAGGATGGTAGCTTTATATTGAGGATGAGAGGAGGTTGGGTGGTAGGTAGGGAGGATATTTTAGAGATTGAGGATACTTTGTGGAATTTGAGAGTGGTTTAGTGGAATCTGAAAGGGATTTTGTGGAGTTGGGACAGATTTTATGGATTTGGAAATGGATCTTGTGGGTTCAGAAAATGGATTTTGTGGATTTGGAAATGGATTTTGTGGATTTAAAAGAGAATTTTATGGTGTTGGAGACGGATTGTGTGGGGTTAGGGATGGATTTTGTGGATGGTAAGCATCTGGGTTGTTCTCTTGATTGGTATTTTGGATAGCATGAACTGGAGAATTATTGATTATGGGATCTGTAAGTAATTGGCAGGTAGACGGTATGTTATTTAGATGATTCCCGAGAATAGAAGTATTGAGGGGAGAAATTTAGAGTAGAGGGTTGTGTCCTCCTGGGATAGGAGCATTGATGGTGATGGCCAGATTAGCTAACTCTCTAGTATGATTCATCTCTACCTGGAGCAATCTAATTTTCTTGCAAGTTCAGAAATCATCTCGCTTTGTTCTGCTATCACATTGTCCCTGATGGTTACAAACTTTTGAACTGGTGAAGTTATCTGTAAAGTAAAATAACTCAAACGCAGATGTGTTAGATCCCATACATGATAAATAATGCAAGATATTCGACAAAAAATAACCAGATAAAGTTGTTTTCATCATAGGCAAACTGATCCATAAGAGCATAGTGGGTAAATTTGTCTTTGAGTTAAACAACTGTACATAAACACATAAATAGGGGCCGAAGTGAAACACCATGTTGTCATCACCCCAAAACTTCATGAACACATGGATCATTTCAGGCCAAGCGTCCATCTCTACAAACGAAGGTAGATGCCCGATATACGTACTAACAATATCTTTGTATTTTGGATTCATATGGGTCCACCACACTTTTAGGAAATTGTCAGGTCCGGTAACTATTTTGAACCTTTTGCAAGGGTACGGTTGAGCCATTCCTACACGAAAGCAAGCAAAATAAACCTTTCCCCTACCCTAAAAGATAATGGGTTGGATAGAACAAACATATATTTCTTCAACACATAAATATGATTTGTCTGTAATTGACTCATGGCCAATAGATGTAGGGAAGATTTTCTAATGGTCCCAATACCCCTTCGGGTATAGGATCGTCCTAGGCTCATGCCTAAAAGAGAATTTTGGTTTTGCTCTATCCTGGGTGTCTAGAGTGGGTTTGTACTAGGTTCCCAAGTGGATGACTTGGTTTTGGAAATACGAACAGTAATTGAACACCTAACGTGCCAATAAACCATCATATTTTCAACTCTTAATTTGGAATTAAACAATAGGTGTCGGGACATCCACGAAACCCCAAACAATTTGTATATGTCAAATGGGGAGTATGTTATGAAATGCAAAAGTTTAATCTTGTAAAATTTGAAAAAAAGAACATAAACAATTTAGGCGCTACAATAGTTAGTCAAAGAAGCTAATTCAAATATTTAGTCAGAATCTAGTTAAACTCCCCAGCAGAGTCACCATTTTTGTTTTGCGGTGAAATGACTTTTGTAATTTTTACGAATTCAAATACTTTCAAAAAAGTTTTCAAACTCGATTTAAAAAAAACAGAGTCGCCACTTAATTTGTTTAGAAAAAATTAAGGAAAAAATCCTTTAAAATTACTTAAACGATCGAAAATAGAAAAATCGTTTAAGTTTGAAAATTCTGAGTAAGTGATTCCCATTAATACTCTTGGAAGGTTGTTAAGGAACCAAGAGTATCCATTAACTTATGGTTATCTAGAATATTTGAATAGAATTTTTTTACTAACTTTAAAAAAAGAGTTTGATTTTTGAGAAGCAATCGATTAAAGAAAGATAACTCTTTTTTGAGGTTTATGCAAAAATAGTTTTATGGCGACTTAGTAGGAAATTTAACTAAGTTCGCAGGAATAGAAAATAAACATAGAAAGGGAAAGGAGGAGAATTAAGTGATTTAGTCTCTCAGGCCCAAACCCATGAAACCCGTCCTAAACTAAATTCGGCTTTTGGGCCGCCTACTCCTATCCTATACTACTAATTTGGGCTTTTGGCCTATTTCCACCTGTCCTAAACAAAATTTCAAACCTTTAAGGACCAAAAGCTGTTTCACCTGTATTAAATCACAACTTTGGCTTCGAGGCCCCAAATGAATGAATGAATGAGTAGATAACTAAATAAAGTGATAACACAAATTTAGCGACTTCAATAGTGGGGTTTCGACCCTTTTTCCTTCTTCCCTCTTTTTGCACTCGTACGCTATATAACCAGTTTTTGGATTTAGTCTTGAAAGGGAGGGCCCTCATTGGCCCATTTAGCAAATGCAAATAGGAGGGAGTCCATTGTGGACTTCAAAACAGATTACATGCCACACAAAGAAAGGATAATGAATTAACACATAGTCTAGATATGGGTAACTAACACATTAATACTATGAAGATACACTCACACACAAAATAATAATAATGATAAGAAAAATATTTAGAATCATGTGAATAAGGAACAAATACCAATGATTTTCTGAAGTAAGATTCTCAAAACAAAATTAAGTGGCAACTCAAATAATATATTGCAGCCTTACTACAGATTCATTAATGCCAAGAATTTAGAGAAAATAAATGTGTGACCATCAAATTGAAGCTTTGACTAATACTTACTATATGGATTCACACTTATGAGCAAGTTCGACATTTAATCCAAAGTGGGCGGTACTTTATTTTAAACTCACAAGAGAATAAAATAAACGTCTAAACTTGATATACACATCAAGTAATCACAAGAAATTGGGATAAAATCTAAAGTTCTTAATCAAATTATGCTAAAAATGGACAAACTATATCATGGTTTATTAGAGATTTAATGAATTCAAACCTACTATGCAAGAGACTATCTCCGACGCTATATGTATTGTTTAACTAGCTACTATACAAGAAGACTTAAAAGAAGAGGCATTTCTTAAGGAATGACCTCACTTCAACTATAGTGGGACACCCTGGATGCCACACGATGCTAACGGTTCTGTGAGACCACAAGCTAACCCATGAGTTGGTATCTGCTGTGAGTACTGAATGAAACTGATAACAACATATGCGGAATTTCAACTGAAATGCCATAAGGTATTTAACAATTGAAAATAATACTGAAATAACGGTTTAAAACTGTTTGCAAACAAGATGAAAATACAGATAAAACATCTGACAATCATAATTGAAAACTGAACAACTATCTGTACTAGTCTGAAAGCCTCTAACTTTCTGACAATAGAGTTGATGGGACATACTCCCAACTGACTCCGACTAACTGAATACCAAATAACTAACAATACTAAAAGGAAGATAACTCGTCCTCGAAAGAAGAGGACTCACCCCGGCTGCTGCTGCTGATGCGATGGAAGAGCTAAGGATGATCGATAATCCGAGCGTCTGAACCTATGATCTAAAACATCATAGCGTAAGAAAACGAGTATGCGGTCAATACATCTGAATGTACTGGTATGCTAAATGAGGTCAGGATAATATGCATAGGTTCATATGCATGTAAAAATAATAATTGGCTGAATAACATAAGGTAACTGTATGAGAGTACATGCGAAACTAAAGATACTAAACATGAAAGACCAAGCATATATTGTTTATCTAAAATAGTCTGGAACTAAAGTACTGAATTCTACTAACTGATTAACTGATAACTGAAAGCTATGGTCGAGTACAAAAACTGAACTGAGTACTAGAATTGCAACTGTGGGAGTTTTCATACAACCAACTTACCCCAATGTAGACTGATTAGGGTCCAACCTGTAAACCCAGTTGGAAGGGTTTAGCACCGTGACACGGGTTACTAACAATGACTGGGTCAACCCTAATTTGGCAGGAAGACTCATGGGATGTAAATATGTATGCATACCCTTGACTGACAGGAAGACATATCAACCTACAGTGGCTACGTAGCTCTGTATCTCAGGGATTGCTATAAGGGTTAAACCCTAATCTGGAAGGAATGCCCCCATCCCTGGGTTCGCTCGGTGCTAAATCCTACTCCCAACTAAACCGATACTAATCACTAGACTGTACTAAGCTTGACTGAACTCACACTAATTCTGTTAACTGACCGAAGGCTACTGTTCGGTATACTACGAGGATCATTCTATTGCATCCGAGACTAAGTACATAGCTAATTTCGGGTATTCATTACCCCCAGGACAAGATAACAGTGACAATGTGACCATATCACAACTTTAATGGCATAACAAATTGATCACCATGCATAACTCGTTCACATAGACATTTTGTCAAACACTTGGGGAGCACAATTCTTATACATAAGAATGAACTACATATGAATATCATGACTACCACATTCAACTTACAATTAAAGGGTTTGACATAAGAGGTTACATCAATCTATATACACACTAGTTTATTTACATGGAACATTATACATTTCTTAGTTTAAACCCAACAACAACACATACATGAACACAATTTCAATTCATAACATATGGAACATAAATTAAGTTCTAAAAAGGATTCTTGAGCTCCAAGGGTGGAAGGAACCCGATGATGAACATCTAACTTACCTTGGTTGTTGAATTCGTGAGAGTTGTTGGACATTGCTTGAAGCTTAGACTTGACTTTGATGAACCTAAGGTTTTGTTCTTGAGGGGATTTGTGAAAAAGATGAGCAATTATGCTATTTGGGGCATAAATCCCGTGTTATGGACCTATTGGGTAAAGGGAAAATTACCCATTTTCCCATAAAAATGCGGAAAAAAACTGAAGAAAATACACGGACCGAACTGGCCAAGGTGGAGTGCTCCAGAGCGCCACTTTAGGTAGGGCATCGCAGGCTCTATCGCGGGCTCCCCCCAATAATCGATTGGGAAGGGCTCCGTGGGATAATAGCCCTGAGCCACTATTTTGGAGTTTCAAACATACCGTTACGCTTGTCCAAAAATTCTGAAACTCACCCAAGATGTACTATTGACTTTCCCAATTATAAATCAACTTTAAAACTAACTTTCCGATATCAGGAAGGTCAAAAATAAATTCATCAAAGTTTGAGGGATTTAGAAATGGATAAGTCCTAACACTTAGTAAAATATTCTAAGTCTTGAACCCCTTTCTACATGCAAGAATAAGTTGAAATGAACCTATGATCTTACGGGGTCTTACAATATCTCTTCTTTAGGAATAGTTATCCTTGAATGAGGCTGGTTAAGCTAAGAACACTGAGAAACTATGAATACCCTAACACACACAACTAACATAACTGAATCTGAAATATGGCACATGACTGAGTTGATTCATGAATGCATGAATGACATGAGAATGATATGTAGCGGGAAATGAGTATGAATCAGAATAAATCTAAAGAAGTCTTTTAACTTAGGCTGAGTCTTGGTTTGTAGAGAAGAGGTAAATGTACTTGGTTCACATGTTTGCTTCTACTTCCCAAGTAGCTCCCTCAACAGACTGGTTTTGCCAGAGAACTTTAACCAGGGAAACTTCTTTGTTCCTTAGTCTGCGGATCTATCGGTCAAGAATTTCGACTGTAACTTCTTCGTAAGAGTGACTATTCTGAACATCTACACTTTCTAAGGGGACTACGATCGCTGGGTCACCAATGCACTTCTTTAGCAAAGAAACATGAATTACTGGGTGTACTGATGCTAAGTTTGCCGACAACTCAAGTTCATAGGCTACTTTTCTGAAATGGCTCAAAACTCTATAAGGTCCAATATATCGAGGACTGAGCTTCCCCTTCTGGACAAACCTCTTCACACTCTTTATGGGAGAGATATTTAGATACACAAAATCCCTAATCTCAAACTCGAGATCTTTTCTCATTACATTCGCATAAGATTTTTGTCTACTTTGGGCTACCTTAAGCCTCTGTCTGATCAACTAAAATTTCTTCAATGCATCATATACTAACTCAGGCCCTATCAAAGCGGTCTCACCTACCTTAAAACAACCAATTGGAGATCTATATCTCCTCTCATAAAGAGCCTCAAGCAGAGCCATCTGAATGCTAGAATAATTGTTGTTATTATATGCGAACTCTATCAAAGGTAAATGATCACCCCAGCTACCTTTAAAATCAAGGACACACGCTCTCAAAGTATCTTCTAGAGTATGAATGGTCCTTTCTACTTGACCATCCGTCTGAGGGTGAAAGGCTATACTGAGATGGTCTTGGGTACCCAGACCCTTCTGAAAGTTTTCCAAAACTGAGAGGTAAACTGAGTACCTTAATTTGAAATAATAGAAAATAGGACTCCATGCAGTCTAACCAACTCTTTAAGGTAGATATTAGCATAGTCCTCGGTAGAATAAGAAGTATGGACTGGTAAGAAATAGGCTGATTTGGTCGTCCAGTTCACAATGACCCAAATCGAGTCATGCTGATGATAAGTATGAGGTAAACCCGTCATAAAGTCCATGTACACTCCTTCCCACTTCCAAGTGGGAATACTCAACTCCTGCATATAACCACTAGGCTTTTGGTGCTCAACCTTAACCTGCTAACAAGTAGAGAACTTAGCTACAAACTCTGCAGTATCCTTCTTCATACCACTCCACCAATAGATTTCCCGTAGATTGCGGTACATCTTAGTTTCCCCTAGGTGAATAGAGTAGCGCGCACCATGCACTTCTGGCAAAATCCATTGTCTTAAGTCATCTACACACGACACACACAGCCTACCCTGACAACGCAACACACCATCGCTCCCTTAGGAGAAAACCTCTACTTTCTGAGTCCTGACAGACTCCTTCAACCTAACCAAACTAGGATCCATATCCTATTTTTCCTTCACTTCGGCAACCAAAGAAGATTCTGAACTATTTTGCACCCACATGCTACCCTCAGCTGAATCAACCAAACGGACACCTAGTCTGGCAAGTTGATGAACTTCCTGAACTAGCTTCTTCTTATCTCCCTCAACATGAGCAACACTACCCATAGATAATCTACTTAGGGCATCTTTCACTAGATTGGCCTTTACCGGGTGATATAAAACACTCATGTCATAGTCTTTTAACAAATCTAGCCACCTTCTCTGATGGAGATTCAAATCTTTCTATGAAAATACATATTGCAAGCTCTTATGGTCTGTAAACATATCAACATGCACCCCATACAAATAATACCTCCAAATTTTCAAGGCAAACACAACAGCTGCTAACTCAAGATCATGGGTAGGGTAATTCTTTTCATGGGGTTTAAGCTGTCTAGAGGCATAAGCTATGACCTTACCTCTCTACATCAGAACATAACCCAAACCAACTCTGGAAGAATGACAATAAACAACATATCCATCTGAACCATCTGGCAAGGTCAAAATTGAAGCTGAGGTGAGCCGAGTCTTCAACTCTTGAAAACTCTTTTCACAGGAATCTGACCACTGAAATTTGACTTTATTTTGAGTTAATCTGGATATGGGGAATGCAATAAATGAAAACCCTTCAACGAACCATTGTTAATAGCCAGCCAAACCTAAGAAACTCCTGATATTTGATGGAGAGATGGGTCTAGGACAGTTTCTTACTACTTTGGTCTTTTGAGGGTCGACTCTAATGCCATCATATGAAATAATGTGACCAAGAAACACTACTGACCTTAGCCAAAATTTGTACTTGCTGAATTTGGCGAGCAATTGATGGGCTCTGAGAGTCTGTAATACTATACTGAGGTGGTCTGCATGATCATTTTTGGTACGAAAATAGACAAGTATGTCATCTATGAAGATTATGATGAACATGTCCAATTACTGTTTGAACACTCAGTTCATCAAGTCCATAAAGGCTGCTAGGGAATTTATAAGGCCAAAAGACATGACTAGAAACTCGAAGTGACCATACCGAGTTCGTAAAACTATTTTTAGGATGTCACATTATCTTACTCTGGGTTGATGATAGCCGAATTTGAGGTCTATCTTAGAAAAGTAACTGGCACCCTAAAGTTGGCCGAACAAGTCATCTATTCTGGGAAGTGGGTATTTATTCTTGATTGTGACTTTGTTCAACTGACAGTATTCTATATATATTCTAACATAAACATATTTCTTTCGCACGAATAGAACTATCTTACAGATCGTGATTGAAAATTCTCCTGAATTATATAATCCTTCATGACTGACTTTAAAACATATTTCGAGATATAAACCTGTTCCACCTTAATATGTTTATGATGTGGGTTTGAGATAATCACTTTAGTCGTATTCATCTCAAATACAACTAAAGATTCTTCAGAAGTAGATATTATTAATGCGTTTTCAGTAGATGTATTTACCACTTTACGTGATGTAACAGACAGATTTATACTTTCAGCATTACACAATGATGAACTTACAAATGTGCTGAAAGTATCCTTATCCAAAACACTTACATACAAATGCAAACTACTCATATCCTTTATCTTTTTTTTCTGCATAATATAGACCTTCAAACCCATGTCATTATGTATACGTATTTTCCCTGCACTATCTATTAATTGATATTCAATTTGAATGTATTTGCAGGTCAGATCAACATCAATATGAGAAGCCAGTAGTGTGTAGAGTTGGTTATGCAAAGCGTTTGTGCTAAATAATATTGCATCAGTGATATAATCTTCATAATTTTATTCATATGTTCATCTACCAGAGTGCTTAACAAGAACATGTAAGCTTCCCATTGCCAATCTCCAGAAGACTAAAAAATATTTAAAAAAACATACTATCAAATACATACTATATTTAATCACTCAGGAAAAAAAATTCATATTATATACGAAACTGCAAAACGGATACCAGTAAAAATAATTTTTTTATCGAATACGAATTATGCTCGAATAACATTCAAATTTAACGTATAACAATTTTATTTCAATTTTCAAATTACACAACGAGAAGGAAAACTTTGAAGTTGAAAAAAAGTTTTTCGCACAAAACATTGAATACTAAAATTGAAGAAATCCATATACGAACTCAAAATTTTAATTTTACAACTGTAATCACATTGTCGTTAGAAGCTATTCAGCAATTTTGCACAAAATTTTATTAAATTCAAAAACAAAATCAAGTTCATTTTTCAATATCTGTATTTGTAGCTTTGTCTTTTTGAATGTTTTTTTTAAAATGTTTAGACGCTCATCAACAATAGAATCTTCACTTTGTTTTTTAAAATTGTTTTGTGTTCCAAATCATAGAAAACGTATTTGAATTTTGAATAATGTTGCTGTAAAATAACGATAGAGGTTAAAAAAGAGTCATATAAGGAAAAGAAATCTTTATAATTAAATATATTGCATGATTTAAGGGACGGTTTCTTTCCTTATTTCACTCTAACTGATTGGAGTTAAAATAGGAACTGTTATTCAAGTTGTACATGTATTTATATAGCAAACTTTTACTTAAATACAAAATACAACTTGCTAATTTTCGTAATTATGAAACAGTTGCTATAAAAGTTATAATTATAGCTACAAGTTTGCTACTTATGAAATTTTCCCTTTTAGAAATCATGACTCAAACCAGAGGTTAGACAAAGTAATTTTTAACTCGACAAAAATTCTTATCTCAAACCCTAACTTAATCTAGACTTGTTAGTACTCTTCAAAGATAACATTTTTATATGAGAAGATTGTCGTACTTCAATAGTTTTAGATATTATAATTTGTTAATAGTCCCAGACTCCCAATCTTTCTATCCAAGGGGGTAAAACTCTTCTTGTTTATATATATTACTTACTAGATTACTAGACTAAAGATGAGGAAAGGTGGCCCAACATTGCAAGTTTAGTTTATCTTTTTGGCAGGAAAATATTAACTCATACTTATTCTTTCACTTATTCACACAAGGAGAAATATTAAGATTTTTCATTTATAATTCATAATAAATTATTTTTCTGTTTGATCAAACTAAGCAATAACTTATAATTTGTTTAAATTGCCAATTAAATTTAAAACATTTACATGTTTCGTTGCTTATTGCAGCATCTAGGGCAGTCTGGTGCATTATAGATCATGCTATATGCGGAGTTCCGAAAAAGGTCGGACTACAAGAGTCTTTTTGTATGCGGTATTACCTTATATTTTTGCAAGATGTTGTTCTCATAGCTTGAACTCGTGACCTCACGGTCACATAACAATAACTTTATTGATTATATCAAGACACTTGTCATAACCCAAAACTCGAATCATGATGGCACCTAGCATATCCCTCATGATAGGTAAGTTAACCTAAAACTTAACGATAAGTAAAGACAGCAATATGTGATAAGGAGATAGTAATAACAATAAAAGGCTCAGCTGAGAGTAAAAACATTTCAGAACCTGAAAGTCACCCAGTACAAGCCTCTAAGAGTGATAAATTACAACTGAAATTTCAAAATACCTCGAAGTACAAGAAAAGTAACATAAAAGGGGGTAAAAGAGTTTTGGTAGGCTCTAGGGCAAATAACATCTATTTCTGAATCGCAAGACTGAATCCTGATCAAAACTCAAAATTTACAACCAGGAGGAACTAGCTCAGTAACTGCAAAAAAAATTGCAGAAATAACAACAAACATGAGTATGAAATCATATGTACTTAGCAACATCATTGGCCGATCATAATTCAAAGTGATGGCAAGAACTGCCTAATCTAAAAATATCTGTCATAACCATATAAAGTTGCACTCAGGAAAGCCACACATAGTTTAACAATCAGTAACAATAACAACTTATAAAGTATAATTTCAAGTAGAACAACAAAGTATGGTAACTCAAATCAGGAATTACAATAACTCAGATCGGCAAAGGAATATCATTTTCATAGCCAATTAATCACTCACCGCACCAAATCAATAATCAAATTGATACAATGAGTATAACACATGCTATGCAATCCAATGGGGGAGTGATGATTATGTATATAATGTATATTTGTCTTATTTGAGTACATTTGTTGCTTGTTATGGCTAGCGGGATCCATGGGAGACTCGTGAGATACATATACATCCAACACCGCCCATAAGGCCATTGGATAATAATAATCATAACTGTCCAATTTGGCTAAGCCTATAGGTTCATCGAATGATAATAATGTAATAACTCAATCCAAATCTTCACCTAGGGCCCTCAAAGAGTATCACAAAAGTTATGGTGCCTCAAGTGATCAGCCTCCAAATTCACCCCTAGGTCCCTCGGAGAAGAACCAGTACCTTCGTGATAATATGCATGTAGAGGGATAAAATATAACAGAATATCAATGTCCGTCCAACAACAACAAAATTAGAAATAGGCTTTTTCATCTCCCTAGTTATGCATATAATATCTGATCAAAATCTCATATTCCCAATATACAAATAAATGAATAAGGCAACAAAAACTCAAATATCAAGCAAACATGTCACATAAGCCAAAGTCTCAGAAAGTTTAGTTCAACCAGTCAATTGGTTGCATTAAACCCTTTCACAAATATATTGATATCCGTATAAATGCTTATCATCTTATTTATACGAGACTCACACATATCCATCACTCCCCATACACATAATTAACACATAAAATATATTTAAAAAGTATGTAGAAAAGTCTCAACTTGTCTTTAAATTTTTTTGAATAATTAAACCAAAGCTTTATCCTTCTAAATAGCTTCGAAACGAGCCCAATGTGATCAAATATGAATTTTACATGAGAAAATAAAGTCATATGCACTCATATTTCTATACTTAAGTTTCAAGTTCCAAAACCAAAAGTCAACCCTAAGTCCACAAGGACAAGATTGAGATTTTATTTGAAAATCACATTACCCATAACTCAAGGAACCCAAATATGAAATTTCAAAAAAAACTAAGTTAAAATCGACCTTGATGTCATTAAAATATTATTTTTTAAATTTTACCCAAAAAATTTCAATTTTTCAAGCTGAAAAATAAATATTAGAAGATGAAATCATGAAATAATCATTGAAAAATGAGTAAAAGCAGTGTAAGAATCTTATCCAGAAAAATTATTGAATAACTCTTTTTGAATCCCCCAAAATCAAATTTTCAAGCTCCAAACGTCGTAATATGAAAAACAAGAAAAGTCAATTCTTACTACAACAATCTCTGCCCTGCGAAGATCTAACCATAAACGCAGTCTTTCAGAGTCAGAAGAACTTCAACAACGACCGAAGTCACTCAAGTGAGTGGACTTCGCTGTCGGGGGACCTTCATTGCTGTTGTGGAGGAACAAGAACGATAGAGGCTCGTAAGAGCAACCCCATAGTTGTGGAAATCCCACCATAGGAGAGGACCATTCCCACTTGGTCCAACTCCACAGGAGTGAATCGGTCGGTGTGGCACCAGACACTAGCGACCAACAATAAATAAAGCAACAGCCCAACCTCACGATCGTACCTTGAACTTCTGTGAACACAACCCCACTATGCTACTAGACAAAAATCAATAATCCAGACTCAACAAAATTGTCAAATCATCTAATAGAGGTTGTTATCAATGAATGTTGATCAAAGACAATTTTAGGCCATAACTTTTTAATTTTTCTTTCAATTATCCAAAATTCATCTTAATGCCTCAGGACCCAAGCCAAAGGACTTCTTAACCCAAAAATGTCTTTTCGAATCTAACAAAACTGATGAAATTTCTATACGGTCTTGATATCTCTGAATATTGACCAAGTCAACCATTCTAGTTTTAAAGCCTTCCTAAATAAAAAAAATACTCGAAATACTTAATCAACAACCTCGAGAACAAGCCACCCATACCCGTAGACCATAAATACCATAAAGTAACTAAGAAGAGGATGAAACAGTTAACACAATTCAAAATTCAAAAATCACCATCAGGGTTGTTACAACACCCCTTCTACTCAACGTCAATTCAAATATTAAATTGAAGAATCAGTGAAGTAGTATGTTATCTACATTTTGTATTTGGAAATTATAAAGAATATATTTAAATTGCAAGTGTCGTATGTACTTCCTCTGTTCACTTTTACTTGTCACTAGTTTAAAATTAAATTTTTAATTTTAACATATTAAGAAAAGACAATTTTTTTTTCATATTTTACCCTTAACATTAATTACTTATTTTCAAATAAATTTTTAATACTTAACATTAAACATCAATTAATAGGGATAGTGTGATAAAATAATAATGTAAATGTTTATTTTAATGAGTATGTCAAATCCAAATATAACAAATTAAAATGAACCAAAGAATTATTAATGAAATTTTTCAAGATGAAACTAATATTTGAATTTTTATTCTATATAACATGATAGTTGTTGAAAAGAAAAACATATGATTGTTTTAATCATTCATGTATTATGTGCAACAAAAACAAGACTATTTCAGTACAACAAGCTTTAAAGAAAAATCAAAAGAGATTTCTTTACCTGAGACTGTGTATAATTATATTCTATATAAAAGAGATTGTTGATATAAAATTATATATTTAAGTAACAAGATAATAAGAAATAGTGTGCAAAATTAGGAAGTGTAGGAAATTAGTAATCTTATTCTACATTAAATGGGCTATTTATAGCCCAAGTAAAAGGTGAAGTCTTATCCAAAGTGGAAGAGGTGGGAGATGACAAATTAATATTACAAATGTGTTTGCATGCCACATGTCCTTCAATATGGACATATGGAAAAGGCATCCACCAACTCACAACACTCCCCCTTAGATGCTTATGTAAAGAAAAACTTCCTGAATACGCATTTGAGTGTTGCCTCATTAAAAACCTTATCAGAAAAAATCCAGTGGGATAAAAACCTTGGTTAAGGAAAAAAGAGTACAACACGTATTATTACTCCCCCTGATGAAGACATCGATTCAGCCGGTTTAGTCTTCGCATCCCAATTCTGTGTACCATCTTCTCGAAGGTTGAAGTTGGTAAAGATTTGGTGAACAAATCTGCTGGATTATCACTGGAGCGGATCTGTTGCACATCAATATCACCTTTCTTCTGGAGATCGTGTGTGAAGAATAACTTTAGCGAAATGTGCTTCGTTCTATCTTCTTTTATAAAACCTCCTTTTAATTGAGCTATGCATGCTGCATTGTCTTCAAATATGACCGTAGGTACCTTGACATTGATCTTCAGGCCACATCTCTCTTTGATAAAATGTACCACTAATCTCATCCATATGCATTCTCTACTTGCTTCATGGATCGCTATTATCTCAACATGATTAGAAGAAGTAGCAACGATGGACTGCTTTGTCGATCGCCATGATATTGCAGTACCTCCGTATGTATACACATAGCTTATTTGAGATTGCTCTTTATGTGGATCAAATAAATAATCCTCATCTCCATGACCAACAAGATCTGGACTAGCTTTGTTAGTATAAAACAGACCCATATCAATAGTCCCTTTTAGGTACCTCAATATATGCTTAACTTCGTTCCAGTGTCTTCGTGTATGATAAGAACTATACCTCACTAGCAAATTAAAATAAAATGCTATATCCAGCCTTGTAGAATTATCGAGGTACATAAGTGCACCAATAGCACTGCGATATGGTACTTCGGGATCAAGAATCTCTTCATCCTCTTCCAGAGGTCGAAACAGATCTTCACTCACTTCGAGTGATCAAACAACCATTGGAGTACTTAATGAATATGCTTTGTCCATGTTAAATCATTTCAAAACCTTCTGGGTATAGGCAGTTTGGTGGATGAAGACTCCATCTGCTAAATGTTCAATTTGCAGACCAAGACAAAGTTTTGTCTTTCCAAGATCTTTTATTTCTAACTCTTTCTTTAGATATTCAATTGCCTTTTGGACTTTTTTTGGAGTCCCAATAAGATTTATATCATCCACATAAACATCGAGTATAACAAACCCTGACGTTGTTTTCTTAATGAAAATATAAGGACAAATAACATCATTTATGTATCCTTCATTTTTCAAGTACTCACTTAGGCGATTATACCACATACGCCCTGATTGTTTTAAACTGTACAACGATCTTTGTAATCTGATTGAATATAATCCCCGAGACTTTGAACTATATGCTTCAGGCAATTTTAATCCTTCTGGGATTTTCATGTAAATATTGTTATCAAGTGAACCATAAAGATAAGCTGTAACCACATCCATTAGATGAATTTCAAGATTTTCATGTACAACTAGACCGATGAGGTATCGAAATGTTATTGCATCCATAACAAGTGAATATGTTTCTTCATAGTCGACACCGGGTCTTTGAGAGAATTCTTGTGCAACAAGACGTGCCTTGTATCTTACAATTTCATTTTTCTTATTTCTTTTATGTACGAAGACCCATTTATAACTGACTGGTTTTACACCATCTGGGGTTTGGTCTACAGGTCCAAAAACCTCCCATTTAGCAAGTAAGTTTAATTCTGATTGAATAGTTTCTTGCCATTTTGGCCAATCTTTTCTTCACCGACATTCTTCGACAAATAAAGGTTCAAGGTCCTTATTGTCTTGCATGATATTTAGTGCAACATTATATGCAAAAATATTATCCACCATAATTTTCGATCGATCTAAATTTACCTCATCACTAGTGGAACTTATTGAAAGTTCTTCATTCACTTGAGTCTCGGGTTCACTGATTTCTTCAGGAATATCAGGATTAATCAGATTTTGAGTATCTTCGGGAGAATATTTTATAATATTATCTTTATCATTCTTCGTGCTTTTTTTACTAGGATTTTTATCCTTCCAACCCAATGGCCTACCACGTTTCAGGCGTACTTAAGATTCAGAAGCAATTTCATTAGAAGATGGTTCTTTTCGAACTTCAATTCGGACAGGCACATTCGCTGCAGGGATATGTGACTTAGTTATCCTTTTCAAATTAGTAAATGCATCTGGCATTTGATTTGCTAGTTTTTATAAGTGAATGATCTTCTGGACCTCATTTTCACATATGGGAGTACGTGGATCAAAATGAGATAATATTGAAACTTTCCACGCAATTTCTCTTTTAAGTTCACATTTTTCTCCCCCTAATTGCGGGAAATTTGTTTCATCAAATCGACAATCTGCAAATCGAGCAGTAAATAAATCTCCCGTCAATGGTTTAAGATAGCGAATTATAGAGGGTGACTCGAACCCAACATATATTTCTAACCTTCGTTAAGGGCCCATCTTAGTGTGTTGTGGTGGTGTTACTGGCATATATACAACACATCTAAAAATTCAGAGATGGGCAATATTTGGCTCATGACCGTGGACTAACTGTAATGGGGAGTACTTATTAGAATGAGTTGGGCTGAGACGAAAAAGTGATGCTGCATGTAAGATAGCATGACCCCAAACAGTAGTAGGAAATTTTATTTTCATAAGCAGTGGTCTTGCTATCAATTATAGGCGCTTAATAAATGACTCAACAAGGCCATTTTGATTATGACCATAAGCAACTGGATGTTCAACTCTTATCCCAACTGACATACAATAATCATCAAAATCTTGGGATGTAAATTCTCCAGCATTATCGAGGCGCTAGCCTTAATGGGATAATATGGGAATTGCGCCC
Organism: Capsicum pubescens; assembly: GCA_030864215.1. Lineage (NCBI taxonomy): Eukaryota > Viridiplantae > Streptophyta > Magnoliopsida > Solanales > Solanaceae > Capsicum > Capsicum pubescens. Next base: position 69,213,786 of record CM061543.1, on the reverse strand, counting down.
TTAATCATATTATTTGTGCCTATAATTTCGTAAACGCTAGGTTGCTAGACGACAAGAGACACACATACGACCATCTTGAAGATGCGTCTATTAGGACTATAAAATATCTAAATGACCCACTAGGTGGGTGAATAAGCCCACATATATCCCAATGTATACGTTCTATAAATAGAGGGGATTCAACGCTAACTTTTAGTAGCGATGACCTAGTTATCAGTTTGCCTTGATAACAAACAACACATGAAAATTCATCACTTGTAAGAATCTTCAGGTTCTTCAGTGGATGCCCTTTTGAATTTTTAATAATTCGTCTCATCATTATCGAGCTAGGATGGCCTATTCAATCATGCCATAGCACAAACATATTTAGATCAGTAAACTTCTAGTTTACAATAGATTGTGTTTCAACTGTACTAATTTCAACATAGTATAAGCCGGAAGACAAAGTTGGTAATTTCTCCAACACTTGTTTTTTACCTGAGAGATTCTTGGTACTGCCAAGATATTCAACATTCATTTCATTTACTGTCTCAATATGATATCCATTTCGGCGGATATCTTTAAAACTTAATAAGTTTCTTGGGGATTTAGAAGAGAACAATGCATCTTCTATAACTAATTTTTGTCCCCCTAGGTAGAAATATAGTAGCTCTTCTGGAGCCTTCAATTAATTTCAAATTGCCAGATATAGTTGTAACATTTTCTTTTCTTCTAAGCAAGTGGGAAAAGTATTTTTCATCTTTAAATATTGCATGTGTTGTCCCACTATCAATAACACAAATATTGTCACGATCGATTATTGATCCAAATAAAATTTGAGGAGTATCCATATTCTTAAAAATGAAAATATAAATAAAGTAAATATTACAACATTGCTAGCATATATTCGTATTTACACAAAATTTAATTATTTACACGACTAGTAAGATACTAATAACAGAAACGTAAACTAATACAACTTAAACAGAAAAGTAACATAATCAGACTATTTCATAATTATCACCGACAGGGTGATTTACACGTTCTTCGGGAACTACAAAGAAATTTGAAACTTCCAAGTCCATGGGCTCGACATTATCTTCAAAGAGAAGGTTTTCTTTAACATCATTTTCTGCCTTTTTAAGGGACGTCTGATAGAGTTTTACCAGATGCTTTGCCGTACGACAGGTATGCGACCAGTGCCCCTTTCCTCCACATCGATAGCATTTACTTTCAGAGTTCGTCCTTGGCGCTGCTTCAGGAGCTTCCCCTTTCTTTTTGCACTGCTGGTGCTGAGGGTTATTATTTATTGCAAGGAGATCACCCAGATTAAAATACCTTCCACAACCACGACCACGACTGGGGTCAGGATTTCTTTCACCCTAGTTGAGCGAAAATTTACAACATTCACTTCTGGAAATTGAGCAGTACCAGCAGGTCGATTTTCATGATTTCTCATTAAAAGATCATTATGTTGTTCAGCAACAAGAAGATGAGAAATCAATTCAGAATATTTTTTAAATCCCATTTTTTAAATCAATTCAGAATATTTTTCCTAATATGTCATGATCTGTGATATCTTTCCCACATAAATTAAATTGTGATTTAATTCTAAGAATTAAAGAATTATAATCAGTTATATTCTTAAAATCTTGCAATCTTAAATGGGTCCATTCATAACGAGCTTGTGGAAGAATGACCATCTTCAGGTAGTCGTATCTTTCTTTTAAATTGTTTCACAATATAAGGGGATCTTTAACCGTGAGGTATTCCATTTTTAAACCTTCGTTAAGATGATGACAAAGAAATATCATGGCCTTGGCCTTCTCTTGATTTGATGCATTATTGTCATTTTTTATGGTGTCTGCCAGACCCATTGCATTTAAATGTATTTTGACATCTAGTGCCCAGGACATATAAGTTTTGCCCGATATATCTAGGGCACTAAATTCACATTTGAAAATATTAGACATTATGTAAGAAAATTAAATACTAACCTTTAAATATTGTTGAAAAGGTTTTGCATAGGCTCGTGCTGATAACGTGATATAAAATTATATATTAAAGTAACAAGATAACAAGAAATAGTGTGCAAAATTAGGAAGTGTAGGAAATTAATAATCTTATTCTACATTAAATGGGCTATTTATGGCCCAAGTAAAAGGTGAAGTCTTATCCAAAGTGGAAGAGGTGGGAGATGACAAATTAATATTACAAATGTGTTTGCATGCCACATGTCCTTTAATATGGACATATGGCAAAGGCATCCAGCAACTCACAACAATTGTGAGAGTTTGTAGTCCTTGCGAGCCTGGAATTAGAATTTTAATATGGGAAAAGAACAAAAATAACTAGTTAGCTCAAAGAATTGCACCGACTGGCTATTGGTTTGGTCATTTCCAAATGATAGCCATTTATGCCTTTTGTCCTATTGCCTTCTTATTTTTTTTTTGTTTTTGTTAAATATCATTATTTTGATATAAAATTAACTAAAGGAAGGTAAAAGTTAACAGGAAAAGTAATCGAAGTCGTATCTATCTTCAAGTAAAAGTAAGGCTATTTATAGCCAAAACAATAATTAAAGAAAGTCTATCCACTTCTAAGGGGCGAAGCTTGAATTAGCATTGATCCAAATTATAGACAAGACACATGGCATATGATTGACACATGGACATACATATTTCATAACACTCCCCATTGGATGTGTATGTAAAGTAAAATTTACTGAATACGCTTTTGAGTGTTGCTTATTAAAAACCTTACCAGGAAAAACCCAGTTGGATAAAAACTTGGTTAAGGAAAAAAGAGTACAGCGCATATTCTTACTCCCCCTAATGAACACCCCGATTCAACTAGTTCAGTCTTCGCATTCCAATCTTGTGTACCATCTTCTTAAAGGTTGAAGTTGGTAAAGATTTGATGAACAAATCTGTTGGATTGTCACTTGAACAAATTTGTTGTACATTAATATCGTCATTCTTTTGGAGATCATGTGTGAAAAATAACTTTGACGAAATATGCTTCGTTCTATCTTTCATTATAAAGTCTCCTTTTAATTGAGATATGCATGCTGCATTTTCTTCAAATACGACTATGGAACCTTGATATCGAGCTTCAGGTCGCATCTCTCTTTGATGGAATGTGTCACTGATCTCAGTCATATGTATTCTCTTCTTGCCTCATGAATAGCTATTATCTTAATATGACTTGAAGAAATAGCAACAATAGACTGCTTCGTAGATCATCATGATATCGCAGTACCTCCGTATGCAAATACATAGTTTGTTTGACATCGAGCTTTATGTGGTCCAGATAAATAACCTGCAGCTACATGACTAATAAGATCTAAACTATCTTTGTTAGTATAAAATAGACTCATATCAATAGACCCCTTTAGATATTGCAATACATGTTACCTCCGTTTCAATGTCTACATGAAAGAGAAGAATTGTACCTGGCTAGCAAATTAACATAATGAATTATATGAAGCCTTGTGTTGTTAGCAAGATACATAGGTGTACCAATAGCATTTAGATATAGTACTTCAGGACCAAGATCTCTTCACCCTTTTTTGGAGGTCGGAATGAATCTTTACTCACTTCAAGTGATCGAACAATCATTATATTATTTAGTGAATGTGCTTTGTCCGAGTAAAATTGTTTCAAGACATTCACAGTATAGGCAGATTGGTCGATGAAGATCCCGTCTGCTAAATATTCAATCTGCAGACCAAGATAAAATTTTGTCTTTCCAAGATCTTTCATTTTGAATTCTTTCTTTAGATATTCAATTTTCCTTTTAGACCTTTTCTGGAGTTCCAATGAGATTTATGTCATCCATATAAACGAGTATAACAAACTCTAATGCCGTTTTTGTAATATAAGGACAAATGGCACCATTTATCAAGTACTCACTAAGGCGATTATACCGCATACGCGCTAATTTTTTTTAAAATCGTATAACGATTATTATAATTTGATTAAATATAATTCTCGAGACTTTGAACTATATGCTTCAGGCATCTTTAATCCTTTTGGGATTCTCATCTAAATTTTATTATCAAGTGAACCATTGAATATTAAATACATGACATCTTCTAGTATCAGACTGCAGGCCAAATAAACCTTATGCTTACCAAGAAACATATTTCACTTGATAATTATTTCTACGTCAGCATGCTTAAATGAACGTAGAATTCAGATCCTCATAATATTATACATTATTGTACGCTATTGTACTAAAGATATCGTCGATGAGATATCATTTGTTTTGATTCACATTACGACATAACTTATTGAGATCTCATCACATCATTATTTTCAGGTACCTGAACCTCTTCTGGAGGTTTCACAAAGCGTTATGTCGTCACTCTTCAAGAGCGTATTTCCTCTTTATTATGATCATTTACTCCATTTTCTTTTTATGAATTATTTAATTTGGAACCGATTGATTACCATGCGTCATGCATGCTATAGATTCTTTCCTTCAGGGACATATAGTAGGAGCATCTACAGCTAAATATGAAATTAATTGTGGGTCAGCAAATGCTTCTGGCATTTGACTAGAATTATATTTTAAATGAGGATCATACTAATGTTGATTCTTAACATATTTCTTAGCTGCTTATTATCTCCCACTTATGTTACATAAACTTAACATATACTCCAATCTACTTTGGAGAATCCATCTTTGCGGATCATGGTATATTTATTAATTACATACCGCATATTAAAAAGCTATTAGATGAAAAATATATGATTCCTGACCCTAAATCAATTGAGAGGGAAGAATTGATCATAATTTATTGGTCTAATACACACAAGTGCTATTGCATGCAATATATATTTCAGCCCAATACTTTTCATCTTTGTTCTCATAAGCAGTGGTTTAGCTATTTATATGAGACATTCAATGCTAAACCAACTTGAATATAACCAGCATTTATCAAGATCAATTGTCTTGACTATATTATCTGAATATTATGCTCTTGCCTCAATTTTATTGAGAAGACAACTTTATGAATGTCAAACTGTAGGTTGATGATAAATGTACATGTGATCATCTTATGGATGTATCTTATCAAATGACGGGTGAATGAGCCCTTATTCACCTTTTACATTTTTCAGAATTTAGGAAATTCAGTCCCAACATTAGCTGGTTCAATTAATTTATCACGAGAACAAGTAATAATCCTTGAAGAATCTTCTAGTTCTTCATTATATGTCTAAAACTCAATATGCTCATCTTCAGGATGACAAAATCATTCACGCAAAAAATAAAACTAGTAAACTCCAAATTTATTATAGCATGAGTTATTTACTAAAGTAAAAGGTCTACTACTTCGAGAGTAGTTTGCAAGATTTTACTATTGCACAATCTTACTACTTCGGGAGTAAATATAGGATTTACTACTTCGGGAGTAAATATCGGATTTACTACTTCGGGAGTAAATATCGGATTTACTACTTCAGGAGTAAATTTCAAGGGTCTATTATTTCATGAGTAAATTTAAGATAAATTTTAGACTTACTACTTCGAGAGTAAATTTTCAGAATAATTCTTTCTACACCTTCTGAATGTGATTTTCACAGTCAAATGTACATTTATATATCTTACTAAACATCACATTCACCTCAAGAAATGAATTTGTAATTGTAATATTTATAAAAAATTCTGATTCCTTGACAATGAAAGATAATTAACAATTTATCAAAAGTTTTCATTCTCTGAGAATGAAATATAATTATTACAACGTGCCTTAAACATATCAAATGATGATACCTTAAGACTTCTTTCAATATTTTGCTACTTCAGGAGAAAATCGAGATATGCATATAGCTATAGAGAATTTTCTCTATCATATCTTTAATTTCAGATTTACTTCAGGAGTAAATTTCTAATTTTCTACTTCAGGAGTATTCATATATTCTTCAAGATGAAGATATAAACATTATAGTATTACTAGCACATAATGTATTACACAAATTTTATTTATTTACAAGATTAGTGAGATACTATTAACATAAATGTAAACTAATACAACTAAATAGGAAAGTAAAAAAATCAGACTATTTCATATTCATCATCTACGGGATGATTAACATATTCTTCGGGGATTGTAAAGAAATCTGAGGTATCTAAATTCATGGGCTTAACATTATCTTCAGATATAAAGTTTGCCTCAACGTCATTATCTGTTTTCTTAAGGGATGCCTGATAGAGATTTACCAGATGCTTTGGCGTACGACAAAAATGCAACCAGTGTCCCTTTGTTCCACATCAATAACATCTATTTTCAGTGTTCGTCCTTGGCGCTGCTTCAGGAGCTTCACCTTTCTTTTTGCACTGCTGGTGTTGAGGGTCATCGTCTATTGTAAGGCGATCACCCTGATTAAAATATCTACCCCTTCCACGACTATGACCACGACCATGACTAGGGTCAAGGATTCTTTCACGCCTGATTTGGTGAAAATGTGCAACATTCACTTCAAGAAATGGAGCAGTACCAAGTGGTTGACTTTCATGATTTCTCATTAAAAGCTCATTATGTTGTTCAGCAACAAGAAGATGAGCAATCAATTCAGAATACTTTTTAAATCCCATTTCTCGATACTGCTGCTGCAAGAGCATACTCGAGGTGGAAAAAGTAGAGAATGTTTTCTCTAACATATCGTGATCAGTTATATTTTTTCCGCATAAATTCAACTATGATTTAATTCTAAACATCGCAGAATTATAATTAGTTATATTTTTTTAAAGTCCTGTAACCTTAAATGAGTCCACTCATAATGTGCCTGTGGAAGGATGACCACCTTCAGGTGGTCGTATCTTTCTTTTAAATTATTCCACAATATAAGTGAATCCTTAATTGTAAGGTATTCCATTTTCAGACCATCGTCAAGATGATGATGGAGAAATATCATGGCCTTAGCCCTGTCTTGATTTGATGCCTGATTTTCATTTTTGATGCCTGATTTTTATTTTTGATGATGTCTGCCAGACCCATCGCATCCAAATGTATTTCGACATTCAGTGCCCAAGACATGTAAGTTTTGCCCGATATATCTAAGGCAATAAATTCACGTTTGAATATATTTGACATTATTTAAGAAGAATAAATACTTACCTTTATTTGCTCGGAATGATAGAGACTCATGTTGATAACGTGATATAAAATTAACTAAAGGAAGGTAAAAGTTCACAGGAAAAAGTAATCGAAGTCGTATCTATCTTCAAGTAAAAGTAAGACTATTTATAGCCAAAACAACAATTAAAGAAAGTATATCCACTTCTAAGGGGTGGAGCATGAATTGACATTGAGCCAAATTATAGACAAGACACATGGCATATGATATGACACATGAACATACATATTTCATACCATGTTTCATTTTATTAAAAAAGAAAATTTGCTGGTTCATTTTTTTTTATTTAGCTGGTTATTTTTTATTTTTCTACTTCATTCTGTTATTAAAAAAATTGTTGTTATTTTGTGTTTTTTCCATTGCTTTTTCACACACTTTTTCTGCAGCTCTTTGTTTTTTTTTAAAACTATTCTTTTAATTGTATTATAGTGATACAATACATATCTATCTATTTATCTATTTATCTATCTATCTCTCTTTCTCTCTCTATATGTATAATATAATATAATATAATATAATATAATATAATATAATATAATATAATATAATATAATATAATATAATATAATATAATATAATATAATATAATATAATATAATATAATATAATATAATATAATATAATATAATATAATATAATATAATATAATATAATATAATATAATATAATATAATATAATATAATATAATAGTGATATAAATATATTTATAGAATAATGATAGAGTTTCTATGCACATTCTATATACATACTATTTTATAACAATGATTTAATCCATATACACATCATAGACCAAAAACATCATATAATATACCGTATTGATACAATCATTATACCATATCTATACAATCCCTACAACCAAGTTGATACAGTCCTTATACCATATTGATACAACTCCTAAATCATATATATATATATATATATATATATATAACAAGTGTACAATTTTTATATATGTTTTATACGATTTTCATACATATATCTTATATAAATATATATTTTATATAATAATTACAAATTTTCTATACAATTATATTTAATTATCATTTTTAAACAAAAAAAATATCAGACTTTTTTTAATCAAAAAATTGAAGCAGAAAAAAAGGGAAAGGATGGAAACGACACTTCAAATTAAACTATTTCCATGAAAATGACTATGAAATTTATATTTCACTTTCTAGCCATTTTAATTTACTGTCTTGTTCTATACTGTTTCTACACACCTTCTATACAGTTTCTATACATATCTTTTACATATAAGTATTCTGTACGAAAATTATACTGTTTTGATACACAATTTATACAATAACTGTACATTTTTTTTTACATGTTTTATACAACAATTATATAATTTTCATACCCTTTCTATATATTTTTTTATATATATTTTATACATATACATATTTGATAGAACTATACAATTTCTATACATATATCTTATATAGATACATATTCTATTTAACAATTATATCATTTATATATATAATTTAATTATTATTTCTAGACAATTAAAAAAATAAAATATTTGATCAGTTAAAAAAATTATAGTATGAAAAAATTAAAATATTTTTAAAAGGGCCGAATTTTCCAAGTTGAATACTGTATCAGTATTGTATATAGACTGTATCAGTGTTGTATAGGGACTGTATATGGATTACGTAGGTCAAAATGACCCAAATTAAGAAATAACTATAAAGCGAAAATAGTAAATCCGACTGGTAACTTTTTGAATCGTTTTTAAATTTGAGTTATTTGTTTTAAAAAGTGTTATAAAGTGTTGTTTTTTCGAAAAAAAAAAACTAACGCGTTTAAAAAGAAAGGCCGAATGGCCCAATTGTAAAAATACTGAAAATGGCCGAAATGGCCCAACAGAGAAAAGGAGAGCTGAAGCAACTCAATGATTATTGGATGATAATAATTTGGGCCGACTGATTATTATTTGGCAAATTAATCAAATACTGATGATTTGTTTTAAAAATGTCAGTGAGTATCTTTTTCCCTTTTAATATTTTGAATTTTCAAAGTTGTTACATGTATTTTTGACTCAATTATAATCTTGTCCTTTGCCATGAATTCCTTTTTTAAGAATTTCGACATAGAGTATAATCTTGTCCTTTGCCACAATTTTCTTTTTTAAGAATTTTGACTTGGACCTTTCTAATTGGTCTAATATTGATTTCATAGCAACATTATATGAATCCAGTTCTTTCCCAACATTATATTGACTTGTCATTGTACTCACACTTCTCAAAATCCAATAAACCATTGCACTCATCACTGCTCCCTTTTTTCTAAAAAAAAATAATTATTATAAAATTTGTTATAAAATAAAATGATGGAGTAAAGAAATTGAGGAACGGATAATGAAGCTTTTTATTAATATCAGATCCGCATACAAAATAAAATAAATACATTCCTTTTATAGGCAATTTTGCCTATACTGCAGTCAGTGAGAATTGATTGTTTTTGCAAGAAAAGTCTTCAAAAGACAATGTTGAAAAAGGTGGAAGACATCCACACTACCTTATTGAAAATGGTGGAAGACTACCTTATTTCTCAACACACCCCTTGGATGTCTGACACAAAATTAAAAAAAAACTCTAATAATGCATATCTTGTAATATACATTTTTTTTTCAACTGCCTCATTAAAAACCTTATTAAGGAAATTTCTAGGGGACAAAACCTTGATTAAGGAAAAAAGAGTGCAGTGTGTATTTACTCCCAACATCAGTTAACATCCCTGAGATGTCGCATTCTAATCTTATATATCATCTTCTCAAATATTGAGGTTGGCAATCCTTTGGTGAACAAGTCTGTTAAATTGTCACTTGAACGAATCTATCGCACGTCGATATCACCATTATTTTGGAGTTCATGTGTGTAGAAAAGTTTTGGCGAAATATGCTTCGTTCTATCTCCTTTTATGAATCCTCCCTTTAATTGCGCTATGCATGCTGCCTTATCTTCATATAAAATTGTGGGTACTTTGTTGCATTTCAGTCCACACTATTTTTGAATGAGATGTATCATGGATCTCAACCACACACATTCACGACTTGCTTCATGAATAGCTATTATCTCCGTATGATTTGATGAAGTGGGCACAATAGACTGCTTTGTAGATCTCCAAGATATGACAGTACCACCACATATAAACACATAGCCTCTTAGAGATCGAGCTTTGTGTGGATCAGATAAATACCCTGCATCAGCATAACCAACAAGATCGGGACTGCAATCTTTAGCATAAAATAAACCCATATCGGTAGTCCCTTTTAGATACCGCAATATATGTTTGATTACATTTCAATGTCTCCTAGTAGGAGAAGAACTATACCTTGCTAATAAATTAATAGAAAAGGCTATATCAGGCCTTGTAGAGTTAGCAAGATACATTAGTGCACCGATTGCACTAAGATATGGTACTTCAGGACCAAGAATTTCCTCGTTCTTTTCTTGAGGTCGGAATGGATCCTTAGTCACATCAATTGATCAAACAACCATTGGAGTACTTAATGGATGTGCTCCATCCATATAAAATATTTTTAGAATCTTTTCTGTATAGGTAGATTAATGGACAAAGATACCGTTTGTTAAATGCTCAATTTGTAAACCAAAACATAATCTTGTCCTTCCAAGATCTTTTATCTCAAATTCTTTCTTTAAATAATCAATTGCCTTTTGAAGCTCTATTGGAGTTCCAATAAGATTTATGTCATCAATATAAATGGCAAGTACAACAAACTCCGATGTTGTTTTCTTTATAAAAACACATGAAAATTTTATTATTTATATAACCTTCTTTAGATATATACTTATTAAGGCGATTATACCACATGTGTCCAGATTGCTTCAAACCATATAATGATCTCTGTAATTTAATTTAATTTAATACATTTCTCGACATGCCTCGTGCACTTTATATCCTTCAGGAATTTTCATGTATATCTCATTATCAAGTGATCCATAAAGATAGGTTGTAACCACATCCATCAAATACATTTCAAGCCTCTCATGAACAGTGAAACTAATGAGATAACACAATGTTATTCCATCCATAACTGGTGAGTATGTCTGTTCATAATCGACACCAGATTTTTGTGAAAATCCTTGTGCAACAAGGCGTGCCTTATATCTTTGTATTTTATTTTTCTCATTTCTTTTATGCACAAAGACCCATTTATATTCAACAGGTTTAATATCATTTGGTGTTTGAACAATGGGTCCAAAAACTTCACGCTTGACAAGTGAATTCAACTCAGATTGAATTGCTTCTTGCCATTTTGGCCAATCATTTCTTTGTCGATATTCTGTGACCGATTGAGGTTCGAGATCCTCGCTATCTTGCATGATTTTTATTGCAACTTTATATGCAAAGACATAGTCCACCACTATTTTTGATCGATTCAAATTAGTTTCACCATTACTTGTATTTATGGATAATTCCTCATTTTCTTGAGGTTCAGGCACATTGATTCCTTCAGGGGTATCAAAATTGTTCAAATCTTAAACTTTCATATGAGATTCTTTCTTAGTGTCATCTTGACCATTTATTTTTATTTTTCTAGAATTTCAATCCTTAGAACCCAATGGTCTACCACACTTCAGTCATGCTTTGGACTCATTAGCCATGATACTAGTGGATGGTCCTACAGGAACCTCAATTCGTATTGGGACATTCACTGCAGGAATGTATGATTTTATACTTCTTTTTAAATCTGTAAATACGTTCGATATTTGATTTATAATTTTCTGTAAATGAATAATCTTTTGTACTTCTTGCTCACAAATAGAATCACGTGGATCAAGATGAGACAGTGATGGATTTTTCCACAAATTTTTTCTTTTGATTTAATTATTTTCTCCTCTTAATTTTGGGAAAACAGTCTCATCAAATCGACAATCTGTAAATTGAGCAGTAAACACATCTCAAGTCAATGGTTCAAGGTAGCGAATAATAGACGGTGATTTAAATCCAACATATATTCCTAACCTTCTTTGGGGCCCATCTTAGTGCGTTGTGGTGGTGCCACAGGCACATACACAGTACATCCAAAAATTCTCAAATGAGATATATTAGGCTCTTGATCCAAAACCAACTGTAATGGAGAAAATTTATGATAATTTGTCGGTCTGAGACGAATAAGTGTTGCAGCATGCAAAATAGCATAACCCCAAACAGAGGTGGGAAACTTAGTTTTTATAGGCAATTGTCGTGCTATCAATTGCAAATATTTAATTAATGACTCAGCAAGGTCATTTTGAGTGTGAACATGAATTACAGGATGTTCAAATTTTATCCCAATTGATAAGCAATAATCATTAAATGCTTGGAATGAAAATTTTGCAGCATTATCAGAAAATTATGCTCATAATAGAAAAACTATGCTCATAATCATATTATTTGTGCCAATAATTTTGCAAATGCCAAGTTGCGAGATGACATCTAATACCCCCAAACTTTTCCATAAGTTTAATTTCGTCTCTAGAAGGCTAAGGAATGACTTTCTAAGTGTGTAACATTTAAACCATATAGGATTTCCCTAATTTAAACTTTTTATCGTGTGAAAAATTTAATTAGCTTTCCAACGATATAAGATCCGTCCAAATCCAATAACCGGGCAAGAAGTTATGGCAAATTTAAGTCCTGGTCGTAAAACAGTATCATTTTAGTGCTTGGCGCATCACGGAGAGGGTCTGTTTGACAATTGTTAAATTCCAGTAGCCTAGCGCAATTGTACCATATCGCGCTGAAGTTTCAAATCCCAACTAGTAGGACAACGTGATGGCTCTGCATCGCGGTGACCCAAAGAATCCCATTTGTCAATTTTCAGTGAGCCACCGCGATAGTGGCGCGTTGCGGTGGCCCATAAAATCGGATTTTCCAGTTTAATTTTTCCAGCTTCGCTCAGGAGTTAAAAAGGGCACTTTGAACTTTTTCCAAGCCTCTTAAACCATACAAACACCAAATTAAAGTCATTTAAAAGCATTCTATTAGGTGATTCTCAAGTTTTCTCTCAACAAAAATCCTAAGTACCCAGAACCTCTTCCAAGAATCTCAAGAATCCACCGTAGCTTTCATAAATTGAGTTGGAATTCAAGGTTCCCAAGTCAAGGGCTTCAAGAACCCTTATCCAAAAGTATGAGAAAGAGTCTCAAGCAAGCTTATTCTTCAAAGTTCAAAATTCGAGGTATGTGGGGTTTGAACAAGAACACTTCTTCCGTTCTTGTGCCCAAAGTTTAGATTTTTATAAATGAATTTTATGTTTTTGCAAGTGGGTCTACACCCAAATTATATTATTTTGAGAATATGAATGGATAAGTTGTTAAATCTTTGAATTGCATGATTATTTCGCTTATTTTATGATTTGAATTGAGAATTAATGTTATGAATTGCATATTCCTTCCATGATTGATGTTTGGAATACTCTTAAGGTTGAAGTCATGATTTACCCTCTATTTTGAATTGAGATTTCTTGAATATGTATACATGTTTTAAGGTCCAAGAATGAATTTTGATATATTCTATAGTATTTTAAGAATGGTATTAATATCTCCATATCATTGAAGTTTCAAAGCTTGTTAAAGATAGTCTACCAAAGTTTAAAGAAAAGAGTTGATTTTGATCCTGAGTTAAGAAAGGAATCCACATCTTGTGATTTAAGTTAAAGGGAATCATATTGGCTCCCATTTCATAATGTTGAATTGTATAAGGTGGATTTTTGTAAAAGTTCTGAGCCTAGTATGGGAGTAGTACTTAGCACCTAATTGGACATGATTCCTGGGTCTCATGCCCCAAAACTACGAGCCACCGTAGGATTTGATTTACCCCAGGTTGGTTCAACTAGTGATCACAAAATGTAAAGGTTATACTCTGATGGCAATGATAGAACAACTCTCCCCAACGTGGGCAAGACGTTGGACTCCATGTAGCTCACATAGTTTATGTCGGTTAGAAGAAACTCCCAAGTTTCCTAGAGTCTCAAGTCTTTAAGTTCTTAAGGTTTTAAGTCCTTGAGTTTCAAAGAAGTTCCTTGTTTTCAAAAGATTAAAGTGTATGTTCTAAAAGTTATTGTTTTAAGAGTTCAACTAGTTTACAAGCTTGAGATCAAAGAAAGAATGCAGATTTAGAAAAAAGTGTAATGGCTCACGTGATTTATACTACATGTTTCATTATTCATGATTTATGAGAGTTTTACTCAAGCTATGTGAGTCATCTACAATACCATGTATGTTTTCTATAAAGATTTATTGTATTGATATGTAGTTGTATACACGCCCATATACTCAGTACATTCCCAAGTGTTGATCCACATATACGTATGTGTGCTACATTGTCTTATAATGTAGGTTCAGGTGCTCAGTCCCAGACTCGTCAGTAATTTTCGAGTACCTTTGTCTACTTCTCCACAATGGTGAGTCCTCATGGTTCGAGGACCTATCTTCAGATATTTCAGTATTTTAGTAGATATATTATTGCTTTCAATTCAATTTGAGTCATTTAGGGGCCTGTCCCAATGGCTCTCTTGTCATGGAGTAGTAGAGGCTTCGTCAGATTAGTTATCAGATTGTTAGTATGTTGAGATTTCCAGTATTATGGTTATTTGGACCGAGTATTTTCTTTGTATTTCCTATCATTTGATATGAAAGTACCAGTGTATTATTTATTTCATGTCTAAATAAGTTATTATATGTAGTAATAGGCTTAAAGGGTTAGCTTGGGGCTACTTGTAGCCTTAAGCACCGTGTGACACTTTGGGATGAGCTTTTGAGGTGTTACAAACTTGGTATCAGAGCCTAAGGATTAAGAAATCCTAGGGAGTTTGACAAGCCGTGTTAAGTAGAGTCTTGATCATCAGTGTGTAGCGCGCCATATCTATGGGCAAGAGGCTACAAGATATTTTAGGGAAAAGTTCTTTCTTTCTTTCAGATTCTATTGTGCCTACAGTTGTCTCTCCCATCTATTGATTCGTGCTCTGTTATTTCAAAAAATGCCTCCCCAAAGAGCGAGTGTTCGTAGAAACAATATCGACCAACCCCAGCTTGTTGATCCCTTGATTGAGACCGTGTCTCATGCTGAGTTTCGGGCGGCCTTTTAGGCATTGGCCTAAGCAGTTACCGAGAATGTTCCGGCCAATAACTAGGCCGTAGTTCCTCCTTAACAAGGAAGTAATTTAGCCACTTCTAGGATCCGTGATTTCATGCGGATGAACTCGGCAGAGTTTTATGGGTCGAAGGCAGGTGGGGACCCACAGTTGTATCTCGAGGAGGTAAGGAAGATCACCCAAGTGATGCATGTCTCGGAGGAAAAAAGTGTTGAATTGGCATCTTACAGGTTGAAGGACATTGATTATGACTGGGTTATTGCATGGAAGAATAGAGGGGAAGATGCAGCCCCTACTGCTTGGCAGGTGTTCCAAAATGTATTTTTGGACAAGTTCTTCCTGATTGAGATGAGGGAATCAAAGATAGAGGAATTCATGAACCTGAGGCAAGGCTCCATGACTGTTAAGGAGTATTGCCTTAAGTTCAACCAGTTAACCTAATATGCTCCTGATTTGATTTCTGACACCCGAGCTAGTATGAGTAAGTTCATGACTGGAGTATCTGGACTGGTATTGAAAGAGTGTAGGACTGCTATGCTCAACAGGGACATGGATCTTGCTAGGCTGATGATTTATGCCCAGCAAATAGAGGCAGACAAGATAAGGGAAAAAGATAGAGTGAGGAGAAACAAGAGGGCTAGATCCAAGCAACATGAGTATGGTCAAGATAGGTCCCATGGAGGGAACCGTCCATAGTTTCAGAGTCGTTCATCTATGACAGTACCTTTGCCAGCTAGTGCTCCCGCGCCCAAAAATAGGCAGGATCAAGGGAACAAGCCTTCTATGTCCAAGTCCCAGAACAATGTAAGTAACAGGCCTAATTATCCTCCCTGTGCTAAGTATGGTAGGACCCATATCGACGAGTGTTTTGTCGAACATAGGGGTTGTTTTGGTTGTGGAAAGTTGGGCCACAGACTTAAAGAGTGTTTGCATGCCAGGCAGAGGAATAGAGATGTGCGACCTCAGACTCAGGCTAATAGTGCCCCAGCTCTTTTAGCCCGTCCAACTTCTCTTCAGGGCACTTCTTCCAGTACTGCTGGCGGTCAGTGCCAGAATAAGTTCTATTCCTTACCATCCCATCAGGAGCATGAGGATTCTCCCAACGTTGTTACTGGTATGCTCCACATCTTTTACTTTGATATTTATGTGTTGTTGGACCCTGGGTCAAGTTTCTCTTATGTGACCCCACTTGTAGCTATGAGTTTTGAAATGAGTCCCAAAAAGATTCCTGAGCCTTTCCTAGTTTCTACTCCAGTAGGGGAGTCAATTGTTGCTAAGCAAGTGTATAAAAATTACCCTATTATTATTCCTCATAGAGTCTTATTTGCTGATTTGATAGAGTTGGACATGGTGGATTTTGATGTTATTCTGTGTATGGACTGACTTCACTCTTGTTATGCATCTATAGACTGTCGTACCCATATAGTTAAATTTCAGTTTCCTGATGAACCCATTTTTGAGTGGTCTGGGAGTTCAGTATCTCCCAAGATTCATTCCATCTCCTATCTCAAAGCCAGAAAATAAATATCCAAAGGCTGTATTTATCATCTAGTTCAAGTTAAGGACACTAGGTCCAAGGCTCCAACCATTCAGTCAGCAAACATTGCTAATGAGTTTCCTGATATTTTTTTCAGAAGATCTCCCAGGGGTACCTCCCGATAGAGAGATAGAATTCGAGATTGACCTTCTTCTCGACACTCAGCCTATTTCTATTCCTCCCTACTGTATGGCACCTGCAGAGCTTAAGGAGTTTAAAGAGCAACTCAAAGATCTTTTATACAAAGGTTTTATAAAATCCAGTGTGTCACCTTGGGGCGCACCTATTTTATTCGTGCAAAAAAAAGATGGTTCTTTGCGTATGTGCATAGACTATCGTCAGCTTAATAAGGTCACAATCAAGAATAAGTATCCTCTTCCGAGAATTGATGACCTATTTGATCAGTTGCAAAGTGCGAGTTATTTCTCAAAGATAGACCTTAGATCCGGCTATCATCAACTTAAAGTAAGGGAGTGTGATATCCCAAAGACAGCCTTCTGAACCCGTTATGGTCACTTTGAGTTTATAGTCATGTTTTTCGGGATAACCAATGCTCCAACGGCTTTTATGGACCTCATAAATCGAGTATTCAAACAGTATCTTGATATGCTTGTCATTGTTTTCATAGATGATATTCTTGTGTATTCTCGTAGTGAGGATGACCATGCAGATCATCTTAGAATTATCTTGCAAAATCTTAGAGATCATCAATTGTTCGCCAAATTCAGCAAGTGTGAATTTTGGCTAAGGTCAGTAGCTTTTCTGGGTTATATTATTTCAGCCGAAGGCATTAGAGTTGATCCCCAAAAGATAGAAGTTTGGCTAGACCTATCTCTTTATTAAATATTAGGAGTTTCTTAGGTCTAGCTGGCTACTACCACCATTTTGTTGAAGGTGTCTCTTCTATTATATTCCCCATGACCCGTTTGATCCAAAAGAAAGTTAAGTTCCTTTGGTCAGATTCCTATGAGAAGAGTTTTCAGGAGTTGAAGACTCGACTCACCTCAACCCCTATGTTGACTTTGCCTGATGGTACAGATGATTTTGTGGTGTATTGTGATGCCTCTAGAGTTGGTTTCGGTTGTGTGTTGATACAGAGAGGTAAGGTTATAACCTATGCCTCTAGACAGTTGAAGCCACATGAAAAGAACTACCCAACCCATGATCTTGAATTAGCTGTTGTGGTTTTTGCTTTGAAAATCTAGAGACACTATTTGTATGGTGTTCATGTTGATATGTTTACGAACCACAAAAACTTGCAGTATGTTTTTTCTCAGAAGGAGTTGAATCTTCACCAGAGGAGATGGTTAAAGTTGCTAAAAGATTATGATATGAGTGTGTTGTATCACCCGGGCAAGGCTAATGTAGTGGCAGATACCCTTAACAGGTTGTCTATGGATAGTGTTGCTCAGGTAGAGAAGGGTAAGAAAGAGTTAGCTCGTGATATGCATCATTTGGCTAAATTGGGTGTTAGGTTGCTTGATTCTACTGAGGGGAGTATTTTGGTGCAGATTAGTTCCGAATCCTCTTTGATTTCAAAAGTGAAGGAGAAACAAGACTCAGAACCTAGTTTGGTCAGACTGAAGGAGTCAATCAAGGACCAAAAGATAGAGGTTTTCTCCTATGGGGGAGATGGTGTGTTGAGATTTCAAGGTAGATTATGTGTTCCTTATGTTGACGATCGGAGACAGAGGATCATGGTAGAGGTGCATGGCGCGCAGTATTTTATTCATCCCAGTGCTACCAAGATGTACCACGACTTGTGGGAAATCTATTGGTGGAGTTGTATGAAGAAGAATATAAATGAATTCGTAGCTAAGTGTGCAACTTACCAACAGGTCAAGGTAGAGCACCAGAGAACTGGTGGTGTGATGCAAGAGTTTAGTATACCTACTTAGAAGTGGGAAGAGAAAAATATGGATTTCGTGACTGGTTTACCTCTCTTCCAATGCCATCATGATTCTATTTGGGTTGTTGTAGACAGGCTGACTAAGTCAGCGCATTTCTTGCCTGTGCATACATCTTATACTGCCGAGGATTATGCTAGACTATATATTCGGGAGTTAGTCAGGTTGCATGGAGTTCTCTTGTCTATTATCTCAGATAGGGGTACTCAGTTTACTTCTCAGTTTTGGGGGGAGTTCCAGAAGGGTCTTGGTACCCAAGTTTATTTGAGTTTCGCTTTTCATCCGCAGACAGATGGTCAGGCTGAGAAGACCATCCAAAATTTGGAGGATATGTTGAGAACATGTGCTCTTGACTTCAAAGGTAGTTGGGATGAGCATTTACCATTGATTTAGTTTGCATATAACAATAGTTACCATGCTAGCATCAAGATGACACCATTTAAGGTGTTGTATGGTAGAAGATGTAGATCACCCATAGGTTGGTTTGAAGTGGGTGAGGCAACTTTGATTAGACCTGATGCAGTGTTTGAGGCTATGGAGAAAGTGAAGTTGATTAGATAAAGGTTGAAGACAGCCCAGAGTCTTCAGAAGTCATATGCAGATGTGAGAAGAAGAGACCTTGAGTATGAAGTTAGTGACTTGGTGTATCTGAAAATCTCACCCGTGAAAGTGGTGAAAAGGTTTGGCAAGAATGGGAAGCTTAGTCCCCGGTATGTTGGGCCCTATAGAATCCTAAGTCGTGTGGGGAGAGTAGCCTATGAGATTAAGTTACCCACAGAGTTGTTAGCTGTGCATCCTATCTTTCATGTCTCCATGCTTAAGAAGCACATTGGTGATTCTGCTGTTGTGGATCCTTCAGAGAGCCCAGATATCCCGACTAGCCTTTCATTTGAAGAGATTCCAGTTGAGATTCTAGATCACCAGATCCGTAGACTGAGGAACAAGGAGGTTCCCTTGGTCAAAGTGTTGTGGCAAAACCAGTCAGTTGAGGGCGCTACTTAGGAAACCGAGTCAAATATGAGATCCAAGTACCCACACCTATTCTCCACAAGTTCAGATCAAGCCAAAAGTATCATTCTTCCTTAATTCATCCCGTTTCTAATCAAAGTTGAAGTTATATAACTATTCTTAATATAAGTTCATGTATTCTCCGAAGTATTCAAGAGTTTAGAATGATAGAGAGTCCTTTTAGCAAGTTGCTTCAGCTATGCATACCCAGTTTCCTCCGTACTCTTAGCTTGACGAGCGTCATTCGA
Source organism: Capsicum pubescens (assembly GCA_030864215.1). NCBI lineage: Eukaryota > Viridiplantae > Streptophyta > Magnoliopsida > Solanales > Solanaceae > Capsicum > Capsicum pubescens. The sequence goes on along the minus strand of CM061543.1, from coordinate 69,193,857 downwards.
GAAAGAATATTCCCAAAAGGGAGATATTGTAATACCTCCGAACTTTTCCTTAAGTTTAATTTCGTCTCTAGAAGGCTAAGAAATGACTTTCTAAGTGTTTAACATTTAAACCATATAGGATTTCCCTAATTTTGACTTTTCATCATGTGAGAAATTTAATTAGCTTTCCAACGATATAAGATCCGCCCAAATCCGATAATCAGGCAAGAAGTTATGGCAAATTTAAGTCCTGGTCGTAAAACAACATCATTTTAGTGCTTGGCGCATCGCGGAGAGGGTCTATTTGACAATTGTCAAATTCCAGTAGCCTAGCGCGATTGTAGAGCGCCGTGCTGAAGTTCCAAGTCCCAACCAGTGGGACAACACGATGGCTCTGCGTTGTAGTGAATCCAAGAATCTCATTTGTCAATTTCCAGTGAGCTACCGCGATAGTGGCGCGTCGCGGTGGCCCATAAAATTGGGTTTTCTAGTTTAATTTTTCTAGCTTCGTTCAGGAGTTAAAAAGGGCACTTTGAACTTTTTTCAAGCCTCTTAAATCGTACAAACACCAAATTGAAGTCATTTACAAGCATTCTATTTGTTTTTTCTTAAGTTTTCTCTCAACAAAAACCCTAAGTACCCAGAACCTCTTCCAAGAATCTCAAGAATCCACTGTAGCTTTCACAAATTGAGTTGGGATTCAAGGTTCCCAAGTTAAGGTCTTCAAGAACCCTCATCCAAAAGCACGAGACAGAGTCTCAAGCAAGCTTATTCATCAAAGTTCATAATTCAAGGTATGCGGGGTTTGAACAAGAATACTTCTTCCGTTCTTGTGCCCAAAGTTTTGATTTTTATAAATGAATTTCATGTTTTTGCAAGTGGGTCTACACCCAAATTATATTATTTTGAGAATATGAACGGATAAGTTGTTAAAGCTTTGAACTGCATGATTATTCCGCTTATTTTATGATTTGAATTGAGAATTAATGTTATGAATTGCATATTCCTTCCATAATTAATGTTTGGAATACTCTTAAGGTTGAAGTCATGATTTACCCTCTATTTTGAATTGAGATTTCTTGAATATGTTTACATGTTTTAAGGTCCAAGAATGAATTTTGATATATTAATATTTCAAGAATGGTATTGATATCTCCATATCATTGAAGTTTCAAAGCTTGTTAAAGATAGTCTACCAAAGTTTAAAGAAAAGAGTTGATTTTGATCCTAAGTTAAGAAAGGAATCCATATCTTATGATTTAAGTTAAAGGGAAGCATATTGGCTCCCATTTTATAATGTTGAATTGTATAAGGTGGATTTTTGTAAAAGTTCTGAGCCTAGTATGGGAGTAGTACTTAGCACCGAGTTGGGCTTGATTCCGAGGTCTCATGCTCCAGAACTACGAGCCACCATAGGATTTGATTTACCCCAAGTGGGTTAAGCTAGTGATCACAAAAAGTAAAGGTTCTACACTGATGGCAAGGATAGAACAGCTCTCCCCAACGTGGGCAAGACGTTAGACTCCATGTAGCTCACATGATTTATGTCGGTTAGAAGAAACTCCCAGGTTTCCTAGAGTCTCAAGTCTTCAAGTTCTTAAAGTTTTAAGTCCTTGAGTTTAAAAGAAGTTCCTTGTTTTCAAAAGACTAAAGTGTATGTTCTAAAAGTTATTGTTTTAAGAGTTCAACTAGTTTACAAGCTTGAGATCAAAGAAAGAATGCAGATTTAGAAAAAAGTGTAATGGCTCACGTGATTTATACTACATGTTTCATTATTCATGATTTATGAGAGTTTTAATCAAGCTATGTGAGTCATCTACAATACCATGTATGTTTTCTATAAAGATTTATTGCATTGATATGTAGTTGTATACACCCCCTTATACTCAGTACATTCCCAAGTGCTGATCCACATATACGTCTGTGTGCTACATTGTCTTATAATGTAGGTTCAGGTGCTCAGTCCCAGCCTCGTCAGTGATTTTCAAGTACCTTTGTCTACATTTCCACAATGGCGAGTCCTCATGATTCGAGGACCTATCTTCAAACATTTCAGTATTTTAGTAGATATATTATTGATTTCAGTTCAGTTTGAGTCAGTTGGGGGCCTGCCCCAATGGTTCTCTAGTCATGGAGTAGTAGAGGCTTTGTCAGACTAGTTATCAGATTGTTAGTATGTTGAGATTTCCAGTATTGTGGTCATTTGGACCGAGTATTTTCTTCGTATTTTCTATCATTTGATATGACAGTACAAGTGTATTGTTTATTTCTTCTCCAAATAAGTTATTATATGTAGTAATAGGCTCAAAGGGTTAGCTTGGGCTACTTGTAGCCTTAAGCACCGTGTGACGCTTCGGGATAAGATTTCAAGGCGTTACATGACAATAGGCACACATGGGACCATCTAGAAGAAGCGTCTATTAAAACCATAAAATATTGAAATGATCCACTAGGTGGATGAATAGGTCCACAAATATCCTCTTGTATACGTTCTAAGAACGCAGGGGACTCAATCTCAACCTTAGTTGGTGATGGCCTCACAATTTACTTGCCCTGATAATAGGCAGTACAAGAAAATTCATTATTTGAAAGAACCTTCATGTTCTTTAATGGATGCTCATTTGAAATACATTATCGTTAAGCAACGTGACATTTAGAACTTTCAAATTCTACATTCGCCTCATAATTCGAAGAGATATAAAAGGAATAATGTCATTTTCGGTTGCCCCACAAGAAGAAAAGAAAGGACTAGCATCAACGCTTTAGTACTTTGGACAATGATCAATTAAAGTAATTAAAATAATCATATTTAAGAACGTTATCTTCAGAGGCTGGAAGATCATACATAGGATAAAGTGATCTACCGTTGTCTTGTTGGGAAAGTATTCATACATAAGATAAGGTGATCTAGAGTTGAGTTTTGCTGGGAAGTACTCATACATAAAATTAAAATAAAATTAAGAAAATTATATTGTTATTTTGATTCATTATGGAACGTCATTAGTATAGATTTAATCAATATTTTTCACTCTCTCTTATCGTTAGAAAATATTATTTAGTTTTCCTATAGAAAATTTGATATATAAATTAAAAAATAAAAGACATCATAATTTTAAAGACAAAAAAATATAATGGTTGATAATATAAAGATAAAGTAGGCATTTTAAAAAGTCGATTAGAATAAAGGGAGAAAAATATTTATTATTCAGAATTGAGGGGAAAATTTATTTTTTTAAAGTAAAGTTGGAGAATCTAAATAATTTCCACTCTTTCTAAAATCAATATAATAGATCCAGCCAAGTAATATTTTTGACATTATAGATTCATACCATGTGTACTATAAAATAATTTGTCGTTGAGATCTATTTCAATTCATATATGCTCATTAACTTATGATATATGTTCATTAACTTATGATACTTGAGAATGCACCAAGCAGTTTTGCACTTGGAAATCTTTCATTAGCCTATAATAACCCACCTTGTTGCCTTTTAACATACATGTTATTTTTTTTTATGTTTAAAATATAAACTTTACTCAAATGCTTACGGTAATATCAACAAATTTTTGTAAAGACAAAACTATAATGTCATTTTCAATTAACTTCATTTTGTCACTTGCACGTGAGCCCTTTTGTTATAATGCTTTTGCACATGCACAAAAGTTTTAATTCACTTCCTCGTGATCAGATTCATATTGGATGAATTCTTTCTATTTTTATATTTTAATGTACACATCAGTTAACTATTACTCCATTTTAAAATTATTTACATTTTGCAGGGAAATCTTTTCAGGAGTCAAGGATAACAAAAGTTTAACGATAGCACAGCATTATGATCTATGCTAAATTTAGGTCGTGATGATTCTTTTTATTTTTTGGCACTCAACATACTGCATATTTTATACATTCAATTAATAGAGAATTTCTTATTAGTTCAATGCTAAATTTAGGTCGTATTGATTCTTTTTTTTCTTTTTTTTTTGGGGTGGGGTGGGGGTGGGGGGGTGCACTCAACATACTGCATATTTTATATATTTAATTAAGAGACAATTTCTTATTAGTTCAATTCTAATACATTCCATTATGCTCCTAAACATGAAATTAGATAAAAAGTGAGTTGAAATGATCCTAAATATATTTTGTAGGGCTAATGAGTTTTGGAATATGTAATCATGGAAAACAAAGCTTATATTCATGAGAGAGATGGCAAAGTTGTTGCAGTTAGTGGTAAAACTAGTGCAGTCAACAATCAAAATGAGAATCATCAGGACATATTCATGACTAATGCACATTCAAATAAAAAAAAAAAAAAAAAAAGAATCGAAGAAGCCCACTAAAAACATCGAATTGAATTATTGAATTGTATCAAACATTAAAAAAAGAAAATCTAACCAAACTAATTTGATTGGTTAGGTTTGGTCTTTCTTGCGCATTAACAAAATATTGAAAAACGAAAACTGAATCGAAATAGAAAGAATCGTCACTCATGCCTAATTTGTTTCACTAATTAAGTTCACTGTTCACACATAAAAGTTTCTTAATGAGTTTTTTTTTTTTTTTTATCCGGTGGGTTCATGTTTAAATGGCATAAAAATGATTAATTACATTATCATGTCAGATTTTCTTAATGATATGTTTGGTTGAGTAATTTTATTGGAAATTTTTTTAATGATTTTGCTAGATATATTTCCAAAGTGAATGAACTTTTGAGATATTAAAATCTAATTGCTATCCAAGTAACTGTTGCATGTGTTCTTATGTTCCTATTTTTTAAGCATGTCAGCAATTTTTCAGCCATTCAATTTTATGTTCTGGTCGAGCTGCTCCTATATTCACTCAAAGTTGAAGTTAGGGTGTGCAAAAATTAGGAGTTAATTCCTCAGTTTATATAAGTATCCTATTAAAGTAACTTTTGAATTTTTTTAGATAATATTGTAACTCAACTTGTAGAAATATCTCACTAAAGTAACTTTTAAATTTTTTTGAACAATATTATCACTGAACTACACATATATTTCCAACTGGATGAAAACTAACGGAAAAATTAAATTTTTAATGAAATTTTATTCATTCAAATTAATCAATATTTTTAGATCAAATACCCATTAAAAATATAAATTTGTTTTAATTCATTTTAAATGTGTTTTTAATAAAATAAATTATATTTATGTAATTAGAGTAAAATGATGGTGCAATCTTTCATCAAAAAGTGATACATGTACCTTTTATTTTTAACGAAAGTTTATATATTTATCATTTTAGTTTTCTTTTTTATTTAAAATTCATTCTAATTATAATATTTATTGTACAAATGTTCAAAGATGAATAGTAATTATGTATCACCGATATTAATTTTTTTAGCTAATCTTTATTTTCTGTTAAGTGAAACTTCTTAAATATCAAATCTTTTTAATTACAAATTTGAGAGTAGTATGTAGGGGGGGGGGGGGGGGGGACAGGGAGGGTGTGGGGGTGGGGGTGGGGGGAGATGGTATGAATTTTTGTATGAAATTATTATTTTAGATTGCACCTCCATTTTGCTCTAATTACATGAATAAAATTCATTTTATTATAAATATATTTGAAATAGCTTAAATAAATTTTACATAATTAATGGTATTTGATCATAAAATAAAGGTTAATTATATATGAATAAATTTTTGTTAAAAATTTAACTTTTTCGTTAGTTTTCACCTTGTTGAAAATAAATATGTAGTTCGGTGATAATATTGTCCAAAAAAATTAAAAAGTTACTTTAGTGAGATATTTCTATAAGTTGAGTGACAAGATTGTCCTAAAAAATTCAAAAGTTACTTTGGTGAGATACTTTTATAAGTTGTGTGACAATATAGGAATTAACTCCAAATATTAGTTTAATCGAAATGAAAAAGATGTTATTGATTTATTGGTATCGGATTATTAGATTAACAGTCTCTAAAATGGTTTTACAAAATTTTTTATTGGGCTATCAATTCTATTTTCGATTTTATGAGTTTAGTTAGTTATTGAACGAATAACCGAAAAAAATTATATTAAAATTATATTTTTATCCCTAATTATATAATTGTGATTTTAGATTTTAATCATACCCTATTGTTTTTGACATTTTGTAATTGCTGTCTTAATTAGTGTTGTTTTTTTCTTCTTTCTAAAGTTGTTTGCTTGATGGGTTTTTACCCACCAATAAAACTATAAACCGACCTTGTTTTTCTTTTTGAAAGATCACTATCGTTTCTACTACATTAAAATTTGCTACTTAATTAAAAAGTAAATAAATTTATTTAGTAATAATGTATTTGAATTTTCTTCTACTTGTAATTTGTGTAAGCTTTTATGCATGAACATATATGAAATTGTGAATAGATGAAAACAAAAGAAAGCAAAAAACTAAATAAATTAGAAGAGCATCATCTTCTTATTGGTTAAACAGAAAATCAAACTATTAGGAACTAAAACTTGATAAATCCAAAACTGATAACGAATATCTTATTGATTTGATACTTTGGTTATCGGTTTAACATGTTTACAAACTGAAAGCCTATAAATCAAATTAATTATATACAAAATCAAACAAACCGATGAACACTCTTAATTGAAGTTCCATATATATATATATATATATATATATATATATATATATATATATATATATATATATATATATATATATTAAATTATCAAGAATAAAATAGACATTACATATAAGAGATATATTAACTAAAAATTGAGATGAAAGTTTAATTTTTGAAGGATGAGGAATGTAAATATTTTAAACATTATAATTATGTTTAAACAAAAAGAACAAAATCAATTCTGTTAAGAAATAAGGTAGTCTTCCACCCTTTTCAATAAGGAAGTGTGGATGTCTTCCACCTTTTTCAACATTGTCTTCTGAAGACTTTTCATGCAAAAATAACCAATTCTCATTGGTTGTAGTATAGACAGAATTGTCTATAAAAGGCATGTATTTATTTTATTTTGTATATAGATATGATATTAATAAAAAGCTTCACTATCCGTTTCTCAATTTTTTTACTTCGTTATTTTATTTTATAACACGTTATCAGTACGAGACTCCACTATTTCAAATTTTGAAGGCTAAGATATGGACAATTTTCAAAGCAAGTTATGCAATTATAAAGATATTTGCTTAATTGATTCTGGTACAACACACACAATATTTAAAAATGAAAAGTATTTTTCTCATTTAAATATGGGCAAAATAAATCTTACTACGATTACTGATAGTACTAATTTGATTAAAGGCTTCGGAAAAGCCACTATAATTTTGCCCAAGGGAGCTAAACTCATCATAAATAATGCTATGTTTTCTCCTAAATCCCGGAGAAACTTGTTGAGTTTTAAAGATATCCGTGAAAACGGTTATCATATCAAGACAGTTGAAGAGTTGAATCATGAATATCTTGGTATTACCAAGAATGTCTCTGGGAAGACATGTGTTATAGAAAAGTTCCCTGCTTTATCTTCTGGCTTGTATTGGACAAAGATTAGTGTGATTGAGTCATATATTATAGTAAACCCAAAGTTTACTAATTCTAATATCTTTGAACTTTGGCACAATCGATCGGGACATCTTGGAATTAATAGATTACCTAATCTACTACAAACTAATGCAACAAATGAGTGATTTATTTCAATGGATGACTTGTCTGTTGCAGCAGATGACTTATTTATTGTAATGGATGACTTATATGTTGCAACAAATGACTTATTTGTTGCATCAAATGACTTATCTATTGCAAATGTCTTGCAAATCATTATTTGTTTTCAATATATCTATTTTTATTTATAGGTTGTGCATCCTTGGCTTGTACCTACTTATCAAGAGTTGAAGATGCCATTTTTTCTTTCTCTAGGTATTGTTGAAACAAAACCAGACCCAAAGGTGGACTTAATAAAAAAAGAATTGGTTGGAGAAACATCATCAAAAGGAAAGCAGCTAGGGAAGGTTTGTTTGTTCTTGTTGAGCCTGTTGAGGTTTTTGGTGATGTTGCAATAGATTTTGGTATTGGTGATGGTGTTAGTGGTGATGTTGGTGATGAAGTTGATGATGCTGGTGTTAGGCATGGCGATGAGCATGTTGATGATGCTCATGAAAATTTGTTTGAAAAAAGAGTTGACCATGATGATTGTCATACTGGTGGTGGCTATAGTGGATTCACCACTTTCAGTGGACATACCACCTCTTTTGGTCCCTCTTCAAACTCATATTCTTCTTATAAATTTCAGGAGTACAAGGATAGACATGAAAATTTAATTAAAAGCACTGATGCTCTGACTGTTGTTGTCAAGGAATTGACATCTAAGAGGGGTGTTATACCATCAGTAAGTTGACAGAGCCATTTACTCCATTGGAGGTTAGAAGGAGGAAAAAAGTAATTTCAAAGGTACTATCAGGTATTAAATTAAGAAAAATGGAAACTCCTCCTCCTTCCAATGTTGAGCAAGTTCAAGGGGCCACAAGAGAGTAGGGACCACTGAAGAAGGTGAATATCTATGACCAGGGCCACCAAGAAGTCCAAGCTGAACACACTAATCAAATCCAAAAGGCCTCAAAATTCTAATTCATCCATGAATTTAGACCATAAGACTTTAAGAACATAACTGATATGAAGGTATGATATAAGGACTGGGTAAGTTTACATTTTCTAACTTTCTATCTATTTTATTTCTTACATTCTAAATCACCTGTTGCAATAGATGGATAATTTGTTGGAAGAAATCAAATAAGTAGCAAGACTATTTTGATTTTTTCCAATAGATGACCCATTTGTTCCAATAAATGAGTAATATGTTGCAACAGATGGGTCATCTGTTGAAAATATTTTTGCAATTGATTATATTTATTAAATTTTCTATTACCTTTTTTTAATGATGCACAAATCAATTATAATCTTTTTTGTTTTTCTCTTGTTTGTGTAGCAATAAGCTTAAACTAAAAGTGAGAGCATAAGAATAGTTTGAGATTATAAGTGTAGGTTGAAACATGAATTATGAGAAAGTCTTTTAATGAATCATAAATATGTTGATAACGGAAGAGTACCATAAGTCATAGAGTCTATGGAAAAAAGAAAGTGGATCAACATCATACAAAACAACCAAAAAGGCTAAATTACAAACACCATTTGAAGAGCTTGTTGAATAAGATCTTTCACAAACAAATAAAGTATTACTGTCTGTAGAGAATGAAGGTGTGCAAAGAGATAGAGATATTGCATAATCTTTTGAAGAAGATATAGTTGTCAGATCTAGTGATGATGTAGAAAAGGAAGTTAAGGGAGATGAAGTAGAGGTTGTAGTGGGAGAAAGTGAAAATAAAAATGAGGATGAAGATGGAGATGATGAATGAAGTAACAAAGTATATGAAAAGGAAGTGGAGGATCAAATTGATAATGAAGAGGAAAAAAAGTGACAAAGAAGATGAGGAGGAAGAAGATGGATCATAAGAGGAAAATGAAAAAAAATGAAGAGAAAAGATGAGATGATGATGATGATATATCATTGATTAAATGTGAACATAAATTGGAAACACAGTGTGATCTTGTTAAAAATTTTAGTATTGAAAAGTTTTAAATTCAGATGCTTATAGATAACCCTATAAATTTAACTGGAGATATGTAGTTAAATCTCTCATGGGTAATAATTTTGATATGTTTAGGAAGATTTTGAGGGATGTAAAATTGGAGGATTATTTTACGTCCAGCTATTTTGGATACTTTCATGATCTGTCGGAGGATAGCAATGCATGTATTCAAATAACCAAGATATATGGTCTTTCCAAGTGTAGTATCAAGTATAAGGGTGATGAGGAATTGAAGAATGAGGAAAAGAAGATGGATTAAATCTGGATAATCTAATGTGGCATGTCGGCCTTAGGTGCCATCTTTCATTTGAACCTATTTCCATAGTAACACCCTTGAAAAAGTCAAAGGCAAGTAGTACACCAAAATCAGTACCAAAGAAAGTCAAGATATTAATCAAGCCACCCACCAAAATCAACAACAACAAAGAAAAAATGAGTTGTTGGCCATTGTTGGACCTAAATACAAAGCTAGGCAGTTGATACGTGACTTCTGGAATAAAAAGTTTTTGAAGAAGCACATGGAGCTATTATGCTTAGTTTGGTTTGTGTATTCTATTTTATGGGCTAAAAACATCAAAAAACTTGTAGAACTTGAATTATTGGTGCTTGTTCAGAATTTGAAGGCATTCAACAATTATCCATGGGGATATAAAAGCTATTTCTTAACTGTCAAATATATATTGACAAGTTATCTTCAAAGATGATCAATTGACTTTCCTTGGGCTTTCATGGTAAATTTTATCACTATTTCTTTAGTATTTCATTTATTTATGCTATTGAATAATTATTTTAACTTTTCATGTTTACATTTATTGGGTTGGGCATTTAAATCCATTCCTCACCTCCGACAGTAGGTCAAGGACTACTCCAATGAGGTTTCTCATCCAAGGATCCTTAGGTGGTTTTCTGTTAAGAATAACTCAAAGATGAATCCCCTTGATATCTTCAGCCCTTATGATGATGCAATAAGTCTTCTTTTAAATTTAATAATTTTACTCAAGTTAACACATTATAATAAATGGGTCATCTATTACAATAGATCATTTATCTGTTGCAACTTATCTCTGAAGATTTTACATCTACTATAACTGATATAATAAATGGGCCATCTATTGTTGCAGATAGACCATCTATTATGACAGGTTATCTATCGGTTGCATAGGTTCTCTAAACTTATTAACAAATTACCTAATCTACTGAAAACTAAAGCAATAGATGTGTAATCTGCTGAAATAGATGAGTCACCTGTTGAAATAGATGGTCAATCTATTGCATAGGTTTTCTGAACCTATTAACAGTACCTAATCTACTACACACTAATGCAATAGATGGGTAATTTATTGCAACAAATGAGGCATCTTTTTTAACAGATTACCCATCTATTGTATAGGTTCTTTGAACCTGTTAATAGATTACCTAATATACTACAAACTAATGCAATAGATGGGAGATCTGTTGTAATAGATGACTTATATAGCATAAGAGATGACTTATATATTGCAAATGTCTGGTAAATAATTATTTGATTTTAATATATCTACTTTTATTAATAGGTTGTGTATTCGTGGCTTATACCTACTTAGCAAGAGTTCGAGATACCTTTCTTTCTTACTCAAGGTATTTTTGAAACAAAACTAGACCAAAAGTTAGACTTAATAAAGAAAGAATTGGATGAAGAAACATCCATCAAAAGAGAACTAGCTAAGGAAGGTCAGTTTGTTCATTCTGATCTTGTTGAGATGTATGGTGATGTTGCAATAAATTTGGGTACTGGTGGTGGTGTTAGTGATGGTGTTGGTAGTGGTGATGGATTTGATGATGTTGTTGCTAGGCATGGTGATGAGCATGTTGGTAATGTGCTTATGAAAATTTGTTTGAAGCTAGAGTTGACCATGATGATGGTCATACTAGTGGTGGCTATATTGGATTCACCACTTTCAGTGAACATACAACCTCTTTTGGTCCCTCTTTAAGCTCTTGTTCTTCTTGGAAACACCAAGAGCGTAAGGACAAATATGAAAATTTGATACAAAGTATTGATACTCTGACTGTTGTTGTCAAGTGATTGACATCTAAGAGGGGTGTCATACCATCAAGTAAGGTTATAGAGCCATTCACTCAATTGGAGGTTAGAAGGAGGAAAAAAGTAATTTCAAAGGTACTATCAGGTATTAAATCAAGAAAAATCTCAACTTGTTCTCTTTCAAATATTGAGCAAGTTCAAGGGGGACCTTCCAATATTGAGCATGTTCAAGGGGCCACTAGAGAATAGGAACCACTGAATAAGGTGAATATTTACAAGTTGGTGAAAGCCACTAAGAAGTCTAAGTTGAAAACACTAATTAAATCCAAAAAGACCTTAGATTTCTACTCTATGCATGAATTTACGCGATAAGACTGTAAGAACATGACAAATATGAAAGTGTGGTATTAGGACTGGATAAGTTTACTTTTTCTAACTTTCTATCTATTTATTTCTACCATTCTAAGTCATCTATTGCAACAGATTATCCATTTGTTGCATTAGTTTGCAGTAGATTGAGTAATATGTTAACAAGTTTAGAAATTTATTAAAGCAGATAAGTCATATATTGTAAAAGATTATCCATCTGATATATAATTTGTAGTAGATTGGGTAATCTATTAACACAATTTCATAGAACCTATGCAATGGATGGGTAATTTCTTACAACAGGCGAACCATCTATTGTAATAGATTACCCATTTGTTGCACAAGTTGCAGTAGATAGATAATCTGTTAACAAAAGTTTAGAGAACCTCTGCAATAAATGGACCATTTATTGCAATTGATTACCCATATGTTGCATAAGTTGTAGTACATGGGTAATCTTTTAACAAGTTTAGAGAACCTACGCTACAGATGGTCCATTTGTTGCAACAGATGGACCATCTGTTGTATCTTTCCAATTTTTATTCTAAGTTACTAACATATTTAAATTATTTTCTTATATCAATATGTTGATGAAATTCTTTACCTCATAAGGGAGAGGCACCTTAGTTTCCCAGAGCACTTTGATCTTGGGGATAGAATCATAGACCTCAACTTCTACAATAACTTCTTAAGTAGGTACAACAAACTCAGTGATGCAGCGACAACTCTCAAAGGAAAAAAAATTAAGGAGTTCATTATTGAGTTTGTATGGGATGATTATGTCATTGACTATTGTAGAGGGACGAGACCATTTCCAATTTCCATGGATTGGATTGAGGCAAAGAGGATTCTTGCATTACGAACTTGAAGAATAAATAATTTATGATTGTTGAGATCCTTATGAATGAGGGAGTCATGAATATTTACAACTGCAACTTACCAGTCTTTGAAGAGTGAGAATTTTTTATTTGCATGGAGCCATTATTGGAGTTGTTCCCAAAATTATTGAAGCAAAGTGGCATAATCAATCACTTGCGCTCAATGAAAGATGGCCTTTTGAAGGTCGAAAACATGACCTTCCCTAAAATGACATTGGTACTACATGCGGGTCATACTCATTTGCATTTATTGAATGCTTTCTAATTAGCACTGTTATGGAAACTCCAAGAACCTTATTGAATGACAACACAGTGGCAAGGATGCAAGAGGTTTGGGTTGCTGGTGTACTCTATAAATGTTTGAAGCCGTGATTTAGGTTATAATTTATTTATCTAGATATGTAGAAATACTATTGATGACAATATTTTATTTAGTATTTTAGTTGATTATATTATTTAATTGGTGATCAATAGTTTAATAATTTAAATTGAAGTCCATTTGTTTTGTCATGAATTCTATTTTATCCTTGGATTTGGAACTTATAAATTATTACTAAAAATTGATTATTTAGTTCAAGTATTGCAACAAATGCATTACCTGTTGTAACAGATGACACATCTATTGGAAATAATCAATAGATATAGACATCTACATAATGCAACAGATGACTCATCTATTGGAAGAAATCAAATAGATATAGACATACATTGCAACAGATGAGCCATATTTTATAATAGATGACTCATCTATTAGAAATAATCAAACAGATGAGTTATCTGTTTCAATAGATGCATTATCAGTTCCAATAAATGTTTCATCTGCTGAAAATAATCAAACAAATATAAATATATGCATAATATAATAGGTGACTAACCTATTGCAACAGATGACTCATCTGTTGGAAATAAACAAACAGATTGTCACGATCTTAAAACCAATGGTCATGATGACACTTGTCACGGTGAACCTTGAGAAGTAAGCCTATCACCCAATCTGATAAACAAGGGAGGAAAGGCAGAAATACCACTAAGGTAAGACTTATAGAATAAAGCCGAATCGAAAAACTATAATCAATATGGAAAGAATATAAGTAACAATGCATCCATAACTCCCAAAATTTAATGTCAATGGTATAAGAACGTATCTAGCATAACTCAAAACCAAATAAAATACATAAGAAACTACAATATATACAACTCTATTTCTGAAAACTAGTAAAGATATAGTCTAATGCTAGAGAAGATAGTAGAAGACATCCAGATGCCTGAAAATCATCCACTACCTTGTAAGCCTCAACAGTGCCCTAGTCAAGAAATGTGGGTTGCACCTGAACCTTGATCTGCACCAGAAAGGTATAGTTGGAGTGAGTACTTTCCACTTGTACTTAGTAGGTATCATACGCCGACCGAGCAAAGTAAAAAATACAGCATAAGAAATACACATAAAGGAAACATTACCTACAATTAGAAAATGCCCCACAACGGAAGCCCATATTTCTTGCAATAGCAGTTCTAATATATATATATATACACACACACACATCACATACATTACAACAATACAACTAGGTAGAACACAAATATATATTATATCACATAAACCTAGAACAAGGAAGAATATGTATATACAAGGTAGTCAAATATAATTAATGAAAGATAGAACAAATAAAATCATGACAAGTCAATAGGGCAGTTCAATCACAGCATAAACACAGTAAAGTAAGTGCAATTTATAAGAAGATGATGATGATGCATGGGGTCATCGCACAACCTCTATATATGCCCACGGAAGCAAGCCTTCCAATGTGAGATCCATGAGGGGTTCGTCAACCCATATACAATTCATATATCCATATCTCCTTCCTTACACATCCCTCGGGGTGGGTTTATAAGATGTCTCAATATCTCCTTCCCAACACATTTCTCAAGAAGAGTTTTTAAAAGGTGTTACCAGTGTTTCTCAGATGCTGCCATGGAGGTACCAATGTTTCATGAATGAGTATGACATGAGTATGTAATTTCTCACAACCAATCACAATGAGTATTTTCACAACCAACCACAATGATATATTTTTAAAACCATGTGAGCCAATATCCACTTATTACTTCTACTATCCATGAAATTTCCACATAATTCATAACCACAATAGGTATTTCAACAACACAATACAACTATTCATATGTATTTCAGGCTACCAACAATTATATTGGGCCCCACAGGGCCACATATATCACATAGTATCTCAAAACCAATTATTATATCACATATAGGCCCCCACACAGGCACAACACATTAAGATAGCCAAATTCATGACTAGTTCCTATCCTCTTAATATTCATTTTGTACCAACATTTACTACCCAACCCAGTCTGAAAGAGTTGAGTCGTAACCTTCCTCAATGATGAAATAAGTCTGTAACACTCACACCGCAACCTTAATTCTCACAAACGATCCTAAAATTAACTAAAATCAAGAATTATAGAATCAACGCATCAAATCAAGTCCAACGATACCCATATTGCCTACTTCTGGTTCGGCGTCAAAATGAACCCCCAAAATGGGTTTTCAAAAGAAAAATGGAAAAATTATAACTTTACTTCAAAGATGTGTTCTCCATACTTTGAGAAATCTACATCTAAAAAACCAAGTCAAATCAAGTTAAAAACAAGGTCCAAAATCAAAGAAAAATTATTTTTAGATTTTACTGGGTAAAACCTTTGAAATCCATTTGAAAATCAAGAATCAAAGTTGGTTTGAATATGAAATCGAGTAAAAACAAGTAATCATAGGATTAGGAACATTCTTCAAGTGAAAAGAAGTGAAATTGGTATTTAAAATCAAACCCTAAGGTTTTGGGGTTTTGAGAAATAAATCAAGAATTCAACTAAGAAAAGGGTGAATTCTTATCTTAAATCTATAAGAGAATCAAGAAATAAATATTAACCTAACTTATCAAGCACCCACAAGCTTCACTTTTAAGCTTTCAAAATATTTTAGGGTTTATTCCTCAAAAGGCAAGGTGAAAATGAGCTAATTCACCACCTAGGGGTCAATTTATACCCTTTCAGGTTTTCAAATATTGCAATCGCAGCATGCAGGCTGCAATCGCACTATCTGGTGCCAGAACCAGATGATGCAATCATAATAAAAAGTAGTGAGATCGAACTACCCTCAGTACATGAGGTGCGATCGTGGGCACATTAGAAGACAGTTGAAACTTGGAAAATTTCCAAGTTTCTATCAAGGCCTAGGGATTCCTTCGGGACCCGATATATGCAAACAAACTACATAACTACACTAAATTTGATGCTCCAGACTCAATGGAGATACCAGATTCTTAAGAAGATATCGTTTTCATAAAGTTGAACCTCAAAACCCAAAATTATAATTTTCTAAACTGAGGGTCAAAATGATATTTAATAGCCATAAAATCATACCAAGTATGTTATCACCCTAAAATTGATGTTCCAGATCTGTTAGTGTAGTCGATTCAGTCATCCATTGTACAGATCAAAAGATAACCACATAAGTCCATAATATGACTCTCGAAGCCACCAAAAACCATAATATTACATAAATGGCACCAAAATACATCGGGAATCGCACTAATCACCTCCACACCCCAAAAAATACGACAATGCAACTATAGTGAGGGATAAATTAATCAAATCATATAGAAATACATAATTCACATATTTCATAAAATTTCATATCATTACATAGATGAGTCATCTGTTTCAACAATTGCATTATCTGTTGCAACAAATGTCTCATATGTTTAAAATTATCAAATAATATAGACATTTACTGCAACAGACTAATCTATTATAAAAAAATGAGTTATTTGTTAGAAACAATCAAATAGATAAAGACATCTATTACAACAGATACATTATTTATTGCAACAGATGTCTCATCTATTGGAAATTATCAAACATATATATACATATGTTGCAACATGTTACAATGTATTGCAATAGGTTATACACTTAGTTGATCGTGTAATTACTATGAAATTCATTAAAACTGTAAATTGAACGTACTAATTAAAAATAAATTTTAGTTAAATCAAGTTATTTATTACTAATAATGGTTTGATAGGAATTATTTCACATCAAATTAGTTAGTTGATCTTTCTATTCGGGACGAATACACTTAGTTGATCATGTAATAACTCTGTAATTCATTAAAATATTAATTGAACTTATTAATTGAAAGCTAGTTTAGTTAAGATAATTTATTTATTACTAATAATGCTTTAATATGATTCATTTCACGTCAAATTTGTCAATGGATCACTCCATTCAGGACGAATACATTTAATTGATCATGTAATTACTATGATATTAATTAAAATTATAATTGAACTTAGTAATTAAAATCTAATTTTAGTTAAATCAATTTTATTTATTACTAATAATGGTTTAATATGAATCATTTCATGTCAAAGTAGTCAATTGATTACTTTATTCAGGAAGAGTACACTTAGTTGAACATATAATTACTTGAAATTCATTAAAATTGTAATTGAACTTATTAATTGAAAGCTAATTTTACTTAAATCAATTTATTTATTATAATAATGGTTTAATATGAATAATTTCACATCAAATTAGTCAAAACAAATATTGATATATTTTGCAACAGATGACTAACATGTTGCTATAGCTGACTCATCTTTTGGAAATAATTAAATAGATATAGACATCTGTCACAAGAGATGACTAATCTGTTGGAACAAACCAAAATAGGTCTTGCTAGTTGTTTGATTTCTTCCAACAAATGACCCATCTGTTGCAACAAATTACTAATCTATTGAAAAAAATCAAAACATATCTTGCTTGTTATTTGAATTCTTCCAATAGATAGGTCATTTGTTGCAACGGATTACCCATCTATTGCATGAAATAAAAATAGGTCTTCAAGATATTTGATTTCTTCCAACAGATGAATCATTTCTTGTAATAGATAGATCATCCGTTCGAAGAGATCAAAATAAGTCTTCAAGAGGTTTGATTTTTTCCGACAGCTGATTATCTCACCCTTTTTTAACCAAAAAAAGAAATGAATTTAAAGTTTGAAAAGGGTTTTATTATTAAGAGACAAAAAATGAAAATTTATTTCGAAAAGGACTTTTAACAATCAAAACTCAGAGTCGCCACTTGGCATAAATCTGGTGTGCCAAGTCACCTTTGGAAATCAGTTTTTAAAATGATTTTTGAATCTTTAAAAAACTAGTTTGCGAACAGAGATTCTGGCAAAGGAATTCTGATGACCGAAGGGAAGGTGTTAGTCACCCCTCGGTCCCATGGTTCAACCACGGTCACTTCATTAAGTATATCGGCTAGTTTGGCACTATGAAGTGAATAAACCACATAAAACACACAAAAACAAACAAACAAACAAATAAATAAAACAAGTCTGAAAAAATAGTGTCCAGTCCAATTATTACAGTCCAAAATAAAAGATACTGAAATAAGCTTACGCTAACCTAAACTATGCTCAACCTGATACCTCGATCCTTGATCACGAACATACTTTACATACAAGATACTTCATGGCATACCCCGGTAAATAAGTACAAATAGCCTCAGGGCATTCCCCGGCTAAATGAATACATTTTCCAATTTCAAGCGACCAAATGAAACAATCTCAAGCACAAAAATTCAATCATTCCACAATCGTCAATTTCTACAGTTTTCCTACCCAACTTAGTATTTGCCTACCCATTTGACAGCCTAACACATGATACTATCGGGATCGACACAATCAATGTTCATTCTGATTTAAAGAACCAACATTGAATCGACATAAACCAACATTCACTTTTTAGATTTTTAATCTTCGCCCCAATTTCATTTACCTTTAACAAATTCAAGTCAATATCAATCAATTAGCCAATTTTAATATAAAATTAATCAGTTAATCCAAAATGAACATAATTGCTCAACCACACGATAATAATTGTATCATCAATCACATACGAATCACACAATCATAGCATCAATAAATCACATTAACATAAAATGAAAGAAAAATTGAGTCGAAGAGTTGGACCTCAATTGGAGCTTTCAAACTCAAATATCAATCGAATGAGAAGAAGAAAAGCACACCCGGAGACCCCGAATCGAACCTCGATATGAACAGACCAAACTCGGTATACCCTTTACTATTTTTCTCCAATACAAACTAGTAATAGCAGAAAGAGATAAAACCAGTGCTTTCTTATGCGATCTTGTTGTCGAGTTTTATGGTTTTCCAGTGGGTTTCACTGGAACTGGCTCAAAGGGGTTGAGTTTGGATGAAAACTAGATGCGGGGTGGGAGAAATGATTCACCAATCGCTGCTTTCTAGCGATGGCTCAACCAGAGCAGTCTGCTGGGTCGTTATGGTCTATCCGGAGCTCAAGTGAGGATCCCGATGCCAGAACAGTAACAACATCAGTGATGGATCATTGATTTTTCACTCAATTTCCCTCTCTCTCGACTTGCAATTTCATTACCCTATTCTCCAAATGGGATCTTGACTTGCAATTTCCTTACTTTGTTCTTCGGGCGAGCTCCCGACTTGCAATTTCATCACCTTGTTGCTTAGATTTTAATTTTTTCAACTTGTTTCTTGGGTAGACTCCTACACCAATGTCAAAACTAGAACAAGTGTTATCTCAAACAAGATTATGATAAAGAAAGATTCTATTTATTTAGAAAAGTGAAGTTCCAAACAACAGGAATTAAATTTTGCCCCATTTTATCATCAGAGGAAACTACTTGAAAAACCTAAACAAGGAAGTGCATCTTATATGGGTTAACTGGAATGATTCCACTAGCAAGTGTATTTTCTAGGAGTCAAAGGGAATGGCTCAACTAGAAAGTACATCTTCTAGGAGTAAAGGGGAATGACTTGACTAGAAGGTATATTTTCTAGGATTCGAGGGGAATAACTCAACTAGAAGGTACATCTTCTAGGATTCGAGGGAAATGACTCAACTAAAAAGTATATCTTCTAGGAGTCGAGGGAAATGACTCGACTAGAAAGTACATCTTTTAGGAGTTAAGGGGAATGACTAGACTAGAAAGTACATCTTCTAGGAGTCGAGGGCAATGACTCGACTAGAAATTACATCTTCTAGGAGTCGAGGAGAATGACTCAACTAGAAAGTACATCTTTTAGGAGTCGAGGGGAATGACTCGACTAGAAAGTACATCTTCTATGAGTCGAGGGGAATGACTCGACTAGAAATTATATCTTCCAGGAGTCGAGGGAAATGACTCAACTAGAAAGTACATATTATAGGAGTCGAAGGGAATGACTCGACTAGAAAGTAAATCTTCTAGGAGTCGAGGGGAATGACTCGAGTAGAAAGTACATCTTCTAGGAGTCAAGAGGAATGATTCAACTAGAAGGTAAATCTTCTAGGAGTCAAGGGGAATGACTCAACTAGAAGGTACATCTTCTAGGAGTCAAGGGGAATGACTCGACTAGAAGGTACATCTTCTAGGAGTCAAGGGGAATGACTCGACTAGAAAATACATCTTCTAGGAGTCAAGGGGAATGACTTGAGTAGAAAGTACATTTTCTAGGAGTCAAGGGGAATGACTCGACTAAAAAGTACATCTTCTAGGAGTCGAGGGGAATGACTCGACTAGAAAGTACATCTTCTAGGAGTCAAAGGGAGTGACTCGACTAGAAAGTACATCTTCTAGGAGTCAAGGGGAATGACTCGACTAGAAAGTATGTTTTCTAGGAGTCAAGGAGAATGACTCGACTAAAAAGTATATCTTCTAGGAGTCAAAAGGAATGACTCGATTAGAAATTATATTTTCTAGGAGTCAAGGGGAATGACTAAACTAGAAAGTACATTTTCTAGGAGTCAAGGTTCAATCTAAGAAGTGTATCACCTAGCAATTGAAAATTGAAATACTTGGACAAGTAAGTGTGTCTCCGAGGGATATAGGATCATGAATTTTTACCATGATCTGATTGTCAAAACTGTGCAGAAAAATTGCTTCTTGTATTTGTAGAAGTGAGGCATTGCATCCCTTGATATTCATGCTCTTAAGTCCTTGATTTAAAGGTAACATATTTCATGTTTCATCAAAGAAAACTTGTGAGTTTAAAATATGGTGTCTAGTTTGTGGCTTTGGCTTTCGAGGCAATTGCTCTTGCACTGGTCACATTTAATATTTCTTCCAACCATTGGCATTGTCATTAACTTGTTGCAGCTTTGATCTAAACTCAGATCATTAAGAGTGACTCTGACACAAGCACAGTATCTCTAATGTTGTTATATTCCTTGGACACATCCTTTGAACCTTGGTATTTTCATGAATCCCCACAAACTTTCCTATTGACAAATTTTTCTGCATGCTTTGTTTCAGCTCACAATTATGTTTCTTTCATGTGCTGACCTTTTGTCTTGCTTTGTGCAATTGAAGAAGTTGGTAGCAAGTTTTGAAATCGTTTGTCACTTGTTTTGACATGGACTTGACTCAAAGACACGAGAAAAATGACATTCTATTTGAATAACTGACTCAAGAAAACACAAATAAAAATATAAAAAATAAAGAATAGACAATGAATGTGCCCATTAAAATGGAGATAAGTAAAATTTATCTGAAAGTGACAGTCAACTCTATTGATTATGACATGCATTTTTGATTAAGCTGTTTGATCTTTCCATCCAACTTTCACCAATTGTTGTTGATTTAGTGACCCTGAAATGGAATTACTTCCTTGGGCCAATTATCAATTTAGAGACCTCATTCGGCTAGTGACACCTTGAAGGGTTTTCGCCAACAAGCCTCTCTTATTTTCTTTCTCTCAGCTCACCATTGTCCTATGGTGTCTGTGAGGGTTTTCTCTAATGAGACTCTCTAATTTTCATTTATCGTAACTCACAGTCGCCTTATGGTTCCTGTGAGGGTTTTTAGTAATAAGTGCCATGCCCCGAGTCTGTACCCTAAATGCTACACGGTGCTTACGACCCCGAAAGACCATAAGCTAACCCATGACTGGTACCTGCTGTGAGCACTGGATAATAACACTGAAAGTAATGTGAAAAATATGCCAAAATGCCATAAGGTTCAAAATCTGAAATACTAGTAAATAATATCTGATAAAACATTTGAAATATGAATACTGTCTAAACTAGTCTGGTCTGAAAAGCCTCTAACTAAATTGTCTGAATGTGGAGTTAATAGGACAAGCCCCCAACTAACTCTGACTACTGAAATACTCAAGATACGGAAAATACTAAAATAAAAGCACATCCTCAATAGATGAGGACTCGCTACTGAATCTGTTGCCGCTAACTGAATCTATCTATGCGTGGTCAGGAACTTGAGCGTCCAAACCTATGATATGAGACATCATAGTGCAAAGAAAGAGTATGCGTTAGTATGTGGAATGTACTGGTATGCTAGATGAGGTAAGGCTGAATGTAAGGGTTCATATACATGAACAATAACTGACTGAATGATAAAGAGTAACTAATTATGAGAGTACATGGATAACTGGAACTGTTGAAAATACTGAGTAAGCAATACTGTGCATATATGTGTATATTATAATTGAGCTTTTACTGAAGCTGAGTTCTGAGTTCTGATAACTGAGTAATTGATATCTGAGATTACTTATAACTGAGTTATTGAAATTGATTGACTGTATCTGATAGTCCTGATTTTGTAGACCTAAATTGAGTTATGTATTAAGACTGAAACTGAGACCGTGGGAAGTAATCATCTAACCGACATGCCCCAAATAAAATAATTGGGGTCCAACTTGTAACACCAGTTAGAAGGGTATCAGTACCGTGTCACGGGTAAAGACAAGCTAAAGAGTTACCCTCATCTGATAGGTACTCTAATGAGAACGGTGGTACCCTCAACTGGCAGGTAGAAATACCTCATCAACCCTCAACTGGAAGGTTGATGTCTCAACCTACGCTGGCTATATAGTTCTGGAACACAAAAACTGCTTCTAAGGATCACACCCTCTAATTGCAGGTGAGCCCCCATCCTTGGGTTCACTCAGTGTTGAATCCTACTCCCAACTAAATAGACACTAAACTGATTATACTTAGCTGAACTAGACTGATACTGAGTTTTGTAACTGACTGAGTTTACTGAGTTCTGTAACTGACTGAGTTCACTAAGTTCTATTAACTGGCTGAGTACTACTATTTTGTGTCATGACTGAGACTATTCTATAACTACTGTAGCTCTAGGTAAACAACTAGATTTTAGGGTATTGAATACCCCCAGGACTCAATAGCATGAAAGTAAATCATGGCATTATCTTGAAAAGCATAACAATATCCACTTGTTCATAATCCATTCATAGAGATATTTTATCAAACACTTATAGGGCATAAGCTTATACATGATTTGGACCATACAATGACATGTCATGATTCCACTATTTACTTCACATAGGTATTTTAGAAAACACTTGGGGAACATGGATTAATTCACATGGTAATGGCCAACACATGAATATCATGAATACAATAGTCAATTGCAATTTCAAGGGTTAAGCATGCAATTCATATAATTCATCACATAACTATTTTAATTTTGTGGAAACTTATAATTAATCATGAATTGAAACCAACTAATATCATGGACATAAACACAATCAATTTTAAGAATGAAGTTCATAAATCTGAGATCTTGTAAGTTTAAAAAGGGTGCTTGGACTTCATGAGTGAAAGGAACCCATGAATGAACACCTAACATACCTGGGTCTATTAATTCTTGAAGGTTCTTGGGGGAATTCTTGAGTTTGTTCTTGATTTCTTGAATCTAGGGTTTTGCCTCTTTGAGAGAGAACGTTTTTAATCTTGAGAAAAGTGAGTAAATAATGAGATAATGGGTTATTTAGGAGTTTAATTTCATGTTTAGACTTATTAGGGCCATGGAAAAAGACCCAATTACCCCTGGAAGGATTTAAAAATTCGTCACTGAAAAATCCAACTTTGGTCTCTGGCGCGATGCGGTGCTATCGCTCTGTGTCACTAGAAATTGTTAATTGGGACACGGAGCAATACGGTACAATCACGGGGCTTCACTGTATGCAAATTTACTCCTTGGCGTGATGCGCCATGATCGCAGAGTCACACTGGAAAGTGACAATTAGGAAATTGGCTGGTGACGCGATGCAGTGGGATCACGATGGATCACTGGATTTTGACAATTGTCATTTGGACCCTTAGAGTGATGCGGTGATGTTCCTGGTGGCAGACTGTTTTATAAAATATGCTATAACTCTTCACCCGGGTATCGTATTTGGGCAAATTTTATATCGTTGGAAAGCTGATTGAATTTCCTACGCAATGGTAAGATCTAAACTGAAAAATACTTAGTATTTATAAAAATTTATATAGCATTACTCATGTACTGAGATTTAAGTTAAGCTAGGGAAATACGGGGTATTACAATATCTCCCCCTTGGGCACATTCATCCTCGAATGAGACTGATTAAGCTGAGAAATACTAATAGACTAAGTTTATACACTGAACATGCATATCTGATGCATGGAATACATGACTGAAGCTACTGATAAGCTAAGTTTGCATACTGAACATGCATATCTGATGCATGAGTACATGACTAAACTGATTCATGAATGCATGACTGAATATGCAATGGTAAAGAATACCAAGTTTATAACTGTAACTGAACATGGAACTAAGCAAATCTATGGAAGACTATGACCTTAAGCTGAATCTGAATTTGCAGAGAAGAGGTGAGGATACTTGGTATACATATCTGCTTCTGCTTCCCAAGTAGCTCCCTCAACAGACTAATTTTTCCAAAGAACTTTGACCAATGGAACTTCTTTTTTCCTTAGTCTATAAATCTGACTATTGAGGATCTGGACTTTAACTTCTTCAAAAGAGAGATCATTTTGAATATATACTCCCTCTAAGGGAACTATGTCTGCTGGGTCACCAATGCATATCTTTTACAAGGAGACATGGAATACTAGGTATATTGAAGCTAGATCTAAAGGCAACTCAAGCTCGTAAGCTACCTTTTTTAAATGGCTGAGAATTCTGTAAGGACCGACATATCGGAGACTGAGCTTTCCCTTATTGCCAAACCTCTTCACCCTCTTCATGGGAGAGATTTTCAAGAACACAAAATCACCGATCTCAAACTCAAGATCCTTTCTTCTCACATCTGTATATGATTTCTGTCGGCTCTAGGCATCCCTATACCTTTCTCTGATCAACTGAACCTTCTCTAATGTATCAAACTCTAAATCAGGCCTTACTACTATATACTTACCCACCTTGAACCAAATAATTAGGGATCTACATCTCCTACCATAAAGAGCCTCAAGTGGAGCCATCTGAATACTGGAATGGTAACTGTTATTATATGCAAATTCTATCAAAGGCAAGTGGTCATCCCAACTACCTTTAAAATCAACAGCGCAGTCTCTTAACATATCTTATAGAGTCTGAATAGTCCTTTCTGCTTGACCATCTATCTGAGGATGGAAGGATGTACTGAGGTGAACTTGGGTACCAAGACCATTTTGGAATGTTTTCCAGAAGTAAGAGGTAAATTAGGTACCTCTATCTGAGATGATGGATATTGGGACTCCATGTAACCGGACCAACTCTCTAATATAAAGTTTGGCATAGTCCTCGGCTGAATAGGAAGTATGAACTGGCAAAAAGTAAGCTAATTTGTTCATACTGTCTACAATGATCCAAATAGAATCATGCTGATGAAGAGTATGAGGCAATCCCATAACAAAGTCCATGTTCACTTTTTCCTATTTCCATGTTGGAATAATGAACTCCTGCATGGACCCACTAGGTTTCTGGTTCTCAATCTCTCTGCAATATCTCTCTTCATCCCACTCTACTAATAGACCTCCCGCAAATCGTGGTACATCTTAGTGTCCCCTGGATAAATAGAGTAATGTGCACTGTGTGCTACTGCAAGAATTCATTGCCTCAAGTCATCTACGCCTGGAATGCATAGCCGACCCTGGAAATGCAATACTCCATCTCCCCCTTGGGAGAAAACCTCTACTTTCTGATCTCTGACTAACTTCTTCAGCTTAACTAGACTGAGATTTCTGTCCTATTTTTCCTTCACTTTGGAAACCAAGGATGATTTTGAACTACTTTGCACCCACATACTACTCTCTGCTGAATCATCTAAGCAGACACCTAGTCGGGCAAGCTGATGAACTTCTTGAACTAACTTCTTCTTATCATTCTCAAAATGAGCCACACTACCCATAGACAACCTACTGAGAGCATCTGCCGCTACATTGGCATTGCCCGAATGATACAGAACACTCATGTCATAGTCTTTCAACAACTCTAACCATCTTCTCTAATGAAAATTCAAATCTTTCTAAGAGAACACATACTGCAGGCTTTTCTGATCTGTGAATACATCAACATGCACCTCATACAAATAGTGCCTCCAAATATTTAAGACAAACACTACAGCTACTAACTCAAGATCATTAGTTGGGTAATTCTTCTTATGAGGCTTAAGATATCTAGAGGCATAGGATATGACCTTAATTATCTACACGAGGACACAACCTAAACCTAGTTTAGATGTATCACAGTACACAACAAATACATCTGAACCATCTGGCAAGGTTAAGACTAGGGATGTAGTGAGTCGAGTCTTCAACTCCTGAAAACTCTTCTCATATGAATCTAACCACTGAAACTTGAATTTCTTCTTAGTCAATCTGGACATGGGGGACGCAATAGATGAATACCCTTCAACAAACCGACGGTAATAACCAGCTAAACCTAAGAAGCTCTTGATATCTGACAGAGAAATGGGTCTAGGCCAGTTTCTCACTACTTCGGTCTTTTGAGGATCAACTCTAATGCCATCACCAAAAATAATATGACCAAGGAATGCTACTAAACATAGCCAAAATTTGCACTTACTGTATTTGGCGAACAACTAATGAGCTCTGAGAGTCTGAAGTACGATTCTGAGGTGATCTGCATGATCATTCTCGCTACGAGAATAAACAAAAATGTCATTGATGAAGACTATAACGAACATGTCCAAGTACTTCTTGAACACGTGATTCATTAAGTCCATAAAAGTTTCTGAGACATTAGTAAGACCAAAGGACATGACTAGAAATTTAAAGTGACCATACCGGGCTCAGAAAGGTATTTTTGGATTATCACATTCTTTGACACTGAGCTAATGATAGCCTGATCTGAGGTCTATCTTAGAAAATTAACTGGCACCCTAAAGTTGGTCCAACAAGTCATCGATTCTAGGAAGTGGGTATTTATTCTTGACTGTGACTTTGTTTAACCGACGGTAATCTATACACATTCTATGACAACCATCTTTCTTACATACGAATAAGACTGGTGCACCCCATGGGGAAATGTTGGGTATGATGAACCCCTTATCTAAAAGGTACTTTAACTGTTCTTTCAATTCTTTGAGTTCTACTGGTGCCATTCTATATGGCGAAATAGATATAGGCTTAGTATCTGGAAGAAGGTCTATTCCGAAGACAATTTCCCTTATGGGAGGAATTCTGGGAAGATCTTTAGGAAATACATCTGGGAATTTATTCACTACTAAAACTGACTCAAGAATAAGAGTCTCTAAACTATAGTCTTTGACTCACAAAAAATGATAAACACATCCTTTGGATATTATTTTTCTCGCTCTAAGGTATGAAATCAACTAACCCTTAAGCGTTGTAATTCTACCTCTCCATTCAAGGACTGGTTCATTTAGAAACTAAAAATGAACAATTATGCTTCTTCAATCAACTGAGGCATAGTATGAATGGAGCCAATCTATGCCTAGAATGACATCAAAATCTTCCATCTCTAGCTCTATAAGGTCGGTTGAAGTAACTTTCTGAGATATCATAACTGGATAGTTCCTGTATACCCATCGGGCTATGATAGATTTACCCACTGGGGTAGAACCTGAAAAAGGATCTGCTAGTATTTCTGGACTGGCTCCGAAGTTAACGGCTATGTAAGGAGTTATGAAAGATAAAAAAGCTCCTAGATCTAAAAAGGCATAAACATGTAAATGAGAGATCTGTAACGTACCAGTGACCACATCAGGAGAATTTTCCTGATCTTGTCTGGATTGAAGTGCATAAAGCTTGTTTGGGAGTTGCCCACTAGTGGCACTACAAGTGGCACCCTGCTGATTCGAGCGACCGGAATAAGCTGGGGAATGATTATACTGACCTTGAGAACCTAACTGAGGACAATCTATGATTCTATGGCCTAGCTTGCCACACCCGAAACAAACATCACTGCAGCCCTACAAACACCCTGATGGTTTCTGCCATACTTTTGACAAAGAGGATTTCTTCAAGCACTGATGACACTACCCTGAGATTTAGAGCCTGGTGTCCTATATTTTTTACCATTTTTGAACTTAGGTACTGGAGCACTGGCTGAAAATGGAGCTGGAACTAAACATTTCGAGCGAAATTAGGAACGGTTACCACCCTTTGACTTAGGCTGAGTGAAATTAAAGCTACTTATTCTAGATATCTTGTTCTCCCTTTCTCTCTACTTATTCTTAGCTTCTTTTATCTACTTATCGTGGACCACGAGCCTGGATATGTCCATATCCTTAATTAACATTGTTGTTTTGCCCTCCTTAACTACACTTTTTGACACCCCAAACACGAACTTATTTATTTTATACCTACTGTCTTCTACTACATGGGGAGCATATCTTTCTAACTGAGTAAACTTGAGGGAATACTCTTTCACACTCATATTTCCTTGCCTAAGATTGATGAACTCTAACACCTTGGCTTCTCTCAGCTCTAGGGGAAAGAATCTATCTAGAAAAGAAGTAGCAAACTCTTCCCACTCTATGGGTTCTGCATTTGTGCCCTTGTCGACCTTTCACTGCTTAAACCATGTATTTGCCATATTTTGTAGCTAATAGGCAGCTAACTCAGCACTCTCACTGGAAGTCACTCCCATGATATTTGTGACTTTTTGAACTTGATCGAGGAACTCCTGTTGATCTTCTTCTAACTTAGATCCTGAGAATAAGGGAGAATTCATTTGGGAGAAGTCCCAAATCCTGGATGCATCAGTATTGTCCACTAGGTTGGCTTGAACATCAGTTGACCATTCATTTTGAGCTGCTACCAAATTGGCTAGAGTGGTGAACGCAGCTCTGAATTATGCATGGGAGATATGCTCGTTCAGGGGATCTACCTGAATGGGCTAAGGTACTGACTGATTTTTATTTCTTCTTCCATTAGCTTTTTTAGGAGGCATCTTCTATAAATGAAAGGGAGAAAGGATTAGATTGTGAGTTTAACTTGAGCTCCTGCTCACTCGTACAACATAAATACTGAAAGAATGGAAAATTTTCCTAAAAACTTCATATAGCCTCTTGTCCATAAGTGTGGCGTGCAACACACACATGCACAAGACTCTACTACATGTGGCTTTCAAACTCCCTAGGACTCTGTTGAACCTTAGGCTTTGATAACAAGTTTGTAATGCCCCGAGTCTGTACCCGGGATGCTACACGGTGCTTACAACCCTGAAGGACCATAATCTAACCCATGACTGGTACCTGCTGTGAGTACTAGATAATAGCACTAAAAGTAATGCAGAAAATTAGCTGAAATACCATAAGGTTCAAAATCTAAAATACTGGTAAATAATAATATCTGATAAAACATCTGAAATTTGAATACTGTTTAAACTAGTCTAGTCTGAAAAGCCTCTAACTGAACGGTCTGAATGTGGAGTTGATGGGACAAACCCCCAACTAACTCCAACTACTGAAATACTAAAGCTACTGAAAATATTAAAATAAAAGCATATCCTCGATAGATAAGGACTCACTACTAAATCTTCTACTGCTAACTGAATTTATCTATGCGCGGTCAGGAACCAGAGCATCCGAACCTATGATATAAGACATCATAGAACAAAGAAAGAGTATGCATCAGTACATGGAATGTACTGGTATGCTAGATGAGGTAAGGCTGAATGTAAGAATTAATATACATGAACAATAACTGACTAAATGATATAGAGTAACTAAATATGAGAGTACATAGATAACTGAAACTTTTATAAATACTGAGTATGCAATACTGTGCATATACATGCATACTGTAACTGAGCTTTTACTGAAGCTGAGTTCTAAGTTCTAATAACTGAGTAACTGATATCTGAGATTATTGATAACTGAGTTATTAAAATTGATTGACAACATTTGATAGTCCTAAT
The DNA here is from genome assembly GCA_030864215.1 of Capsicum pubescens. Classification (NCBI taxonomy): domain Eukaryota; kingdom Viridiplantae; phylum Streptophyta; class Magnoliopsida; order Solanales; family Solanaceae; genus Capsicum; species Capsicum pubescens. The sequence continues at coordinate 69,163,741 of CM061543.1, read as the reverse complement.
TCTGTAGAATTGAACTGAGTTCTATACTGAGACTAAAACTGAGACTGTGGAAAGTAATCATCTAACCGACATGCCCCAAATAAAATAAATAGGGTCCAACCTGTAAGTCCAATTGGAAGGGTATCAGTACCATGCCACGGGTAAAGACAAGCCAAAAGTTACCCTCATCTGGCAGGTACTCTAATGAGAATAGTAGTACCCTCAACTGGCAAGTAAAAACACCTTATCAACCCTCAACTGGCAGGTTGATGTCTCAACATATGCTGTCTACGTAGTTCTGGAATGTAAGGACTGCTTCTCAGGATCATACCCTCTGCTGGCAGGTGAGCCCCCATCCTTGGGTTCACTCAGTGCTGAATCCTACTCCCATCTAAATAGACACTAAACTGATTATACTGAGCTGGACTAGACTGGTACTGAGTTCTATAACTGACTGAGTTTACTGAGTTCTGTAACTGACTGAGTTCACTGAGTTCTGTTAACTAACTGAGTACTATTGTTTTGTGTCATGACTGAGACTATTCTATAACTACTGTAGCTCTAGGTAAACATCTAGATTTTTAGGTATTGCATACTCCCAGGACTCGATAGCATGAAAGTAAAGAATGGCATGATCTTCAAAGCATAACAATGTCCACTTGTTCATAATCCATTCATAGAGACATTTTATCAAACACTTTTAGGGCATAAGCTTATACATGATTGGTACTGCACAATGACATGTCATGATTCCACTATTTACTTCACATAGGTATTTTAGCAAACACTTGGGGAACATGAATTATTTCACATGGTAATGGACAACACATGAACATCATGAATACAATAGTTATTTGCAAATTCAAGGGTTTAGCATGCAATTCATATAATTCATCACATAACTATTTTAATTTCATGGAAACTTATAATTAATCATAAATTGAAACACAACTACTATCATGGACATGAACACAATCAATTTCAAGCATGAAGTTCATAAATCTGATATCTTGTAAGTTTAAAAAAGGTTATTGGACTTCATAGGTGAAAGAAATCGATGAATGAACACCTAACATACCTAGGTATATTAATTCTTGAAGGTTCTTGGGGGAATTCTTGAGTTTGTTCTTGATTTCTTGAAGCTAGGATTTTTCCCTTTAGAGAGAGAATGTTTTTAATCTCAAGAAAAGTGAGTAAATATGAGATAATGGGTTATTTATGGGATTAATTTCATGATTAAACTGATTAGTGTTGTGGAAAAGACCCAATTACCCCTGAGAAGATTTAAAAATTCGTCACTGAAAAACCCAATTTTGGGCTTTAGCGCGATGCGGTGCTATCGTGTTGTGTTACTAGAAATTTAAAATTGGGAACTAGGAGCTTAGCGCAATTTATTACAATCGCGGAGCTTCACTGTATACGAATTTATCCCTTGGCGCAACGCACCATGATCGCGGAGTCACACTGGAAATTGACAATTGGGAAATTGTGTGGTGGTGCGACACGGTGGGATACAATGGCTCACTGAATTTTGACAATTTCCACTTGAAACCTTAGCGCGACACGGTGATGTGTCAGGTGGCACACTATTTTACAAAATATGCTATAACTCTTCACCCGGGTATCGGATTTGGGCAAATTTTATATCATTGGAAAGCTGACTAAATTCCCAATGCAATGGTAAGCTCTAAACTGAAAAATACTGAGTATTTAGAAAAATTTATGTAGGATTACTCATGTACTGAGAGTTAAGTTAAGCTAGGGAAATACGGAGTATTTCAATAAGACTCTCTCATTTTTATATCTCTCAACTTACCATCACCTTACGGTGCCCGTGAGGGTTTTCACCAATAAGACTCTCATTTTTATTTCTCTCTTGATTCCTTATGTTGAGGAAGACAAGTAGTTCCCAAAATGCATTGCATGCTTAGCCTTATGAATCACAAATATTGATCTGAAGGTCTTTCTTTAGTTGTAACTTGACTTTTGGATAAGGTTAGAAAAAAAAGTGGCATGAGGCCCTAACAACACTTGAAGTGGGGTTGGACTTACAACTCTTGGAATCGACTCAAACAATGGAAATTAACACATTCCCCAATTTCTTTTAACTAGGTAATTCTAAATTGTTCATTTGATTGGATCGAACCCCGAGTAGGGCTACTCACAACTCTCGAAATCAATTTGAACAATGGAATTAACCACGCCTCAATTTCTTTAACTGGGTGATTCAAAATTGTTTATTTCGTTAGACCAAACCCAGAGTAAGGTTGCCTACGTATCTCACTCTCGAAAGAGGAGAATTAGGTCAAACGTAGTTTTGACAACTTGTTTTTCTTGATTTTGATTACCTTTTTTCTTTTTACTAACTCTGTTTCTCGTTGAAACTTTTTTGACTCTATTTTTCTTGACACTCATCTCTTTTTTTCCTTTTTGACATATTTTTCTCTCTTCTTATTTTTTTTTTGAAACTTTTCTGAATTTATTCTTTTGCTCGACACTTTTCTTTTGAACTTTGCTGACTCTATCTTGATTTCAAAAGAGGGGTATGAAAGAAAATAGAACTAAAGCTTAAATGAGGTAAAGAAAGGATGATACAATGTTTGGATAGCAGAATGAAATGCCCTCATCATATCAATCCTTGACAATGCAAGTACACATCATGCAATATGAAGTGAAAGATGATGATCATTTGTGACATTTTAAGAACACTAACTTTAACTGAGCATGCATGCCACTTCTTCTTCTATGCTTTTCCAACATACAACTCTATTTTTTTTGTAAATTCCTCACGTCGAACGACCTACACTTTCACAGAGCTGATTTTTTTTCCGTTTCTCTCGATATAGGATCACACATCCACTGTTTGACCTAATTAAGACATGCCTTTCAATTGATGACCAAGTTATTCTTGTGATTCTCAAAATGCTTGCCTTAATTTTCAAAGAAGACTTCAAATTGGACACCAAATGTCTCAGCACTCTACCTATTTTCTCAGATGTTTTTTTCTAACTTTGTCCCTCTGATTCAAAGTTCATTCTTAAACTGGATTTTAAGATCTAGCTGAAAATTCTGCCAGCATGTCATATTAATAGAATCACCATAAAATATACTTATGAAAAGAAAACAAACAAACAACAAATATTTAAAATACAAAGGGAAAAGGGACAGTCCATTTAGTTAAAATGAAAGATAGAAGGGTTTGAACATAAATGACAAAGGGACAAAATAAGATAGATTCCAAACTACAACCCTGAAATAATTTGAATAACGGAAAACAAAACAAAACAAACTACTAGACCTCTTTCTAGTAGAGAGAGGAGTGACTTCTCAATTACTGAGCTTGACATCTTAGCCACTGGTTTGCATATCAGCATGACTAGAGCTTTCACCATTATCATACATATGATTTGAATGATAGGTTTGTGAAAGTGGTGAAAAAGGTGTTTTTGGCTACTTTTGGAGCGATTATGAATGATTGGGATGTTTTTCAACATGTAAAATTATTCTTTGACTTCCTCCTTTTTTGAAAACTCCAGCCTCAGTTGAAACTTGGACTTAGAAGTTCCTTGGTAAATATGTGGGGGTCGAGGATGATGTTGATGGACCGGTGCACGCCATTGTGGATAAGAAGACAGATGAGTATACTGATGATAGGCTAATTTACACGCCTATAGCACTATATTTTGCCCATATTTTAGCTTAGTTTTGAGAACAAATTATATATTTTATGCATTTTTAGTCCTTTTTCCTGTAAGTGAGCTAACGAACATGATTAGCAAAGTTTCAGGTATAAATGATGTAGACTTCAGCATTTTATGGATAACTTGATGCCAAAGAAAGCTTCACGAAAGGAGAAAAGCCAATCTTGGACGCCAAGGACTAAAAATGGCGCATGGAAAATCTGTCCCGGGCTAAAACAACATTTCTGAAGACTTTGGGGACTAGCAGTAATTTAGTTGGATTAGGATAATGATACATTAACCTAGTACAATTGGTTTAAGTATTTCATTAGCTTATTAGGATTAGGATAATGATACATTAACCTAGTACAATTGGGTTAAGTATTTCATTAGCTTAGTAGAATTAGGATATGGGTATTATAAATACCCTATCTTGCTAGAGATTTTTATGAGGGGGAATGAATTCTATTACTCCACAACTCTTCTTCTAATTCTCCCATTAATTCTATTTTTCTTCTTCTACTCATCTATTCAATTCTTAAATTCCGCAACAAGAGAAACGTTACCTTGCTAAGGAATTCACGCCTAAACGTCTACCACACCATTATAAACGTGAAATCTTAATTGTGGTATAACAACAATGTCAATTGTGATTTCCTTTGCACTCATGGGTAACTAAACTTCTCTGTTAGGGTTATGGAAGCCGAATGAGATACTATCTATTGCTGTGAGTTTGTGAGTTCGTGACACGTATGCTGCTTATATCATTATTCTCTTCATCTTAATCTAAATTCTTTGTGGTTGCAAACGCAAGAATACGCCAGTATAACATTTAACTTGTTCGAAAGAAAGGTTATCTGTCTGGAAAAGAGATAATGTCAAGGTAGTAGGGTCCCATCCCCTATTAAAAAGTTAGTGTCGTAACTGGATTAACCTCTTGGAGAATTCGTACCGTTAGACACGCTTTAAGCTCGAAAGAGTTAAAGTGAAATAATCCTCGAATAGGTTGAAAGACACCTGGATTTACCATCGAATACAATTCTCTTTAAGCACATACATGTCTGAATTCCGCACACTCATAGCCAATAGAGACGTATAACTCAGAAGGTGGACATAACCCCAACTCCTCAATTCTCATTGTTTACATATTACAAAACATTCGTTCTTTTACTTTGCTATTTTCTGCTTTACTCTCTTATTTTGGTTACATTACTTTCACAATACAATTCCCCCCTTTTTACGAGACTTGCACTAAAAGTCTAGTAATCGTTGCTTACTTGTTGACCAAGCTATTCCCTGAGGGATCGATACCCAACCCAGGTTGGGTTCTATATTTGACAACCGACCGCTTTACACTTCTACGAGAGCTGTAGATTGAGCGTTATCATATACCGTTGTGTATTGTTCAAAGGATATTGAAGAAGTGGAATGGAATATCTTGGATTTTGCAAAGAGGAACCTTATTTCAAGTGATTTTATGGATCTGATGTATAGGATCAGGATTGAGGCTGACAGTATTATTGAGGTAACCCTCTCAAGCTCCGTTGTGGCCCTGACACAACCATAGCTACATTCTCCTTCTTCTTTCCTTCAGTTCCCCTCAATTGATTACAATATCGTTCCAAGTATTTTATAGAATCCTCCTACTCATCATGCTCCTCAAATTTTGATACCTCAAAGTTAGGAGGGAGTTTAGCACTTGAAGACATGCCATAGTCCTTATATGCAACATCTTCATAATTCGCAAGTCCAAGAGAATTTTTCATAGCCTTTTCTGCACTCTTCATTTTCCTAGCCATTTTCTCTCGCTCTTTAGCAGATTAAGGAAGCACAATCATTGGGCAAAATGCCAAAGTGGGAGCCTCAGTAGAGGGTTGAGCAACAGAAGTAGAGAAGATAGGTAGTGCTATCAATATGGTAGATTTACACTGAAGAGATAGAGAATGAGTGATGGAAGCATTGATATGTTTTTGGCTTGGAGTGAACTCTGAAGCATGTTGTGGTGCATCAACAACAGTAGGAAATTAACTTTGCAATTATGATGGACAACTCAAGGTATTTTCTGGGTCAATAGTAGGGAAAGGAGGGGGAGGCAGCCCGCTGTCCCAACTCAATACATTTCCATCATTTGTTTTCTTAGCCTCACAATCTCTTGCTTTAAACTCTTAATTTCCTGACTCTTTGTTTGATCCATGATGTCACTCTCTATTTTCTTATATGACGCAACTAAATATTTCTTGGATTTGGTGTGCTGTGGAAGACCAGCCAGAATGCCACAAACCAACCACCTTAAACAACCAAGACAAGAGATAACAAATGTGTTAGAGTTCAACACTTTTTCAAAACCTCTTTTTTTCTTTTTGAAAAGATCAACGAACCCAAGAAGGACACCTACATAGCTCACCCCTGAAAGGGGAGAATCAGGTGTACGTAGTTCGTGAAGTTTGGCCAAAAAATGACCAATCAAACTCTCTTTCCTTTTTTTTTGTTTTCTTGAAACTTTAAGAAGAAAAGAAAATAACAAATTGTCAAAAGAATTGACGAAAATCTTTTTGAATTTTTCAACTTTAAAATCCCTATACAAAATGAATCCTATGATTACTAAAGAAAAATCTTCTTGGGTTTTCGATTTTTAATTTCATATGAAAATGAAACTTGAAGCTATTAAAGGAAAATATTTTTGTGGTTTCCTTTTAAAGATGTATATGAAATGTCTACTCTAAATTAAGGGTGAAGAAAATATTTTTGCATTTTATAAATAAGATCACCGAACCCTAGAAGAGCTTTCTACATATCTAACTCCTGGGAGAGGAGAATCATGTGTGTGTAGTTTGTCCAGATTGAACAATTAAGGATCAAATAACAAACTAAACCTTGACTTGAGGGACATGACCAAAGACAGACGATAAAAAATGTGAATAAAATCTTTTTTTTTTCAATTTGACCCTTCACATAAAACTGACGCCAACAACTATGAAAGAAAAATCTTTTGGTATTTTCGTTATTTGAAATGTACAAAACTTCTACTATCTTTTGAATTTTTCTTTTACAAAAAGCTTCTATTAGGAAAAATATTTTTTTGAAAATTTTGAATTATGAATGCTTACTAACAAAACAAAAGGAAAATCTTTTTGATATTCTTATTTTTGGACAAATTAGTGCATAAGGTAAAAATCTTTTTAGATTTTTGGATTGTGAGAAACAAAAGTCATAAATAAATTGTGAGAAACAAAAGCCATAAATAACTCTAAAAAACTACGAAACACTATTTTTTTTGGACTCATCTTTTCTTTTCTTTTCTCTCTTCTTTTCAGATTTTTCCTTGCTTACACATGCTTTTCTTTAATTCTAACACATGTTTTTTCCCAAGTTAGTCCATCAAATGACCCTGTTACCCCAAAAGATGCAACAATTAGCACGTAGGGATGCTTTAGGGGTGAGTCTCCTACAAAGGACCAAGTGGAACCAGCTAGGTCTCAATATAATGTAGATAAGCATGACCTAAAGGATGTCCTACGCTGGGGTCCAGTAACAAGGCTGTTCGGGGGAGTGTATGGTCGATGGCGGCTGCGATAGATTTCCACCCACTCCATACCATCGACGGCTCCCCCTTTAAAAATAAGGGTGACTCAACTAGAGGTCATGTACACAACGTGTACTATGGGACTTATTGTGAAAGAAATGACTCAGGTTATGTAAGTGATGACAGATATAAAGCGGAAACACATAAGAGAAAAACTGTAAACACATAGATCGTAGGCACTCAATAATGACAAAACAACAACACAAACGATAACACAAACAAGGCATCTATACACCTATAGTGTCACACTAAGATGATACAACTCAAAATAAAGCTCGAATTATGAAAATCCCCAGCGGAGTCTCCAGAGCTTTATTACCCCTTTTTTTACCAAAAAAGAAATGAATTTAAAGTTTGAAAAGGGTTTTATTATTAAGTGACAAATTATGAAAATTTATTTCGAAAAGGAATTTTAACAATCAAAATTCAGAGTCGCCACTTGGCATAAATCTGGTGTGTCAAGTCACCTTTGGAAATCTTTTTTTAAAATGATTTTTGATTCTTTAAAAAACTAGTTTATGAATAGAGATTCCAGCTAAGGAATTCTATTGACCGAAAGGAAGGTTTAAGGCACCCCTCGGTCTCGTGGTTCAACAAAGGTCGTTTCATGAATTATATCGGCTAGTCTGATGCTATGAAGTGAATAAACCACATAAAACACACAAAAATAAAAAAATAAAATAAGTTCGAAAAAATAGTATCCAGTCCAATTATTATAGTCCAAAATAAAAGAGACTAAAATAAACTTACGCTAACCTAAGTATGCACTACCCGATGCCTCGGAACTTGATCACGAACATCGTACACGTACAAGATATTTTGGGGAATACCCAGGTGAATAAGTACAAATGGCCTTGGGGCATTCCCTGGCTAAATGAATACATTTTCCAATTTCAAACGACCAAATGAAACAATCTCAAGCACAAAAATTCAATCATTCCACAATCATCAATTTTTATAATTTGCCTACCTAACTTAGTATTTTCCTACCTATTTGACAGCCTAACACATGATACTATCAGGATTGACACAATCGATGTTCATTTTGTTTTAAAAAACTAACATTGAATCGACATAATCCAACATTCACTTTTTCAATTTTTAATCTTCGCTCCAATTTCATTTACCTCAAACAAATTCAAGTCATTATCAACCAATTAGCCAATTTTAATATAAAATTAATAAATCAATCTAAAACAAACATAATTGACCAACCACACAATCAAAACTATATCATCAGTCACACACGAATTACACAATCATAGAATCAACACATCATATTAAGACAAAATGAAAAAAAATAGAGTCTAAGAGTTGGACTTTAATTGGAGCTTTCAAACTCAAAAATCAATTGAATAAGAAGACAAAAACTGTATCTGGAGACCCCGAATCAAACCTCGATACGAACAGACCAAACTCGATATACCCTTTACTATTTTTCTCCAATACGAACTAATAATTATGGAAAGAGATGAAACCAGCACCTGTTTATATGATTTGGTTGCCGGGATTTATGGTTTTATGGAGGGTTTTATTCAAACTTACTCAATGGGATCAAGTTTGGTTGAAAACCAAATGCGGGGTGGGAGAAACGGCTCGTCGATCGCTGTTTTACGGTGAAGGCTCAACCAAAACAGTCTGTTGGGTTGTTATGGTCTATCTAGAGCTCCAGTAAGAGTCCTGACACCAGACAAATAACGTCATTAATGATGGATCATTGATTTTTCACTTAATTTCCCTCTTGATCTCTCACTCTTAATTTTTCTCTCAATCTCCCTTCACACTCTCGATCTCCCTCTGTTTTCCTCTATTCTCTACTTTATGCATATGAATATGTTACTGTGTGTGTATACCAGTATTATGGTGTGTGTATATAGTTCTGTGAGAGTGTATATATGAGAAGTGAGTGTGTATGTTAGTTCAAAAGTGTTTATGTATTGGGAAAATAGATAAATAGAGGGGTGATTATTTGCGAGTATCCGTTCCAGTGTGTTGTAGTGTGAGTATAAATTGTGAGAGATAAACTATGATTGTCAATTATTGAATGGAAGAATAAAAATATGAGGGGTAGGGTGAGGTGACGTGGGTAAAGGTAGGGGATGGGGTAGGAAGTTGGGGTGGTTAGAATAATGTGAGGTGTCCAAGTTGTTAGGGATTTGTTGTAATGTTGTTATTTTTGGATTTTTATGAAGGAATTATGGAATAGGGTAGGGTGCGTGATAAAGTAAGGATAATGGGTAAATTTGGCTTTCGGGGGGGACAAAATTACGTGTCTACAATGACCCTTTTGTTAGAAGAGATCAAAACAGGTCTTCAAAAGGTATGATTTCTCCAACATATGACATCTATTACAACAGATAGGTCATTTGTCGAAAGAACTCAATCCAGTAGCAAGAACTATTTTGATTTCTTCCAACAGATGAGTCACCTATTACAACAGATGGGTCATCTGATGGAAGAGATCAAAATAGGTCTTCAAGAGGTTTATTTATTTCAACAGATGACTCATCTATTACAGCAGATGGGTCATCTGTTGGAAAATATCAAAATAGTTGTTCAAGAGGTTTGATTTTTTCCAATAGATGATCTATATGTTGCAACAGATGATTCATACTATTTTGCTTTCATCCAACAGATGAGTCACCTGTTGCAACAGATGGGTCATCTATTGGAAGAGATAAAAATAGGTCTTCATGAGGTTTAATTTCTTTCAATAGATGACTTACCTATTGTAACAGATGGGTCATCTATTGAAAGAGATCAAAATAGGTGTTCAGGAGGTTTGATTTCTTCCAACAGATGGCTCATCTATAGGAAGAACTTAATCCAGTAGAAAGAACTATTTTGATTTCTTCAAACAAATGAGTCACCTGTTACAATCGATGGATAATCTATTGGAAATATTTTTTTACTCTGTTGTATTTATTTAATTTCCTGTTATATTTTTTTATTGATGCACAAATTAATTATTAGATCATAAATAAAAATATATTTTATATAATAATAACACACATTACCAGTAATGAGTTAAATTTATCAAGTTCAAAACTAAACCAACAATAACACTATTTACTATTACAACAATTATGGTGAATTTCGATCCGAGCAAGTTTTTTCCTTATTGGAAATAATTCACTGACTCCATGCCTCCTCTTTATTCACCTTCTTCTCAGTTTGCTTGGGTAAACAAATGGAAGATTTATTTCTCTCTCCATAATCTCCAAAGGAACAATTCAAGAATCTTCAGGTGGCAGCGGATTAATATCCCACAATATGTAATTCTGTATTTTTCCAATAAATAATATGGATACGAGTACTCATAAATTTGATTTCCAAATTATGCATAATATTGGGCTCAAACCATTGCTATAGCATGTAGGCAAGGTATTTTTTCCAAGTCAAAAACTCTACATGTATAAGTTCTTATTTGAAGATCGACCGTGGCAATATCACCATAACTGTTGATATTGAACTTGTAACTGACTATTTGATGGGCCAATAACTTATTCACCAAATTGATGTACTTTTATTTATTTATTTTTCCATTGACGGAACAAGTTTGTTTGGTGAATTGACCGACTCCATATTTCTTTTGTGGAATTATTTTGCAAACCTCATGTTTATTTCATCAAATAGAACGACACTGGGAAATTCTCTTTCAACGTCAAATATGGCATTCACCGATTCAACTATGTTTGACATCATAATATTATACCTATAAAAAAAAATCACTTAGTACGATATAGTATTGATCCTTCTCCTTTTATTCATCTCTACTCTCATCATTATCTGGAATATTCATGTCCACATCATACAATTTATCGTTAAACATATCTTATTGTTCTTGTTCTACATTCTAATTCTTTATCATTTTTTCAACCATGTACACCCTTAAAATGGTCCTAGATGCATCACTCAGATAAATACATAAATGAACCCCATCACTTATCTTAAAAGGTAGGACCCTCTGATTTTTAAAAAATGTGTACATGTAACTGATGACAAGATCTTTTGATTGACAATTTAGTCCACAATAGCTGATGATTAAGTTCATAAAATCATCATAAAAAATATCTCTTTGGACTGTTATTGCTATCGTCTCTAACATTTCACCATCCTTTCAACGCCAAATAAATTAATTGTTCTTCTCTATCTATTCACCATGAAAATCAACCCCTATTGTTATTGATTCCTCCATTATGGTACCTAAAGAATTTTTTTTTAAAAGTTAATAATGATATTATAATAAAATTAATAATGATAGTATAGTATATACAATAAAAAAATTATATGCACTATCATTATTAATGTCCCAACAGATGAGTCATCTATCTAAATGTTGTAAAATGAATTACAATAGATGAGACATTTTTCACAATAGATGACTCATCTGTTGGAATTAACTTTAGATTCTATCCCAGTGTTGTAACACAAAACTAACAAATAAGCCATCTATTGCAACAGATCTATCATCTGTTACAATAGATGACTTATATGTTAGAATTCAGCTCAGTTTTATCCTAGTGTTGTAACATGAATCCAATAAATGAGTCATCTGTTGAAATAGATGACTCATTTGTTGAAATAGATGATTCATTTGTTGGATTCAGCTTCAGGTTCTATGTAGTGTTAAATCCAACAGATGAGTCACCGGTTGCAACAGATGAGTTACCTATTGCAACAGATGACTCATTTGTTGGATTCATGTTACATAACCAGTAGCTTAGTCCAACAAGTAGGTCATTTGTTGCAACATATGACTTACCTGTTGGAACTACTTAAATAGTAATGAAAACTATCCATCAGCTGTTGTAAATGAATGGAACAGTTGTTGTATAACCATTATTGTTGAAAAATAGTAGTAGCAAATGTATTCAGATGAGAAATTGAACTTACAATCATAATTTTACTTACCAAAATTACCTATGAAATAATACCCAGTGATATACAAACAAAATTTAACGTAAAAATTTGGTCCAGTAGCAGCGGTAGCAGCAACAACAACAACAACAACAATGATATGACAAATTAAGTAAAAGAAGAAGATGTAAGATTATTATGAACAAAGAAGAGATGATAATGAAGAAGAAGAAGAAGAAGAAGAAGAAACAAGCAGCAACAACAATGAACAAAAACAATCCAAACAAAGAGAGAGAAAATAAGAGCAACAACAGTGTTCTGTGTCTTTTCTCTCCATTTTTAGTTAGTTATTAGGGTTTTATATTGGGCCAAAGTATAAAATAAAAAACTTGAGTGAAATTTTCACACATGAGTCAAACTTTCTTAATCCATCATTTAATAATTGTCAGTCACACATAATAATTAAGACTTGAGTCACCTACACCTAAATTTAAAACTTTTTCATCACCCTTAATTCATTTTCCCTCATTATCTTTCATGAATGAAAACTTGTATCTAATATTGTAACCACCCCACCCCCCCCAATCCTAATTTATACGAGTTACTCCCTTTATTTCTTTTTACTTTTTTTTTATTTTTCATAAGTTAATGTGACTAAGTTCCACATTCAAATTAGATTAGTTTAATTTAATTTTTTTAAAACTAAAATTTAGATATTTAAAAACTACTTGAAAAGTACTATAAATTATAATTTTCTTTTTTTTCAATTTGATTAAGAAATACATCTTAAATTGTTGGTCAAAGTTTGTATCGTTTGACTCTAAAAATAAAAAGAAAAGCAATTAAAAAGAAATAGAGGGAGTAGTTTACCTTGACTTGACACGATGCTTAAGAAAGAAAGACTTTTGAAACTTATGGTATTGAATAGGTTATTTGTGTGACTATAAATCATTTCTTTAAAGGTAACATAAACATTTTAAGGTAAATTGTTACTAAATATAGAAATATTTCATATTTTTTGGAACTGATTGGAAAGGAAAGTGAGTCGTATAAATTTATTACTCTTGATCCATCCATCTATTAGCTTAATTAACCCATTTCAGCTTATAAAACGTGGGACTGATGTGCAATCTCTAAATTGATCAATGAGAAATCTCATTCAAATACTATACACACACATATATATATAATATATTAAAAGTGTGAAGGGCCTAAGAAATATTGTTTGAACTATTTTCCTTTCATTAAAATATTTTGCTTTAAACAAAATCGTTTTTTCACCTTTTTCTATTATTTTAATAATATTAAATATTGACTATATTACCAAAAAATAAAAAAATCTTTCCTCACAAAAATATAATTCCTTTCCACCATCTAAAAAAACTAACTGTATCCATAAATAAATAAAAAAGTTTTCCTTGCCCAATGTGAAACCAAGAAAACCAGACGTGAAAATAATCTTCCATTTTCTTGTATTATTGATTGTTGCTTGATTATTAATGATTCAAACACAATATTAATTGTTATGCCAGAAATTTAGTTTATTTTCTTAATAGATCTAATTTGTGTTATTAGCTGGATTTATGTTTTTAATTGATTTAATTTGTATTCTTTGTTGGATCTATTAATATTTTTTAAAAACTAACACGGGCCATAGCCCATTTTATTAAAAACAAAAGAGTTCAAAACAAAATAAATGGGTTAGGCCCAGAAGTGACCTGACCCGGATCCAACAAACAAAAAAATATCAGACAACCATAGGTTTAGTATTCATTTTGGAAAGTGAAGCAGCCACAATGTTGTCCCTTCATCTTCTCCGCCTAGATCGCTGATGAGGTTCCCATCGATGTGCTTTAGCTTCTTTCTCACCCTATGCGTATCATCAACTATCTTCTTCTCCCTTGGTTAAGATAAGTGTCTAAACTTCTAATTACCTTCTTCCCTTTTATAGCTCAATGGGTTGAGTCTCTTAAGAAAAAAAAATACCACCATTCCTACTATAAAATAAAGTCCACTAGCTAAAGTTGACAGCTTTAATTTTGTAAAAAGGTATGTCTATACCACTATTTGGGATTTTCCAGATCTTCCTTAGCTGGTGTTTGAGTATTTAAATACTTTGCATCCAAAATCTCTGTAACGCCCCAAGACTACAGCCTGGGCATCACACGGTGCTTACAATCCCGAAGGACCATAAGCTAACCGATGACTGGTAACTGTTGTGAGCACTGAATATAATACTGAAATATATATGCAGAAGAAAATCTATAAATGCCATATGGTTCTCAAAATATTGAAATAATAATTGAGTATAACTGATAATAACATCTGAAAACTGAATAACTGACTATGCTAGTCTGAAAGCCTCTAACTTTCTAAATATGGAGTTGATGGGACAAACCCCCAACTAAATAATCTGACTGAAATAACTACTAAAGTGCTAGAATACTGAAGTAGATAAACTTTGTACTTGAAATATGAGGGCTCACCACTATATATGTTGCTAATAGCCTGAGCTGCTAAGTACGGTCAGGAACCTGAACGAAACCTATGATATGAGACATCATAGCGCAAAAGAGAGTATGTGTCAGTACGTGGAATATACTGGTATGCTAAGTGAGGTAAGGCTGATATACATGGGTTCATATGCATAAGATGATAACTGACTAAATGAACATCAGGAAGTGACTGGATGAGAGTACATACAAAACTATAACATCTGAACGTACTAAACATAAAATACTGCACATGTAGGTATACATCATGTATCTAAGATTATACTGAAACTAAGTACTAAATTCTGATGGCTGAGTAACTGATAACTGATACCCATAGTTCTGTAGAATTAACTGAGTTCTTTACTAAATACTGAGACTAAACTGTAACTGTGGGAGTGTTCATCTAATCGACATACCCTGATGTACACTGATTTGGGGTCCAACCTGTGATCCTAGTTGGAAGAATGTTAGCACTTTTCCATGGGATACTAATAATGTTGTGTCAACCCTAATATGGCAAGAATACTCATGAATATATATATATTTGATTGTGTCAACCCTAGTCTGGCAGGAGGACGACTTACCCTACTTGGAAACATAGTTCTGTAACTCAGGGATTGCTACTAAGGGTCAAACCATAACTGGAAGGAATGCCCCCATCCCTAAGTTAGCTCGGTGCTGAATCCTACTCTCAACTGAAAGACACTGATCACTAGACCGTACTAAGATTGACTGAACTGACCTTGATCATGTTGACTGACTGAACTAGATTGAGTTCACTAAGTTTTATTAATTGATTGAGTGTTGCGGTTCTTGACCTTTACTGGAATGATTCTATAACTACTACAACTAAATAAACAGCTAGATTTCGGGTAATAAATACTCCCAAGACTCGATAGCATAATAGATAAACTCATATCACAACTTTATCAACACAATAATAAGTTACCATGCATAATTTACTCATATGGATATTTTATCAAACACTTGGGGAGCATGGTTAATGCATATGATAATGAACAACACATAAGCATCATAACTACAATTTAAACTTGCAATTTCAAGGGCTTTAACATGGGAATTACATCAATCAACATACATGCTATATTATGTTCATGAAACTTATAATTAAATCTTGAATTGAAACCCATACAACAACACAAACATGAATACAACTCAATTTGTACATATAAATCATGAATCTGAAAACTTGTAGTTTTAAAAAGGGTTCTTGAACTTCAAGGGTGGAAGGAAACCCAAGGATGAACACCTAACATACCTGATAGTTGAATTCTTGAAGTTTCTTGGAAATTTTCTTGGGAATTGATCTTGAATCTTGAAGTCTAGGGTTTGCTATTTGAGAAAGAATGTTCTTGATTTGAGGGAATTTGAATAAAATCATGACTAAGTAGGTTATTAGGGCATTAATCTCGTGTTTTGGACTGATTAGGATCAAGGAAAAAGACCCAACTGCCCCTAGAAAGAATTAAGTTTTCGTCATTGAAAATCCTAATTTTGGCCACCACTGCGATACGGTACTATCGTGATGAGCCACTGGAATTTGGCTGAAAGTGTATTTCCATGAACAAGTGTGAAAATGCACTTTGACGCAACGCGTGGTATTGCGTTTTGTCACTAGAAATTGATGAGTACGAACTGGCACTCCTCCGAGACGCGATGCTTATCGCTTGCTTCACTGGAAAATGCCAATTGGAAACTGGAACTTCACCGCGATACGGTATATCGCAGTGTTTTACTGGAAAATGCCAATTGGGAACTAGAACTTCACCGTGATATGGTACTATCATGGTGATTCATTGGAAACTGACAAGTGCCACTTTTCCTATCACCGTGATGCGGTACAATCACGTTGGGCTACTGCCTAAAACTAAATTCTCCATAACTTCTTACCCAGTTATCGGATTAAGGCAAAATTTATATCGTTGGAAATATGAATGAATTTTTTACACTTTGGTGGGTCTTAAATTGGAAAATTCTATGCTTATCAAAGTCTCTATATATAGGAACCCTTGTACTCTAAGAGCTGAAAGAAGTTAGGAAAGTACGGGGTATAACAATATCTCCCCCTTGGGAACATTCATCCTCGAATGAGTCTGTTTAAGATGAAAATACTAATGGACCGAGTTTACACACTGAACATACGCAACTGAAGCATGATTACATGACTGAACTGATTCATGAATGTATGAATGACATAAGAATGAATATGTAGCTGAAACTGAGCATGGAAAAGGGAAATTTTAAGAAGATTGATACCTTAAGCTGAATCTGAGTTTGCGAAGAAAAGTTGAGGGTACTTGGTCTGTATTTCTACTTCTACTTCCCAAGTGGCTCCCTCAATGGACTGGTTCTACCAAAGAACTTTGACCAAGGCAACTTTCTTGTTCCTTAGTTTGCGAGTCTGACGATTGAGGATCTCGACTAGAATTTCTTCATAAGAAAGGTTGTTCTGAACGTCCACACTTCCTAAGGGAATAATTACAGCTGGGTCACCAATATACTTTTTCAACAAAGAGACATAAAACACTGGGTGCACTAATGCTAAGTCTGCAGGCAATTCAAGCTCATAAGCCACCTTTCCGAAATGGCTTAAAATTCTATAAGGACCAACATATGGGAACTAAGCTTACCCTTCTTGCCAAACCTCTTCACTCTCTTCATGGGAGTGATTTTTAGATATATGAAGTCCCCAATCTCAAACTTAAGATCTTTCCTTCTCATATCTGCATATGATTTATGTCGGCTCTGGTTGCCTTAAGCCTTTCCCTGATTAACTGTACTTTCTCTAAAGCATCAAATACCAAGTTAGGACCTACTACCGTGGCCTCACCTACTTTAAACCAACCAATTGGAGATCCACATCTCTCTACGGAGACATCTGAATATCGAAATGATAACTGTTATTATACGTGAACTCAATCAAAGGCAAGTGGTCATCCCAATTGCCCTTAAAATCAACTACACAAGCCCACAACATATCCTCAAGGGTCTAAATAGTCCTTTCTGTCTAACTATCTATCTGAGGGTGAAAGGTTGTACTGAGGTGAAATTGGGTACCAAGAACCTTCTCAAAGGCCTTCCAAAAGTAAGAGGTAAACTAAGTACCTCAGTCTAAAATGATAGATAGCGGAACATTGTGCAACCTAACCAGCTCTTTGAGATAGAGTTTGGCATAGTCCTCAGCTGAATAAGAAGTATGGATTGGTAAGAAATGAGTTGATTTGGTCATTCTATCCACAATGACCCAAATCGAATCGTGCTAACGAAGAGTACGAGGTAAACCCATCACGAAGTCCATATTCACTTTCTTTCACTTCCAAGTGGGAATACTGAACTCCTTCATAAACCTACTAAGCTTTTGATGTTCAATCTTAACCAGATGACACGTTAAGCATTTAGCTACAAACTCTGCAATATCCCTTTTTATCCCACTCCAATAATAGATTTCTCAAAGATCGTGGTACATCTTTGTGGCCCTTTGATGAATAGAGTAGCATGCACCATGCGCTTCAGCAAGAATTCTTTGTCTCATGCCATCCACACATGGCACACATAGCCTACCCTAGAAACGCAACACACCATCTTCTCTTTAGGAGAAAACCTCTACTTTTTGGTCTCTGATAGACTCTCTCAGCTTAACTAAATTGGAATCTCTGTCCTGCTTTTCTTTCACCTCAGAAACTAAAGATGACTCCAAACTATTCTGCACCCAAACACTTCCCTCAGCTGAATTAACCAAATGGACACCTAGCCTGGTAAGCTGATGAACTTCCTAAAATAACTTCTTCTTACCATCCTAAACATGAGCAACACTACCCATGGATAACCTACTGAGGGCATCTGCCACTATATTGGCCTTGCCCGGATGATACAGAACACTCATGTCATAATCTTTCGATAACTCTAACCACTTTCTCTAATGCAAGTTTAGGTATTTCTACGAAAATACATACTTCAGGATTTTGTGGTCTATGAACACATCAACATGTACCCCATACAAATAGTGCCTCCAAATCTTTAAGGCAAACACAACAGATGCTAATTCCAGCTCATCAGTGGGGTAATTCCTTTTATGAGGCCTAAGTTGTCTAGAGGCATAGGCCACAACCTTACCCCTCTACATCAAAACACACCCCAATCCAACTCTAAAATCATCACAATATACAACAAATCTGTCTGAACCATCGGGTAAAGTCAAAACTGAGTTTGTAGTAAGTCGAGTCTTCAACTCCTGAAAACTCTTCTCACAAGAATCTGACCACTGAAACTTAACTTTTTTCTGAGTCAATCTGGACATAGGGTATGTAATAGACAAAAATCCTTTAATAAATCAACGGTAATATCCAGCCAAACCCAAGAAACTCCTGATATTTGATGGAGAAATGGGTATGGGCCAATTTCTCACTGCTTCGATCTTTTGAGGATCAACTCTAATGCCATCACCGGAAACTATATGACCAAGCAATTCTACTGACCTTAGACAAAACTCGCACTTACTAAATTTGGCGAATAGCCGATGGGCTCTGAGAGTCTTTAATACTATTCTGAGATGGTCTGCGTGATCATGTTCATTACGGAAGTAGACAAGAATTTCATCAATGAAGACTGTGATGAATATATCCAAGTGATTCTTGAACACGCGGTTCATAAAGTCCATGAAAGTTGTTGGAGCATTGGTAATAACAAATAAAAAGACTAGCAATTCGAAGTGACCATACCGAGTTCTGAAAGCTATTTTTGGAATGTCACATTCTCTGAATCTGAGCTGATGATAGTCGGATCTGAGTTCTATCTTAGAAAAGTAACTGTCACCCTAAAGTTAGTTGAACAAGTCATCGATTCTAGGAAGTGGATACTTATTCTTGATGGTGACTTTGTTCAACTGAAGGTAGTCAATACATATTTTGAGAGAACCGTCTTTCTTTCGCACAAATAGAACTGGTGCACCCTAAGGAGATACACTAGGACTGATAAATCCCTTGCTAAGAGGTCTTTCAACTATTTTTTTAACTCTTTAAGTTTATCTGGAGCCATTCTGTATGGCAGAATAGAGATGGACTGAGTGTCTGGAAGAAGGTCTATTCCGAAGTCAATTTCCCATTCGAGAGGAACTCCGAGGAGATCTTCAGTAATTCACTTGCGAGTGGAACTGACTCAAGGTTAGAAGTCTCATAACTAGTGTATTTGACTCACACCAAATGGTAGACACACCCCTTGGATATCATTTTTCTCGCTCTAAGTTATGAAATAAGTTGACCCTTAAGCGTTGTGGTACTACCCCTCCATTTAAGGACTGGTTTATTAGGGAACTGAAAATAGACAATTTTGATTCTACAATCAACTGAAGCATAATATGAACGGAGCCAATCCATGCCGATAATGACGTCAAAATTTGTCATCTCCAACTCTATTAAGTTTGATGAAGTAACTTTCTGAGATACCACAACTAGACAGTTCTTGTATACCCGTCGGGCTATGATAGATTTATCTACTGGGATAGATACTAAGAAGGGTTCTGCCAAGATTTCAAGACTGACTCTGAAGTTGACAACTATATAAGGAGTTACAAAAGACAGTGAAGCTCCAAGATCTAATAAAGCATAAACATGTAAATGGTAAACTTGTAATGTACCAGTGACCACGTCAGGAGAACTTTCCTGATCCTACTGAGACTGGAGTGCATAGATATTATTTGGTCATTGCCCACTGGGGGAATTGGAAGCGGCACCCTGTTGAGACGTGCGATAGGATTGGGCTGGGGGACGATTATGCTGACTCTGCGAACCCAACTAAGGATACTCTCTGATTTTATGATCTGGCTTACCACACCCAAAACCCACATTGTTGCTAGCCCTGCAGACACCCTAATGGTTTCTGCCATACTTCTGACAAAGAGGATTTGTTCAGGAATTGTTCATACTACCCTGAGATTTAGAGCTTGACGCCCTATCTTTATTACCATTTCTGAATTTAAGCACCAGAGCACTAACTTAGGACGGAGCTGGGACTAAAGATTTTGGGTGGAACTGATGATGATTAACACCCTCTAACTTAGGATGAGCAAAACTAAAGATACCTATTCTATCCTTTTTTCTCTCTCTTTCTTTCTCCTTAGATTTCTCCTCCTCAATCTGTTGAGCATGGACCATCAACCTAGATAAGTCCATCTCTTTATTCAACATTGTGGTCCTACACTTCTTTACCACACTATCAGATACTCCGGACATAAACTTACTCATCATAGACCTGCTATCAGCTACCACATAAGGAGCATACCTGGCCAACCGAGTAAACTTTAGGGAATACTCCTTCACACACATGTTGCCCTGCTTTAGGTTGATGAACTCTAACACTTTAGCCCCTCTCTACTCCAACAGAAAGAACCTATCTAAGAAGGAAGTAGCAAACTCCTCCCATTCTATAGGCCCTGTATTTGCGCCTCTCTCCACCTTTCACTGCATAAACCATGTATGAGCTACATCTTGCAACTGATAGGCAGCTAACTCAGCACTCTTACTAAAAGTTACCCCCATAATGTTTGATACCTTCTGCACAATGTCAAGGAATTCCTGTGGGTCCTCTTCAGACTTAGACCCTAAAAATGAAGGAGGATTCATTTGGGTGAAGTCTCAAATTCTAGCTGCAACAGTATTGGCCACTGGGTTGGCCTGAACAGCAGCTGGATGAATATTTTGAGTTGCCATAGAATGGGCTAGAGTGTTAAAAGATGCTCGAAATTATGCATGAGAAACGTGCTCATTCAGGGGATCTTCCTTAATAGGCGGAGGTGCTGGCTGGTTTCCAGTTCTTCTTCTATTGGGCTTTCTAGGAGGCATGTTCTATAAACGGAAGGGAAAATTAGATTAGACAGAGAGTTTATCTTGAGCTTATGTTCACTCACATAATATGGACACTAAAAGAAGGGAACTTTTTCCTAAAAATGCCTCAAAGCCTCTTGTCCATAAGTGTGGCACGTTATACACCCATGTACAAAACTCTACTTGATGTGGCTTTCAGACTCCCTGGGACTCTTTAGAACCTTAGGCTCTGATACCAAGTTTGTAACACCCCATTACTACACCCTGGGCGTCATACTATTCTTACAATCCCAAAGGACCACAAGCTAACTCATGACTGGTACCTGCTATGAGCACTGAATATTTTACTGAAATATATATGTAAAATAAAATCTATAAATTCCATAAGGTTCTCAAATACTAAAATAATAATTGAGTATAACTGATAATAATATCTGAAAATAGAATAATTGACTATGCTAGTCTGAAAGCCTCTAATTGTCTGAATATGGAGTTGATGAGACAAACCCCCAACTAAATATGACTGAAATAAATACTTATAACGCCCCGAGAGCACACCTTGGGTGTCACACGGTGCTTAAAGTCCCAAGGTACCATAAGCTAACCCATGATTTGGTACCTGCTGTGAGCACTAGATAACATGATTATAAATACAGAAGAATACTGACATGCCATAAGGTTTTAATAACTTAATTCAAAACTGAAACATGATTCTATAGAAATAACTGACTGAATCTGATAAAATACTGATAAACTGGATAACTAACTGTAATATATGAATACTGAATAACTAACTCTAATATCTAATAAGCCTTTGAAACTGAATGACTGTGAGTTGATGGGATAGGCCCCAAGTAACTCCAGCTAACTACTAAACTTAGTCATGAAATAAAGTAAGCTTGTCCTCGAAGTATGAGGACCCACCACTGCTACTGCTGAGGATCTGATAAGTCTAATTATGAGTCGGGAACTGAGTGTCAGAACCTATAATATAATATATCATAGCGTAAAAGAAAAGGTATGCAATCAGTACTTTGAATGTACTGGTATGCTAAATGAGGTAGGGTGATATGCATGGTTTCATGAACAGAGCTAATAATTAACTGAATATGCATGTAAGGCATAGAGTACTGAATAGAGAGCATGAAATCTATGGGTACTAGGAATATGTGGAAATCTGTAAATACTGAGTATGCATAAAAATTTGTAAATACTGAAGATACGTGAAAATCTGTGGATACTGAGGATGCATGACCAACCATATAACATGAACTGAGTAAAATCTATAAACTGAAGTACTAAAATAACTGAAATTTGTATGCTTTGGTCAAACAACACTAAGACTGAATAACTTAACTGGACTGTAATTGAGACTATATCTGAGACTATGGGAGGTATCATCTAACTGACATGCCATAATATAAGCTAATCGGGGTCCAAGTTGTAACCCTAGTTGGAAGGGTGTTAATACCATGCCACGGGTACTAACGCTGGTTGTGTGGATCCACTAAACTGATATAATATCCAAAAGACTAAGGGTGTCAAGCCTGAACTGACGGGTGACCCCTGTGAGATAGTCAAGCCTAATCTGATGGGTGACTTTTCATATCCTACGTTGGCTACGTAGTTCTGGAGTATAGAGAGTACTACTAATAACTCTGCCTATCTGACGGGGAAGTCACCATCCCTACACTCACTCGGTGCTAAATCCTACTCACAATTGAAAGACACTGAAATACTAGATTGTTCTGAGTTTAACTGACTGATAACTGACTAATCTGATAATGCTCATAGTATGTTCTGAAGACTATTCTGTAATGTACTGAGACTAGACTGGATAAACAGCTATGGTTTTCGGGTATTCAATACCCCCAGGACTCAGAACAATAATAGTAAAATGATACTAAATCTTAAAAGACATAACATGAAGGCTTTTATTAAATATCCATTCTTGTAAGCATTTTATCAAACACTTGATATGCATGGTGTACATTAAGAATAATAAATAGACCAAAACTTGTAGTAAATAACAATTTCAACACAAATCATGAACTAATTCAGTGGACAACAACATTTAATCATATGGAGTGTAGTAATAAACATCAATTTCGCTAAAACATGGTATAGAACAAGATTCATGGAAATTCATGGTTTAATCATCATTTAAAATCAATATAACTTGAAAAGATCATGCTTTTGTAATTTAAAATGGATACTTAGACTCCATGGGTGAAAGGAACCCATGGATGAACATTTAACATACCTGGGATAATGAATTTAGGAGGATTGATGGAGAGTTTTTGAGATTGAGCCTTGAATTTTAGAGTTGGGGTTCTTGATCTTGAAGAGAGTTAATTTTAATTTGGGAGAACAATGCAAAAGTGAGCAAATAATTCTCTCTTAGGGTTAAATCCCATGTTTAGGCGGATTTGAGGTCATGGGAAAAGACCAAACGGCCCCTGGAATTTAAAATCGCAAAACTAGAAAAATTCTCGATTTTCACCCTTGGCGCGACGTGCCACTATCGCGCCAAGACACTGGAATTGTACAATTGGGAAACTGTTCGATACGCGATATGGTGAAATTGCGGTCCTTCACTAATTGGGACCTAGAAGTTCTCTGCGATGTAGTGATATCGCGGAGAGATACTAGAAACTGACAAATGCCAATTTGGCCTTTGGCGGGATGCGCCAAGATCTCGCACCTTCACTGAAAAATGACAATTTCTATTTACACTGGCTCCGTGACGTGTTGGTGACTAAAATGACGGTATTTGACGACTGAAACTTAAAATTGCCATAACTTCTTACCCAGTTATCGGATTTGGGTGAATTTTATATCGTTGGAAAGATAATTCAATTTTCTATGCAATGGCAGGCTTTAAACTAAAAAATAATGAGTCTTTCAAAAATTTCATATATGAATGCATGTGTATTGGGACTTAGATTATGTTAGGAAAATATGGGGTATTACAATACCGAACTGCTGGAATACAGAAGTAGTTAAACTTTGTCCTCTAAATATGAAGGATCACCACTATATTTGCTACTAATATCCTGAGCTACTAAGTACGATCAGGAACTTGAGCATCCAAACCTATGATATGAGACATCAAAGTGCAAAAGAGAGTATGCATCAGTACGTGAAATATACTGGTATGATAATGAGGTAAGACTGATATACATGGGTTCATATACATAAGATGATTACTAACTGAATGAACATCAGGAAGTGACTGAAGGAGAGTATATACAAAACGGTAACTTCTAAATATGTAATATTGTGCATGTAGGTATACATCGTGTATTTGAGATTATACTTAAACTAAGTACTGAATTCTGATGGCTGAGTATCTGATAACTGATAGTCATAGTTCTATGGAACTAACTGAGTTATTTACTGAATACTGAGACTAAACTGTAACTGTGGGAGTGTTCATCTAACTGGCATACCCCTATGTAGACTGATTTGGGGTCCAACCTGTGACCCCAGTTGGAAGGGTCTTAGCACCTTGCCATGGGATACTAACAATGTTCTGTCAATCCTAATATGGCAAGAAAACTCATGAATATGTATATATTTGATTACGTCAACCCTAGTCTGGAAGGAGGAAAACTTACCCTTCTCTAGCTATGTAGTTCTGTAACTCAGGAATTGCTACTAAGAGTCAAACCCTAACTGACAAGAATGCCCCATCCCTAAGTTTGCTCGGTGCTGAGTCTTACTCCCAACTAAAAGACACTAATCACTAGATTGTACTAAGCTTGACTGAACTAATCCTGATCGTGTTGACTGACTGAACTAGACTAAGTTCATTGAATTCTGTTAATTGACTGAGTACTGCAGTTCTTGACCTTTACTGGGACAATTCTATAAGTACTACAACTAAATAAACAGCTAGATTTCGGGTAATAAATACCCCCAGAACTCGATAGCATAATAGATAAACTCATATTACAACTTTAGCAACACAACAATAAGTTACCATGCATAATTTACTCATATGGACATTTTATCAAACACTTGGGGAGCATGGTTAATGCACATGATAATGAACAACACATAATCATCATGACTATAACTTAAACTTGCAATTTCAAGATTTTTAACATGGGAATTACATCAATCAACATACATTCTATCTTATATTCATGAAACTTATAATTAAATCTTGAATTGAAACCCATACAACAACACAAACATGAATACAACCTAATTTGCATATGTAAATCATGAATTTGAAAACTTGTAGTTATAAAAAGGGTTCTTGAACTCCAAGGGTGGGAGAAAATCCAAGGATGAACACCAAACATACCTGAGTAGTTGAATTCTTGAAGTTTCTTGAAAATTTTCTTGGGAATGGATATTGAATCTTGAAGGCTAGGGTTTGCTATTTGAGAAAGAATGCTCTTGATTTGAGGCAATTTGATTAAAATCATGACTAATTAGGATATTAGGGCATTAATATCATGTTTTGAACTGATTAGGGTCATGGAAAAAGACCCAACTATCCCTGGAAAGAATTAAATTTGTCACTGAAAATCTTAATTTTGTCCATCACCGCGACGCGGTGCCATCGCGGTGAGCCACTGGAATTTGGCTAAAAGTGTATTTCCACGGACAAGTGCGAAAATTCACTTTGGTGTGATGTGGTGGTATCGCATTACGTCACTAGAAATTGACAAGTATTAACTGGCACTCCTCCGTGATGCGATGCTTATCGTGGTGCCTCACTAGAAAATGTCAATTGGGAACTGGAACTTCACCACGACGTGGTACTATCGCGGTGATTCACTGGAAAATGTCAGTTGGGAACTGGAACTTCACCGCGACATGGTACTATCACGGTGCTTCACTGGAAACTTACAAGTGCCATTTTGCCTATCACCGTGACGCGGTACAATCGCATTGGGCTACTGCCTGAAACTATATTTGCCATAACTTCTTACTCGGTTACCAAATTAAGGCAAAATTTATATCATTGGAAAGCTGATTGAATTTTCTACACTTTAGTGGGTCTTAAACTGTAAAATTCTATGTATATCGAATTTTATATATATAGGAACCCTCGTACACTAAGAGCTGAACTGAGTTAGGAAAGTACGGGGTATTATAATCTCACTGGATGCAGGCATCATACTCAAAAGGAAATCACTTCCAACACCAGGTAGTTACATCTCTACAAATTCCTGATTTGATTACAACACCACCTGTATATGCTTTTTCACTTGATTTTATGCTACATTCTTTCTATTTTTCTATAGGATGAGATGAGTGAAAAGAACCCTTCATCGATTTGCATCGACTTGCATATTCCAGTTCCAAGTTCTAGGTTCCTGTTAACATCTTATCACCTTCCTCTTTATTTTCTTTGTAAAAACCCCAAATGTTGTTGTATGTTGCACCTTTTTTATGAAATTTTCGTTGTTGCTTCAAATTAGTTGTGAAACTCCTCTAATATTTGGAATCCCAATTTTTTTGAGCATAATGATAGCTTTTCCTTTTGCTGGAACCTGTTCCATATTATTGTATTGAAATTCATCTACAAAATTAAAAACTAAATTAGTAAAAAAAATCAGCTAGAGTGTTACCTTCCCAAAGGGAATGTACCACTCTAACTGATATATTTTTCATCATAGCTTTAATGGAGTTGACCAAGATTACTATACTCTATGGGACCTTCCACTGTTGATTGAGAATCTGCACCATAGCCCACGAATCTATTTCCACTACTTCTGAATATAATTAGTTGTATAGAACTGAAGGCATTCCCTGGTAGTTGAAGCTTCTACAACCAAGCTAGTAGTATCTTTAATTCTAGAACCTTTTGCTACCACTAGGTCTCCAAACTGATCTCTAATGCAAAATGCAATGGAACTAGGTCCAGGACTACCTTTTAACTGATCTCTATCAGTGTTTCCTTTTAACCACCCACTCTTTGGTTGAATCCATCTCACTAGTTTATAAGTATAGGAAAATCTGTATTCATGAAGATCATCCACTATACTAATCCACTTTCTTCCAGTTAATTCCATATTAAATATGAGCTTAATGAACTTGACTATAGTAGTATCTACTTCCCAAAAAATCTTTCTATCCTAATAAACACCCTCATTTATAATAGTATTCCTCCTTTTCCACAAAAACCAAAGAATAACTATAGGGACTATGTTTAAACAACCCTCATTCTAACATTACCATCATGATTTCTCCACATTCTTACTTTGCTTCACATTTATTCTCTGATCAACTAATCCGGTTGCTCCATGGTAGTAATTCCACATTTTTTCAGCAATTTCCTCTTTAAGAAATAGATGATTTATTATTTCTCTTTTTGGATTAGTGCAAAAAATACAATTCTCTGAGATTTTAGGATTCCATTTATTCATCACAATAGTAACTGGAATTCTCCTATTCCATATCCCCCAAATTAAGAAATAAAATTTAAAAGGCAATTCTTTATGCCATATTGCCTTTAGATCTTCATTTACATCAGCCTTTTCTCCTTAGAAGATCCCAAGCACTTTTGATAGTGAAATATCCTGCATTATTCATTGTCCACAAGGCTTTATCTGAATTATCTTTAGAACATACAAAATCCATATTATCTCTAACATAGGTTACTACATATCTGGTACTGAATCTTGCATAACCTCATAGTTTCATCCCTCAACACCTAGGAAATCAAAATATCAGACAAAGGATGACAATTTTAAACCTCAGATTGCTGCATAAATAGTGGACCAGTATTCATCCAATTATCAAACCAAGTAGTAGATGTCACCTTTTGGTTCCCACCATATATACTTTTCAAGTTTGTCCCTATTGTTCAACATAGATTTCCACACCTGAGATCCACCTTTCCGTTATACAAGAGTAGGTAATTGTTTTTATAGTACTTATTCCACATAAAGTTTGTCCATAAATTAGTTTGAGTCCTAAACCTCCAACAAATCTTGGCATGCATTTCTTTGTTCTAAGACACCCAGTTTGATTCCTAAACCTCCACTAAACCACCTTCCTATTTAGAAAGACATAACTTGTTCTAGGATACCCAGTGTTTGCTTCCACCAGTAACTTTATTTTTCCAAAAAAACTTGACAAATATTCTCTACACATCTTTCATAAGGAACAACTGCTGACAATACATAGAGTGGAACACTTTGAAGCACACTTTTGATAAGAACCTCTTTTTCTCCATAGGATAATAATCTCCCCTTCCAAGTTTGAAAATTACCCCTAATCTATTCAATCGGATCAACATAATCCTTTTTTTTGGAATAAAATAAGGGACATCCAAGATATTTCAAAGGGAAGGATCCCTTATTCATCCTTGTAATCTACTCCACATGCCTTCCCATATTTGAAGAGGTATTCTAATGTATATAAATAAAAAATTTCCCCTATTTACCATTTGTCCAAATTTAGCTTCATGTCCTGCAATATCTGCATAATCTTCTCCATTGAATACTCATTAAAAGAGGTAAATATGATAGTATCTGGATAAGCAAGGTGGTTCAAATTAGGGCTCCACTTAGGCATACCATATCACACATAGTATATTTCATTAAATAACTAATTAAGAGCTTTTTTCATTACTTCAGCTGATAAATTGAAAAGTCCAGGGGACAGAGGATCCCCTTGTTTCACTCCCCATGTTGAATGAAAGAAACCAACTGCATGACCACTCAAAAATATAGAATAATAATTGTTAGAGATTAGTCTCCATATCATATCTACCACTTTATGTGAGAAAATAAACTTCCTCATTAATTTCATTAAGAAAAACCAAGAGACCCTATCCTAGGATTTGGTCATATCAAGTTTCAGTACTACATTTAAAGGTTTTCCTCTTTTTCCAAAATCAGCAATTAATTCTTGAGTAAGCTAGACATTCTCCACAATACTTCTTCCTTTCACAAATCCTGATTGATTTGGGGATATTAATCTAGGTAACAGATTTTCCAACCTATCATGCACAATCCTAGACATGATTTTACTAACAAAATTACTCAGACTAATTGGTCTTAGATCAAAAAAGGATTGCACATTATCCTTCTTAGGAATAAGAACCAAATTAGTATGTATAATAGATTTAAGAAGAGTATTACCCTAAAAGAAATCCACAACTAATCTCCTTACATATCCACTAATAATGTCCTAGAACAATTGATAAAATCTACCAGTTAACCCATCAGGTCCGCTGCTAGTATTTCCATTTAGTTTGAACACAACCTGTTTAATCTCTTCGTCATCTGGAATAGCTTCAAGAACCATATTTTCCTACTCAGTAATAACATCAGGAATGTACTCTTATAGGGGAAAATCTATTACATCTCTACCTTGTGAAAACTATTTTTGGTAAAAGAAAATAGCCTCTTCTATAATCTGAGCTTCATTTTCTAACTAGCAACCAGAATCATCAATGATTCTAGCAATTTTTAGCCTGTTTCTCCTCTCTTTAACTATGGCATGAAAGAGTTTAGTGTTTTTATCCCCATTCTCAAACCAGTCATACCCAGCCTTTTGTTGCCAATAGCTTTCTACTAGATGAAGATATCTAATATATTTAGCCTTTTCTTTCTACAAACAACTCTGTTTAACTGTGAGGGAGAGTCCTCAAACAACTTCTCTTTAATCTTAGTTATTTCTTCCCTAATTATCAACTACTAAAAACTATCTCCAGAAGTCTGGCTACTCCACTGAGAAAGGGCTTTTTTCACCTTCTTAATCTTCCTTTTGAAATCATGAAAAGGGTTATTAAAGCAATCATCATCCCAATTTGATCTGACCTCCTCCACAAATTTAGCATGGTCTATTTAGAAATTGAGAAACTTAAAAGGCTTCTGAACCTTTCTTTCAGTAATCTCACAGCATAGCACTAAAGGAGCATGATCCTACCCATCTCTAGACAAATGTTCCACCTCTACCAGATTAAACTTATTTTGAAAATCAGCATTACAAAAAATTCTATCCAATTTCTCAAAAATGTAATCATCCCCGGCCCTTCTAATCTACCAGGTAAAAGGTCTACCCTTGTGATGAATTTGGGTAAGCTCAGCAATTTCAATACAATCTTAGAAGTCCTCATTTTCATCCAAAGTATCAAGCAAACCTCTAATCTTATCTGATGCATATAGTACTAAGTTAAAATCCCCTCCAATAATCCATGGTTCAGAGATACCATTAGCTATGGAAATAATATTATCCCACAAATCCAGTCTTTGACTTCTGTCACATTTAGCATAAACTATAGTCACCATAAAAGAGACCCCATTATACTGATCATGAAGATGAAGATTCGGTAACTGTTTCGTGTCTTGTTTAATTGTCACATTAAATCCATGATTCACAAAACACCAAATTTTACCATTACAGTTGTGAAACATAAGAGGCATCTGCAATTTACCTCTATATTTTTAATAAGCCTAGACTGTTGAAATGGCTCCAAAAGTGCTATGAAAGCAAATTTATTCAATCTATTCAGCATTTGAACTCTCTGGAAAGCTTTTTGAGATTTGACCGACCTGATATTCCATACCAGTTTTTCATCATTGCTTAGAATATTGACTTACAAACCCTCTCTTGGGTTGAGATCTGCTAGGCAGATTTTGGTCCCTATTACTTGGCTTTTTTCCTTTCTTACCTTGTTTCAGGGACTTGATTGTTCTTAGAGATAAATCTGCTTCTTTAAAAATTTATTTCTCTGGATTATCTTTGTTGGTTTTATCCTCCACCCCTTCTATCAGTCCACAAATTTCATCTACTATTTCTACTTGATGGATAAGTATATCATCAAGAACTTTGTTGGGAGACTCAGAATCACCACTCTATTCTTGTTCAGCTACTAGAATAGGGAGTTAGACAATGGAAAATCTATTG
Organism: Capsicum pubescens; assembly: GCA_030864215.1. NCBI lineage: Eukaryota > Viridiplantae > Streptophyta > Magnoliopsida > Solanales > Solanaceae > Capsicum > Capsicum pubescens. The sequence goes on along the minus strand of CM061543.1, from coordinate 69,132,423 downwards.
TTGTTGTCCTTAATTAGATATGTTACCTCTTCTAATTGTGCATGATTAGAACTCACTTCTTTCCTCATTAAAACCTTCATCTGTATATCATAATTATCAGATAAGTTACATACAATATGACTTATTGATACTGCCAGCAGGTTTATGTTGCTAATCCAGGATCAATTACTCTCTTTCATTTGGCATATTGTTATTAATACAATCAGGTATGTTATGCTGATATTCTAATTTCTCTGTCTGCTTATTATTTGACTTCTTACTCCTTTACTGTGTAGATGTAGGTTTCTTCTCATGACTACTAACTGGAATCTTCCCCTGATTCTGCTGGCAATGAAAAAAATTGGTAACCCATTCTTTAGTTGATATCTCTTTTTCCCCTTTCCCTGTTTGTTTGTTAATATGGGTAGTATTCAATATAATATTATTACTAGAATATTGTATTTTTTCTTCCTCGTCTTCTGCTAGAACATTGAATTGATTTTTATTATTTGCTTTCTCTGGCAAAATAGCCTACTCATCCTGATATCCTTTGTTGGGAAAGAGTCTCCTGGTGGGATTCCACCTTTGTTCCCATCCATGTGTTCCATCACCTTGTTCCCTGTGTAAATCAGCTTTCCTTTTTTTATTTTTGCCATTACCTTGTGATGATTCATCCAATTCTTCATTATCAGCATAATTATTATTTAATTCTAGAAGCAATATCCTACATTCTTGCTCATTATGCCCCTTCAATATATATTTCTTACAATATTTGGGCAAGAAGTCATATTGAATTTTCACCTTCTCCACTCTTGCTTCATTCGTTATTGAATTCACAATTTCCATCTCCATATACTTAGGAAGATCATTCATAATATCCACTTGTACTTTAAACCTAGCCCAACTAGGCTTAGTCTTGTTCACAGTAGCCATGTCCAAGTGAATAGGTTTACCAACTGCGGAGGCTAAAGAAAATAGTGATTCTTTTACAAAATATGTCGGTTTAAGATCAGGGAAAGATACACAAACTATCTATGCCATAGCTTGTGTGGTCTCTGTCTTAGCATTAAATTTTGCACCATAAATCAAAGGTCTTATTTGATACGAATATCCATCTTTGGCAGTAATGTAATAGACAGTTTTAGACATAACATTAACAAAGTCTCCAACCTTATCAAATATCATTAAAATATGTCTATTTCACAATAGTCCAATATTACATCCACCTTTAACATTGAGTTGCCTAGGTATTTGTAATCTAAGATCCTCAAAATTAGGCCATCCATATGAAAATTTCCAATAACAGCATATTGTATCCCTTCAATCACATTCATTCTGTCAACCTCTTCCTCAGTTCATATTACCTGAGGAACACCATTGATAAAGTGTGGCTTCTTAATATAAATTGGTTCAATCTCATTAGATAACTTACAATTACCATCAATACCTGATTTGAATTTTAGTAGATTTGCATAATTCCTCAGTGGGGTTAAAGGTTGCACCACTCCTGATTTCATATTTTTTATAGGTAATAAAGGAAAATTATTGTTATTGATTTCAAGAGATAACTGATCAGTCATATAAGATGGATGACCAGCAGGCACATTGGCCATTTCAGTGAAAATTATGATCAAATTGACAGCGGCTAAAGGTTTTCAGAGAGAGTTTTAAACCCTATTAAGATGCAAAATTTTGTTTGATTTCTCTTAGGACTTGTTTTGAAATCCACATTAAAATTGGATTTGCATATAATTGGATGCAATTACAAAGTTTGACTTAAATAAGTCATTCTCTTCCTCAATGAAATATTGTTGCCCTTAGTTAAAAGTCTCTTCTTTAGACAGAAAAATATAAGAAGTACCAATTTTTTACAAGTTTTAAGTAAGTAATCAAAGATTTTCTAAAGATTTAACTTTAAAAATAGGGAAAGATTTTAAATATATAAAAAAAAATTGTACTACAAATATGGTTCAAATCGATCCATCTCTCTTAGTCGCAAAAGTGACGATCTATTAACCACTTAAAACTTCTGTCGGTATATGTTATGTGTACATTATTATATTAAAGTGTAAAGTATCTCTGAGAAATATACAAAATCATCAAATTTTAAATAATCAAAGATTACACATGTGAGGTACGTGCGATAACTATATATATATATATATATATAATTTTAAATAAAACATACTATGATTTTGAAAAAGTAGGCACATTTCAGCTTTGATTCAGTTTAATTCGGTGTTTCTAAAATTATATTATCGATGCAAATGAGAAATAATGTCTCATTTTTTCTCTATCATATATTTCATGAAGCAAAAAAAAATGCTTAAGCTACTCTTTATAAAATCAATTGTGATTATGTTTCTTCTATTTTTTTATCTCCCTTTAAAATCAACTATGACTATGACCTTTTTATTTTTGATATTTCTTTCTTCATCATCGGCCCAATCTATTATCTATTGACTAGTACTTTGATATAAACCGTTAAGATAAAATGTAGAAATTGTACTACAGATAGGAGTTTTGACAGGAAAAATTAAAAAAATAGTTATTGTGCCTATCATTTGATACTGACAACTAAAGCCTCATCTCATCATTAAGAGAATTATGTATCTTCAGGTCAATAAATACCTTGAGGATCCTAAATGAGGATAATCTTTCTAAGAAGAATGAAAAAAAAGAAAAAAAAGGAAAGAGGAGTTTCTGTAAAATTTAATACAATCCAACCAGAAATTAGTCATGCTTGGTGGAGGGTCTGACATGAATTTCTACCTAATTTATTAATCATAGCAGAATGAAACAAGCAGGGTCACTTGGCTTATACCTTTAAAGGGGCAAAAAAACCATTTGCAGTTTACATTGGTGATTTCCTTATCAGAAGGATTATCCTACATAAAAATATAAAAGATAGGTGTTAAGTCTTTGGTTTTGATGAATGACAAACTATCAACTTGGGACCTGGTTCATAAAGAGCCTTTGATGACAAAGTGCAACTGCTTAGGGACCAGGTTCATCTCGTCCACATCTCTTTTTGTAAGATCCCGCAAAATTCTAAGCTTAACTCAGTCCGTTAAAGATTGAAAAGAGGTCCCAAACTTAGGAATTTTAGCTAAGTGTTTATACTTAGAATTATTTTAGCCGTCATAAGTTGGCAATCCTATTCTATGACCCTTATGAACTTAAAATGTTGATCTTTGGATTGAATCATGATCAGGTGTGTCAATAGGTCACCCCAGGTGAGAAAAAATAGCATGTATGTGTGTTGTTATATGGTTTCATGTTAAAAACCCTTGAATTTGTGAGTTTGGGATTTTGATCATGATGCTTACATGTTGTAGTATTGTCATGTAAATAATTTATGCTCCCCAAGTGTTTGATGAATTGTTCATGTGAGTTGAGTAATGAAATCATATCATGTTAGCATGTGTACAAGTTCACTCCATGCAAGTGTTTGCTAAAATGCCTCAATGAATGAATGGTGACAATGTGTCTAGCTATCATGTCTTCAGGATTGTTCTATGTTTTACAATTTATGCTATCGAGTCCTGAGGGTATCTAATACCAGACAATCTAGCAGATTACATAGATTTACAATAGTTTCAGAATAGTCTCAGTGAAGTCACGCCTAGTAGAACTCAGATAGATAATAGAACTCAGTACATTCATCCAGTTAATAAAACTCAGAGTATTCAGTCAGTTATCAAAACTCAGTGAACTCAATCCATTTCAAATAGATAGCACGATTAGTAACAGTTCAGTCAAGCCTAGTATAGTCTAGAAATTAGTTCAATCTCTTTTCAGTTGGGAGTAGGAATCAGCACCGAGTGAACCCAGGAATGGGGGCATTCCCTGTGTTACAGAACTACGTAGTCAGTGTAGGTTGATATGTCTTCCTGCTAGTCTAGAGTTGATACATCTCGTACGAGTTTTCGTGCCATCAAGGGTTGATGAAAGAGCTTCCTATCAAAGAGGGTTAACTCATAGCCATTGTTAGTATCCATTGGCAAGGTGCTAACACCCTTCCAACTAGGGTCACAGGTTGGACCCCAACTCAGTCATACTCGGGGCATGTCAGTTAGATGAACACTCCCATATTTTAGTTTTAAACTCGGTATAAAAACCTCAGTTTAGTTTTGGAATCAGGACTGTCATATACAGTCATCCAACTCAGTACAGAACTCAGTTTAGTTCTATAAAATCAGGACTGTCAGAAATAGTCACTCAATTTATAGTAATTTAATATCAGTAAACTCAGATATCAGAATTCAGTACCCAGTGTTGACATGATCTCAGTTACAGCATGCGTAATTATGTGCATATCATTGCATAATCAACATTTACAATAGTTTCAGCTATATATGTACTCTTATTCAGTTTATTCATCTCATTCAATCAGTTATTGTTTATGCATATGAACTCATGCATTCAGCCTTACCTAACTTAGCATACCAGTACATTAAAGTATAACGCATACCCTTCTTTTGTTCTATGATGTATTATATCATAGGTTCAGACACACGGGCTCTTGACCGCACTTAGCAGCCCAAACTATCAGCAGCAGACTTAGTGGTGAGTCCTCATAGTTTGAGGATAGAGTCATTATTTCAGAATTTTTAGTATATTTTCAGTAGTCGGAGTTAGTTAGGGACTTGTCCCATCAACTCCAACTTTAGAAAGTTAGAGGCTTTTGGACTAGAGTATTTACAGGCAGATGTTCAAATTTCAGTTTTGATTTTCAGTATTTAGTATTTTGATTTCAGTTTTGAACCTTATGGCAATTTTTTGCCTAATTTCCATATTATATAGTAGCATTATTATTCTTTGATTACAGCAGGTACCAGTCATGGGTTAGCTTGTGGTCCTTCGGGATTATAAGCATTGTATGACGTCCGGGGTGCAGTCTTGGGGCATTACAAACTTGGTATCAGAGCCAGGTTCAATAGAGTCCTAGGAATTCTTAAAGCCGCATCTAGTAGATTCTTATGCATGGGTGTGTAGCGTGTCATACTTATGGACAAAAGGCTATGAGGCATTTTAAGAAAAGTTTTCCTTCTTTCAGTGTTTATATCGTGCGAGTAAGCATGAGCTCAAGTTACACTCTCAGTCTAATCATTTTCTTACTTCCATTTACAGACTATGCCTCCTAAAAAGAACAATGGAAGAAGAACAGGAAATCAGCCAGCACCTCCGCCCATTCAAGAAGATCCCCTGGATGAGCACGTTTCCCACACAGAATTTAGAGCAGCTTTCACCACTCTAGCTTATTTTGTGGCAGCCTAGAATAAATGCCCAGTTGTCGTTCCGGCCAACCCAATGGCCAATACTGCTACATCTAGAATTTAGGACTTCACCCAAATTAACCCTTCAGCCTTTACCGAGTCTAAGTCAGATGAGGACCCACAGGAATTCCTTGATTAGGTGTAGAAAGTCACAGATATTATGGGGGTGACTGGGAGTAAGAGTGCGGAGTTATCCGCATATCAATTACAGGATGTGGCTCACTCATGGTTCAAGCAGTAGAAGGAGAGAAGTCCGCTGATACAGGGCCCATAGAATGGGAAGAGTTTCCCACTACTTTTCTGGATATGTTTTTCCTACTGGAGTTAAGAGAAGCAAAGGTTTTGGAGTTTGTTAATATGAAGTAGGGCAACATGACAGTGAAAGAGTATTCTCCCAATTTACTTAGTTAGCCAGATATGCCTCTCAAATGGTAGCAGATAGCAGATCGAAGATGAGTAAGTTTATGTCTGTCGTGTCTAACAGTATGGTCAAGAAGTGTAGGACTGCAATGCTGATTAAGGAAATGGACATATCAAGGCTCATGGTCCATGCTCAGTAGATAGAGGAGGCTAATAAAAAAGAGAAGGAGAGGGAGAACAAGAGAGCAAGAACAGGTAGCTTTAACTTTACTCAGCCTAAGTCAGAGGGTGAGAGTCGTTCTCAGTTCCACCCAAAATCCTTAGTTCCAGCTCCGTCCTCAGCCAGTGCTCCATTGCTAAAATTCAGAGATGGCAATAAAGATAGGGCACCAGGCCCTAAACCTCAGGGAAGTGTTAGTAGTGTCCGAACAAATCCCCTTTACCAAAAGTATGCCAGAAACCACCAGGGTATCTGCAGGGTTGGCTGTGATGTATGTTTCAAATATGGAAAACTAGGCCATAGGGTCAGAGAGTGTCCTTAGGTGGGTTTGCAGAGTCAGCATAATCTTCCTTCAACTCAGTATGGTTGCCTGAATCATCAGGGTGCCACTTTCAGTGCCACCAGTGGGCAACGCCCAAACAGGCTTTATGCACTTCAGTCCCGACAGGATCAGGAAAGTTCTCCTAATGTGGCCACTGGTACGTTACAAGTTTATCATTTGTACGTTTATGCTTTGCTAGATCCAGGAGCTTCTTTGTCCTTTGTAACTCCTTATATAGTTGTTGACTTCAGAGTTAGTCCTGAAATCCTTGAAAATCTATTCTCATTCTCTACCCAGTGGATAAATCTATCATATCTCGACAGGTATATAGGAACTGTTTGATTATGGTATCTCAGAAAGTTAATTCAACAGACTTAGTAGAGTTAGTAATGACAGATTTTTATGTTATTCTTGGCATCGATTTTCTTCATTCATGCTATGATTTAGTTGACTACAGAAGCAGATTCATCCATTTTTCATTTCAAAATAAACCTGTCCTTGAGTAGAGGGGTAGTACTTCAGCACTTAGGGGTCAGCTTATTTCCTACCTTAGGGTGAGGAAAATAATATCTAAGAGGTGTGTCTATCATCTCGTTCGAGTTAAAGAATCTAGTTCAGAGACCCCTAATCTTGAGTTAGTTCTAGTAGCATGTGAATTCCCAGATGTGTTTCCCGAAGATCTTCCTAAAGTCCCTCCCGAGTGGAAAATTGACTTCAGAATAGACCTTATTCCCGACACTCAGCCTATCTCTATCCCTCCATACAGAATGGCCCTAGTAAAACTTAAAGAGTTAAAAAAATATTTGAAAGATCTTCTAGATAAGGGATTCATCAGACCCAGTGTATCCCCTTAGGGTGCACCAGTTCTATTCGTGCATAAGAAAGACGGTTCTCTTAGAATATGTATAGACTACCGTCAGCTAAATAAAGTCACGGTCAAGAACAAGTATCCACTTTCCAGAATCGATGACTTATTTGACCAACTTTAGGGTGCCAGTTACTTTTCTAAGATATACCTTATATTAGGCTATCACCATCTTAGAGTCAGAGATTATTACATTCTGAAAACAGTTTTCAAAACTTGGTATGGTCACTTCGAATTCTTAGTCATGTCATTTGGTCTTACCAATACTCCATCATCCTTCATGGACTTGATGAATCATGTGTTCAAGAAGTACTTGGACATGTTGATGATATTTTTGTCTACTCCTATAGTAAACATGATCATGCAGACCATCTTAGAATAGTGTTACAAACTCTCAAGGCCCATCAGTTGTTCGCCAAATTTAGTAAGTGCGAATTTTGGCTAAGGTCAATAGCTTTTCTTGGTCATATAGTTTTCAGTGATGGCATTAGAGTTTATTCTCAAAAGACCAAAGCAGTTAAAAACTGCCCATACCCATCTCTCTGTCTGATATCAGGAGTTTCTTGGGTTTGGCTGGCTATTACCGACAGTTTATTGAAGGATTTTCATCCATTGCATCCCCCATATACAGATTGACTCAGAAGAAAGTCAAGTTTCAATGGTCAGATTTTTATGAGAAGAGTTTTCAGGAGTTAAAGACTCGACTCACTATAGCCCCAGTTTTAACTTTGCCAAATGATTCCGATGGGTTTGTGGTATATTGTGACACTTGCAGAGTTGGTTTGGGGTGTGTTTTGATGTATAAAGGTAAGGTCATAGCCTATGCCTCTAGACAGCTTAAGCCCCACAAAAAGAATTATCTAACTCATGATCTTGAATTAATAGTTGTTGTATTTGCCTTAAATATTTAGAGGTATTATTTGTATGGGGTACATGTAGATGTGTTCACAGACTATAAAAGCCTGCAGTATGTGTTTTCTCAGAAAGATCTAAACCTACGTTAGAGAAGGTGGTTAGAGTTGTTGAAAGAGTATGATATGAGCGTCATGTATCATCTGGGCAAGGCCAATGTAATGGCTGATGCTCTCAGTAGGATGTCTATGGGTAGTGTTCCTCATATGGAGGATGGTAAAAATAAGTTAGTGCAGGAAGTTCATCAGTTTGCCCGACTACGTATCCTCTTAGTCGATTTATCAGAAGGTAGTGTGTGGGTGTAGAATAGTTTGGAATCATCTCTGGTTTTTAAAGTAAAGGAAGGTCAGGACAGAGATCCCAGTCTAGTCAAGTTGAAAGGGTGAATCAGAGACCAGAAAGTAAAGGTTTTCTCCAAGGGGGAGATGGTGTGTTGTGTTGCCAGGGTCGGTTATGCGTGCCAGATGTAGTTGACTTGAGGCAATGGGTTCTTGCAGAAACGCATGGAGTGCGTTACTTTATTCATCCAGGGTCCACTAAGATGTACCACAATTTGCGGGAGGTCTATTGGTGGAGTGGGATAAAGAGGGACATTACCGAGTTTGTGGCTAAGTGCTCTACATGTCAGCAGGTTAAGATTGAGCACCAAAAACCTAGTAGTTCCATACAGGAGTTCAGTATTCCGACGTGGAAGTGGAAGGAAGTGAACATGGATTTTGTGGTGAGTTTGCCTCGTACTCATCGCCAGCATAATTTGATTTGGGTCATTATAGACAGAATGACCAAGTTAGATCACTTCTTATTAGTTCATACCTCTTATTCAGTCGAGGACTATGCCAAATGCTATGTCAGAGAGTTGGTTAGGTTACACAGAGTCCCAGTATCTATTATTTTTTATAGAGGTACCTAATTTACCTCTTATTTCTGGAAAGCATTCCAAAAGGGTCTTGGTACCCAAGTTCACCTCAGTATAGCCTTTCACCCACAGACAGATGGTCAAGCAGAAAGGACCATTCAGACTTTGGAAGATATGTTAAGGGCATGTACCATTGACTTTAAGGGTAGTTGGGATGACCACTTGCCCTTTATTGAGTTTGCATATAATAACAGTTATCATTCCAGCATTCAGATGGCTCCATTTGAGGTGCTCTATGGAAGGAGATTTAGATCTCCCATTGGTTGGTTTGAAGTGGGTGAGGACACAGTGGTAGGGCCTGACTTGGTATTTGATGTCTTAGAAAAAGTTTAGTTGATCAGGAAAAGGCTTAAGATGGCTCAGAGCCAACAAAAATTATATACAGATTTGTGAAGAAAGGATCTCGAGTTTGAGATTGGTGACTATCTGTATCTAAAAATCTCTCCTATGAAGGGAGTGAAGAAGTTTATCAATAAGGGGAAACTCAGTCCCCGATATGTCGGTCCTTACCGAATTCTCAGCCGTTTTGAAAAGGTAGCTTACGAGCTTGAGTTACCTTCATACCTGGCTTCAGTGCACCCATTGTTTCATGTCTCCTTGCTAAAGAAGTGCATAGGTGACCCAGTAGTTGTAGTCATGATAGAGGGCATTGATGTCCAAAATAGCCTCTCTTATAAGGAAATCCAAGTTAAAATTCTCAATTCTCAGGTTCGCAGACTAAGGAACAAAGAGGTTCCTTTAGTCAAAGTTCTTTGGCGGAATCAGACCATTGAGAGAGATTCCTAAGAAACAGAAGCAGATATGCGGACCAAGTATCCTCACCTATTCTCCACAAACTCAGACTCAGCTCAAGGTAACAGTTTTTCTTGAATTCATTCAGTTCCATGCTCAGATTACCTTTACAACTCTGTATTGGTTCAGTTACATAGCATTCTCATATCATGCATACCTTCATGAAATAGCTCAGTCATGTGTCATGTTTTCAAAACTCAATCATGCTTCAGTTGTGCTTTTTTAGTATATATAAATTCAGTCTATCAGTATCCTCAACTTAGTCAGTCTCATTCGAGGATAAATGTTCCCAAGGGGGAGATATTGTAAAACCCTGCAAAAGTCTAAGCTTAACTCAGTTCGTTAAATCTTGAAAAGAGGTCCCAGACTTAGGAATTTTAGCTAAGTATTTATATTTAGAATTATTTTAGCCTTCATAAGTTGGCGATCCTATTCTACGACCCTTACGACCTTAAAATGTAGATCCTTGGATTGAATCATGATCAGGTGTGTCAATAGGTCACCCCGAGTAAGTTTTGGATTTTTTGGACCTCGTTTGAATCATTTTCAGGTGACCAAAATAGTGGGTCGATGCGATCTCGATGCATCGCGTCGTCCATCACGTCGACGGATAATTTTTTCCCAGTTTTCAATGTAATTCCAGTGAACCAATATGAACTCAACACGGCGCGTTGGTCACCGGATTGATGCCATCAACACGGTGCATTGATATGTACGTCGCTGGGCACGCTTTTCAATCATTAAAAACCCGTGTCCAGAGGGGTAATTGGGTAATTTTCCACTCGTATTCAGCCCAAAAAACACGATATTAAATCATTCCTAGGAAAAAATACTCACTTTCTCTCAAATTTCTCTCAAGAACAAACCCTAGGGATTTCGATTTCAAATTTAAACTTCAAGAACTCACCATCAATCTTCACGAATTCAAGCATCAAGGTATGTTAGGTGTTCATCCAAGGGTTTCCTTCCACCCTTGGAGTTCAAGAACCCCTTTTAAATTACAAGTTGGCTTCTTTCATGGAATTCATGTTGAATGTGATTGTATTCATGATTATGATGTAGTTGGGTTTATAATCCAAGATTAATTGCAAGTTTCTTGAGAAAAAATAGCATGTATGTGTGTTGTTATATGGTTTCATGTTAAAAACCCTTGAATTTGTGAGTTTGGGATTTTGATCATGATGCTTATATGTTGTAGTATTGTCATGTGTATAAGTTATGCTCCCCAAATGTTTGATGAATTGTTCATGTGAGTTGAGTAATGAAATCATATCATGTTAGCATGTATACAAGTTAATACCATGCAAGTGTTTGCTAAAATACCTCAATGAATGAATGGTGACAATGTATCTAGCTATCATGTCTTCGAGACTGTGCTAGGTTTTACAATTTATACTATCGAGTCCTGGGGGTTATCTAATACCCGATAATCTAGATGATTACCTATATTTATAGTAGTTTCAAAATAGTCTCAGTGAAGTCACGCCTAGTAGTACTCAGATAGATAATAGAACTCAGTACATTTAGCCAGTTAATAGAACTCAGAGTATTCAGTCAGTTATCAAAACTTAGTGAACTCAGTCCAGTTCAGATAGACAGCACGATCAGTAACCGTTCAGTCAAGCCTAGTACAGTATAGAAATTAGTTCATTGTCTTTTTAGTTGGGAGTAGGAATTAGCACCGAGTGAACCCAAGGATGGGGGAATTTCTGTCAGTAAAGGGTTTGACCCTTAGTAGAAATCCCTGCATTATAGAAGTACGTATCTAGTATAGGTTGAGATGTCTTTTTGTGAGTCTAGGGTTGATATATCTCGTACTAGTTTTCCTTCCAGCGAAGGTTGACGAAAGAGCTTTATGTTAGAGAGGGTTAACTCATAGCCATTATTAGTATCCCTTGGCAAGGTTCTAATACCCTTCCAACTGGGGTCACAGGTTGGACCCCAACTCAGTCATACTCGGGGTATGCCAGTTAGATGAACACTCCCATAGTTTCAATTTCAGATTCAGTATAAAAACCTCAGTTCAGTTTCAGAATTAGGACTATTAGATACAGTCACCCAACTCAGTACAAAACTCAGTTCAGTTCTATAGAATCAAGACTGACAGAAATAGTCACTCAGTATAAAGTAATTCAGTATCAGTAAACTCATATATCAATCATTTAGTTATCAGAATTCAGTACCTAATATTGACAAGATCTCAGTTACAGCATACATAATTATGTGCATATTATTCCAAATTCAGCATTTACAGTAGTTTTAGATATACATGTACTCTTATTCAGTTATATTCATGACATTCAGTCAGTCATTGTTCATGCATTCAGCCTTACCTCACTTAGCATACCAATACATTCAAATTACGAACGCATACCTTTCTTTTACGCTATGATGTCTTATATCATAGGTTCATATGCACGGGTTCCTGACCGTACTTAGTTGCCCAAACTATCAGCAGCAGACTTAGTGGTAAGTCCTTATAGTTCGAGGATAGAGTCATTATTTCAGAATTTTTAGTATATTTTTAGTAGTCGGAGTTATTTGGGGACTTGTTCCATCAAATCCACCTTCAGACAGTTAGAGACTTTCGGACTAGAGTATTTACAGGCAAATGTTCAGATTTTAATATTGATTTTCAGTATTCAGTATTTTGATTTCAGGTTTGAACCTTATGGTAATTTCTGCCTAATTTCTGCATTATATAGTATCATTATTATTCGGGGATTACAGCAGGTACCAGTCATGGGTTAGCTTGTGATCCTTCGGGATTATGAGCACCGTGTGACGTTCGGGGTGTAGACTTCAGGCGTTACACTTTCACTCAGTCATCATTACACCTATAAAAGTACACTTTTGGTAGGAAGTTTGTGGCAAGGATGCAACACCTTTTTGCCCCATCCAATAGAAAATGTCCTAGGTTTTCTTGTCTCTTATGTATGAAATATATCACAAAAATAAAACCTAAGCTTCCATATGCAAACAACATCAAATCTCTCTTGAATTATTTTTTTATTCAAAGTTTTGCTTGCAACAGGGGCCTGCTCAATCGTCTTGTGTGTCTCAAGATCTTGTTGTATTTGAGTCTTTCTTTTGTGATCGTAAACGTTTCTTAATGTGTTTGTTCATTAATAATAGGTATATTCTCAATGATTTCTTGTCACCAGAAGTGTCACCTAGAGTTAGTTGACATAGAAGCTAGAGTTAGCTTTAAACTAATTCAGTTAGAGTTAGTTGTGTCAGTTAATGTAATAGAGTTATTGCATTAGAGTTTATTGTAATTGATTTATTACAAGTTGAAGAAGGCTAGTAGGTTATTCTTGAACCATGGAGTTTGTATTTAAGGTTGCTTGAACTTTGTTAAGTGGTTGGAAATCCTACGTGGTAGGTCATGGTTTTCTCCCTTTAGAAAGGAGTTTCCACGTAAAATATTATGTGCATGTATTGTTATTTTACGTTTATTTTTCTTTCAATCTTATTCATCACTGAATATGATTGTTGGGACAAGGTCCCAAGGTTAATGTTCTATTCGTGTAGTTCTTCATTTGGTATCAGAGAAGGTTCTTCCTAAAAAGTTAAAATCTAGGAAGGATCATATAAATGGCAGAACCATCAAATCTTGAAGAATATCAATCAACTACTAGGCCACCCAGATTTAATGGCCAATATTATGGGTGGTGGAAAACTCGTATGTATGACTTTATCATGGCTGAGGACTATAAGCTATGGGATATTATTAATGATGGACCTTCTGTTCACACTAAGCTAGTAAAAGTTGGTGATGTTACTTCAACTGTTCCTAAAACAAAGAAGGAGTCTGATGGAGCTGACAAAAAGAAGATAGAGAAAAGTTTCAAGGCAAAGAATCTTCTTATTTGTAGAATTGATCTTGATGATATACCAGGATCTCATCTTGTGAAACTGTAAATAAAATGTAGGAATGCTTGCAAATTGCCCATATGGGAACTAGTCAAGTCAAGGAGTCTAAAGTTGATATGCTAACAACTCAGTATAAAGCATTCAACAAAAAGGAGAGTGGCACCATACAATAAATGCATACTAGGTTCACTGTATTACTAATGAGCTCCACTATCTTTGTGAGGTAATCAACCTACCAAACAGGTCTGTAAATTTCTTAGTATTTTACCTATGTCATGGAAAAGTAAGGTAAATGTTATAACTGAAGTTAGGGACCTAAAAACCCTAACTATGGATGAACTGGGAAATTAAAGACATATGAACTCAAGAAGCAATAAGATAAGGCAAGAAGTGAACTAAAGAAAGAAAAGAATCTGGTACAAAAGTCAACAAAAGAAGAATCCAGTGCTGAAGATAAGGAGATTGCCTATATTACCAAGAGATTTCTCAAAATCGTGAGAAGAACAGGTGTACTTCCCAGAAAAGGAGAATCAAGAAAATACAGTAGGGATAACAAGGGAAATGACACTTGCCAAAAGTGCGGCAAGCCAAGGCACTTCATCAAAGACTACCCTCTTCACAAAGTAGAGTATGCCAAGAACATTGGATAAAGAGAGAAGAAGAAAGACTGGGTTCATAAAAGATATAGCAGAAGAGTTGTTGTTGAAAGAGTGGTGAAGCAAGATCTTGCAGCTTAGGGGGATCTTCCAGTGAGTTTGATAATTCAGAAAAGTAAGAAGATGTCTCTATGATGGTGGTTGAGGATGATGCTCAGATCTATGTCTCACTTTTTGCCCTGATGCCCATGTCTGATTATGATGAACATCAAAAGGTAACCATTCTGGACATCAAAGAAAATATTAAAGATTAATCACCTAAGAAATTAAGATCTCTTACTACTGTGTTGATAGATTCTATCTGTGAGCTCACAAAAGATAATGAGTTATTAAGTAAAAACATTAATGTGATTAAAGTAGAAAAGGTGGAGCTAACTGAACAAATGCCTAAACTACAAGAAAGTTATCGATACCTTTCTTTTGAGAATGATTTGTTAAATGAAAAAGTCATTGAAATACCTAAGTACCATCAAAAAGTAAAGGGTGAGAGGTAGAAGGATTCAATTTAAGTTGGAGGAGAAGTTGTCCAAGGCTAATATTGACTTAAATACATCCATGGAGAGGAACTCTAAACTTGAGAGGCACCTAGTTCAGATTAAAGTTGAGCTTGAGAAGGCTCTCAAATAGACAACCTCCTCTTAAGTTCTAAAAATTCTTATAAATCAAAGGTCAAACAACAGAAGAGGTCTTGGTTTCCATAGTTCAAGTGCACCATATAACTCACATAGCAAGTATGTTTCTGTAAAGAACATTTGTTTGTGCACCTATTATGGTAAAAATTGGACATATAAAAGACTCACGTCCTTCAAGACTGGATGCTGTAAGAAAATTGATAAAACTTTCTGAATTAAAGAAAAGTAGAATAAGAAAAATTTGAACTTTTCTTTGTCATCCTACTGAGAACTCAAGTTGAAATGGGTTCCCAAAGCTAACCAATAATTTTATTTATAGGGTAGAACAAGATAAAGCAACTACCATTGATACATGGATAGTAGCTATTCTAAACACATGACTGGAAAAATTGAAAACTTCATATTGTTCAAGGCCCATAAAGGAGGCAATGTCTCCATTGGCAATCGTAAGAAAGGGTATATTCCAGGCATTGGCAAGGTTGGAAAAAGTTTGAGTCAAACCATTGATGATGTGTACTATATGGATGGACCAAAATATAGTTTGTTGAGTGTGGATCAAATATGTGATAAAGGAAATAAAGTGAGGTTTATGTCTAACAAGTGTGTAGTCACAAGCCTCAAGGATGATGGTCAAATCAAGATCATAGCCTGGAGAATCAAGAACATGATGTTGCAAATTTTGGATCATGTAACTCCAAAGATTTCACATGTCTCAGTGTTCAAGATGATGTAAAGGCTAGTCCATGTAAGCTGATCTCTGCTGAATAAGTTGATTAGTAAGGACCTAGTTCGGGAATACCTAAGTTAAAGTTAGCCTACTTCAAAGTGCGTGAAGCCTGTGTGAAGGGTAAGCAGACTAGGTTCTCCTTCAAGTCAAAGAAATAAGTGAGTACATCCAGACCCCTACAACTTCTTTATATGGACCTGTGTGGACCTATAAAGGTCACAAGTAAAGCGGGAAAGAAGTATATCCTGGTCATAATTAATGATTACTCCATATTTACCTAGATAATGTTTCAAAGATCTAAGAAGGAAATTGTCCAAATGTTTGAAGCCTTTGCAAAATAGGTGCAAGAGAAGTATAATAACAAAATTACTAGGATCAGGTCAGACCATGGTATTGAATTTGGCAATGCTAAGTTCAATCAATTCTGTAATAAGCATGGAATCAATCATAATATTTTAGCTCCTAAAACACCTCTGCAAAATAGTATTATAGGGAGAAAAAACAAAACCTTTCTAGAAATTGCAAGGACTATGTTGATTGATGTAGGAATAACACAAAACTTCTAGGCTAAAGCAGCAAACACAATTTGGCATGTGATCAATAGATTCCTTATCAGGCTCATTCTTAATAAGACTCTATATGAACTCATGACCAAAAGAAAGCCCGAGCTAATTTACTTCAAGCCTTTTGGTTGTAAGTGTTACTTAAAAATGGTAAGAATGATCTTGGAAAGTTTGATCCAAAAAGTGACAAAGGAGTTTTTGTTGGGTACTCCTCAAACATCAAATCTTATAAAATCTACAATAAAATAACCCAGTGTGTAGAGTATAGTGTACATATTATGTTTGATGAAGATGGAGGCATTGGTCAAGGTCACTCTAATGATGATCCAAATCTTGAAAAACTTCTCACTATTCTAGGAAAGTCAATTGAAGATGATGATAAGTCAAAAGAAGGAACCAAGGATGATGAACACTCCTAGGGACCAGGTTCAGCATATGAAGATATATATTCAGTAGAACATTAGGAACCTGGTTTATCTCAAACCCCTCATGAAGATCTTGACACACATTCTAGCTTAGTAGATCACTAGTCTCCTGAGGGTAACACCTCCATGAGAATTGGTCCTCGTTCAAGTCAACCTACTCATCAAATATCCAACTAGATGCATTAGTCCTCATATCCTCTTAATATTATACTTTCTTCTCTGGATTCAAGCATACAAACCAGGAGTCGAACAAGAAATCCGTGTGCCTTCTCAGTATTTTTGTCTCAGATTGAGCCAAAGAATGTGAAAGAGGCCTTAAAAGATACTGATTGGATAAATATCATGCAGGAAGAGTTGTATCAATTTGAGAAAAGTAAGGCATGGCACTTGGTCCCTTGCTCTACAGTCAGAATTGTCATAGGGACCAGGTGGGTCTATAGGAACAAAGTGGATGAGCATGGTAATACTATCAGAGGCAGGGATGGTTGTGCAAGGTTATAACTAGGAGTAAGGCATAGATTATGATGAAACATTTGCTCCTATGGCTAGAATGGAAGCCATTCAAATTCTTATTGTTTTTTCTTTCTACATGGAATTCAAATTATTTTAGATGGATGTGAAAATTGCCTTTCTAAATGGATTTCTAAAATAGTGTATGTGAAGAATCCACTAGGTTTTGAATATATTGACTTTCCAAATAACGCATTCAAGCTAGACAAGGCTCTTTATGGATTGAAGCAAGCTCCCAGGGCTTGGTATGAAAGGCTTTCAAAAATTTTACTCGATAGTGGTTTCAAAAAGAAAAAGATAGACAACACATTCTTCGTTAAGGTAAGGGGGTAAACATGCTCATTATTTATGTCAATGTTGATGACATCATATTTGGAGCTACAACCAATTCCCTGTGTGATAAATTTGCCAAGTTGATGAGTACTGAATTTGAGATGAGTATGATAGGAGAGTTGAGTTTTTTTCTTGGGTTGCAAATAAAGCAAAGTGCAACTAGTACTACCATTTTCCAACAAAAGTATATTTATGAGCTATTAAAAAAATTCCATATAGAGGATGCAAAATCAATAGATACTCCCACTAGAAATTCCTCAAAACTAAACTTAGATGAACTTGGTCCCTCTGTAAATAAAACTATGTATAGAGAAATCATTGGTTCATTATGATATCTTACTGCTAGAAGACCTAGCATTATGTCCAGTGTAAGGATGTATGCTAGATTCCAAGAAAGTCCAAAAAAATCTCATCAAAGGCTGCTAAAAAAATTTTAAGATATCTTAAAGGAACCCCCGACCTGGTCCTCTTTTATCTTGCTGGTGAGAACTTTGATCTGGTTAGATATGGAAAAGGCTTGTGGTTAGAGTCCACTTGCACAACGAGTTAGGTTGGGGTTAGAGTCCTCTTTCTTGATATAACCTATGCGGGTGGAAGGTTAGAGTCCTCCACTTCACAGTTCATGATTGGGTGCTTTGAAATGCATACTATGGCCTTGTTATCTTTTTAACACTTGACTAGCAAAAGACTTGTGGTTAGAGTCCACTTGCATAATGAATCGGGTTGGGGTTAGAGTCCTCTTGCTTGATATAACTTATGCGGGTGAAAGGTTAGAGTTCTCCGCTTCATGGTTCATGATTGGGTGCTTTGAAATGCATACTATGGCCTTGTTATCTTTTTGACACTTGATATAACCATATATATCTATATGTCTATGTGTATAAATGTGGTGGCTTATGATGGTTTGACTAGGTATTGAATAATGACACTATTTTATCCTTACCCATGAGTTACATGCTAGCGCTCCAACTGCTAACCATCTCCAAATATTGTGTCGTCATACGACACAGGGGCCAGAGCATCTTCTTCTCTTCTTGTGCAGTGACCAGGTGTTCAAGAAGATCTTGTGTTGACTTTGAAGTGGTGAGCTTTCATACTTTGAAAGACATTTATTTCATAGTCTTTATATCTTATGTTATAGACTTGTATTAGACTTGATTTTTGGCTATTGTCGGGGCATGTCTCGACATATTATAGACATCAAATCGGTAGAGTCTTATGGATGACTGTGAACTTGGGTAGCTTGGATGTTGTATATTTATATAAATGGAAAGATTAGACATTCCTAAGTTATGGTTATTTATCATGTTTTCTCTATCTTATTATATATTAGGAGTCCATCCAATGCTTGTTGTTTGATGTAATGGTTAGGTTAGGTTCATAGGGCGATCTTCAGTCCTAGATGGGGCTTGAGATGCCCATACGAAAAGGCCTAGTTTTGGGTCATGTAAAGTTGGTATCAGAGACTAGGTTTGTGGTCAGATGGGTGCCCACAAAGTTGTGTCAAGTAGAGTCTCTTTTATGGGTGTATAGTATGCCACACTCATAACAGAGAGGATATGAGGCATTTAGGAATGTTTTACCTTCTTGTTGTCTTATTTTGAGGTATAAAGTTTAAAGTCTTAAATCCTTCTGATTTCTGTTTGCTCGTCTTTCAAATCATACATCCAAGGAGATCTAAAGTTCCTGGAAATCCTTCTGTACTAACTAGGGATGATGTTTATGGGAGTTTCTCTACTAGTAAAGTCCATACTCGGTTTAGGGGTCCATTAACTGATGGTTTAGGAGTTTCAATGATTCCCTCTAGTCCTCATTTTCTTCCTCAAGATAACGTGTCAAATGTTGAGTTTCGTCAGTCAATTCATATGATTGCTCAGTTGGTAGCTTCTCAGGCTGAGCGTGGTACAACTTCTACTCTATCTTCTAAGGCACAAGGGTTGGCCAATTTATGAGGTTGAGTCCTCTGACCTTTACCAGTGTTAAGGTAGAGGAAGATCCTCAAGGTTTTCTAGATGAGATGGAAAATATTCTTAGAGTTATGCATGCAACTAATGTGGAAGGGGCAGAGTTTGTGTCCTATCAGTTGAAGGATATGGCGTACCAATGGTAGGAGGAGTGGGAACGTACAAGGGGTGATGTTGATAAGTCATCTTTATGGGAGGATTTCACTAATGCTTTTCTGGACCATTTATTTCTCTATAGTTGAGGGAAGAAAAGGCAGAGAAGTTTGTTAATCTAAATCAAGAAAGTATGTTAGCTAAGGAGTCTACCATGAAGTTTCACCAATTATCTAGGTATGCTCCAGAGATGGTGTCGGATATGAGGGATTGGATGAGAAAATTTTCCTCGGGATTGTTTCGTGAGTTGGTCCTCAAGAGCAAGGTGGCTTTGTTGATCAAAGTTATGGATATATCTAGATTAGTTATGGATATGAAATAAGTGGAGGAATAGAAAATGAAATAGGTTGAGTTTAGCGAAAGGCAAGGGAAGAGATTTAGGCTTTTTGAGCAAAGTGGTGGAGATAGTGGTAGATGGCTAATAAATAAGTGAGGGAGTTTTAGTTCTTTCTCCTCGGCTAGTGCTCCTTACTTGAGGCCATCGGGTGATCGTCGATCTCAATTTGGTGGTAAATTTTGGGCATAGGGTGTCCAATCTCAGACTAGTGGGGCTCATTCAGCTCCATCCTACCTTCTTTATAGATTTTGTGGTCAGCATCACCATGTCCAGTATGAGAAAAGGAGGAACCAATGTTTTAGATGTGGTTAGATTAGGCACATGCAGTGAGAGTACCCCTCTCTAGTGGATTCTTGGGCCAACAGGGCCCTTATTGCTACTTCGACTACTCCTGCACTGAAGGGTGTTGCTTCTACTTCTGTTTATGGTACTGGCACTGGCCGAAATTGCTTATACATACTTGCTACTCGCCAGGAGTCTGAGGCAACTCTCAATTTTATGGGTATGTTGAGACTTTTCTCCCGTTATATGTATTGTTTGATTGATCTAGGGTCAACTCTCTCTTATATGACCCCATTTGTGGCTGTGCATTTTGGTTTTGGTCCTGAGTGTTTGCCTGTTCCTTTTTATATTTCTACCCCAGTAGGAGACTCTATGGTTGTTAAAAGAGTCTATAGGGGGTGGTAGTTGTTGGTAGTAGAGAAACTCTGGTAGACTTGAAAGAGTTAGACATGGTTTATTTTGATGTTATTTTGGGGAAGGATTGGTTGCATTCGTGCTATGTTTCCTTATATTGTATGACCCGTAAGGTCATGTTTAAATTCCCTAATGAACTAGTTATTGTATGGGAAGGGGGTCCTTTAGTGCCTAATGAAAGGGTCACCTCATATCTTAAGGCCCGAAAGTTAATTTCTAAAGGGAGTTTGTATAATTTGGTCCGAGTTAAAGATTCTAACTTTGAAGATCCTTCTATAAAAAAAATTCTCGTGGTTAATGAGTTCCCCGAGGTCTTTTTTGATGGCCTTCCTGGTATTTCTCCTGATAAGGAAATTAATTTTGGGATTGATTTTGTTCCGTACACTCGTCAATTTTTATCCCTCGTATAGAATGGCTCCGGCAGAGTTGAAGGAGCTTAGGGAGAAATTGAAGGATCTCTTAGATAAAGGTTTGTCCATCCTAGTATTTCTCCTTGGGGTGCTCTCGTTTTGTTTGTGTATAAGAAGGATGGTTCCCTTTCAATGTGCATCGATTATCGTCAGTTGAACAAGGTAACCATAAAGAATACACATCCTCTTCTTAGGATCGATCATTTGTTAGATCAACTTCAAGGTGAGAAGTGCTTCACTAAGATTAATCTTCAGTAGCATTACCATCAGCTTAAGATTAGGGAAGTGGATATCCTTAAGACTGCCTTCAGGACCTGGTATAGTCATTATAAGTTCCTAGTTATGTCTTTGGGGTTGACCAATGCCCCGGTGGAATTCATGGATTTGATGAAAAGGGTCTTCTATCCGTTTCTAGATTTGTGGCATTCATGGATTTGATGAATAGGGTCTTCTATCCATTTCTAGATTTTTTCATCATTATCTTCATTGATGACATCTTGGTCTATTCTAAGAGTGAGGCGGATCATGTCGATCACATTCGTGCTGTGCTACAAACCCTGAAGGATCATTGTTTGTATGCTTAGTTCTCTAAGTATGAGTTTTGGATGAAAGTTGTGTCTTTACTTGGTCATGTTATCTCTAGTGAAGGGATCATGGTGGATCCACAAATGATTGTCGTGGTTAACAAATGGACTAGACCTTTGATTCCAACGAATATTCGGAGCTTCTTGGGTCTATCTGGTTACTATAGGAGATTTTTGGAGAGTTTTTTAATGATAGCTGCCCCATTGACTAAGTTGACCCAGAAAAAGGTCAAGTTCTTATGGTCGGATGCGTGTGAGGGTAGTTTTGAAAAGTTGAAAGATAAATTAACTTTGGCTCCAATTTTGACCTTGCTCGAGGGTAATGATGGTTTTATAGTGTATTGTGATACTTCTCGTATTGGGCTTGGTTGTGTGTTGATGCAACATGGTAGGGTGGTGGTCTATGCTTCTAGGCAATTGAAAGTTCATGAGAAGAGCTACTCTACTCATGATTTGGAGTTACTGGTCGTGGTTTTTGCACTGAAGATTTGGCATCACTATCTCTATGGGGTTCATGTTGACATATTTTTTTATCATAAGAGCCTTCAGTATATATTTACTCATAAGGAATTAAATGTCAGACAAAGGAGATAGCTTGAGTTGCTAAAGGACTATGAAATGAGTCTTCATTACCATCCAGGTAAAGCTAACATAGTTGTTGATGCTCTTAACAAGTTATCCATAGGGATTTTAGCTCATGTGGATGAGGATAAGCGGGAGTTGGTGAAGGACATTCATCGTTTGGCTAATCTTGGAGTTTGTCTCACGGACTCTGTGGATGGTGGTGTATTTGTGCATCTGGTATCATAGTCATCTCTTGTTATAGAGATAAAGGAAAAACAGATGTTGGATCCTGATTTGATGAAGATTAAGAGTAATAAGGGTCAACAAAAGGTTGTTGATTTTGTGATTGGTGGTGATGGTATCTTGAGGTACCAAGGTAGGCTATATGTTCCCGACGTCGATAGATTGAGGGAAAGGATTATGGTCGAGGCTTATGGATCTCGATATGCTATTCATCCTGGTTCAACAAAGATGTATCATAACCTTAGGGAGTTTTATTGGTAGAATAATATTAAGTGAGATGTGGCTAGCTATGTGGCTAAGTGTATGGTGTGTCAACAAGTGAAAGTTGAGCACTTGAGACCCGGTGGGTTATCTCAAGAGATAGAGTTGCCCGAATGGAAGTGGGAAGTGATTAATATGGATTTTGTCACCGATTTTCCTCGGTCTCAGAATCAATGTGATTCTATTTGTATTATTGTGGATAGAATAACCAAGTCCACTCATTTTTTATCGGTAAGGACTAGTTATTCGACGGGGGATTATGCTAAGTGGTATCTAGCGAACATTGTGAATTTTCATGGTGCTCCAGCTTCTATCATTTTGGATCATGTTACTCTATTCTCATCATATTTTTTAAAGTCATTTCAGAAAGGTTTGGGAACTAAGGTGTTCCTTAATACCGTTTTCCACCCACAGATGGATGGACAAGCGGAAAGGACTATCCAAACATTGAAAGATATGTTATGTGCTTGTGTGATTGATTATTGTGATAGTTAGTATGACCATTTTCATTTGATTGAATTCACCTATAACAATAGTTACCACTCTAGCATTGGTATGGCTCCTTTTGAGATATTGTATGGTAGGAGATGTCGTTCTCCTATTGGGTGGTATGAAATTGGTGAGGGTAAGTTGCTTGGCCCTGATTTGGTTCACCAAGCCTTGGAGAAGGTGAAGGTAATTGATGATAGGTTGAAAACCACTCAAAGTCGCTAAAAGTCCTATGCGGATGTGGGGCGTGGGGATTTGGAGTTTAATGTTGGTGATTGGGTATTCTTAAAGGCATCTCCCATAAAGGGAGTAATGCAATTTTGTAAGAAGGGAAAGCCTAGTCCCTGTTATGTTGGTCCATATTTGATTGTAAAGAGGGTTGGTAATGTTGCCTATGAGTTGGATTTTCCCTCTAGTTTTAGCTTCATTCATCTAGTATTTCATGAGTCCATGTTGCGGAAATATATAGGTGATCCTTCATTGGTTGTTTCCTTGGAGGATGTTGATGTCTCGGACTCTTTTTCCTATGAGGAGGTCCCAATGAGGATCTTGGATTGGCAAGTTCGCCAGTTGAAAATGAAAGAGGTGGCTTCGGTAAAGGTTCTATAGAGGAACCAAAAGTCCAAGGAAGCTACTTGGGAGGTGAAAGAGGACATGAAGTCCAAGTATCCGTATTTTTTTCCATTTTGGAAACTCGTGCTTGAGGTATGTGTTAATCTTTTTAACTTGATTTATGTCTTTGGTAGGCCATGGGTTCAAGTCTCTAAACTATGAATTGAACAAATGTTTTGATAGACTATGGGTTCAAGTCCCAAAGTCAATTGAATGAATGGTTGAGCGATGATGATCACGGCATGTGTCTTATCCTTGTTGTATGTCTTTGTTTTCTAACTTGGTTAAAGATTTGTTGGATTTGTAATAATGTGTTAAATCACTTTTATGCTTGCCTTGTCACTCATTCAAGGACGAATGATCCAAGTGGGGAATAATTGAAACACCATGGATTTAGACCCTAAGGGATATCTCCTAAGTTGAGCATTCTGGACAGGGTACAGTTTGATCATGCCTCTCGTATGCTAGGATACAATTTGTACCCTCCCATCTCATATAGTGATCATTTTAGGTTGATAACATACTATTAAAGATATGGTTTATCCCCTCCTAAGTCGTATGTTAGGGTACGGGTCGTATGTTGCCTAGTCGTATGATGCCATAAACTTAGTCTAGTTCAATCTGTCCATGGTATAGTTTAAGGTATGGTTTAGGGTACCATTCTTACCCTGATATATGAGTTAGGCATGTGTAGTTGTATCTTGGATAGTTTAGGAGTCCATGGTGAGGCCTAGGATACGAGTTAGGGTACCACTCGTACCCTAGGATACGGTTTAGACATAAGAGTCATACACTCTTGGATTTCATTTTCAGCTTTTAAGCTGAGGACTTTATGGACATTTCCTACCCCAAAACCCTTAAGTACCCTCACCGTATAACATGTTTTAGCCTCTCATAACATATTTTGGAAGATTAAAACTCACCAAAAACACTCATAAATCCTCTCTCAACTTCTCTAACAAGATTGGGGCTAGGGTTTATCAAAGAGGCCATCTAGAGACTTGAGGACCAACAATCTCTCTGTGAATCATCTTGTATAAGGCATGTGACTTTTTTCTTATTATTATTTCTCAAATATCATGTTATTTAAACATTGTTTATGAATTTTTAATGGTGGTTTTTGAAACAAATATTGAGGGTTTTAGTGTATAGTGATGGGTAATGTTTACTCTTGTTGAAACTTGTGTCTATACATGTTTTTGGTGATGATTGGAACATGTGGGTACTTATTGATTATGGTTTAATAAGAGGGTCATGAGTAACCCTAATATTGATGGTTTTCCCTTGGGTTTTGGTCATGGTAAAGGTATACCCTCAAGGTGTTTGTGAAAATGTCTACTAGAAGTAACTAGTCATATGTTGATGGTGATTTGAACTAAGGTAATGGTTTAATGAGTAAGAATAATTGGTAAATAACCTTGTAAAGTCCTTGTTTTTATGAGCTAATTGGTAACCTTGGTGATTGGTTAGGTTAAAAAGAGATTTGAGTCCCTTAGCATGAAATTGAATTATGTTTGAACTAAAGCTTGGTGTAAGAATGCTAATGAATGGTTTGATAAAGGTCTTGATGACCACAATTTGACTTGACTGGTAATTGAAACTAAGACATTGTCCTATTAAGGTGATTGATTGATAAATGATTCATAAAGACCTTATGGTCATACATGATGTTGAATTGTGGCCTTGATGGCTTGAAATAGTTAAATGGGTTAAAGTCCTTAAATGTTAAATTAAATGGACGTGAATGTATGGACAAAGGGTTAGAGTCCCAATGTCGACTAGTAATGGACACGATGGCTTATGGTTAGAGTCCACTAGCGTAATAGAATGGCTTGTGGTTAGAATTCACTTATTTGATTAGACGGCTAGTGGTTAGAGTCCACTTGTCTAACAAAATGGCTTATGGTTCGATTCCACTTGACTATCAAAAGACTTGTGGTTAGAGTCCACTTGCACAATAAGATGGATTGGGGTTAGGGTTCTCTTGCTTGATATAACCTATGCGAGTGGAAGGTTAGAGTCCTCCACTTCATGCTTCATGATTGGGTGCTTTGAAATGCATACTATGGCCTTGTTATATTTTTTACACTTGATGTAACTATATATATCTACATGTCTATGTGTATAATTATGGTGGCTTATGATGGTTTGACTAGGTATTGAATAATGACATTATTTTATCCTTACCCTTGAGTTACATACTAGCGCTTCAACCGCTAACCATCTCCGGATGTTGTGTCCATCTTTTTCTCTTCCTGCGTAGTGACCAGGTGTTCGAGAGGCTCGTGTGTTGACTTTGAAGTGATGAGCTTCCATACTTCGAAAGGCATACATTTCATAGTCTTTCTATCTTATGTTATACACTTGTATTAGACTTGTTTTTGGCTATTGCCTGGGGCATGTCCTAATATATTATAGACATCAGATCGGTAGAGGCTTATGGATGATTGTGGACTTGGGTAGGTTGGATGTTGGATATTGTCATAAATCGAAAGATTAGACATTCCTAAGTTATGGTTATTAATCGTGTTTCCGCTATCTTATAATGTGTTTGGAGTTCATCTGATGCTTGTGGTTTGATGAAATGGTTAGGTTGGGTTCACGGGGCGATCTCCGGCCCTAGATGGGGCTTGAGATGCCCATACAACAAGGCCCAGTTTTGGGTCGTGTCACCCTGACATGGGTGGAGAAAAAAAGCGAAACACTGATAGCAATGATGACAAGCCTTTGTCATGGAAAATGACCAAACAGAGGATGTTATCCTCTACAAGGCTCCCTTCTAAAGCAAGAAAGACATATAGGACAAGGTCGATTTCCAAGAAGTTGATGGAGGATGCTCTTGTTGAAAGCAGGCATAATACTCAAAAATAAAGAGTCTGAAAAAGAAAGTAGGTTGAGATTGAGGTACCCACTGAGGAAGTGGTTCCTATGGAGGAATCTAAAGAAACTGAAGAGTGACAATGAGAGTGATAGTGACTTTGATGATATTTTTGGTTATGAAAGTGATGAGGATATTGAGAGAAGTGTGGTTACTGTGAGGGCCAATTTAAAGGGTGGTGTTGGTGTTTCATCCAAGAAAAAAAGGCAAAATGAGTCAAGATAAAAAAATCCAGTGTCTATTAGTGGATGAAAAAAAAAAGGAAGAGTACCAAGCTTTAAGGGACCGGGTCCCAGTTCTAAAACTGCCAGGACTTCAAAAGTGCTTGGAGTCTCAGTTAAAGGAACTGTTCCCAGTGTTAAACCTTCTCATCCAAAGGAGAAGGGAAAACACTGTGAAGAGAAGAGTTTTTAATACCCAAGAAGTCTTAAGAGAAATATTGTTTGATCCAGAGATTGTTACCATGCCTGGCGTGGCTGATTAATTAAGATAGTCAAGTTCTAGAGTTGGGAGCATCTTTTTTAGCCTCCAGTTCCCACTTTATATGAAAAGGAGGTAAGGATGTTTTACCACAATCTTGCCTTCTCAAATGGTGGCCTATATGTGACAACCCAAGTTCATGATGTGAACATTGCTCTCGATGAAAAAGTGTTAGCAGAGGTGTTAGGAGTACCCACAGAAGGGACTAGGTCCCTAAAAGATGAGAATGAGTCTGAGATTTTTTTGAAGGTTTGTGGAAAGATGGATGATTTAAATGTCAGAATATGATGAAAAGGTCCTTGAAATGAGAGTTTCAACTCCTATTTTAATTGTTTAACAAAGCCCTACTTCCTAGAACTAAGAAATATACAAATATTACAGGTTTCGACCCATTCCTTATGGAAGCTTTGTTTAAGTTTGAGCGTGTCAACCTTCCGGATGTCATCATTGAACACATACATAAAGTTATGATGGCCAAAGATGGTAAATATAGCTTGGCTCATGGATTTTGGTTGAGTAGGGTGTTTGCATACTTTAAAGTTCCATGTGGGCCTAGGAAGGTTTGGTCAGTAAAGAAAATATTCACAGTGTCCACATTAGAGGATAATGAGTGCATTCCCAGGAAAAATGGTGTCAAGTCAAAGTCAGTGGTTGCTAATTTGATCAAAGTACAAACTAGGTTGCAAAGGAAATTGGAAGATATGACTATTATCTTAGCACAGAAGGATGTTGAGATTATTACCTTGAAAGCTGCATATGTGAAGGGTCATGAAGAGGGACCAGGTCAGAATGAGAGTCTTCGTGCTGAAAACGAATTATTGCATGACAAGGTCAATCAACTGGAAGCCAAAGTTAAGAAATTAACTCAACAAATTTTGAAAAATCATGCAGTTTAAAATGATAGGATCACCCTGCTCCTTCATCAGTTGTACTATGCCCCTTCTGGTCCATCTGCCTAAATATTTGTCCAACCTGGTCCTCATCATGCCTGATTTCTTTAAGCCTAGTTATTTTAGTCCCATTAGCTCTGTTTTGGTTCCTTTTCTATTATAATGGCATTACCTGTACTTAGTTTTATAATGTTTTTGTTATGAATAGGGTATGATTCTTTCTTGAATGATTAATGAATGAATTGTGTTTTGGTGTTATCATTTTTCTTACTTCTTTTGATTACCCTTGCTCATGTTAGTGTAGCCTCAATGGTCATGTGTTAACATGTGTGATTATTTGTACTTGGTTTACTGTTTTATCTCTTCCAGAATGCCAAAGTAGGGAAAATGAAGTATAGTGTGTTAGGGACCAGGTCCCTAAATGCAGGAGGAATGTCAGAGTGGTAGTATAGTGACAGAGAAAATTGTGAAATTGTGAAGGCATGCTTGTAGTCCTTGTAAAACTTTGAGTATGGGTTTGTCATCATCAAAAAAGGGAAATTGTTAAGTCATTGGTATTGATGATTGACAAACTATCAACTTGGGACCTGGTACATAAAGATCCTTTGATGACAAATTTGCAATTGCTTATGGACCAGGTTCATCACGTCCACGTCTTTTTCACTCAGTTAGCACTACAGCAGGAAAAGTACACTTCTGGCAGGAAGTTGGTGGCAAGACTGCAACACCTCTTTTCCCCAGCCAATTGGAGATGTCCTAGGTTTTATTGTCTCTAATATATGCAACATATCACAACAATAAAATCTTAAGCTTCCATATGCAAACAACACCAAATCTTTCTTGAAGCATCTTATGATTCAAAGCTTACTTGCAACAAGGACCTGTCCAGTCGTCTTGTATGTCTCAAGCTCTTGTTGTATTTAAGTCTTTGTTTTGTGTTTGTAAATATTTCCTACTTCTCTTGTTCATTAATAGTAGGTATATTCTCCGTGATTTCTTGTTGTTAGAAGTGTCATCTAGAGTTAGTTGACATAAAAGTTAGAGTTAGCTTGAAACTAATTCAGTTAGAGTTAGTCGTGTCAGTTAATGCAATAAAGTTATTGCATTGGAGTTTGTTGAAATAGAGTTATTACAATTTGAAGAAGGGTTAAGAGTTTAATCCTTGAACCATGGAGTGTGTATTCAAGGCTTCTTGAACTTAGTGAAGTAGTTGGAAATCCTATGTGGTATGTCGTGGTTTTTCTCCCTTGAGTAAGGAATTTCCGCGTAAAAGATTGTGTGTGCATATTATTCTTTTACGTTTATTTTAATTTCAATCTTGTTCATCTATACATACGATAGTTGGGACCAGGTCCCAAATTGGTAGTCTATTCATGTAGTTCTTCAATAAGGAAAGGATTCTTCATTGAATTATGTCCTTCCACTAGTCAAGCTAATTCCTCATGGTAGTTCATAGTAACAACCATAGTGTTTATATTTTTTTAACCTAAAAAAATGAAAAATGGAGCTTGTTCATTCTCAGGGATCCTATGGTGGCCTTTGGCAAATCTTCTTCCTTTAGATACATATTGTTAGTGTTAGCATCGTTGGTGGTTGTTTTGTAAGTGTTTGTCACAGTGTTAGCCTCTCTAAAACAATGAGTCACTTCTACGTTGTGGGCATGGGTTTTCCTCTGAGCTTCTTCCACTTCTGAGTTTCCATCGGATGTGGTATGGCCTTTGAGCATGTTCACCACTACTAGTGAGTCCATTTCCAAAATAAGTTATACTTGAGGTTGATCACAACACCAGTTGAATCGAGGCAAAGTAGCCTATAGTTTACAAAAATTATAAGTAAAAAATTGAGTTAATAATCCAAATATCACTCAACTATGTACTTTTATCCCAAAAAGTCACTCAACTTTGATCTTTACTCTAAAAGTCATTCAACTAAATTGTTTTACTCCAAAAGTCACTCAAACTATTTAATTATTTTTTAATTAAAATTTCCTTATGTGAAATTTCTATTTAAAACAAAATCATAAAAAATGAAAAGTATCCATTCAATGACTTTTTTTGTCCTTATTCCCCAAAATTCCTATCTGTTATGTTTCTTCTCCTTCTCACTTTCTTCTTCTTTTATTTACCATGAATTTCTCATAGAATAAAATTTTGGATAGATATTACAATATTTGGCTGACTAATACACAATGGGATTAAGCTATTTAAAGACATAAATGTCCTCTTAAAGTAGGTAATTGATGCATAAATCTTTTCATTACAAATCACCACGTACATAACAATCCATTCAACCATGTATACATTATAATCTGCATAGCCAGTATGTGAAAACAAAATAATAAGTTTTAAATAAATTGAGAGGGAGAAAATCAAATACTATTTAACCTCGATCATGGGCTCTTATTATATTATCATCAAAAGAAGAATCAGGATTTGAAGAGTAAGTTTTTTCGATTCTATTCTTTTTAATTTAAAATGCTCTTCCTTAATAGTATGTAACAAATATTCAATGAATTTTAAGATAAATTTAGATCAAAATAATTACATCTAACTAAATCGGTAACAAATAACATGGCTGAGTAATCAAAGTCAAATTAAAATCTAATATTGCATGATTAATTGAATCTCTCTCTTTTGTGTTTAGTTAATCTTTTCGTTTGTCTTATCATTCTCAACACTTTGTATAAACACCAAGCATATACTCATTGAGAAATCAGGATGATCAATAGAGAATTCACATAATATTTCTCCTCCTTCTTCATCAATGTGTTCTTGATTTCTTTGTATGTTCAAATAATAATATTTGTACTTAGTTAATAATTTGGTTCATCCATATTTTGCCCTTGGTCAAAGATTGTCTTTAGTAACAAAATCATTGAAAAAAATATTCATATTACTAATTTGAAAAGCCACATGGACAAATGTTATTAGGAGTCCCTAATTAACTAATTCGGATTTGCCCAACATCACACCCTTTAAAAAGAAAAAAACTCTCCATCATGATTTTTCTTTCATGTTCAGGAGTCAAACTCAAGGCCTGTGAGAAATAGTGGAGGGATTTTATTCATCCCACGTGAGAAAGAGTGGAGGGATCTTATTCATTCCACCACGATCCTATAACATATTATCTTTGCTTACCTTTAACATGGGGTCTTAGGGTGCAATGAATTTTCTAATATAAAGAAATCTTAAATGCGTATTACACATATTATTTTTATATTCTCCTTTATGATGCCCTTGTTATATATGTTTCATAATGATCACTATATATATTCATAAATTTATTTGATTAGTCCTGAACATGTACAGGAAAATTGGATTAAAATTTCAGCTTAGATCATCCCAAAAATAAACTTAACTCTTGGGTCATTAAATGGATATGAATTTAGAGGAATAGGGATAAAAAAAGTCATTAAATGTATCGTTTTTATTTTTTAGAATTTTTGTTTTGAATAAAAATTCCACATAAATATATTTTAATAAAAAATAATTAAATAGTTTGAGTGACTTTCTAAGTAAAAAATGATAGTTGAGTGGCTTTTGGAGTAAAAATCAAAGTTGAGTGGCTTTTGGAGTAAAAATCAAAGTTGAGTGACTTTCTGAAATAAATTTCATAGTTGAGTGAATATTTGAGATTAAAGTTGAATAGATTTAGTGAATGTCATAACTATTTCTTCATTTTCCTAACTAACTATGTTATGAACCAATTGTCCCACATTGGAAAAATAGAGAAATGCTAAGGGGATTATAAGCCAAATGGGTTCTCCCACCTATTAGACTAGTCTTTTGGGTTGGGCTCTCCCGTTTGGTTTATAACATTATAGTCGTGACCAACAAGAATCGATTCACGCGTAGATCCACGACTCGAAGTGGTGGCCTGTGCGCCAGGAGTGGTGGCCTGGACCTAAGAGAGGTGCCAGCCATGACCAACTGGGCTCAGCCATGACCAACGAGGTCGTTGTCTCTCAAGCGGAGGCGATTGTTATGAACCAATTGTTCCATATTGGAAAAATAGAGAAATGCTAAGGGGATTATAAATTAAATGGGTTCTCCCACCTATTAGACTAGTCTTTTGGGTTGGGCTCTCCCGTTTGGTTTATAACATTATATCTGTGACCAATGAGGATCGATCCACGCATGGAGCCACGACTCGGAGTGGTGGCCTGTGCACCAGAAGTGGTGGCCTGGACCTAAGAGGGGTGTCATCCGTGACCAAAGAGGTCGTTGGTTCTCAAGCGGAGGTGATTGTTATGAACCAATTATCCCACATTGGAAAAATAGAGAAATGATAATGGGATTATAAGCCAAATTGGTTCTCCCGCCTATTAGACTAGTCTTTTGGGTTGGCCTCTCCCGTTTGATTTATAACAAAATATTCCCCCCATTCCGACAGAATTGCCACTCCTAATAGAACTTTCACATGTTTTGAGTTTCCAATAAATCATATGTTAGTAAATTTACATATCTAGTTTTCAGTAATGCAGCACAGTGTCTCCCATCTCTATGTTGCTTCCATCCTGCTAAATCTTTTGGGTGTATTTTGTTGGAGTTATCTTCTTATATACTAGTTATAGTAGAACTCTATTTTGTATTTATTTTTGTACTTATCTATTATGTAGATATATGTGGTAACTCCTCGTTATAAATACATCAATACAGAACGAGCAAGTCTCAAGCTTTAACCTTTCATTTTATCTCTTTCATCTTGGCATCAGGAGCCTTAAACTATCCATTTTGTGACTTCAGAAACTTCCTCATCTAAGACCACCACACTCTCTGGTCAAAACTGGTATTAGATCAATCTTCTTTTGGCCTTTCAAATCCCCTTTCAACAGTTTTCAATATCAAATATTTTTCTCCTATTGAATTAACATACGCCAACCACCTTACATGAAAAAAAAAAATCGTTGTCCTTAAAAATCACAACTTTATTTCCTTAGTAAATGAAACCATACTATGTCCTTCACCAGAACACAGTGATTTCAGGCTATGGATTCAATGTGATACTATTCCATTAAGTTGGATTAATGCAACCTTTTTTTTTTGCTATTCTTGACACACTTTTGAACTATGCTTATGAGACATCTAAACAGACTTGGGAAACATTAGCCTCCCTATATTTAGGCCAAGTCTTTTCCTCTACAATTCTCTTCAATTTTAAGTTCCAAAATTTCAAAAAAGGGTCCCTTTCTATGGAGGATTATCTTTAAAAACTTTACTTTATTTCCTGCTCTACTAAAGCAATTGGTAAACCTCTAATTGATGATGATCTAGTCACTCAAGCGCTACAAGGATTACCTTCATCTTATCATACCTTTGTACCTGGATTAAATTCTACTGGCACACTTTTTTACTTTATTGCATTACGACCACTTCTTCTCACTGAAGAAGCTCACATTACTGCAAATACTTCTGAAGAGTCAAATTCTCAAACTTCTTTGTTGGTGGCCGCCCAAGGCAAGAACACTTCTAATTTACGTCACGTGTTAATAGACATTAGTTTGTAAAACACCACTATAATGGACAAGATTGTAATAGAAATAATAAGGGTCAACATGGTAGAGGTTGAGGTTACCATAACTCTTCATTGTCTCGTTCAAACAGTAATCTCAGCCTCATTTCCCTGGTACTGGTATTTTGGGTAAATCCTTTTTCTCTCTTGCTAAACAACGTCTAGTTTGTGTCACTATAATCATACTGCATTGGAGTCTAGAAATAGGTTCAATCATTCCTTTGTGACTAACAATATTCCTCAAACATTTTCTACCATGAATTTAGAGGAAGTTCAACCAACAGTTTGGTATCCAGACTCTAAGGCATCTACACACATGACTCATGATCCTTCTACTCTTACTTCTTACACTCCTTATTCTGGTTCTTCTCAAGTTATGGTTAGAGATGGTATTCTTCTCTCAATTAAATATATTGGTTCCTATACTATTCCAACAACCTCTAAGCCTCTTCTCTTAAAAAAAGTTTTACATGTCCCTTCCCACACTAAAAATCTACTTTTCATTCAGCACTTATATGCAGATAATAATTGTTTCACTTTACTGGCTTTGATTTTTTTTGTCAAGTACATGAGGACCGAAACAACATTACTCCACTTTGATGATTTTGGATCCCTCTATACTCTACGTGTCGCTCCATCCGGCTCCAACCTAGGTCTCTTTGCTAAAATTTTGTCTACTTTCTTTTGACACCTGATTTTGGATATCCTGGTCAAGAGTCTCTTAGCTCTTTAGTTGTTAGAAAATTGATCAGTAATACTTCTCTATTAGCAATAAACCTTGTAATGGTTGTCATTTAGGCAAACAAACTCGAATGTCTTTTCCTTTATCAAGTACTAATACAAGTTCTCCGTTTGTTTTAATTCATTCATATGTATGGCATGCTCCTATTGTCTCAAAATTTTGGATATCGTTATTACATTTTATTCCTTAATAATTACACCAAATTCTCTTGGGTTTACTTGTTGCACAAAAAAATGAAATCGTTTGACAAATTCAAAAAAAAATTATACACTAGTTAAAAATATTTTTCACACTTTTATTTCTCATTTCCAATGGAAGTGGTGAATAAATTAACAACAATTTTAGTTCATTCTTCAAACAAAATGGAATAGTCCACCATTTTTTTGTCCCCATACATCTATTCAAAATGGAAGGGTCGAGCGCAAACATAGGCACATTGCAAATATCTTTTAAATTTTGTGTTGATTCTTGTCTATATGTAGTCTCCCTTATTAATGTTACTCCCCTTCTAGTGCTGCATTTTATATCTCCATTT
Source organism: Capsicum pubescens (assembly GCA_030864215.1). Lineage (NCBI taxonomy): Eukaryota > Viridiplantae > Streptophyta > Magnoliopsida > Solanales > Solanaceae > Capsicum > Capsicum pubescens. Next base: position 69,097,707 of record CM061543.1, on the reverse strand, counting down.
AAACAACTTTATGGTCGTGTGCCAAATTATAATCTGATTCGTGTATTTGAATGCCTTTATTATCCCTTTGTAGCAGTTGGTTCTTGCTCCAAGTTCTAACCTCCTTCCAAGCCTTATTTATTCATCAGTTCATCTGATAAGAACAAAGGTCTTAAGTGTTTGGATCCTAATTCAAATAAAGTTATCTTCACTTGTTGAAGACTCTTTCCTCTTTCAGACTTTCCTTCCTACTCAGCCACCAACTGTGCCTAATTCTATCTCACCAAAACTATTTGAGCTAACTCCTCTAAGTATTCTTACTTCCCAATCCATATTCCACGTTCTAAAAGAGCTTCTCCTAATTTTTTCTAAGTGTGACTTCCCCCTGCTCAACCTTCTTCATGTTTGCCCAATGTACATACTACCAATTCTTTTAATTTAGAAAATCCTATCCCCAAAAATAAGCAGCAACTTGCACCTAGTGGCAGTCTTCAGAAATCTATATTCCAGTCATCTAATTCTCGTGATTCTCATCTTAAAGCTTCTAATTAATTTTCTCTAGATTCTCCCTCATACCTTGTGCACTCCCTTTTGAATCAATGTCTTGCGGAAACCTTAAATCTTTCTTCTAAAGGTCGTATTTCTTTATCCTAGGCACAACCAACACCAATTCATCTTCATTTGACAATATTAGTGTGCCTAACTCTGCTCCAACCGCCATAAAATCAAATTCTCATCCCATAATTACTCGTTCTCAAACCGGTTCACTCAAACCACGTATTTCCCTTATTTAATAGCTTCAACTAGTTCCATTCTATCTGAACCTACCTCCTTTGGTCAGGATTCTAAAGATCCTCATTGTATGAAATCCATGAGTGTCAATTTTATGCTCTTGTCCAAAATAAAACTTGGACTTTGGCTCCTCCTCCTGCAAATGTAAATATTGTTGGCAATAAATAGGTGTTTCGAACTAAGTTTTGTGCCAATGACTCTATTGAAAGATATAAATCTTGGTTTTGTGGCTCAAAGTTTTTTGCAGCATCCTGGAATGGATTATTTTGAGATATTTTCTCTTATTCAAGCCTAGCATAGTTCGTTTAGTTCTATCTTTGGCCCTTCAAAAAAACTGGTTCATGCGTTAACTTGATGTATCAAATGCATTACATGGTGAGTTATTTGAGATAGTTTATATGCATCACCCAAAAGGTTTTGTACATCTAGATTATCCTCATTATGATGCAAGTTGCAACGTGCTCTATATGGTCTTAAACAATCATTGCATGCTTGGTTCCATCGTCTTTCTCATTTTCTTCTTGATCTTAGTTTTGAGCAATGTATCTCGGACCATAGCATATTTATTTTTTACTCAGGGAGTGATTGGATAATTCTTTTGATTTATGCAGACAATATATAGCTGTTTTTGGCTCTTTGAAGTCATTGATATCACAGTTCATCACTTCTATAAGTACGGAATTCTCAATGAAGGACTTAGGCCCTCTTAATTACTTTCTTGGCATTGAATTAAAGCATAAATCCTTGAGGCTTCTATTGGCGTAACATCATTTTATTACTTCTATCCTTCACCGATTTAAACTTGAGAAGTGTAAATCTGTACTTACTCCACTCCATAGCAAGTTTGACTGGAATTCGACTTCTTCTCCTTTGCTTGACGATCCTTTAACCTATCGTCAAATAGTTTGGAGTCTACAATAATTGTCTTTCACTCAGCCAGACATTCAATTTGTTGTCAACCTTGCTTCTCAATTTCTTCACTAGTTGAGACAATTACATCTTTAGGCAGTAAAGCGCATCTTCAGGTACCTAAGTGGCACAATTAATTGGGGCTTGCAGTTGTACAAAAATTCTCCTCTTGCACTTACTATTTATTGTGACTCGAATTGGCCAGTTTCTCTGCTACAAGACGATCAATAACTAGTTTCTGTATTTTTTATGACTTCAATCTTATCTCTTGGTCCGATATGAAATAACCTATAATTGCACGCTCTAGTATTGAATTTGAGTAGAAAGCTCTTGTTGCTACATGTCTCCAATACATTCTTCGCGATCTTGGTATTTTTCTTACATCTCTCGTCTCCATAAAATGTGACAACAATAGAGCCATCCACCTAGCGCATAATCTAATTCTTCACTCTCATACCAAACATATTACTTTGGACTATCATTTTGTTCATGAAAATATCAGTCATGGTGACTTGATGATATCTCATGTTCATACCCCTGAACAACTTGCAGAGTTGCTCACCAAAGTTTTGCCCTCTGGCCGTTTTCGTGAGCTCACTGTCAATATTCACATTTATTCTTACCGTTCAAATTGAGGGTGAATTGATGGTATCTCATGTTCATACCCCTGAACAAGTTGCAGAGTTGTTCAAGCCATTTTCGTGAGCTCACTGCCAATGTTCACGTTTATTCTTCATGTTCAGATTGAGGGAGGGTGTTGGAGTTATCTTATATAATAATTGTAGTAGAACTCTATTTTGTATTTATTCTTGTACTTATTTATTATGTAAATATATGTTGTAACTTCCCCTTATAAATACATGAATATAGAACGAGCAAGACTCAAGTTTTAACCCTTCACTTTATCTCTTTCATCTTAAATCCCTGCACATTGAAAAGAACATAGTTAGCTATTCTATATATACTGGTGGTTTCATGAACTTATCTTTTTGCGGATATTGCTTTCCAAAGCTCCCACATAATGTAGAAAGATGTGACCAAAAGAACTGGGACGCTTGTCTCAAACACATTGAAGAGTCAATTTTTTTTAAAATAAAAATTGAAATCGAATCAAAGAATCGAAATTTAGTCTGATCAAAATTTTTGGTATTAATGCCCATACTAGCCATAATAAAGAAATAAAATGGTTTTAATAGGTATAAAAAATTATTAAAAAAAACAATTAAAAAATAAAAACTTAGCATGAATTGGGATGGTTGGATTATGATCCGATTTTTAACTCAGTTTAGTTCAAGTAATTTTAGGGCAGATCAATAACTCACTCATTTATCAACTCAATTCATTTTGATATGCCCAAATTCAGCCTAGCCTATCCTTTTAACAACCCTAATAATAGTTATCGACAAATATGTGATTGTTATCAGAGATTTAAAAAACAAAAATGGGGGCAGAGAAAGGAAAATGGAGGAGGGGATATAATTTTAGGAATCAATCCTCACTAATAAAATGATTGTTCAAGTCGTCAATCAATTGAGCTACTAAAATTTTTCTGGAGGTGATCAAAGGTGATGGCTACGTTGGTTGTTTGGGACTGGGTACTTGATTTGCGATAGAGCTAGGTAGTTGTAAAGGGTGACTGTTGGTGATATAAGTAATTGACGATTAAAGTCAACAAAGATAGTGACATTTGTGGTAATAAAAGTATATAGTTTCGATGGAGATGGCAATATGTGGTGTAGTAGTAGACAAGGTTGGTGACGTATGATGGTTGTCATTACTAGTTTTGTCTTAATAAAAAGTTTTGATCAAAGGTGGTATATATATGTGGTTATGCAATAGTAATTGTAAATTGACTCCACTAACTACACATTTATTTAATTATGTACATAAAGGCTAATGAGAGTTCTCTATAACGTTTGACGAAAATTTTGAACTTTTATATAGCGGTTCAACTCTTGAATTTATCTCACCTTATCTTCTTTGATCACAATCTGGTGCCTGATCCAGTACTTTCAACATTAGGCATCATGCTTTATTGATATAACATCGACCCCGTCTTGGCTCCAAATCTTTTAGGAATAGAATTAAGGTTATCCTTTATTGGTCACAGTTTGAGGATAGCATTTGGTATTACTTTTCCTAAGTTTATTTTGACTTATTCTTCTACCACATGTCGCAAATCTTAAGTATGATTTTTACATTTTACAATTGAAAAAAATGAAATAACGAAAAGAGTAAAAAGCAAGAGATGGCTGAGGTAGAACTGAAATGAGAGAGAATAGGAATAATAATAAGGCAGAGTTTAGCTTAAACCCGCAATGACTCAACGGCCTGCTTCACATAGCCATTTTTTTTTATTTTCAACTGAACTAACCAATCTTAGAAATATCGATTTACAAATTTATTCTAACTACGCTATATAGCTACAATAAAAAAAATTTAAGCTATTAAATTGTAGTTAAATGGGTACAATTTGATTATTATACTTACTAAATGTCTCAAACTTTTGATCATTCATACTCTCAGTTAAATATTTAATAGTTATTACCGCTAAAGCTTAATAGCTAAATTTAACAATTAAGTTTCTAGATTTCACACACATGAGAGACACAACGCAAGAGAATGCACAATCGAATATAAAAAAGTTATAATCGAATTTTTAACGAAACAAAGGTGATATCTTATTAACTAAATAACTACTACATAATTTACAAACATCAAATACATGAGTTGCTGATTTCCAAAATGAGAACGTCAAAAATGAATAGGATGATTCTGCGAAAAAAATTATTTGCAGTAGAAATAAAAATAAGGCCAATCTAAATAGTCAATATAGAAATTTCTAACAATGACAAGATTTCACAATATCACTCACATAAAGTCGTATCAACCCATAATCTGCTCCACACGTATCAAAAATAATATTTTAACTCATTCAATACTTATTTCTACCCTGAATAATTTTTTAAAAAAATTACTTTGATCGATCCAACACTCCTTCTACATAATTTTAAACGCACAGGCTCTGTATAGCCTGAAACCACCCTATGTCGCCCTATTGCCATCACTAGGAGAGATATTTCTGTACCTCTTGATGGGATCAGTTTGTATATGGACTAAAAGTGTGCATATTTTGCAAATATAGAGGACGTTTATGTCCAATATTAACCTTTATGGTCAATGTACTTTTCTAATTTATTTTTTCTAGTTTGTTTTTATTTATACATTTTGACTTGACATGTTTATTAAAAAAAATAATTTATAATATAATTATTTTATTATAGTACTTCTAGTATTAAATATTATTTACATTGTCTCTTAAGATTAATTTAGAAAAAGAATAATTAATGATAAGATTTAAAATAGAAAAAGAATTATATTCTCTTGATATTTTAGTAAAAAAAAATGTAAAAGATAAAAATATAATTAGGTGAGAAATAAAATATTGGAGTAAATAAATAAAAGTCGGTTCGTTAATTTTAGGGCTGTGTAAATATGAAATTAGAGGACTCAAACGTCTATGGCGGAAACTTTGAGCAACCAATCCATGGAGAAATTATCAGAGAGGCTCTCTGTACTGGATAACCTCTATTTCCCGCGCGCTCACCAATCATCCGCCTCTACTCCGTCACAACGCAAATCCCTCCTACTCGACCTTCTCTCTCGCGACGTGCCCCTCTTTTTAGGTACTCTTCAATTTCAATATAATGGCCTTAATTTCAATTTTTCTCTATTGATTCTTACAAGTTTGAAGTGAATCGGATATAGCATCTACTAGGGTGTAAATTGTTCTCTACCAGGTAGAGCGAAGAAGTGTTGGGGAGAGGTGATTAGATTGGACATGACGCAGTTGCAGTATATCGAGGAAATGACCACAGATAGGAAGGTGTGGACAATAGGAATTGGGGTAAAAGGTTAATAGGTAGGCGTCCATGCTAGTAGGTAGGAGTGTATTTGTAAAAAGGTTAATAGCTAGGACTGTAGGAGTGCATTTGTAAAAGGTTAATAGGTAGGACTGTGTCCATCCTAGAAGGTAGGAGTGCATTGTCTTGTTGCCCTTACTAGTTGTAGTAGAATTACTGTTGCTCTTTGATTTCTGTTACTATCTGTTATTTCGTGTAATTTGATTATAGTTTTATTTTATTGTAGTACTGATCTGCTACTATTTGTTGTTTTTGTTATTATCTATTATCTCGTTGTACTTCCATTATGTTTTTCTGTAGACTATATTTGTCTTGAGCTGAGGGTCTATCGTCAACAACCTCTCTACCTATGAGGTAGAGGTAGAGTCTGCGTACACTCTACCCTCCCTAAGCCCCGTTCTGTTGGACTACACTGGGTATGTTGTTGTTGTTGTTCCATTAGGCTTAATCATTATTCCTTATTCCTTAATCATTATATTATTCATCTAGAGGCTTTGTTTTTATTATCTGGAATTGTGTTGTTAGAACAAAGACCGTGCCCCATGAGGTGCTTGCCTTATTGACCTGCTGTGAGTTCGACCTAAGTGACATAAGCGCCCAACACGAGCTTCACTTACTTTGAGAGCTTAAGCTCCTCAAGTGAGCGTTTTACTTGGCACTTATGTTTGTTCAAATGTTGAAAGCCAATTTTGAGAGAGAAAAATTGGCGAACTAGAGAGAAGCCAAATATGAATCTTAACAAGTTGGGGAAAACATAGGTTATGTGCTCCAAACTCATATGCATTTGGTAAGTTCAGGTATTTCCCTCGACTTTCTCACTCTTTGGATATTTGAGGACTCTGCTCAAAAAATTCTTATGGTCCAGTGAGAACCCAAGGGTGTGCCTAGTAGTCAATGAATTGAATTGAGAATCTCATCTCAGGTTCAAATCCCAGTTGAGACAAAAAAAACACTTGGTGATTCATCCCATATGTCCTAGCCTTGGTGGGCATAGTTACCTTATATCCTGTTGTTGGTGGGAGGTGGCAGTTATCCCATGGATTTAGTTGAGATGAGCGAAAACTGGCCCGGACACCATAGGTTGTCAAAAAAAAAAATTCTTCTGTTCCAGTAAATGTGCTAATATTTGATCCACAATGTTCTTGTGGGATGTTGATCTCATTAAAGGACCGATAGCTGTTGTGCTGCACTTGGATCTTTTTAGCTGAAAGTTATAAAAATTGTGTCTAAACATTAGGGCAGATCAATAACTTGCACATTTATCAACTCAATTCATTTTGATATGCCTAAATTCAGCCTAGCTTATCTGTTTAACAACCCTAATAATAGTTATCGATGATTATGTGGTAGTTATCAGAGATTTAAAAAAAAAATTGGGGCAAGGAAAGGGAAAATGGAGGAGATATAAGGTGGGGAATCAAATACTCACCAATATGATGAAAGTTCAAGTCGCAAATCAGCTGAGCTAGATTTTCCTGATGGTGATCAAAGGTGATGGCTATGTTAGCGGTTATCTGGTAGAAACTGTAGAGGGTGATTGTTGGTGATGTAAGTGGTTGATGGTGAAGGTCAACAAAGATAGTGACAATTGTGGTAAAAAGATATAGTTCCAAATTTCCAATGGAGATGGTGACATGTGGTATAGTGGTAGACAAGGTTGGTGATGCATGGTGGTTGTCATTAGTAGTTGTGCACTAATAAAAGTTAGTGTTGATTGAAGGTGGTATGTGTACGTGGTTAGGCAATAGTAATTGGAAATTAACTCCATTAACTACACATTTATTCAGTTATGTACGTAAAGGCTAATTGAGATCTCGCTATAACAGTTGACGGAGATTTTGGACTTTTACATAGCGGGTGAATTTCTGAACTTATCTGGATTTATCTTCTTTGGTCACAATCCGGTGTTCGATCCAGTACTTTCAAAGCTAGGCATCAGTCTTTACTGATATAACATCGATCCCGATTTTCTTGGATCCAAAGGAATAGAAATAAGGGTACCCTTTATCGGTCACAGTTTGAGGATAGCATTTGGTATTATTTTTGCTGAGTCACTTTTGACTTATTCTTCTTGCCACATGTTGCAAATCTTAAGTATGATTTTTACAATAAACAATGAAAAAAAATTAAAAAGAAAAATACCTCAATTAAAATAACGAAAAGAGTAAAAAGCCAAAGATAGCTGGGGTAGAACTGAAATGGGAGAGACTAGGGAGATAATAAGGCAGAGTTTAGCTTAAACCTGCAATGACTCAACCTGTCCTGCCCCTCATAGTTATTTTTTTGTTTTTGCTTTCAACTGGACTAACCAGTCTTAGAAATATCGATTTACAAATTTGTTTACTCTAACTACGCTATATAGCTAATATATAAAAGTTAAGCTATTAAGCTTTAGCTAAATGGGTACAATCCGATTATTATTATTATTTTTTTTTTGTTTGACTTGCACCGGGTGTCCAAGACTCTTCGAGCCCCGACTAATCCCGGGGGTGCACAGGCCCTTCTGGACTTGATAACCAACCTCTATTCCCCACGCGCTCACCAATCATCCGCTTCTACTCCTTCCCAACACAAATCCCTCCTACTTGACCTTCTCTCTCGCGACGTGCCCCTCTTTTTAGGTACTCTTCAATTTCTATATAATGGCCTTAGTTTCAATGTTTCTCTATTGATTCTTACAAGTTTGAAGTGAATAGGATACAACATCTACTAGGGTGTAAATTGTCCTCTACCAGGTAGGTAGAGTGAAGAAGTGTTGGGGAGAGGTGATTAGATAGGACATTGCGCAGTTGCAGCATATCGAGGACATGACTTTAGATAGGAAGGTGTGGACTATTGGAATTAGGGTAAAAGGTTAATAGGTAGGATTGCGTCCATGCTAGTAGGTAGGAGTGCATTTTCTTGTTGCCCTTACTAGTAGCTATATTATTACTCTTGTTCTTCGATTTCTATTACTATCTGTTGTTTCATGTTGTTTGATTATAGTATTATTTTATTGTAGTATTGTTCTGTTACTATTTGTTGTTTTTGTTATTATCTATTATCTCTTGTACTTTCATTATGTTTTTTAAGATTCTATTTGCCTTGAGCTAAGGGTCTATCGACCCTCCCCAGACCCCTTTTTGTTGGACTACACTGGGTATGTTGTTGTTTTTGTTCCATTAGGCCTCTACCGTAATGTGTTTTTAAAGGCGAAAAGCACTTAAATCTGTTTGGACTTTTAAGTTTAAGTCGTAACTTACATATGAGCTTTAGCGGTAAAAGGCGTTAAAGAAGAAATGCATTGTAAGAAAAGATGATTATAAGCACAAACTATATTATTTTTTTTTATAACCGTGGTGTCCGGATCAGCTTGCGCGCACCTCGACTAAATCCACAAGATACCTGTCACTTCCCACCAGCAACAGGTACCAGGTAACTCTGTCCACCAAGGCTAGAATAGACGGGAAGAAGACACCTAGTGTTTGTCTCTGTTGGGAATTGAACCTGAGACCTCATGGTGCTCATCCCAACTTCATTGAACCACTAGGCCACACCCTTGGGTGCTAAGCACAAACTATATTTATTTAGGCAAAAGATTGAAACTTATAGTGAAGCTAATTATATGAGGAGAAATCATATCAATTTCTGATTTATATGTAAAAATATGGTTAACTCACTTGTTTTCCAATTCCTTATTCCTTAATCATTATATGATTCATTTAGAGGTTTTGTTTTTATTATCTAGTATCGTCTTGTTAAAACAAAGACCATGACCCATGAGGTGCTTGCCTTGTTGACCTGTTGTGAGTTCAATCAAAATGACATAAGCGCCCAACACGAGCTTCACTTACTTTGAGGGCTTAAGCTCCTCAAGTGAGTGTTTTACTCGGCACTTATGTTTGTTCAAATGTTAAAAGCCAGTTTTGAGAGAGAAAAATTGGCAAACTAGAGAGAAGCCAAATATGAATCTTAATAAGTTGAGGAAAACGTAGGTTGTTGTGCTCCAAATTCGTATGCATTTGGTAAGTTTAGGTATTTCCCTAGAATTTCTCACTCTTTGTATATTTGAGGACTCCGCTTAAAAAATTCTTATGGTCCAGTAAGAACCCAAGGATATGGCCTAGTAGTCAATGAAATGAATTGATAATCTCATGTCTCAAGTTCAAATCTCAGTAGAGACCAAAAAAAAACACGTCGGTGATTCTTCCCATATGTCCTAGCCTTGGTGGACATAGTTACCTTATATCCTGTTGTTGGTGGGAGGTGGAAGGTATCCCATGGATTTGGTTGAGGTGAGTGAAAGCTGGCCGGGACACCACAGGTTATCAAAAAAAAATAAAAAATCTTATGTTCCAGTGAATGTGCTAATATTTGATTCACCATGTTCTTGTGGGATGTTGACCTCATTGAAGAACAGATAGCTGTTGTGCTGCACTTGGAACTTTATAGCTGAAAGTTATAAACATTATGTGTCTAAATGGAGAACATTATAAACATCACTAATCTCTGCTTCTAAATCTCTTTCTGCTGATACTTTGAATCGCAGAACGTTATGGGACGCAGTTAACATCAGACGAGCTTAATGAATTTGAAACTTTGAAATATGATTATGAAATCAATTGGCATCTGAATCATCTGAGGAGTGTTATTAGCCCGACACAAGAAGATCTAAAGTCCAGGTCAGTTAAGATTAAGAACAGACGGCGAGCTTATCTGGACAAATTATTAAGTGATGGACAGTACTTCTCAGAGGACGCAATGAGGGAACGAGAGCCATATTTGCACCATGAGTATTTGGGGAAGTTCCAAGATCCAAGTGGGAGGAGCATGGCGAGACCAGGGGAACGATGGTCTGAGACACTAATGAGGCAGTCAGAAGAGGCAGCACTTGTTAAGAAAATTAGGGATGAGCAGCAGAGACGAGGTGTAGCTCAGAGTGATTGGGTCGGGTTTGACGCTCAGGAACTTGAAAATATGCAGGAGGAGGAGGAGGAAGAAGAAGAAGAAACAGAGGAGGAGGAAGAAGAAGAAGAAGATGAGGAGGAGCAAGACAAAGATGAAAAGGACATGTCAACTAATAGACAAGAGGTAATTGCTGTACCCTTTTTTCAGCTTGTAGATAGGATACCAAAAATATTTGTTGTGCCTGCTGGTTATTTTTAGTTACATTCTAACTTGCAGGTTCAGTAAATATTTGTAATTGTCTGTTATTATATTGCATTTATTCCGAGACAATGATGGTTTGGTTATTTACTAGGTTCATGGAGATATAGAACAGCATATAAGTTATCATGCTTGCATATCCATCATTTGAGTCTCCAATAATTACATATCCGATTTGGCCTATGGACGAATATGCAAGCATACGTTTCATGCTTGTTTGAGTAATAGCAATGAGATTTCCCAATATCATGCTAAGAATAGCTAGGATTTCCAGGAGAAGATGCCATTCGTTTGATGAGAAATAAAAAGGAATATCGAAAATTCGAGTGGCTGAAGCTGAAACAGCTACTTTCGAAGTAACAGAAAGAAAAGCAACGTACGTCTGGAGTGGGAGAGTCAGACCGGCTAATTCAAGAGTAAGTACAGTGATGATTGCCAATTGAAAGAAACAAATTGGCTGTGTTTTATCAATTATGGTGGAGTAGGAATTGGAAATTGGTTGGAGGTACTTTTAGTGATGTGTAGGGGATTAAAGCATGAGGAGTTGTTCTTTTAGGAGTCATTTGGTGTGAGGGATAAAAAGAGATAGTCCCGGGATAACTTTTTACTACCCCTTAATCCCTTGTTTGGTTACAAAATGTGGGATAACTTATCCCAGGATTAATAATTAGTACTGGGATAAGTTATCCCTACCTTTGGGTGGTATAGTAATACCGGGATAACTTATCCCGTGATAAAATGTGTAAAATAACAAAAATACCCTTCTTAAACCCTCTTTTATACATCACTTTTCACATTCATGTATATTCTCATATTTTTTAATACCAATTTCCTTCACTATTCGTTATTTTTTGGTAATATATTTTTCTATTAAAAATTGCACTATAAATATAATTTTTATTTATTAATATATTATATGTTGAATTTGTTTGCTTAATTCTTATGTTTATTTATAATTTGATTTCTCTTATAAAAGTGTTGACTCCGCTACTTAATTACATATTTTTAGTTAAATAGTCTTTTTGTCACCTAAAAATTTAAATTTTATATATCGATTAAAATAAAGATAACTTTAATATTTTATAATATAAGAGTGACATGTGCTTAAATGAAGTGACATAAACAATAAAATCTTTTTTACTTCAACAAATTTAAGATGAGGTTTTATTTTTTAAAAACACACGGCACAATCATGAGAATGCGCACACAAAAATATTTAAGCTAAATAAGATGAAATTTTGATTTTTAAGAATGAATAAATAAAGCTTGCAAAGAAAATATAAGAAAAAAATAAAATAAGGTAGAGGATATTTTTGTAAACAAACAACTTATTCTTGGAAATTATACGATGCATACTATTTTGAATGTAACAAACCAAACACTCAATAACAAATAATCCCAGCATAACTTATCCCAGCATAACTTATCCAAACATAACTAATTCCAGCATAACTTATCCCAATATACCTTATTCCAACATAACTAATCCCAACATAACTTGTCTTCAAACCAAACGACCCCTTAGTACTTTGCCTAAATTGTAGAAGGTTTTAGCTTATGGATTTAGGGAGCCTACCTGAAGTCTAAGTCTTTGTAACTTCTGACTCACTTACCTTTGCGAGGTTTTGCCCTAACATGTTTACCAACTCTAGAGAGCTATGATGTTGCGCTTCTTAATGGCCAGTTGGAAAGTTCTATAAGGATGCCCCTTAAATTTTGTCTAGTTGTGTGTGTTTTTTCTTGTGAGGGGTTTGCGAATCTGAATGTACTATTGACAACAGGTCTAACTTAATGTTGTTGTCGTTCCATTTGAAATTGAGAAGTCAAAGTGTGTGTTGAAAAAGGGATCTGAATTTTTTGGTCTCTTCAGTTGAAAATTTCAAGAGCTTATTTTATGGAGACCTTCCATGAGCTTCTCCTGGTATCTCTTCATCTATAAGAAGTAAGAGTGAAGCTTTGTCTTTGTGCCTTTTTAGTTTCTAGTGGTTGGTGCTTTTGCTTGCACCCATTAGAGTTCCTACTTACCTTCTTATTCCTTCTTCAGTGAATTAAGTTTATCTCTTGCTTCATCAGCTGACTGCCCAATCTGGTGGGCCAAAGGAGTGCCAGGAGATGCTTGCATTGTTTGCTTTTTCAAGGATTTTATGCTAGCTTCTTCCCTTCCTTTTTCTGTGCGTTCTATACCTGGAGACTTTAAGTTTTCAAGTGTTATCTTGGAGGTTGGCGCATTCAGTTTATTCTGAAGATTTTTAGAAGCTCAAGTTGGACTTGTGTCTATGGGTTGGTGTGTATGTCAACGGGACTTTCACAATTTTCATTCTCAAATCACAGACCATTATTGCCCTATTTATTGACACATTCCAGTTTTAGTGAAGCTCTATAGAAAGCTCAAGTTGGAGTTGTATCTAGGTTTTGTTGCATGTCAATAGTACTCAACTTTTGTTCTTAAATCATACTTAGACCACTATCTTTTTGTTTTGTCTGTTATCCTTGGTGGTCTTACTTTTCCGAGTACCTATCAGAAAATGATCTATTTCGTTCCTATCAAATTTGAAGGTTCATCCAAATAACCCTGATGCTTCGGATGACACGCCATCAGAGAGGAGAAGACCTGCTATGATGGATTCTCTGTCAACAGAGGAGATGCAAGAGCGACTGGACCAGTTCGCTTACATCATGCAGGAAAAGTTTTTATTAGGAGAAGATAGTTTGGATTACTCAAAAATTGACGAGGATGAGACCTTGGATGATCATTGGATGAAAGAAGCAAATTATGATGCTGAGGAGAAATACTTTGATGATGACTGAGCTTAATTACCGAGTGGTTTTTCTAGCTTTTGATACTACATAAGTACACATCTTAACAAGTTTCTATCATGTATATGTTGTTAGCGCTGTTTGCAAATATGTTTAGGTTTAATATGGTTAATGTAGCTGAAGATCGATGGCTGGGGTTTGTTTTTTAAAGTTGCTTCCTATCCATCTTCTTGTGTCAGCTTACCGTTCCTTAATATCTGGGATTAGCTAGTAAATTCGAATTACAATTCAAGCAGCTTTTGAATATTCTTGTCCAAATTAGTGACACAATGCTCAAGTCGCAGAATTCAGAACTACTGTAATGCCATTTGATTTGGTAGAAAGATAGGGAAGTTGGAGAAGCTTCCTAGTTTGGATTCATTTTAGGGATCTTTCAAAAATAGCAGCATTTTGCTATAAAAAAACACCTTTCATAGCTACATTTTACATAATTATTATTTATAGCCGTTGTATTCGATTTATGTTCGCTGTATTAGGATAGAAGGCTGGTGCTAATTTGGGTCGTTGGGGTAGGGCACTACTTGGTAGGTGTATTATTCTTGTTACGTCACCTTGTCGCATGCTTTATTACGAATTTCTTTACTACTTATATTTTTTCTTGTGGGTGGCGTTTGTTTCATGCTTTATTACGGATTTGCTTATTATTCCTTGTCTTGAGCCGGGAGTCTATTGGAAATAGCCTTTCTACTTCTCCGGAGGTAGTGGTATGGACTACGTACATCTTACCCTCCTCAGACCCCACTATGTGGGAATACACTGGGTTTGTTGTTGTTATATTTGGTTTTACAGATAGTTAAAATATGAATATAGTCCCTATTTAGTCACGCCAAAAATGAAATTCAATATTTTTAAAAAGAAAAAAATCTCAATCACGCTTATTTCGTTGAACTGAATATTTTCTTGTCTAACACTATCATTATCTTTTTTTTATATATATATATTTATTTTGTGTTTTTCCCTTTTTTCTTCTTTTTTCTATTTTTTTCTACTTTTATTTTTTTCGTTTCTTTCTTTTTCTTTTTTTCTTTTTTTCTTTTTTTCTTTTTTTCTTTTTTTCTTTTTTTCTTTTTTTCTTTTTTTAATCTCTATCTTCTATTTCTCTTTCTTCTTTTCTTTTCTTTTCTTCTTTGATTTTTTTCTTTTCTTTTTTGTACTTATTTTCTTTATTATTTTTTTGTTCTATTTTATATTTTTTGTATTTTCGAAAAATATGACTAGTCGAGCACATGTCAGGGATGATAACGTAAATACCATAATTGTTTATCGTATTTGTAGTCACACTGCCATTTATATTTTTGTATTTATTGATGCAACTGTATTTGTATTTATATTTTAAAGTTCGCACTTGTATTTATATTTTATAGTTCGCACTTGTATTTGTATTTAATGGTTCGCACTTGTATTTGTATTTGTTAGTTTGCATCATCATTTATATTTTATATAATTCACACTTGTATTTTAAAAAACTATTTAATATTTGTATTTTATAATTGATTGCATATTATATTGGATTATATTTATATTATGGTTTTATTGTGTTTGTATATTTAGATTATATTTGGATTATACTTGTATTTGTATTCTATTTTCTTCATTACCTTTTTATTTTTAAGAAGTTATTTTGTATTTGTAGTTGTAAGTTGATTGCATATTGTATTTAGTCGTGACAATGTACAATTTATCATTTGTATTTGTATACAAACAAGTAAGTGCATTAATTGTATTTTCGTGATTCTAAAATATATAAATATGTCATGTATCATTTGATACAAATGTACCGTTTTATATTTGTATATCAAAATTATCATTCATATTTGTAAATAAACAAATATCACTTAATACAAATACAATGACAAATAAATAATTTTACAAATACAAATACAATATGTATTTATATAAAAATTTGAGTTGTGTTTATTTGTATAAATACATACAACTAGTATCAATAAATACAAACAATTATTCGTAGAAACAAAATCAATCGTTCCTTTTCAATAATTAAAAAATACAAATGATAGTTTACACTTGTATTTATATGTTATAGTTCGCATTTGAATTTGTATTTTATAGTTCGCACTTGTATTTGTATGTTATAGTTCGCATTTTTATTTGTATTTTATAATTTGCACTTGTATTTTTGTTTGTTAGTTCACACAAATGAAAAGGAGAGAAATTGGAAAAAAAAAAAAAAAGAGAAAAACGAGAGAAAAAGGAGAAAAAATGAAAGAGAAAAAATACAAAAAAAAAAAAGAAGAAGAAAAAAAAGGAGAAAAATGAAAAGGAAAAAAAGAAAAAGAAAAAAAATGAATAAAAAAGCAAAAATAAAGAGAAAGCAACAAGAAAAAGAAAAAGAAAGGCTGAAAAAGAAAAAAAAAAAGAATAATAGAAAATAGAAAAAGAGAAAAAATACACGAGAAAAGCTATGAATTGTAATTATGAATAATTAATAGGCAAGAGGGGGGCTATGAATTGTAAGTAATTGAAAATTAGACTTTAAGTAGTAATAAAAGCCCAATAATAGTTAATTCGATTAATTTTTCTTTATTTTATTGGTCTTTCTACGATATTGCTTTCGAGGAATTCGCTATTTTTAGGTCAACTTTAATCATATTGATGTAAGTGGCTGCAACTCCCATCCCATACACAATTTGTTGCATTTTACTATTTTAGATAACTGATTCGATCTATGCCTAGTCTTGCAATTGTCTTTAATAGGAATTGCTATTAATTTGAATGTTAAGTCGACTTCAATCACTAATGCTCTCTTGATTCAATGAAACTAGAGCTAATGCTTTCTGATTCAAAGAAAGAAGCTAGAATGAAAGAGCAGCCTATTTAATCCCTGAAATTCAGTAGGTGTTTGTCCATAAGGTTTGGGAGTTTGATTTCAAAGCAAAATTTCAATTTTGACTTCAATTCATGATGAATTCTAAATTTTTCAAAAACAAGATTTGGGTTTCGAATTGTAGAACTTGAATTTCAAATTGATTTCAATTTTTTTAAAAAAATATATATATATAATTTGACCCATGAGGTTATATTTTGTAAAAAAAAATACCTACAATTTTAAATTTTTCAAAAAAACAAAAGAAGAGAAACCCTCTGCGAAAAAGTTGTTCATACCATATAAAAGTATTTTATCATATTTGGTTCTCATCTACAGAAGAACATAGCTAATTATAACGACGCTCGTACTGAAAAACCTCAAGTAAGCAATCAGTCCTTTTCAAAGTCTTTCTGAAACTTTTTGTGGTCATTGAAACTCAAAAATGAATATAAATATTTTCTTAGAAAGTGTGTTCTTAATGTCCTATTTGTTAATACAAATATTTTTAAGAGATTTAACTAATTATAATATGTGTAGCATCTGCGATTTTACAACAAAAATAATTGACAATGTTTTTGTTGTCTGAAAACTCAGTTAACGTGGATGTTTACTCCTTCAGCTTGCCCGATTTAGGAAACATTGGCAATTTTACACTATGGTGAAATGATTTGTTTCGTCATACATGTCAGTATCTAGATTCTATTGAGCTCTTAAGATAATGCCTATCTTATGACAAATGTAGAGAGCAAGAAATTCTTTATGTAATAAGGCTTTTGATTTACATGAATATAACGAGGCTTTGCAATCTTTGACAATATTGCTATTATCACTGTACAAAATTGGATTACTGTTTTCACTTATTAGGTTTACGTACAACAAAGGAAAATTCAAGTATTGATATGACAATTATAGATAGCTTTGATTATTTGCTTCACACCTTTCGAACTCCTATTCAATTTGTAGGTAAGACCATAATCATCGAAGTATTAACAATTCGGAAGGCTTTGAAAACAACACTATAAAAAGGTTGATCAAAGGTTCATATACTATCATATGTGAAGAATGTGTTACAAATGTTATAAAAGAAGTTGACAATATGTTGAAAAATAAATACTACTTGTGAGGATATATGACGATTGATAAATTCCTTTCAAGAAATTAAGATTGTACATATTCTTTGATCATAAAATGTTAGCTCATAATCTAGCTAAATTTTCTATTCTAGTTTATAGAATTTTTTATTGAGATTATGTTTTCTCAGTTAGACTGTAAATGATTCAATTGTCTTACGAACATCTGAAACATATAATGAGATGATCTAATAAAGTGGTTTACTAAAAAAAAAATCAAATAATAGTTAATTAATTACTACTACGAATTATTGATTTATTGAATCAATGAATCTTTGTATAAAATTATGTATATTTGAAAGTTTGTATTAACATATAATCATAAATATTTATTTATAAAAAAAATATATAAAGATATATAATGAATTCATTGTGGAGGGACCAGGTGCTAGTGTGGTGCTATGTGGTGCTAAGTGAGATAACGTGAAGAGGTACTGGGTTGGCTATTTATCTGAAGCAGGGGGAATATTGATACCGGGAACACAATTAGAGGAAGCAAGGGGAAACATACAGTGGTTACTCTGAAGATTGAATGAATTATGATGCTTTGAAGCTATGGTTTGTCATCATCAAAAAGAAGAAAAATTGATGTCCTATGTTTTGATGATGATCAGTTGACAACAAAGTAACAGGTCCATGGCTCATCATGAAGTGGTATAATTGTCAACTCTGCACAGTTTTGTTCGCTAGTGCAACTAATTGTTCAGGAGTGCAGTGTACCCATTATGACACCTGGTCCAATCAAAATTCAACCTTGTCTTATTCACTACTATAAATAGATAAGGACGTCTCCCATTCTATCAGTATTTGCAAAATCGAGAATTTAAGGAGAAACGATGAAAACTCAATATTGCTCAAATTTTAAGTTTATGTGTGCTTCAAGTTTCATTGTTCTTGAGTCAAGTCCTGATTTGTAATCGAATTACTCATCTTATAAGAGTAATGATTTTCTTTTGACAGTAGAATGCTTGAGTAAAGTTACCTGAGATGATATTGATTTGAGTTAATCAATATTTGACAGTTGTCAAGAGGAGTTTGTAATGGAGTTATTACAAATTAGTGGAGCTTAGAGTTAAGTTCCAATGGAGTCTGTAATCAAAGGGTTTTGATTATAGTGGAGTTTTGAGTGCCTGCAAGGGCAAGACGTATTTTTTTTCTCCCTTGAGTAAGGAGGTTTCCACATAAATCTATGTGTCCTTTACATTCCTGCCAGTTTTATATTTGTTAATGTTTTATTGCCTTTAAGTGATTCTAAGGGACCTAATCCCTTGTACGGTAGTGCACCCTCCACGATTCATCAATTGGTATTAGAGCAAGGACACTCTAAAAGAGTCATACCTAGAGTGTTTTTTTTATCATGGCTACTCTACCTAATCTAGAAGAAAGGCAATCTACCACTAGACCATCCCGCTTTAATGGGTAGTACTATGAGTGGTGGAAAATTAGGATGTATGACTTCATTATAGCTGAGGACAGTGAGCTGATGGATGTAATACTTGATGGTCCTCATATATCTGTTAGGGAGAACAAAGAAGAAGACATAACAAGGATAGTTGTCAAAATCAGGAGAGAATTTGATGATGAAGATCGCAAGAAAGTTGAGAAGAATTGCAAGGATAAGAAGTTGCTTGTGTGTGGTATAAGACCAGATAAATATAACAGAATTTCAGCTTGTGAAAATACTAAGGAAATCTGGGACTGCCTGAAGACTGCTCATGAAGGAACAACTGATGTGAAGAATTCAAAAGTTGATATACTGACTACTCAGCATGAAACATTTTCTATGAAGGAAGGATAAATAATTCGAGAGATGCATACTAGATTTACATCAATCACAAATGAGTTGCACTACCTAGGAGAAGTGATTTCTTTGTACAAACAGGTGAAAAATTCTAGGAGTTCTTCCTAAGTCTTGGGAAAGTAAAGTAGATGCTATCACTGAGGCAAGAAACCTGAAACTCTCATTATGGATGAACTTATTGATAATCTAAAGACTCATGAACTCAAGAAGCTGCAAGGGCAAGAGAAAAAGAAAGTAAAAAGGGAAAAGTCTCTAGCATTGAAGGCACCAAAGTCTGAATCAAGTAAGGAGTACACTTATGTTGCTTACTTGGCCAAAATAATTGTGAGAGCAATGAAGAAAAGTAGCCAATTTCAAAAGAAAATAAGCAGCAGCAAAAAGGGAGGTACTGTTGAAGTTTGTCAAAAATATGGAAGTGCAGAGCATTTCATCAAGGATTATCCACTGCACAAAGTGGATTATCAAGAATATCTGAAGTCTGGAACTAATAAAGGAAATAAGAAGGACCTGGTCCCTGAAAAGTCAAGAAGAAAAGTTGTAGTTTATTATGCAGTAAAACAGACTTTAGCTATCTGGGGAGACTCCTCCAGTAAATCTGATGAAGCTAAAAATTTTGAAGATATTTCTATGCTGGCAGTGGAGGATAGTGAAGTCATCTATGATTCCTTGTTTGCACTTATGGAAAACACAAAGGATGAAGAAAAAATGAGGTGACTCTCTCTGACATTAAGGAAAATTTAGATAACTACTTTGCTAGAAAGATAAAGAAGCTTGCAAATGTGCCGATTGATTCTGTGTGTGAACTGACTGCTGAGAAAAATGATCTAAAAGAGAAAGTAAAAAATCAAGAGCTTGAATTAATTATTTTAACTCTTCAGTTATCTGAAATAGAGGAACTGTCTTCAAAATTAAAGTATGAAAATCTGAGTTTATGAGTCAACTGGAGAAAGTAAATACTTCTGATGGTAAAGGGAAAAAAGAAGCCCCAATGCTTTAAATTGACCTTGAGGAGAAATTGAGGGATTCTCAAAAGCACCTCATGACTGCACTCTATAAGAATGAGGAATTAGAAAAAAACCTGGTCCGTATAAGAGAATATCTTAACAAATCCCTAAAATGGACCACATCCTTACAAATACTTTATAATTTAACTAGTCATGGAGTAAATAATGGTAAAGGCCTTGGATATCGGTATAGAATCCAATCATTTGGATCTCAAGGGAAGACTGTTCATGGTGTTAGAAACAAAGTCCACAAACCTCTATATACTCATTGTGGAAGAGATAGACACTTGAAGAAAAACTGTCAAAGTTAGATTAGAGCTAGAGTGAACAGTGCTAGATACATCCAGCAGGAGATTTCCTATCCTAAGGGTTCCAAATCTTTGAAAACTGTGAAGAAGAACTCAGTATCTAGATGGGCCAAGAAAGATTTGATCACACTTTTATCTTCCTTTTGGGAACTCAAACTCAAGTGGGTTTCCAAGTCAAACAAATGACTTTGTTTGTAGGTGGGAGAAAAGGATTGCAGTCAGAACTGGTTCATGGATATTGGATGTTCAAAGCATATGACTGCAAGACCTGATTTTTTTCTCTCTCTCAAGACACTTCAAGGCGGAAGTGTCTCATTTGAAAATGGTAAAAAATATTATATCCATGGTTTGGGGAAGATTGGAAAATCTCTTCATCATGTAATAGAAGATGTGTGTTGCGTAAATGGTCCTAAATACAGTCTTCTAAGTGTTTCTCAAATCTGTGACAAAGGTAATGAGATGAAGTTCCTATCTGATGGATGTACTATGTCAAGATTGAAATCTAGGGGAGTTGTTCTTAAAGACAAAAGTTTCAAAAATAAGTATGTAGCTGACTTAAATTCAGTACCTGTGGGGAATTAACTAGCACAAGGGTTCAAAGTGAAAATGTGGATTTATGGCACAGAAGACTAGGAAATGTAAGTTCATCCTTGATGAACAAATTGGTGTCAAAGGACCCGGTCTATGGCTTGCCAAAGCTGAAACTTTCAAACAATAGGGTTTGTTATGCTTGTGTCAAGGAAAAACAAACCAGATCTTCCTTTAAGCTAAAAAAATAGGTTAGTACGTCTAGACCTCTTGAGTTGCTGCACATGGACCTGTGCGGACCTGTTAGAGTCCAAAGTAGAGGAGGAAATGGGTATGTGTTTGTTATTGTGGATGACTACTCCAGGTTCACTTGGACAATATTCTTGAGATCCAAGGATGAAACCTATAAGGTACTGGTGACTTTTGCTAAACAAATTCAGATGAAGTTGGATTGTAAAATGCTAAATTTAGATCTGACTATGAAACTAAATTTGAAAACTCCTAAGTTGCAAGATTCTATGCTGAATATGGAATTAGTCATAACATCTCTTCTCCTAGGACTCCTCAGCAAAATAGAGTTGTTGAAAGAAAGAACAAAACCCTCATAGAGATTGCCAGGACCATGTTGATTGACAGTGAGCTTCTAAAGAACTTTTGGGCTAAAGTTGTTAATACTGCTTGTTATATGATCAACAGGTGTTTGATCAAATATCTCCTGAACAAAACTCTATTGTGTTCAATAGAAAGCCTAAGCCTGACTATTTCAAACCCTTTGGGTACAAATGCTTTGTTCTAAATAATGAAAAGAATGAGATGGGAAAATTTAATTCCAAAAGTAATAAAGCTACATTTGTGGGATACTCCTCAACAAGCAAAGCATACAGAATCTTCAACAAAAGAACTCTGTGTGTGGAAGAAAGTGTACATGTGGTCTTTGACGAGTCAGATAAGCAAAGGAATTCTAGTGGAAATGAAGATTTCGATATAGAAGAACTCATTCCTGTTCAAATGGATAATACAACTGAAAATGATGATCAAGGAAAAAGTGATGTAATTGAGAAGGATGAAAGTGATGCTGACTAAGAATCTCAGTTGCAGACTACAATTTCAGGAGAAGCACTACAAGAAGGGTTTATTCAAAATCTCCAGGGACCTAGTCCCAATGAAATTCTCAGCCTTCTTGTCACAAATTAAGCCCAAAAATGTGAAAGAAGCTCTCAAAGATGCTAACTGGATCAATGTAATGCAGGAGGAGCTTCAACAATTTGAAAAGAGTAAAGTCTACATGGTCCCCAGCAGTGGAAGATCCAAAAATTTTCTTCAGGGTGTTCGAAAAATAAAAATATAAATGTGTGAATACGCCAACAAAATATAATTTCAAGGGATGTAATAGTATATAGTCTATAGATATAAAATACTTAAACTTAAATAAGAGTAATTAATAAGTAAAGAAAAAAGTTAACCCTTTATAATGTGTCAACCAGAACTAGGGTGCTACGTAAATAAAAAATTAGTCGTGTAAAATGTATCAACTAGAACTAGAGTACAAAGTTAAGACTCCAAAAAGAAATCACTACCAATACTTCTCAAGCATATTTACAATACCACTCGACGAGGTTTCATTGCTTGAAAAGACAAAATAATATCGAGAGAAGTATCGATTACCCCCCTGAACTTGTCACGTTTTATCCATGGTACACCTGAACTTTGACTAGTCCTAAGTACCCCCCCCAAAAAACTTGTTCTTTTAGCATGTCGCGTGACCCTTTTACGCTGATATGGCAAAATGTTTAAGTTCAGCCTCCATCACGCGCGTAATGGAGGTATTTTTATGCCAAATCAGCATTTTTAATGATAAAAAAATAAAAAATAATCCATTTTCCTTTAATTTTTTCAAAAAAATCAATTATCCCTCTCCCTATTTATTATCCCTCTTCCTCTATTACTTTCAATCTAAAAAAATTCATCAGTTTATTAATTTTGTAAAACTCCAGTTTATTAATTAGTTTATGAAATAAAAATTTCATCCATTTATTAATTTTGTAAGAATTTCGTTTATTAATCTAAAAAGGAATCAATTGTTTATTAATTCAATCTAAAACTTTAGTTTTCATTCTTACGAAACTCCTTCAATTTTGTAATCTTAATTATATATATCATATGAATTATTGTAACTAAAAAATGTACTAAATATCGAAGCAAATATTTTAAATAATATTAACAAAACAAATACTAAAGAAACTAAGACACATACTTATAATAAATGTAGTTATATTAGTTATCGGTTTTTAATCCCTAACGATTTGATTTTCAATTTAACCGATAAAAAATACTCATAAAATAAAATAAATCGAATCATAGTTGCAACAAAAATCCTACTTATATATATATATATATATATATATATATATATATATATAAATATATATAATCTTATTGGGTTATCAGTTTACCCAATAACTTAATAAAAAAATTAAAATCAAATCAATAACCCAATAATTTTTTTTTACAAAATCATTAAAAACTCGTAAACCCAATAACGATAAATCAATAACATTTTTATCGATTCAATTTTTGTACACCCCTAACTTAAATTACAATTTCTTAATCCATTAATTATAATAAGAAATGTATTTGTGCAAGTGAGTCTCCTCAAAATCCTAATCGAAACACTAATCGAAAACTACTATGAAGCATTAACTGAAAAAAAATAATTTCATATTATAAAACACTAATTGGAAAAAAATAGTTTCATATTTTTAACACACAAAAAAATATAAATTTTTAAATAATAGCTTACTTGATCGACGAAAATTATACCTTTCACTATTTTGGAGTAGAGGAAAAAATTTAAAAAATATAAATTTTTTTGAGAGAAATTGAACAATTAAGGGTAGAAATGGGTTATTTTTTAATATAGGATAAATTTAAGGGAAGTGAATGGTATTATCCACGTGGACAACTACATCAGCATTTTTATCCACGTGTCCGCGCGTGTATTACACGCAGTGGACAGTGCGCCGAAAAGGGTGGCGCGACATACTAAAAGAACAAGTTCGGGGGTGGGGGGAGGGTACTTAGGACTAGTAAAAGTTCATCTATACCATGAATAAAACGTGACAAGTTCAGAGGGGTAATTGATACTTCTCTCAATAATATCATCAGTTGAAACGTTATTAAACACATCTTTTTTCATAAAAGGAACCATACAACCACTCAAAAAGTCATTTTTCATTCTACTCCGCAACTCATTCTTAATAAACTTCATTGCTGAAAAGGTTTTTTTAACAGATGCAGTGGCAATTGGCAGAAGCAACACAAATTTCACCAAACGAAATACAAGAGGATAACAGGAATGCTTTTTTGTCTGAATCAATTTTTTTGAAAGATCACAAAGCCCATTTAAATTGAAGAACCTTTTATCTATGTCACGAACATCAATAATGTAATTTTCAAGATGATTCTTAAGTGCACACATATTAAGTTCATCAAAGTCATCAGGATATAATTCAGCCATTCTCATGATTTTCTGGATGTCAAAACTTGAAAATGAGTCTACCGAATTCAAACAAGCAACACCATGAAGCAACTCAGTTGTTACCTCATCAAAACGATCATTAAGTTCTTGCAATTTCCAATTATTTTTTTGCAAAAGACTTTAACACGATAATGATAAAAGACAGTATAGTCAGCAGGTTTACGTCGTGATCTTCCAGAGTTAACATACAACTCATCAAAAACAGGTACCATAATGTTATACTTGATACAAAATGTAGACACCTCAAAAATAAATAAATCCCATTTATTATCTTTCCTCAACTCTTGCAACCTTCTTTTTGCTACATCAACAAGTAGCATGACATTTGCAATATCTTGCTCTTTTTTTGTAAACATGTACTAAGATCGTTCGTAATTCCTAAAATTTCTTTCGTCAAATTCAATATGAATGCAACCTCATACGTTTTAGCAACTCTAATATATCCTGTAGCCCTAGATCTTTCATCCAAAGAATGTGCAGTTTCAACAATATTATCAAGTATATCCATAATTGTATCAAACTTAAGAATAAAACAATTAAAAGATTTGAAGTGAGATCCCCAATGAGTATTACAAGCCCTAGAAATACCAAGTTCTTGATGCAAGCCCTTACCTGTTTTAAGCTCACCCATATCAAAAGCCTCCTGAATTTTGTTTTTTGAGATTCTCTATATTCATCCATACACTTATAAGAAGATCCCAACACATTAAAAATATTTGAAACCAAGTGCACAAGTTCTCCTACTTGAATACATCTTTTAGAAACACCAACAAGAGTCAATTGAAGTTGATGAGCAAAACAATGAATAGAATAAGCCGATTTACTTTCTTTCTTAATCAACATCTTAAGACCGTTGATATCATCTTGTATATTGCTTGCTCCATCATAGCATTGTCCACTCACATAAGATAAACTCAAGGAATTTTGAGAAAATAAATTGATAATTGCATCTTTTAGAGATAAAACACTAGTATTTTTTACATGAACAATATCAAGAAGTCTCTCCATCACAAATCTTCTATCATCAACATATCGCAAAACAACTGTCATTTTCTCCTTACTTGAGATATCAAAATATTCATCAACCAATAAAGAAAAATAGTCACCATTTAGTTCCTTTATGATATCCTAATTGTTTCAATCTTGCAAGCAATCACAATTTCTTTTTGAATTCTTGGACAAGTCATTTGATCATTTTGAGGAGCCTTTTCCAACATAAATTTACGAATTTCATCACACTTTTGAGCATAAAATGAAAGAATTTCAAAAAAATTACCTCTGTTAAGTGATGACTTAGATCCATCATGACCCCGAAATGTCAATCTTTGTCTCACGAGAAGCCTTGCTACATCAATCGAAGTTGCCAATCGAATGTGAAATTCATGCTTATCTTTATTGGATTGTTTCTCACATCAAGAATGAATAAATTGTTCTTGTCGCATTAGATCCTCACATTTTCTTTTTGCCTAATTATGGATGATATTAATCCCACCAACATGTGTTTCTAGACTAGCTTTTTTGTTCCAACTCCTAAAACCCGTACTAAAAAATGCTTCACCTCCACCTTGACGATTGTTATTTCCCTTGAATAAATTACAATACAAACAATAAGTTACATCTTTACTTACATTGTACTCCAACCAGACAGGAAATTCTTCATGGCATTTACGATTAAAACGACGCATATCTCCACAAATCTCCGTTTAAGGAAAATTTTGTATTTGAGGTTGACAAGGTTTTTTCAGATGATACGCTCTTCTAATCGTGTCACGATCATTTAGACAAAATTCTAAAATTGGAGTTCTTTCACCCAGATTAGCCTTTAAAGAGTTTAAGTCAAATTCTTGAGAAGAATGTGATGATACTCTTAACTTATTCTTATTTTCTTCCCGATTAGGTTGACTATGTGCGACAAAACTTGAATTTGAGATTTCAGAAAAATATCTCTTCATGACTCTTGAATGGAAAGCAACAATAAAAAAAAAAAAAAAAAAAAAAGGGTTTTAACTTTGGGTAAAGAACAAGAAAGTGATTTGGGGATTTGACTTTAAGAATTCTCAAATCCCTATTTCAATTGAGGTTTTGAGGTTTTTAATTTTGAAAAAAAGGTTTTAAGGTTTTTTAGTTGATTTTATGTCTTAACTTATCTTAAAGTTTTTTTTCATATAGCAACAGGTGAGGTATAACCGCTGTACAAACGTCTTTTTTATAGTATAGTTGTACATGACATTTAATATAACAGTTGCATAAAACAGATTTTAAAAAAATATTGCTTGCACCGGTAGTGAGAATCGATTCCGCGGTGAGGGCTGAAGGAGCGGCCCAAGAAGTGGACATAGAACCACTGAGCTATTCAACAACC
This sequence comes from Capsicum pubescens, assembly GCA_030864215.1. Taxonomy (NCBI): domain Eukaryota; kingdom Viridiplantae; phylum Streptophyta; class Magnoliopsida; order Solanales; family Solanaceae; genus Capsicum; species Capsicum pubescens. Next base: position 69,070,644 of record CM061543.1, on the reverse strand, counting down.
TTGTTTCAGGTGGTTCAAAATTAATATATGTACATAAATACAGATTTTCTACCTTATATATACAACATAATTTTTTGTTGAGGGGGTTCAGGTGAACCCCCTGACTACCACGTAGGTCCGCCCCTGGTCCTAGGTCTGTTGATAGAACAATTATTGGGATTAAATGGGTGTACAAAAACAAGCAAAATGGGCATGGAACTATCAACAGAAATAGGCAAGGTTGGTTGTTCAAGACTATAAGGAATTAACTATGATGAGACATTTGCCCTTGTAGCAAGGATAGAGGCCATCAGAATTCTTATTGCATTTGTTGCCTATATGGGTTTCAAACTTTTCCAAATAGATTTTAAAAGTGCCTTTCTGAATGGGAAAATAAAGGAAGAAGTCTTTATCAAATAACCTCCAGATTTTGAAGATGCAGACTATCCACATCATGTGCTCAAATTAGATAAAACTCTCTATGGGTTGAAACAAGCACCTAGAGATTGGTATGAGATACTTTCAAAGTTTCTTCTGGAAAATGGCTTTAAAAAGGGAAAATTGACAATACTCTCTTTTTAAAGTCCAGAAACAACAGCTTGATAATTATTCAAATATATGTTGATAAAATAATCTTTGGAGACACCTCTGAATCTCTATGTAGAGAGTTTGCAAAACTGATGGGGAGTGAATTTGAAATAAGCATGGTGGATGAAGTTTCTTCCTAGGATTGCAGATCAAGCAAACTTCTCAAGAGATAATGATTTGTCAAGAAAAGTACATCAAGCAGCTGCTGAAAAAATATAATATCAAAGATTCCAAACCTATTGAAACTCCAATCGAAATAAGTTCAAAGATGGATAATAATGAATCTAGCCCCTCAGTGAATGAGACCATGTATAGAGGGATTATTCTCACTACAAACAGGTCAGATATTATATTTAGTAGGGGAATTTGTGCCAGATTTCAGGCTTGTCCAAAAGAGTCTCATTTGAAAGTTGTAAAAAGAATTCTCAGGTATCTAAAAGGGGAAGGGGATCTAGTCCTATACTATCCATCTAGAGATAGTTTTGATATGATAGGATATACTGATGCTGATTCTGCTGGATATTTAGTGGACAGAAAAAACACCTCAGGAATGGCCCATTTTCTTAGTTCTTCCTTAATTTTTTGGGGTTCTAAAAAGCAAAATTCAGTTGTTTTATCTACTGCTGAAGCTGATTATGTAGCTGTAGCTTCTTGTTATGCTCAATTATTATGGATCAAACAACAACTGAAGGACTTTGGGATTGTCTCAGGCACTATCCCTCTGATATGTGACAATACTAGTGCTCTTAACATGGCTAAGAATTCAGTTCAACATAAGAGGACAACACATATTGATGTAAGACATCATTTTCTAAGAGACAATATTGAGAAAGGAGCCATTTGCATGAAGTTCTGCAAGACCGAAGATCAGATAGTTGATATCCTTACAAAGGCTTTTCACAAGGAGTATTTTGTGAAGAACAAGTTGAGATTAAGGTTGATCAAAATGATCTGAGCTACTTGATGGATCAGTTTTCCTCCATAAATTGGCTATGATCAAGAGACAGGTATCCTTGGTAGAGTATGTACTTGTTGGTCTAACTTAGTAACATACCTTTGCAGGTATACACACATGGGAACAACTTTGGAGGAGAACAGATGAGACAAACATAATTTTAAGGATTCACTCAAGAAAGAGAAAGACCTGGTCCTATCTCTCAGGTTAGTATCATGACCGTGCAACTATTTTTATCTAATAGAAAAAAACCGTAATTTTTCCCTTTATGTCAGAAAATTATTCTATCTTAAAAGAAGATCAGTCACCCTAAAATTGTCACCAAATACATTTCATTCTTTAAAAAAAAATCCTTGTACTTATTTGTTCCCTTAATTCTTTTTCAGTACCTAAACCCTCTCTTGTCAAAGGAAAAACCTGGTCTCAAATAGCCTTTTTGTGACAAGAATTTCCAAATGGCTGATAACTCCTCATACTCATACCCCACAAAGGACTCAGAACTTATTGTAGATAAAAATCCATTCTCAAACCTTCTTTAAAGAACTAAGTTTGCTTCATCCTTCACATACCTGTCAGAACAACCTTTGACTGAATTATTCTTAACAAATACCCTTCTGGATGAACCGCTAATGATCAAAGTCCCAAAGAAAATGGAACTTTTGCATGAGCCTGCCTCTAAGGTAGAGGACATTAATTAGGTTGATCTCCTTCTTGAAGTCATTCTTGCTGAAAATCACATTTTCTCCAAAAGATAGACTAAGTCAAGATATCCTACCTCTTCAATGTCGTTCCTTCTTAACTCAACTCATTGATGAAAATTCTTTCATGAAAACACATAACCTTTATTGTAGTATGACGACGAGTGATGATTGGGTTGCTGAAAATCTCATCTTGCTATCCAATAACCCAAGAAAGAATTTGTTTGATCCTAAGAAATAAGATATCAGTAAGAAAACAAGAATTTCTGGACTGAAATCTAGAAGTTCTACTGAGAAGCCACAAAATTTTGAAGGACCTGGTCCTAAGAAGAGAAAAATGACTGAAAGAGAACCTAGCAGTGCTTCTAAAAAGGGAAAATTGAAGAAAGAAGAAAAGTGTGTTCTAAAGAAGTGCAAAACAGGGTTTTGAGAATTCAAAAGGTGCTAACTGGGAGGATTTTTGACTCAAGTATGTTTACAAAACCAGGAATGATGGAATTAGTTAAGCTTTTTAAACATCAAAGATGGCTCCATCTTATGAAAGGACCCATTCCTTCTGTCTTTGATTAGGAAATTGGGGAATTCTACTCTATATTGGACTTTTCTGAAGATGGACTGAAGATGACTGGATTAGTTCAAGGAAAGAAGCTGAATCTTAATGATGTATTACTCGGAAGAATTCTAGATGTTCCCATTAGTGGTGTGAGAACTGTTTAAAAACAACAACCCTCAATAGAGTTTATGGCAAATGCATCAAAGGTTAAAGAAAAATCAGTAGATGCAGTAAAAAGGAATTCTCTCAAGAGTAAGCTACAATTAATCTTTAACTTTGTCAACAAAGTGATTCTGCCAAGATCACAAAAGAAGAACATTGCTTCAGTTGCAGATCTGTATGTTGTGGAGTGTCTCAACAACTTTGTATTAATTAGTTTGACTGCTCTTATGATGGAGCACATGTATAAATTTGTTCATGGGAAAAATAGAAAACATGTAAGCCTTATGGATATCTGTTGAATAGAGTGTGTGATTATTTTGGAATTATCTGTGAAAATGAAACTCCTGGCACTGTGAAATAATTTTTTGGACTAAAAATCCTAATAAAAAAATGAGTGTGTTGAAAAGAAATCACGAACCATCTCTCAGGAAGAGCTAAGCAAAGACATAGAGGAAATGAAGCTTAACACGACTATTAAGGAAACAGAGATTAGCAAATTGCAAATAACAATTCAACATTTTCCAGTGAGGGACTTAAGTGTTTCTGAAGCACTTAGAATTGAGAATGCTGAACTTAAGAAGAGGGTCTCAACTTTAACTTATGAGGTTCTCAGCCTGATTGTAGAAATAAAGACACTAACTAAGAAATTGTTACATTGTCATGTTGAACAAAGCAACAAGATGGAATTGCTTCTTAAAACCCTTCCCCAAGACATTAATCTACCTAATTTTGTTAAGTATCATACCCCTCCTACACCAATGTCCCTATTTTTCCTATGGCTTTCTCTATGGGACAAAAAACTTAATCTTGCACTGCAATGGTACTAATCCTATTTGATATGAATGAAATCCTTATTTGTGTTTATCATCTATCTCTTTTACTCAAAGTTGTTCATTCATGCTAATGTTGCCTCAGTGGCCATGAGTAAACTGATTTGTTCCTATTTTACTCTTGGTTTACTGTTCTTAACTTATCAATGATGCCTAAAAGGGAAATACTGAATTCATTGTGGTAGGGACCAAGTGCTAGTATGGTGCTAATGTGAACAGGTGTTAAGTGAGATGACGCGATAAGGTACTGGGTTAGCTATCTATCTGAAAAGGGAAAAATATTGATAGGGGGAACACATTTTGGAGGAAACACGGTGATAAGAGGATCATATAGTGATTGCTCTGAAAATTGAATGAATTTTGATGCTCTGAAGCTATGGTTTGTCATCGTCAAAAGGGAAAAAAATGATATCCTATGTTTTGGGGATGATCAGTTGATAATAACGGACCAGGTCCCTGGCTCATCATGAAGTGGTACAACTGTCACACTCTGCACAATTTTGTCCACTAGTGCAACTAACTATGCAGGAGTGCAGTGTACCCGTTGTGACACCTAATCCAATCAAAATTCAACCATCTTATTCACTACTATAAATAGATAATGATGCCTCTCATTCAACCAGTTTTTTGCAAAATCGAGAATTCAAGAAGGAAAAACGAAAATTCAATATTGTTCAAGTTCTAAATTTTGTGTGCTTCAAGTTTAATTGTTCTTGAGTCGAGTTCTGGTCTGTAATCGAATTACTCAATTTATAAGAGTAGTTCTTTTCTTTTGGCAGTAAAGTGCTTAGGTAGAGTTACCTGAGGTCATAATGGTTAGAGTTAATCAATATTTAACAGATTTGTTACTATGTTATTTCCTTTAACTGATTCTAAGGGACCTGGTCCCCTGTACGGTGGTGCACCCCCCATGATTAATCATATAATTTATTAATTTAGCACCTTACGATATTTCGATATCTTGTTTATAAGCTATGATTTGCTCACTAGTAAAATTGTACAAGGGTTGGGTAAGTTTTGATAATTCATCTATTATGACATTTTCATGTTTATTTAGAGGAAAAAATCTAAACTACATATTCAAATAAAATTTCAACTTCAAATCAATCCAAAGTCCAAACGAGTAATAAATTCAAGGGATACTACAATTTTGCCAAATAAAAAGAAGGTAGGGTAGTAAACTAAGGCTTCTACTATATGTAAATTCAAAGAAAAACCCAACAACAAAAGAAAAATTCAATTTTGCCAAATTGAATCCACCAAACCAAAGATTCAAAGTTAATGGTGAAGAAGTAAATAATTTTCTTTTTGTTTTAAAAGAAATGATCTATTTTGATTTGACATAGAGTAACAAAATCAAGAAGAATTTAAATTTGTGACTTCAAATTAAAGTTATATCAAGTATATCAAAATATTTTATAATCTTGTGATCTTAAATGTGTTATATAGAAAGTTAAAATTAAAAAATTATTTACTAATTTTTTTTTTTTTTATTTAAACAAACTTAAAAGAAAAATATTTGATTGGGTTTGTAAGGGGGGGAGTATGTCCAAGTGAGAATACATTAGCATTACCCATCCGAAAATATCGCCTGACCAAACCAAAGCTATTACTCTTCCCGCCGGTGTTTGTTATCACGTCCTTCTCCGGCCACGAAATCCCTCTTTTTCTCTCTCTAAAACTCCACAAATTAGAGAGAGAAAAAAATGGGATAACCTTTTATCTCTCTTCAATCCCCACCAAAAACCCTAAGTTTCTCTCTCTTCATTTGTCCGAACAATCGAAGCCCTAAAGAGTGAGAGGGAGAGATATGTACAAAGAAAGAAGAGTTAGCGGTGGATCGAAGACGGAGATGATGGAACGTGTAGGTGATAGGAAGAGATTAAATGAAGCTTTGGATAAGCACTTGGAGCGCTCTTCTCCTTCTACCTCTACTACTACTCTTAGGGCTACTACTAATGGAGGAAAGGATCATCGCTTTCATTTGTCCAAATCAAAGGACCATCTCAGAAACTCCGCTCCTACTCCTCCTCCTGATAATAATAATAATAAGTGCTCGGATGGTATATATCGTTTCTTCCTATTTTTATAATGCTAAAATGACTATGCATATATGAACATACGTGTATGAAAATGGTATTCGTGATACTGGAAGAAAGGTTGTTGACAAGTTCAATATAGAAAATGTCGAGCTGAAGGTTTGAAATTTGGGTAGTTAATTTGAATTCATGAAAGTTGTACGAAAATGGAGTGATGTTAAACATTTTAGAAGTCCCAAAGTTTTGTCGTATGTTAGAATAAAGGGAGTATGTTGTATTTATATTTTTTGCTGGTTATTAACTATTTAAAGTTTTAGCTTTTGGAAGTTGAACTTTGGCTGCACAATTTGAAATTTTACTTTTATGGCTGTGGGAATTTATTGGGAAGAGTAAATAATGATCACAATGACATTTTAAAGCAGGAGAGTAAGTTCGGGAGTTTTACAAGTATTAAGCTTTTTCTGCCGTTGGCGATATTAAGGCTTCATGTGGCACCATGCTGATTTTAGTGTTAGTGTTGTTATTAATGGCTATTAAACTATCATTCACCCTTCTAACCTCCACCACTTGCTCCCTGAGTTTCACGTTTACTAAAATGCCTACTCCATTTCTATTCCTCGAGCTTCCCGAGTACCACAACTTAAACCCGTGTACGTCCCTAGTCTTGGTTCCAATCCATTTGATTTCCTCGACACAGGCTGCATTCATCAACATGGTGCATAAGGACCACTTCGAGAGGATATGATGATGTACATGGGGGTTTTGGCTTTGGGGATGGGAATGACAGAGGAGTATCACTTTTAGACTTTGCGAAAACTTTTGAGCTGGTCATAGCTAACTTGAGCTTCCAGAAGAGGGAGGAGCACTTGTTGACCTACCGTAGTGTGGTGGCTAACACACAGATAGATTACCTGCTCCTTTGGAAGTGTAACAGATTTATGCATGGAGTACAAGGTCATCCCCAGCTAGAATTTTATAGTATTGGTGATAGTGGAAGAATTGTTTCGTAACTGATAATGGAAGAAAGATGGTTGAAAAGTTCAATATATAAAATATTGCGCTAAAGTTTTAATATTTGGATAGTTAATTTGAATTCTTGAAAGTTGTATAAAAATGGAGTGATGTTAAACATTTTAGAAGTCCAAAATGGAATGGAAACAATGTCATATGTTGGAATAAAGGGTGTATATTGAATTTATATGTTATGTTGGTTGTTAGCTATTTAAAGTTTTAGCTTTTAGAGGTTGAACTTTCGCTGGGAAATAGCTGGGAGGAGTAGCTAATGATCAAAATTACATTTTAAAGCATGACGTGAAGTTCAGTAGTTTTACGAGTGTTAAGCTTTTTTTCTGCATTTGGCGATATTAAAGCTTCATGTGGCATCATGTTGATTCTAGTTCTAGTGTTGTTACTTATGACTATCATCGTATTATTCACCTTTCTAACCTCTACCACTTGGCCCTTCCCCGGACCCTGCGCACAGCGGGAGCTTTAGTGCTCCGGGCTGCCTTTTTCTAACCTCTACCACTTGCTCCCTGAGTTCCATATTTACTAAAATGCCTACTCCATTTCTATTCCTCGAGCTTCCTGAGTACCACAACTTAAACCTGTGTGCATCCCTAGTCTTGGTTCCTCCCATTTGATTTCCTTGACACTGGCTAATCGATCAACATGGTGTGTAGGGAGCACTTCTGGAGGATATAATGTACATGGAATGTTTGGCTCTGGAGATGGAAATGACAGAGGAATATCGCTTTTAGACATCGTGAAAGTTTTGAGCTGGTCATAGCTAAGTTGAGATTTCAAAAGAAGGAGGAGCACTTGGTGACCTACCGTAGTGTGGTGGCTAACACACAAGAGAGATTACCTGCTCTCTAGGAAGTATGATAGAGGTTTATGCAAGGACTATAAGTGTGGTAGAGGAAATGTCGATGCATAAATCATTCCAAGAAAGGAATTTTCAAGTATCTTGGTTCATAATCCAATGAGACGAGGAGATTGATGATGGTGTCTCACATCGTATGCGAGCGGGGTGGGTGAGCTGGAGGGTCACACTCGGGGTATCGTGCGATAAGAATGTGTGCCAAAGCTTAAAGGTAGTCCCGCATAGTGGTGTTTAGACCAATATTGTTGTATGAGTAGAGTGACAGCCAGTCAAGAACACCTACTTTTAGAAGATGAATGTAGCAGGGATGAAGATGAGGATGCCCGATGGATGTGTGAACATACTTGGAGAGATGATTAGAACGAAGTTATACAGGGCAAGGTGGGAGTGACCTCCGAGGCTGACAAGATAAGGGAAGCGAGATTGAGATGTTTGGACATGTGAAGAGGATGTGCGTGGATGTGCCAGTAAGCAGGTGTGAAAGGTTTGATGTAGCAGGAGTTAGGAGAAGTAGAGTTAAGCCGAAGAAGAACTGGGGAGGTGATTAGACATGACATGGCATGCATTCAGCTTACTGAGGATATGACCTAGATAGGAAGATATGAAGATCGAGAATTAGGGTAGAATGTTAGTAGGTAGTTGAATGTTGTCACACTTTATGTAGGAGAGATAGGGGGCGCCTCCTGTCCTCTTCTCCTTATTAATAGTATTATTTAGTAACCCATAGTTTCTTATTCTTCAATATGTATTTACTATCTGTTGCTTGATTTTCTTTGTATCTTGCTATTTTACTGCCATGTTTTTCTTGCAACCCTGCTTCTAAACTTTTCTTCTGAGCTGAGGATCTATCGGAATCAACCTCTCAGCCCCACGATGGTGGGGGTAAGATCTTCTTACATCTTACCCTTCTCAGACCCCATTTGTAGGCTTACACTTGGTATAATATGTTGTTGTGTTGTTATTACAATAACTTCAGGGCAAAGCATGTTTCCATGATCTTTGTAAGGTCTGAACTCTTCATAGATGACAAGAAACAGAGAGGAGAGAGTTATTGCTTTAGCATAAGCATTTTTTGAATTCAATTGGTAGAAGTGTTGGTTCAGCATGTCCTAGACTTACTTGGGAATTAAAGGATGGTGTCGGTTCAATATCACCTATTCACTTGTTAGATATGCATTAAAACAAACTTTTGGCGTTATTTCACATAGATGATATGCGTGTAACAATAAGCTTATAATCAGTAAAATAACTCTCAGTCGAATCTTCAAGGATGAACATTGTAGATTTATTTAGCTATATTAAGCAAAGCAACTCGGGCGAATCTTTATGCTTTTTTGCTCTTTTTCTTCTTTTGGCACTTCCTAGGGTGGTGGATCACAGATGAGCATTTGCCATTTGAGTGAGGCTAAGACATGCCATTTATTTTGTATCTCATTGCTTTCTGAAGTCTTCACATTCATTATATTAGACTGTTATAGTTAAGGCCCTGACGTAGGACTTATCTCCAAATAAAAGTTTAGCGCATAAAAAATATAAGGCGGGCCGTGATATAAGACCCTCATGTGTACAGATTGTCATCGCGTTTACCCTTAGAATTTTCCTATTCAAGAGGATTATCATTCTGTTAGTTATGTAGTTGGTAACACGCATTGAGTTCATTAAATGAACATTGGAGACTACACTTGACCTTAGCCAAAAGGCCGGGAAGGGTTTCATTAAATGAGCATTGAAGAGGGAGATCACATTTATGCATTTCTTGCTCCAAATGGCCAACTGATGAGGCTGATTTCTTGGCCGACTTCCCATCCTAATTCTCTTAGGCTATATGCAAAACTAGACTTGTCACGCTGAAATTTAAAAAGAAAAGGGATGTCAAGAACACTTCATCTCCTCTTCCCAGATTCCACCAGTAAAATGACTCCAGATCCAAAGGTATTATTTCTAATTTTTAATGGGTACAGTACAGCATATACTAAATCGACAAATGCATCTGTAAGGTTAACACTTCCAGAAAGATTTTGAGAGCTCGCTAGTAAGTACTCGTACCTGTAACTAAAAGGTGCATGGGTCAATTCTCATCTATCCCTTTTACATGCTGTCGGCTATAAAAGGAAAAAAAAACAATAATTGTGAAAAAGATAGTATTTAACACAAGTTGAACACACATTGTTTTTAACTGGAAGATAAGTAGAGCATCTTAAACAGCTTGTTCCTCATGCAGTATCTTCAGATCAAAACTAATCCTTTTTTTCTTTTGAGATGGTAACAAATTTTATATATTCAAAAAGCACAAAGTCTGTGCTGGCCATAATTGCAGGAAAATGTACCAAAATCAAAGTGTACATCAGAAATTTCTATCTCGTTACAAAGATCCTAGAACATGTAGAATAGCTTCCGAATCTCATCTATTCTTGTTTACACGAAAACTAAAACAGCAGCAGATAATTCATTTTTATCTTTTGGATTGAACTACCACCTTCAAAACACGTAGAGTTCCTTTCTTTCCACACAATCTTTCTTTCGTATTTAAAGATGGTAATAGTAAGATAACAGAATTTACAAACTTTAATTGGCTGGTTATGACCAGCCAGTGAATTAACTGGGCTTTATTTGGTAACTAATTACTTATTTTAATCACTAAATAGGCTTTTTTTACAAGGAAAAAAAATAGGTTTTAATCCATGGGATCAGATGAATGATTCATCTATATCTTGGTCTAGTTTCGATTATGCTACTTTTAAGGCAAAAATGTTATGTTAGCAAATGTGGAACTTCAAGCTGAGTCATTTTAATTGACAGCCATAAGTGTGAGCTATTTAGATAATCAGACCTTTTCATTATCTTGTTATAATCTTGATGTTGGATAATTTATATTAATCCGTAAGCTCTTAGGAAAAGGGATTCATAACTTATAATTTTAAGTGTCGTTAAGCAGATATAATTGAATTCTCCGGTTATGAAACTAAATCTTCTCATTAAAGTTTTTACTTGTGTTTTCCATTTGCAGTAGAATCTGAAACAGACAGTGAGGCGTCAGATATTAGTGGTTCTGATGGAGAAGACACTTCATGGATCTCATGGTACTGCGGTCTACGTGGGAATGAGTTCTTCTGTGAAGTTGATGATGACTACATCCAAGATGACTTTAACCTATGCGGTCTAAGCAGCCTCGTACCATATTATGATTACGCACTTGATCTGATTCTAGATGTTGAATCTTCTCATGGTGAGTTTTGTCCTTCCAGATTGTGAACACTTCTTTCTGCTATATACTGTGATTTGCTCATCTGGTTATCGAAGGTTTCTATTGCTGGCGTGATTGTCCATTAACTGGTTTGCCTTATTTGTTCCTCACTGATCTCTTAGTCAATGGCAGTTGTTGTTAATGGAAATTAGACGGACCATATTACAAATGGTTTGGCATTTAGAGAGATTTGTTTACCATTATGGATCTAATAGTAATATCAGCTGATCTTTGTTACTCTCTCAGGTGAATTGTCTTAATAATCTGTCTTGCAAGCATACTGTATATTATGCACTCAGTAAGATATTGCTCTATTACTACAATTTAAAAAAAAAGATGATTGTTGTATTAGTTTCTCATGTGTATTATTGTTGCTGTACTAGTATGCATCTGTACGCCTCTTATGCTTTGCTTGTTTGAAGGAAATCATATATTCTATCGAGAGTTTTAAACACCAGAAAGGAGGTGTGTGTGTGTATAAGTTCTCTTTATAGAGGTTGTGTTGGTGACTGTTCAAATTAAAATAGATCCCCAGCTTGTATTGAGAATGAAGACTGATTTTTGTCGACTTAGCTTCCTTTATAATTCATAATCTTGTGATAACTTGCCAAGTGAACTAACCTACCAGTCAAAGAAACAGTATTAACATTGGATCCGTGTTTGGTTGAAAGTAAACATCTTATTTTTGATATTTAGTGCTGTTTAGGGTGGAATTTTGTGATTGGTATTTTCCTGTATCTTAGAGGAGAACTTTGGCTTTATAGTTCCAACTATAGTAATTTTGAAGATTTTTCTCTATATAAGAGTTTTGCAAATTAGAGATGTGTCCTTAACTTGTTCTGAGAAGCATTTTTCCATGCCATAATAGAAGTCATGTTTATACCGTTAGGATTTGAAAAAGGTCCTTTGCCTGTTATCTTGTGATAATTTCTCAAAGGTCCTATGATCGATGAGAATGCCTGAAATGTGTAGGTGATATGTTTACAGAAGAACAGAATGAACTAGTTGAATCAGCAGCGGAGATGCTTTATGGTCTAATACATGCCCGCTACATATTGACAACGAAGGGACTCGCTGCTATGGTAAGAATTTTTTGAATCACTGAAAATTATATGCGGTCATAGCTATAATAATTGGAAGGCATCTGGTCTCTTCAGTTAGAGAAGTACAAGAATGCTGAGTTTGGGAGATGTCCAAGAGTTTACTGCTGTGGACAACCATGCCTCCCTGTTGGTCAGTCGGACATTCCTCGACAAAGCAGGGTGCATATATACTGTCCTCGATGTGAAGATGTGTATACTCCTCGGTCAAGATATCATGAGAGTATCCTTTTTGTTCAGCTTTGTTATTTCTTAATTTAACCAGCAACATACTGTCTACAATCTGCATTCCCTCATAATTTCTTAAGTTAACTAGGAACTTGACTTTTGTGATTTGAAAGGAAATGAAAGACTAACGTGAATGTGGTAGGACCTGCACGTCTCACCTACCACGGGAAAAAAAAAAGAAATAAGATGCCCGTCTTTTTTTCTTTAATGTTCAAAATGTAGTGCAGTAGAACCATGTCTTGTATCTCCCTACCTGGAATTGAGATGGGAGCTTTCATTTTGAAGTGAAAGTTTTAGAGGATACCAGTGTTCCGTTAAAATTGGGATGTTAAATTTACCGTATGAGTTGGCAATTAGTGTAGTCATGTTAGCTTTTATGGAGTCTTTTAAAACTGTCAGAGATTTATATACCTCTAGATAATACATAGAACTTCTAGTATTTTTTTACTTTGTATAATGTTGTCCTGGGATGAGCTTAAATGGAGTTGCACTGTCAATGAGGTTTCATATAGTTAACCCAACTTGTTTCAGTTTGAGGCGTAGTAGTTAATAGAAATTTCTATATCGGAAGATCTTAAACAATATCTTACGTTGGAACCTTTCTTCCACAACCGTCACCATGTTTGTATTTTCTCCTCTTTTTCTTTTAAATGCGCCAAACAAATGGATGGATGGCCAGATTTGAAGAGGGAATCAATCTGTAAACACTGTTGAATCTATCCGACACATTTAGACATTTTCTCCCAAGCAAGGCGGGGATGATATTTTATAATTCTCTTTACATTTTTTGCATCTATAGCAATATCTTTTCTGCGTTTCCTTTACCATGCCAAAGACATTGATGGAGCTTACTTCGGAACCACATTTCCGCACCTATTCTTGATGACTTATGGACACCTCAAGCCACAGAAGATTTCTCAGAGCTATGTTCCCAGAGTGTTTGGTTTCAAGGTCCACAAGCCGTGATCCTGGTAGTGACCTACTGGCAATGTTTTTCCTTATTAATGTGCTAGGAGAGGTAATACTTATAATAGCACATCTAGAATTGTAAGGTTCTGTTATAGGTTTTATTCTCATACAGGCTTTTGAAGATGCTGTGTGATAACAAATTAACTTGAGCTACTTCTATGTATGAAGATACTTTCCATGCTACAGTTTGTGCCTTTTTCCCCCGTGAGAATCTCTCAAGTATTCGTTACAAAATCTTTTGTTGCCTGGGTTCCATCAATGTACATCCAAGCATTGTAACTCGTAGTTGCCACACGATCTTTCGTGCATGGCATGTGCAGTGGAAGTCTTCCAACGAGTGGTTTCACCTTGATCGGGTGATTTGTTGCTAGGATTTTCCTTCAAATGTTTGTTGTCTTAACTGTCACTGTGCACTCCTGAATACATGTGTATAAAAGCCTTCTCTCTAATTTTTGCTTTGACTTCTCCTTGTACATTATATTACAGGGTCAAGGATCTCGTGTGCTGATATATAGTTAACCTTTTCACATTGTCGGTTGAGATTAAGTCACATATCCAGGCTCAGGGCTTAGTTTTAACGGCAAAGAGTAGAACATTGCAGGATGTTCCATTTCGACAAAAGACCCACACCCAAGTGCCATAGCTTGTGGTTCGCTATCTGATCTTGATTTTCCTACCCCAGAGACATATCAATGTATTAGAAACCTGACTATTACACCAAATTTGGTATTTAAGTGGAGGAAGGTAGAGGAAGAGATTCATTGTCATCCTGGCTTGATACCTCAAATAGCGGATTTGTCAGCCATTTAACAAAAAAAAAGTCGAAAACGATTTCAGCCAAAGGGGAAAATTAACTGTGAAACTGAGATCGCTCTTCAAATATCAGAGTATAAAGTCATGTTCAAGTATAATGTATGAACCAGAAACTCTTCCAACACAACAAAAGAAAGGAGCCTTTTAAGTGGATCCTGAGAATATTCTAAGAAACTAATCATTTGCGAACTCTAAAAATTGGTTCCTGGATATAGTTCTATTTTGATAACCAGCACAAATTTTATCTATCGAGCATATGTGCAGATTCAATTCCAGGATCCCGGAAAGCAAAACATTTGTTATGCTAGAGGAGAAACTCAATCCAAATGGTTGTTAAGGGCAAATGAAAAAAAAAACAGGTGATTTAACAGATTCTTCACCAAGACCATATATAGTACACAAATTACAATCAACAATACCCCATTGTAGTAACCTTTTATCTTTTTTAGGGCCACATATTAGATTAAAATCCCCCATCTGATTAATTTATCTGTTATTCATAGGAAAATTGTCTTGGGCCTTGCTTCATATTTGATCATGAGTTCTCTCCAATAAAATTTGCCGTGGTCCCTAGGGGATTGCATATAGAACTGTCTAATCAGGCCGTGTCTAGTATCATCTACTTGCCTCTTTCCGAGTAAAATACTATGTATGATCAAGCTTATTTTTTTTATTTATCAGAAGTGTTTATTTTTTCTAATCAGTGTTTATTTTCAAAAAGTGAGCTGTAGGGCCAAACTTTTGCCCAAAAAAATGTGCTCGGGTGGTGTTGAACGAGTTAGTGGGAAATGTTTTCCAGCAGCTAAAAAAATGTACTCTATTATAAATGTTTATCATATATATAGCGAATATTTATTTTATCATATATAGTAAATGTCTATTTATGAAAAAACTAGAAACCTCAAAGTTATTTTTTGTATAAAAAACATAAATCTCATCCTAAATAAAACTAATTACATAAGATTCTGGATTGACTTTCTCTCTCCCAGATTTGGAAAAATACATATACATGTCAATGTACCTCATACGTAACTCCAATGTATGAGAAAACTATTTCTCCTTAAATTATGGAAATAAAATCAGATCTAATTATTCTCTTACCTTAATAACGACAGTAATTAATGTTCTGATTTTGTGGTTGCTTAAAAATAATAACTGTAATTCAAATTAAAAAAATATCATGAAATCTCTCTCTTCATCTCCCTCAAGAAAATCAACGTCGTTGTCGCTGATTTACGGCTCTCACCGCCGTTCACCGCTCCACTCCTATTCCTCACGCCGATGAACATGCAAGGGCGACCAGCCGCCAAGATCGATGTCATTTCTCGTTCCTCTCCCACTGTCGCCACCATCGGCGCCATCACGAACAATGGCGCCTTCACTGCTCCACTTCTCTTTCTCACGCCAGTGAACACGCAAGGGCGACCAACCGCCAAGATCAATGTCGTTTCTTGTTCCTCTCCCACTGTCGCCATCACCGGTGCCATCACGAACAACTAACGGCGCCTCCGTGCCCTCTTAGTGTATTTATTTTTTAGTAAAAACTTGCACAGTATTGTATGAGAAATTATAATACATTACCAGTTTGAATGATATTTTGACATTATTTATGAAATTTACACGTATGAGAATGTATTACGCATTTTTTCTATGTATGATGCCAGTGTTATATGTATGATTTACACTCCAACAACATGTTCTACATGTATGTGAAGGTACTATGCTTTACTTTCTATGTATGATCCAAATGTTTTCGATTTTATAGTTAAGTAAAAACATTTCACATTATATGTATGAGAACGTATTATACATTACTTTTTATGTATGATGCCAGTGGGATATATATGATTTACACTCCAACAACAATATGTGTTATATGTATGAGATTGTATTATACTTTACTTTCTATGTATGATGCAAATGTATTCGTTTTTATTATACTTTAATTTCTATATATGACATTGCAAAAGCAGATAATTTGATAAAATCATACATGCAACTAAAAAAGAGGAATAATTTGAATATTATAGTTCAAATCAACTTTCAAGTCGTTGACTATAGAAATAATTGGATCTGATTTTATTTTAATAATAATTTGTAATGCATATTATAGTTCAAATTAAGGTATAGAAGAAATAATAGGTCTCTCTTCTATAATATAAAATAAATTTGAACGACTTAAAATAAAATACATTATTTGATTTTATGAAAATTTATTATGAAATAAATTATTTCCATAATAATTTGAAATAATAGACCAACTAATTATTATGAAAATTTATTATGAAATAAATTATTTTCATAATAATTTGAAATAATAGACCTTATTTGAACAAATTTGAAACCCCCCAAATCATGTAACTTGAAATTAGACGTAAAATAAGGAGTGTAATAATGGAGAAAAAATCAGACTAAAAATAGAGCAAAAATTGGATGTTTTGGGATGTATGAGCCAGAAGAGAAAGAAAGTCTAAAAGGAAGGGATTCTATGTAATTAATATGGTATTTTTGTAATTACTTTTCAAATAAGGGATTTTATGTAATAAGTAATAGTTACCTTGTGTATATATGTAATTTTTTCTTAATTTTTTCCCATAAATAAAGGGGTTCTCCTTCATTGTAATTCACCCTTCAAGAATTTCTCAAGAGAAATAATAATCACTCTTTTCTCTCTATTCTTATTGTTATTACTTTATATTTCATAACACGTTAGCACGAGACTCTGCCAAACAAGGTAACATTATAAATCTAAAAGTAATTTCAAGGTTAATAATTTCTTATGTTATTTGTCTTTTGCTACGAATGATATAATTATTGTTGGATTTGAGAAAAAATAATTGATTTGAAACCAAACCTCTTATGCTTTAAATTTGTTCATGAAGAAACAATATTGTTAAAGATATGATGATGAATTTAAGTCTCATTTCATTAAGAGGAAAAGACATTGGTTAAAAATTTCAATGCACCATGATGATAAGATGTTGGGTTCAAAGTCCCATCGAGTTATAACCTAAGACGCCTTTATATGGATAAGATATTGAGTTTGAATTCCAATTAGGGTTGCTTATCAGACGGATCAGATGGACCATTATGCGTAACGGTTTGGCTTAACGATTATCATTTTTAAAATATACAAATCCACTAGCCAACCGATAAGATATCGGTTGATTCGATAACGGATAAACAATTATCAGACGGTTATCAGACGCTTTATTGGACCTCCACAATTCCTACTTGAATACAGACACCTTACAAAAAATAGAATAGAATAGAATACTTCTTTTCTTTTCACAGTTGATGATAGGCGGATTTACACGCCTATATCAATATATTTTGCCCATATTTTAGCCTAGTTTTGAGAACAAATTATATATTTCATGCACTTTTTGTCCTTTTCCCCGTAAATGAGCTAACGAACATGACTAGGAAAGATTCAGGTATAAATGATGCAAAATACAACATTTTATGGCTAACTTGACGCAAAAGAAAGCTCACGAACGAAGGAGAAGGAAGTGGGACGCCTAAAGTACCAAAACTGCTGCATGGAAAATCTGTCCCGGGCTAAAACAACAATTCTGAAGACTTTGGGGACTTACAGACACAAAGCTGGATTTTGACAATGATACATTAACCTAGTACAATTAGGTTATGTATTTCATTATTTTATGTGGATTATGATAATGTTACCTTAACCTAGTGCATTTGGGTTAAGGATTTCATTAGTCTAGTAGGATTTGGTTATTTATTTCATTAGCTTAGTAGGAGTAGGATATGGGTATTATAAATACCCTATCATGCTAGAGATTTTTATGAATCTTACATTCATCATTCAACAATTAATTTTCTTCCATCCCTCTCATCTTCCACTACAAACACTTCTAATCTACTCTTCTATTCTTAAACTCCACAACAAGAGAATCGTTACTTGCTAAGGAATCACGCCTCACGCCTATCACTTGATCTACACGCCATTACTCAATATCGTGATATAATAACAATGTCAATCGTGATTTCCTTCGCATTCATGGGTAACTAAACTTCTCTGTTGGGGTTATGGAAGCCGAATGAGTTACTATCTATTGCTGTGAGTTTGTGAGTTCAAGGCACGTATATTGCTTATATCATTATTCTCCTCATCTTAATCTACATTCTTTGCGGTTGCAAACGCAAGAATAAGCCAGTCTAACATTTAACTTGTTCGAGAGAAAAGTTATTTGTCTGGAAAAGAGATAATGTCAAGGTAGTAGGACACCCTTTCCTATTAAAAAGCTAGTGCCGTAACTGGACTAACCTCTTGGAGAATTCGTACCGTTAGACACGCTTTAAGCTCGAGAGAGTTAAAGTGAAATAGTCCTTGTTTAGGTCGAGAGACGCTTGGATTTACCATCGACTACAATCCTCTATAAGCAATTGCATGTCAGAATTCTACACACGCATAGCCAATAGAGACGTATACCTCAGAAGGTGGACATAACCCCAACGCTTCAATTCTCATTGTTTACAACCAACGTAACAATCTCTCTCTTTTTACTTTATTATTTTCAGCTTTTGTTTACATTACTTGCAAAACAAGAATTCCCCCTTCTTACGAGACTTGCACCAAAAGTTTAGTAATTTTACTTACTTGTTGGCCAAGCTATTCCCTGTGGGATCGACACCCAACCCAGGTTGGGTTCTATATTTGCTAACGACCGCTTTACACTCAAACGAGAGCTGTAGATTGAGCGTTATCAACAGTGACAACAGATATAGTAATACTAAAACTAGCACTTGCCTCTTAAGTTTAAAAACCAACTGTTTTCAAGTTTCCATTCAGAAAAAAATATAACATAAAAAAACTGTTCCATCTAACTAAGAAATTAAGAATCTCAATGTTTATCTAAAAAATAAAATAAAATACTAAGTTATGTCACGCCACCTAAATAATATCAATAATCAGTTCTCTTAGAAAAGAATTAATTCTTTTGCACAACAACTTTTGCACAATATACTCATAAAATGCTCTTTTCCCTTGAATTGAACAATCTCAAGTCTCAACTTTGAAAGATGTAGCAGCCATAAGAATAACTTTTACACGAAAATATGCTTTAGCGCACTTGATAGATGATAGTCTCATAATTCTGTCATTGATAATGTAAATCAAATATTAATTATTTTCAAGTAAAATATAACTTAAGAAGAACGATCAGTGAGTACGAATACATGATGAATTACTCATCATTATAGAACTAGCTCATGAGTTTAAAAAGAAATGGACATGTTACACAAGTACAATAATTATATTGGTTTTTTCTTCTTGTGTAAAATTACTAGTATATCATAGATTCAGTTTTCGAAGCAAGTAAAGATGTATCTTAATACTCAATGTAATTTAATATTGTGTTATCTCCTACTGTGTGGATTAAGTGTAAATTAAAGATATCATAATAGCGTAAACTTGAAGAACACAATAAAGAAAGAAAAAGTTTTTTTAATTTTCAAGATTGTCCTCGGTAAAAATTAAAATAATCTGGTGCGATAAAAGTGTAGATTAATTTAGATAATCACCCAATCCTGAATTAGAATCCTTCCATATAGGATTAGTTATTTATAATTTTAAATCAACTTAATAACCAAACCTTTTTTGTCAAGATCAAAATCTATCACCTAGCTAGGTTGTGATAGGAACCTGATGAGCTATCACCAATAAGGTGAACATAAACCTGCTCATACAGCTGGTGCCACAACAACCTCTTGCATATGCTCAAGCAACCCTTGTTGGAGGTTACAGTTCCTACCCTTCACAGCCCACTTGTACTGGACAGCAGGCCACAATCACTGCAGGCTATGGTTATCAGGTACCAGTTGACCAAATATAAATGGTGCTCACTGAGTGCACTATTTACTGGCTCCAATGGATACCTTAAGGTAATGGGATAGCCTTCTCCTCTCTGCAAAGTAATTGATATGAAGCAGTATTATTTAGATTTCACCTTCCCCACTGCCCAGATGCAAATAATACTAAGGGTCTTAATAAAAAATGAACACCTGCATTATGCTTATATGGTAACCCCTTCTTCAGTTAAAATATTGCCCAAATGAAAATAATACGAGAGGTCCCAATAAACACTGCACACTGCATTATGTTTCACTAAATAATACATGTGCCTCATCAACAAGGCAACTAAAACACTGCATTATACTCATATTGGTAACCCCTAGTATTATGATATAATTACTAATAAATACTGCTCAAGCTTCAACAACTTTTAATGCACCATTTACTGGACAACAAGCTTATGCTCAACTAGCTCCAGCTTCAGACCCCAGTTCAACCTGGTTATGATCAATCCATGACTCAACCAGGTGGTGGTTATGCAACTGTACCTGTTGTTGCTGGTTATGTTAAGAGTGTCTCACCTCTTCCTAGTTATGCTCAGTATGATGCTACTAATCAGATGCATGGTGCTTCTAAGTGATATTTCTTGTTATATGATGAAATTGTTTCAAGAGAAGTGTTTCACTGTTTTGGTTCACTCTAGGTTGTTTGTTTGCACTAGTTTTAATTTCAGATCAGTCTGTCATTGCACATGAAATATTTGATTAGCAGCAATGTCTACTGTGTTTTTTCTTTTTGTCTATGGCATTATATATGCGGTTAATCATAAATGCTAAAGACATGAAAGTATGTACTTTCTCCTATAGCAAGTTTATTGCACACATTATCAGCAATCTTACAACACAACGGAATATCAATTAGTAAAGAAACATAACATAACGACTTTTATCTTTTTTATATTATTACTAACCTTGTGAAAGTCATCTTGTAAACTTGTATACATGTACTACACGTCAACTATAGTAGGATCTTTTTCTGCACTGGCTAAATCTGAAGAGAAGGTCAATATAATGAGTCAACTAATAAATAAAAATCATTTGTAATAGCAACACATATAAAGATAATATTATCTCTTTTTTTTTGCTTTAGATTATCAAGATCTTCTTCAACACTAACATGTTGTTTTAATTGTTCACTTCGAAGCCAATTTTGAAGACACACTAGAACTTACACCAATTTAGGAGTCAATGAACTCCTAAATGAATCAAGAAAATGTCTTATTGTACTAAATGAAAATTCATATGCAACACTTGAAACGGAAACAACTAATACATCACAAGCTATCTTAGCAAGAGTAGGAAATCTTGTTGCATTCATTTTCCATTAGAGTAGAATGTCAAACTCTTTAGTATCATTTTCAGTTTCTTCTCTAAAATATTTATCTAACTTTGTTCTAGCATCTACCCCTCCATTCACAGCTTTATATTGCTTTAGATCTTGCATGAGTGAATCTAAAGGTCTTGTACCTTTGGTGCTTAATTGACTTTCAGAAAGCACCGAAGTAGAAGTCTTCAGTGAAGAGCAAGGTGAAGATACAACAACCACTAGCCCTTTTGAACTTGATTTGACATATTCATTAAATAATGAAATCATGTATTTCTTTACTACTTCTTTTAAAGATAGACTTGATTTTCCCTAAACATCTTTATAAGTGCATAGTCAACTGAATCAAGCTTGTAACGAGGATCTAGAACACATGTAATAAAAGTTATCTTGTTCATTTTTATTGGATCACCTCAATACTTATCAAATTTTTCTTTGATCTTCCCCTCTCCCCCCATATTACTTAAATTAGTATCTTCACTTGCAATCAATTTATTCAAATAAATAGCAACAACACAAATTTTAAGAAAATAAATATTAAATGTAACATAAAGTGATCCAGATATTTTCAAAGGGAGAAGATAAAAAAAATCAAGAAATTTTATAATTCTTTTCACATGCACCCAATCACTACACAAAAGTTCACTAGCAGTTACTCAAACTTCAATATAAAAATTCTCAAGATAATGTCTTAGGCCAATTTTACGAGAAGCATAATTTTTAAATGCATTCTCAAATTCAATAGCCCTACTCAACATTAGGTAGGTGGGGTTCCATCTAGTTGGAACATCTAAGCATAAAAATTTCTTGCAACTGAGTTGTTCATCATCACAACTTTCTTGAAACCTTTTCAACCTTATAGGAGATTGCCTAACATATCTCACTGCATGTCTAACACATTCAATAGACACAGAAATTTCTTTCAAATCATCCTGGACAACAAGGTTCATAATATGCGTCATACACCTCACATGGAGGTGATCACCGTTCATCAGATTAGTTTCTATCTTTGTCAAATGCTTATATAGTTCTTTTATCGTTACATTATTTAAGCTCGCATTATCTACAGTGATAGTGAATATTTTATGTATTCTTCACTCACGTAAGCACCTACCACTATCATTTACCATATCTTTACCTTTATGGCTAATAATTAAACACAAATTGAGAGTTTTCTTACCGATATTTCATTCATTGTCAATTCAATAGGCAGATATACACATGTAATAGATTCTTTATATGGAAGTCCAGGTGTCGATGATTATGCAGATTCTCTGTTTGATTTTCATAAAATACCTCTTCAGATTTTATTTTTCTTCATAATAAAGATTAAAATAATTCCCAGTGACAGCACTACGGGAAGGAATCCATAAATGAGGTGGTGTCACTTTCATAAACGCCCAAATATTTTTTTTCAACAGAGCTAAAAGAAAGCTCATCAATTATCGCCATACGACATAAAGCCTTTCTACACTCTTCTTGATTAAATTTTAAAGACACAACGGCTACATCACCTTGACTATCTTTGAAAATAGCTTTAAAAGCTAAATTTGATTGTGTTTTTATCAACACTTGTAGGACACTTAGAACATGTCAATAGATGACCAAGAAGAGTAGACTTACCGCTTCTTGACTTAGAAAAATATTCATGGGAGCAATAATCATATTTTGCTTTTGTACCTTCGGAACTAACAATTTCTATAAAATGATTTCACGTATTAGATTTTTTTCTTCTTTTAGCAATAATCAACTGAGTTTTAGCTGCTTTAAATTGACTTGCTCGATTTGAATCTCCACTTTCACCCATCATCTTATCAGCTTATATATCTTCAGCCATGTTATAAGTTGATTTTGAGTTATTGTGATAAAAAAATTAATTCAAAAAATTATCAGTATTAGAACAAAGAACATAAAAATTAATACATAATGCAATCGCAATTATCCGAAGAATTAGTGACCCATAAAAAAATTAGGCTAATAATTTTTCAGATGAAACTTGAATATAAAAAAAGAATTGAGTCAATTATTGTTGCTCACATATATTTAAAATAGACTGAAGATTAAGAAAACACATACCCTGTACAATCGAATCAAAATAAAGGAATAAATTCTGAAAAATTAGGCTAAAGAAAATACATGCAGTAAATTATAATTACATATCCAAGTACATGCACATCACCATTCATATCAAAATAAAAAATTATAGAAAAATAAAAGAGAAAGTATGAAAGAAAAAAACAAGTTCACAACTTACCAGAAAAAAGAGATAATTTGACAAACATAAAAAAAATCAAGAAGATTAAAAAAAATGAATTACAATAATGAGATGAAAGAGATGAAGATGGAGAATCAGTAATTATTAAAAAGTACTAAAAACTTACTTAAATTATGCTTCTCGGCAAGAGCATATTACGATTGAATTGTAAGAATCAAAGAAAAGAAGTTTAATCGACAAATCCTTTGCTTAATTGCTTTAAAAATCTCTTTAAAGCTTTGACCTTTGAATATAATATCACTTTACGTTTGAGTACTTTTGAGTTTTGAGTCGGCAAACCAAAGCAATGAGCAGGGCTTTTGAGTTTTGATTTTTTGTACCATCTATAGTTCTATTTACTTTGAATAAATAATAACTTTAGTAGTTAGTACTTTACTGCTTAGTTTTTATATTATATTAGGGTTAATTGGGAATGGGCTTTATGTTAGAACTAGTGATTATGTCCGCGCTTTGTGCGGTCATAAAAATATTTTAATATATATTTAAATTTCTTAATTAATTTTAAAAAATATTAATTTGAAGGCAAAAAAAAATATTGTGACTAAAACAATGTGTATTTAATATTTTAGAGATACAATCATTTAGTAACAAACATTTTTTTTTTGGGTAAAATTAATAAATTTCTCTATTAAAAAATATATATGATAAATCATTGATTTGATTGATCCATAACAAAATTGTCTTATCAATAACATCAGAGAACTATGAATTGAAATAAAAATAAGATCAAATACCTCCAGGTTCGGTAACAATCAATTTTGATCATATGTTAATACTTTCTTGGTATAAAAATTAAGAAAATTGCGATAAGGATCGAGCACTTCCCTATAGTTGATTGCCAACTACACCGCTAAAGTGGACGTCCGAATTTCCAAAAACGCGTGCACTTATCGCTAAACAAACTTATCTAATATTAATTTATATTGACAAAATCACCTAATTGTGCTTCTAAAAGTGTCAATAAATTTAAATTTTTCATTGAATAATCCAATTTAACTCCTAATACACCAAACACCGATAGATAGTTGTATAATGAAAATTAGATATTGTTAGACAAATGACTACGTACTATATATAAACAAAGTAATACATAAGTTATGCTACATACTGATTGAAACTAATCAAATTGTTCATGCGAAAATAACAAAAGCTCCACACTCAAACATAATAATTAATTCTTTAAAAGCAACTCTACCAAACTCGAAGAAAAAACTATCTAGCCTATATACAGACTTAAGATGCAACAACTTTGTGTTACAATTCTTATATAAATAACTTTTTGCTTCTTCACGGGTATGGATAATGTTGCTACCCCTACCTTATTATCTTTGTGCAATAAAATTTTATTTTTTCTTAATTGGTCCAAAGGCATACGTAAGAAGATAGAGATAGACTTGAAAACATGACACCTAGTATACCTCTTTCAGTTTTTTTCCACTATAACTCGTGATTCCATTTAATTTGATAAACAATAAGAAGATGGTCAAAATAAGAAAGAAAAGTCAGTGAAAAATAAAATAAGATGATTTTGTAATCTCTAATTTTAAAAAAGAATTGACAGATGAAGTAGTAACGATGAGTTCTCTGTTCAAAATATTTTAAAATGTTTCAGAGGAAAGACGAACAAAAGACTATCAATTTTGATAAATAAATCATCACATAATAAATGTTTGTGATGTTATTCACACAATATGTAAGAGATGAAATAAACATTGTTTAACAGAAAAACAAAAGTCTAGAATGGTGTCAAGATCGAAGCTCTAACCGAAATATTGTCAAGAATTATAGTTTTTGCATACAATTTTACATTAAACAATTGAGAGTTATAAACATAAAAACCTTGGGGATTATAAAATTGAAGAGGTGTGATTAAGAGCAAATGTTATGAAAATGAAAAGGTGTGATTAAAAATAGATGTTATGAGTGTGATTAAAAGTAGATGTTATGAAAATAAAGATGTGTGATTCATGGAGCTGATTTTTAAATAATAATAATTGAAAAAATCTCAAAAAAAGAAGAAAAAAGAGAAATAAAAATGGAGGTCATTGGGAGGTGATACATCACATCCTCTATGACCTTCCTTCATATTATTTATAGATTTAGATCTATTAGGTTTGAGTTTATATTTTATAATAATATAATATAATATGTATTTTATAAAAAATATAAGTATATATGGTAATTCTTAACGGGTTAACAGTTTATCCAAAAAGAAAACTGTGTAATTCAACCCCATGCCAATAAACCGTTAATTATAAAATTTTAATTTATTCACCAATCGTTTATCCGATAAGCCAATAAGTCAATTTTGCAGATGACTTATCAGATATGGTTTGATTTTGAACTGTCATAATCATAATACACCATATTGATGATATTATGATGGCTAAGGTAAAATAATGGGTGTTTGGTGAAAAGTCATGAAACATATCCCATTGATATGCTCTATTCCATGAAGTGAATATGGTAGCAACATATGATGAATCTAAAAGATGATAACTTGCTCCATTCTTGAATGAAATATGGTAGCAGTGCATAATATGTCTGAAAGAAGATAAGTGATTGAATGCACAGATATAAGCGTGGAGGGATAATATTATAATAATCATTAAAAGTGATAATATTTTCACACACTTATTATGATTATAAGATATGTTAGAGAAAAATTCTCTACATTATATGCACACCTCGATTTGCTCTTGAATTAGCAATATTTTGAAGGAGGTTATAAGCTATCATAATTTGATAGGCTAAGGCACGATTATATTTCATTACCGAGAATGAGAATTTTGATTGTTATAAGCACAAATTCATTTCCTGAGGTGAATGTGATAATACTTAGTAAAGCTTCCCAATACAAATGTGCACTTGATTTTGGTGGTACCACAACTCATCTCCGAAAGAGGTAGAATAACTGTGAAGAAATATTCTGCAATTTGCTCAGAAGTAGTAAATATGATGTTTATTCTTGTAAAGTAAATTTGAAATTTACTAAAGCAAAAAGAACATGTCATGATAAAGTTGGAGTTTACTAGTATAAATATCCATACGTTGAAATGAATGATTGTGACATTTCAAAGATGTGTATATTGAGTATTAGACATGTATTAAAGAATTTTAAAATTCTTTAAAAATTCTTCATGTTGTTTGTTCTCATGATAAGTTGGTTGGACCAACTAATGTTGGGATTGAATCCCTTAAGTCTGAAAAGTATAAAAGGTGAATAAGAGCCCGTTCACTTATCATGTGATATGTTGATAAGATGCATCAATAAGATAATCACATGTATATTTATTGTCATCCTGCAGTTTGGCATTCATAAAGTTGTTTGCTCAATAAAATTGAGTTATGAGCATAATTTTCAGATTGTGTAATCAAGACAATCCATCTTGATAATGTTGGCTTGGCGTTGAATGCCTATGATAAGTAGTTGAACCATTGGTTACGAGAACAAAGCTTTATGTGCTGGTCTAAAGTATGATATATTGCATACAATAACACTTGTTTGCATTAGATCAAAAACTATAATTTATTTCTCCCTCTCAATTAGTTCAATGTCAGGAACCAATTATTCCATCTAGTAATTTTGATGTATAGTATTCGATCAATGGATATATCATGAGTCAAAAGATAAATTCTCTAAAGTAAATTGAGATGTATGTTAGTTTTGCCAATATGAAGGGGACATAATGAACAACTAAGTAATATGTTGTGAATTATCATCAGATCCTCGTTCAAAAGATAATATAAGTTCAAATGATAGGAGCATTTGCTGATCCAATATTAATCTCATATTTAGTTGTAAATATTTCAAATTGAATGTCTCTGAAGGACAAAATCTACTGCATGCATGAAGCATGATAGATCAATCCATTTTAAATACAATAATTCTTGAAAAAATGGAGCAAATGATTTTAATAAGAAGACAATGTGCTCTTGAAGAGTCTACGACATTACACTTCATGAACCCTTATGAGCAGTTCAGGTACTTGGAAATAATGAAATGATGAGATCTCAAAATGTTATGTCACATTGTGTACCAATACAAAATAATATATCAACGACAATATCTTTGATAAAGTATTGGTGCAATATTGTAAAAGATTACGAGGAACTAAATTCTATATTTACTTAAGCATGCTGACATAGAAATATTTATCAAATGACATGAAAAGTTGCATATTGGTAAGCATAAAACTTATTTGATTTGCACTCCAGACACTTGAAGATATCATACATGAGATATTGAATATTGTCACTTGACAAAATTTATATGAAAAATTTTAAGGATTCAAAATGTTTGAAGCATATAAAAGTTTCTGGAAAACTTATATATAATCCTTATATTGCATAAATTTATAAGTTAAAAATTATTGAAACTGTTGGAGAGTTTTCAAAAGCAATAGATTATTTACTGGAATGAGAAATATATCGAATGGATTGGTTATATATCTTAGTGCAATTAGTGTACTAATGTATCTTGTAAATACCATAAGACCGATATAGTTTTTCGATCAATTTGTTAGAAAGTCCCAATCTTATTGATTATGCTGATGCTGGATATTTATTTAATCCAAATAAATCTCAATCTCAAACATACAATGTGTTCACATGTGGGAATACTGTCATATCTCGGAGATATACAAAACAATATCTCTAGCCACTTCATCGAATCATGTTGAGATAATAGCTATTCATGAAGCAAGTCGAGAATGTGTGTAACACCCTGAAATCTAATTTTCGGGATTCCACACGGTGTTTTGAACTACAAGTAGTCCTGAGCTAACCTTGGTTGTCTTATAACACATCTAAATCTCAACATGGGGAAATATAAGTATAAAATCATAATAAAATGTGAAAAACTATGTGAATAATCTGAATATATCTGAAGGTACTAATCTCATCAATTTGATTAAACAAATACTGACAAGTCTGAATACGACAACTGAGATCTAAGACTGAATCTGATAGTCCGACAAGCCTCTACTAACTGAATATAGAGAGTCACTGGGACAGACCCCAGCTGATTCGGACTAAACTGGAATATCTATTAATAAACTGAAAACATGAATAGCTAAGTCCCCGAACTATGAGGACTCACCAACTGCATAAATGTAAATAAAATGCTCAAAAATTATTGTCGCTGCTGAGATTGAGCACCTGAACCTACATTATGAGACAATATAGCACATAGAGGTATATGTGGATCAGTACTTTGAGGATGTACTAAGTATATGGGGTGCATGCAATAAGAAAAAATATCATCACAGTTTATCAAATCATGCATACTAAATGTAAATGACTCACATAGCTTGAGTAAATCTAAAATCTAAAGAAAATCATAAATCATGAATAGTAAAGCATGTAGTATGAATCTTGTGAGTCATTACACTTAGTTCTAAAATTTGTATTCTTTTCTTGTTCTCAAATCATATAGGCTAAAAGAAGTCTGAAACTTATTCTGCATAGTAAACACTTTATCTCAAGACTTTAAATAACTAAAACTATTTTAAGAGTGGGGGACATCTATTTGAGAGGTTCTTCTAACCGACATGTACACCATGTGAGAATCCATGGTGTCCTACGACTAGCTCTCGTAAGGTTAGGGATGTTCTACCCTTGGCATCGGAATAGAACAATCTCATCTTAGTGATCACAATCTCAGGCATCCACGTAGAAGTGGGAATAATCTAAAACCTATGTTGGCACGTAGTTCTGGGTTATGAAACCGTAGTAACGTACCCATCTCGGTGCTAAATACTAATCCCAATCTCATGCTCAAAATCTCAAGAAAAATCCACTTTAAAAGTAATCTAATGGTTTATAATGAAAACCAACTGTAAATTTGTAATATGATTCTGTAAAGTGGATTTCAAATATGTTCTGAGACTAAAAGGTCGAATCTTTGTCAATAATCTAAAAATATTCTAATCATGGGGTGCTTATAGCACAACAATTCTTTGAATAACAATCTTTAAATAGGGTTTAATGACCCATGTATTAATCTCATGATAAAACATCTCAAAATTCATGCTTGATAACATAAACATTCATAAATCATCTTAAAATCTGGAAATTTCAGCAATGTGCATAAAAACATAAGCATACTCATGTAATTCAATTTCTAAATCATTGAAAATCTCATAATCTCATAAATAGCAATATGGGGTGTAAATCCAAACTTTAAATTCATAGGAAAACATATAAAATCAAATAACTTTCTCAATAAAATCAAGTTTTGGGTACAAGGACGAAAGGATTGTCCTTGTTCATAACCCACATACCTTAAATTAATGATCTTTGAGGAAAATTTGAATCTTGAATTTCTATTGATGCTTTGGGGATGAATTCTTAGTGTCCTTGTATTGGGAAATCTCAATCTTGAATTATCTTGGAGAGTTAATGGAGCAATCTTGGATTTCTTGGGGATGAAGTTATGAACTAAGGTTTTTCTTTGAGAGGGAATGATGAATAATAGCATATAATGCCTCTAAGAGGCTTAAATCTTGTGTTTGGACAGATTGGGGGTTGGATAATTTACCAAAATACCCTCTTTAAACTCTTAAACGAAACTAAAAACGTATATTTTTCCGATTTGGGTGGCCAACGTGATGTGCCACTATCACAGTGTCTCACTGGAAATCAACAGCTGGAAACTGGACAGACTCCGCAACGCGGAGTCATCGCGATGCCCCTTTGAAATGTCATTTTGGCACATGGCGCGACACGTCATTATCGCGCTGGACCTCTGGAAATTGACAAACGGGAAATTGGCCCTCTCCGCGATGCGCCACTATCACGAAGGGCCACTGAAAAATGACAATTAGGAATTAACACTGCTCCGCGGCGTGCTAATGGTCCAAATGATGGTGTTTTGCGACTGGAACTTAAAATAGCCATAACTTCTTATCCGGTTATCGAATTTAGGAGAATCTTATATCGTTGGAAAGCTTATTCAATTTTCTACGCCATGAAAAGTTCAAATCTACAAAATTCTACAAAAAAATGGACATCATTCATTCTAAGAGCTAATCCTTGACATTTTCGGGGAGAGTTTAAGATAGAAAAATTGCGGGGTATTAAAATGTGTATGGTTGAGGTCCATGATACATATCATTTGAGAAAAATATAATTTGAAATGTGACAATATACCCATAATTTTATACAGAGATAATGCAGCATGCATAGCACAACTTAAGGGAGGATTCATAAAAGGAGATAGAACGAAGCACACTTCATCAAAGTTTTTCCATATACATGAGCTCTAAAAGAATGGTGATATTAATGTGCAACAGATTTGTTCAAGTGACAATGTGGCTGATTTATTCACCAAGTCTCTTTCAATTGCAACTTTCAAGAAAATGGTGCACAAGATCGGATGCAAAAGTTCAAGGATGATCTAATTAGGGGGAGTTAATACGCGTTGTATTCTTTTTTCCTTACGAGGTTTTGTTCCACTAATTTTTTGTTATAAGGTTTTTAACGAGGCAGCCTATATGCATATTGTTAGAGATGTGTACTCTTTTTCCTTCACTAGATTTTTTTTCACTAAGTTTTTTCTAGTAACGTTTTAGTGAGACACATTATCTATCAATTAGACATTCAAGGGGGAGTGTTATAAATGTATTACCATATATAGTAAATATATATTTATGAAAAAGTTAGAAACCCCAAAGTTAATTTTTACTATAAATAAAGGGGTTTTCCTTCATTGTAATTCACTCTTCAAGAATTTCTCAAGAGAAATAATAGTCACTCTCTTTTTTTCTCTCCATTCTTGTTGTTATTACTTTATATTTCATAACACTCTAGTTTTTAAAAAAAAAATGAAAAGCATTTCTGAAAAAAATGCACTTAGGCTGCATTTATTTTTTTTAAGATTCAGACGTCTGAATTTGAATGCACGTCTGAATGATTAAGATGTTGTCTCTAGATCTGAAAACTGAATGATTAAGACTATTTTTTTTTTCAACATCTGAATGTACAAAAAAAATTTCTTTGTATATATAATAAAATAAAAATACAATTCAAATAAAAAACTAATTATATATCAGAAAAGTATGTAATTTAATACAACAAAATTATTATTTAATTGAAAAAAATATTTATGTTTGTTAGTGATAGTGGAGATGGTTTATAATGGTGGTTGCGGTGACAATAATTGATATTAGTTATTAGTAATGTTAGTGGTGATAGTTGTGATGGTTGGTATTGTAGTGACTATTATGATGGTGGCGATTGATAGTGGTGGTAGTGGTTGTGATGTGACGTTGCTTGATGTTAATAGTTGGAGGTGTTGATTGTGATGGCTAAAAAATGAATGAATGACGGTTGACGATGTGTTGGTGCTAGTTGGAGATATTGTTAGTTGTGATGGTGGAGATAGTTGTTAGTAGAGATAAATTGTAGCGATGATAGTGATTGAAGTGATGGTAGAGGTGGCGTTACTAGTGACAATGGTGGTGGACGCCGAAGAATGTGTGGAGGTTGTGATGTATTAATGGTAGTTAGTGGTGGTGCTAATTGTGATAGATGAGTTGGTCGATAGTAGAGATTGACCGGTAGTGATTGATGATGGTGGTGCTGTTGACGGCGGTGGTGACGTTAAATATAATTAGAATAATAGAGGTAGTAGGTGTGGTAGCGGTTGACAGTAGTGGTTGGTAGCGATATTTGTTGTCGATGGTGGTTGTGATGGTGGAGGTGGGTGGTGGTGGTGGGTGGTGGTTGACAATGATGGCGGTGGCAGAGGTGGTAACTGATGATTATGAATAGAGTGGCGATGAATATTATCCAACATCAGAATACCTCTTCAGACCTATTAAGACTTGATTTTAGATCTGAATGATTAAGACCTATTCAAACCTATTAAGAACTAAAATTTTAATAAAAAACAAATGCACTTAATAGTTTGAAGTCTGAACCATTCAGATTCAAATTTTCATTAAGTGCAAACAAATGAGCTCTTAGAGCCTAATTAGATTGATTTAGTTTAACCACTTTTGAGTGTTTAATTAATTAAAATAAGTATTTATAAAGATTTAATTTTAAGCTAAAATGATAAAAATAAGCTTCCTTGGTTGGCGAACTATGTACAGATACAACTAGGGCTAGCTGGTCTTATTCCCATCACATGTGATTGGCAGGATCTCAAACAATCCAAAATAATATGTTGACAATTAAGTCATATGTTATTTTTTTTCCTCATTTGGAGTCTGGCATTAGTGTCAGAAAGTTCTTCATTGGGAGGTAAAACACTCCTAACAAAGGCAATTTTGTATTAGTAAAA
This sequence comes from Capsicum pubescens, assembly GCA_030864215.1. Classification (NCBI taxonomy): domain Eukaryota; kingdom Viridiplantae; phylum Streptophyta; class Magnoliopsida; order Solanales; family Solanaceae; genus Capsicum; species Capsicum pubescens. Next base: position 69,037,836 of record CM061543.1, on the reverse strand, counting down.
CTTGACCCTAAGAATAAAGGAGTACTTACCACCCATCACATCCTGATTGGTAAGTCATCATGTGTTGTCTTTGATGATTATTGCCACTAAAATAAAAAATTTAAATTCAAGGAATGATGTACTTTGACTCCATACATAGATTTTACGTTGAGGAATGCTCTATTTTGGTAGAGTAGTGTATCTATGTGAAGAACAGTGATAGTTTGAACCCGTAAATTATATTTTAATAAAATTGATAATATGGATTGTGAAGAGCCTTAATAAAGACTATATAAAAAAGGAGATGATGTTGTCTTTTAGGGTGAATAAAACCTCTATCGTTGCTATAATAGAGCATAAATTTAGAGAGAAAATACGAATAAATTCATTACCAAACTAGCTAGCGGATGGGGTCGTGTCATAAATATATATCATATGGATAGCAGAGGAAGAATATATCTGGGTTTTATGGAACCCGACTCAAATAAAATTTACAACGTTAAAAGGCAAACTGCTTAACTGATTTATGGTAGAGTTGAATTTATTGGCAAAAATCTGATATTTGATCTCATCGCCTTATATGGGATGCATACTATGGTGATAGAAAGTGTCTATGAGAGGATCTAGGCACTTATTCACAACCAACAATAGGGTCCTTAGGTGGCTGTTGGTGATTATAATATAATGTTGTCCTGAATTAATGATGATGACAAATAGTTAGGCAACCCTGTACCTGAAAATGAGACAAAAGACTTCAGTGATTTTCTTAGAGACACAAGCCTGGTTGAAATGAGGATTTTAGGGAGAAGATACACATGAAAAAATAATCATATAGTCAACAAAATTGATTGATTGTTAGTAAAATAGTAGCTTATATCTATCTCTTAAATTGAGGCAATAGCTATGGATCTGAGATTGTCAGACCACTTCCCTCTTAGTGTCCAGTTTATCAATGACGGGCCAGCAGTCCCAGGACCATTTCATTTCCTCAATTGTTTAACAGACCATGAAACTTTTTATGAGCTGTTGCAAAAGGTTGGTGGGTCTTAAAAGACTATGTGCAGTTAAATGCGATAAACAAGAAGCTAGAGAGAGTAAAAGTAGAGATGCATGAAAGCTTTGAATTGCAAAGATTAACAAAGTAGGAGATATCAGTCATAGCCTACCAACATCCAGAGCCAAATGAGGAGCTATGATCATGATTCTATCTTGTTGACCAAGAAGGTGGAATAAAGAAGGATTTGAAGAAATGAAGTTTCATCAAAGAAAGCATAGACAAACAAAAATCCTAAATACAATGACTTAAATTAGGAGTATCAAATAATGCATTCTAGCTTCTTTGCAAGTATGAAGAGTAGAGTAGTGCAAAACAATATAAACAACTTAGTAGCTTGTGAAGGAGAGATCATGATTCATACAAGCGAAGGTATTAAAAAAGAAATATTGAATTTCTATATATAAGGAGTTGTTGGGCACTTCACTACTACAATAGATTGCCCTATCAAACTGTCACAGTACAAGAGGTTAAGATATATAGCTCTAAATCATATTGAAGATGCATGCCACGGCCCCATGAGAAGATAGGTTTAATGTATTGTTTTATAAGAAATCATGGTCTTTAGTTGGAGCAGACATCACCAATGCATTTTTTGGACTTTTCACAACTGGTGAAATATGCAAAATAGTAAATTGCATATCAGTTACCCTAATCCCAAAGGTCTAGAATCCAACAAAGATAACTTAGTTTAGACCTATATCTTATTGTAACATCCTATACAAGATTATCCCAAAGGTCTAGAATCCAACAAATTAAAGATAACTTAGTTTAGACCTATATCTTATTGTAACTTCTTATACAAGATTATCCAAAAGGTCTAGAATCCAACAAATTAAAGATAACTTAGTTTAGACTCATATACAAGATTATCCAAGAAAATATTTTACACAATGATGGATAATGCTAGTGTAATGTTGCTTGGTGGGACGTGTTAATTTTGCCACTGATTACTTCATCAGTAATTTTGAATCTTTGTTATGTTTGGTAGATGTCACTTTGGCTAAATTTTACTCTCGTTGTCACCTTTATTTGTCACGTTTTACTTTACAAAATTTGAATTGGAATTTCCTCCGGTTGACTTTCGTATAGTATTACACAATAATGGGTTAGACGATTGTCCGTGTACAATAAACACTACTAGAAATGACAGTTAGAGGGATAATTAATTAGCGACGGTTAGAGAACCGTTACTATAAATAAGCTATAGCGACGGCTACAACCCTCGCATATTGTTATAAAATGTACTAGGATAATTAAAGATAACCATCGCATAAGCTCCGAAACCGTCCCAATAATTATATCTATGGAAGCAGATATTATAACCATCTCTATAGATATCTATGGTAACAGATATATAACCATTTCATATTTTATATCAGCTAAAATATGGCATTACGTGGGAATTTTTTATCCAACACTTATTTTACCCGCTTTTTTTAGTTATTTTTATTTAAAAAAATTAAAATAAGTTTTCTCTCAGCTTCAATTTAGGACAAGTCAAATTGTCGGTCTAGGGTTAGGAAACCCCAATGTTTCTCATTCAATACTCGACAGCACCTGGCCAGAGATACATAACAACCTTAGAACATGGCCGGAGATTGAAAAAATGATGGCCTCTTCTGCGATTTTAGTGATAAGTGATAAATTTTAGTGGGTCTGTGGTAAGATTGTGGTAAGATTTTAGTGGGTCTTCTTCTCTGGTATTCTTATGTTGTTTTACTTCTCTAAAAAATGTCTTTTTCTCAGGTAGGTCACCAATTTTGTTCTCTGAATCATTATGTTTGGTGTTGTTTACTTTGCTGAATTATTGTGTTGGGTATTCGTTATTTTTGCTGAACTTGATGTTGGTATTCATCGTTTTGCTTTATTTTTGCTGAACTTCATGTTGGGTGTTGGTTATTTTGCTGAACTTATGTTGGGTGTTGATCATTTTGCTGAATTGTTGTGTTGGGTATTCGTTGTTTTTGCTGATTTTCATGTTGAGTATTCATCATTTTGCTTTATTTTTGTTGAATTTGATGTTGGGTGTTGGTCATTTTGCTGAATTTGATATTGGGTCTTGGTCATTTTGCTAAATTATTGTGTTGGGTATTGTTGCTGAATGATGTTGGGTGTTGGTCATTTTTTTAAATTTGATGTTGGGTGTTGGTCTTTTATTAAATTGTTGTGTTGGGTATTATTATTTTTGCTGAATTTAATGTTGGGTGTTGGTTATTTTACTGAACTTATGTTGGGTGTTGGTCATTTTGCTGAACTTATGTTGGGCGTTAGTCATTTTGCTGAATTATTATGTTGGGTATTCGTTGTTTTTGCTGAATTTGATGTTGGGTATTCATCATTTTGCTTTCTTTTTGGAGAATTGATATTGGGTGTTCGTCATTTTGTTTTCCTTTTTGCTATATTGATGTTGGGTGTTTCGTTATTTCACTTTTTTTTGCTGAATTTGATGTTGGGCTTTTGTTATTTTTCCTTTTTTATAGGATATCCCAGTTGCCCAGACGCTGAGTGTGGGGGGTGCCCTGATAAGGTAACCTTTTGCTCTTCTTGTAGCTTTTGTTTTTGACTGACTTGATGTTTCGTGATTAGAATTATGAGTGTAATTGAAATATGTACTAGTTTAGTGGTTTGTTATGTTGAAGATTTTACTAATAAAAAGAGAATATTATTTAATGTCCTTGATTTAGTGAAAAATGTATGGTAATTATAGTTGTTTGATGGATGTTTAGGGTTAGTAATTATTTGTGAAATATTTAATAATGGCATTTGAGCCGAGGGTCTTTCGAAAACAATAAGGTCGGGGGTCGGGTTTGTTATTTCTGTTAACAGGTTTTTGGGTTGGGGCTTGGGTTAGTTGGATTTTTTATCGGACAACCCGATAAACCGATAAGGGCAGATGGATAATACGGTGAGGGCAGATGCTATTGTTTGCTTTGTTGTAGTGATTTTCATTTTAGTGATCTATACATTCCATAGGTAAAATGACATAAATTTTTGTAGTTCGATTGAATATATAAATTTATGTTGGGATTTTTTTTATAAAGGAGGTCTAGCCAATGGCCTGGAGCTGTTTTTATAGATATTCCTTCTTAACTTTTGTCTAAACAGAATGGAATCAGAATCAAGTTAGGCTTGAAAATTATGTAGAAATGAGGGATTGTTTACTTGTTGACGACTTACCTTTTCAATGAGAAGAAAAAACTTTTTTTCCTATGCAACTTTCAGGTCTTCCTCTTCACTCTAGAATAATTACGAAAGAAAAAAAGATCACCTTAAAAATAAGATTAAAGAACAAAAAATGTATCTTAGATCTCTTACCTTAAAATTGCACATGAATATGTCATTGTTTCGTCTAGAAAGAGCGAGAAGAGTTCATTACTCTGAAAAAAATGATAAATATACTTATCAATCTACACTTGAAGCCGTAGGCATATGTAAGATGTGAAAGTCACAAGAAAACAGTAAGTTTCACTATGATCTTGACTATAGTACACAAGTTATTTAACATATCATAGTAAAGAGAAACGTTCCTACGAGCCTGAGTTAGAGTGTTCTGGTTTGAAATATGTCGAATGAAATATTTTGCGAATAATACTGCAACTGTAAAAAGCAGTGGTGTCCACTAGCCTCTGGAGAGCAAATGCATAGAAAAAATTTAACATATGAACAAAAATTGCAATATCCTGATAATAGTTTCAATAAACTGTTTACCTTCTCTTACTAGACCTTGTGACAGATGCTTTCACATATCTGTTGGTAACAAAAATCTGTAAAGGAATTCAGGATGCCAAGTAACAACAATAAGCTATTGACAAAGAAAGAGAGTCATTTTCTCACAATGAAATGATCAAGTAGACTGTCGTTCTTATCAACCAAAGAGAAGTCTCCATGAATGAAAGCATCAGCAAGGCCTACGTCACCTTGAGTTGCAACGTGTAAAGATTAGCTTATGTCAAAACATTTATCCATATCGGAGAATCCTTTAAATTTTTCATTTAGTGTCTTGATCACTTGTACCTTCCAGTAAAATTATGGACTATAACTCTAAGATAAACTTTGAGAGAGCTTTTTTTTTTTGTTCCTTCAAATGTGAACATCGTACCCCCTTCTTCTAACAAGCAAAGCATAGAAAATATATAGTCTAAGAACAATGTATGCATGATTCGTGTATATTGTTAAGTAAATAAGAAAATAGATAGTCACAAAAGCATCATAAAAGCACTTTTGTCAAAACTAGCTGGATAGAAATGCCATGTTAAATATAACCATTTTGGAACTAGACCTATACAATGTGAAACTGTTATAACTCTAGTTTTCTTTGAGCTGTAGTGTTTCTTGTGTGGCATGGTATCGTTTGAAATGCAGCCCTGCTTGAAAATTATTTGATTAAAACTTACATGTACAGTAACATGTCTCTAACATTTGAACTGAAATTTATTTAATTAAAACTTATTTGTTTAGGAGTCTATTAGTAAATAGTTTTGTGTTTGTTGTTGTTTTTTCTACCATTGCTAAAAACAGCTGTTTTCCATGGAGAAGGGATTTCGTCAACAAATATTCAACATTAAAGCAGTATATAATGACCCAAGACTACTCCTAGTCATCACGCGGTGCTTACGACCCCGAGGGACCACAAGCTAATCCATGACTAATATTTGCTGTGAGCACTGAATAAAAATACTGAAATAATGCGAAAAATAGGCTAAACTTCCATAAGGTTCAAATCTGAAAACTGATAAAAATAATAACATCTGATAAAATTGAATACTGTCTGAAAATCTAGTCTGAAAAGCCTCTAACTGAATCTATTTGAAAATGGAGTTGATGGGACAATCCCCCAACTAACTCCATCTACTGAACTACTACATCTACTGAAAATATAAAATAATAAAATATCCTCAAATGGTGAGGACTCACTGCTAAATCTACTTCTACTGCTGAATCTAAATCTAATATACGTGGCCGGGAACCTGAGCATCCGAACCTATGATATGAAACATCATAGCATAGGAAAGTATGTGTCAGTACGTGGAAATGTACTAGTATGCAAAATGAGGTAAGGCTGAATGCAAGGGTTCATATGCATGAACAATAACTAACTAAATAATATAGAATAACTGAACATGAGAGTACATGGAGAATTTAAACTACGACAAATACTGAGTATACAATACTGTGCGTTTATATACATATTGTAGCTGAACTTTTCTGAAGCTAAGTACTGAATTCTAATAACTGAGTAACTGATATCTGAGAGACTGATAACTGAATTATTAGTTCTGAATTAACTGTGTCTGACAGTCCTGATTCTGTAAAACTGAACTGAGTTCCCTACTAAAGACCGAAACTGAAACTATGGGAGGTATCATCTAACCGACATGCCCCTCTCTGAACTGATTGGGGTCCAACCTATAACCCCAACTGGAAGGGTGCTAATACTGTGCCACGGGTACTAACACTAGAAAACCAAGATGCCAAGCCTAACTGACAGGTGACTCCTGGGCGGAGCCAAGCCTAATCTGACGGGTGACCCTTGGGAGGTAGTCAAGCCTAGTCTGACGGGTGACTGACTCTTCATCCTGCGCTAGCTACGCAGTTCTGGAGTACAAGGACTGCTACTAACGACTCTGCCTATCTGACGGGGAAGCCGTCATCCCTGCACTCTCTTGGTGCTAAATCCTACTCCCAACTGAAAGACACTGAACTGAGTATACTGAACGGGACTGGACTGAGACTGAGTTTACTGAGTTTTCCTAAGTTCTATAACTGTCCGAGTTCTACTGAGTTCTATAACTAACTGAGTACTACTGGTCATGACATGACTGATACTATTCTGTAACTACTACTGGCTCTAGATAAACAGCTAAATTATTGGGTATTAAATACCCCCAAGACTCGATAGCATGAAAAATAAAGCAAAGCATAATCTTGAATAACATAACAATGTTCACTTGGTCATAATTTATTCATAGAAACATTTCATCAAACACTTGTAATGCATTAACTTGTACATGAATGGGATCACATAATAACATGTCATGCCTTTACTAGTCAATTCACATAAGCATTTTAACAAACACTTGTAGGGCATAAGCTTGTACATGATTAAGATCTCATAATAACATCTCATGATTCCTCTATCTACTTCACAAAGGCATTTTAGCAAATAATTGGGGAGCATGAGTATTTCACATGATAATGGTCATCACATAAACATCATGAATACAATACTTAATTGCAAATTCAAGGGTTTATCATGTAATTGATATAACTCCCCCTATATACTATTCTATTTTTCATGAATCTTATCATAATCATGGATTGCAAACCAAATTAACATCATAGATGCATTAATCACTTTGTACGTTCAAGGGTTTATCAAGATAATCACATATTCATCACACATGTTATTTAATTTCATGAAACTTGCATTTAAATCATGGATTGGAACCCAACTAATATCATGAACATAAATTCAATCTAAATCAAACATGAAAATCATAAGTCTGAGATCTTGTAGGTTTAAAAAGAGATTCTTGGACTCTATGGGTGAAAGGAACCCATAGATAAACATCTAAGATACGTGGGATAATGAATTTCTTGGAGTTCTGGGTGAGTTCTTGTGATTGGCCTTTAATTTGAGAGCTAGGGTTCTTGTTCTTGAAAAAAGGATCTTTAATTGTGAGAGGAATTGAAATAATAATAACTACTTAGGGTGTTTAGGGGTTAAATTTCGCGGTTTAGGTTAGTTAGGGTCGTGGAAAAAGACCCAAATACCCATGAACGAATTTAAAAATGGAAGCTGAAAATTGATCATCCCGATTTTTGGCCTTAGCGCGACGCTTTACTATCGCGCCAAGCCACTAGAAAAGGGACAACTGGGACCTGGACAAACACCGCGATGCGGGGCTATCACGGCAAGCCTTTGAAATGCCTATTTGACCATCTACGCGATGCGCCAACATCGCGGAGGCCCACTGGAAATTGCCAAACGAGAAATTGGCCTGTTCCGTGATATGTGCCATGATCACGGAGTCTCACTGGAAACTAAAAATTGTTATTTACACTGGCTCCGCAATGCATTGATGAATTAAATGATGGGTCTAACGACTAAAACTTAAAAATGCCATAACTTCTTACCCGATTATCGGATTTTGGTGAATTTATATCGTTGAAAGCTAATTGAATTTCCTACGCAATGAAAAGTCAAAATCTTGATAACTACACATGTATAAAAGTGTATTCATCTTTAAAGCAAGTCTTTGATATTTTTGGGATGAATTTATGCTAAGCAAAACTACGGGGTGTTACAATATCTCCCCCTTGAGAATATTTGTCCTCGAATGAGACTGATTAAGATGAGAACTGCTAATAGATTGAGTTTATATGCTGGACATACATATCTGGTGCATGGAATACATGAGTGAACTGATTAATGAATGCATGACTGAATATGCAATGATAACTGATACTAAGATTATAGTTGTAACTGAACATGGAACTGAGTAGATCTAAGGAAGACTGTTACCTTAAGATGAGAAGACTGATGAGCCTAAGATCATTTACTTAACGTTTATGAACGGGAACATGAGAACATGAATGAGTCTGAAATGTGTCACACGAACTGAATATCGTGAACTGAACTGAGCCCTTGAGTACATAGCTTACGGTTGAGATTGGAACTAGAGGGTCAACTGTGAGGACCCATTTCTCCAACTGGATTTATTACATGAAGAGAAAATGGAAGGTTCAGATCATGATAGCTCAGGGGTTATAGTTTATCTCCCCCTTGGGACACTATATCCCTCAAAGAATGTTGAATTGACTGAGATACTGGGGAAAAACTGAGACGATGTACGGGGTGCCTATGAACTGAATCGTAACTGAATATCTGGTATCTGAAACTGAGACATGATATGTGAACTAGGCTGAACTCGTTACTAATGGGATACTCTATCTTGGAATGGACATATTCATGAAACTTCGGATAGTACAAATAAATGGAAAAATAGGAAACCATACGAACTTATCTTCCTGACTTCTAACTGAATTACTGACTTTACGGACTAACTCATGTGGAAAACTTATACTCGATTGGAGCATTTCTTGACACTCTTTCTATAGATTTCTAGTGACTTTAGGGAGTAGGGAATCTGAGCATGGTCTGAATAAGAAATCTGAATCACAACATATCTCTAATTCTGTAACATGGAGTAAGGCCTACAAAACACCCTCTAAGATAGAGTTGCTAAGCCTTGTGCACTGCAGATACAAATTTTCAAGCTTAGACATATTTTTTGAATACTTTCTCATTTATACTCTCCACCTTAGCACAATACTTCACCTGAAACTACTGAAAATATTTACACGGGCGCTGAGCACGAATGCATAAACATACTAGCTTATCTGATTAACTGAACGACTGATAGTTGAATACTGGTCATGTAAGATTGAACTGTTCTTAACCTGAATAACTGGATTGAAATTGTAGAGTACTATGCATATGAGATAAGGACTGACTGAGGAACGTGAGGTAACTAAACATGAATTTATGGAAACAGTATTATCTGGGAATGCAAGACTAAACGCATGACATAATTCTAAAATACTGAGATACTGATAACTGATAACTGTACGCTTTGGTCAAGCAAACCTAAAACGGGACTGATTTTGGAACCGAATACTGACTGAGATTATGATTGAATTCTGATAGCTACATGATGGGGACTGTCACAAATTGAGGATCTAAATATACACTCACATTCTGTATTTTCTCAATTTCTCATCTCAGCAAGAATTTTGATTTTTCCTCCAATAAATAAATACAACCTCTTGCTAGCTATTCACCCGCACACTAACATGACTTTCAAGCCTATCTTCATAACTACTGCTTCGGGTAAAACATGCATGCACCAACTTTTCCTTAATCATGAAACATCTACCCTACTCTCTCCCTTCTAAGGAATTTCTCATCACTACATTATTTTATAAGAAAGGTTCACTGAAGGGCTAAAACATGAAGACTTGAAGCATGAATGGACACTACACCAAACTTGATACTTAACTGAGGCCTGATAAATAGAATACCAATGTCATGGATTTATCTAGAGGTCTAACTGAGGGTATACATGACATAATCTGAATTTAGCTGATTATTAGGAGCGTAGCATGAGTAATGGAATTGAACATACTATAAAGCATGAGTACATGAGTCATGAGCTGAATAACCTGAGTTTGGAGTTTCTGTATTCATGGAACATGATTCGTAAAACTAAGTGATCTGGAACTCCTTATACTAGGAGTTGTAAGCGTATATGATTTTCGTTAATGTGCTCGAATATGAACTATGATCATAGAGCTAACATGTAAGACATGAGTAGATATCGGGATAGCTGAAGTATTAGACGTGGAACTGAGGTAAAGATGGGTTGGGCATCAACCTCTCCCCCTACTTCTCTACACATACTAACATTACTACTAAAATCTGAAAGTCTGACTTGGTTACTTGTTCTACCATCTCCCCCTTAGCTTAAAGCCATTATTCTAAGTCTGTGAACCCCTTAATAAACTCTAAATCGAGTCGAGACCACTTTACTCTAGAGTTTGAGATATGACAATGCTCATAAACACTAAACTCATTCTGAATGACTACTCCTGATAATGTAAGGTCCACTGCTAGCACTTCCTTCTAATACATGATTCTTAGCTTTATATTGCCCCAACAATCATCATTTAATAGCCTCAACACTGACTAACTTAGAATTCTCAACTTCTCTTTGTACTAGTTCAATCTAAAGATTCAAACTTAAATCAACTAAAACTGAGGTACTACCCCTTCATTCAAGGACTGGTTCATCAAGAAACTTAAATGGAATGACTCTATTACTGAAATTAACTGAAGAGATTTTCTGAAATACAGTAATTGAGTAATTCATGTATACTCGTCTGGCTGGAATAGATTTTTCCACTGAGGTACGCACTAAGAAAGGTTCTGTTAAGATTTTTAGTCTGACTTTAAAGTTGTCTGCTATGCAAGGAGTTACACAAGACAGAGAAGCTCTTGGATCTAATAGGGCATGAATACGTAAATAGAAGTTCTATAACGTACCAGTGACCACATCAGGAGAACTTTCCTAATCTTTTTTGAACTGAAGTGCATAAAGTCTGTTTGGGCATTGACCACTAGCACCAATGGAAGTGTCACCCTGCTAATTTGGCCGACCGGGCTGAGCTGAAGGACGGTTGTACTGACACTGTGAACCTGACTAAGGATAATCTTTGATTCTATGGCCTAACTTTCCATACCCAAAACATACGCCACTGCTAGCCCTACACACACCCTGATGATTTCTACCACATTTCTGACAAAGTGGGTAGGTACGACCTCTTTTAATGCTACCCTGAGACATAGAGTCTGATGTGCTACCTCGAGGGTCATTTCCAAACTTTGGCACTAGCGCACTAGCTACAGAAGGATTTGGGGCTAAGAATTTTTTACGAAAATGGAAGCGGTTACCACCCTCTGACCTTAGCCTAAAACCACTGATTCTAACTCTTTTATTCTCTTTATCATCCCTCCTATACTTCTACTTTTTACTCTACTGTGTATAAACCCCAAGCCTAGATAGGACAATAACCTGTAGATTGTTTTGAGCAACTACTGAATTGGCTAACGTAGTAAAAACAACTCTGAATTCTGCATGAGAGACATGCTCGTCCAGGGGATTACCTGAACGGGCTGAGGTGCTGACTGATTTTCATTACTTCTTTCATTATCTTCTCTGGAAGGCATGTTCTGGAAGTATAAGGAAGAGATAAATTGGACTGAGATTTGAACTTGAGATCATGCTCACTCGTACGACATGAATACTGAAAGAAGGGAAACTTTCCCTAAAATAACTCATAGCCTCATATCCATAAGTGTGGCGCATTATACTCCCATGCATAAGACTCTACACGATGCGTCTTTCAGACTCCCTAGGTCTCTGTTAATCCTTAGGCTTTGATACCAAGATTGTAATAAACCGAGACTACCCCCTAGTCGTCACACGGTGCTTACGACCCTGAGGGACCACAAACTAACCCATGACTGATATCTGTTGTGAGCACTGAAAAAAATACTAAAAAAATACAGAAAATAGGTTGAATTTTCATAAGGTTCAAATCTAAAAATTGATACAAATAATAACATTTGATAAAACTGAATACTGTCTGAAAATCTAGTCTGGAAAGCACCTCTAACTGAATCTGTCTGAAAGTAGATTTGATGGGACAATCCCCCAACTAACTCCATCTACTGAACTACTATATCTACTGAAAATATGAAATAATAAAATATCATCGAATGATGAGAACTCATTGCTAAATCTACTACTGCTGGATGAATCTAAATCTAATATACGTGATCGGGAACCTGAAATTCGAACCTATGATATGAAACATCATAGCATAGGAAAGTATTTGTCAGTACGTGGGAATGTACTGGTATGCAAGATGAGGTAAGTCTAAATATAAGGGTTCATATGCATGAATAATAACTGACTAAATGATAAAGAATAACTGAACATGAGAGTAGATGGATAATTTGAACTATGATAAACACTGAGTATGTAATACTGTGTGTTTATATACATGATGTAGCTGAGCTTTTCTAAAGCTAAGTACTGAATTCTAATAACTGAGTAACTGATATCTGAGTTACTGATAAATGAATTACTGGTTCTAAATTGACTGTGTCTGACAGTCTTGATTCTGTAGAAATGAACTGAGTTTCCTACTGAAGACCGAAAGTAAAACTGTGGGAGGTATCATCTAACCGACATGCCCCTCTCTGAACTGATTGGGGTCCAACCTATAACCCCAGATGGAAGGGTGCTAATATCGTACCACGAGTACTAACACTAGAAAACCAGGATACCTAGCCTAACTGACGGGTGACACCTGGGCGGAGCTAAGCCTAATCTGACGGGTGACCCCTAGGAGGTAGTCAAGCCTAGTTTAACGGGTGACTCTTCATTCTGCGCTGGCTATGCAACTCTGGATACTAACGACTCTACCTATCTGATGGGGAAGTCGTCATCCCTGCACTCGCTCGGTGCTAAATCCTATTCCCAACTGAAAGACACTGAACTGAGTATACTGAACGGGACTAGAATGAGACTGAGTTTACTGAGTTTTCCTAAGTTCTATAACTGACTGAGTTCTACTGAGTTCTATAACTGGCGGAGAGTACTACTGGTCGTGACATGACTAATACTATTCTATAACTGACATTGGCTCTAGGTAAATAGCTAAATTATCGGGTATGAAATACCCCCAGGACTCGATAGCATGAAAAATAAAGCAAAGCATAATCTTGAATAACATAACAATGTTCACTTGGTCATAATTTATTCATAGAGATATTTCATCAAACACTCGTAATGCATTAACTTGTACATGAATGGGATCACATAATAACATGTCATGCCTTCACTAGTCAATTCACATAAGTATTTTGTCAAAAACTTGTATGGCATAAGCTTGTACATGATTAAGATCTCATAATAACATCTCATGATTTCTCTATCTACTTCACAAAGGCATTTTAGCAAATAATTGGGGAGCATGAGTATTTCACATAATAATGGTCATCACATAAACATCATGAATACAATACTTAATTGTAAATTCAAGGGTTTATCATGTAAGTGATATAATTCCCCCTAAATACTATTCTATTTTTCATGAATCTTATCATAATCATGGGTTGCAAACCAAATTAACATCATAGATGCATTAATCACTTTGTACGTTCAAGGGTTTATCAAGATAATCACATATTCATCACACATGTTATTTAATTTCATGAAACTTGCATTTAAATCATGGATTGGAACCCAACTAATATCATGAACATGAATTCAATCTAAATCAAACATGGAAATCATAAGTCTAAGATCTTGTAGGTTTAAAAAGGGATTCTTGGACTCTATGGGTGAAAGGAACCCATAGATGAACATCTAACATACCCGGGATGATGAATTTCTTGGAGTTATGGGTGAGTTCTTGTGGATTGGCCTTGAATTTGAGAGTTAGGGTTCTTGTTCTTGAAAAGGGGATCTTTGATTGTGAGAGGAATTGAAATAATAATGACTACTTAAGGTGTTTAGGGGTTAAATTTTGTGTTTTAGGTTAATTAGGGTCGTGGAAAAAAAACCAAATACCCTTGAATGAATTTAAAAACGGAAGCTGAAAACTGACCATTCCAATTTTTGGCCTTGGCGCGACGCGCCACTATCGCGCCAAGCCACTGGAAAAGGAAAAACTATGACCTAGACAAACACCGTGACGTGGGGTTATCGCGGCAAGCCTTTGAAATGCCTATTTGACCATCTCCGCGATGCGCCAACATCGTAAAGGCCTACTGGAAATTGCCAAACGGGAAATTGGCATGTTCCGCAATGCGCCATGATCGCGGAGTCTCACTAGAAACTGACAATTGCTATTTATACTGGCTCTGTGATGCGTTGATGACTAAAATGACGGGGTCTAACTACTGAAAGTTAAAATCGTCATAACTTTTTACCCTGTTATCGAATTTTGGTGAATTTTATATCATTGGAAAGCTAATTGAATTTTTTATGCAATAAAAAGTAAATCTTGAAAACTACACATGTATAAAAGTGTATTCATCTTTAAAGCATGTATTTGATATTTTTGGGACGAATTTAAGCTAAGTAAAAGTACGGGGTGTTCCACAGTGTTGATAAAACTATCGACCAACTTTATGATATAGATAAACTGCTTCATGATACTTTAGAAATGTAGAAGATTACCAGAGAAATGAATTGAATGAAGGAGTAAGATAGGGATCATCTGAAGATGTTAAGAAATTTTTTAAATTAGTGGAGGAGGAAAAATAAGATTTATATTAAGGGTGTAAGAGTTTTTTTAATTTGAGTTTCACCATCTGGTTTTACTTGTTCAAATGCATTCACGGGCTGAGTAATGTAGCTTTCTCAGACTTGCTAGACTTGATAAAAGAGACTTTTCCATTCGCTCAGATTCCCAAGTCTTTCCATAAAGCAAGAAAGGTGATAAGAGATTTGGGTCTTAATTATGAAAAAATCCATGCATGCCCTAATGATTGCATGTTGTTCTGGAATGAGAATGCAAAGCTCGATAATTGTATTATGTATGGATCTTCTAGATGGAAGAATATCCGTGATTAGTTGACTAATAAGACTACTAAAGTTTCTGTGAAAATCTTAAGGTACTTTCCCTTAAAGCCTAGGCTTCAGAGGATATTCATGTGTTCTGAAACATCTGTAGCTATGAGATGGCATGCTACTGAACGACCCAAAAATGGAAATTTAAGTCATCCCGCGGACGGGGAAGCTTGGCAACATTTTGATTCCATGCTCCCCGACTTCGCCAAATATGTTCATAATGTTAGATTGGGTCTTCCAAGTGATGATTTAAATCTATTTAGAATAATGAGCATTTCTCATAGCACATGGTTGGTTATGTTACTGAACTATAACCTAGCACCGTGGATATGCATGAAGCCAGAGTATATAATGTTATCAATGATTATTCTAGGTCCCTCATCTCTTTGAAATGATATTGATGTATACTTGCAGCCGCTAATTGCAGAGTTGAATGAACTATGGAAGGTGGGAGTGGAAACATTTAATGCTAAAAGTAACCAAACATTTAATATGTGTCCAGCTTTATTGTGGATAGTTAGTGATTTTTCAGCACTACCAATGCTTTCTGGATGGAGTACCAAAGGGAGATGGGCATGTCCCACTTGTAATCATAGAATAATCGTAAGATGTGTTACTTGGGTCATCGAACATTTTTTCCCCTGATCATCCATATCGAAGAGATAAAAAATTATTTAATGGTAAAGAGGAGCATAAAGTTGCACCAACTCCCTTATCAGGTAAAGAAGTCTTTGAAGAACTACATGAATTTAATAATGTTTTTGAAAAGAGCCAAAAAAATGAAAATCAATGATGGTCCCTGGAAAAAAAGATTCATATTTTTTGAATTGCCGTATTGGCTGCAAAATAGATTGCGGTACAACCTTGACCCAATGTACATAGAGAAGAATTTATGTGATAGTTTGCTTGGTACATTGTTGGATATAGTTGGGAAGTCTAAATATCATGTAAACTCTCTCTATGACTTGCATCAGATGGGGATACGCAAAGAGTTTCAACCAATAGAGATGATAACAATGGAAAATTTTATTTAGCTAAAGTATAAAGCTGGAGGAGAAAAGGTTGTTTTGCACTGTTTTAAAAGATGTAAAAATTTTAAAAGGGTGTGCCTCTAATATATCAAGTCGAGTGCAAATAGATGAGATGAAAATATCAGGATACAAAAGTCATGACTGTAAGACCCCGCAAAGTCATGCATATTTTAGCTAAGTACTCAGACTTAGTGTCATTTTTACCTACGAAGGTTGGCAATATTATTTCGCGACCTTTATGTCCATTAAATGTTGATGTTTAGGTTGATTCATGATCAGGAATGTCCGTAGGTGTTTCCGGATAAGTATTAGATTTTTCGGACTTCGTTTGAAGCCCCTTTGAAATCTTAAAATAGTGGATCAACGCGATCTTGGCACACCACATCGACTATCACATTGATTGATATTTTACCCAGCTACCAGCATCCAATTCCAGTGAATCCACGTGAACATGGCGCGATGCATTGGCTATCGCGTCGACCTGCGGTAGGTAACCCAATTTTCAGTCATTAAAAACAGCGTCCAGAAGGGGTATTTGGGACATTTTCCCACTTCGACCCAGCCCCTAAAATATGAAGTTCAGCCCCCACAAAGCAAATTACACCTTTTCTCTCAAATTGATCTCAAGAACTAAACCCTAGAACATCAATTTCAAGATCAATTATCAAAGACACTCCATCATTCTTTAAGAATCCAAGAAGTAAGGTATGTGAAGTGTTCATCCAAGGGTCCCTTCCACCCTTGGAGTCCAAGAATCTCTTTTGGACTTCAAGCAATTGAGTTTAAGATTTCCATGGTTTGAATTAAAGTGTATCCATGATTGCTATTTGGATTAAGTTCCTAATTCATGATTATATATATATATATTTCATATGAATTTGATCATTATGTGTGTAGATTCATGTGAATCCATGATAAACCCTTGATTTGTGAAATTAAAGATGAATTACGATGTTCACTTGTTGTTTAATACTATGTGCATATACTATGCTCACCAAATGCTTGCATGTGAACTATTAAGAGAATGAAATCATGTCAAGTTAGTTTGTTTGCAAGTTATATCATGCAAGTGTTTGTCAAAATTCCCCAATAAAGGAATAATGATCAATTTCATAGTTTACTTGTTTCATGTTTATACCATGTATCATAATTTATACTATCGAGTCCTGGGGGTACTTGTACCCAACAATTTAGTTGTTTACTTAGAGTCATGGTCAGTCATAGAACAGTATCAGTCACGTTACGATCAGTAGTACTCTCAGTCAGTTACAGAACTCAGGAAAACTTAGTAGATTCAGTATGAGTCCAGTCTAATTCAGTATTCAGCTCAGACCTCAGTAAACTCAATTAACTAACTAAATTCAGTAGTATTCCGTCAGTCAACGGAATTTAGTAAACTCAAATCAGCTCAGATAAAAAATGATCTCAGTAATAGTCCAATCCAGCCTAGTTCAGACTAGAATTTAGTTTAGTGTCCTTTCAGTTGGGAGTAGAATTCAGCACCGAGTTAACCCAGGGATGGGGGCATTTCTGCCAGCAGAGGGTTTGACCCCTGGAAGTAATCCCTGTGTTACAGAACTATGTAGATAGTGTAGGTTGAGATATCTTCCTGCCAGATATTATGAGGGTTGATACTTCTCATCCGAGTTATCTTGCCAGCGAGGGTTGACGGAAGAGCTTCCTGTCAGAAAGGGTTAACTCATGTTTGTCCTTACCCATGGCACGGTATTGACACCCTTCCAACTGAGGTTATAGGTTGGACCCTAAATCAGTTAGAGAAGGGGCATCTCGATTAGATAATTACCTCCCACAGACTCAGTTTCAAACTCAATCTCAGAATGGAACTCGATTTAGTTCTACAGATTCAGGACTATCAGATATAGTCACCCAACTCAGCTCTGTACGGAACTCAGTATAGTTTCTCAGAATTCAGGACTGTCAGATACAGTCATCCAGTTATCCGTAGTCCAGTATCAGTCATCCAGTTAATCAATTGACTAGTATTCAGACTCAATGGTTAATGTTATCAAGATTTCAGTTACAGTGTACGTATTCATGCATGTATTGTTATTTAGTCCTACTCATGTTATTCAGGTATTATTGTTCATGCATATGAACTCATGCATATCAGCCTACCTCACGTAGCATACTAGTACATTCAAAGTACTGACGCATGTTTTTTGTGCTATGATGTCTTATATCATAGGTTCCGACACACGGGCTCTAGAACATCGTTAGTATATAAGACTTTCAATAGTCAGAGTAGTGGTGAGTCCTCATAGTTTGAGGACATGCTTATTATTTACAGTATTTTAGTTTTAGTATCAGTAGTCGGATTTAGTTGGGGGTTTGTCCCATCAACTCCACAGTTCAAACAATTAGAGGCTTCCCAGACTAGAGTATTTCAGATAGTTATTCAGATTCAGTATTGACTTTCAGTTTTTGGGTATTGTGATACCTATTTCAGTATTATTCAGTATTATTTACAGATTAAACCTTATGGCATATTTCCGCCAATTTCTGCATATTATTTTGTATTGTTATTCAGCTATTGCAACAGGTACTAGTCATGGGTTAGCTAGTGGTTCTTCGGGATTGTTAGCATCGTGTAGCGTCCGAGGTACAGACTTGGGACGTTACAAACTTGGTATCAGAGCCTAAGGTTCAATAGAGTCCTAGGAAGTATGGAAGTCGCATCTAGTAGAGTCTTGTGTATGGGTGTGTTGCAAGCCACACTTATGAACAGAGGCTATGAGATGTTTTGGGAAAAGTTTTACTTCTTTTAGTATTCATGTCATGCGAGTGAGCACAAGCTCAAGTTAAGCTCTTAGTCTAATTTCTCTCATACTTGTGCTTCCAGAATATTCCTTCCAGAGAAGCTAACGAGAGAAGTAATGAAAATTAGTCAGCCCCTCTGCCCATTCAGGCAGTGATGTGTGTTTTGAATATGTCAAGCCAGGCCATAAAGTAAGACAGTGTCCTTAGGTGGGTTTGCAGAGTCAGTATAACCATCCCCCAGCTCAGTTCGGTCGCCCAAATCAGCAGGGTGCCTCATCCAGTGCCACCAGTGGACAGCACCCAAACAAACTCTATGCTCTTCAGTCACGACAGGATCAGGAAAGTTCTCCTGATGTGGTCACTGGTATGTTATGAGTTTTCCATTTGCACGTTCACTCTTTGCTAGATTCAGGAGCTTCTTTGTCCTTTGTTACCCCATATATATCAGTTGATTTTGGGGTCAGTCCTAAAATCCTAGCAGAGCCTTTCTCAGTCTCCACCCTATTGGGTGAATCCATCATAGCCAGGTGGGTATACAAGAACTGCCCAATTATGATATGTCAGAAAGTTATTTCAGCAGACTTAGTCGAATTAGAGATAACTGATTTTGATGTCATTCTCAGCATGGATTGGCTTTATTCCTACTATGCCTCAGTCGACTGCATAAATAGAATTGTTCAGTTTTAGTTTCCAAATGAACCCATCCTAGAGTAGAAGGGTAGTACTTCAACACTTAGGGGTTAACTTATTTCTTACCTTCGAGCTAAAAAGATGATATCTATGGGATGTGTCGACCATCTCATTCGAGTTCAGGACTCTAGTTTAGAAACCCCTACTCTTGAATCAGTATCAGTAGTATGTGAATTCCCAGATGTGTTTATCGAAGATCTTCCCGGAGTTTCTCCCGAAAAGGAAATTGATTTTGGAATTGATCTTCTCCCAGATACGCATCTCTATTCTGCCATATAGAATAGCTCCAGCAGAACTTAGAGAATTGAAGGAACAATTAAGGGATCTCTTACATAAGGGATTCATCAGACCCAGTGTGTCCCCGTGGGATGCACCAGTGTTATTCGTGTGTAAGAAATATAGTTCTCTCAGAATGTGTATAGACTACCGTCAGTTAAATAAAGTTACGGTCAAGAACAAGTATCCGTTCCCCATAATCGATGACTTGTTTGATCAACTTCAGGGTGCCAGCTATTTATCTAAGATAGACCTCAGATCATGCTATCATCAGCTCAGAGTCAGGGAAAGTAACATCCTGAAAATAGCTTTCCGAACTCGGTATGGTCACTTTGAATTTTTAGTCATGTCCTTTGGTCTTACCAATTCCCCAGTAGCTTTCATGGATATGATGAACCGTGCATTCAAGAAGTACTTGGACATGTTTGTCATAGTCTTTATCGATGACATTCTTGTCTATTCTTGTAGAGAAAATGATTACGCATATCATCTTAAAATCGTACTTTCGACTCATGAAGCCTATCAATTATCAGGGTATTTATTCATGTCTTACATGTCAGCCCTATGATCGTAGCTCATGTCAACTCTATGCTTACAGTTCCCAGTATAGGAGTTCCAGTCTACTCAGTGTTACGAATCATGTTCCATGAACATAAAAACTCTAGACTCAGGTCATGCAGCTCCTGACTCATGTACGCATGCCATGCTTTATAGTGGGCTCAGTGCCCATGACTTATTCTACCCTCCTAACGAATCGGTTAAATTCAGATCATGACATGCATATCCTCGGACTAGATCTTTTGGTAGATCCACCTAAGATATTGATATTCTATTCCTCAGGCCTCAGTTAAGTGTCGAGTCCGGTATAGTATTCAGCACTCAATAATCAGTATTCAGCCTCAGAATTTAGTAAAGAACTCAGATAGTTCTACAGAACCATGGCTATAAGTTATCAGTTGCTTAGCCATCAGAATCCATTACTTCAGTATTAGTTTAAACATCAATTACCAGTATCCAGTTATCAGAACTCAGTATTTAGTTCCAATATGAGTCTCAGTTACAGTCCCAATTACAGTTGCAGATACCATCTTAGTTACGACCCCAGTCCCATTCTAGTAATCAAATTAGTAACTCAATTCAGTTTCAGGTTTGCTTGATCATAGCATACAGTTATCAGTTATTCAAATATTAGTATTTCAGCAACCCAGTTTACAGACTATTTTGGAACCATGTTATACGCTTGGTCTTGCACTTTCAAACAATACAGTCCTCCACAAATTCATGCTCAGTTGTATCATGTTACTCAGTCAGTCCTTACCTCATATGCTTAATACTATACAGTTTTAGCCCAGTTATTCAGACTAAGAATAGTTCGATCTTGCATGACCAGTATTCAGCTATCAGTCATTTAGTTAATCAAATAAGATAGTATGTTTATGCATTCGTACTTAGCTCCCATGTGAATATTTTCAGTAGTCTCAGGTAGAGCGTCGTGCTAAGGTGGAAAGTATAGTTGAAAGGGTATCCAAGGGATATGTCTAAGTTTGAAAATCTTAGTTGCAGTGCATGAGGCTTAGTCACTCTATCTTAGATGAGGTTTCCTAGGCCTCACCACATATTACAGAGATTTAGCTAGAATATGACTTCTTATTTGGACACTTCATTCAGCCTAGGCAAATATTTTTTACTCCCTAAAGTCACTAGAAACTCTATAGAAAGAGTGTCAAGGAAATGCTCCAGTCGAGCATGAGTTTTCAGCACAAGTTAGTTCGTAAAGCTAGAAATTTAGTTTAGCAGTCGGGTGGAAAAATTTGTATGGCTTGATCTCCCAACTTTCCCCACTAGTCACACTATCTGAAGTATCATGAATGTAACTGTTCTAAGATGGGGAAACCAGGTAGTTGCGTGATCAGCTCAGTTCATGTATCATGTCTTAGTTTCGGATCCCAGATACTCAGTCAAGACTCAGTTCATAGGTGCCCGGTGCATTGTCCCAGTTTTTACCTCAGTATCTAAGCCAAGTCAGTATTCTTCGAGGGACATAATTTCCCAGGAGGGAGATGCACTATAATCCCAAGATTTCATTCCCTAAACCTCCCAGCTTCTTTACACGTAATGAATTAAATTAGAATAGTGGGTACTCATAGGTTGACCCTCAAGTTCCAATCTCAACCATAAGACACGTATTTAGGGGTTCAGTTCGGCCCAAGATACCCAACCCATGTACCCGTTTCAGACTCAGTATGTTCTCATGTTACCATTCATGTGTGTACAGTAAATGATCTCGAGTTAGAGAACAGTGATTTTGTGTATCTAAAAATCTCTCCTATGAAAAGAGTAAAGAGGTTTGGCAAGTATGGGAAACATAGTCCCCGATATGTCAGTCCTTACCGAATTCTCAGTCGTTTTGGAAAGGTAGCTTACTAGCTTGAGTTGCCTTTAGATCTATCTTCAGTTCGTCCAGTGTTCCACGTCCTCTTGCTAAAGAAATGCGTAGGAGACCCAGCAGTCATAGTCCTTATAGAGGGCATAGATATTCAGAATAGCCTCTCTTACGAAGAGATCCCAATCAAAATCCTCGACTATCAGGTATGCAGACTGAGGAACAAAAAAGTTCCTCTAGTCAAAGTTCTTTGGTGGAATCAGTCCATTGAGGGAGCTACTTGGGAAGCAGAAGTGGAAATGCAAACCAAGTATCCTTATCTATTCTCCGTTAATCCAGACTCAGCTCAAGGTAATAGTTTTCCTTAAGCTTATTCAGTTCCATATTTAGATTTCAGTTACAAACTTGGTATTAGTTACCATTGCATGTACAGTTATGCGTTCATGAACCAGTTCAGTCACGTATCCATGCATCAGATATGTATGTTCAGTATATAGAGTCAATTTATCAGTAATCCCAGTCATGTATTCATGAATCATGTTCAGCTATACTCATGCATAATAAATGCATGTTCAGTATAATAATTCAGAATACTAGTAATATCAGTCATATAGTCGTGTTTCAGATGTTCACATCCAGTAAGTAAGTCAGTCTCTCAGTATTCTCAGTCTCAGCAGTCTCATTTGAGGACGAATGTTCCCAAGGAGGAGATAATGTAAGACCCCACAAAATTCTAAGCTTAATTTTGTCCTTAGGCTTGTCAAGGGGTCCCAGACTTAGAATATTTTAGCTAAGTACTCAAACATAGTGTCATTTTATCCTACGAAGGTTGGAAATCTTATTTTGCAACCTTTACGTCCATTAAATATTGATGTTTAGGTTGATTTATGATCAGGAATGTCCGTAGGTATTTCTGAACAAGTTTTGGATTTTTCGAACATCTTTTGAAGCCCCTTTGGAATCTTAAAATAGTGGATCAATGTGATCTTGGTGCGCCGCATTGACTATCACATTGATTGATATTTTCCCCAGCTACCAGCATCCAATTCTAGTGAATCGACGAGAACATGGCACGACGCGTTGGCTATTGCGTTGATGGCATCGACTTGCGCGTCGATAACCTAGTTTTCAGTCATTAAAAATAGCATCTAGAAGGGATATATGGGACATTTTACCACTTCGACCCAACCCCTAAAATACAAAGTTCATCCCCCACAAAGCAAGTTACACTCTTTTCTCTTAAATTGCTCTCAAGAACTAAACATTAATTTCAAGATTAATTCTCAAAGACACTTCATCAATCTTCAAGAATCCAAGTAGTAAGGTATGTGAAGTGTTCATCCAAGGGTCCCTTCTACCCTTGGATTCCAAGAATCTCTTTTGAACTTCAAGTAATTGAGTTTAAGATTTCCATGGTTGGAATTAAAGTGTATCCATGATTGATATTTGGATTAAGTTCCTAATTCATGATTATATATATATTCCATGTGAATTTGATCATTATGTGTGTAGATTCATGTGAATCCATGATAAACCCTTGATTTGTGAAATTAGAGATGAATTATGATGTTCACTTATTGTTCAATACTATGTGCATATACTATGCTCACCAAGTGCTTGCATGTGAACATTAAGAGAATGAAATCATGTCAAGTTAGTTTGTTTGCAAGTTACATCATGCAAGTGTTTGTCAAAATGCCCCAATAAAGGAATGATGATCAATTTCATAGTTTACATGTTTCATGTTTATGCTATGTCTCTTAATTTATGTTATCGAGTCTTGGAGGTACTTGTACCCGATAATTTAGTTATTTACTTAGAGCCATGGTCAGTCATAGAATAGTATCAGTCACGTTACGATAAGTAGTACTCTCAGTCAGTTACAAAACTCAGGAAAACTCAGTAGATTCAGTATGAGTCCAGTCTAATTCAGTATTCAACTCAGATCTCAGTAAACTAATTCAGCTAACAGAATTCAGTAGTATTTTGTCAGTCAACGGAATTCAGTAAACTTAGTTCAGCTCAGCTAAACAGTGATCTCAATAACAATCCAATCCGGTCAAGTTCAGACTAGAATTCAATTCAGTGTCCTTTCAATTGGGAATAGGATTCAGCACCGAGTTAACCCAAGGATGGGGGAATTCTTTCCAGCAGAGGGTTTGACCCCTAGAACCAATCCCTGCATTACAGAACTACGTAGCTAGTGTAGGTTGAGATATCTTCCTACTGCATATTATGAGGGTTGATACTTCTCACCTGAGTTATCCCCTCAGCGAGGGTTGATGGAAGAGCTTCCTGTCAAGAAGGGTTAACTCATAGTTTGTCCTTACCCGTGGCACGATATTGATACCCTTCTAACTGGGGTTATAGGATGAACCCCAAATCAGTTAGAGAAAAGGTATATCGGTTAGATGATTACCTCCCACAGTCTCAGTTTCAGAATCAGTCTCAAAATAGAAGTTGGTTCAGTTCTATAGATTCAGGACTATCAGATATAGTCACTCAACTCAGCTCAGTACGGAACTTAGTATAGTTCCTCAAAATTCAAGACTGTCAGATACAATCATCCAGTTATTCGTAGTACAGTATCATTCATCCAGTTAATTAGTTGACCGGTATTCAGACTCAGTGTTTGGTGTTATCAAAATTTCAGTTACAGTATTTGTATTCATGCATGTACTCTTATTCAGTCATACTCATGTTATTCAGTTATTATTGTTCATGCATATGAACCCATGTATATCAGCCTACCTCAATGAGTATACCAATACATTCAAAGTACTGACGCATGCTTTTTATGTTATGATGTCTTATATCATAGGTTCCGATGCACGAGCTTTAGAGCATTCTTAGTAGATCAAACTTTCAGCAGTCAGAGTAGTGGTGAGTCCTCATAGTTCGAGGACATGTTTATTATTTATAGTATTTCAATTTCAGTATCAGTAGTCGGAGTTAGTTAGGGGCTTGTCCTATCAACTCCATAGTTTAGACAATTAGAGGCTTTCCGGACTAAGGTATTTCAGATAATTATTCAGATTTCAGTATTGACTTTCAGTTTTTGGGTATTGTGATACCTCTTTCAGTATTATTCAGTATTATTTACAGATTGAACCTTATGGCATGTTTCTGCCAATTTTTGTATATTATTCAGTTATTGCAGCAGGTACCAGTCATGGGCTAGCTAGTGGTCCTTCGAAATTATTAGCACCGCGTAGAGTCCGGGGTATGGACTCAGGGCGATATAATGATGCTCATTTCATAATGCATCACTTGCTCTAGGTTGCAGTTAGAAAAGTGTTACCCAAAAATATGTATTTGGCCTTTATTAGGTTGGGGAATTATTTTAGAGCCATATATAATATGGTTATAAGAAAAAATATCTTGATAAAATGAAGGCTGAAATCATTGATATAGAATGTGAGCTTGAAAAGATTATTCCCCCAACCCTTTTTGATATAATGACACATTTGCCTATACATTTAGTAGATAAAATTAAACTCGGGGGACCGACTCATTTGCGTAATATGTATCCTATTGAAAGAAATCTGTGTAACTATAAGGGATTTATTCGTAATCGAAATACCCCTGAAGCATCAATCGCAGATGGTTTTTTGGCTGAAAAATGTTTGAACTTTCGTTCGAGATACCTAGATCATGGGGTGAAGACAAAATTCAGTAGGTATCCAACAGAGGATTATGAGGGCATTCAAATAGAGGGAGTTGATTTCCCCCCTATATTTCCTAAGATAGATCATCCAATCGGAAGCAAAAAGAAAAGAAAAGACAAGACTTTTGAATTGGATAATCATCAGTGGTTTGAAGCACATTGATATACTTTGTTCAATACCGTAGATGAACAATTAGATACGTTTATCAAGTAAGATAAAATAGTTATTTGTATTTTAACTTCCTTTATATGAATAATTTGTTTAAATTTTATTTATCTATATCATTATTGATTTAATTTGCATTACGTGCTGGAAGGAAACATAAGGATTTAGTTGATAATCTTAGTAAAGGAAGTACACGGGTAAAAGCACAGATTCATAGTCAAGAATTTAGTGATTGATTTAAGAAAAAAGTTAAAACTGTTGAAGTTCCAAATCATTTAAGGTGGCGAGCTATTGGGCCTAATTGTGGCTAAAAGATATACTACATATTTCATTAATGAATATCGATTTCATATAATAACACGGGATGTCTCTGGGAAGACTCAAAATAGTAGAGTGACTTTATCAGCAACAACAGATAGTTTCGCTAGTGCTAGAGACCCGAATCCTATCGATGGAATGGTTATCTATTATCGATTTATTCAAGATATCGTTGAGATAGATTATTGCGGTTGCTTTAGCATTGTACTATTTAGATGTGATTGGTTTCATAATGAAGTAGATGAATATGGGTTGACGCGTGTAAGCTTTAATAAAAAATGCAGCATAAATGACCCTTTTGTACTAGCATCACAAGTGCATCAAGTGTTTTATGTGGAACATCCAATTGAGAAAGGAATTTATTATGCAAGAAATAAATTCCTTGTTGATTTGTATGATTTGGGAAAAGAAAGTTGTCCTAATATTGAAGAAATATTTTGGAGGAAGCCTAATGATGACATTGGTTCATCAGAAAGAGTACTCGATGTTGATGTCAGATAGTTGAGAGGTGATCTCACTGTTAATATCATTGATGTGCCTTCCTATGTACAACATTCAGAAGATGTAATGGAAACATCAGAAGAGGAAGATGACATTGATGATACTGATTGGAATTGGATGAAAATTGATGATTGACAGAATAGTTTATTCGTAATGGTCAGTAATAATATGCTTGATGTGTCTTAATTTACTTGAATATCTCTTCTTTTGTTTTTTTATTGTGGTTGATTTTCAAAATGTCTTAAATTAGTATAACTTAACAAATACGTATGTGCTAAGAGCTGTTGGACATATTATGAATTCTTTCTTACTGGTACCTCTTTCTTCTTTTGGGATTAATATTTTTGCTAAGTCTTTTTATTCTTCTTCAATTTCAGTATTCATCTTTCTGCATTGTCTCTGAGCAATCTTTAACTTTAAATTGCACCAAAAAATTTAGGTTCTAATCTCTCTCTCTCTCTCTCTCTTTCTCTATCTCCATCAAGATGATAATTATAATTGATATTTCTTGCTGAATATACATAATAAAAAATTTTGACCATCGGATAAAACAAACTCAGTAGACATGTCGCGTCTACCTTCATTTTGTTAAATGAATGCAACAGAGTTAATTGATACTTGTAACTTGTAGAGATAGTAAGTACGTGGTGGAATAGTCTAGGTGTGTTAGAAGATCTAAATATACCACTGTTATGAGAAACATAGTCTACTCCCTTTAGTGACTTAGTATAGCAGCTCTGTTTGGGAGTTACACTGTTGTGACATGTACCGGCTGCATAGATTTGTTAGTGTCATATTCTTCTTATTAGTGGTCTTTGAAGCTCATTGCCTTAGATTGAGATTTGTCAGCCTTTTGTGCTCTTACAATTGGAGCATTGTATAGGGTCAAACTAGTGATCTTGGAAGATTGCATCAATTTGGTCCTATAGATGTTCAATATGTGGGATACGGTTGACAAGGAAAATTTTATTGATTGATGCAGTTCCTGCAATGTTGTTCTCTTTATGTTAGAGTAAGATCTATTAGTTCTCTATGAGTCGTGACCTTTGCGTGTATCAAGAATCTAAACTTGGTTAACAACTGAGAAAGAGTTCTATAAACTTGCAAATGATGCAAGTTCTCAATGCACTTTTTCCCCTTCTTTCTTGTTTTCACTCTATACTTTTTCTTTTGAAACTAAAAAAACATCAAGTTTTGATTCTCATGTAACTCATTTCGTAGACAAAAATTTAAAGGTGAAGAAATACATAGATGATATATTAAACAGCTGCCTAGGTAAATAAATCACCTCTGAAAAGCACCTACCTCTAATAGCTTAAGCTTTACTATATAAACCATAAAAAATCCAAGAGCTTAGCCTATCAAAAATATGTAACTGACCCCCAAAATATAAGCTCCCAACTATGCATTATCTATTTTTAAATACATTGCACCCTCAGGCCAATCCAATTACACCAAGTCCATACAGGAAATCCCAGTATTTATTTAGCATATGATCACTCGGTTATACTTGATCCCACTTGCCTGTACAAAATATTGCATATGCATCAGCTACATACCTGGAAAGAAAAGGACTTAAGTCTGTTTGCATACCTGGAAAGCAAAAGATTTATCAAGTCAGTTTCTCTGAGCTAAAATATAGTATTTACTTAGTCACAAAAGGTAGTTTCCCTCACTTGCCAATACCATACAGCTGTGTGACATGAGTTCAACTTTTTCCAAGATATTCTTGAGGGAGCTGTGGAATATATAGTGACCTCTTCGTATATAATCCTAAAGGACGTATCAACTTTTCAATATCCTCTGGAGTAACCTCTGTAGCAACCACTGCATTTGGACATATAGTGAAAAAGTCTTTTATCACTCTCCTAACCTGTGCATGTTCTAACTGTTGGTAAGTGATCTCATAAGCATAATAATAAAATCATTACATAAAAGTGAAGACACAAATAACTATGTGGCTCTCATTGCTTCACTTTTGATCAACAATCAACAGGGAAAAGGGATAAAATTGGCTACGACTTATATATTGTTCATTAAAATAGGTCCACCAGTACTTTTAAGCTAATGCAAAGCAATAAATTAGTTGATATTTTGACATAATAATTAATCAGTTAGCTGTTTGCATATCCCCTTTATTAAGAACAAAAATATGTCTATACATCACTTGAAGGTTTAAAATTTGTTTGCTAATTGCCCATAGGATACTGCTGCTTAATATGCAGAAAACTTTATCTAGCCACATAAATCAAACATCTCAAGAATCATAAGTTTGTTAGACTACTTAAGAAAGAAAATAGTGGCAACAATTACCTGCACACCAATGGTGCAATTTAGAAAAATGCAAATAACCAAAATCCTCCAAGGATCATGAGCATGCTTTTCTTGAAGGAGATTAAAAGGGGATTCATAAATCTTCTATATGAATAGTTATTTGAACACATATTTATTTTGTACTAATCAGGTTGTCCATCTTCTTTTTATGCAGGTTTGGATAAAAATGAATCAACAAGGGCCTTCAAAAAATAACAAAAGATCAAACAACAAGGCATTTACTAAACCTAGATCGTTATCAACCATGGCAAATAGAAAATGGCGATTATTGATAACAAATGGAATATTTAAAGCTATACGATCGGAGAAGAAGAATCTTATAAAATTAATTGGAGAACAGCAGCCACCAGTACAACAACAACCAGTACAGCAGCCACCATCTCAAAAAATTAAACAATCTATAGTGGAGCATCATGTTGTAGAAGAGCAACATGCAGATAATGAGTAACATGTAGCTGATCAAGTTCAAATGGTTGATTCAGCCACTTCGATAATAGATGAACATTCTAAAGAACAAGGTAACATATAGCATAGAAACTTATTTAATTCATTCATGACTTCTATTTTTTTTATATTTTCTTATAGTTGAAGGGCCTTTCACTAGAAAAACAAAAGGCAAAATACAAATGTACAAGGTATATGGCCGACAAGAGAAAAAATTGATCATACTAAATTATCAAAATCAACCTGTTGGTCCTATTGATGAAGTTGTAACTGAGTTAGGCAGCTTCCTTGGCACATTGGCGAAGAATGCAACCCTTTTCTCATTGGATATATTTGATTGGAGGCTGATAGATACTAAAAAGGATTTATGGGATTATACTTAGGTTTCTAAATTCACTATGATCTCCAGTGCTTTGTTTTCTTTTATCCTGTCCTTTGAGTGTTACAGGACCTCTCAAATTTGAAGGGGATTGGTATTGATAAGAAAATAGAAGGCTTATATATTTTAAAGAAATATGTGGAACCAGTTAATATATAGACTATTACAAATGGGGTCGTAATATATAAAATATTTGTAACCAGTTAATAGATAGAACAATAGTAGTGCAGATCCTTTTTTGGTGCAGATTCATTTTTTTTGTTGTCGTCCTAACTGAATGACACCAACTTGTAGTCAAAATATGATATTCCTGATGCAGCAAAAAGTTGGATTTTGGAAAGACTTCGAGAATCTTGGAAAAAGCATAGAGCTGATTTGAAAGAAGGACATTATGATCCATATGAAAATGATGAAGTTCGAATGGAGAAAAGGCCAAAAAATATTTCAGAATATCAATTTAAAGAGTTCCTCATATATTAAAAGTCTGAAAAATTTCAGGTAAAACGTATTTCAACATCTGTGATCATATTACTGTTATTTCTATAGAGTCGTTATTATTTTAGTTAATGTTATTGATTCATTTTACAAAAATGTCCAAAACAAATACTGAGAGTTGGAAGAAGTTGATGGATCCACACACTGTTGGCAAAAAGAGTTTTGCTTTAATTCAAAATAAATTATTGTGTTTTGTTATTTCTTATTGAGTTTTAACTTGTCATTTAAGTAATTTTTTATATTAATTTTCATATGAATAGGAAAAATAGAAGGGAAAAACTTTGTCGCTGAAGAAAATATTTGTGGTTACAAGACCAAGAAAATCTGGTCGTACAT
This sequence comes from Capsicum pubescens, assembly GCA_030864215.1. Lineage (NCBI taxonomy): Eukaryota > Viridiplantae > Streptophyta > Magnoliopsida > Solanales > Solanaceae > Capsicum > Capsicum pubescens. Next base: position 69,006,795 of record CM061543.1, on the reverse strand, counting down.
ACAAGACATCAAATAAAAGCACCACTAGTAAAATTGTATGAAACTTATCTATTTTAAGTTTATATTGACATCAAGTTCTTAATTTGTAATTACTTGAATGTGCTTTTGAATATGATTTATTAGGCTGAAATAGAGAAAATTGAAATGCAATAGGGTGCAAATAATCAATCTGTTGATGCATTTTCAGCGGTCATGGATTCTGAACATCCGAGATGTGTAGACTGTATGGAATCGGGGTTACAAAGACTTCCTTAAAAATAATAAATGGCACTTTGAACCAACTTTAAATGCCACCAATGATGTCGTGCAACAAATGCAAGAAAGGATGCAAAAAATAGAGGAACAAATAGAGGAACAAAAGAGAACCATTCGATAAGAAGTTATTGGATATGTAATTGCTCAACTTTAGAATGCGGGATTAATTGATCCTAAGACACTAGCGGAATTGTTTGTTCCTTCGCTAAGAGAATCTACCTCTACACTTGCAGCTACAGGGAGAACCGATCAAAACAGTCAAGGTTAGTGTTTGAAATTCTAAATTGTACTCCAGTTTATTTGGTGGTTGATATTGTTATTGTTGTTAGACTGTATTGGATGGTTATTGGTGGTTGGTAACTGTGTGTTATATATCAGGGTATTGTTGTTTATTATTTGAAATTCTGGATGGTTATTGGTGTGCTTTTAAATCATTTTGCTTCTCTTGAACTATAACAATAGTTTGTGCACCTACACATGAACATGACTTGGTGAACTGCACTTCGTAATTTGATTTTAATTCGTGTTTTGGTGAGTGTGCCGAGTTATGTTATTGGAATGACTTCCATTTCACTTGTTAAAATTAAAATTGGATATGGTGATTATCTGGGATGTTCACTACTAATGTGAGTTATGAGTTGTGTTAAGGGTTGTGAGTTGAAGTTCTTGGTGTCTGGAGTATGTAACTTGTGCATTTACATAGGATGCGGTGAATGTGTGTGTTTGATATTATTAAACATGTAATATAATGAGGTGTTTGTTAATCTTACTAGACTTGAAAGGTGTGGAAACTGGGCTGTGATTGAGGTGTGTTTGATTGATCGATACATCTGGTTACCGGTTGATGATCATAGTGATGATGATTCCATGGTATTTTACTTGATCAATTATTTTCCAAATTCAATTGACCAAGATGGATTTTGGTATCATTACATGTATTTTTAACTGTAAATCTTGGTCTCTTGGTAATGTTAACCTTCAGTTATGCTTGAGAACATAGGTACAGCCAGCAACTTATGGGGTATCTTGGTAAGTGTTGTTCCCCAAACGTAGTTAAATCTCATCACAAGAAGCCATTAACAGGGTGAAGACCGTTTCTATGGAGAAATTTTATTCAGCTAAATTAACCGCTAGCGCTTTGTTAATGAGTTTATCAAAACAAAAGGGGGTTTCCTATTTGGTGTCTCTGTTTGGGTTGCATCAAAAGTGAACAGTATGCCTGATAGAATCAGCCATTAGGTAGGTCTTCTGAATTCAGCTCTTCCAATCACCTAGTATCATCTCGAAGAAGAAAGGTTTCAGTAACACCACAGTTATCAATAACATATAGGTGGAAACTTTAGGTAGACCAACATGCTTATTCATTAACTATGAGTCTATGAGACCAATTTTTCATTTGAGAATTATAACCTCAATTTTTAATGGTTTGTGAAATTTAAGCATGTTAAAGAATTGAAAAAATAAAAATAAGTGATGATCATTGCCTAGTCTCTCTGTTAACTGTGCAACACATCACTGTGCGTCTTAATTGCCTAGTACATTTTGCATCTTGGAAATTATCTTGCTGCTGAAGTTCGCAAAAATTCCGACAGTACTAATCCTAAAGTATTTGACATGTTGTTGTTCAAGGGCATGGAAGAGTTGAAGAACAGTATGGACCACTCAAAGCAGTCACCATCTTGTTGGCAAATACATCATAGGTAACCAAGGTCTTGTGCAGGACCTTGGACATAAAGATCAAGGCATCTGTAATTTCCTGAAAAACTTTTACAACAGCAACTACTTTTAGATTTCTTTAAAATTTACTTTCTGTGGATAATAATGATGATGCTTTGTTTGCATCTCACTCTTGGATAAATACACCTGTTGTTTATTGGTAGTGAGTACTCTTCTGAGTTTAGAACATGTTGTTATATGGTCGAAATCTTAAGAAATAAATATATCCTTTGTGTCTTGCATATCTGTATGGGGAGGTTTTGTGTGCAAACCTTTAATGGTTGGGAATGTGAATATAATGAATATAAAGTGAATATCATGTTAAGTTCTACCTTTACAATGTGATTGGGAATCCTATTCTCTATAAGTAATGGTTGCATATGAACCTACATAGATGTAATCACACTTCTGTTTATGTTGAGGATCATGTCATTTTGGTTGTTTACTGTTTAATTTACTTTTGGTTGTTTATTGTTTAGTTTGTCCTATTTACTATAACTTGATCTTTTTCAACTTTTATTGTTGTGTAGTTTGTTGCTCAACTTTAATTTTTTTTTTATTGTTGTAGGTGATCATGACATAAAAGATGGCGGGAACGAAATTGATGAACTAGACCTAACCTAAGAGATCGGTCACATTGGCTTTATGTTACATTAGCTTTTGGAAAAACTTGTGTATGTTTTGATTGAGATCGATCACATTTGACCGAGTAGTTTCAAACATCTTTTATTTTTTAACATTTAAAACTTGTGTATGTTTTAATTTTTTTGAATGGTAACAAATATTTGATTTCTTATTGGTTGACATTTTGGGAATTAATAGTTACTAGTACTCTTGATTATTAATATATATGTACATTTTATGTGTTATGGTAGCTTTATAAAATCATTGCAATAGCATAATATAGTATTGTTGAATAGTTTAATAATAATTTTTCTAATAGCCTAAAATAACTATCCCAATAGACAAAATTAATCGTTGTTATAGCTCATGTTTAACTGTCGCAATAGCTTACAAAATAACCGTCCTATAAAGGTTTTAGGACGGTTTATATACGTCACAATAACATTAATCATCCCAATAGGATATACAGGTAACCGTCGCAATAGCTTAAACAACTGTCCCAATAAGTTTTATAGGGACGATTTCCAACCGTCCCAACATATAGTAAACCGTCGCAATATCAGATATATAGGGACGGTTTGAAGCTGTCTCAATAATATCATAACCATCGCAACATCATATTTATCACCGTCGCTATAGCAGATATATAAGGAAGGTTTGGAACCGTCTCAACACACTGAAAATCGTCGTCATATGGTCAATGTAATAACCGCCGCGAAAAACCTAGATATAACGATAATTTTTGTAACCGTCGCAAGAAACTGTCGTCTGTGACCTAATGTAACGCCTTCAGTTGTATCGGGTTCTCTAATCGTCGCGATATATCTATTGGGACGATTTTGGGGTCTATGAAGACGATATGACAGCCATCGCCATAGACCCTTTTTTCTAGTAGTGGAAAAATTGTAATGGTGTTGATTTATTTTATCTCTGGACAAATACCAATTGTAGTCAAGAGCATTATTTTGGATACACAATCTGTATATTTGCATAAAGTGGAAATATAGTTCAAGTTTAGATTTTTCGCATCACTTGTTTATCCAAGTTTCAAATAAACTTTGTCTAAAAATTTAATCTCATCAATTATTTGACAAATCTGAATCCGCATTCGAAGAGCTAAAGCCGAGTGAGCAACGACAATGACGGCGCGAGGCACCTCTTAGTTCTTGCCTCACTATCCACTTAAAGGAGTGTTACTCAATAAAAACAAATTAAAGTTGTTTTTTCCCATCAATGTGGAGAAAGATATTTTTCTTAAATGAGTACACTTTTCGTCCAAGATTTTTTTCTTCATTTTCCATTCACACCAATTGAACCTAACAAAGAGGCTTTGGATTTATTGTCACTTTGTCAGCAGAGAGAATGTTCAATATATTTTTTTTTTTACATTTTCAAATTTTATTGTCTATATATACTCTTTGAGTTCAAACGTTCTCCCACCTCTTCTCATGACCAAATCCTAAACAATTTTGTATGGAAAAAAAAAAAAATTATACATGCCAGAATAAAAGGTAATAAAGGATGTTCGTAGAAATTGGTACGATGGAATAATCAATTTCAAAGGCATATTTAGTGAAATTTAACCGCAATTTGTTATCAAGATAATAAAATAGTCATCATCGGAGAAGGCCTGAAAATACAAGACACGTTTCTTGATAACATGACAAAATGATAGAAGAATACCTAAGAGATGTCAGAATACAAATCCTTGTAATCTAACCAGTTAGAAACCAACTAGAGAAGAGAGAAAAATAAGATGGAATCAGGGGCTGCTTTGCACCCATCAAAGGAGATGAAAAGGGAGAAAAGTTGACCATGATTAAAATACTTTTTAACTAAATAAATTTTGGCCATTTATTATGAAGTATGACATATGTCATAGATATAATAGTGTAGTGGAGATTAATAGAGGAAATTTAACTGGAAGGGATATCAACCCACAAGAGTTAATTTTAATTAATATTCATAGCTAAATTAAAATATATTGATTCAATATTTTTAAAATTTAAAATTGAAATTTTAAATGTCTGAAAATACTACAAAAAAATTAGATAAGTTTCACCACTTCTTTATATACTAATATGCTATGCTCACACAACCATGTGTAAAGAAAACAGACGGTCAATAGAGTATATGTACGTGCAGAATCTCTATTAGAAAATTAATCAAAGCTTCGAATCCTGGGTATGAAAGAATCTTTGGTAAGGAGTCCTCCCCTGAATGGGCCCTATTCGGCGCGAATCTAAATTAAACGGACTCCAAAGCGGGTACCGAACACCGAATGAGAAAAAAAAAAAAAAAAAAAAAGCCATAGCAAATCTTAGAAAAACCATTAAGGAATTTAATTCCTTCTCAAAAGTCAACGGTGATGCGGTAAAGATCATCAATGTAGGATGTATAATAAGGAAGAAAGAACAAATAAGATCGCCCAAAAAATTGAAAAAAAAATTCCCAGTACAAATAGAAAAGAACAACGAAAATTGATAAAACAGAACTCACATATGAAAAACATCAAAAAAAAAAAGAGATGAAAATTAGATAACTTGTATATAAATTACAAAGAATAAAATCAAATATCACCTACGTCCAGCTAGAACGAACACGCGAAAAAGGGGAAAGTGATAGTTGGTCTGAGTGTGCATAACATGGAATTGAAACATAGTGGGTAAGATTGATTTACAATAGTGCTCATCAAAAATATATTAATTACTAAAGTGTCATTAATCGTCCACCATAGCTTCAGTTATGAATAGTAGAAAAGTTTTCAGTAAAGTGAAAATACAGTTCAAATATTGATTTGGGTCACATGATTAAATATTTTGAATTCTTTGATAAATATCGGGCTCCTCCTGTATTGCCAGTCATGAATATACAAATTAATAACAAGTTAAATGTTATGTCTCTCACATTGTATCCAAATATTTTATACCAGGACCTTGTACAGTACACCCAATACAACACTGTATTATATGATACATATATATAGAAAGAAAATGACTCAAGTAATATTTATCAAACAAATATTAATTATTTCAACATAATTACGAATGTAAAGCATATTTTTGTACTCCAGGAATGTGGGTCTTCACAAAATAATTTCTCCAATTAATTTTGGTCACGTCAATTTCAAAGTTTTTTTTCTCTTCTCCTGACATATCTTCCATTAGCTTTCGTACATTGCCACTGTCAAATCTAGCAAAAAAAAAAAAAAACAGTCAGTTTGGTCTAAATGGGTAATGAGAACATCGACACCGAACACCTGACGGTGGATGAAAAACTAAAAAAAAAAAAAAAGAATATTTCTTCCGTCCTATTTTACATGACATTATTTGACTTGATATGATATTTTAAATAAAAAAGTTTGAAACTTGTGGTCAACAGTGATCCTTAGATATTTGTGTGACTATAAATTATTTTAATTTTGGTAATGAAAATTTTGAAAATTTTATAATCAAATTGTTTTTAATTATTGTAAGCTGACATTCTTTTTGAACAGATAAAAAATAAAAGACTGTCAAATAAAATGAAACGATGAAGTTAATTGTTTTAGCAGTTGCACATCTTTTCCTCAGTTTACAATAATTACATACTCTCTTTATTTTAATTTGTGAGACGTATTTAACTGATATGAAATTAAGAAAAGTAAAAAAGATTTTTAAAATTTATATTTTAAATCATAAGTCGTTAATATTTGTTTGACTATAAGTTATTTTGTTAAGGATAAATGAAACATTTCAAGTTAAATTATTTTGTAAATAACAAAATGGAAAAATCTTTTTGGTCATAAAATTTGGCCATAATTTGGTCATAGTAATAATAAATTCTATTCACACTATAAAGTATAAACTAGTTTTCTTTTGAACATTTTTGCCCTTTTCATCTTAAATTTAAAATTCTTTCTTTACTTATTTTATTACTTTTTCCCAATACATTGAAAATTATCTCAATACATGAGAATGGACAAATTAACTTAATTTTCATATGATTGCATAGTATTTATTGCTTGAAAAGAATAGTATAGGATAAAAATAATAATATAAAATTAATTAATTATATTCTCATTTATCCAAAATCAGTGTGACCAAAGTAGTAGTATTTGAAATTTTTAATTTAATATTATATATTTATGTATAATATCTACTTAATTATGCGTTTTATCATATAAATTATTCTTACTTTTTTAATCTTTAATTTTAAATTTTATATCTCTTTATTTTATATAGATAAATAGGAGGTATAGATATATATCTTAAAACCTATCAATATTTTGAATAACTTTTAGTTTTTAATTTTTGTTGAAATCTAATTCGCAGTTTAGTATTACATAAAATAAGCAATTATCGAAATTTTTAACACAAAAAGTTAATTATTTTTGTATGAATTCAGTTGTATAATTTTAATTGTGCTATAATTTTTCTCATGATAATTCAAATAATTATTTTTCATTTTAAATCTTTTCTATCTATTTTTAGAAGTAGAGCAGAAAGAAGTCAACATAACATTTGAAAATTTCGCATAAAAATTTTCTTAGTTGAAAAAAAATTACCCTATGTTAATCTTACACTTAAATTACATATAAATGATAAGAAAAATACATAAAGAAAAGAATAAAAAATATTTACGAGTTTTAAAACTTAAAGTTTGCATAGTTAAACAATTTTTAATGTAATATGAAACTATTTTAATAAAAACAATAAAAACTTAAAACACTTTAGATGTGGTAGACATTGACAAGTTATAAAAATTATATAGTTCATAAGTGTCAACTTTAATTAACAATAACCTAAGAGAGTCACACGTCGATATTGTAGTCTTGCGTCACTGTGTTACGCCGATTTGATAACTTAGGAACCATTATTTATATTTTTATTAATATATATGACTTCTAATTAAGGAACAATATTAATTTTTATGTTTATATAAATTTAAACTACATATTTGAATAGTAATTTTTTAAAAATATAGTTTAACATATTTCAATAGTGATAGTCAAAGCTCAAATTACTTTAGACATGATAGATATCGACACAAAATAAAAATTATATAGTTAAAAAAAAAGTCGATATTGGCTAAACATCAATTCAAGAAAGTCACACATTAATGTTATAGTCTTGCAATCCTACGTACTTTAATTATTATATTTGTTAACAGGTGAATTAAAAATATAATTATTAACTGGTGAATCGTTAATCATATTTGTTATTAATATGAAATTTAACTAAGTAATTTTATTTTTATGTTTAAAAAAATCGAACAACATAGTTAAATAATTTTAAAATATAATTAAAAATATTTCTATAACGATTGTTTAAATTCAAAATTCCTTAGATGTGATAGATATTAACACATTATAAAAATTATAGAGTTCATAATTATTGACCCTAGTAAACATCAACCCAAATAATCAATCATTATAGCTATTAAGGTAACCATCGTCATAATTTCTTTGTACTCTAAATAAAAACTAACTATGTCCACATTTAATTTTTTCACATTTCTTAATAACCTGAAGTAGAAATATTGATTAATTATAATATTTTGTTTGATATAATTTACTACGACTACAAGCTGAGGTTACTATTGTTAAATTAACTTTTATCATGTGAAAAATAATTTTTTTCACTTACACTAGGCATATTGTAGGTGAAAATTAAAAAGAATTGAAAAATTGAATAACTGAAATCAAAGATAGGTAAAATATATCTGCTATTACCTAACATTAATTCTATCACATAAAAAAATTTAAACATAAATGTTGTTTAACTTTAAAATTTAATATATTTGTGATATAAAAATATTCTACCTTTAAAATTTAAAACACAAAAATTATTTGACCACAATTTTTGTGTACTATTAGAAAATAACAAATTAAAGGACATATAATAGCGATTTTATGATTAGGATAAGTTTGTGTGAGACATTAAAATTTTATTTAGATTTGATATAATTAGTTAACCAAAATTAATATAATTACTTATTTTTAAAAATTATATTTAAAATTTACAAGCTATAAAATTGGATTCAATCGTTGACAACTCTAATGACACTTCAAATACTCTATATGTGAGGCAACACTATCAATTAATTGTAATCGTGGATATACATATGTATGCTTAAGATACTGAAATAGCTCATTATTGGTATCAAATCAATAATAATTCATACAAGCTAAATTTTCTGATCGATAATTAAGTCAAAAAATAAAATTTAATTTATTCATTTTTCTCTTTATAAAGAGGTTTTCTTTCATCCAAAAATTGACTATAATTTCTTACATAGATTTTATTTTAAAATACTGAACTTCTATCGACGTCATTGCAATAAAGGTATTACTATCGAACAAACATAACGTAACACTTAGTGAAATTAATTTATTTAAAATTAATATAATTAGTTGATTAAAAGCAATTAAATTTAATTCTCCATTTATTTAGATATAAATTATTGTATAGATACACTTTTATAATTATTATATTTAGTTATTAATCCTTCTTCAACTAACAATAATTACATCTGCAGTAATTATTAGTTAATTTAATTTAATAATAGATCATAAAAGTATTATTCCAATAAATAATGTTTGAGAGTCATAACAATTATCAAAATATCTGATCAAGATAAAACTTAAGTTTAAATACAGTAAAATTTCATTTAAATCGGCTATAATTAGTTAATTAAAAATAATTACATTATAATCACTAATCTATTTAAATTATATTTTAAATTTACTTGTAAGACTCGGTAAGATTGTATCAAATCAAATGATTAAAAATTTGATTTAATTAGATCGACAAATATATTATTGTGATGAAACTTAGTGTTTGATTTTATGATAAAAAAATTTAATCTCTATGTAGACACAATATAAATTTAGTATTGTATTTTTGTAATCTTTTTTCAAAGAAGTTTATTCGACCTAGTTAACAACAACCTTGGAGAGTACTAACAAATTAATATTGTAGTTTTTGTGCCCTTATTTTATGCCGATTGGACAACTTATGAATCATTACTTATATTTGCTATTAATATAAGCTCTAAATAAGTAATTTTATAAATTATTGTGTTTGAATATAATTTAAACTATATATATATTTTTTAAAATATAACTTCTAAATATTTCAATAGCAACACTCAAAATTCAAAGTACTTTAGTTATGATAGATATTGACATATTATAGAAATCACGAAAATTATACAATTCATAAGTGTCGACCCTAATTATGAAAATCAAGCATACATATGCTATATTATGAAAATCTTACACCTATACTTTCCGTAATATTATATCTATTTTTTAAACATTTAAAAAAATTATGTATAAAACAATTTTAAAGTGAAAGAATAAAATAAAATATTATATTTAAATAAAATTACAAATAACTTAAGTATTTAAAGTGAAAACAAATTATTACTAATAGTTGGTTTATCCTATTAAATAATTTGTATCATTTCATATCACACTCATAAGACACAAAAAAATTATTTTATAAAATAAATAAATTATACATTTGCTAACTTTTTATTTTAAATTATTTTCAAATTAAAAATAAAAGAAAAAAATAACAATTTAGCCTCTTTCATCAATTTCTCTCCGAATTAAAAGGTGTCGCATAGATATTTAGCTTCTTTCAACATTCAATTTTTTTGTTACTATTTTAGTTTTTGCTTTTTAATCTTGATTTTTTTATTTTACATTATTTGTGTTCCATTTTCTTTCTTTTGTTTGTCAATCATTACTTCTTGTAATTTTATGTTATGTCACTTATTTTTATTATTATTTATTATTTATTTATTCATCTAGCATAACTGATTAACTACACTACTATTTTAATTATTGAATTAAAATATAATTTTATTGTTGAACAAGGTTATAGATTCATATTTTCTTTTCTTTTGAATTAAATTACGTGGGTCATAAAAAATTATCGAAAAATATGAATCAATTATTTTTATAATATTAGTTATAAATATATATATTTATTTATTAATATATTTTTATTAAATAATATGTGTATCTTGAATATCAATTTAGTATCATTTATAAGAGTTAGTTGCTATCAAATACGAGTCTTACTTGAGATATGATGGACATTCATTATAGAAATCATAAAACTCATATTGTTCATGTGTGTCAATCTAGTTAACAACAATCCTAAAAAGTCTTTCGCTAATGTTGTGGGGGGCTTATGCTCTCGTGTTACGCCGATTTGATAACTTGCAAATTATCATTTATATATGTTATTAATACGGCCTCTAATTATTAATTATGTTTAAATTATTTTTTATAGTCGTGATGTCCGAGCCAACTTGCAATAAATTTAAACTATATATTTAAATAATTTGAATAATAACAACAGTCAAAATTTTAAACACACTTTAGACATAATAGACGTCGACACATTATAGAATCTTAAAAATTATACAGTTCACATGTATTGACCCTAGTTAACAACAACTCAAGATATCAAGACGCATTAATGTTGTAGCCTTAGACCTTTGGTTATGTTGATTTGATAATTTGTGAATTATTACTGATAATTTTTATGAATATGTCCTTTAAGTAAGCAATTTTATTAAATATTATATTTAAATAAATTTAAATTTTATTTCAATAATTTTTAAATATAATTTCAAAATATTTCAGTATTGATAGTCAAAATTCAAAACACTTTAAATATGGTAGAAATCGACATATTATAAAAATCATATAGTTCATATATTTTGATCCTAGTTAACAACAACTCATGAGAGTCATGCATTGATGTTGTCGTCTTACGCCCTTATGTTACGTCGATTTTATAATTTGCAAATTATAATTTATATTTGTTATTAATATGATCTCTAATTAAGTAATATTATATTTAAATAAAATTAAAGTTATATTCTTAGATAAATTTTAAATATAATTTAATATATTTCATTAACGGCAGTCAAAATTCAAATCATTATACACATAATAGATATTGACACATTATAGAAATTGTGAAAATCACAAAATTCATATTTGTAGACCCTAGTTAACAACAACTAAATATATCAAGACGCATTATTGTTGTAATTTTGTACCTCTATATTACGGTAATTTGATAACTTGTGAATATTACTTATATTCACTATTAATATATCCTCTAATTAAATAATTTTAATTAATTATTATATTTTAATTGATTTAAACTATATTTAAATAATTTATAAGTCTATTTTGAAAATATTTCAATAATGATAATAAAAATTTAAATATTTTCGACATGATAAACATTGACAAATTATAAAAATCATATTTTCATATTTGTTGAACCTAGTTAATGTTTTAAGAAGAACACTTTTATGATAAACTTTAGAATGAAATGACTTTTATATAATAAATAAATAAATTTCTGTGATAAATTCAAAATTTAGTTAACCACTGATGACTTTTATCCAAAAATATTTTAAAGAATTATAATCAATATATAATAAAATTAGTTTCAAAGTTTAATTAAAAAAGGACTAAAGAGAAATTGAGGGAGAAGAACGAAAAGGGAGGGTGTGATTGGATAGAAGGTGAAATTAAGGTGGGTCTTCCATTATAAAATTAAATAAATATTCTTCTTTCATATTTAATGGTAGTCATAATTTATTCAACATAAATTTTAGTTACATTTAACTTCTTGAATTTAAAAGATAATAAATTTTTTTCTTTTTTTAAAGGAAAAGACTATTTAGTTTTTTTATTATTATGACTAAAAAATTATGGCTATTTAGCACTTCCCAATTTTTATTTTATTTTTAAATGTGCGCCGTATTAAATAGGAGGCCAAAGCTATTCAGTTTCTAGGAGTAATAACAATGACAAGTGTTTCAACAAAAAAAAATAAAAAAAATGACAAGTGAAATCCTCAAAATCTCTATAAAATTCACTCGTTTTTGGTCCCTCTTTTATTTGATTTATGTATTTCCTACCATTCCCTTCGTTTCGTATTTGTTGGCCCTTATAGATTTGAGACACCCATTAAAAAAAGTATTTATTAGAGGTCTATGAATTTGAATATATACAATTATGTTAGTCATTTAATGATGAGGGTATTATTGGAAGAACATAGTAAAATCTTCTTGATTTCATCAATGAAACAACTAAATTAAAATAAATATTTTTAAAAAGAGAACCAACTAAAATGAAATGGAGAGAGTAATATAATGCCTTTGGGGGTTTGATTTTATGTCTCCTTCCCCCTCTCTTTGTATAGCAATATTTTTTATAGGGAGGATATATATATGTCAAATTCCACGCCACTTCAGGACGGTCTAAATAAATAAAAAAAGGTTATGTGAATGATTATAAATACTATTTACGAATAAACACTAATGTTAGTCTAAACCTTTTATAAATGTCCCCTCTTTTAAATTTATTTGTCTAAGTTTGGTCAGACAAGTAATTTAAGCATATGAAATTTTTAAAATTTTGTGATCTTAAATTAACATAAAGACTAATACGTAGTTTAAGTTTTTTTTATGTTAAATTAGTTTACTGAATTCGCAATAAAATACTTATAGATATCACACATACCGGCCTTTGTAGAAAGTGTATGATTCGTAGAGCTTGCTAAACTGCTTCAAATATTCCACCTTCTTTTGAAAACGTTTCTGAACCTTTTTAATCTCTTCTTCAGCTAAATCCTCTCGTACTTCATGTTGCTTGAATATTACCTTCCAAATATAATTTTCAAAATCTGAAATTTTGTTAAAATATTCCATCTCCCTAATTTTCACTTTATCTCCTTTTGAGTTAACAAAAGGAAATGAAGTGAAGTATTCATAGCAGTAATCAAAAAATTGAGATATTGTAACAGGATTCAGAGATGTTGATGTCAAGTGGTAGACATTTAGTTCTGGATTTTGCAAATATCCATGCTTTGCAATTGCAGCCATAGTTGTATTTACAACCATATCAACTGGAACCTAAATCAAGTGAATGAAGAAGTGGTCAAATAACTAAAAATATATATATTCATAATACTGTTGTTGTATGTATAATTAAGTAAATAATATTTTCTTCGTCTCAAAATAGTTGGCATATTTGTTCTATAAATTTGTCTCAAAGTAATTGGCATGTTTAAGAATTCAAGAGATAATTAATTATTTTTTACAACTATACCCATATTAATTGAAGAAGATTCATCTAATCAAAAATTAAATAAGGTCATATTAGTCAATTTGTACCTCTTATTAGTTTCTCCTTTGGAGTTATGTAAAAAGCAAACATGGTATGAAAGTAATTTGAAATGAGGGGAGTAGTTTGCTCTCTAATATATAGTTTAAACTTTTAAAGAAAACACCACACACTTCAATATGATATATGAAAGTAAAAAGTATTGGTAGAGGATTTGAGTATCACGGTCACCTATTTTTTAAAAATTACTTGTTTGACACATGAAAAAAGAATCAGACTGAAACGTGAAGGGACATATACATATATCAAAGATATAATTCAATAAATAAAAATGTGTTCTCTATCACTAATAGTTTAAATAAATGAGTTGTTCATACACACATCAACATTGTATCTTAGTAGTTTTTCTTTTTGAATCAATTTTTCAGTAGCCTCGGGGTGTTTGACTTAGTACCTATTACTAATCCTCAGTTCGAGTCTCGGAGTCACTCGGTATTAAAATGAATTTAAACATATTTGACTCGTGAAAAAAAAAATAGATCGAAATATAAACGCACATTGAGAATATAATTAAGTAAATAAAAATTTATTCTCTTTAATATTTTAAGCATATAATTTAAATGATTAGTCACTCACTTCAAAAATAATTGATGAAATTATAAAAGTTAAATCTATTGAAAAAGTATACCTACCATATCAAGAAGACAATCAGGATCGCCAAGAAGGGCAGGGAGGTCACCCTTTCGATAGAAAAATATTGATGGGTCGATTACCCTAATTATGAGAGACAAAGAGAGTATATGAAAAATATGAAACAATAATTTTCTTGGTAATTTATAAATAGGAAGAATACATTGATAGTCCTATAAATTTATCGGTAAATTTTTTCTGGACACTTGCACTACATTCTGTTAATGATAAAGTTATATTAGATACTTTTGATTTAATTTTTTAAAAAGTTTTAGTGCGTGCTCTGATAAAGTGCGTGTTAACTATATAAATAAGTTAACCATCTAAAATATGTCACATCCTTTATTTATACATAGTAATCTCAATAAGCTATAAAATCACAAGCATGTTCCCATTAAGCAGGAGACATTTTATTTGTTTAATTATCTACGTATATGTGCTTGAAAACACGTGTAGAAGCTTTTCAAAATAAATCAATAGTGTCTAATATGAATGTTCATCAAGTGTTCAATATGAATAGACAATAATTGAAGTGTCTACATGAAATTTATCGATAAATTTAAAGGGCTAACGATGTATTTAACCCTATAAATATTAAGGACAAAAAAAAGATTAAATAAACAATATAACACCTTAATCCTTGTATCCAGCCTGAAAATGGCTCTTTATAGCTGCTTGTTATGATGGAGGGACGAAGAATGAGTACTGGTATTTCTTCTCTCATGCTATTAATCATCATTTCACCAATTGCCTTTGTGAATGAATATGTATCTTGCCATCCATGTAACTTTGCCCTATTTAATCAACAAGCATTAAATATAAAAATGATAAGTTTTTTTTTTCTTTTGTAATCAATTACTATTAAAAAACGTAAATTTCTGATGAGAATTTTCGAAAAAAATGTTGGGTTCATAGTAAATGAAAGAAGTGTGAATGGAAAAATGGAGAATAAAATGATGGAGGGGAAGGAGACACTAAAATGAAAAGTGTACTCCCAAATTAGAAAGTTTATTCTTTCTCCCACATTGGTGGAAGAAGAGAACTTGAAAGTGTTTATAATCAAGAACACTAACTCCACATGGCAAGTGAGGCAAGAATTATAATAGATGCCTCGCGCCATCGTCGTTGTCACTCGCTCAGATTCAGATTTGGATTTGGCAATCGATCAATGAGATCTATCTTTTTGGACAAACTTTATTTGAATTTCGAAAAATGTCAAGGAAAAATGCAGTAAATTTTTTTTCTACAATTTTGGACCTCTATTTATATATACATGCAGTAACAGTTGCACTGTTTCAAGTGAACAGATGCATTGTTTTCGAACTAGTGCTTCAGAAATAATACATTGTTCTGAACTGAGGCTACAGAAGGTTGCAATGGTTCGAAATGATGCTTCAGAAGGATATAATCCTTCAATGAAGTGACACACTGATTCATGAAATGAGATGCATGTTCAGGGAAAGATGCAATCTTTGATGAACAGACATGAACTTACAACAAAGGTGTAACCTTTGGAGTGAACCATTGCCTCTTTTCAGAAGAGGCAAGTTGTGGCTATATAAACCTGGTTTCTTCCAAAGATTTAGTACGAAAATTTCAGATTAAAAACTCTCTTCTTGTCTCAAAAAATATTCTGTGTGATCACTCAAAACGTTCTATGAGTTCGAAGATATTCCAACCGTTTGAGGTACCGCTATTGTTGGTCTGTTAGCCATTTTATCCTGGGAGAAAAAATTCCACAACCTCGGGTACAGTGAGGAGGATTATTTCCTTAAGGAAAACCCGTGAACTCGGACGACTTGGCTATTTTCTGTTTCATCTTAATTTCTGAAAGAATAAAATACACCTCTTCGAAAAGTTATTTTGATCTTGTGTTGAGGGTATTTGATAAACTTCACTGTGTTCTTGTTTATACTTGAACTCTAGTTGAAGTTATTGTTCTGCATATACTGATTCTGTGTACCCGAAGTACAAACGAGCTCACAAAAAATCAGTTCAAAATTGGCATGCAAAAAAGTTTTTGAAACAAACAATTTATTAGAAATCTCATAGTCTTGATGAATCTTCCTAGAAAATTTTCAAGAGAAATTCCTCGAAAACTATCCAATTTGATATCTTTTCAATGGATATTCCATTAGAAGTGCCATATTTCAAATGAATCTCTCTAGAAAATATTTGTTAGAAATTCGTGAGTATCTGATAATAATATCTGTGTGTGAGAGAGGACAGAAAATACCTCTCAATTCCTAAATCCTTCATTATTTGTTCCAAGCCATTGTTTGTAATATTGTTCTTCAATTTTGAAACTAAGTCCACTTCATTGTCAGCATGCAATGATGGAAAATTAGTAAAGGGAGAAATTGAAGTGATTTTCTCCTTTGTTATGCTTTCTCCCATAGTAAAAGGCTTCTCCAGTATTATCCCTTCTCTTTCTCCATTGACATACGCTTCAGATGAAAGAAACAAAACAATTCAATATTGTAATAAATGCATATTATATCCAGAAGATCTATCTATTGCTCCAAGTCAACTTACTGTGATGACATAAAAATATTTATACACAGTCGGTGTATAGAGAGCTTAAACTATAAATTTATGCACATAAAATTAAAACTTAATATTAAGTTGATCTACAATTATAATAGGTAGATCATATCAAATTTGATAATAATAGTAATAATAATAATAATAATCTATTATATCCCCACTAACAATGTAATTTTTTTTAAAAAATATTTATATTGTCAATATATATAACAATTAAAGACATATGCTCTTTATTAAAAAATAATCAAAAGCCTACCGGTAGAATAATGCATAAGAAGTTTAAGCTTTTTGCATTTCTTGGCAAACATCATGAGTTGACGTGGACCATTTACGTTAGCGTCAAGTGCTAAGTCATATCTACAAACATAACATAAAATGGAAAACAAATTATTTTTTTAATTAAATCGTGTATCTTAGTAAAACGAATATTATTGTTTATAAAGGGGGAAAAAATTAACCTCTCATCAAATGTAGTGTTAGCAGCAGAGTCAACTATCAAATCAATTTCTTGAGCAATCTTTTGAGCAGTAATAATATCCATTCCAAGGTTTGGCTCATGTATATTTCCAACCACAGGAACCAATTTGTTTTGTATGAACAATTTGTAGGATTCACCATGCAATTCTTCAAGGCTTTTGAATAATTTTGATTCCGTAATCTGTTTTAAAACAAAAAATAAGTTGTAATTAGTCCGTCTACATTATAGGTTAGTCAGTAATGGAGTCAAAGTCTTTATTTAGGAGACTCTAAATATAAAGAAGTAAACTTGATAAGAGGGAGTTGCTCGGATGGTAAACACCCCTCTCTTTCAATCCGAAGGTTGTGAGTTCGAGTGACCAAGGAAGCAAAAAAGGATTAAAGCATCTGGGGAGTAGTTAAAAAAAGATTTGTTCACAGTCAGTGGAAAAATTAAAATTTTCAATAAGAGATGTCAAAATACTCCTTCTATCCCAATTTATTTGTCTTGCTTTGGTAATCGAAGTCAAAACATGCGAAACATGACAATAATTAAGTATTTTCGAGCGAAGGGTAAAAAATACACTTTAAGTATTTCATTTTTTGAGTTTAATATTTAACTTGAACTATGAAATATGTGAGTTTTATACAATTGTTCACTTTTATTTTCATCTTAAAGCTCATGTATGAAACTCAAACATTAATAGTTTAAGTGTATTTTGATAAATAGTTGGTAATAGTTCAAGTAGAAAACTCGCACGCCTGATAGTTCATGTATGAAATAAAAAAAAATCAAGATACTTTAGGTGTGTTTTTCATTCTTTATTTTGTTTACTTATCTACATGGTGTAATATTTTTAGCAGAAGTGTGTCAACTGAAACCCGTCGTATAGGAGAGTTTTCATCGTACCATTGACCGCCTAGCTATATACAATCGTCAAAGGATAGTGAATCGAAAATCTTTCGCCAAAAAATTATACTATATGTATACATTCAAAATTTGAAAAAGAAACTTAGAGATGAAATAATTAAAGAAGCATTCTAAAACATACTTCACTTGTTAATCTGTCAAATGTAGCTTCCTTATCCTTTGCCCTGATGAGTATATAGATTTTGTTTACCTTTGGTGTTGTTCTCAGCATCTTTTCAATCAAAGCTGCAAAAATATTAATTATTTTATTGCAAAATGTCTAGAGAAAGGATTGAATTTGATAAAAAAATGGACTTTGGGCCTAACTCAACCTTGTAGACACGTGATTTTTTATCTTCCCTCAATTTTAAATATTTATATATTATTTTGATTATTATTTTTAATAATTTTTTAATAAAAATAAATAATTAAATAAAGTTAACTTCAAGATATTTTATTTTTATTCTAATTTTAAAAATAATATAAAAAATAATAAATAATTTTTCTTTTATAATTTTTTAATAAATAAATTAATAGTTTTAATACTATTTTATTATATTTATATTTTTCTATTTATAAATTGTTATTATATTTTGTTAAATATAAAATTAATTAATTATTATTGTTATTATTTCA
Organism: Capsicum pubescens; assembly: GCA_030864215.1. Lineage (NCBI taxonomy): Eukaryota > Viridiplantae > Streptophyta > Magnoliopsida > Solanales > Solanaceae > Capsicum > Capsicum pubescens. The sequence goes on along the minus strand of CM061543.1, from coordinate 68,987,812 downwards.
TTTATTTTTTTTATTTATTATTATTACTATTATTTTCTATATAAAATAAAACCAAACAAAAAAATAAAATTTTAAAACTTTTCTCCCTTATCTGTTGATGGAATTCCCTGCTAAAAAAAATAACTATTTCCACCCCTAATTCTTTATTTAAGAATTCTATCTACGGACATTCATCAACACACTGATCAGACACAAAAAATCAGATAAAACAAAAACATCAGAGAGAAAAAAAAATTGAGAGGAAAAGAGAAAAACAAAGAGAAAAGTTGAGGTGGGATCAAGTTTTCGGGAAACACATTTGAATTTTGCTTCAATATATTAACAGGTTCTATTTTAATATTCTATTTCTATTGCAAATTTTCTGTAAAAAAAATAAAAAATTAAATGTTAAAGTGGTCTTGAACGTTATTTAACATTCAAGTTACAGAATATATATATTTGTATGCAGATATATTGAATGTTTAAATGTTATTAATAATTATTGTTCAATAAAAAAAAAAGAGTTAATTGTACAATTCACATATATCCATTGGGCAAGAAATACATGATGCACACCATTTATATACTTCTGCACATTCACAGTATTCACAGATCCACACACAGTATTCATAAACCACAATTAAAAATGCATACATTGTATACATGCACATTCTTGTAATAAAAAGGGGAGAGAAAACCAATAGAAGAATGAGTGGATATTATTTTATTTTTCTTGAATTTTCCGGCAAATCCCTCACCGGAAACTCATCGAAAATAATTAAAAAGCTCCCTCCGAAGCCATTAAAACCAGCGACTAAACGGCCAGCGAGGCCACCATCGCCGGCCAGCCACCTTTTTCCTTCTCCCTCGCCGGAACCGGCCGGTGCTGCTGCCGCCGCCACCGTCCCTTCTTCACCTTCCCCGCGTCGACCATCCTCCTCCCTAGATCTACTCGCTGGCGCCTCCCCTTTTCCCCTTTTCCTGCGCCATCAGGAACTGGCTGCTATGGGTAAGCCAACCACCGGTGAACCCAGCCACAGCCACGCCTCCCAGAGTTAGTCACCGGCGGGCTAGTTATGTTGAATAACCATCGTTACTTATCTATTTTCGTCACTTCCAGTTAAAATCTTATTTTTTTTATATTTTAATATGGGTATAATAGATGTAGTTGGTTGAAGAATATTTTCTTTTATATGTTGAAGTTCTGTTTCCTTTAATACATCTGCTAGGAATATTTTAAAATATGATTACATACAATATTTATAAAATAAAGGTTAGCTTTAATATGATGTTATCTTTATATATATTGTTTATTTATTTTAATTATTCGTCGTTATTAATAAATTTTAAATTATTTGTTAAACTAGTTAATTGTCTTTAATGAATTTTGTTCAAGTTATTTTTAAAGTTAGATGATATTCTAAGCAATTTTTTTTTAGTACTAGGCAAATTTAAAAATACATTTAAAATACTCGTCTTAATTAAAAATGCGACATACGCATCTTTTCGAGACATTTAAAATTTCAAAGATGTAAAATATACTTTAATAAATATTTTTTTAAAATTAACTTGATAAATATTTTAAATTTTCATCGATTTATTTAATATAGGATAATAGACAAGTTTTCGATATAATTAAAAATGAGTAAATTTAGGCCTTAACATAACCTATCAAAATAGTTAAAGCTAAGTATAAGTTGATAAAAACGACCGTGCTTGAACCACGGGACTCGAGGGGTGCCTCACACCTTCCCCTCGGTTAACAGAATTCCTTACCTGGTTTTCTGTTTTCGCAGACCAACAAAGAGTCATTTCCTTTTGATTAGGGATTCAATAAGGTGACTTGGAATACCATAACTCAATTCCATGTGGCGACTCTGAAAATGATAAAAATAATCCCTATTCAAAATCGTCACTTTAATTGAAAAAACCCTTCGACCCGACCCTTCAAGCGAAAAAGGAGTGTGACAAACCTCAAAAGCTAGCTCATGAGGGGAGGATTGTCCAAGACCATATAAGGAGATCAAAGACCCTTTAACCCACCGATGTGGGATTTCAACAGAATTTGCCTTTAAACTTTGCTAATATACATACTACTATATATAAAGAGGAGATTAAGTCGTATGTACCGAACTACCGAAGTCATCACAAATATTTACTCAATTAAATCACTTATTAGGTAATTATACGCCAATCCCTTCATAAATATTAATTTGGAAATTTATAAAAATGCTAACTTGCTACTCCTTTGTTTAGTATATGAAATGCACACACTTTTTTTATTTTTTTTATTTTTAGTATATGTCAAAATAATGATATTTTTCTATATTTAAAATTAATTTAAGGTAATAAAATGACTTATAACAGGTAGACTAGCCACTATGTTTGTATACGAAGCTTGGACCTCTAGGCTATGCGTTTACCTCATCTCTATAGGGATCAGACTAGTTTCTCGTGATCTCCCTGCTCAGCTGGAAGAATAAAGTGTAACTTTTTGTAGAAGATGAATAAAATGTATAAAATTTAAAATATTTTTTATTTATAATCATGTAAATATTTCTTTCATTTCGTATTAGTTGATCGTTATGCACTTGGCATGCCCATTAAAAAAAGAAGATATATTTTACATATTTATCCTTATATGTCTGTTAAAGTACAATAATTAATGCAATTATTAACTATTGTAATTTGGTATATATTTCTTCATCCTATATATGACGTCCAGAACATTGATTATTTATAATTGAAACTGGTGATAATCATTTAAATTTGATTTCGAGAATTGAAATCTTATGACCATTCAATAATTTTGAAGATTGTAGATATATTTAGTATTCATATCAAGGATAAAATGGAAAATACATATATAAAATACTCCTGATTTTAAAACTTGAACAACTAAATTGAAAAAAATATTTTAAAAAAGAAGGTCAACTAATACGAAACGGAGTGAGTACTTTTTAGGTCACAAATTTCTTTCTTTGTTATACTTCTTATCCATCCAAAATATATCACATGAAATGAGAATGAGAAAGTATAATATAGGTTAAAACTCATGAGTCATGTTTAAAAGAAAAACATTTAGACTATAAGTTTATATAATACCTTTTGCTAGAAACCCTGTAGCACCTGTAACAAGAATATTCTTGCCTTCAAAAAACTCAACAATCCCTATACCATTACCATGTTGAAACTGCATGGTTTTGAGTTGAGAATATTGTTGATGGAGTGCTCCATGTTCTGATTTCATGGAAAAGATTTTTTTTCTACCTCTTTTATAGTTCTCGAATGATGAAATATTTTTACTATACTCAATTATAGAAGGACCATGATTTTGAGAAAACAAATTATAAGTAGGTTTCGTTGTATTAAAGGAAAAAATATTTTTGAGCAGAAGCATATTGTGTATTGGCGAAAAGGGGAAGTCGTGGGATTGGAACTAAAATGGTCTTCTCCATTTATAGAGAGTCTGCTTTTTAATTGGTGGACCGCACGACGAATATCTGTAATTGTCTTGTTGTTGGTAATCGAAGTCAAAACCATGCGAAACATGATTATAGTAATTAAGTATTTGCGAGCCAAGTTCGTTTTTTATGTTTAATATTAAATTTAAATTATGAAATGTGTGAGTTTCTATTTAAATAATTAATTGTTCACTTTTATTCCCGACTGATTCATGTATGAAACTCAAACATCAATATATAAGTGTAGACATCTAAAATTTGTGGAATCTTCAATAAGAATCCAAATTCTGTTAGAGTTCTAGAAGACTACTTTACCCTAAATCTCGCTTATTTAAAGGGTAACATGTTCCCTGAAACAGACATCTTGAATATCCCATAAGCTGATGGGTATTCGTAAAAAGACCGGACTCTGCAATATTCCACAAAATCATGGGATATTCATAAAGAGATCATCCTATGTTCGAGAATAAGCCACTAACGGTCTTCGAATTACGGATAAAATCAAGAGAGAAGAATCAAGGATGGAACAGAATTGTACCCATATTCGTTATTAATAAAATGTTCTTGTTTCTTCATGTTTTATTTGTGATATTACGGATGAAATCAAGAGAGGAGAATCGAGGATGGAACAGAATTGTACCCATATTCGTTATTAATAAAATGTTCTTGTTTCTTCATGTTTTATTTGTGATTGTAATTTATTATTCATCACTGTAAAATTTGTTGCAAACAATAAGTTTAAATGTATTTTAATAAATAGTTGATGATAGTTCAAGTAAGAAATTCACACACCTCATAGTTCATGTGTGAAATTAAAAATTAAAGATATTTTAGATGTATTTTTCACCCTTTATTCTGATAGTGATAGATCATGTTGACCATATCTTTTTCCCAGAGATCTGTCTAATTAAAGCTTTATGTTCTCTGTTTTTATTCTTCTTCTTCTATTCTTTTTTTTGTGGGGAGGAGTTGTTAAAGTGTGTAATGACGAGAGGAAATTGTTCGAATGTTAAACGGTCTTCACCTCTCTAAGGTTGTGGGTATGAGTCACTAAGGGAGCAAAATGGATAGAGGCTCCTACGGAAAAAAAAAGTGTCTGATTATCTCATCTAAAAATTTAAACTAAGCAAAGATAATATATTTTTAAATACTTAATACTCCCTCCGTTTTGTATTAGTTGACCCCTATGGACTTGGCACACCCATTAAGAAAAATATTTATCACAGATCTATTTTACCAATTAGCCTTATTAATTATGCTTTGAAAATATAAATTTAAGTTATACAATTTATTTAGTCCTTTAATGATAAAAGTATTATCGAAAAAACATTAAATCTTCTTGATTTCATCAAAGGGACAACTAAATTAAAACAAATATTTTTAAAAAGACGGTCAGCTAAAATGAAACGGAGGAAGTAATATTTTCAACACACTCCTCATGTGCAACTTGTAATTTTATGTAGTTTCAGGTACAAGAATTTGTATAATTGCAACACCAACTTCAACAATAGTTTATGTATAAACAAGAACACCTTTGAAGTTCTTTAACACATTCAACACAAGATTACTTAATAATCTATCCAAGAAGTGTGTTAGATTTCAGAAAATAGATGAAACAGAATTTAAGGCCAAGTCCCCCGACTTCATGGAGTGTCCTTAAGGAATAATTTCCCTCACTGTACCCGAGGTTATGGAATCTTCCTCCCAGGATAAAATGGCCTACAATCCGAACAATAGCGGTACCTAAAATTGTCGAATTCTACGAACTCGCTCAACAGTTTGATTGATCACACAGAATGTTTTTAAGACAAGAAGAGTTTTTTTTCAGAAAAATTTCATTTATTTCTAAACCTATGGATGAAAGCAGGTTTATATAGCCATCAGATGCCTCTTCTGAAAGGTGGCAATGGTTCACTTAAAAGTTGTATCCTTTGGAAGAGTCATGTCTGATTATTCAAAACATGACGTCTTTTTCTTAACAGACACAACTATCTGAACAGTCACACCTTTTTCAAAACAATATGTCTTTTTCTCAAAGGTTGTGTCCCTCAATTTTTCATTCACACCAATTAAACCCAACAATCCCCGCATGAATGGGGAATGACTATTCTTTGTAAAACTTTACGGACAAATATGTGATCATTTAGAAAAGACTGATTGCATCTGGATAAGTGGGTTTCCCTTTGAACTTTCCGTAGTGAACTTGCATCGGATGCACTCGATCAATCGGTAGATTTGATATCTTTGAACCGTAGAGCTTTAATGTACACCTAGACAACACATATCACACAACCAGCCTTTTACCGTTTATGGTTCTCATAGTTTTGTTCTTTTCTGCCATGAACACGTTCCAATTTCATGAGAGCTTAGAGAATAGGCCTTTACTAACATTCTCCTTGAAGTGGCTTCCACTTCGCCCTCACATAAGTGATTTCTAAACGTTCAATCCTATAGATTAAACTATTTGGTCAAATCTGCCAAATTTAGATAATCATTAAAAGACTTTTCACTTTAAGTCTTATCCTTGTTTACTAAACATTGTCTACATCATGAGAATGGGTTGGGTAATTGACAATGTTGAACCTGTCAGACACAACTTTGTTTGATCTCCTTAAACCTAGCTCTTGGGATCTCCAGTATGCTAGGTAGAGTTACCTCCATGCTGACTTGTCCTAGGCCTTAAACCTATTCCCTTGGATGTCCTTTCTACTCCTTTTCTAGATAGGCCTTTTATAAGTGGATCCGACACATTATCTTTTGACTTAACATAGTCAACAGTGATAATTTCACTAGAGAGAAGTTCTCTAACGGTATTATGTCTCCGTCTTATGTGACGAGATTTACCGTTGTACACCATGCTCCCTGTCCTACCTATTGTCGCTTGGCTATCACAGTGTATACATACTGGTGCCACTAGTTTAGGCCAATAAGAAATATCTTCCAAGAAATTTTGAAGCCATTCTGCTTCTTCACCGGCTTTATCCAATGTGATAAATTCAGATTCCATTGTAGAGCGAGAACTACAAGTCTGTTTGGATGATTTCCAAGAGACTGCTCCTCCACCGATAGTAAATACATATCCACTTGTGGATTTTACTTCGTTCAATCCGGTGATCCAATTTGCATCACTATATCCTTCAAGTACCGCAGGATATTTATTATAATGCAAGGTATAGTCTTGAGTGTATTTTAGATACCCCAAAACTCTTTTCATTGCCATCCAATGAGTTTTGTTGGGATTACTTGTGTACCGACTCAACTTACTAATAGCGCATGCTATGTCTGGTCGTGTACAATTCATTATATACATTAAACATCCTAATACTCTTGCGTACTCCAATTGTGAGTCACTTTCACCTTCATTCTTTTGAAGTGCAAAGCTCACATCCAATAGAGTCTTGGCAATACCGAATTCCATATACTTGAATTTGTCAAGTACATTTTCGATATAATGAGAATTTGACAATGCCAACCCTTGTGGAGTTCTATAGATTCTTATACCTAAGATCACATCAGCAACTCCAAGGTCTATCATATCAAACTTGCTCTCGAGCATTCGTTTCGTTGCATTTATGTTAGAAATGTCTACCGATGATCAACATATCAACCGCATATAAATAAACAATGACTTGGTGATTCGGAGTGTCTTTAATGTAAACACATTTATCACATTCATTTATCTTGAACCCGTTTGCCAACATGGTTTGGTCAAACTTCACATGCCATTGTTTAGGTGCTTGCTTTAGTCCATACAACGACTTAATAAGTTTACACACCATATTCTCCTTTCCTGGAACCACAAAACCCTCAGGTTGTTCCATGTAAATTTCTTCCTCCAAATCTCCATTTAGAAATGCGGTTTTCACATCTATTTGATGGATTTCAAGACCATATACTGCCGCCAAGGCAATTAACATTCGAATCGATGGTATCCTTGTTACTGGAGAGTATGTATCAAAGTAATCAAGGCCTACTTTTTGCTTGAAGCCTTTTACTACAAGTTTTGCCTTGTATTTGTCAATAGTACCATCCGCTTTCATTTTTCTTTTGAAGATCCATTTAGAACCTAAAGATTTATTTCCTGGAGGAAGATCAACCAATTCCCACGTATGGTTGCTTAAGATTGAATCAATCTCACTATTGACTGCCTCTTTCCAAAAGGATGATTCTGAAGACGACATCTCTTTTTTAAATGTTTGAGGCTCATTTTCTAAGAAAAATGTTACAAAATCTGATCCAAACGTAGTAGAAGTTCTTTGACGTGTACTACATCTTGGATTCTCTTCATTATGTACATTCTCACTTGGTTCATCTCAAGGTCGTTTAGATCCTCCACTAGACTGTTCATGTCTAGTTTTATACGGGTAAATGTTTTCAAAGAATTCAACATTATCTGATTCAATTACCGTATTTTCATTTATATCCGAATGTTCGGATTTATGAACCAAAAACTGACATGCTTTACTGCTTTTAGCATATCCTATGAACACACAATCCATAGTCTTAGGTCCTATCTTGATACAAGAAAATCAAGGAACACACAGAATTGACTCAAAACAGTCCAAACACAGTCCAAAAATAGTCCACTAATTCACAAAATCGAGGACCCTTTTGAAGACCACTCTCAGATTCAAGAATGAAATACAAGAAGAAAAATATAACTAGGTGTTTGAAACCTTTTACAGCCAACAACAAACTAAGTTAACAACACAAGATGAAACAACAATGAGAAGAAGAACAACAACAACAAAAACGGCTTCACAATACAAGATACAAAACAGATACAAGATTACAAAAGAAAAATGATAGATAGATAGACCACATGAAGGTATAATGTTAAGAACCCAAGAATGGTAACTCTTGGAACCTTAACACTACACACAACAATAAACCTATCTCTTACAAAGACACAAGATCGGAATCCACCTCCCAAGCATCAATGTTTCTAAGCAAATGTAAACACAAGTGATTTTACACTTGTCTAAGCCCTAATTTTGATTTTGGGTGCCTCAAGGAAAGAGGACTTGTGTTTCTTTGTCTTGTAAGACTTACAAATTCATTCATCAACTAAGTAAATAAAACCCTACATTGTTATTTATATAGCTATTACTAGGGGTGGGCATTCGGTGTTCGGTTTGATATTTTATAATTCGGGTTCGGTAATTCGATAATCGGTAATTGAAAGTAGATACCAAATACCATACCATTAAACTTCGGTTCGGTAATTCGGTAAATTAAATTTTGGTTCGGTACGAAATTCGGTATTACCATATTAAAGTTGGACATGCTTGTAGTGATCCTATTTGGTGATAATAGTGGTGATTTTCAACCAACGTTTTCAGTAAAATTCAATTTTATTTGGTAGTTTGACACCTCTGAATACATAGTTTTACACCAAAAAAATCAATTTTATTTGGTCTTGTTACACGTTGATACGTGTGACTCAATTAATGAAACATCTTAAAACCTATGTTATTGTAGTTTGATCCAGTTCCAAGAAAGGGAGAACTGGATGTAACACGAATAACATTTACATCAAACTGGATACAACACGAACTGGATGTAAATGCGATGTAAAGTCATAATATTACTTTTTATAAATGTGATGGAGAGTAATATATGTTATGTTGTCTGCCAAATGCTGAGTTTTGCTTCTATCCATTGTTGACATATGAACACAAGGATTAAGAAAGCTTGACTAAGTACCCTTGGTTAAATCCATATTCCAACTTACGTTAGGAACATTAGAGTTGGGCAAGTACAACCATCAATGGTGTTATGTATCATATCATGAAGACTTCTTTTTTTTTGTTCCCTTCCATGCCCCGATTTTCAGTCTTAGCGTGATATTTTCTTCAAAAGTTGTCATACGTTGGATGCAAGCAAGTCTGCTGTGTAAAGTTAAGAGTCTACTTTATGACTGTGTTTAACAGTTCAAAGTTTGCTTGAGCAATATTCACACAAGTATGCGACCTTTGGAGTGTGGATTAGGTATGTGGACTATGGGTCACTTAACTATAATTAGAATTTCGGGAAATACCAAATATCAAACGGTAGTAATATTTTTTACCAATCCCAAATCCAAATACCATAATTTTAAAATTTTGCTCCCAAATACCAAATTACCGAATACCAATTACCAATTTTTTTTGGTTCGGTTTGGTAATTCGGTTTTTGGTATTTTATGCCCACCCCTAGCTATTACAAGATATAAGTTAAAATGACCAAAAGGTCTTTCAAAGAGTGGACTACCCATCAAGTGTAAGTTATGGGCTGATTTTGGTGTGTTTTGGGCCTCTTCTACACTTCAATTGCACACACCAAGTCTTGGGACCAACACGCACCATATCCGTAATTATTCTTATTTCATCATCTCCATTTTGAGAGAAATTTGCCCACAAATTCACAACTTCCTCTCGTTCAATTGGCCACTTCAAAAGAAACCACTCAAAACAGTCCGCAAAATATGAAGAGCCCGATAGCTCAATAATAACAAGGGACGTATCAAAGACGAGCTAAAAACAGCCCACAAGAAATGTCAAAAATAGTCCACAAGCTAGCCAAACCCGAGAGCATAATGACAATAAGTCTTGGATCCAACATCTTTATTTTGACCCTAGGTTTCCTCTCTCTCTTGAGATTGGCCTTTAATCTCATCTGACTCAAGTCTCCTTCTATCATATAAGCATCATCGTAGACTCCATATCCTCCATGTCTCTCTCTACCATGTTTCTCTTCTTGGATGTGTTATTTTTTGGAAAAGGGAAGTTTCGGTTAAGAGACTCGATTTAGTAACGTGGAGCTTCGGTTGTGGAGTTTGGATGAGAGGAATTTAGCTTCCAAGTCATCCTTGTTGAACTTGATCAACTTGCGGGGAAAGTGGTTTATCTTGTTCTCGGTTTTGAGAGCTACTTGGAGCTTGGATTGTGGAATTATGTGGTGGTCTTGGAGGATTAGTCATTGGAAGTAAAGTTTCGGGAGTAAAAACACGAGAGTTCCTTTGACTCTCCATCCAATCCAACCTCTCACTCATAGTTACCATATCCGAGTTAATTTTTTAAAGACCCGCATTTGCCCTAGCAAGGTCAGGTCTCGGGACAAAGCATCAAGGAGGGCCAAAATGGTTTCCATTATGGCCAAGAAGTTACCTACAAAACAACAAATAAGTTAGTTGTACAAGAATGGTCCTCACACTTCCTCTCTATTATTTTGTCTCTCAGATTTTTCACACTTTTATCTCACAAGTGTCGTAACCTTGCTTGTACTGTCACGCCCCAAAATCCCATCGGACCGGACTGGCACCCGAAGCCGAGAAGGCCCGGGAGAACCCGTTCAAATACCTGTACTTTCACTTACATGTCACCAAAAATTTGGACAGCACTTCATTGCATATAGAAGAATCTAATTACCTGTATCAGCACAACACGCACAAATATATATATATAACACTTGGCCGTCGGGGCCACCACATATACAAATATAACATGACTATATAAACTTCCATGACTTTACCCTTCCTTATGTCTACAAAGCCTCTAGGATATACATGACATAACTAGGGTCGGGAAAAACCCCCGCCCACACACGACTCCTGTACAATGACAAAACATAAGGAACCGACTCGGAAAGCTCCGAAGCAAACTGGAGCTCACCAATAATAGCTGTATGACCTGGCTCCTATCTATGCTGTGAGTGAGCTGAAGCACCTGTGCCTGCAACATGAAATGCAGGTCCCCCGTAAGGGACGTCAGTACGAAATATGTACTGAGTATGTAAAGCTGTAAATAATCATACGTGATATGGGGAATCAAGAAAATCAGACGCAAGTGAATAAATCATAATAGAAGTGAACCACACTTCATAAACACTTTTAGGATCATGTACATTATCATTAATCTGAATTGGGTTCTTGAATTCAAACACATTTGTGGAACGGTATACATTCGTTCATTTCATTCTTTACAATTATCATTCGCCATTACCTCCTCCTCCCGAACCTCCAACCACCTAAAAATAATCAATACTGTACCGTACTGTGACCATTAGGCCACCTCCAGTACATATCAACTGGGATCGATCCATGCTAGGCTTATGCCCCTGGGATACCACCCATAAACACATAAATAGGGATCGACCCATGCTAGGCTTATGCCCCTGGGATACCACCCACACGTATATCAAGTAACACACATAAGAGATCTTTCCAATAACTTAGTTCAAAAGCTTTTGAGATTATTACATTAGTGTTCATGCCAATATAGTACCTTTGGAACAATGATACATCAATAGGAATCAAGTAATAGACCTTCTATACAATAACGATGTTATAAAGACTCATTGGTACATCAACAATGTGTTTTAGAATCATCAATATCACAACAATGAAATAGGAGCCTTTTGGTATATCAATGAAACATTTTTACACTTTATAGAATGGAAACAACTTCGTTGGTAATGTAGAACAATACATGTTTTTGGACAACCTCAGAATCTTATTTGATGGAACATTGGTGTTTTCATGCCAAAGAACATTGTTAGAGTATGCTTTACATACCTCGTTGTAGATTCGGATACCAATTCAACACAACTTCCCGCCTTTACAAATCACTTATCTACAATGAAATGTTTGGCATCTAGTATTAGCAACCCAACACCACAATTCTCTTCCATAATTCCATACAACCAATATTTGCAAAACATTCCAAAAATCAACTTGAACAATAGGTTTATGTGTATATATATATATATATAATCATCATTTCAATACCACATCATCAATACCAAATCCCTTCACAATTCAACATAATCCAACCATGCACAAGAATAATCCAACATCATTTCCCAATCATCTTTCAACAATAATCAAATAACATACTTCTTATGCTCACATGCATATATATATATACATATCCATATAAATAACACCAACATAATTTACATCCTTACCATAAAATGGCCCTTTTGGTTTCGAAGTCCTCTTGGCACAAATAAGGGGTACTTCTCGAAGCCCTCGAGACGGTGAACACAACTACGGAATCAATTTGGATTTTCTACGGTTGAATCACAAGATAATTGGAGTTGAAATTAGGCTAGGGTTTCTTATTTTCAATAATTTGATGATAATTGATGGATATGAGACTAATTATATGTATATAATGACCAATTTTCGTCCATGAGGTGATGGAAAATGACCATATTGCCCTTAAAAAATTAAGTAAATCCGAATCTGTCCATGGTGGACTGTTTTGACAGGCTAAAGTAAATCGGCTATAACTCTTGGCTCCAATATTGGATTTGGGTGAAATTGGTATCGTTGGATAGATAATTCAAAGGTATTTCATTTCATATAAAGTAGGCCACCCAGTTCGTCCTGTACAAGGAGTTATGATCGTTTGAAGTTGACCCTAAAAAACTGTTTTGAGGGGCTGAAGTAAAACGAGTATAACTCCTTACTCAGAAGTTGGATTTGGATAAAACCAATTGCATTGGAAAGAAGACTAAAAGATATTTCTTTTGATATGTGGTAGCTCTCCCAGTTTATTATATTAAGGGAGTTATGATCATTCAAAGTCGACCCAAAAAACTGGCAGGCCTCAGTAGTTTGTGTGCAGGAAATTTTCCTGCACATTTACTATTCACCATATCCCGGCCACCGTTTTATAGTTTCGAACGTGCTCGATTATATCCGAAACTTATCCGTTTTTGGAAATCTTTATATCGTTGGAAAGCTTATTCAATAACCTTCGTATAGAACCATCGACGGGCAAATTCTGGTATAAATACAATAAAAAATTAATTCCATATAAATAAGACCAATCACGTACTTGAATACGCCAATACATGTACTTAAATACGGGGTGTTACATCCTTCCCCCCTTTAGGACATTCGTCCTCGAATGTTAGCGTAGTTATTCAACTAAAACAAGTTCAAGTCCACCATTAACATTCACATCATCATATAAATACTATGCATATATAAACAAAAACTTACTTGTTAATGTTCTAACTCCGTTTCTTGAACTTCCTCTTCATCTTTGAACAAATGAGGGTACTTAGATTTCATTGCTTCCTCAGCTTCCCATGTAATCTCTTCCCTTTGTTGATTTCTCCAAAGTACTTTCACCGATGCTACTTCTTTATTTCTCATCTTCTTAACTTGACGATCTAATATAGCAATAGGCATCTCCTCATAGGTAAGATCTTCTGTTACTTGCACATCTTCAGTAGAAGTAATAAGGGACGGATCTCCGATGCACTTTCGAAGCATCGATACATGAAATACTGGATGCACTGATGAGAGTTCCTGGGGTAACTCTAATTCATAAGCAACTTGCCCACATCTTCGAATAATCTTATACGGGCCTATATATCGTGGACTCAACTTTTCTTTCTTGCTAAATCTCATCACCCCTTTCATTGGCGATACCTTCAAAAATACCCAATTGCCTAACGAAAATTCTAGCCCTCTTCTTCTATTATCCGCATATGACTTGTGTCGACTTTGGGCTGTTTTCAACCGTTGCTGAATCACCTTGACTTTTTCTATGGCTTGATACACAAGATCCGGTCCAAACATAAGAGTTTCACCCGCTTCGAACCATCCTATTGGTGATCTACACTTCCTCCCATATAAAGCTTCATATGGTGCCATTTTGATACTTGAATGATAGCTATTATTGTAGGCAAACTCAATAAGAGGTAAATGATCATCCCAGCTGCCTTTAAAATCTATAACACATGCTCGTAGCATATCTTCAAGTGTTTGAATGGTGCGCCCTTCTTGTCCATCCGTCTGAGGGTGAAAAGCTGTACTCAGATTCACTTGTGTTCCCAAACTCCGTTGGAAAGACTTCCAAAAGTTTGTGGTAAATTGAGTTCCCCGATCCGATATAATAGAAGTTGGCACTCCATGTAATCGGACTATTTCTTTAACATACAACTTCGAATATTCTTCAACTGTGTAAGTGGTCTTAACGGGTAAGAAATGTGCGGATTTAGTAAGCCTATCCACAATCACCCATATAGAATCAAATTTCCGAGCTGTACGAGGCAAACCTGTAACAAAATCCATGTTGATCATGTCCCACTTCCAAATTAGAAGATCTATGCATTGCATATAGCCTCCGGGTTTTTGGTGCTCAACTTTAACTCTTTAACAATTTGGACATTCAGCTACAAATTCTGCGATGCTCTTCTTCATGTCATTCCACCAATACATATCTTTCAAATCTTGATACATTTTGGTTGATCCTGGATGAATGGAATACCTTGAAAAATGTGCCTCTGTCATAATCTTCTTTCTTAGCCCGTCTACATCCGGCACACACAATCGGTTTTGGCACTGAAGTACTCCTTCTCGCGTAAGCTCAAATGCCTTGGTCACACCACTCTGAACGTTCTCTTTAAGCTGTAATAAAATAGTATCTGCATATTGCTTCTCTTTCACTTCAGCTACTAATGAAGATTCCGCAGCATTATGTACGATAAGCTCTTTATTCGGAGTTTCAAGAAGGCGAACTCCCAAACTAGCTAACTGGTGAAGATCTTTAACCATCCCTTGCCTTTCTATAGGCGCCATCATAGCCTTACGACTTAACGCATCAGCTACCACATTTGCTTTCCCTGGATGGTACAAGATATCAACATCGTAGCCCTTTAATAGTTCAAGCCATCTCCGCTGCCTTAAATTTAGATCCTTCTGATTAAAAATATATTGCAAGCTCTTATGGTCAGTATATATATCAACATGAACCCCATATAAGTAGTGGCGCCATATCTTTAAAGCAAAAATAACTGCTGCCAGCTCAAGATCGTGTGTAGGATAATTTTTCTCATGTGGCCGCAATTGTCTAGAAGCATATGCTATTACCTTACCATGCTGCATCAATACACATCCTAAACCAATTCTGGAAGCATCACAATACACTGTATACCCTTCGGTGCATTCTGGAAGTACCAACACGGGTGTAGAAATCAATTTGTTCTTTAAATCTTGAAAACTCTTCTCACATGCATCATTCCATTGGAATTTGGATGCTTTATGGGTTAGCTTGGTTAAGGGTGCTGAAATGGAAGAAAAGTCTTTAACAAACCTCCTATAATAACCGGTCAACCCGAGAAAACTACGAATCTCTGTCGGCGTTGTGGGCCTTGGCCAGTTCTTCACAGCTTCTATCTTTTGAGCATCAACCTTTATCCCTTCACTAGATACAATATGACCCAAAAATGCCACCGACTTTAACCAAAACTCACATTTAGAGAACTTTGCATAAAGCTTACAATCACGAAGAGTGTGCAATGTCTGTCGTAAGTGATTGGCATGGTCCTCTTCTGATCTAGAATAAACTAGAATATCATCTATAAAAACTATCACAAATACATCCAGGAATGGCTTAAACACCCTATTCATCAAATCCATAAAAGCTGCAGGTGCATTTGTTAGCCCAAATGACATAACTAGAAACTCATAATGACCATACCTTGTTCGGAAAGCTGTTTTAGGTATATCTTTTTCTTTGACCCTCACTTGGTGGTAACCTGACCTCAAATCAATCTTAGAAAAGAACTTGGCGCCCTGTAACTGATCAAATAAATCATCAATTCTTGGGAGAGGATATTTATTCTTAATAGTCACCTTATTCAATTGCCGATAATCAATACACATCCTCAGCGAGCCATCCTTTTTGCGCACAAATAACACTGGTGCTCCCCAAGGGGAAATACTAGGCCTAATGAACCCCTTTTCTAGCAAATCTTTCAATTGCTCTTTCAATTCTCGTAATTCTGCTGGGGCCATTCTATACAGAGGAATGGAGATTGGTTGGGTGCCTGGTATTACATCAATACCAAAATCTACTTCTCGTTCAGGAGGCAAACCTGAAAGATCTTCAGGAAATACATCAGGAAATTCATTTACCACCGGAACAACGTGAAGAGTTGGTGGCTCCGCTTCTGTATCCCTTACTCTAACTAAATGATATATGTATCCCTTGGAAATCATTCTTCTTGCCTTAAAATAAGAAATAAATCTACCTCTTGGCGCGCTAATTTCACCTTTCCATTCAAGGACTGATTCATTTGGAAAATGGAAATATACTTTTTTCGTGCAGCAATCAATTGTGGCATAACAAGACGCCAACCAGTCCATACACATTATAACATCAAAATCTACCATTTCTAACTCTACAAGATCAGCCATCGTATCACGACCACAAACAGTTACTATGTAGTTTCGATAAACCCTTCTAGCTATAATAGATTCCCCGACCGGTGTGGACACTTCAAATGGCTTAACTAACAGTTCGGGTATTCTTTTGAACTTTCCAGCAACTAATGGAGTAACATAAGATAATGTAGAACCGGGATCAATTAAGGCATATAAATCGAATGAAAATATAGACAACGTACCCGTAACCACATCTGGGGAAGCCTCTAAATTCTGTCGATCCGCTAGAGCATACATACGATTATGAGCCCCGCTAGAACTCGTGGCTCCTCTATCACCTCTAACACAACCCATTGGCTGTGCACCCCTTCCTGAATAAGGCATCGATGATGATGATGCAACAAATGACCTCGTAGGTCGTGTCATACCCCCTATGTCCCTTCGTGGGCATTCCCTCATCATATGCCCCGACATACCGCACCAAAAGCAAACATTGGTCCCCAGCCGACATGTTCCCAAATGATACCTTCCACATTTATTGCATGGCTCTCGAGGAGGTCTCGATTGGCTCATATTCCCTTGCCCTTGGTAACCCACTGATCGCGAACTATGACCCTCACTTCTTTGCCCAAATTGACTGCCTCTGAACCCCTGATGCTGTGGTGGAGCACTAGCTGCAGAATAAGAAAATAATGGCCTAGGTGGTCTAGCAGAAAATTAAGGTCTAAAACCTCCCTGTGGCGCCATAAACTGCCCTGTAAATCTGGTCCTCTTAGAAGATCCGCTTTCAAATTCCTGTGTTCTTCTTCTTTGCCTCTGATCTTCCATTTTCTGTGCAAATGCTTGGATCCTAGCTATATCCATGTCTTTATTCAGTGCAGCAATAGTACAATCCCTAACCAAATACGGATCCAATCCATTCACATACCGATGAACTCTATCATCCATAGTAGCTATAACATTAGGAACATATCTGGACAAGGAATTAAATCGAAGACTATACTCCCTCACACTTGTATGACCCTGTCTAAGATTTAAGAACTGATCCGCATGGGCCTGACGAGTCTCATATGGAAGATAATGATCAATAAATGCCTCTTTGAACTCTTTCCAAGTAGTTGGGGGTACATCAATGCCCCTTGACCATTTCCAGTCTTCATACCAATATATAGCCTCACCTTTGAATCTATACGTGGCTAACTCCACTGTCTCTCTGCCCGATACATGCATCACCTCTTGTGCTCTTTGGATCTGATCAATAAAGTCCTGCGGATCTTCGTTAAGATCGGATCCGGTAAAAGTAGGCGGATCCATCTTAAGAAAATCCTGTGTTCGAAGACTAGCCGCCCTATCTATACCACTAGGACCTGCAGTATGAATAGCTTGCCCAGCAACTATACGAGTCAAAAGTTGCACTGCATTTCTAAGATCTTGATCAACAGCATTAATAGGTGGCTCTGGGGATATAGTTCTCCTCCCCCTTATTTCTTCCGGACTGGGGGAAGTTTCTGATGCATGCTCAGCTGGAGCCTCACTTTGATTAGCTGGTATAGTGAGTGACTTACTAGTCACCTCTCCGGCAGCCACATCTACTTGCTTACCGGTATTCTTGCTTCTGGTAACCGGCATCATTACTATAATAAGAGAAACAAACTGATTCAGTGGTCAACTATGACTTCATATACAATATAAGCTCTATCGCACGATCTAAGGCATGAAGAAAAGAAACAATTCCTAAATGTCCATAGCCTCATGTTTATAGATGTGGTGCACAACACACCGATAAACAAGACTCTACGAAGACACGACTTTGTAGACTCACAAGGACGAACCTCTCTGATACCACTTTTGTCACGCCCCAAAATCCCATCGGGCCGGACTGGCACCCGAAGCCGAGAAGGCCCGGGAGAACCCGTTCAAATACCTGTACTTTCACTTACATGTCACCAAAAATTTGGACAGCACTTCGTTGCATATAGAAGAATCTAATTACTTGTATCAGCACAACACACACAAATATATATATATAACACTTGGCCGTCGGGGCCACCACATATACAAATATAACATGACTATATAAACTTCCATGACTTTACTCTTCCTTATGTCTACAAAGCCTCTAGGATATACATGACATAACTAGGGTCGGGACAAACCCCCGCCCACACACGACTCCTGTACAATGACAAAACATAAGGAACCGACTCGGAAAGCTCCGAAGCAAACTGGAGCTCACCAACAATAGCTGTATGACCTGGCTCCTATCTATGCTGTGAGTGAGCTGAAGCACCTGTGCCTGCAGCATGAAATGCAGGTCCCCCGTAAGGGACGTCAGTACGAAATATGTACTGAGTATGTAAAGCTGTAAATAATCATATGTGATATGGGGAATCAAGAAAATCAGACGCAAGTGAATAAATCATAATAGAAGTGAATCACACTTCATAAACACTTTTAGGATCATGTACATTATCATTAATCTGAATTGGGTTCTTGAATTCAAACACATTTGTGGAATGGTATACATTCGTTCATTTCATTATTTACAATTATCATTCGCCATTACCTCCTCCTCCCGAACCTCCAACCACCTAACAATAATCAATACTGTACCGTACTGTGACCATTAGGCCGCCTCCAGTACATATCAACTGGGATCGACCCATGCTAGGCTTATGCCCCTGGGATACCACCCATAAACACATAAATAGGGATCGACCCATGCTAGGCTTATGCCCCTGGGATACCACCCACACGTATATCAAGTAACACACATAAGAGATCTTTCCAATAACTTAGTTCAAAAGCTTTTGAGATTATTACATTAGTGTTCATGCAAATATAGTACCTTTGGAACAATGATACATCAATAGGAATCAAGTAATAGACCTTCTATGCAATAACGATGTTATAAAGACTCATTGGTACATCAACAATGTGTTTCAGAATCATCAATATCACAACAATGAAATAGGAGCCTTTTGGTATATCAATGAAACATTTTTACACTTTATAGAATGGAAAAAACTTCGTTGGTAATGTAGAACAATACATGTTTTTGGACAACCTCGGAATCTTATTTGATGGAACATTGGTATTTTCATGCCAAAGAACATTGTTAGAGTATGCTTTACATACCTCGTTGTAGATTCGGATACCAATTCAACACAACTTCCCGCCTTTACAAATCACTTATCTATAATGAAATGTTTGGCATCTAGTATTGACAACCCAACACCACAATTCTCTTCCATAATTCCATACAACCAATATTTGCAAAACATTCCAAAAATCAACTTGAACAATAGGTTTATGTGTATATATATATATATAATCATCATTTCAATACCACATCATCAATACCAAATCCCTTCACAATTCAACATAATCCAACCATGCACAAGAATAATCCAACATCATTTCTCAATCATCTTTCAACAATAATCAAATAACATACTTCTTATGCTCACATGCATATATATATATATATATATCCATATCCATATAAATAACACCAACATAATTTACATCCTTACCATAAAATGGCCCTTTTGGTTTCGAAGTCCTCTTGGCACAAATAAGGGGTACTTCTCGAAGCCCTCGAGACGGTGAACACAACTACGGAATCAATTTGGATTTTCTACGGTTGAATCACAAGATAATTGGAGTTGAAATTAGGCTAGGGTTTCTTATTTTCAATAATTTGATGATAATTGATGGATATGAGACTAATTATATGTATATAATGACCAATTTTCGTCCATGAGGTGATGGAAAATGACCATATTGCCCTTAAAAAATTAAGTAAATCCGAATCTGTCCATGGTGGACTGTTTTGACAGGCTAAAGTAAATCGGCCATAACTCTTTGCTCCAATATCAGATTTGGGTGAAATTGGTATCGTTGGATAGATAATTCAAAGGTATTTCATTTCATATAAAGTAGGCCACCCAGTTCGTCCTGTACAAGGAGTTATGATCGTTTGAAGTTGACCCTAAAAAACTGTTTTGAGGGGCTGAAGTAAAACGAGTATAACTCCTTACTCAGACGTTGGATTTGGATAAAACCAATTGCATTGGAAAGAAGACTCAAAGATATTTCTTTTGATATGTGGTAGATCTCCCGGTTCATTATATTAAGGGAGTTATGATCGTTCAAAGTCGACCCAAAAAACTGGCAGGCCTCAGTAGTTTGTGTGCAGGAAATTTTCATGCACATTTACTATTCACCATATCCCGGCCACCATTTTATAGTTTCGAACATGCTCGATTATATCCGAAACTTATCCGTTTTTGAAAATCTTTATATCGTTGGAAATCTTATTCAATAACCTTCGTATGGAACCATCAACGGGCAAATTCCGGTATAAATACAATAAAAAATTAATTCCATATAAATAAGACCAATCACGTACTTGAATACGCCAATACATGTACTTAAATACGGGGTGTTACATGTACTCCGTGAGGCATCTAGAGGTGGATCAAGTATTACAATGACTCAAAATAATAAGACACACAAAGAATCATTTACACGAAAGACGGTTTCAAAACTAACTTACAATCTAGTACTAGCTTGTAAGTTAGTAATGGAATCAACAAACGAAACTAAAGAAACAACACAATGAAAATAGAAGATCAAATTTTGAGCTTAAAATTTTTGTGTGAACAGTAACTTGGGTGACGTGGCAGTATACCATTGGTCACGGCCCCACAATTAGTCACTAGTTAAAGTTTACAAACTTTAGTTACTATGTAATGGAAACAATTGGTTTTGGAGGGAAAGTATATGTCTTAAATCTCCTTTAAGTTTAATCTTCAAAAGGCAAGACTTGACTTTGCACAATTCCCGTAAAACAAGGTCCCTTGAAATAAAGAAAGTGGTTGAAAAGTAGATGTCAAGTCAAGAAAGTGATGGCTCAAGTCTTCTCACAAACAACTTTACAACTTGTAGGTTCACCTTTTTGAATCTATGTTACACTTTTGGTTGTCTTAAGTTGTAAGATGAGATGAAGAATAAGACGAAGACCACAACAACCTTCAATAACACATCAACAAAACAAAAATAATTTCCACCCCACGGCAAACATTAACACACATTAGTGTCAACACACGGCCAAGGTTCTTTTTGGTGTTGCATTTTGGTTTTAGCAAGGGTGAAGGTTATGATGAATGTCAAGAACTCAACAACAATTTTATCAAGAGCAACACCAACACCAACAACGTCCAACCAAGACTATAACAACAAGTCCACAAGTCCAAGAACAACAACTTCAACAGACGGCCATGGTCTTTTTTACAACAACAACATCAATTTTTTTAAAGCTCAAATCTAGATCGACTCAAAGTGTTAATGGACAAGAATACTAACACTTGAAACAACAACACAAGAAAAATAAATCCTAGACCTAGACACACAACATTTGACCAAGATACAACAAAAACAAGTTCAACTTCTCGGCCAAGATCTCAAGCTCAAGAACACGTCTTTCTTTTTTTTCTTTCTTTTTTTCTTTTCTTAGAAAGAAAGCCCAAGA
Organism: Capsicum pubescens; assembly: GCA_030864215.1. Taxonomy (NCBI): domain Eukaryota; kingdom Viridiplantae; phylum Streptophyta; class Magnoliopsida; order Solanales; family Solanaceae; genus Capsicum; species Capsicum pubescens. Next base: position 68,965,668 of record CM061543.1, on the reverse strand, counting down.
TTGGTATTGTAAGAACAAAACCAAAGATGGATTTGATACCAAATGATACAAGAAAACCAAGAAACACACGGAATTGGCTCAAAATAGTCCAAACACACTCTAAAAATAGTCCACTAATTTAAAGAATCGAGGACCCTTTTGAAGACCACTCTCGGATTCAAGAATGAAATACAAGAAAGGCAATATAACTAGGTGTTTGACACCTTTTGTAGCCAAAAAAAAACTAAGTTAACAATACAAGATGAAACAACAATGAGAAGAACAACAACAACAGTAAAAAATGGCTTCACAATACAGGATACAAAACGGATACAAGATTACAAAAGAAAAAAGATAGATAGATAGAACACATGAAGGTATAATGTTAAGAACCCAAGAATGGTAACTCTTTGACCCTTAACAATACATACAACAATAAACCTATCTCTTACAAAGACACAAGATCGAAATCCACCTCCCAAGCATCAATGTTTTCAAGCAAATACAAACACAAGTGATTCTAAACTTGTCTAAGCCCTAATTTCGGTTTTGGGTGCCTCAAGGAAAGAGTACTTGTGTTTCTTTGTCTTGTAAGACTTACAAATTCATTCATCAACTAAGTAAATAAATCCCTATATTGTTCTTTATTTAGCTATTATAAGATATAAGTTAAAATGACCAAAAAGGCCTTCAAAGAGTGGGCTGCCTATCAAGTGTAAGTTATGGGATGATTTTGGTGTGTTTTGGGCCTCTTCTATACTTCAATTGCACACACCAAGTCTTAGGACCAACGCGCACCATATCCGTGATTATTCTTGTATCATATCTTAACCCTTTTAGGCATAGGAGCTTGGATCTTTGCTAGACACCCCCACACTTTGAAATATTTCAAGTTGGGTTTCCTTCCTTTCCATTTCTCATAAGGAATTGATTGTGTCTTACTATGGGGAACTCTATTGAGTATACGATTGGCTGTAAGGATAGCCCCCCTCGCCCCCCCCCCCCCCCCACAAATTTTACGGTAAACCAAAACTTATAAGTAAGGCATTCATCATTTCCCTCAACATTCGATTTTTCCTTTTCGCAATTCCGTTAGATTGAGGTGAATACGGGGCCGTAGTTTGATGGACGATTCCATTCTCTACACATATTTCGGCAAAGGGAGATTCATATTCTCTGCCCCTATCACTTCTTATCATTTTTATCTTTTTCTCTAACTGATTTTCTACTTCAGTCTTGTATTGCCTAAACGCATCTATTGCTTCATCCATACTATTTAGCAAGTAGACATAACAATATCTAGTGCAATCGTCAATAAAAGTTATGAAATATTTTTTCCCACCACGTGATGGTGTTGACTTCATATCACAAATGTCAGTGTGTACTAAGTCTAAGGGATTGGAATTCCTTTCAACAGACTTATAAGGATGCTTTGTATACTTTGATTCCATACACGTTTGACACTTTGATTTATTGCACTCAAAGTCTGGCAAAACTTCTAAGTTAATCAGTTTTCATAACGTTTTGTAATTAACATGGCCTAAACGTTCATGCCACAAATTATAAGACTCAAGAAAGTAAGAAGAATTTGAACTTTTATTGATTTAAACATTCATTACATTCATCTTATAAAGACCCTCGGTGAGATAGCCTTTTCCTATATACATTTCTCCTTTTCTAATTACAATTTTTCCAGAAACGGTTACACATTTGAATCCGTTCTTGTCTAGAAGTGAAACAGAAATCAAGTTCCTACGTAATTCTGGAACACACAAGACAATAAAATTTAGTATTTTCAGAATACTATTTATAAAGTTAAGCAACTTTAAACTCTTCTTCTTGTTTCTAGTTAACGATGAAGTTTTTATGACTTCCAATCGTCAACCGAATGATCTTTAACTTGTGATAAAGATTTTATGTCTTCGAATCACTAGTTAAGTTCAAACGGAGTATAAAGCTTAAAGCTTTAATCTCCAAAAATAAGTAATACAGATTCTGCAAGTATTATTCCTTAAGATTGTTATTTTATGTAGTTTCGGGTACAAGAATCTGTATAATTGCAACACCAACTTCAATAATAGTTATGTATAAACAAGAACACCTTTGAAGTTCTTTAACACCTTTAACACAAGATCACTTAATAATCTATCCAAGAAGTGTGTTAGATTTCAGAAAATAGATGAAATAGAATTTAAGGCCAAGTCCCCCGACTTCACGGAGTGTCCTTAAGGAATAATTTCCCTCACTATACCCGAGGTTATGGAATCTTCCTCCCAGGATAAAATGGCCTACAATTCAAACAATAGCGGTACCTCAAATTATCGAATTCTACGAACTCACTCAACAATTTGATTGATCACACAGAATATTTTTAAGACAAGAAGAGTTTTTTTTTCCAGAAAAATTTCATTTATTTCTAAACCTGTGGATGAAAGCAGGTTTATATAGCCATCAGATGCCTCTTCTGAAAGGTGGCAATGGTTCACTTAAAAGGTGTATCCTTTGGAAGAGTCATGTCTGTTCATTCGAAACATTGTGTCTTTTTCTGAACAGACACAACTATCTGAATAGTCACACCCTTTTCAAAACAATATGTCTTTTGCTCAAAGGTTGTATCCCTCCATTTTTCATTCACACCAATTAAACCCAACACAACTTGATTCTTCTTCGTGGACCACGATAAGGGGCGATATCAGGATAGGACGTTCGCCCGCTTTAATACCATGTTGACGAGTGTAGCCATACATATCTTCCTAACTGGGGTGCTTCGAGTCCACAACTAACTTTGATGTCTTTGGTTAGTCCGTTGAACTGAATTAACAGTTCAAGCCGATATCTTTATGTTGGTGTACAATTATCTCATCTAAAAATTTAGTCAGTTAAAAATAATATATATTTAATTACTTAATTATGTATCGATGCAAAGATGGACCAGTGAATTAGACGTAAGCCTATGCTGAATTCGTGATAAGGAGTGGAGTACGGTTGTATTTTGGCCAACTTGAAGTATACGTAATTAATTATTTGAGATCTAGTTTAAACAATCTATATATAATATAAAGGAGGTCAATAGAGAAGGTGATGTGGCACTTCTCTATGGCCTCCATTCTCATTTATCTTTTTTCTTCCTTTTTTGGTCTTTTTCACTCATTTTAATTAATTATTATAATAAGAAAATCTGATTTAATTTAATAATGCACTAATGTTGATCATTAAAGAAAAGCAATTGATATGCTCTTTTAATGGTGGCTGTTACAAACGTATATTCACTATACAATTGCTTAGAAATTAATAGGCAAAATATTTGTATATAACTATATATAGACCGGATGAGTTTTAATACTATAGCATTTTTTCCAGTTACTAACAAAACATCAAAAACTTACAAAACTCTTATCAATTAATTGTAGAATTTGAAGGGCCTCTGCACAATTGATAGTAGCTTTAACATCATTATATATATATAAAGTTTCTGACAAACTTAGTGTTTATGAGTGAGTACTGTTGGTTGCTAGGCTTATGTGAATTGAATGGTGAGTGAGGTTGGTTGGTAGACTTATGATAGATTATGTGCAGACAAGATGAAGTTTTCAGTATTTTTTAAGTGGTTGAGCTTTAGTGTTCTCCAAAGTGATTGGGTTACTAATTTGAACTTCATTTCATGTAAGATTTTCTAGCCATTTTTCTTATTCTCAGATAATAATGTTGTGGTATTTCTTTATTTGTCATCCACCTTCTTCCTATTTGAGTGATTATTGTTAATGCAAAATCTTATATATGCTTTATACCAACAAAAAAAAAGAACCTACAAAATACAATAAATTTGGTACAGATCAGACAAAATCGTTCTCAAATTTCAATCAACTGGACAACGCTATCTTCAAGTAATATAGTACCATACATAGGATGAAAACATTAATAAAAGAAGAATATCTGGTGACTGTATGCCCTATATCTTGGAGTAAACTAATTTTAAATTTAGGCAGACTTTAATTTTTAAATTTAGGCAGATTTTCTTGTGACATTTAAAATTTTGGTGCTTTTCTCTTAATAATAATTAGCCATAGTTCAAAACTTCGACAGTAATCTTTATTGTGCTTGACATCAATATATGTTTCGTATTCTTTATGGTTAGACACCACATTAGCCACGTTTTTGTAATGACATGTTTGTCGTTCATTAGCTCTAGTTCTGATATTGCTTAACACCCCTTTTGTAGTGCAGAAATTTGATTTTGTAATCTATTACAAGTGTTATTTTTTTATATGATTTGTTGTGAAAAAAATCATAAATATATGTAACACCTAAATATGTATATAAAATACAAATTATTTTTGTTATTTTTTTTTATATTCAATTGTACGTAGGCATGTCAAAATTTTAACAATGTATGTTAAGAAGCATAGCTGAAAGAACGTAAATTTTTTGTTTCGTGACTAAAAGGCAGAGGTAAGAGAACTAAATCACATGACTATTTACATACTTTGTATAATCCAATGGTAAGAGAAATCATCAATCGTATGAGTTGCGAGCATTTTGCACTTTTATACTGCATATTTTAAAAAGGTATTTTTTGAATAAGATAACAAATAATCCATGCAACATTGTATCCATTGGTGCAAAAATAACATGCAGCGACAAACATTCTTTCCTAAAACAGAAAATTTTACTTTCTCCGTGTAGTAATGTTGAGCACATTGCCTTGAAGGGTGTTAAGGTTGGGTCCATGTTACATGAACTAATATACGTGCGGGCGTAAAATTTGATGAAACGTGAAGAAAATTTCTCAAGAGAGTATAGAATTCTTCATTTCCTTCTTATTTATGTGCCGTATAAACTTGCAAACTTATTATTTGTTTGCGGTTGAAATTAAATGGGTAAATGTTAAAGAGTTATTCTTAAATTTGGCTTTTTGGTTTAGTTTGTGGAACTTTAATTTAATTTTAGCAAAGTTTCTTTGATATGAATTTAATAAACATGTTTGCTAAGATCATTTTTCCAAAGAAAATCAGAAGATTAAAAAAATGTACTTTGTGAACATCAATTGATCAATCTTTTGAATTTTTAATATTATGAGTATTAAAAGAAGACTATTTCATAAAATGAGTAAAAGCTTATATAATCGCGCGAGGCGCGGCAAATTCACTAGTTAATTAATAACGTTGACAAAAATTAAAGTACTGCTCAAATAGCTCAAGACAATAATTATGGACCATTGAGTATTGCTATCGACTCTACAGATGTATTAACAATCATAACGTTACTTATTCCACATATTTGAATCTACGTACTTAATGGTACTCTAAATGGGATGGCAATGGTGCGGTACGGTGTGGATTTTTTTAAACCCGTAAGTTTTAAAATCGCACCGTATCACCTTTAAACTCGCATAAATTCGTCCCACATTTATACCTGTGCATAACCTCACCGCACCATCCCATGTTTTTATTTTTTTATTTTTTTAAAAAATTTGTAACTACATTGAAAATCATAATATTTTCAAATCTACAATTAGAAAATAATATCTAATTTCTATTATATCATTTTTCACTAAAAAATTGTCTAAAGTATAACGTATACAAGTAATGATCAAATATCATATTTTTATTAAAATGAATAGAGATATTAAAAAAGCTACTATAAAATTATTTATTTGTAGTGTTATACATGTCGTTGTAAGTATCATAAAACTTTAAGTAAAGAATACATATAATTTTAGATATATTCACGAGAACAATACTAATTTTTAGCTTTTTTAATTTAAATCCGCATATACCCGCAACCCGCACCGCACCGCACCATTTAAGAAAAACTTACTTTAACCCGCCCCGTCCTGCCCCGCATAACTTAAAATCCGCCCCGCATAGCTAAAACATGCACCACACCGCACTCACACCGCCCCATTGTCATCCCTACTGATACTTTAAAAAATCACTTTTCTATAGTCATTGTACAACAAAATTATTTTTTATTACGATTTTAAAGATTAAAGTAGTGAGTCTTTCTTTGTCATGACTGGGCATTTAAAATTGATGATTTTTAGAAAAATAATCTTTTTCAAACCTATTTTTCATTTTCAAATATAAATAACCCAGCGTGCATGAAATGAAAAGAAATAAGCATAAGTTTAACATAATCTATAACTACATTATGCATAAGTTTGCATAAACAGGCCACAAAATAGCACAAAAGTCAATCGTGAACCTCGACACTCGTCTCCTCGAGGTGTCTTTGTTTCAACAGTAATGAAAATATGAAATGAATACTCAAGGTTACATGTTACTTATTATATATTTATAAAATTATACAATATATATATAATTTGATTTTTCGGTAAAACAGAATATTTTTTTTGAAAAATTGAAAACCGAATCGTTTAATCAAATTTCTAAAATTTGAAATCGAAACTGATCCAAAAAATTAAAAAATTAAAAAATTAAAATTAAAATTAAATTTTAATTTAATTTTTAAATTTTTTCGATTTAAACCAAAATATGTCCAATCCTAATTATGAATTTTTGATACCCAACTCCGGAGTTGAACTTAATAATGCCAAATTAAACTGATAAATGAAGCCCATGTTCTAATTGCCCATATGTCAGTATGATCCTTGATTTCTTTCACACTGATATCTATTACTCTTAATTGTCTTTTCAGAGATAACAAGGCTACGTTAAGTAGATTATTTTAATTGACACGCAGCTGTTTGATTACATTTAATAGTCTATTTCCTTAACCATCCTATATTGATATATATCCGAAATTCATAACAACCTGTAACAACCAACAAATACATATGCTATGCATGTCTTAACTTCATTCTTCAATACATATTCACCGATTTCAATTAATTTGAATTCACGCTACATTATTATTTTGTCTAAATTTTTTTCTTCAGAATGTGAACTCAAGATCTCTTATTAAAAGCAATGAGTTCATCTATCTACTGCCTTCTTGAGCAATAATTTCATTTAATCGAATGAAATCTTATGTTCTAGGTAGGGGTGTACATAGGTCGGGTTGGTTCGATTTTTATTAAAAAAAAAAATCGAACCAATCATGTCGGTTTATTAAAATTATAAACCAAATCAAACCAACATAAAATTATTTTTTCGGTTTAGGTTTTAGTCGGTTTTTTTGGGTTTTTCGTTTTTTTCAAGTTTTTTCGGGTTTTTTTAATAATATTTAGTTTTTACAATTATATTGTGATCGAAGATTAGATCAAATATGTTTTCACTCATGTACTAATGAAAAACCATAATTATGAAAAAATGAGGAGCGGAAAACTCTCTTGAAACTAAAAAGTGAGATGAAGAGTGAAAAATTTAGGTTTTAAGTTTATATTGGGTTTTGGATCATTTAATTAGTAATTAATGGACAAATATTACAACTTAAAGGCCCAAATTTAAATATATATCTACATCTATTTTCAAATTATTGAAAATTACTAAAAGTAGTTGAAAAAGTATTTAAAAAGTAGATTATAGCTAATATTTTATGTATAAAAAAGTTTGAATATATACTATACTATATTAAAAGTGTGAAGGGCCTTAAAAATGACGTTTGAACTTTTTTCCCTTCATTAGAAGCCTCTGCAATAGATAAAAATGTCTTTTTACTATTTTCCTCAATTTATTATTTAATTAGATTAAAGACTCCTAAAATATATTAAAAGAATTTAATAACTCCTAAAATATATAGAAAGAATCGCGATAAACTAAAAACTTCTAGTAGTTCATAATTTAAAATTATAAAGAAGAATAAGTAGAATATTATGAATAAAATTGTAGGACAAGTCAAAGTTAAAAAAGGAAGAAATCGTTGTGCACGTAAAAAAAAAAAGGAGGCGGAAAAATTTATATTTAATTATATGATTTATAAAAGGAAAACTTTATAAATAGAATAAATTTAATTTATTGTTCCTACGCATGAGTTTTAGGATTTAATAACATATATTTATTGATTTTGATTATTTAATCTAGGTAATATTTAGTACTTCTAAAAATAGAATTTTGCCTTATATAAAAAATATTCTTTATAATTATATTTAAGTAATATTTTGGATCAAAATTTATACGAAATAAATTCTTATATTATACTTTTGCTTTTTATTTTAATTTTGATTCACGTGTTTTCTTACTATCATTATCATCATCCCTTTTGCCTTTATTTATTTCTTTTAAATCATACCTTTAAAGATTATATATGAAGAATAATAATCAGCAATTGACATTGATTTTCTCTTTTGATAATTTCTTGTGTTTCTCTTTTAGTTGAAAGTTTCTAATCGAAAAATTGGATAAGTATGTTGCCGCGCCGAATGAAGTTGTCAAAAATCAAAGGTTTATTGCTCTTTTTTTTTTTTTACTCTTTGCATAATCGTGACATAATTTGATTATCGTGACATAAAAAGGACTCCAATCCCATTTTTCTTTTAAAAAAAACATATCAAGGTCTCGAATTAGGATAGGAGGTTAAAATCTTTTTTATTTATGAGTCATGTTTTTTGTAATATCCTAACTTTTATGTACAATTCAACCACTATAGAAATCCATATTATTTGTAAGTGAGACATATTAATTGTTATTTATGTTAAAGAAAATCGTAATAATAATTTATGAGAATAATATAAAAAAGGAGGCTATGGAATTTCAAAGAACAAAACAAAATCGAAGCAAAAAAGTTGTTTGTAGTATAGTCATTTTCACCAATATCACATTATCCATAGTACCCTCCTCTATCGAAGGTTGGGTTTGATTGAGTTGGTTTTAGTTTATATGTGAATGTCTTGGTTGCTTGTAATCACATGTGGATATTTGATCTTCATAATCTAAATTTAAAGATTTGATGAATGGAGCCACATACAAATGTAGATGTAGGAATTCAACTAAATATAATTCAAATATCTACTTAAAAAATCTGACTATATAGATTTGAGATATGAACACGAAAATTCGACTGATATTTATGTAAGGAGGAGGATCCGAACGCTTATATATAAAAGACCATTATTCAACATTCTTCATCACAAATTTTTAAGGTATTATTCTCTCAATTATTTTTGCCTTCGACATTATTACATTTTTTTCTCTAGGAATATTTCTTTTATCATCTTTTGTGCATGTAATTGATAAGATTTTAATTTTACTGTTGTGTCTAATTTTAGTCCTTTTTTGACATAAGATTTGTAAGCAAGCAATGTTATTATAATTAGATATCTTTGTAAAAATTTATAATTCACTCTATTTGAGTAAATTACTATTTAACTTTTTATAATAAAGTTATATATAAACACCTATATAAGCTTTCACAATAGACAAAATCGTCTAATTTTAAATAATCAAAGATTACACGTGCGAGACATGTGCGGTTAAACTATATATATATATATATATATATATATATATATATATATATATATATTATGTCGGTTTGATTCGGGTTCGGTTTGACTTTTTTTTGGTTAAAACCAAACCAAACCAAACCAAACCAAGAATAGTCGATTTTTTTTCTAACGCCAAACCAATCAAACCAAACCATAAGTCGATTTTTTTTCTCAGTTTGATTTGATTCGTCGATTTGATTTAACTTGACGGTTTAGTCTGTACACCCCTAATTCTATGTACAGTATCCAACCTTTTAAAAAGTCAATTACAGATGAATGAAGCACAAAATATTTATATAACGGATTAATCGGGTCTTACTATATATTTTAAAGAGTAGGAAAAAATGAAAGTTTGCTTGTTTTTTGGAGGATCGACTAGATACAACTCGTTCCATATGGGCTGCATTGAAATTTGGACTTCTTTAATGCATTGAAAAGTCTATTATAGCGTTCTTCGGAGGAGAGTTACATTGTTGTTGCAATAAAGGGATTTGTTTGACACACCAATGGGATAAATAAGGTTATTTTATAAATTAAAATATTTTATAAAATTAATTATTTCACCATATATATTCCATAATTTGTTTTAATATTATTATATAAATGGTGGATAATTAATTTAAAAACTAATTAATAAATACCCTAATCGAATACAGAATAAAATAAACCCTATATTTTGTTTGATGTTATCATCTCTTATCTTTCACAAATAACTCCTGAGGGAATTGAATTCAATGATTTAATAGTTATGACGTAATAAAAGAGGCCATAACTATTCAATGTTCGTCTTTTGTTGTACATATGATTCTACACCATTGCAATGAAATATGAATGAAGTATCTTTGTTTCTTACATTTGTCTCCTCTTTAATTTTGTAATTTTGTTATTGTTTTAATTTTTGCAATTTTTCCTGTTAGAAGATGAATCAAACGATTGTGAGATGTGAAAATTAATTCATATATGATAATGAAAAACGAATTTGGTCTATCCGGGGTTATTTGTAACACCCCGTAAATTTTTTCGTACACTTATCGCGATTATATGGAGTCCTAAAGACTTGCGTATGGGTTAAATTAAGTTTATGGTGTTCGTAAGTATCCCGTCGATAGTTGTATGTGTAGGTATTGGAATAAGCTTTCCAACGATATAAAGTTTGCCCAAAACAGAGGAGTATTTCATATAAGCGAGCACATTCGAAATTTCAAAACGGTGGCCGGGAAGCCTGTGAACAGTGATTCTGCAGGAAAATTTTTGCAGCTAGGCACTCCAACTTGAGACGATCATAACTCCTTGTACAAAAAGAACTGTGTGAGATGCTATATATAGACGAAAAGCTCCGAGAGTCTTCTTTCTAATGCAATTGGTTTCATCCAAATCCAACATCGGAGTAAGGAGTTATACTCGTTTTACTTCAGCCTCTCAAAACAGTTTTTAAGGGTCAACTTCAAACGATCATAACTCCTTGTACAGGACGAACTGGGTGGCCTACTTTATATGAAATGAAAGCCCTTTGAGTTATCTATCCAACGATACCAATTTCAACCAAATCCGATATCGGAGAAAAGAGTTATGATCGATTTACTTCAGCCTGTCAAAACTGTCCACTGGGGACAGATTCGGGATTTATTTCAATTTTTAGGGCACAATGGTCATTTTCTATTACCTTTGGACGAAAATTGGTCTTAAAAACCTGCACTTAGCCTCAATTTTATCAGATTTTATCCAAATTTTAGGAAAGGTGAAAACCCTAGCCAATTTCAACCTCAAATATTTTGTGATTCAACCGTAGAAAATTCAAATTGGTTCCGTAGTTGTGTTCACCATCTCGGAAGCTTCAAGAAGCACCCCATGGTTATGTAAGGAGGATCCTAAATACAAGAGTTCATTGTTAAGGTATGAATATTGTTTATTCTTGATTCTTATCCATGAACAAGTATTGATAAAGGATTATGAGTATTGTCTTGATGTTGGAAGATAACTAGAAACATAGTTATGAATTGTTGTGTATAAATTGTTAGTAGTAAATTATGAAAGTTGCTGTGTTGGATTATGGAGGATGAATTGTGGTGATATATCATTATATTAGTGGTTATGTATGCCTAGTGATCATGTTGCTATTGAATGGTGATTAAGAAGGGAAATAAAGGCTAAGAGTGATGTTGAGGGATATTTCATGAAAATGCAGGATAGGTGAATGTAATAAGAGTATAAGAGGATGTATGTAGTACTCTTATTGATGAGCTAAAGGATTACTTCCTATACATTATTTGGTGAAGTTAATACCTAAATGGTAAGGTTTGGTTGCTAATACTAGTTTGCCACAAATGACTTATTGTAGATAAGTGTTCGAAGAGTACGGGAAGTCACTTGTATTGAAGTGGTTATATCAAGGTATGTAAGACATACTCTATCTATTCTTTGGCATGAATAATGACCCATGGCACTCTCAAGTAAGCTTCCAACATTGTCCTACGACACATGACACATAATAACATCATATGATCTTCGACACTACCAATTGAACTTGTTTTCACTTTTAAGATATCCGGCTAGTCAAAAAAATGTCCACATACTATTGTTGACTCCGAAATGGTTTAATGAGGTATCCATGATTCTCTACTTCATCTTCATGATATTGATTACCTATTTACATGTTTTTCCTATTGAGGTATCATGGTTTCAAGTTCCATAAAGTGTGACCACAAAGTAACCAATCTCAAAGATTAATTGAATTAAGAAATGGAATGTCTGTATTTTAAATTGATGATATGATGTATTGTATTAGTACCACTGATCAGTTGGCCATTGTATTATAAAGATTATGTATATATGCTATTCCAGGGGTGGTCCCTGATGTATTGTAATAGTACCACTGATCAGTTGGCCATTGTATTATAAAGATTAGGTTTTAGTCGGTTTTTTCGGGTTTTTCGTTTTTTTCAAGTTTTTTCGGGTTTTTTTAATAATATTTAGTTTTTACAATTATATTGTGATCGAAGATTAGATCAAATATGTTTTCACTCATGTGCTAATGAAAAACCATAATTATGAAAAAATGAGGAGCGGAAAACTCTTTTGAAACTAAAAAGTGAGATGAAGAGTGAACAGTTTAGGTTTTAAGTTTATATTGGGTTTTGGATCATTTAATTAACAATTAATGGACAAATATTACAACTTAAAGGCCCAAATTTAAATATATATCTACATCTATTTTCAAATTATTGAAAATTACTAAAAGTAGTTGAAAAAGTAGATTATAATTAATATTTTATGTATAAAAAAGTTTGAATATTATATCTATACTATATTAAAAGTGTGAAGGGCCTTAAAAATGACGTTTGAACTTTTTTCCCTTCATTAGAAGCCTCTGCAATAGATAAAAACGTCTTTTTACTATTTTCCTCAATTTATTATTTAATTAGATTAAAGACTCCAAAAATATATGAAAAGAATTTAATAACTCCTAAAATATATAGAAAAAATCCCGATAAACTAAAAACTTCTAGTAGTTCATAATTTAAAATTATAAAGAAGAATAAGTAGAATATTATGAATAAAATTGTAGAACAAGTCAAAGTTAAAAAAGGAAGAAATCGTTGTGCACGTAAAAATAAAAAGGCGAAAAAATTTATATTTAATTATATGATTTATAAAAGGAAAACTTTATAAATAGAATAAATTTAATTTATTGTTCCTACGCATGAGTTTTAGGATTTAATAACATATATTTGTTGATTTTGATTATTTAATCTAGGTAATATTTAGTACTTCTAAAAATAGAATTTTGCCTTATATAAAAAATATTCTTTATAATTCTATTTAAGTAATATTTTGGATCAAAATTTATACGAAAAAAATTCTTATATTATACTTTTACTTTTTATTTTAGTTTTGATTCACGTGTTTTCTTACTATCATTATCATCATCTCTTTTGCCTTTATTTATTTCTTTTAAATCATACCTTTAAAGATTATATATGAAGAATAATAATCAGCAATTGACATTGATTTTCTCTTTTGATAATTTCTTGTGTTTCTCTTTTAGTTGAAAGTTTCTGATCGAAAAATTGGATAAGTATGTTGCCGCACCGAATGAAGTTGTCAAAAATCTAAGGTTTATTGCTCTTTTTTTTTTCTTTTACTTTCTTTGCATAATCGTGACATAATTTGATTATCGTGACATAAAAAGGGCTCCAATCCCATTTTTCTTTTAAAAAAAAAAACATATCAAGGTCTCAAATTAGGATAGGAGGTTAAATTCTTTTTTATTTATGAGTCATGTTTTTTGTAATATCCTAACTTTTATGTACAATTCAACCACTATAGAAATTCATATTATTTGTAAGTGAGACATATTAATTGTTATTTATGTTAAAGAAAATCGTAATAATAATTTATGAGAATAACATAAAAAGGAGGCTATGGAATTTCAAAGAACAAAACAAAATCGAAGCAAAAAAATTGTTTGTAGTATAGTCATTTTTACCAATATCACATTATGCATAGTACCCTCCTCTATCGAAGGTTGGGTTTGATTGAGTTGGTTTTAGTTTATATGTGAATGTCTTGGTTGCTTGTAATCACATGTGGATATTTGATCTTCATAATCTAAATTTAAAGATTTGATGAATGGAGCCACATACAAATGTAGATGTAGGAATTCAACTAAATATAATTCAAATATCTACTTAAAAAATTTAAATATATAGATTTGAGATATGAACACGAAAATTCGACTGATATTTATGTAAGGAGGAGGATCCGAACGCTTATATATAAAAGACCATTATTCAACATTCTTCATCACAAATTTTTAAGGTATTATTCTCTCAATTATTTTTGCCTTCGACATTATTACATTTTTTTCTCTAGGAATATTTCTTTTATCATCTTTTGTGCATGTAATTGATAAGATTTTAATTTTACTGTTGTGTCCAATTTTAGTCCTTTTTTGGCATAAGATTTGTAAGCAAGCAATGTTATTATAATTAGATATCTTTGTAAAAATTTATAATTCACTCTATTTGAGTAAATTACCATTTAACTTTTTATAATAAAGTTATATATAAATACCTATATAAGCTTTCACAATAGACAAAATCATCTAATTTTAAATAATCAAAGGTTACACGTGCGAGACACGTGCGGTTAAACTATATATATATATATATATATTATGTCGGTTTGATTCGGGTTCGGTTTGACTTTTTTTTGGTTAACACCAAACCAAATCAAGCCAAACCAAACCAAGAATGGTCGATTTTTTTTCTTCTAACGCCAAACCAATCAAACCAAACCATAAGTCGGTTTTTTTTCTCAGTTTAATTTGATTCATCGATTTGATTTAACTTGACGGTTTAGTCTGTACATCCCTAATTCTATGTACAGTATCCAACCTTTTAAAAAGTCAATTACAGATGAATGAAGCACAAAATATTTACATAACGGATTAATCGGGTCTTACTATATATTTTAAAGAGTAGGAAAAAATGAAAGTTTGCTTGTTTTTTGGAGGATCGACTAGATACAACTCGTTCCATATGGGCTGCATTGAAATTTGGACTTCTTTAATGCATTGAAAAGTCTATTATAGCGTTCTTCGGAGGAGAGTTACATTGTTGTTGCAATAAAGGGATTTGTTTGACACACGAATGGGATAAATAAGGTTATTTTATAAATTAAAATATTTTATAAAATTAATTATTTCACCATATATATTCCATAATTTGTTTTAATATTATTGTATAAATGGTGAATAATTAATTTAAAAACTAATTAATAAATACCCTAATGCCTAATCGAATACAGAATAAAATAAACCCTATATTTTGTTTGATGTTATCATCTCTTATCTTTCACAAATAACTCCTGAGGGAATTGAATTCAATGATTTAATAGTTATGACGTAATAAAAGAGGCCATATGTAAAGTTTTAAAGAAGGAAAAGGATGCCACGATATTATGTTCCAGATTTTAAAATTTTAAAGGCTTATATGACTTTCAATAGGCTAATATTTCAGGTGATACATCATTGGGTCCATTATTTATGTTAAAAATATTTTAAATAGTTACATTATTATTTTTCTTAGTAAAATATTGAGTTCATTTGTGACATTCAGTTAGTTAAAGGCCTAAAGCAGGGTTTGCATATTCATTCAACGAATAATAGGACTTGAGTGTGAATCATGTTCCTTCCTAATTTGAGGGTGTGATAAGTTCCATCAGAGCAACCTAGTTTAATGTGTCTTAGGAAATCATGTTGATTTACCTTTCCATTTACATGTGTGACATTATATTAAGGAATTAGTTAGCAACGTCGTCACACCTTTGTTGTTGTACAATGCCACTAGAGGTAAAACCCGACCTAGAATGGTGAAGGTCCGGATCGAAATTGACCTATTGAAACTACAACCTGGTTTGGTTTGGGTTGGACTTGAAAATGATACATGTCCTCTTAGGGGATTCACTCGGAAACTTGAGCTCGAGGACATCCCGAAGCACTGTAGATTCTGCAAAGATCATGGGGGTTTGATGGTTAATTGTCGTGCCTTAGAAAAGGAAAGAAAAAGTTGTTGAAACAAAAGATCTTGAGAACCAAACAATAGGTAGCAGTAGATATTGAAGGTGATGCTAACATTCTAGAACAAAACAACACATGTGAAAAATAGTATTGAGGTTGATGAAAATATTTAAAATAAGAGCGACAATGAAAAATACAGCAACATTAAATCTAAAAAGCAAAAAATCGAGAAAAAGATAAGAGAGAGAATGATATTGAAGGTGATGCGAACATTTTGGAGCTTTTTTTTTCACCAATAATTTCCGATTTTGGCAACTTTTCCGACGAAAAGTTGCTCATCACAACTGAAAATCTCCATTATTGATCATTGCCTCCATTGTTGTTCCATCCTTTAAAAAAAAATGCAAAAAAAATTTTCTACCATTTTTACTAGCTTGAAAAGCTTTTCAAATTCGCTCAATACCTCGTCATTAGATATATTTCAGTAGTTTAGAAGTCCTACACATACATTTTTCCATCTCAGAACTAGGAGGGCATCTATTATATCCAAAATCAGTCCATTCACGTCTTTGTACGGATGTTTTCATACTAGTGATCGACCAGCTATAGACTGATAGCTTAATCTATTATCAATTAGTGTGGTCTATTATGGCAGTAGCTGAGGTAATTATCGTGGATGGTAATTATATGGGTGTGTGGGTGGAGGATCCCAACTATTGGAAGTGGAAATCATCTAGCAAGGAGACAATGCCCATCCCGCTGTGTCGCAATGATTCGTACGATAACATGGTTCGAAGCGTAATTGAGAGGGGAGAATTAGATTGCGAGCCAAAGAACATTGTGATTAGCTATGTAATGAATGGACGGGTTAAAATACATTCCGCGTTCATAAATAATGATCGACATGGGTCGTTATACATGTTGGATGTCGCTGCTGATGGCTCTAGTCCATTATGTTCCTCTATTCAATCCTTTTCCTTCTTCTTGTTGCTGGATATCTCGTTCGTACACATCTTTTTTTTGTTTTCCGGGGATGATTTCTCTCTTCTCTACAAAGACACTCGAAACGCAGTTCACGAATCAGTTTTCTTTTTATAAGGGCTAAAATCACTTATTTTGGCTTTTGACTATTATTTTCATATCCGTAATAGTGCGAAAAGAAGACCCGACTCCAAATTGTTCAAGAATAGTGGCGTTGAGTTTCTCGATCCTTTGACTTAGGATTAATCAGTTCTATTTCATTGAGGATAAATATCGTCTCGGGGTCTCCGACAATTCTGCCATCACAGCCGACAATCGACGAACATCATTCATTTGAAGATGAGAGTTTGGATGCTTATCCAATGGATTGGGAAGATTATTTAATGAAATTGAAAGATCCAATTTTCTCTGAAGAAACGGGAGAAGAGTGCGGATTGAGAGCACAAACCAACCACACCTTCTCTGACGAAACTAATTTTCAGCTAAATAAAATATTTAGCAGCAAAAAAAAACTGAAATTGTTACTGGACATAGCAGCTGTGAGAAATTCTTTTGATTATGCTACGTTGAAGAGCTGCGGCAAATTTCTCAAGGTAAAATGCATTTGTCCTAGTTACGCATGGATGTTGCGGGCGAAGAAGGAGGGTCCAGCGTAACCACGACCTTCTCCTTCTCCGTAACGACCTAAATTGTCTTTTCTATGGTCTAGGACAAGACAGGGAGCACTATCCCGGTGAACTCTGACGTATCGCTCATTTTTTACGGGCGATTGTGGAGCGGCTCAACATGGAGCCCGAGGAGATGATCACCCCCACCATTCCCTTAGTTTAGGTTTAATTTTATTTTTATTTTTTATTTTAAGTTCATTGCAATGAGAGCTTTCATGGTTAGGAATATGTTAGATGAAAGCTTCTTTATTTTGTTGTTTTTGTTCGTCTTTTGTTGTACATATGATTCTACACCATTGCAATGAAATATGAATGAAGTATCTTTGTTTCTTACATTTGTCTCCTCTTTAATTTTGTAATTTTGTTATTGTTTTAATTTTTGCAATTTTCCCTGTTAGAAGATGAATCAAACGATTGTGAGATGTGAAAATTAATTCATATATGATAATGAAAAACGAATTTGGTCTATCCGGGGTTATTTTACTGTAAATATGGTGCTAAACCATTGCAATGAACTTATGAATGAAGTATTTTCATGTTTCCTGCATTTGTCTCCACCTTAATTTTATAATTTTTTTATTTTTTTTTGAATTTTTGCAATTTACCCTGTTAGAAGATGAACGAAACAGTTGTCAGATGTCAAAATTAATTCATATATGCTAATGAAAAACGAATCTGGTCTATCCGCGATTATATTGATTTATACAAAATTAAATGCAAAGTTGATGTAGTTTATTATTTACGGAGCTCAATATCTATGCGCGAACATCTACGTAGTCGATGCATTCCACTATGAGGTCCATCGATTGTGTCCAGTGTATATCATAGACTGTAAACCTTGTCAATAATATACCGTATTAGTTTATTGCCCTCAGTAGCATATTTGAAAAAAAAAAGAAATAATTAGTTAACCAAAAAATAAATAATTGAATTTTAGGCTATTAAAGGATCTTAAACACATCATGTGATCGTATGAGAGTCCACACAAATTGTAGAAGGTGATCAAGAATGTGTGAGGATGGACTGCGGATGAACAAATGAATTCCTCACAACATACTTGTGCTTTGGTAAACATTGCCCTAAGGATGTTGGTTGTTCAACCACAACTCATCATCTCATACATCTTTGATCAACACTTGTAATTTACGTGGACTCTCATAGGATCACATGACTTATTTAGGGTCATTCTATTGCATAAAATTCAATTACTTATTATTTTATTAATTAAATAATTTTTTTCAAAATATGTGCTAGTCACGGTCTATAAATATGTGTCCTAGTCTAGTACATTTATTAATGAAGTTGTACACCATATATGCTAGACTATACTTAGTTATGTACTCAGCCTGATATAGTCTAGCATAGACTGTAAACTACTTCCACAATTAAATAACTACACTATGATATTTAATCATAGACCATGACTAGCACATATTTTGAGAAGGATTAATTAATTAATAGAATAATAAATAATTGGATATTATGCAATTAAATGAGCATAAACAAGTCATGTTATCGTATGAGAGTTTACATAAATTGAAAGTGGTGATCAAAGATGTGAGGAGATGAGTTGTGGTTGAACAAATTAATTCTCCACAACATACTTGTGCTTTGGGTAAACATTGCCCTAAGCATGTTTGTTGTTCATCCACTACCCATACTCACACATCTTTGATCACCTTATCCAATTTACGTGGATTCTCATACGATCACATGACTTGTTCAAGCTCCTTTAATTGTATAAAATTCAATTATTTATTATTTTATTGATTAAATAATCCTTCTCAAAATATGTGCTAGTTATGGTCTATGAATATGTATCATCGTCTAGTGCTGTTATTAAGGAATTAACTCTTAGTTTATGTTAGACGGGCTATCTATGCGGTGCATCATCTACCAAATGCATAAGAAGGCATCGATTATAAATAAGGTCTACGAAACTAGCCCAACAGTAACAAAAAGCTAAATATCAGATTTTTACAACGGTAATAAAGTATACATCAAATCACATCCAACGATAATATCTCACTTTTTTCTTCTATAAAAGGAAGATTATTTTTGTGTTAACATTCTCATTTTTTTGGCTTTAATTTTTGTTAACAACTACAATGTCTCAAGCATCCCAAATATCAAATGCAAAAGTGTCCTACATATGTCGTTGTGGCAATCCAGCTGTTTTTAGGACGTCATGCACCGATTCGAATCCAGGTCAAAAATTCTTTAACTGTGCGGTTGAAAAGGATAATGACTGATGCTCTTTTTTTAAGTGGCTTGACGAAGACTCACCGACGAGTAGCACATCGACATCAAGTTTTTGAGGCGTTTCCAAGTTTTATATACTTCAACGGTTTTGAAAATCTGAAGAAAATAGAGATCTACTCATGACATTGTTAAAAGAAGCCGAAGAGAAAAGTAATTACTTGAAAGGATCACTAAAAGAAGTCGAAATGAAAAGGGATCAACTAAAGGTAATGTTGATTTTGACCGAGGAAAAATAGAAAGGCCTAAAAAATTTATTTTATGATTTGTTATTGTTGTTGGCTTTCTGGAAAGGTGTAATAGGGATATAGGAAACTGAATAAATAGATGTATGGTTTCTTAAATTAACCGTGGGTGCAATCTATAATTAATAGAGAATTATGTCTATGTCTTTTATCATCGACCTCTATAAACCAAGATAGTTACTATAAATATATGATTTACTCAATTGATAGTCTGTTAAGTCTATAAATTATAGAGAACAACTTCTACAATGCTTTCAATCAACCACTATAAATTAGGATAATAGCTGAACTGGTAATACAATGCAGTCAACTGTTTAATCTAACGAGACAATGGAATAACTGAAAATAATTTTATTAGTAAATGTCATCATTGACATGCCAAATATATGTAATTCAATTATCCATAAATAACAAATCACTAAAAACAATAAATCATTAAGAAAATCGTTTGTTCCAAATCCACCAAACTACTTATTTTTTTGATTGAATTCCGCAACAATGTCCATCACATCCACTTCTTTTTCATAAAGTTTTTTCTCCTCTTCTTCAACTTCTTTCTTCTCATTTTCCTTCTCTTCTTCTTCTGATGATTTCTTCTCTTCTTCAATGTTTTCAACCTCCTATTCAACCACTAATTCTTCATCAACTGTCTTCTAGTTTTTGTCTTCTTCTTCTTTCTTTTAACTGCTCTATGAACTCTTCTCACCATTTATGATCTACAACAAAAAATGAATCTGTAGTGGTCGATTGATCGACCACTGGTCTATTAATAAAAATGAAAAAATGCAGAAAAAATAAATCTGTAGTGGTTGATCTATCGACCACTCGTCTATTAAGTAAAACAGGAAAACGCCTCACATCAAACATGTAAATCAAGTTTCAAATTCACCAAATATTAGCAGTGCAATTCACAACAACAAGAACACCATTAAAATGGGTCCAATTCAGTACAAAAAAATCAAAATCAATACGCAATATAAGTATAAAAATTTAAAATTTTTCTACTCATTATCCAAAGAAAACCACAATTAAACATGCGAAATCGACAATGTTAACTAAAAACACTCAAATTTTGACTAATTCAATGAAGAACAGTACAATTTTTGTCAAAATCGAAGAACCCCAACACAAAATGTCATAAAAAAATTACTAAAACAAATCTAAAATTGATCGGGAAAGAAAATTAGACTTACCTGAGCAAGAGAAGCTGAAAAATTTTGCCTGAAGAAACAAGAATCGTGCAAACTTTTTTTTTCGAAAAATATGAACTAAATCAGGAGAAGAAAGGTTTTGAGGAGAGAGAAATGTAGTTGAAAATATTAAATGATTTTATGGAAAATTAATAAATATAAAAAGGGAATCATGTTGTATTTTTTAAAAAATTATATTTTTCTCCAAGTTTTAAAAATGTTAAAGAAGCCCATGACCCACAACCGTGACTCACTTTTTACTTCTTTCATACCCTAATCCTAAAAAACAAATAATTTTTTTTTTGTGTCTAACCCTCAAAATAAATTTTCAAAGTGGATACTTTTCAAAATGTTCTCGAGTAATTATGAAGTCATTGATTTTGATTTTGTGGGACCTAGCTTCACACATAGTAAAATAAAAGACCTGAAAAATAAATCTACAAAAGGCTTGACAGAATATTCACTAATGACCAATGACCTCAATTCTTCAACACCAATGTGGTCAAATATCTAGTGAGAGCTAGCTTTGGACATATTGATACTCATCGATTGTCAAAAGAATCAACATGAAGATACTAATATTTTAAATTTATATAATTTTAGACTGATCAGCCTTCTTTTATGCAGGTAATGGAGGAATTCTAGAGCACTTCCATCCAAGGAAACTCTATATGGATTCTTCAACCAAAAATTGAAGGCTCTTAGCAAGAAGCTAACTAGTAATTGATCCAAGGAAGTAATTGAAAATCTTTTTGATCATGTTATCTAGTGAGATGCAAAAATCCAAACCCTCGAAGATAACATTCTTCATAATAGTGAATAAATCAAGCATAAATATGCTATATTATAAAAATCTTACACCTATACTTTTCGTAATATTATACCTATTTTTTAAACATTTTAAAAAATTATGTATAAAATAATTTTTAAGTGAAAGAATAAGATAAAATATTACATTTTAATAAAATTACAAATAACTTAAGTATTTAAAGTGAAAATAAATTATTACTAATAGTTGGTTTATCCTATTAAATAATTTGTATCATTTCATATTACACTCATTGGACACAAAAAAATTATTTTATCAAATAAATAAATTATACATTTACTAACTTTTTATTTTAAATTATTTCTAAATTAAAAATAAAAGAAAAAAAATAACAATGTAGCCTCTTTCATCAATTTCTATCCGAATCCAAAGGTGTCACATGAATATTTAGCCTCTTTCATCATTCGATTTTTTTATTACTATTTTAGTTTTTTCTTTTTAATTTTAATTTTTTTATTTTACATTATTTATGTTCCATTTCCTTTCTTTTTATTTGTCAATCATTACTTTTTGTAATTTTATGTTATGCCATGTATTTTTATTATTATTAATTTATTTATTTATTTCTTCATCTAGCATAACTGATTAACTACACTATTATTTTAATTATTGAATTAAAATAGAATTTTATTGTTGAACAAGGTTATAGATTCATATTTTCTTTTCTTTTGAATTAAATTACATGGGTCATAAAAAAATATCAAAAAACATGAATCAATTATTTTTATAATATTATTTATAAATATATATATAATTATTTCTTAATATATTTTTAATAAATAATATATGTATCATGAATATCGATTTAGTATCATTTATAAGGGCTAGTTGCTATCAAATACGAGTCTTACTTAAGTTGGGTAATCAAAAATCAAGTTATAGTTGCCTCATTAAAAAGCAACTAGGAGTATCAAATTGAAAATGTTAAGGAGTATCAAGTTGAATTTCACAGAATGTCGACTGTTGTCAATTTATCAAATGAAAATTCTATCAATTGTGTTGTAGGTAGATTGAAACCTAAACTAAATAATTTTGTGAGAATTCAATCACCAAGAACTTTGATGTAAGCATACAAGGTTGCTAGGTTACAAGAGGAAAGTGTTTGAGGCACAAGCACAACGTTGAGCTTTCAAAACTGTAGTTAAACCACAAGTTCCACTCCAAGTCAAGTTAAACCACAAAATATTTAAGACCGTACTTAATAAATACAACATTCAAGAGATCTTCCGCTTTACAGAACTCACAAATTCAATGATACAGTAATCACATTGGGGAGGCTGACAACTGCAAGAGCAGAATAAGAAATTTTATTATGTGTGTGTGAAGGGATCGGATGAATCTCCTTTATAAAAAGAATTATATGAAAAATGGTCAAAACTATCAGCACATCGCGTGAAGGCTCATTTAGTAGACAACGAGTGAGCTGCAAGCACCTATTCCTATCGAAATGAAAAGCAGCAAGCGGCACCTCACGAACTTCTTACTGGGACAGTACTAGTAGAATTATTTTATGTTTTGTTAAAATCATGTCTAGTTTTTACCTTTATTATTATTAAATTGATTTGATTTTGACTTATGAGCTAAGGACAACAGCTTAAGGGCAAAGTATCTTTTTCAATTCTAAAAGATTATCTTACCATGGTGATTAGTTACAACTCAAAAAAGAAGAGAGAAATCAATGGACAAGTCCCATTACGACTATACCTCTATGTCAGTAGCAAATTGCTATAGATGGATAATAACAAAGCTTAGGCGTCTACTATGTATGCAACCTAGCTAGGAAAGATGGATCCTCTGCAACGGACTTCCTGTGAAAATAACTTTAGCAACACCCATTAGTCTCTTCTTTTCTGCTAGAATAGCCTAAGATTCCTTTAATTTCTAATACAAAGTATAGGCAACATCGAAGGCGGACCATTCTATACAGAATAACATTCACTCATTTTCCCTTCGCCTATACAAATTCTACATATGGTAACATAAAATAGTAATCTTATTATATCCAAATAAGTATACTATAATTTTTTTATGCTATTAATATACGCTCTTTGTCTCAATTTAGGTGATATGGTCGAAATTTAAATGATCAATTAAGTTTTTCGAAATTTTGAGGATCAATCAAGTTTTTCTTTGATCAAAATTTTCTTATATGTCTTTTTAAATATGTTTAATTATTAATTATTGTGATTTATTATATTTTTACGTAGTTTTCAAATATACAAAATTTTATTTCGAAAAAGCTTAAAGTTTCTATACTTCAATTGTGCCAAATAAATTGAGATAAAAAAAGTATATCAAAAAGGGTCAAATATACTCTTACACTATCATAGATAACTTAAACTATAGCATACTTATTTATAGGGATGTGCAAAAATTGATTTAATCACACTACCAGAGATTTGCTATTTTCTGACTGAAATTTCTGACTAAAAAAAATTAGTCGCAAATTTTAGAATACTTCAATCAAAAAATTTACTTTTTAAATTAAAAAGAAGAAGAAGAGAACAAAGCAATTCTATGGTTTCCAGAAGAAATACGCAGGACATTTGCCCTTCCCATTTCTTTTATTACACTAGCCATATGGATCTTTTAAGAAGATCATGGTCCATGTTTTTTGCAAAGTTTTTATTGATCAAGTATTCGTAATAAATCAACAAGAGTAATTGAACCATCCGAGACATGATTTCAAGAATCTCAAGAATTCATAGAAGGGAGATTTACTTATCTATGAGAGGTAATTTTTAAATTTCTTCTTAGTCATGTAAGTTCCATGTTTTCTTTTAATTAATGAATTTTAAAATTTAAAAACGCGACTTAACTTGTAGTAACTCCAAAATTTGAAGTCTTGGATTGACGAGATGATGTGTTGAAAATGGATTGTTGAATTTAGTCAAGACCAACAATTTTGTAGCAGTTGGGTAACTTTCGGGACTATCACTAGCTAAGAATCAGTTGAGGTACGTAAGGTTTCTCCCCCATCTTCACCAATGATCTCGTTTTAGTATTCTAACAGTTTATTTTAAGAATTCACGGGATGGTGATAAGAAGTTGTGAAGTTCAGATATTACATATTGGGTAGTGATGATTATGGTTTGTTTCTTGTGTTGTATTGAGGAGGCTGGGGAGTTCCGGGAGACCTTATTAAAGGGTCGTGCGATGTTGTGGTTATTAAGAAGAGAAGGGTGGATAAATATTTTGAATAAAGGGGTCTTACGGGCTTGTCGCTCACTTGGTAGTTGGTGTATCGCTCGTATGACTTGGGTATGCCGTTGGGAAGATTGTAACAACTTTACTACTTGTTGTTCCGGTGTATTCCATGCCTTTAGTATGGGCTTTGTATGGAGATGGCCATTCTTAAGTATTGTAAGGCAATATTCGAGGTATGTAAAGCTAGATCATCTTTGGCCGCAAGGCACGATCTATACTCACTTGTTAATTCCATAGTACGTTATCGTTGTCTACTTGATATATGTCATTCACTTGTTTCTCATAAAGTACATTAGCATACTCTAATTGATATATGTCATTCACGTGTTTCTCCTAAAGTACGTCGGCAAAGTCCACTTGACATATGTGGGCAGAGCTTTCACTCTCTAAATGTCCAACACTTAACTACACTCCTAATATGGTCACAATATCAACATTTCTCTTTTCATTTGAAACTACTTGTTCTCACATTTCTTGCGTCTATTTGTTGAAGTCAAGCTATTGATACTACTCTTCTCGCGTCAAGCATCTATAGAGTTCGATAGGACTATGTTTGTATCCTTTAGAAATTCTTACACGTGGTATATCTGTCACATGTTATAAATTAGGATAAATAGCCAAAGTAGTCGCATTAGTACATCTGATCATGTAGCAACACATTATAAGGTGATAAAAAGAACTAGTATTTAAATAAACATCACATTACTAAGGTTGCTAGTTGTATATGCAAGGTGCTGCTCAGTTTTTATTGAAACCTCCATGTCATTGGCTTTCAAGGCGCTATTTGCTAAACATTTAATGACGAGAGGGTACATAGGTTTGGCTTGGTATATCGCTCGAAATGATTCTGTGCACAAGATCGAGACCAGACCACTATAGTGAGCCCAACCATTGGGCGTACCCGCCTTTGTGACATCATTTGTATTTGAAGTCAGCTGGAACGTCATGTATTGGTTTCCCCTGACTCGAACCAACATATGACATATATGGCCTACGGGCAGACCTTCATAGTGAGCTCCTAAGGAGGGGCGTACCCTATTGCAGACTGTGATTCAGTACCAAAGCATACATAAATATGAGGCAACATTGCCATACATTTGACACAGACCGCCTTTGGTAGGCCATCTTATGATCATTTGTATTTGAGATAGCCATAGGACATCACCCAGGCAAATTTCTAGGTACCTTATAATGAAGAATAACTCTTAGAACACATATATAAACTAATAAGGTTGTTACATGATTCTTATCATAGTTTCTGATAACTTTGGTCCATAGTTGTCCCCTCTTAATACTTGGATTATGATATACCAATTAGACCAGTGTGCTGGTCGTTGTTTCTTACTGTATATCTATTATTCTAATGCTCATAAGCCCTTCGTCTTCATCTTGAGATTTGATTCATATGAGCATCCATAATTGCTACTTGATAATCTGTCTTCTTTACATACCAGTACATGTTTTATATGTACTGGCATTCCCTTGTTTGGGGAACCATATTTTCCTATATACAGGATCGGGTATACCGATTGGCAGACTTTCATACTAGGCACTTATCCCATATTCTGTAAGTAGTTGGTGAGTTTTGCTCTCATCTGGGGTAATAGATGTCTAATACTTATGTTTGTAGTTATAGTTTGGATATTTTAGGGGCCCTATCCCGACCATATTCCATTGTACGACTACATATTCTTTTAGAGGCTTCGTAGACAGTTGTAACTTGTCACATGTAGTTATGGTTTTACTTGTCTAGACAAGTTGAGTTCAATGGACTAGAATTGTATTTACATGAGCCCTCATTATTGTTTAGGAATGGTAACTTTTCTGCTTGTTGTATTTATCGGTTGTATAGCACATTGTTTATATGGTTTTTGTTTGTTCTTTCTAGGCCAAGGGGCGTGACAAAAGTGGTACTAGAGCCCTAGGTTCAGGTATCCTAGGGAGTCTACAAAGTTGTGTCGAGTAGAGCCTCACTTATGGATGTGTTGTGCACCACATTTATAATAGAGGAGCTGCTCGAGCATTTAGGAATTCTAAACTTCTTTCATGATCTAGATCATGCAACAAAGCTAAGTCATAAGAAATTATGTCCAATTCACACTCTGCTTAATAGTCATTTGTCATGCAGCTTGTGTCTATTCGAAAGGGACCTCAGATCAGTCCCAGAGCTAATGTTATCATTCCTAAATGGGATAGTTCTAGTAATTAACTTTAAACCATCAGTCACCTATATACTTTAACTTGAGCTCAAGTTAGCTCCGAGAATCTGACCATTTTGATTCATAGTTTTTTTTAAAAGAAACACGTGCAGAGTTTCATAAACCTTCTACTACTATAGTTGGATCTGTGTTTCCTTGTGGCTCATCTTAGTAGGACTAAGGGGGGATTGTTTCTTTGATTATTTGGTTAAGGGTCATTTATCTATTTAGGTGATAAGTAGCATATTCCGATATACCTTTTGTAGAAGAATACAGTTGGACTTACTAATTTGAAAACTTCGTCATGTGATTCTTTCACTGTTCATATTAACGTCTATGAAGGATGTTCTATATTACTTTTATTGTTATTCTTTGGTGATATACTTGCAAGCTTTAATATAACTTATAAGTTATGAATTGAGGCGGCCGAATAAACTCCTTACAGGCTGAAGATATGATAGTGGTTTGGACGGCTAGATAAATATGTCACACTAGTATTAACCACATCCACATGTATTCTATGCTGGCCAATACGACCTGGACGCTTTATAAGACTTCACCCTAGGTAAGTATATAGATGATTCCTATAGAGTAGTGCATCTGATTATCTCTATTAGGCAATGACCTGTATGAGTCCTCCTATGGCTAGGAAGCTCGGGGATAAGTGTTTTAATATTATATTTTATAGGTTAAGGATGTGTCCAATTATGATGTGTATCGAGTTAAAAAAAAGACTTGTATGCGATTTGAAAGGGTTGAGTAGAGGGATTTTTTAGGAGTTAGACGTGAGCTAAGTATATAAGATGTTCACAGAGTAGAAAAAGACTTAGTATTGATAGACTATTGGTAATAAGACAGTTGTTATGATTAAGGTTTAGAATAATGTCATTAGAATCACTCGAAGTATGCACACATAGTAGAACTTCTAGTTAAAGTACGACTCATATGAGGATTAGAGGAGGTTATAGAGGGATGATTCTCTGGTCTTAGTTGCAGGAGGTGCCGTGATACGAAAACTAGTATTAGCATTAAGGTGAGTTTTGGTACCCAGAATTCTTGATCTCATCTGAAAAAAGAAAAGAAAAGAAAAGAGTGCTAAGAATGTCATAAGACATATTAATGAACTTATTGGATTACTTGTGTAAGTAAGTGATGGCTTAAGATTACACTATTATGAATCTATATGTGAATATGTTACAATTTATTTGCTTATAGAGTTTTTTATACACAAGTCTCAAAGCCTAATTATTTACATGTTTCTCATCTCCGTAAGCTTACTACTCTATACATTTTAGACCCTTTAAGGGTTAATTATCCACATGTTTATTTATATCGTATAACCATTACTTTAGGCTATGTGTTATATCAATTATAGTATATTTGATAAGTATATTCAAGGTCATTCATTCATACACTACATGCTACATGAACCATTTGTTTATATGTTATACATTTTGGAAGGAATGTGCTTATATACTATATGTTTTATAAAGTATCGATCCACATGTTATACGTTTCATGAATTATTTGTTTATATATATATATATATATATATATATATATATATATCTACTTCTCCGGAGGTAGTGGTATGGACTGCGTACATCTTACTCTCCTCAGACCCCACTGTGTGGGAATACACTGGGTTTGTTGTTGTTGTTGTGTGTGTATATATATATATATATATATATTTACTCTTAGATCACTAGCATATAAGTGATTTATCATTATTTACATGTTTTATATATATAAGAAATATATACATATATGCTATATGTCACTCTATATGATTAAATTGTTTATGGGTTACTTGTCTATACGTTATTTGCTTCATAGAGTATTTCATAACATATTGCGCACATATGCACTAGAAATTAATTGTTAAAATGTCATGTGTCATTTGCTTATATATTGAAGGTATCGTAAACCATTTGTTTTTAGCAGATGCCTTATAACATATCTGTTTAAGTAATATACGTTTTTCAAATTTATATGATGAAAATATCAAGTTTAACTAATCATACAATACACATTTAATTGTTCAATAGCTATGGATGTATGTTCTCCCTCATGTTTGGTGTTACTGTGGCCAACTTTAACTACACTTGGGGTCCGGAAGCTGGAATAAAATGAATATCCCAATGGCAATCACCCAACTTCAAACAAGTTCAACGTTGGTGGTTTCAAAATTGGCATTAAATATTTAGTACCTTCGTAGTTTACTTGTCTACATGGTTATATGAGAAGTATTTTTAATTTTTAAGACCGACTCCTTCAACTGCTCAATATCACAACATAGTTTGTTTATCTATATGTTATATGTACCACAAATTATTATCTATAGATTATAGTTTTTATAAGATCACTTGTTTATATGTCACCTTACTCATGGTATAATTATTTGGATACCATATGTTGCACAGCTTACATATAAAAAAAAATTATCCAAAAAAAAAAATTATTTGTTCATATCATACGTTTATTTGCTTAAGAGACATATACTTGTCTGTTCAAATATAGGTTGTGCATTTTTATAATTGTAGACTCCATGTATTGGGTACTTTTATTGTTTACATGCTTACATATTGCAATTAATTTACCTATATGCTATACATTTCTCGATTTAAAAGTCCATGTATTAGGTATTTTTATAGCCATTTGCTTGTTTATTATATGGTATAGCTCATATCATACTTATCTATTTACATGCTTATTAGGATTACAAGTTTATAGATTAACACTTTAATGTGGCTTATATGTTTACATGATACACACCCTTCCTGCTGAGTATTATTATTAAGTTATTGCATCTTATAGTTCCTTTTATAACCTGGTTGCCTACTGGAATAGGAGTAAAATTTGTCCCTAGGAGGAGGACAAGATGACCTACCCAGTTGCTCAAAGATATGGTCGAACGACTTGAGTCTTTAATTGCAAAAGTATAGGGTGATCATTTTCCCTTAGTGAATTTGCAAAGTAAGGATAAACCTAATTATCCCTCTAGCATTATAAGGACGTACAAAGATCTACCAAATAGCTCGAGTGCAATGACCTATAGTGACCTCCAAACATATTTAGAGAGCACTTGATCTTCTCTGTGTTACACTATGTTAATGTTTGGAAAATATAATTTATGTCAACGATCTTCACTCTTTGATATTTATTTTGGTGAGTTTTCCAATACAGGTACATAAGACGAGATGCCTTAATTGTTTTAGTCTTCAGTTAAAGTATACGTCCAGGAAAGGTCATGTTCCTTATATGTGTTTGTGTTATATTTGTTTTTTTCTTTTTTTTGT
This sequence comes from Capsicum pubescens, assembly GCA_030864215.1. Taxonomy (NCBI): domain Eukaryota; kingdom Viridiplantae; phylum Streptophyta; class Magnoliopsida; order Solanales; family Solanaceae; genus Capsicum; species Capsicum pubescens. The sequence goes on along the minus strand of CM061543.1, from coordinate 68,934,908 downwards.
TGTGACGCCCTGCGAGGCTTGTATACATGTTTCTAGTCACCTGTCAGATATTTGAGAATTCTGGAAATAGGCCTATTAACAGAGGAAACTCTATCGAATTTTTCAGAAATCTCAAGGTTAGTCAAACTTTTAAAGCCCCAAGGAATTGAGGAACACAGTCGCAAACTAAGGACTCCTAATTTAGAATAGAAATAGCTAATTGACAAACATTTATGGACAAGTGTTCCTAAGAGGGGGATAATGTGAGGGTCTAAGAATTATCTAATATTTACCGTCTATTTTAAGGAGTCAACAAATAGTATAATTTTCATTTACATGATAAATCCCGATCACCAATAAAGTTGTAGAGCGAAGGTGTAAAAATATCTGTATTTATGTAATGTTGGAAATTATACATGTTGCGTGTGTATATATATAAATAATTTATTAAACTGAATTAATAGGTTTCTTATATGATATAAATATACTTATTAATTTATGTGGATTCACTTTTGACTTTTGGGTTCTTTAAGGATAAACACCAAGAAAAATATCCATGTCCTTTTGCCATCTTGGCCAAAAGGAATTATGCGTAGCTTCCACATGTTGGTCCTATCACATGAGATTACTTTTACTTTTTAAATTAAAAAGAAGAAGAAGAGAACAAAGCAATTCTATGGTTTCCAGAAGAAACACGCAGGACATTTGCCCTTCCCATTTCTTTTATTATACTAGCCATAGGGATCTTTTAAGAAGAGAATTGTAAACACCTAATTTTTTACCAAATCTAATGTTTTACGTTATTTTTAATGTTTAATATATACATGTATTTTATTTTTTTAAGTTTAAGTTAGATATTTCAATTTTTATCTTAGTTTAACAAAGTTTGTTTTAAAAATTTTGAAAACTACAAAAATAGAGGCACATTTTTAAATAAGTTTTTATATTTTAGGAAAAAGAAAATTTTGTAAATTATATTTATCTTCTTCTTTTAACTGTTAATACATAATCTAGTGATTGTAGTATTATTTTAATCATATTTCTAAGACTAGTTATTAACTTATTTTATATTTTATTAGTTTTAAATAGATTTTAATTATTTTTATTTTATTTAAAATATTAATAATAATAAAAAAAGGATACCTAAACTACCCTAACCACCCCACAATTCCCACTCCCATTCAACCTCTCCCCCATTACCTGCACACAAACACACGACACCCACCCACCTACACTATACATACATCATTATATATATCATATACAGACGGACAAGAAAAAAAAAACCCACACGGATTAGAGAAAAGGAGGTTGAAAAAAAAAAGCAAAGAAAATAATAGGAAACAAAGGAAAGGAGAGGAAAAGAGGCGATAAGTTGAGTTCGAGGTTTCCCGTTTGAGTTTTTGGTTCGACGTAAAAGCTTTCTCGTTTAGTTTAATTCGTCATACAGGTTCTTATTCAATTCTATATTATGTTTTTTTTATAAGTTTTCTTACGAATCCAAAGCATGAACAACGTTGTTTAAGCGATTTTTGTATATTATATAGTAGGCACAATCGATTATTTACACAAGATCTTATAATGCGTTTGTGTATCCATTTGTTTTGAGAATTATATGCATGTTTGCGTGAATTTGGTGATTTTGAGATGTTGATATCTTGGTGAACAAAATTCAACTATGTATATAGCTATTGATCTTAAAATCAAAAGGAACACAACACAAAGACACAAAGCTTCATTGCATTAAGTACAACACCTGCAAATAAAAGAAACAGAAACTTAGGCCTACAAAATAAAATAAGAAAAGGAAAACAAAGAAAAGCAACCATAAGAGACATATACATGGATAGTGGTTAATCATACTTTTAGCCACTAAAATATATTCTATGTTTAGATCTATCTTTTTTGAGGACGTTAGGGTTTTTGCATTTAATTTCAACACGATTAATCTGCATGATTACACTTCTTTCATTTTTTTTTTTTTTGATTATGTGTTTATGGTTCAGGTTAATTTAATCACAATCTTCTCATTTGGGTCATGATAATTGATTAGAATTAAAGTTTGGTAGTTAGATCCTTTGCTTTTGAACATGGAGAAAATTCTTTTTTAAAAAAAAAAAGTGATGGGTTTGGAATTAGTTTATGTGAAAATATTGATTCAAAGTGTTGAAAAATCTTATAATGTCTTAGTCACGTGTTTGATTTTTCCTTTTGTTAATATAGTATAATATTGGATCATTTTTTATTTATTTATCTTGTTTGCATATATATATATATATATATTCTTTGCTATTTACTTGGAAATGATTTATAATCTTGAGATTTTGCCATCAACTTCTTAAATAAGAAATTGATCAGGGCCTAAAATTAATTTAAGGCATAGTTGATCAATCAGGAGAAATAAGCAAAATAAGCCATAATTTGTGAAAGAATGAGTTAGGTTGGTAACCTCTAAATAATTAAGAATTTAATATACAAGTAGAAACTAACGATGACGTTGGAAAACTCTGCTACCGACCATTCGTTATAATGAAATTTAACTTACCATTTGAAGCCGATTGAGTTGAGTTGGGCAGATTCTAAACCTATTAGATGCTTACTTAGACTTGGAGAAATGGGACGATTCATAAATGCCTCAAAGGCACGAGAAATATATCAAAACTCGTGGTAAGGCCGAAAAGTACTATTATCGGTAAGCCACGCATCAATATAGTTTTAAATAAATTCAAAATAAATAAAAGAGGGATATAAGTAACTTTTAGGCTAACAATTTCTCTATATCCAAAAGATTAATTTAAGCCAGACATAAGTCATTAAAGCGACCGTGCTGGAACCACGGGACTCGAGGGGTGCCTAACACCTTCCCCTCGGTCAACAGAATTTCTTATCCGGATTTCTAGTTCGCAGACCAAAAATAAAATAAAAAAAATAAAGAGTAATTTCCTTTTGAATAGGGATTCAACAAGGTGACTTGGAACACCCAAACTCAATTCCAAGTGGCGACTCTGTAAATAAAATAATCCCTTTTCAAAACGTCACTTCAATTGGAAAAACTCATTTTCTCTAACACCAACTCCCTAGCGAGGTTGGATGCGGTAAAAAACAGGGGGTGTGACAGATGGCGACTCTGCTGGGGAAATAACCAGAATTCGAGCTTTTATATTGACTTGTTTGGCTTTATTTAATTTTGATAATGTATATTGTTGGCCTAAATGTGTTCTTTGCCTACATGTTTATCGCTTTGATATTGTTTGAATTGCAATATAAACTATCTTCTCTCGCGCACCCATCTGAGTCTTCTGAGATACTGTATATTCGGAGATGCGGTATACGCTCCCGAACTTGAGATACCAGAGATGCGACAACGCTCCTGGGAAGGATTCTGTAGTCACCCATAATTTATGAAGGGAAGGGACCAACAGTGAGGCCGGAAAGCCCTGCTACCGGTAAAGCTGACCCTTGCCGACTCGAGTTGTCTGCTCGTTTTACCGCCAGTCTAGAGACCTAACTCCACTAGGTTGAACCTAGAATAACTGGAACTTAGACATGGCTATCCCTAATAGACTGCGTTTTATTGGTATCACGTGCAATTTTGACTTAGTGGGGCTCGACCCGGGGGTCTGGTCCGTCTAGGTCAGGTGTCACCTTTTGAGACCATCATGTACATTTTATGCGCTACTTGTTGCATTATAGGAAATGCCATATCAAATGTGGACCGACTTTTAAGTGAATTAATTGATCTGCAAAAAGAAAGGTTAAATAATTTTTTTTTAAGGGTTTATTTTAGAAAATATATAATATTTTTACATAGAACTTTTCTGAAAAGATTAAGTAGTTTTAACATCGTGGTCTCATTATGTCCATTTTCTTTGGTTTTAAAATCTCTCTTAGAAATATCATAGAGCCCATTTTTGTCAAACACAATTAAAAAAAAAAATTTCAAACAATTTGGTCCACTATTTTGTTTTAATAATTTCATTATTTCTGATGTGTCTGGTTCAAACGTCATCAAAATTATTGTCTCTACTCTAGGATGTTTTAGAAGACTTGGATACTTCCTGTTTTGTCAGTTATTATTTTCTCATGCTCATTTTGAAATCTTATTCCGTGTCGTTCCGTCAACTTCTTTCGAAAATTATTTTTGTCTTGTTTAAGGATGTTTAAAATAGAATTATTATTTGTCATCATTATCCTATAGGACAATATGAACTCATTCGGAAGGAGTGACAAGAGGCCGAGGGATGATGAAGTACCCCATTTCATGGTGTTGGATAAAGTTCCAAAGCTATTGCAGATATGGTATAACAATATGACTGACTATAGACAGGGAGAAGTATATAAACACTTGGGATTTTTAAGGAGTCTGTTGAGTGTTGAACCACGAAGAGACGTGATAGAATCTTTGGTACAGTTTTGGGATCCTTCAAACAACGTATTCCGATTCTCCGACTTTGAGCTCACTCCCACACTGGAGGAAATAGGAGCATTTATTAGAAAGGGAAAGAACCTTCACAGAGGAGAACCCATGATACCGAAACATGTCACTTCCGAAAGATTTTTCGAGCTATTGCACATAAAAAAGAAGAACATAGGAGGCTGCCTAGAAAATGGATGGGTTCGTCTAGAATTTTTGTACGAAAGATATGGTCAGGAAAGGGGATTCGAGTTGTTTAGATCAGAGCTTAACAACGGGGGGTGTTACCGAACCTGAGAAAAGCACAGTTCTGAAGCATTCATAGTGGCTTTTTTGGGAATCATGGTATTTCCGAAGAGAGGAGGAAAAATCAGCACCAATCTGGCTGCGTTTATTACCCGTTTTTGAGAAGAATCCTAAGGTCACCCTTGTGCCCATGATTTTAGCAGACATTTATCGGGCCCTGACGATGTGCAAAAATGGGGCGGACTATTTTGAAGGATGTAACATTCTATTGTAGTTATAGATGCTTGAGCATGTTCGTTATCATCCATTTGTTGTGGATTTTCGAGTCGAATGAAATGATTATATCAATGGCCATGAGAAGAGGATGAAGGACCAAAACTTTCCCGAAGGAATAAGAGCTTGGAAGGAGTACTTGGAGGGGTTGACGGCGGACAAGATAGTGTGGAATTATCATTGGTTCCCCTCAAAAGAGGTGATATATATGTCTACTTTCCGACCCTTTATCGTCTTAATGGGTCTCCGAGGTGTTCAGCCCTACGTGCCACTAAGAGTCATGCGACAATTCGGTCGACGTCAGCATATACCGCCAGTCGAGGATATGAAAGAGTTCATGTACGAATTCCTCCCTGACATTCCTCTAAGGAAGACTGAGATACTTAAGATTTGGGGAGGATGTGTACTTTCAGGTTTTGATCACATGGTGGAAGACCGAGACAAGGGCGAGGTAAACTATTGGTATCTGCCATGGTTTCATGACCAGCCTCCTCCTAAAGCTATGCCAGAAAGGTCAGCCAGAGAGCCAGCGGATCGAGAAGCGGAGATCGAAGTTAGAATTAAGCAGGCTCGACGAGAGGTAGAAGAGAACTATCAGTCTACTCTGCACGTCTTAAATAATGATTTGGAAAGGTCTAGAGAAGAATTGGTTCACCATGAGGCGAGATTTGAGGCCAGAATTAGGTCGGCTCATAAGGAGATTGAGAGAGAGAACCGTGTCGCCATACATACCCTACAAGAAGACCTGGATTTGGTCCATACGCTAATGTGTCTAGCGCTGCTGGCACATCCACCATGCGTCCTCCAAATCCATCATTCACGAACAACCCGCTTTTTATTCCGGTCGTGCCAACTAATATAAATCCTCCATCAATGATACAGAATCCTATCAACGAGCTAAATCATGATCAAGTCTATCCTCCTGAATTGGCATTCAAACCCGTAAATTCATATCAGCCCACTCATCAGCCTGAGTCTCATATCGTGATTGAGAAGGCTATTATGAATGAAGAACGAGAAGAGATAGCTAGAAAAGTGAGGAGTCTGGAGCAGAGTATGAGAAACATACAAGGATTGGGAGGACACAAAAACGTCTCTTTCAAAGACCCGTGTATGTTCCCTAATGTTCATTTGCCAATAGGGTTCAAGACCCCAAAATTCGACAAATATAGTGGTCATGGTGACCCAGTGGCCCACTTAAAAAGGTATTGCAATCAACTCAGAGGAGCAGGAGGGAAAAAGGAGCTGCTTATGGCCTATTTCGGAGAAAGTCTGACGGGAATAGCCTCCGAATGGTTTATCGATCAATACATCTCCCATTGGCACGTTTGGGATGATATGGCTCAAGATTTTGTACAACAATTTCAATACAATCTCGATATTGTCCCTGACCGCACTTCTCTCGCTAATATGAAGAAAAAACCATCTGAAAGTTTTTGAGAGTTTGCCATAAAATGGAGAGAACAGGCATCTAGGGTCAAACCGCCACTGAAGGACCAGGTATTGATTGACGTTTTTCTCCAAACTCAAGAGTCCGATTATTTTCATCATTTACTAGCCGTGGTTGGTAAACCTTTCGCCGAAGCAATAAAAATTGGGGAAATGGTGGAGAATGGCATCAAATCAGGAAAAATCGTGAGCCAAACCGCCCTCAAGGCCACTACACAAGCCATTCAGAGTGGATCAGGTGGTTTCGGAAATCGAAAAAAGAAGGAGGAAGGATCCATGATGGCATCAGGATCGGGCAATGTCCAAAGGGGACGGAACTTCCCTTACGTTCATGTCCAACAGGGGCAACCCATCCCTCCTCAACATTATTATACACCTCAATCTGCTGTTTTTAATGCTCAAGCGTATGCCCGAACTCCTCAGCGTCCACAATGGTGGGCACCTGCGCCACAAGGTTTTCGTCCGCGGCAGCCAAATTTCCAAGCCCCTCGTAATCCGTATGTTCAGGCAGAATATACAAGAGAACAGAGGCCAAGGGAAAACTTCACCCCAATTGGAGAATCGTATACGAGCCTGTTGCGGAGATTGGTCAAATTAGGATGGATTGAACCTGTTTTGCCCTTCAAAGTGGATTCGAATGCAAGTTGGTTTGATCCTAATGTAAAGTGTGAGTACCATTCAAACGTCCAAGGTCACAGTACCGAAAATTGTTGGAATCTGAAGAGAGCCATTGAAAAGTTAATTGAAAGCAAGGCAATCGTAATACAAAAAGAAGAAGCGCCGAATGTCACCGACAATCCACTTCCCAATCATAGTAACACACACGTCGTGGGGATGATTTTTAACGATAGAGACTACAGGCCAACAAGCCAAGTAGTGATGGAAATAGGCATCTTGAAGGAGAACTCGGGTGAAGCACTGAAGTCTATGCAAAGAGAACCACTGATCATGAAAGGAGCGAGTTCCGTTATAAGACCTCGTGATTCAGAAAAGATGGTATTGCATGTTCCTGCAAAGCTATAGGGAATAGCACAAGATGGGCCAAAACTATTTGTTTCGAGTGGTCCCGCATGGTTCGACCAATAGCGCAACAACATGAGAAAGATAACAGAGCCAATTGTCATAAGACACGCAACACAGCCCCCAGTGACAAGCTTGAAAACCATCCCATGGAACTACAACAAAACCACGGTGATGTACAAAGGAAAAAAGGTTATGGAAGAAACAAACGAAACAAGGGGTTTGACTCGATCAGGAAGATGCTATGCTCCAGAAGAATTAAGGAGACCAAAACAGTTTAAAGATAGTCAAGGGCCAATGAAAAAACCTGTCACAGACGAAGAGGCTGAGGAATTTCTAAAGAAAATGAAAACCCAAGACTATTCCATTGTTGATCAATTGAGAAAAACCCCGGCTCAAATCTCATTATTATCCCTACTGCTACATTCTAAAGAACATTATCAGGCATTGATTAAGTTGTTGAATGAAGCCTACGTCCCGAAGGAAACTACGGTCTGTCAAATAGAAAGGATGGTTCGTAGAATATTTGAAGCAAATAGAATCACTTTCACTGATGATGAATTACCCACAGAAGGTTTTGGTCACAATAAGACTTTGCATCTGACTATCAAATACGAAGGATATTACATAAAAGGGGTAATGATCGATGGAGGTTCAGGAGTAGATATCTGTCCTCTCTCTACTTTACAAAAATTAAAAATCAGCCTAGATAGGATTCGATCCAATAATGTATGTGTTCGGGCTTTCGATGGTGCAAAATGAGACACCATTGGTGAGATAGATCTTGCTTTGGTTATTGGACCAGTTGAGTTTGTGATCACCTTTCAAGTAATAGACATGGATACTTCCTACAACCTACTTTTAGGAAGACCATGGATCCATACGGCCAGAGCCATACCTTCTACTTTGCATCAAGTAGTTAAGTTTGAACACGAAAATCAAGAAATCATTGTACATGGAGAGGATGACCTTCCCATACATCGAGATCCTTCTGTACCCTGTATCGAAGCAAAAAGGGGTTGTGAATCTTTCATTTATTAGGCCTTTGAAATTGTGACAGCTGATCAAGTCGTGGAAGGCACGCCAATTCCGAGGCCTCATCTCTCTTCTACTTCAATCATGGTGGCTAGCCAAATGCTACAAAATGGTTATAAAGTGGGAAAAGGATTAGGGGTTTTGCTGCAAGGAATTATAAACCCTGTAGATCCATGTGGTAGCCATAACTCCTTTGGATTAGGCTTCAAGCCTACCGCAGCAGATAGAAAAGGGGCAAAAGAGCAGAAGAAGAAGGCTTGGAAATTGACAAGTCCGGTTCCACACATTAGCCAATCTTTCACGAAAGCTCAAAAGGAAGAAAATCAATACCCATATGCTAACAAGGATGTGGATGAAATATGTCAAGGTCTCAAGGAAATGTTTTATGAAATAAACATGGTTCAGATGGGTGAAGGCCCTAGCCATGCAGATGTGCAGTTCATCGGGCCAAATATCAAGCTCACTAACTGGGAAGCCACTCCTCTCCCCACAAGGAAGGAGTCTCGGTAGTTTATTTTGTTGTTTGTTTTTTCTTTCTTTTGCATTTTGGACTATTCTCAGGGTTGTAGTCCACATAGTTTAGTTGCTCTGCTTTCATGTTAATCCTCCTACCCTTTCCGATTCAATGAAATGAAATTTAAGTTTTCTAGTAAATTTATCTTTTCTTCCATCTTTTAATTTTCATTTTTATCTTATTTTAGTTATGTTAATATTGGCTCTGATAACATGGCATGCACACGGAGTTCACATTTAGATCCTAAAAAGTTGTCTAATCTCGAATCAACAAACCAAACGGTAGATGAATACGATGAAGATGAAGCTGATAAGGAAGTCAAAGAAGGATTGGATCAATTTGAGGATAAGCCTAAACCCAATTTAAATAACACTGAGATAATAAATTTGGGAACTGGTGAGGAGGTTAGAGAAATAAAAATAAGTATTCATGCGGATCAGAATATCAGGAATAATATTGTTCAGATTTTGTTCGAGTATAAGGATGTTTTTGCTTGGTCTTATGATGATACACCGGGTCTAAGCACTGATTTGGTAGTCCACAAACTGCCTACATACCCTGATTTTTCACCGGTCCAGCAAAAGCAAAGAAAGTTTAAAGCTGATGTGAGCGATAAAATCAAAGAGGAAATCATGAAACAATTGAATTTGAACGTGATCAGAGTCACTCAGTACACCACATGGTTGGCTAATGTGGTGCCCGTACCGAAGAAAGATGGAAAAATCAGAGTTTGTGTTGATTATAGGGATTTGAACAAAGTAAGCCCTAAAGATAACTTTCCGCTACCCAATATTCATATCCTTGTTGACAATTGTGCTAAAAATGAGATCCAATCTTTCGTGGATTGTTATGCCGGATATCACCAGATCTTGATGGATGAAACAAATGCAAAAAAGACTGCTTTCACCACCCAGTGGGGTACTTATTGCTACAGGGTCATGCCGTTTGGTTTAAAGAATGCGGGAGCTACGTACATGAGAGCTATGACTACTATTTTTCATGACATGATGCACAAGGAAGTAGAAGTATATGTTGATGATGTCATTATAAAGTCCAAGACACAAGTCGATCATGTATATGACTTGAGGAAATTCTTTGAAAGATTGCGAAAGTATAATCTTAAGCTCAATCCAGCCAAGTGTGCATTTGGAGTTCCATCCGGAAAACTTTTGGGTTTCATAGTTAGCCGTAGAGGCATTGAATTGGACCCTTCCAAGGTAAAATCCATTCGAGAATTGCCGCCTCCAAAGAATAAAACTGAGGTCATGAGTTTTCTTGGAAGGCTGAATTATATAAGCAGATTCATCGCTCAGCTCAGCACTACATGTGAACCGATATTTAAGTTGCTGAAAAAGGATGCTGCTATCCAATGGACAGACGAATGTCAAGAATCATTTGATAAGATTAAAGAATATTTGGCAAATCCTCCAGTACTGGTCCCACCGGAACCTGGGAGGCCTTTATTTCTATATCTGTCAGTGGTGGACAATTCTTTTAGTTGTGTTTTAGGACAGCATGATATCACAGGCAAAAAGGAACAAGCAATCTATTATTTGAGCAAAAAGTTCACGAGTTATAAGGTAAAATATACTCTTTTAGAAAAGACATGTTGCGCCCTAACTTGGATTGCTCAGAAGTTGAAGCATTATCTTTCGTCCTACACAACCTACCTCATATCTCGAATGGATCCTTTAAAGTATATTTTTCAAAAACCTATGCCCACAGGCAGATTGGCGAAGTGGCAGATTTTACTTACAGAATTCGACATTGTGTATGTTACTCGTACCGCTATGAAATCACAAGCCTTGGCCGATCATTTGGCAGAGAACCCAGTTGACAACGATTATGAGCCTTTGCGAACTTATTTTCCTGATGAAGAGATTAATTCAATTGAGGAAGAAGTTCAAGATGATATATATGCGTGGAAATTATATTTTGATGGGGCAGTCAATGTCAAAGGAGTAGGAATTGGGGCGGTTCTTGTCTTACCGACCGGGCATCATCATCCCGCCACAGCACGACTTCGTTTCTTTTATACTAATAACACAGCAGAATATGAAGCTTGCATCATGGGGTTAAATATGGCAATAAATCTGGATGTACACAGGCTAGTGGTGTTGGGAGATTCCGAATTACTCATTCGACAAATTCAAGGTGAATGGGAAACGAGAGATATCAAGCTCATTCCATACAAACAGTTCTTAGAGGACCTTAGCAAAAGGTTCAAGTCTATCGAGTTTAGATATATTCCCAGATCCCATAATGAGCTGGCTGATGCCCTGGCTACCCTAGCTTCTATGCTCCCATACCCAGGAAATACGCATATCGACCCATTAGAGATACATATACGAGATCAACATGGTTATTGCAATATAATTGGTGCAGAACCATATAATGAACCCTGGTACTATGATATCAAACGTTTCCTAAAGTCAAAAGAATATCCAATACACGCCAATGCAGATAAAAAAAGGACTATTAGGTGACTTACTAATGGTTTCTTCTTAAGTGGGGAGGTTCTGTACAAACGAACCCCAGACTTGAACTTGTTGAGATGTGTTAATATTCAAGAAGCTGAAAGAATCATGAATGAGGTACATTCGGGGGTATGTGGTTCGCATATGAATGGCTATGTTTTAGCGAAGAAGATTGTGCGGGCAGGATATTATTGATTAACTATGGAGCGAGATTGCTTTCGCTTTGTTCGCAAGTGTCATCAGTGTCAAATTCATGGTGATTTGATTCATTCGCCACCTTCAGAGCTGCATCATATGTATGCTCCTTGGCCATTCGTTGCTTGGGGCATGGATGTAATCGGTCCAATAGAACCAAAAGCTTTTAATGGGCATCGATTCATACTGGTCGCTATTGACTATTTCACCAAATGGGTAGAAGCTGCTACTTTCAAATCAGTCACGAAGAAAATAGTAGTGGATTTTGTTCATTCGAACATCATATGTCGTTTTGGTATACCAAAGTCCATTATCACAGACAATGCAACCAATCTCAATAGTCATCTAATGAAGGAGGTTTGTGAGCAATTCAAGATCGTGCATCATTATTCTACCCCTTACCATCCTAAAGCAAATGGAGCCGTTGAAGCAACGAACAAGAATATTAAAAAGATTCTTAGGAAAATGGTCCAAGGATCTCGACAGTGGCATGAGAAATTATCGTTTGATCTTTTAGGATATCGTACAACTATCCGTACATCGACTGGCGCAACTCCTTATTTACTAGTCTATGGGACTGAAGCTGTGATACCCGCAGAAGTCAAAATTCCCTCGCTTCGAATCATTATTGAAGCCAAAATTGACGATACTAAATGGGTCAAGTCTAGACTAGAACAATTATCGTTAATAGATGAAAAAAGGTTGACGACAGTTTGCTTTGGTCAATATACCAGCAAAGGATGACGTGAGCTTACAATAAGAAGGTACGTCCTAGAAAATTCGAGGCCGGCCAACTTGTTGTAAAATGCATCCTTCCACACCAAGAAGAGGCTAAAGGAAAGTTTGCTCCAAACTGGCAAGGTCCATACATAGTTAACCAAGTATTATCAAATGGAGCTTTGCAACTTGCGGATCTGGACGGAAAAATGGCAGGAAAAGCTATCAATGCCGATTCAGTCAAAAGATATTATATTTGACACACTTGTGCTTAACATTCTCAAGTTGAGATGACGAAAGGCCATCATTCTACTTAACTAAATGCCATTAATCCCTTGTCAGCCCTTCGAGCCTTATTTATATTTCCTTGCTTACCCTCTTTGGAGCCGAAAAAAATAAAATAAAAAAAATAATGCGTTAAATTGAACTTCGTTCGACCTGATTCCTAAATGGATACGTAGGCAACCCTATTTTGGGGTTCGGTCCGACAAAAGAAAAAAAATCTTGGTATTCAAAAAAGATGAGATATATATCCTATTGTCACTTTTATATGGCTCTCAAGTTGTAATTTATCCTAAAAATCTTTTTCCTTTTGTCCATTAAAGACCTTCCGATCAATTTTTGAGAATGTCAAGCCTTGTGTGTTGTATATATATGTATAAAAAAAAAGGGCTTGTAGGTGAAAACCCATGGAGGCACCACAAGATATCAAAAAAAATAAAATAAAAAATCTTATTGGTGAAAACCCTCAGGGGCGCCATAAGACAATGATGAACGAGACAATCGAAATTAGAGAGGTCAATTGAGAAAATCCTAGAAGAAATAACTTTAGTCAAACAAAGTTTATCATGACAGGACAAGGATCAAGAAGGATGATTTGATTTGATTTGATTGAAAGGTGCAGCCTAATTCGAGATTAGACAGTTTTGAAGGATCAAATATCTACTCCAAATTGTGTGTCACGCGTTATTGAAGTCAATATACGCCTCCAAATAATCTTTCTTACTTTACTGGTAGAAATACCTTCTAATCAAACATAATTCTTTTATTCCTTCTTTTGATTTTTCCTTATTTCATTTTTACACGCTTTGTTTTTATGGGTAAGTCTCGCACCAAATGCAAAATAAAGAAAAATGCGCAAAATTGACCATGGCTCCCAGTGAAATTGAGCAGAGATTGTTGGGCGTTCGCCACCTTGACAAGGACAGAGAGCCAGTTAAGATAAGTGTTACGAGTGAAGCATTTGAAAATGAAGAGCAGAATTGTACTGAAACAAACAGAGATGCAACAGAATTTGAAAGACAAAGAATCAAGCTCGCCAACCAATTAGTTGAATCAACTGTATCAATTTGGGGCAGAGATAAGGAAAACCTCTAAGGAATTCAAGTCCACAAACCAACCACCAATTTTAAAAATCACATTTTTTTTCTCTTTGTTTGAACAGGGGCAAAACAATCTTGTGAAGTTTAGTGAAAAAAAGAAACAAATATAGCAAAGTTAAGTTTTCTTGAATTTTCTCTTTTTGTTATACTCCTATAATTCTAAGTTCGTACCAATATAATAATAATAATAATAAAACCCCTCATATTCAAGACTGGGGCATTTTTTTTTCTAACAAGAAAAAAAATCCTAATCTTTATTCGTCTTCATAGGGCACCATCCCCTTGTTGACATCTTAGTCGTCTTCATAGGGCGCCATCCCCTAGTTGACATCTTTTTCGTCTTCATAGGGCACCATCCCCTAGTTGACATCTTAATTCGTCTTCATAGGGTGTCTTCCCCTAGTTGACATCTTATCTCGTCTTCATAGGGCGCCTTCCCCTAGTTGACATCTTATTCGTCTTCATAGGGCACCATCCCCTAGTTGACATCTTTATTCGTCTTCATAGGGCGCCATCCCCTAGTTGACATCTTAATTCGTCTTCATAGGGCGCCTTCCCCTAGTTGACATCTTATCTCGTCTTCATAGGGCGCCTTCCCCTAGTTGACATCTTATCTCGTCTTCATAGGGCGCCATTCCCTAGTTGACATCTTATTCGTCTTCATAGGGCACCATACCCTTGTTGACATCTTATTCGTCTTCATAGGGCGCCATCCCCTAGTTGACATCTTATTCGTCTTCATAGGGCGCCATCCCCTAGTTGCCATCTTTTTCGTCTTCATAGGGCGCCATCCCCTAGTTTACATCTTATTTCGTCTTCATAGGGCGCCATCCCCTAGTGGACATCTTATCTCGTCTTCATAGGACGCCATCCCCTAGTTGACATCTTATTCGTCTTCATAGGGCACCATCCCCTAGTTGACATCTTATCTTATCTTTATAGGGCGCCGTCCCCTAGTCGACATTTTAGGAAATAAACCTTCCTATTTTTCTTCTTTATGTCTTCATAGGGTATGACAATCCCTAGTCACATTTTTAGAAGCAAAAATCCTAATTCTTTTTCATGCATTCATTAGGCATAACTTCCTTTGGTTGCATTATTAAGAATAGGGTTCTTATTTTATCGCGCTCCTAGCCTAAATTTCTACCCATTCATTTTTAAACTAGATTATAGTTTTTCTAATAACTCACAAAATTTTCCTAGTATAAACTGGGGCAAAAATTTTTGTTTGTTTTGTCTCGTCTTCTTTGATGGCTTGCAGGTTTTATGCAAAGCACAGGGTTATCCAAGAATGGAATTTCATCTCCGGTCAGAATATAGAAGAATGATCAGGTTGAAGATAGCTAGAGTCAGCTCTGTATCTGTAGCGGCCCAACATCTCAAGAGACATCTTTTTAGCTTCTGATAAGGAGAATAAGCATCCAAAGTATTCTATGAACTGTTCTTTGGTAGAGTGTCAATGACTCAATCCAAGTTGCAGGTTCAAATCTCAAATCCTAACTTCAAGATCAAATCTTGAGATCGAGGGACCCACCAGAAGAAAGTGAGGCGATAACTGAAGATCCAAGAGGAGGATCTGAAGCAAGGGGATCAAGACAAATAGAATAAATAGGATCTTGTACTTTTATTTCTAGTTTCATTTTTGATGTAATAAAAGGAGCAACGAACCGGAAACTCGACGGGACCTCAACTCGACTCTCCAATTCATCCACTAATTCCTACACCCATTTGAACTACACGTGACCTGATTCTCGTATAACCCGAGATATGTAGGATGCCCAAAGGCAGGGCTCGGTCACACCTCTTTCCTACTTATTTACGTATAACCTTTGAATAAACAGCTGGGCCAAAAAATTAGTCATGTTTACTTCTTTGCTTGAAAATTCTCTATATTTTCAAGCAAAGAGGGGCATTCTGTAAACACCTAATTTTTTACCAAACCTAATGTTTTACGTCATTTTTAGTGTTTAATATATACATGTATTTTATTTTTTTAGGTTTAAGTTAGATATTTCAATTTTTATCTTAGTTTAACAAAGTTTGTTTTAAAAATTTTGAAAACTACAAAAATAGAGGCACATTTTTAAATAAGTTTTTATATTTTAGGAAAAAGGAAATTTTCTAAATTATATTTGTCTTCTTCTTTTAACTGTTAATAAATAATCTAGTGATTGTAGTATTATTTTAATCATATTTCTAAGACTAGTTATTAACTTATTTTATATTTTATTAGTTTTAAATAGATTTTAATCATTTTTATTTTATTTAAAATATTAATAATAATAATAAAAAAAGGATACCTAAACTACCCAAACCACCCCACAATTCCCACTCCCATTCAACCTCTCCCCCATTACCTCCACACAAACACACGACACCCACCCACCTACACTATACGTACATAATTATATATATCATATACAGACGGACAAGAAAAAAAAAACCCACACGGATTAGAGAAAAGGAGGATGAAAAAAAAAGCAAAGAAAATAGTAGGAAACAAAGGAAAGAAGAGGAAAAGAGGCGATAAGTTGAGTTCGAGGTTTCCCGTTTGAGTTTTTGGTTCGACGTAAAAGCTTTCTCGTTTAGTTTAATTCGTCATACATGTTCTTATTCAATTCTGTATTATGTTTTTTTTTTTATAAGTTTTCTTACGAATCCAAAGCATGAACAACGTTGTTTAAGCGATTTTTGTATATTATATAGTAGGCACAACCGATTATTTACACAAGATCTTATAATGCGTTTGTGTATCCATTTGTTTTGAGAATTATATGCATGTTTGCGTGAATTTGGTGATTTTGAGATGTTGATATCTTCGTGAACAAAATTCAACTATGTATATAGCTATTGATCTTAAAATCAAAAGGAACACAACACAAAGACACAAAGCTTCATTGCATTAAGTATAATATTGGATCATTTTTTATTTATTTATCTTGTTTGCATATATATATATATATATATATATATATATTCTTTGCTATTTACTTGGAAATGATTTATAATCTTGAGATTTTGCCATCAACTTCTTAAATAAGAAATTGATCAGGGCCTAAAATTAATTTAAGGCATAGTTGATCAATCAGGAGAAATAAGCAAAATAAGCCATAATTTGTAAAAGAATGAGTTAGGTTGGTAACCTCTAAATAATTAAGAATTTAATATACAAGTAGAAACTAACGATGACGTTGAAAAGCTCTGCTACCGACCATTCGTTATAATGAAATTTAACTTACCATTTGAAGCCGATTGAGTTGAGTTGGGCAGATTCTAAACCTATTAGATGCTTACTTAGATTTGGAGAAATGGGACGATTCATAAATGCCTCAAAGGCACGAGAAATATATCAAAACTCGTGGTAAGGCCGAAAAGTACTATTATCGGTAAGCCACGCATCAATATAGTTTTAAATAAATTCAAAATAAATAAAAGAGGGATATAAGTAACTTTTAGGCTAACAATTCCTCTATATCCAAAAGATTAATTTAAGCCAGACATAAGTCATTAAAGCGACCGTGCTGGAACCACGGGACTCGAGGGGTGCCTAACACCTTCCCCTCGGTTAACAAAATTCCTTATCCGGATTTCTAGTTCGCAGACAAAAATAAAAATAAAAAAAATAAAGAGTCATTTCCTTTTGAATAGGGATTCAGCAAGGTGACTTGGAACACCCAAACTCAATTCCAAGTGACGACTCTGTAAATAAAATAATCCCTTTTCAAAACGTCACTTCAATTGGAAAAACTCATTTTCTCTAAAACCAACTCCCTAGCGAGGTTGGATGCGGTAAAAAACAGGGGGTGTGACAAGAATGATCCATGTTTTTGCAAAGTTTTTATTGATCAAGTATTCGTAATAAATCAACAAGAGTAATTGAACCATTTGAGACATGATTTCAAGAATCTCAAGAATTCATAGAAGGGAGATTTACTTATCTATGAGAGGTAATTTTGAAATTTCTTCTTAGTCATGTATGTTCCATTTTTTATTTTAATTAATGAATTTTAAAATTTGAAAACGCGACTTAACACGTAGTAACCCCGAAATTTGAAGTATTGGATTGACGAGATGATGTGTTGAAAATGGATTGTTGAATTTAGTCAAGAGCAACAATTTTGTGGCCGTTGGGTAACTTTCGGGACTATCACTAGCTAAGAATCAGTTGAGGTACGTAAGGTTTCTCCCCCATCTTCACCAATGATCTCGTTTTAGTATTCTAACTGTGTATTTTAAGAATTCACGGGATGGTGATAAGAAGTTGTGAAGTTCAAATATTACATATTGGGTAGTGATAATTATGAATTGTTTCTTGTGTTGTATTGAGGAGCACAAGGAGTGCCGGGAGACTTTATTAAAGGGTTGTGCGATATTGTGGTTATTAAGAAGAGAAGGGTGGATAAATATTTTTAATAAAGGGGTACGGACTTGTCGCTCACTTGGTAGTTGGTGTATCGCCCGTATGACTTGGGTATGTCGTTGGACAGATTGTAACAACTTTACTATTTGTTGTTCAGGTGAATTTCATGCCTTTAGTATGGGCTTTGTATAGAGCTGGTCATTCTTAAGTATTGTAAGGCAATACTTGAGGTATGTAAAGCTAGATCATCTTTCGCCGCAAGGCACGATCTATACTCACTTGTTTATCCCATAGTACATTATTGTAGTCTACTTGATATATGTCATTCACTTGTTTCTCATAAAGTACGTTAGCATACTCTAATTGATATATGTCGTCCACGTGTTTCTCCCAAAGTACGTCGGCAGAGTCTACTTGACATATGTGGGCAGAGCTTTAACTCTCTAATTGTCCAACACTTAACTACACTCCTAATATGGTAATAATATCAACATTCTTCTTTTTATTTGAACTACTTGTTCTCACATTTCTTGCGTCTATTTGTTGAAGTCAAGCTATTGATACTACTCTTCTCGCATCAAGCATCTATAGAGTTCTGTAGGACTATTTGTATCCTTTAGAAATTCTTACACGTGGTATATCTGTCACATGTTATAAATTAGAATAAATATCCAAAGTAGTCGCATTAGTATATCTGATCACGTAGCGACACATTATAAGGTGATAAAAAGAACTAGTAGTATTTAAATAAACATCACATCACTAAGGTTGCTAGTTGTATATGTAAGGTACTGCTTAGTTTTTATTGAAACCTCCATGTCATAGGACCTCAAGGTGCTATTTGCTAAACATTTAATGACGGAAGGTTACATAGGTTTGTCTTGGCATATCGCTCGACGTGATTTTTTGCACAGGATCGAGACCAGGCCATTATAGTAAGCCCAACCATTGGGCATACCCGCCTTTGTGGCATCATTTGTATTTGAATTCAGCTGGAATGTCATGTATTGTTTTTTCCTGACTCGAGCCAACATATGACATATATGGCCTGCGGGAAGACCCTTATAGTGAGCCTCTAAGGAGGGGCGTACCCTATTGCAGACTGTAATTCAGTACCAAAGCATACATAAATATGAGGCAACATTGCCATACATTTGACACAGACCGCCTTCGGTAGGCCATCTTATGATCATTTGTATTTGAGATAGTCATCGGACATCACCTAGGAAAATTTCTAGGTACCTTATAATGAAGAATAACTCTTAGAACACATGTATAAACTAATAGGGTTGTTACATGATTCTTATCATAGTTTCTGATAACTTTTGTCCATAATTGTCCCCTCTTAATACTTGGATTATGACATACCAATTAGACTAGTGTGTTGGTCGTCGTTTCATACTGTATATCTATTATTCTCATGCTCATAAGTCCTTCATCTTCATATTAAGATTTGATTCATATGAGCATCCATAATTTCTACTTGATAATCTGTCTACTTTACATACCAGTACATGTTATATATGTACTGACATCTCCTTGTTTGGGGCACCATATTTTCCTACATACAGGATCGGGTATACCGATAAGCAGACTTTCATACTAGGAACTTATCCCATATTCTGCAAGCAGTTGGTGAGTTTTTCTCTTATCTGGGGTAATAAATGTCTAATACTTATGTTTGTAGTTATAGTTTGGATATGTTAGGGGCTCCATCCCGACCATATTCCATTGTACGATGACAGATTCTATTAGAGGCTCCGTAGAAAGTTGTAACTTGTCACTTGTCTAGATAAGTTGAGTTCAATGGAATAGAATTGTATTTACATCGGCCCTCATTATTGTTTAGGAATAGTAACTTTTCCGCTTATTGTATATATCGGTTGTATAACACATGTTTATATGGTTCTTGTCCGTTCTGTCTAGGACAAGGGGCGTGACACTTTGTGTTTTCTCCATCCTCCCTTAAAATGCCGTACCCATGTTTTAGTTATGTAAATTTTTGGTAATTTTTGTTTTTGCTTGCAAAACTAATTGGGGTTCGTTATATGAATCCACAACGTCTATACCTTGTTTAATTATACATATACGTGGGTGTGTTTGTATACTTATGGTCAAAGATTGTATTGTTATTGATTTATTGCTTTGATGATTTTTTCTAGACCTCTTATATTTCCTTCTGTAAGCCTTTATTGTAGCTGATGCTTTTACTAAGAACTCTATCTTGCTATTGTCATTGTGTTCCTTTCCATAATCATTAGGGAACAAATATTTTAATTGCAGTTGTAGGCTGTGGAACACACATGTTAGGCAGTAGACAAATTACACATTCAATTATTGAGTTATTGATTGGCCTTGGATTTCCTTTCATTCATTATTTGGGCATTAGTAGCTCTAGTTATAGTCCTAGACTACAGATCTTGTGCTATTGGCATATCCATTTTATGGATTGCGTGATTGAAGTTGTCTATCGATAACAATGAAGAGAACAAAAAAAGACCCTGGATTGTTTAAATGGTAGAAGGCTTGAGTATATTAGGTGATGCATATGTACTGAACATTATTGTTCATTTATTGTTCTTACTAGAGTTCACCTTGATTATCAGATTTCTAGTCTGCTTAAACTAATAGGAAACCTTTTTTTTACACCTTCTCTCTATCCATCCATACTGGTATAGATCTCTTATTATTTATTGCCTTCGATTTTTGTTACTATCTGATGTTTTTGTAATTTGATTATCGTATTATTTTGTTGTATTTGTTGTTCTGTTACTTTTTTCCTGGACTGCTTTGGAATGTTATTCCTTGAGCTGAGGGTCTATTGGAAACAACCTCTTTACCTCTGAGGAAGGGATAAGGTTTGCTTACACTCTAACCTCCTCGGACCAAACTTCATGAGACTACACTGGCTATATTGTTGTTGTTTTTATAGTCTATAGTTCTCATGTATTGAATGCTTTACTTGTTCTGGAATGTATAACTAAAAGAGAGAGCTTGTGTTAGTGGACTATAGTTCTCAACTTTTTTCTCTTGTTATTGTTTTGGTTCTCTTTTTTTTGTTTCTCTTCTCTATTATTATTGTTGTCGTTCTTGTGTAGATGGAAAATGAAGATCGTACATAGATGTATAATAGAACTTATCCTAACCGTGTGGGGTTGAGGGAGGAATATAAAGCTGGGGTAGCTGGATTTATTACTAAAGCAATGACACTTAATGATTTTCTTACTGAAGGGACAATTAGGTATCCTTATTGGAATTGTAAGTGTTGTAAGTTATTGAGTCCAGATGCTGTTACATTACATCTTTATAAGAAGGGTTTTATGTTGAATTATACTGTGTGGACAACTCATGGAGAGAGTAGTGTTGCTAATAATTTTGCTTTTCAGAATTATGTTGAAAGTCCAATAAGAGAGAATAATGTTGAAATTTTACGATATAGTGAGATGGTCAGGGATGCTTTTGGGACACACTCAGGGGCTCAAAATGAACTAAATAATGAGGCTAAGCAATTTTATGAACAATTAAAGGAAGCTAGTCATGCATTGTATGAAGGATCAGTGCATTCTAAGTTATCTGTTGCCGTTCGATTACTTCAAGTCAGATTATTCTATTTCTCAAGAGGGCATGAATTCAATCATTGGACTTATGAATGAACTTAACCCAAATAAACTTGACTTACCAAAATATTTCTACACAATAAAGAAATTGATTTCTAAGTTAGGACTGTCATCAAAAAGGATTCACTGTTGCGATAAAGGTTGCATGTTATTCTATAAGAAAGATGCAAATTTAGAAAATTGCAAATTTTGTAATCAGCCTCGTTATAAGGAAGTCACACATACAAAAGGGAAGAAGGTTCCTGTGAAGTCGATGCATTACTTACCCCTTATACCACGGTTAAAGATGTTGTATACATCAATGAGCTCTGCCCCTCATATGACATGGCACTATGAAAATAAAAGACCACTTGGTGTTTTATGTCATCCATTAGATGAAGAAGCATGGAAGCATTTTGATAGTGTGTATCCAGATTTTGCTAGCGAACCAAGAAACATTAGGTTGGGATTATCTACTGATGGATTCACTCCATTTTCTGTCTCAGCTACACCATATTCATGTTGGCTAAAGTTTGTGACTCCTTATAATCTCCCGCCTGAATTATGTATGACGAGTCGGTATATATTTCTAACTTGCACTATTTCAGGTTCTCACAATCCAAAAGTTTTAATTGATGTATATCTGCAGCCATTGATTGACGAGTTGAACTTATTATGGTATACAGGTGTGGAAGCATATGATGTATCAATGAAACACAACTTTAGATTGCGTACTACTTTGATGTGGACTATAAATGACTTTCCTGCTTATGGAATGATGTCTGGGTGGTCGACTGCGGGCAAGTTAGCTTGCCCTTATTGTATGGAAGACACAAAAGCATTCACTTTGAAATATGGGGGTAAAAACTCATGGTTTGACTGTCACCATCGATTCTTTCCAATGCAATATTAGTTTAGGAGAAATACTAGTGATTTTATGAAGAATAATACTGATTTTGAAAAGCCACCACCAATTTCGTCATGAGAAGAAGTTTGGGATAGAGTGAGGAATCTTCCTAAGGTAACAGAGTCTCCACCATTCAGGATACCTGGTTATGGTGTTACACATAACTAGACTAAACGAAACATATTTTTGGAGTTAGACTACTGGAAGGATAATCTTCTGCCTCATAATCTGGATGCCATGCATATTGAGAAAAACTTCTTTGACAACTTGTTTAATACTATGATGGATGTAAGTAACAAAACAAAAGATAACTTGAAGGCCATGATGGACTTAAAGAAGTATTGTCGGTGCATTGAGTTGTACTTGACATACTTAAATAATAAGATTCAGAAGCCCAAGGCTAGTTACACATTCACTTTGGAGGATCGAAGAGTGATTTATGATTGGGTTAACAATTTGAGAATGTCAGATGGACATGCGTCAAATTAGTCTAGGTTTGTTGACATGAAGGAAGGAAAGTTGACCTCTATGAAGAGCCATGACTATCATATTTTCATGGAGTCATTGATGCCTATTGCATTCTGTGTATTGCCCGATAGAATTTGGAAGTCCATAACAGAGATAAGCTTATTTTTCAAAGATTTATGTTCTAACACATTAAGGGAGGAGAACCTATCTTTGATGGATATCAACATTCGCTTAACCTTAAACTAGTTGGCAAAAAATTTTTCTCCTATTTTTTTTAATGTTATGGAGCATCTTCCAATTCACCTTGTGCGAGAGACACGACTTAGAGGGCCTGTTCAGTGTAGATGAATGTATCCCTTTGGGAGGTATTGACTTTTAAAATTTACCTTCATGTGTTTTAATTGAACATTATTTCATCTAAAAGATCATACTATGTAGGACCATTGGCAAATATAAGCGGACCAGAAAAAATAGATCTCGAATTGAGGGATCAATATGTGAGGCTTATTTGGCTAAAAAGACCTCTTATTTTTGTTTATATTGTTTTAAACATGATGTACTATATATGAGAAACCGACCTAATAGGCATGATGATGGATACAATACAGATCCTTCAGCATCACCATTTTTAATATTCAATCAACCAGGTAAAGGAAGTCCGAAAGTTGGTCCACTTTGATATTTGAATGAGGTGGAGCTTAAGTCAGCTACAACACATGTATTATTAAATTGTCCCGAAGTCCTACCTTTTTATAAGTGAGTATATTTATATTAACAACAATCATTCAAGGACTATCTAAGCTTTAACTAATGAAGGTCATAATTTTGTCGGACAACTACTTCGTGGCTTTACACGGGGATGCTGCTGTATATCCTATATTTTCAGTGTGGCTTAGAGAATATGTAAGTTTAACTTTAATATTTAACAAGATTTATACTTTTGTTCAGTTTTATGTGTATTTAAATTCTAACCTTTCTTGAACTTTTTATAGGTTAATAATTCAGATAATTTTGATCCAAATGGCCAATTTTTACATGATATAGCTTGGGGATCTTATGCTAAAGGTAGGAAGTTTTCTAGGTACTCTGTCAATGGGTATAGATTTCATACAGAAGATTTCTCTAAGGGCAAGAAAACCAATAATAGTGGGGTATGAGTGAAAGGTAATGGTGGTGTTGATTATTATGGTGTGCTTCAAGATATTTTAGAACTTGATTATCACGTTGGTTGGCCAAATAAAAAGTTGGTACTCTTTCGGTGTAAGTGGTACAATCCTACGCCTAGTTTAGGTACAAAGGTGCACCCTCAGTACAAAATAATTGAAATTAACCGATCAAGGGAGTATGAAATCTATGATTTATTTGTCATTGCACTAAATGTGAAACAAGTGTATTATGCTCCTTATCCTTTATGTAAGAATAAATCTGCATGGCGGGTAGTTATAAAAACAAAGCCCGTGGGTAGAGTTGAAGTAGAGGATGCATTGGATGTAGCATATCAGAATGACATTTCAAGTGTTGAAAAAAGAGTGGATGATGAATTAGCAGGTGAGTTGCAGCATAGTGACGACCTATATGAAGAATTTGATCCTTCTGAACTTAGATTGAATGTTAATGATTATGGAGAAGGAACATCCGAGGTAAACGATGAGGAAGATCCAACCGATGAAAATGAAATAAGTGAGGAAGAATCACTTGATGAAAATGAAACAAGCGAGGAAGAGTTACTTGATGAAAATGAAACAAGTGATGAGGAAGAATTGATGAATGACTATGAAACAAGCGACGAGGGTTGAGTTGTTATTAATAGTAGTAATGTGTAGTAACAAGGTCTGGAATTTTATTTTAGCTACTACTTTTTTCTATTGTTCTTGACAATATAGTATCTTTTCTTTGTTAATATTTGTAGTGCCAGTAAGAATATTTTTAGTTGTTTGATTAAATAGCAGTGGTAAAACTACTGGTACTATGTATGATTTGCTTGTCTTATTGCATTTTCTTAAATCCTACTTCTTTAGTTCCTCTGCATTAAGCAAGTTGATTATTTGTGAAGTCTTTGGTGTAGTCCGGAATTTATCTGGTGGCTAAGTCTTTCCTGTTTATGATTTCTTGAGTTTTGTCTTCCATTTCATTTAATCTTAGCTTGTTATGTGGTTTCTGCAATGATAGTTTTCCAGCTAAACCAGGATCATTTGAATGGTGTTAACCTTGAATTCAAACATCGAATACTAAAATTATAAAAAAAGAAATGAAAAGAAACTAGTAATGAGCTGGTATTTGAAATAGTTTGTTTCCTATATAGCTGGACAACACCAGAAAAGAGGTGCCATAGGGCTATTGGCCTCAAATCTCACAGTTAAGTTGTAGGCTTGTAGTATTTAGCAATTTAGAGTGGTGTTGTTAGTGATATTTGTGATTTTTAAAGAATGGCTAGCAGTAATTATAAGTGCTTGTGTAAAGTCTGCATTTGCTATTTGGGTCAACAGAACAGTAGCTTGCTTTCTCTTCAGCTGGCATGTCAAAAAATTCTCTACACACACTTACTGTATCCTCCAACAATTCTTAATGTCTAGTATTCTGGAGTTGGGGTTTGATAATTGGCACCTGACATCTTATGCTTAATAGGAAACTGTATGTGCATGGAAACATACTTAGCTATTCAAGTAACTGAATAATCATTTCAATTGTTAATTAAGACCGACTTGATAGGAATAAACAGCAGACCATTTTCAATGGACATACTAAAAAGCTATGTACATATATAAATTATATTTGTATTTAGTCATCCCTAAAGAAGTTTGCCGCTGATCTTCTTTGTATATAAGATGTTTCATGATTGACCTCCTTCTCTAATAATATGATAATGAAGGTGATTTTGGCATGCTTGGGTTGAGTGGCCTATGATGCACTAGCATATGCAGGGAACCTTTGAAATTGTGAAATTCGTATTAAGTGAATTCTTACAATTGCTTAAAACCTGATAAAAAAGTTTAATGTACTAACAATCTTTGAAAAGGAAAATATTGCTATGTAAAGTTCAGAGGTAATTTAACTTATAAAGAAAATATTAAATGTAACTTAATTGTATCTAATACCTTTCCATCACTTTCTTTCTTGTCCTCTTGGCTAGCGATTTAATTTTCACTCCCACTGTTTTCTTATGTAAGGCTGGTAATGATTTGTTGATTCATCTTGATTGTTGATTGGTTCACTTTTGTACAATCTCAACTATTGTATCTTGGGTTTCTTTCTTCCCTTTTCTAGTTTCTTCTTCTGTTGGGGGTAAAGATGAAGAAGCGGTTGCTTAATGTTGAATTGCCTTTTAGTATCACTATTTGGTTACAGGAACAACTCTTATGTCCTAAATTGAGAATGAAACCTCTATATCTAAATGGCCTTTCAATAGGAAAGTAAATGGTATAATAGCACAATTAGGCAGGATTTATATTCTAGACCAAGAGGATGAATACTCGTTAATTTCTTCATGCATTTATATTATGTACAGACTTATATAATTGTTCCAAGGGATTCACTGTCTTAGATCCAGTTCAGAGCAGAAGTTGCAACCACTGAAATGTTGTATAGTTTCTGAAAATTCACATAAGTCTATGATATTATATTATCATATATAGTACATAAGTCTATGATATTATATCATGTAAGTTTATATTTTTCATGTGAAATGTTGTATAGTTTATGTGTGATGGCATGGGCATATTTCTGTGTATTGTCTGTTTTGTTCAATGTGGTTGTTCTTTTTAATTTTTCAGGTGATTAATAAAGAAAATCAATGGCATCAAAAGGTCATGGTAATGGACGGCATAAGAAAGGTAAGAAAGGACTAGATAATCTTTCTGCAGGTCAATATACACCACCACCACCACCACCTGTTACCACAACTCTTCAACTAGCTACTACAAATATTCTTCCTCCTCCAAGGGCAACTATTTCACTACCAAATATATTTTTCATGCCCCCACCGTCCCATCAGTTCCACACCTCTTCTCCCCATAATAGTCTGCATAGTATCTCTTCATCTGTACCTTCGACATCATCCACATCTTGCCTTTATGGATTGAGAATTGGAGGTTCTAACACGTCAACATCACTATCCATTGATAGTGCTACAACGTCTAATGCTACAAAAGCTGCTTCTCAGATTCTGAAATTTAAAGAGGTAGTAGAATACGACGGCAACAGAAGGCTAATCATCGTCCCTGATGGTAATGGATAAGTAACCCTTATGTTTTTTCGTAATTTTAAATATTTTTAAAAGCTAAGATGATTTAATATAATTTTATTGCAGGTTCACTCCCGCATATAGCGTCGGACATATGGTTATAGAAACAATTAAACTATTTTACACGGAGCCGTAGGGTAGTTGGAACGAGATTCGACTCGACATCAGAATTCTTACGTGGACACAGTTTATGGTATAATCAAAATCAAAGAATTTACCATTTCAGTATGCTATCAATGATGAATTTACCTTTGTATCCATCAACTCATTTCATGACTTTATATTAAACTATTTTGCAGGCAAAGTGTGTGGAATTTTCGTCATGAAAATGAAATACAACGCATTTTCAAGTTAAAAACAGCTCTACGGATCAAAGAACACTTGTATGAGGCCCACAAGAACTTGGAAAAAACTTGTTGACTGAATGCTGATGTGTGGGTCAAGTTCTTGGAAAAATGGGATACTCCTGAATATAGGGCAATGAGGGAACATACAAAGACAAATAGAGCGTCTGAAACGAATGGCTCGTTGCACACTGGATGTTCGATGAGTTTCGCTATCCACCGATGAAGACTGATAGTATAAGCTTAAATTTCTGATTTATTCGATTCAGTTCAATGTTCCAATCAGTACTAATCTTTTGCCAAATATATATGCTTTTGTTGCACTGTATATGATTGATTGGTGTCTAGATTGATCTTGACAAATATATATGTCTGCATGTACCTGGTGTAGAATCTTTCTCTATAGAGTTCAACTTAATCTTCTAAAACAGAAGATTGCATGAGCTCCCACTGATTGGGACTGAGAACTCATATGTCGATATGCAAAAGTTCAAATTCAACTTTAGCATCTGAGCATGACAAATTATAAAATATTCTGATTCATGTGATTGTAGCCCTTGTAAAGCTCTAATTTGCAAAGCAGACATTTTTATTCCTTGAAAATTCTACTTGCAATCTCTTCACTCCTTTGTAAAAATTTTAATAATTCAAAAAATTGTAAGCTTCATTGAACATCCTTTTAGCTCAATTTATTATATGACCAGTTTTTTTTTTACTTTCATGCATGCATATTATCTAATCTTGATTTTAGGGTTTTGGGGTTTGGTAAAGATTGTATCTTTCTATATTTTTTAGGATTAAGATATTTTTTGAAGTGTTTATGGAGTTGGGTTTTGGTTATTTCTATGTGTGGTTTTCAGTAATAATTGGTATTAATAATAATGCTGTTTTGTAAGGTTATTATTGTTGTTTTGAGTGGCTTGGTAGTTCCCTTCAGCTGTAAGGATTGTGTCTTTCTATATTTTTGAGGATTAAGGTATGTTTTTGTAGTGTTTTTGAAGTTGGGTTTTGGTTATTTCTATGTGGGGTTTTCTGTAATAATTGGTATTAATAATAGTGCTGTTTTGTAAGGTTATTATTCTTGTTTTGAGTGGTTTGGTAGTTCCCTTCAGCTGTAAAGATTGTGTCTTTTTATTGTTTTAAGGATTAAGATACGTTTTGAAGTTTTTTTGGAGGTGGGTTTTAGATATTATTATGTGGTGTTTCAATCTTGATTGGGTTTATAATAGTTGGTAGAAATAATATAAGGTTATGATTCTTGTTTTGAGTGGATTGGTAGTTCCCTCCAGTTGGAATTTTTATAGAGGAGTGCTGTGTTTTCTTAAGCTATGCTCTCATAAGGAAGTATAGATTACTGGTTTTACAACCCTAGGATGGACTATGGAGGGACGGTGCTGAATCAAAATAGTTAAAAACTTAAACAAATAGATTTCCTATGCTTTAAGGCAGGCCAATGGTCCAACAACTTTGTTTGCTTAGATGGCTAAAAGAATTCAACATCTACCTTTTACAATCATCAAGTACCTCTGACAAAAGAGATATTGATACTAATAATTCATCAAGGACTACTGTATGCCAGAGCATTTTGCAAAAGATAAAAACATATACTATCAGATGATCTAAGAGAAAGGCAGCTAACGCACAGTAAAAGTCTTGATAGCAGGATTAGAATCCCTTCTAAAAAAATATTGGCAACAAAATTAAGAAAAAGCTTAGAAGAGAACACTAGGTGACAAAGTCACAAAGTAACTATTTGAGGTTTTGCCTTGAATTAGTGCCTTAGAATACAGCTGATGCTCTTCTACTAGTACCTTAGACATGCGCTGCCATAAGAATATTACACCACCAACTCTCCCTCATATAGTATTTGGCAAAGAGATTTTGCCATCTGTAGCTCCATTAATACTTCTTCACCTTAATAAGAGAGATAAAATATGGCAGTAGATATCAGTACTTACAATAATGTGAGGCCATTTTTCAAGGGCAATGCTCTGTTATACTTGATCTATCCCTTCAACCAACAGCAAAACAATTTACCAGTGATCATTTAATCAAAAAATTGTCTAGCTGAATTCCAATGTCAACCATCATATACCACACTGTTTTAACTGTGATATGCTTTACCGCGTCCAACAGACACGCCATTACAAATCCCACTTGTTTTTGTTACTACTTTGTCTATCACCAATGAACGTTTGTATCTAATAAATGTGTTAGCAACTAATTCATGTTATTTTTTAATTTATTTGTGTAATATGACTTTGATTTAAATGCTTCTAAATATTGTACTGTTCAATATTATTCTTTTGTAAAACTGAGATGTAACTGA
The DNA here is from genome assembly GCA_030864215.1 of Capsicum pubescens. Classification (NCBI taxonomy): domain Eukaryota; kingdom Viridiplantae; phylum Streptophyta; class Magnoliopsida; order Solanales; family Solanaceae; genus Capsicum; species Capsicum pubescens. Next base: position 68,904,963 of record CM061543.1, on the reverse strand, counting down.
ATATACAACAACAATTACTGCGCCTCATTCCTAAATAAGTGTCAGTTTCTACCACTTTTGGCTTTGAATTTCAATTCACATGTGGTTGTCTGAGAAACCAGTTAGTTCATACTTGCATTATCTATTTTTCTAAAATATTGTAGGAATATGAAAATGGGAAAAAGAGCCCACTTTTCTTGAGGTCTACGAAGAGACGCATATGAAGAAAAAGAAGGACGGTACGAGAGGAGATTAGGCCGAAATGCATGCTAAGGATGCATATGTAAGATAATAACTTTTACATACATTGTTTTATTATTACTCAACTTAGCTTGTTTACATACTGACAAATAATTTTTCTTTCAGCAAGAATTTCAAAAACAACATAGAAGATTGGCGTCAAACCCAACCTACTTCAGAGAATGGTACCATGGTCCAACCATCACCTGCAGATATGACTAATATGTGGACAGCTGTGGTAGGTGGTCCAAAGAAAGGTAGAACCTACGGACAGGGGTTCTCCAATCCTCGAGTAGTCCTTCGTTGTTTCTCAATTCTTCATCTACTTTGCAAACTATGAAAGAAATGGAAGCGATGAAAAAGCAAATTATGAAATTGACGTAACAATGTGTAGCTAATGATGCTAAGTTTGCTAAATTTGAGGAGTTGGTTAAGAAGCATATGCCTCAAGTACTTCATGATGGGGAAGAGAGTGAATCTGATGATAATTAGATTGTAGTTATTGTTCTTATTTTTTATTGTGACATTTAGATGTTTAAACTATTTGATTTGATGTTTGTTTTGGATATTGGTTGTATTTATAAATTTTTGTCGTGTTTAATCCTACTGTGAAAAATACATTAGTTATGTTGTTTATAATCTGAGAGCAGTGCAAGCTAATGCAAGATTTAATTATATAATTATTAGGTGAATATTTTTATTAAAATTCTTACTAAAGTAGTCAGAAGAATAATTATTAAATAATTATTTATTAATGTTCCGACTACAGTAGTCGAAATGATTATTTTATTAAATATTTTTTTTAATAGTTTCTGACCACAGTAATCAGAAAGAATATTTATTCATTAAAATTTTGATTAAAGTAGTCGAAACAATAATTATTAAATAATATATATTATGTTTCCAACTACAATAGTCGGAATAATTATAATTATTCAATAATTATTTATTAATTTTAAGACTACCACAGTCGGACGATTTATAATTATTAAATAATTATTTATTAAATTTTTGACTACCGCAGTCGGACGATTTATAATTATTAAATAATTATTTATTAAATTTCTGACTATATTAGTCGAAATATTTATAATTATTAAATAAATATTTATTAAATTTTCGACTACAGTTGTAGAAAATATATTTTCGACAAGCTATATTCTGACTACAATGAAACAGTCGGAAAGTAGTCGGAACAACCTTATTTTCCGACCACATTTCGACTACATCAGCTGTCGAAAAAATGATGTTTTCTGGTAGTGCGATAAATCAGATAGAAAAGAATATATTGATTTATCGGTATCGGGTTATTGGGTTATCGATTTTGTAATTTTTTTAGTAGGCTATCTGCAGTTTGGTTTACTATTTTAAGGTATTAGTTAATTGTTAAACCTAACAACCAATAAGATTATATTAAAATTATAGTTTTATTCCTAACTATAAAATAGTGACTTTAGATTTTAAATAAATACCCTAATATTATTTACATTTTATAGTTGCTAACTTGGTGTTGTTTTCTAAAATTGTTGGCTTGGTGGGGTTCTGCCCATCAATGTAACTATAAACCAACCTTACTTTTCTTTTTTGAGAGATTGCTAACTTTGCTACCGCATTCAAGTTTTCTACTTAATAAAAAAAATAATTTTGCTTAAGTAATAATGAATTTGAAATTTACGTCTACTTGTAATTTGTGTAGGCTTTTATGCATGAAGGTATATATAAAAAAATAAAAATAAAATAAACAAAAAAAATTAGAGGAGCATTTTCATATTAGTTAAACGAGAAATTAAACTGTTAAGGATCGAAAATCAATAAAACAAAAATCGATAACCAATAACTTATTGATTTGACTATCAATTTACACTTTTACAAAATAAAAACTGATAAATCAAACCAATAATACATAAAATCAAATCGGAACTGACCGATGCACACCTCTATTAATTTGGAGTTAGCTCCCGAGATATTATATTAACACGGAAAAGACACATACAAAAAAGAATATCTGCTTAATTACGATCAAAATTACATCTTTGATTAATACTAACTTTCCAATTTAGAATATATACACGGACTATTTTAAAAAATCGAACTCAACCACCACCTATTATCTAATGACCTATTTCAATTATATCATTTCGGTGAAGTACACCCATCATTGTTTTATTACAAAACTGAGAAGATAGGCAGAAAAACATACTAGTTACTTGGAATAATTAATCAATCAGGTTTAATCGTAAATATAAAATTTGTTAAGAATTAAAAAGTTTAATCTTATTATTCCCTCAAATTAAAAATGCACACGTTGTTGTACCATATTGCATTAGGAGGCATCCTTCTGAATGTAAACAAAGGTTGCCTAGTCAAGAGAAGATCATTACTATATGAATTTTCTATTATTTTTTCCTCTAGACTTTCTTTAAAATAATGTACCATATTGTTTTGCGGGCATCTCTTCATTTTTTTTTTTTGGATAAATGGCAAATTTAATACAATAAATTAGTAGTATGATCGCATCCTGTCGTTGGCCATTACCTAATTAATACTAGCAGTCGCAGATATGATCCGTGTCAGCACGGGCTCAATATGAAGCAGGATTATCCTAAAAAATATACATTAAGTTTTATAAGTAAAAACTCGATACTGAATCGTGAAGTGAGTAATTCATGCATGCGTTTAAATTTAAGATATTCTAATCACTTTTCACATTTTAAGTTGTAAAATGAGAACATACAAACATTGAAAGACAATCTTATCACATACATATTAATTGCTTGATGCAGTCTGGTAAAGAGCCAACTTTTACAAGCTTCGGAGATCTATAAGACATCTATGTACATTTGTTAAAGTATGATCCCTACTGATTGCCTATCTGTGGAACAAGTAAGTATACGTGGTTCACAGAAGTAAAAACTGAACACAGTAATTTTTACGTGGAAAACACCCGGCTCAAAAAGGTGTAAAAAACCACGACCTGTACCTCTACAGGATTTAACCCCAATCTTCACTATAACTTTGAGCCTCAACAATCAACACAATTACAAGACTTCTTGTAAACAAGGAATTAAAACTTCTAACTCCTATTACTACAAAAACACAAATCTTCCCAAGATAAGTGTTCCCAAGTCTTCGAGTTCCCTAACTTGAAGACGTGATTCCTAACTCAATTTATAGAATACTGAGACTAGAACAATTTACTCATTACAACTCAAGAACCTTCCTATTACAAGCAGTCTAAAACATACTAAGTAAGAACTAGGTTCTTCTTCAAGTTGGTGAACGATTTTGATGATTGTTGATTTTCTTATCAGTGCATGAGTGAGTTATTTGAATGCAGCTTGTCGTCTATATATTCTCCCTCAGATGCAGTCCTTTTCTTCTTTACTTGTATCTTCTGTAGGACTCTTTCAAGTAACTTACTCCTTGTTGTAACCATCTCACCTTCTTCTAAATTGAGTAGGACTCTTTTGCTTTATCCTTCTGCCTTGTAGACTTCTTGATCTACTCAAACTCTAACTACTCCAATTATCTTCATATAGCCGTGTGAACATCCTTTGCTTATCCATGTGTTGACAGCTTTATGTAATAATATGCACTCCATATGTCCGAAGCAGTTTCACTTGTATGGACCAGCTTTGCACAACATGTTTCATTTATTTGTCTATCATCAAAACTTCTCATGCCCTAACAAATTCCCCCTTTTTGATGATGACAAACTTATCAGCACAATATTACAAAGAACCTGACATACCCAATAAGAAATTAAATAAAAGAATCACAGTAGAATGAAACAGGTTAGATCAGTTGAGTTATAAGCATTGTATAATCTTACTTCCCCCTTTTGACATCATCGAAAAGCTGAGCCAATAAGTGAAAAACTGTGTAATAATCCATGGCCACTGGGGCTATCACTAAAACAAGCAAGGGTCAGAGCAAGAGACAGCTAAGCATCGAATTAAACAGTAGTAGATCAACTGAGGCAAAAAAAATCCATTTCATGCACAAAAACAGATACAATTATCATTATCCAGTAAGACCAAAAAGAGAAACAAGGTGGACCAAGAAGCAGCAAAGAAGAAAGAAAGAAAACTAAAAGACGAAGGAGAAGTTTATTTTGATGAGGTAGAGGGGATAAAAGAGGTCAACGATCGAATGATAGCAGCATTTTCAGTTCTTTCCTTCTCCAAAGTGGTTGTGAGGGAAGAAATTTGAGCTTTAAGAGCCCTCTTTTAATCTTCATGAATAACCTGGGCAGTCCCCAATGCAGCCTGTGTAACTTCCAGCTCACCCTGCTTTGCCTCTAAGGCATTTCACAACTTCTGCATAGGGTTGTCTGCACGTCTCATAGAAGCAGGTAACATAGCATGGTTCACTTGTCCAATCACATCCTTAGTTGTTTGTAAGGACCACACCTTGACAGAGACACGAAAATCATCAAACACAGGGGCAATCCAGAACTGATAGGGCAGAGCATGACCATTTTTATATTTGACGAGTACCCTTTGCATATGCTTAATGATGAGTTGGGGAAGGTCTATTGGAATCTCAGAATCCAATAGTTCCATTAAGGTAAGATCAAGAAAGCTTACAACTGTGCGCCTCTCCTACCTGGGTAAGATCATTTTGTGGACCACATCAAAATACAACTGATAGAGAGAAGACATCTCATTTTTCATCACCCTACGATGAGAAGGAAGGAGAGGGTTTCCAGAAAATTTTCTGTAGATATCAAGGGCGGATGGAAAATTGTCAAGAGGAGGCTAAGATCCTTTGACACAGTGACCCCAACCTCCAGTAGGAACACTTAGAATTCTACCCAAATCAGCAGGATAAAGATTGATGAGTTTTCCATGAACAGAGGTTGAGATCATCTCCCCAATCGCAACTCCATGTGTATAAAATTCATACACTTCATCTTTTCCAAACCTTCTTTTATGATTACCTTGCAGAAGAAAGGATGACCACCCCTGAGCCCCCAATTTGGATACCAAAGTTTCCATATCAGGACCCCCAAAACTAGTGACAACCCTACCTCTAACTATCTTTCATTTCTGAAAATGCAGAACATGATCTGGCTGAGAAGCTTTATCAGCAAGAGTATCAACATTAATATCAAGATCAGAATCATTAAGAGGCAAAGAAGAAGTGTCAGGAAGATAATATGAATATGAGTCAGATGAGACAGAAGGACCAGGTGTGGGACCTGTTTCTTCGGAAGTGACACAGATTTTGGAGAACTTTTAGAAGGAGTAGAGGTTTTTCCAGTAGAGACTTTGGCAGTAGAGGCTTTGACAGTGGATTTTGAAGATGATGAGGCTTTGAGAGTAGGAGGGGGGGGGGGACATTTTACGAGAGAGATATGGTTTTGATATTTTAGCTATGGTATGCTTCTGCTTCAGCTTTCTCTTGGAGCGAATGAGAATGTCAGAAGAGAAATCACATGGGTGAAGAGAAGCATTAGGCCTGACTCGTTTCTTTTTACTTGCCCTACGTTCCTCTTCCAAACAAGCATCTTTCTGTTGTTTCCTTCTCCGAGTATGTGGAGTTCGAGATGAAGGGATGGCGGGAGAAGAGTGTTCAGGAGTATCATCATCGAAATCAATGGCGACAAATGAGGGTTTTTATTTCAGAGTCGATCTTGACCATCTAGGAATAAGGTTGGCAATTAGAATGTCATCTCGATCAAGGATTTGATGAGAAGCTACTGATAGTGGTAAGGGTTCTGGAAAGAGTGAGGGTTTGAAGGAAGAGTGAGAGAAGGGGTGTGGTAAGGTCTTGAGAAATAGGAAATCAGATAGGTTGAAAAGGATTTGGGGTTGGATAAGTGAGGGTAAATTGATGTTTGGGTGGAGAATAAGTTATGTAGAAGGATTAATGTCAAATTTTGTGGAAGAAGGAGGAGAGGAGAAAGATGCCATAGTATGGTGAATATTCATAGGTTGAAGAAGAAGTGCAGATAGGAGAGAAAATAAGAGGCGTATTAAAGAAGAGTAAGAAGGAAGTTGAAGGATGAAGGGACTGTGATTTTGGAGAAACGTGCTGATGTAGAGGTTCAGTACGGATGGGAAAGGTCTGGCAGCCTTTTGAAGAAGATGACTGTTGGGTTTTAGCGGTTTTAATCAGTATAGAAAGAACCATGTAGATGACCTGTTTCTCTTAATGCTACTATGGAAAATAATAATCATACCTATGTTTGATTAGTCCATGACCACTCTTGCCTTGATGATCCATCTATCTAAAAAAACAACACATAGATATATCTCATTGCTTTAAATCTTGGAATTAGGACACACAACTAAATTTGTAAGACTGAATTAATCAACAATCACTCAGGCATAGCATATTCTAGTCAATCATTGAAGGAGATTTATACAATTTTAATCATCCACAATGCTAACCTATTTTTTTCAAAGTGTTCCCTACTCAAAGCCTTAGTGAATATGTCAGCAATTTGTTCCTCAGTTGAACAAAACATAAGTGATATATTTCCTTTTTCAACATTGTATCAATATGCTTAGTTCTTTTATGCTGGACAGGATTTTTGGCTATGTTTATAGCACTTGTGTTATCACAAAATAAGGGAACACAACCTACATCTACCCCAAAATCCAAAAGTTGTTGTTTGATCTATAACAATTGAGCACAACATGACCCAGCAACAACGTATTCAGCCTCAGCAGTAGACAAAGCTACTAAATTTTGCTTCTTTGTGGACCAGGTAATCAAACATGATCCTAAGAAGTGTGCCATACTTGTAGTGCTTTTCCTATCCACCAAATATCCTGCATAATCAGCATCAGAGTATCCTACCAAGTTAAAGTTAATACCTTTGGGATACCACAACCCAAGATCACTAGTTCCTTTCAAATATATGAAGATTCTTTTTACAGACTTCAGATGGGATTCATTTGGATTAGCTTAAAATCTTGCACACAATCCTACACTAAACACAATGTCAGGTCTGCTTGTTGTGAGATACAATAAGGACCCTATCATACCTCTATACAGTTTTTGTTCTACATCAGAACCTGTTTCATCCAGTTCAAGTTTTGTGGCAGTGGCAATGGGAGTACTTATTTCTTTAGTTTCCTCCATGGAGAATTTCTTGAGAAGCTCTTTGACATACTTTTGCTGATGGATCATTGTTCTTGATGCTGACTGTTTTATTTGAAGACCTAGAAAGTAATTCAACTGCCCCATCATGCTCATTTCAAACTCACAACTCATGAGTTTAGCAAAGTTACGAGTCATATTCATGTTGGTTGAGCCAAAAATAATGTCATCCACATATACCTTCACAACTAACAAATCCTTTCCATTAGTTTTTAAGAAAAGGGTATTGTCAATTTTACCTCTGGTGTGTCCATGCTCCAGCAGAAACTTTGATAATCTCTCATACCAGGCCCTTGGTGCTTGTTTCAACCCATACAAGGCCTTATCCAGCTTGTACACATGATCTGGAAACTCTCTACTTTCAAATCCTGGAGGTTGCTTCACATAAACCTCTTCTTTGAGAATGCCATTTAGGAATGCACTCTTTATATCCATCTGGTACAAAATAAACTCCATTTAAGAGGCAAAAGCAACCAGCAATCTTATGGCTTCAAGTCTTGATACAGGAGCAAAAGTTTCATCAAAGTCAATTCCTTCTTCTTGGTTGTATCCTTGAACCACCAGTCTTGCCTTGTTTTTTGTGACTATTCCATGCTCATCAACTTTATTTTGGTACACCTATTTAGTCCCAATGACTGATCTATCTTTTGGAAGAGGAACTAAATGCCATACTTTGCTTCTCTCAAACTGATTCAATTCATCCTGCATGGCTATGATCCAATCAATATCAAGCAATGCTTCACTTACTTTCTTTGGCTCTATTTCTGACAGGAATACCTTGAATGCACACATACTTCTCAATCCAGATCTTGTGGTGATTCCAGAAGTGAGATCAGTAAGTACATTATCAATGGGGTGCGAACCTTGATACTTGTATCCTTTTGGGATCAAGCCTAGTGAGCTGCTTGGATCACTGCTAATGTTCTAATGTGAAGCAATTGATGGCTCAGTTCCCCCTAACACTGTGCCTTCATCTTCAGTTCCCTCTGTGAAAGTGCCCCTAAGTTTGACTGCTTCAGTCGATGGAACATGTTGTGTTACCTGTTCCTCAGTGTCGCTTTCTTCCTGCAGGTTAGTCTTAACACAAAATTCATCAAAAATCATATGCATGCTTTCTTTAACACAGTTAGTTCTGTTGTTTAAAACTCTGTAAGCCTTACTATGAAGTGAATAACCTAAAAAAATTCCCTCATCACTTTTGGCATCAAATTTTCCCAAATTATCCTTACCATTATTATGTATGAAACATTTACAACCAAAAGTTCTAAAGTGAGAAATGTTAGGATTTCTACCTTTAGTAATTCATAGGGAGTCTTTTCTAACAAGGGTCTGATTATGCATCTGTTTGTGATATATGCTGCAGTACTTATTGCCTCAGCCCATAAGTTTTTGGTAATATTTGCTGCAAGCATCATTGTTATAGCCATATCTTCCAAGGTTCTATTCTTTCTTTCCACCACTCCATTTTGTTGTGGAGTTCTAAGAGCTGAGAAGTTATGATCTATTCCATTTGATGAACAAAAATTTAAGAATTTTGCATTCTCAAATTCTGTTCCATAATCAGACCTTATGGAAACTAATGAAGTGCCCAGTTTCTTTTCTATTTTCTTAATGAAGATTTCAAAGACATCAAAGGAATCTTCTTTAGAGGCTAGAAAGAAAGTCCAGGTGAACCTGGAATAATCATCAACAATTACAAAAATATACTTTTTTCCACCTCTGCTTTGTTGTCTCATTGGTCCACACAAGTCCATATGAACCAGGTCAAGACATTTGGTAGTGCTAACATGGTTCTTTGACTTGAAAGAGGATTTTACCTGCTTCCCCCTTACACATGCACTACATAAATTTTCTTCCTTAAACTTGGTCTTGGGTAGTCCCAATACCATGTCTTTGTAGGAAAGTATGTTTAGTTGTTTCGAACTTGCATGTCCAAGTCTTCTGTGCCAAAGGAGGGGATCAGTTTCTATTGCACTTAGACAAGTCAACTTAGGTCCTGGTATTGCCATTATGTATGCTTTGTATACATTCTTGTATTTCCTTGCAGTAAGCACAATTTCTTTGGTGTCCATCCCTTTGACTTTAACACCTGCAGCAGTGAAAATTACTTTATTACCTTTGTCACACAATTGTGAAATGGTTAGCAGGTTATGCTTCAGTCCTTCCATAAGATAAACATCCTCCAAAGTTTTTGACTCAGATGAGCTAATTTTTCCAACTCCAGTTATGATTCCCCTTTTTCCATTTCCAAAAGAGACTCCCCCACCATCTATTTTGGAGAGTGAAAGGAACTTTTGCTTGTCACCAGTCATATATCTTGAGCAAGCACTATCTAGGTACAATGCCTTTTGTTTCCCTTCACCTTGTCCTGTACAAGAAATCAATGGTTAGACTTAGGAACCCAGACAAGCTTGGGTCCTATTTTGTTAGTAAAAGGATGAATTAAATTTCTTCTAGTCCAAGCAGGAAACAAGTAGACTGACTTGTTTCTCAGACTATTTTTAGTGCTTGTTTTCTTGGTCTGAGAAAGTTTGGTTGCCAGGTTCAGACTTCGATATCTGCTTTTAGCAGCCATAGGACATTCAGTAGTAAGATGTCCAAGATTGCCACAAATATAACATAAGTCTTGAAGATTATCAACTTCTTTATAAAAACCCAACCCTGCTTTTTCATTGTGATTTCTTTTACCAAGATGATGAACAATTCTTGAAGAATTTGTCCATCTGTTTGACTTTTCTAGATCTAATTTTAATCTTGCTATCTCTTGACTCATCTTATCCATCTTTTCAGTCAAGTCATAACATTCTTGTTTATACTTAGTTAACTCAAGTTCAACATTTTCTTGTTCTTTACTTATAGCCTTTTTCCCATGGTCAGTGAGAGTCAGTTTAAGGATTTCAGACTTAAGATCATTATTTGAGGACTCCAGAAGTGTAATTTATTCCTTGAGAGTGCAATTTTCTTTGTCATCATTTTACTTGCAAACTTTCAAGTCAATGGAATCAAATTTAAGACTTGCAAAACTGTTGAACAATTCATCCCAATCAGAAGTTAATTCTTGGAAATTTTCAATTAAATCACCCATCAAGGAAACAAGTTTAGTTTTAGAAAAAAGATGCAGTTTTTCTTTTAGTTCAAGTAAACTTACCTTAAAAGCATCATCTTCTTCCTCAATGTATGAGTCTCCAAAATCCATAAATACTATCTCATCAACTCCATCATCATCATTATCAGAGTCAGATCCTCATGCAACTATCATGGCATGTTCTTCTTTTTCCTTCCTCCTGGCCTTTTGTTCTTTTTCAACTCTTTCCTTCCTCGATTCTATTTCCCAGAGAGGACATTCTCTGATCTGATGATCAGTATTTCAACACTTGTATCATTCATTTGGGTTGTCATTGGAACACTTCTTGCTACCTGTTCCCTTCTTCTTCTTAAAAAACTTGTTGAAGTTTTTTGTTATGAAGGCAATTTATTCCTTATCCAGTTCAATCTCTTCATCACTATCAGAAGCCTTCAAGGACAAGATTTTTTCAGAAGCCTTCTGTTCCTTAATGCCATCAACTTCCATTTCATAGGTTCTTAAATTCCCTACTAGTTCATCCAAAGTCATACCTGTGAGATCCTTATTTGCTTCCCTGATTGCAGTGACTTTAACATTCCATTTTGACTTTGGTAGCACCCTCTGAACCTTTTCTACTTGTTATTCTTCAGTGATGACTTTTCCCAAGGAGGTTAACTCATTTGTTAGAGTAGTAAGTCTTGTTATCATATCATGTAAGGATTCATTTTCCTTCATCTTAAACATTTCATATTCAGTAAAAAGGAGAGAGATCCTGAATTTTCTTACCTGAGAGGTACCTTCATGAGCATTTACTAAGGCATCCCATATTTTCTTAGCAGTGGTACAGGTAGATATTCTATTGTATTCAGCAGGTCCTAGACCACAGACTAAGATATTCTTTGCCTTAGCATTTTTCTTTATAGCCAAAAGATCATAAGCAGTAAACTCACTCCTTATTTTCTTGACTTGAACACCATTTTCTGTCTTCATAGGGATAGTAGGACCTTCAGTAATCCTATCCCATAATTCATAGTCTTCTCCTTGAATAAACATCTCCATCCTGGCTTTCCACCAGATAAAATGAGTACCATCAAAGAATAGGGGCCTAGTAGTGGATTCACTGTGACTAGTAGGAGGTGCAGAATTCATCATAATGATCTGATCTTAGGTGAAAACCTTATTTAAGATAACTCGCTCTGATACCACTTGTTAAAGTATGATCCCTACTGATTGCCTATCTGTGGAACAAATAAGTATACGTGATTCACAGAAGTAAAAACTGAACACAATAATTTTTACGTGAAAAACACCCGGCTCAAAAAGGTGTAAAAAACCACGACCTTTACCTCTACAGGATTTAACCTCAATCTTCACTATAACTTTTATCCTCAACAATCAACACAATTACAAGACTTCTTGTAAACAAGGAATTAAAACTTCTAACTCCTATTACTACAAAAACACAAATCTTCCCAAGATAAGTGTTCCCAAGTCTTTGAGTTCCCTAACTTGAAGACGTGATTCCTAACTCAGTTTATAGAATACTGAGACTAGAAAAATTTACTCATTACAACTCAAAAATCGTCCTATTACAAGCAGTCTAAAACATACTAAGTAAGAACTAGGTTCTTCTTCAAGTTGGTGAACGATTTTGCTGATTGTTGATTTTCTTATCAGTGCATGAGCCAGTTATTTGAATGCAGCTTATCGTCTATACATGCTCCCTCAGATGCAGACCTTTTTCTTCTTTACTTGTATCTTCTGTAGGACTCTTTCAAGTAACTCACTCCTTGTTGTAACCATCTCACCTTCTTCTAAATTGAGTAGGACTCTTTTTCTTTATCCTTCTGCCTTGTAGACTTCTTGATCTACTCAAACTCTAACTGCTCCAATTATCTTCATATAGCCGTGTGAACATCCTTTGCTTATCCATGTGTTGACAGCTTTATGTAATAATATGCACTCCATATGTCTAAAGCAGTTTCACTTGTATGGACCATCTTTGCACAACATGTTTCATTCATCTATCTATCATCAAAACTTCTCATGCCCTAACAACATTCTATTTACATATTAACTAAAACTGCAGTGCATCAACTTGAACATCAATCGAAACATAATTACTTTTGTTGTGGTCTTCCATAAGATTGTGCGTGGTTATGTAAGATAAGCAAGGGTAGGAAATTAGTATTTGTAAACATACCAGATTAAAGAAATTTGAGTAGGCCTTAATTTGAAATGAAACATATGACTGAATCATTAAAGTTATATATCTAGGAAATTTCACATTCTTGCAAAGATTTGAGCATTTGAATCAATAACAAAAATACTTTAATAATCATTCTACTTTTACACTAAATGGGAATTTTTTTTATTAATAGACTCACACCTCTCCTCTTTGACTTTAAGACACGTCATGGGGAATTAAAGGCACTACCACAAACTATGCATAAAAGGAAAGGAGGGCCACAAAAGATCTCATCATAGTATTGGTGCATTAGAATTTAGAATAATACATAAGTTTGACTGAGGATACAATAGCTGCAACACTAACAATATGAATTCACTCAAAAACTCCTCGAGGACAAACCATATTTTAAGATATACTTGCAAAAAATTGATAGAGTTGTTCCTACTTTTGTCTTTTGGGCATGCAAAAAGAGAGAAGACATAAAAAATAGAGAAGATACGTATAATAATCGATTTACAGGGGGAGTACTATCTAATGCCACCTAGAATTTTAGGCGGTAAGGCTACATATCATGTAATCCAGATTGGCTATATTGCTTTTAATCTTTTATACATTGACATAAGATACACTTGTAAAGAAGTGATAGAGTTTGTTCCTACTTTTGTCTTTTGCTTATGGAAAAAGAGAGAAGACATAAAAGACAGAGAAGACATGTATAATAGTCGATTTACAGGTGCAGTACTATCTAATGCCACCTAGAATTTTAGGTGGTAAGGCTACATATCATGTAATCTAGAATGACTATATTGCTTTTAATCTTTTATACAATTGACAAGAAGTAGACATGTTGAAATTAGTGCTTCTATAATATAGAAAAGAAAAAATACGTCTTCAAACTAGAAAACATTTGTTATTTTGTTATTTGTTCTTTTATTCAATCTTGATCTTCGAGACTTTATAATATCCTCTCTTATTAATTTTGGATTTAATTCAATCTTGAAAAATTTATTTAAAATATGAAAATTGTTCAGATTATATTAAAAATTATTCATTCTTAATTTAAAAAGTCAGCAGGGACTCTTCACGCATTTCTCTTCAATAGATGGAAACAACAAAATTCTGGTCTTTTTCCATCATCATATTCATATTGCATCATCACTACTATTCTTTTTCTGGTCCTTAATTAAGGAAATCCTTTTTGCTTGCAATTTTGACCAGGAAAAAAATATTATTGGAAATATTTTTCCATGGTAATAGTAAGACTAGATTCATATCAACCTTCTCAAACCTCACTTGTAAAAATACATTTGATATGCTATTTGTTGTTGCCGCTCCACGACATTTTGGTTTATATTGTAAGTATATCAATTCAGTTTGACTTCTCTTATTCATACACGAAACGGAAATAAATAATGACAAAGTCGTCTTTAAATCTTACTTACATGACTGTCACCAGCGCAACAACCTAAATGTTTATCCAATTAAATAATTTGTGTTCAACTAATTGGGTAGTTTTAAATTTCTTGCATGCGTGGCATACTCAAAATATAATTTGTTATGCGTGGAATGCTCAAAGTATAATTTATTGTTTTGTAAAGGAATCTTTTGTCCAACTAATATTCGTAATATACGTATTTTTTTTAAGGCTCGTACGCTTATAAATAGCTAAATAGTTAACTACTTAAGCAAAGAAAAGCATACCAAGAAAGGGTCATCAAGAACATGGAGATTGAATCAGGATTGGTGTCAGTAATTTCCAAGAAGACTATCAAACCTTTCTCCCCCACCCCTTCTACTAAAATATTGCACAAGCTTTGCATTCCTGGTCAAGTCTTCACTCTCAATCATATACCCTTAATATTATTCTACCCCCAAAATCCAAATATTGGACCGAAGAATTTGTCTAAATTTCTTGAGATCTCCTTGTCAGAAACTTTAGCTTCTTACTATCCATACTCAGGACGTCTAATAGATAATTGGACTGTGGAATGTAATGATAATGAAGCTGAATTTTTTGAAGTTAGAGTAAATTCATCAATGGATGAAGTTCTTCATCACTTAGATTCAAGAATTAAGGATATAGTCACATTTCCTCAAGGCGTACCTTGGTCCCTAGATTGTATGGGTCCTCCTCATCGGGCTTTAGCTACAGCCCAGCTTAGCCATTTCGAATGTGGAAGAATAGAAATCAGTGTTTGCTTATCACACAAGGTGGGATATGCATGCAGTGTTTATAGATTGTTAAAGGATTGGGAAGCATTAACACGCGATTCAAATAACATTGTACTATCTCCCTACTTTGTCCAGGATTCCATACTACCATCACCGTCTGATCTCAGTCCTCTTGTTTCACCGGTGAGTAAAAAAAAGAAAGAATGTGTAGAAAATACTTTTGATTTCTCCCCCTCGAAGATAAATGCCCTCAAAGCCTCAGTTAAATCTGAAGGAATACAACACACTACGAGGAATGAGGTCGTGAATGCACTTGTTTACAAATGTGCTGCTAACACGGCTTCTTCATCTAGGTCTCACCTCCACTACCACCAACTTCCATTGGGATTATGCTAACCGTCTTCCCCACACCAATACATAGAAGATACCTCACGATAGCAAAAGTAATTGCTAATATAAGAAAGTCCAGAGATAATAATACGCGTAACAAAGAACATAATGAGTGGATTTCGGAGATATTACATGCGTATAGAACGGGAAAAGGAACATTCCAACAAAGGAATTCTGATGTGTATATTTCAACCAGCTTATGTAAGTACCCATTTCAAGAATTAGATTTTGGATGGGGGAAACCTAGTAGAACACAATTAGGAGGTCATTCAATAAGCAAATTTTTTGCATTGATGAATACTCATGATGGAGGTGTTATTTTCAATGTTTATGGGTACAAGAATCTGTATATAGGCAACAACAACTTTAACACAAGTTCAAGTCTAAGACAAGAACACTTATGAAGTTCCTTAATACCTTCAACACAAGATTATGAATAATCTATCCAATAAGTGTGTTAAATTTCATAAATGAGATGAAATAAAATTTTTAAGGCCAAGTCCCCCGACTTCACGGAGTTTCCTTAAGAAATAATTTCCCTCACTGTACCCGAGGTTATGGAATCTTCCTCCTAGGATAAAATGGCCTTCAATCCAACTATAGTGGTATCTCAAATAATTGGATTCGTCGAACTCACTCAACAGCTTAATGATCACACAAAATTTTTGTATAGAAGAAGAGTGTTTTTGCTGTAAAAAATCATGTCTATACCTGAGGAATGTATCAGGTATTTATAGCCTTTAATGTGTCGTTTCAGAAAGGATGCATTGGTTCAGCAGAAAGACACCTATTCAATACAGACACGTCACCTGCGCCCAGTCTGTGTTGTACCTGCGCCTGATCTGCGGCCGTAGGTGACATTTTGCAAATGCCAGTAGCTTCTGTGCTACATCTGTGCCCACAGGTCGCGTACCTTCGCTGCATCTGCGCCCGCAGGTCACCCTACATCACGAAATAGTGTGCCTTTTTCCTTGAAGGGTCTCATCCCTTCGTGATGTGTTGCGTATGCGTTTGCATGGCATAAAAAATACGCCCGCACTTGAAGAAAAATAATTATATTATATTTTTGGATTAAGTTTTTCACTTGTAACATAAGTTTCAAATAAAATTAGTCTAAAAAAATAGATCTCATCGATCGATCATTTTCCAAATCCAAATCCGAAGCCGAGACGAGCGAGCGACGAAGACGATGGCGCGAGGCATCACCTTTTTCTTGCCTCACTAGCCATGTGGAGTTAGTGTTCCTCATTATAAATACTTACAAGTTCTTTTCTCCCACCAATGTGGGAGAATTATTGAACTTTCCTTTAAAAAGAGTACACTTTCCAATATGATGAATCTCTTTCCCTCCACTATTTTCCTCTATTTTCCATTCACATATATACCTTGAACCCAACAATCCCCTACATGAATGGGGAATGGCTATCTTTTAAATAAAGATACGGACAAATATGTGATCATTTAGCAAGACTAATTGCATCTGTGTAAGTAGGTTTTCCTTTGAACTTTCCATAGTGAACATGCATCGGATGCACTTGGTAAATCAATAGATTTGATATCTTTGAACCGTCGATCTTTAATGTACACCTAGATAACACATGTCACACAACCAGCCTTTTACTATTTATGATTCTCATAGTTTTGTTCTTTTCAGCCATGAACACGTCCCGATTTCATGAGAGCTTAGAGAATAGGCCTTTACTAACATTCTCCTTGAAGCGGTTTCCACTTCACCCACACATAGGTGATTTCTAAATGTTTAATCCTATAAATTAAACTATTTGGTCAAATCTGCCAAATTTAGATAATCACTTAAAGACTTTCACCTTAAGTCTTATCCTTGTTTACTAAACATTGTCTACATCATGAGAATGGGTTGGTATATTGACAATGTTGAACCTGTCAGACACAACTTTATTTTATCTCCTTGAACCTAGCTCTTGGGATCTCCAGTCTGCTAGGTATAGTTACCTCTATGCTGACTTGTCCTAGGCCTTAAACCCATTCCCTTGGATGTCCTCTCAATTCCTTCTCTATATAGGCCTTTTGTAAGTGGATCCGACACATTATCCTTTGACTTTACATAGTCAACAATGATAATTCCACTAGAGAAAAGTTCTCTAACGGTATTATATCTTCATCTTATGTGATGAGATTTATCGTTGTACATCATGCTCCCTGCCCTACCTATTGCCGCTTAGCTATCACAGTGTTTACATACTGGTGCCACTATTTTAGGCTAATAAGGATTATCTTCCAAGAAATTTCAGAGCCATTTTGCTTCTTCACCGGCTTTATCCAATGCGATAAATTCAGATTTCATTAAAAAACGAGCAATACATGTCTATTTGGATGATTTTTAAGAGACCGCTCCTCCACCGATAGTAAATACATATCCACTCGTGGATTTTACTTCATTCGATCCGGTGATCCAAATTGCATCACTATATCCTTCAAGTACCCCCGGATATTTATTATAATGCAAAGCATAGTCTTGAGTGTATTTAAGATACCCTAAAACTCTTTTCATTTCTATCCAATGAGTTTTGTTCGGATTACTCGTGTATTGACTTAACTTAATAATAGCGCATTCTATGTATGGTCGTGTACAATTCATTATATACATTAAACATCCCAATACTCTTATGTACTCCAATTGTGAGTCACTTTTACCTTCATTCTTTCGAAGTACAAAGCTCACATCCAATGGAGTCTTGGCAATACCGAATTCCATATACTTGAATTTGTCAAGTACATTTTCAATATAATGAGACTGTGATAATGCCAACCCTTGTGGAGTTCTATGGATTCTTATTCCTAAGATCACATCCGCAACTCCAAGATCTTTCATATCAAACTTTCTTTCAAGCATTCATTTCGTTGCATTTATGTCAAAAATGTCTCTACCGATGATCAACATATCATCCACATATAAACAAACAATGACTTGGTGATTCGGAGTGTCTTTAATGTAGACACATTTGTCACATTCATTTTTCTTGAACTCGTTATTCAACATGGTTTGATCGAACTTTGCATGCCATTGTTAAGATATTTGCTTTAGTCTATACAACGACTTAATAAGTTTACACACCTTATTCTCTTTTCCTGGAACCACAAAACCCTCGGGTTGTTCTATATAGATTTCTTCCTCCAATTCACCATTCAAGAATGCTGTTTTTACATTCATTTGATGGATTTCAAGACCATATACTGCCGCCAAGGCAATTAACATTCGAATAGATGTTATCCTTGTTACTGGGGAGTATGTATCAAAGTAATCAAGGACTTCTTTCTCTTTGAAGAATTTTACTACAAGTCTTACCTTGTATTTGTTAATAGTACCATCCGCTTTTATTTTCCTTTTGAAGATCCATTTAGAATATAAAGGTTTATTTCCTGGTGGAAGATCAACCAACTCCCATGTATGGTTTCTTAAGATTGAATCAATCACACTATTGACTTCATCTTTCCAAAAATATGAGTCCGACGACAACATCGCTTCTTTAAAAGTTTGAGGCTCATATTCTAAGAGAAATGTTACTAAATCTACTCCAAACAAAGTTGACGTTCTTTGACATATACTGCATCTTGGATTTTCATCATTATGTACATTCTCACTTGGTTTATCTAGAGGTCATTTATACCCCCACTAGACTGTTCATGTCTAGTTTTATACGGATAAATATTTTCAAAGAATTCAGCATTATCTAATTCAATTATAGTATTTTCATTAATATCCGGATGTTTGGATTTATGAACCAAAAACCGACATGGTTTACTATTTTTAGCATATCCTATGAACACGCAGTCCACCGTCTTAGGTCATATATTAACCCTTTTAGGCATAGGAACTTGGACCTTTGCTAGACACCCCCTCACTTTGAAATATTTCAAGTTGGGTTTTCTTTCTTTCCATTTTTCATAAGGAATTGATTGTGTCCTTCTATGGGGAAATCTATTGAGTATTCGGTTGGCTGTAAGGATAGCCTCCCCCAACAAGTTTTGTGGTAATCCAGAACTTATAAGTAAGGCATTCATTATTTCCTTCAAAGTTTGATTTTTTCTTTCCGCAATTCCATTAGATTGAGGTGAATACGGAGCCGTAGTTTGATGGACAATTTCATTCTCTACACATATTTCGGTGAAAGAAGATTCATATTCTCCACCCCTATCACTTCTTATAGTTTTGATCCTTTTCTCTAACTGATTTTCAACTTTAATTTTGTATTGCCTAAATGCGTCTATTGCTTCATCCTTACTATTTAGTAAGTAGACATAACAGTATATAGTGAAATAATCGATAAAAGTTATGAAATACTTTTTCCCACCATGTGATGGTGTTGACTTCATATCACAAATATCAGTGTGTATTAAGTCTAAGGGATTGAAATTCCTTTCAACGGACTTGTAAGGATGCTTTGCATACTTTGTTTCCACACATGTTTGACACTTTGATTTATTGCACTCAAAGTTTGACAAAACTTCTAAGTTAATTAGTTTTCGCAATGTTTTGTAATTAACATGGCCTAATCGTGCATGCCACAAATCGGAAGACTCAAGAAAGTAAGAAGAAATTGAAATTTTATTGATTTCAACATTCATTTTTAATAGGCCCTCATTGAGGTAGACTTTTCCTACATAAACTTCTTCTTTACTACGTACAATTTTTCCGAAAACAAATACATATTTGAATTTGTTTTTTTCTAGAAGTGAAACAGAAATTAAGTTCTTCCATAACTCTAGAACATACAAGATATTGTTGAGTGTTAACACTTTGCCTGAAGTCATTTTCAAGTACACTTTTCCTATTCCTTCTACCTTTGCAGTAGCGGAGTTTGCCATGTAGATCTTTTCTTCTACTTGAGTCGGAGCGAACGTCGAAAAAAACTCCTTATTATCACAAATATGGTGGGTGGCACCAGAATCCATCCACCATCCGCGAGGATTTCCCACCAAGTTGCATTCAGAAATCATAGCACACAGATCATCCATTTCTTTCTTAGACTCAACTAAATTTTCTTGGTCCTATTTCTAGACTTTCTTAGGGTTATGAAAATCCGTAGACTAGTGGCCAATCTTGCTACAGTTGAAGCACTTTCCGTTGAACTTATTCTTGGGTTGATTGCTTTTATTTCCAGCTTTCTTTTGCTTTTTGGAGTTGTTTTGGTCATCTTCTACAATGTTTGCTCCATTCATTGCGGAATTTTCTCTTGGCTTTCTTTTTGCATCCTTATTATCTTCTTCAATGCGTAGTCGTACAATCAAATCCTCGACAGACATCTCCTTATATTTGTGTTTAAAATAGTTCTTAAAGTCCTTCCACATAGGTGGTAACTTCTCTATTATTGCTGCTACTTGAAGTGCTTCATTCACGATTAAAACTACAACAAAGGTTATGTGAATACTAAGAATATGTTTCAACTATTCAACAAAGGTATTTGTTAAAATCATACATTCCGTAAGGAGATCATGGATGATCACTTGCAGTTCCTGCACTTGGAAAACAACAGATTTTTTGTCTATCATTTTATACTACAGGAATCTTGCAACGAAGAACTTTTTAGTTTCGGCATCCTCTGTCTTGTACTTCTATTCTAGCGCTCCCCATAATATTTTTACTGTCTTTGTTTCACTGTACACATTGTAAAGGTCATCTTGGAGACCACTCAAGATATAGGTCCTACAAAGGAAATTTGAGTGTTTTCAAGCCTCCACAATCACAAAGCGATCATGTTCAGAGGTTCCCTCGGGCACCTCTGAAGCTTCCTCAAACATAAACCTTTGAAGACAAAGAGTTGTGAGGTAGAAAAACATTTTCTGCTGCCATCTCTTATAGTCAATACCCGTGAATTTTTTGGGTTTCTCCACCGGTGCCATAGCTTGCGGAGCATTAGTACGACTCGTCCTAGAAATACTAGTTGCCTCCATAGTCGTTCTAGCATCATGCACTTGACTATCAGTCGTCATTTTTCTGTCACCACAGGACAGTACCTTTAGTATATCAAAATACTTATTAAAAAGTTGCAGCAACTTTAAACACCTCTTGTTTCTAGTTTAACGATGAAGTTTTTATGACTTTCAATCATCAACCGAGTCATCTTTAACTTGTGATGAAGATTATATGTCTTCAAATCACTAGTTAAGTTCAAACGGAGTAGAAAGCTTAATGCTTTAATCTCCAGAAAACAAGCAATACAGATTCCGAAAGTTTATTCCTTAATATTGTTATTTTCAATGTTTTCGGGTACAAGAATCTGTATATAGGCAACAACAACTTCAACACAAGTTCAAGTCTAAGACAAGAACACTTATGAAGTTCCTTAACACCTTCATCACAAGATTTTGAATAATCTATCCAAGAAGTGTGATAAATTTCAGAAATGAGATGAAACGGAATTTTTAAGGCCAAGTCCCCCGTCTTCACGGAGTGTTCTTAAGAAATAATTTCCCTCACTGTACTCGAGGTTATGGAATCTTCCTCCCAGGATAAAATGGTCTTCAATCTAACTATAGCGGTACCTCATATAATTAGATTCGTTGGACTCACTCAACAACTTAATGATCACATAGAGTTTTTGTATAGAAGAAGAGTGTTTTTGCTGTCAAAAATCATGTCTATACTTGAGGAATATATCAGGTATTTATAGCCTTTAATGTGTTCTTTAAAAAATGATGCATTGGTTCAGCAGAAAGGCACCTATTCAGTACAGTCACGTCACCTGTGCCCAGTCTGTGTTGGTCCCGCGCCTGATCTGCGGCCGCAGGTGATGCTTTATAAATTCTAGCAGCTTCTGCACTACATCTTCGCCCATAGGTTGCGTACCTTCGTTGCATCTGCGCCCGCAGGTCACCCTACAATGTGAAACAGTGTGCCTTCTCTTTTGAAGGGTCGCATCCCTTCGTGATGCGTTGCGCATGCGTCTGCAGGGCGTCAAAAATACGCCCGTACTTGGAGAGAAATAATTATATCAGATTTTTGTTTTAAGTTTTTCTCTTGTAATACAAGTTTCAAATAAAATTCATCTGAAAAGATAGATCTCATCGATCGATCATTTGCCAAATCCAAATCCGAAACCGAAGCCGAAGTCGAAGCCGAGCGAGCGACGACGACGACGACGCGAGGCACCACCTAGTTTTTGCCTCACTATCCATGTGTAGGTAGTGTTCCTCATTATATACACTTATAAGTTCTCTTCTCACTACTAGAAAACATCATTTTTCTGACGGCTAATGTAGTCAGAAAATAAGGTAGTTTGACTACTTTCCGACTGTTTCATGGTAGTCGAAATATAGCTTGTCGAAAAAATATTTTTAACTACAGTAGTCAGAAATTTCCGAAAACAGTAGTCGGAAATTTCTGACTACTTTAGTCGAAAACGTAGTCGGATATTTAATAAATATTTATTAAATAATTTTAAATATTTTGACTACTCTAGTCAAAAATTTAATAAATATAAATTTTCCGACTGGGGTAGTCGAAAATTTAATAAATAATTATTTAATAATTATAATTATTCCGACTACTGTAGTCAGAAATTTAAAAAATAATTATTTAATAATTATAAATTTTTCGGCTGGGGTAGTCAGAAATTTAATAAATAATTATTTAATAATTATAATTATTCCAACTACTATAGTCGTAAATTTAATAAATAATTATTTAATAATTATAATTATTCCGACTACTGTAGTCGAAAATTTAATAAATAATTATTTAATAATTATAATTATTCCAACTACTGTAGTCGAAAATTTAATAAATAATTATAATTATTCCGACCACTGTAGTACAAAAATTAATAAATAATTATTCAATAATTATATTTTTTTCGGCTACTATAGTCGAAAATTTAATAAATAATTATTTAATTATTATTATTTAATAAATAATTATTTAATAATTATTATATTGCATTAGCTTACACTACTTTCAGATTATAAACAACATAACTAATGCATTTTTCACTATAGGATCAAACACGACAAAAATTTATAAATACAAACACTTTAAAACATTCAAAACAAATATCAAATCAAATAGTTTAAACATCTAAATGTCACAACAAAAAATAATAACAATAACTACAATCTAATTATCATCAGATCCGCTATCTTCTTCATCATGAAATACTTGCGGCATGTGCTTCTTAACCAACTCCTCAAATTTAGCAAACTTAGCATCATTAGTTGCACATTTCTGCGTCAATTCCACAATTTGCTTTTTCATCGCTTCCATTTCTTCCACAGTTTGCAAAGTAGAAGAGGAACTAGGAAACAATGAAGGACTACTCGAGGATCGGAGAATCCCTGTCCCGTAGGTTCTACCTTTCTTTGGACCACCTACCACAGTTGTCCAAATATTAGTCATATCTGCGGGTGATGGTTGGACCATGGTACCATCATTTGAAGTAGGTTGGGTTTGACGCCACTCTTCTATGCTTTTTTGAAATTATTCCTGAAAGAAAAATTATTTGTCAGTATGTAAACAGGCAAAGTTGAGTAATAATAAAATAATGTATGTAAAAGTTATTGTCTTACATATGCATTCTTAGCACGTGTTTCGACCCAATCTCCTCCTGTACCTTCCTTGTTTCTCTTCCTATGCGTCTTTTCGTAGACCTTAAGAAAAGGGCGGTCTTTTCCCCCATTTTCATATTCCTGCAAAATGGTTGAGCTATATTGTTTAAAATATAATAACATAGGAAAAATTTGGTATCATTTCTTTGTAACACACCACATATTCTACACTTGCACTATAGTCTATAATTGATCACTCATTGCAGAAAATATCAATCTTAATAAATGACAAAGATTCTGACTCCCATAAACCTCAACATAATCAACAATGTCAAGTAGCTTCTAGTGCCACCTCATTGCCCACATCTAGAATTGGGCAGGTTAAGCTGAGATTTTACCACACAGTGCAATTAGTAGTGAAGAAACAGGATTATTATGCAAGAAGAAAGTTGTATAGCTAAGTATATATATGATGCACTAGGTTTTCAATCAGTTCAAAATCGTCTAAATTTCTAATTCAGATGTGAAAACACTTTCTAATCCAGATCACAGAGTGCAATTAACAATGAACACACAAAAATCTTATGCAAGATAAAATCAAGAATGTTATATTTATGTGAATATATAATGTGACAGGCCGTCAATCAGTTTAACTAGAAACCCGTCAAGGCATCCATCTCTATATTAGGTAGTGACAGGCTACAAACGAAAGGAACCATGCTTAACCCACATCAGGTCTTAAGTAAACCCCAAACACCCAAGCATACCCTTTAACGAAGAAAACCCATATATATTGTTTGTAAATAGTATGCAACCATCTCCCCCAACTAACCACAAGCTAGTCTAAGTAACTTCCCCACAAATTTAATAAGGAAATTGTATTTTGTTTATAAAACCGACTTCAAATCAAACTATCAGATAAATTTCTACTTACTAGATTTTGTAATCAGGCAATAGAAAACACAATTGAAATCGAAGTCCTTATTAATTCTCAACTGGAAAATTGCAGAAGAGAACTGAGACAAGACCTCAACATATTCAACTTTTCCAACATCAAAACAAGGAACAACTAGAATGAAAATAGTTACAGGTAACTTTCCCAACGATCAAGGCGTTGGAGTTTCAGGATCATTCATTCAGGATCCTATTGCTTTATCACAAATGCAAAAGAAATTGTGGCTAAACATTAAGTAAGAGAATATTCTCCAGCAATAGGTTCTGCAACAACTGTAGCGAAGATAAAATCTTTTACCCATATAGAACCCCAGTCTTTAGATCTACAGTAGAGGTTGAAGCAACAACAGTTGTTGCAATATTTGCTAACAATGTAGAGAGCCCATTTACTGCAGCAACAGTAGCAGCTGCAGTTAAGGCAACAATTTGAACAACAAAGCATGCAGTCTGTAAATAGGATGAAACTTCGCTATGATGGTGTCTTGTGTTCTAGATGGTTAAAGCAAAACTTATATCATCAGCAAAAATGATGTCATATTAGTGACATTGTTTGTTTCTCGTTGTAAAAAAATACCTCATAGAACAAGTTCATGTGTCTCATTTTTGATTGATTTATCATGTCAATTAGGAAAACTCAACTTTCTATTGGAAAGAGTTTGCGGCTGAGTATTAATTCCCATGGCAAAGAAGAGATAGAGCTCTTCATTAAATAAGAATGTTGGGAATCATTCACTTGGCGTGTTTCACAGCCAACCATGGTAATGGGTCAACTATATAAATGGAAAAATCTACCAGGGTTGAAGAAGTGTGTATTTAATTTTGATAAAGATATTCAGTGTCCCAATTTATGTAATACATTTAAAGTGAACTAAAAACACAAGGTTCTTGAGAATCAACAAAATTTAATAACACTTCAAATGTTATTGTTAGAATGTAACCGGTAAGAGTAATAGTCAAGATACAAGAGGCCGGTGTCATATTAGCACAGTCTGCCTTGCTCTGGAAGTAAGGGAACAAGCACTAGACTATGACCTGACAAGATAAAGGTCGAGATAAGCTTTAGAGTCCAATAGTTATGGAAGGGTCTGAAATCTTCGCCAACCGTTACTAACTAAAGTGAAGTGCAGATAATGAACTTAATAGGGTCGAGATTCTTAAATGATGCTCCATGGGTGTTTATCTATAAAAAACCTTCCATCTACGCGGCGCAAACCACCTGACTTTTAGTCATTCACTAGCAATACAGTTCTATAGCTTTCAAGAGTTGTAATACAAAAAGGCTTATAGTCTTCTTTCAGATGGCACTGCCTGCCAGCTACATTGAGATTTAGACTAATTCAATTACTTAATTCCGTTATTTAGACTTTGTTTCTTTGATTGTTGCCAGCTACATTGACAACTCCACACCAACGACTGCCTTATACTAAGAGTGTTACTATAAATACTTTGCTCATTACTTCCAATTAAGTCATCACCTCTCTAACTAAACCACTAATTCTCTTCTTCTTACTTTCTAAAACTATTAGGCAGTGTGATACAAGATCAAGTTTACAACAAAAGAAACAAGCAACAACAAGAGAAACAAGATGTCAACAACAATGCTAGTGAATCAAAACAGGCCACACACGGCTTCACTAGACTTCAAGATGAACAACAACAAGAAGATAACAACAATAGTGAATCGAAAGAGCCCCACATGGCTTCACTATGTCACGGTTTAGAACATTAAACTAAACCGAACAAATCAGAAATTTAAGCTAATATTACCAGTCTTCGTCGGTGCGTAGAAAAACTCATCGAACCTTCAGTGTGCAATGAACCACCCGATTGAGATGCTTTATTTTCCTTTTCTCATTCCCTCTTTGTCATATATTCAGGAGTATCTCATTTTTCCAAGAACCGGACCCACACATCAGAATTCAGCCAACCAGGTTTTTCCAAGTTCCTCTGAGCCTCATACAAGTGTTCTTTGATCCGTTGAGCTACTTTCAACTTGAAAATGCGTTGTATTTTATTTTCATGACAAGAATTCTATGCACACTTTGTCTGCAAAATAGTTTAATATAAAGTCATGAAATGAGTTGACGGATACAAAGGTAAATTCATCATTGATAGCATACTGAAATGGTAAATTCTTTGATTTTGATTATACCACAAATCAGTTCCACATAAGAATTCTGACATCGAGTTGAATCTCGTTCCAACTACCCCTCGACTCCGTGTAAAATGGTTTAATTGCTTCTATAACCATATGTCCGCCACTATATGCTGGAATGAACTTGCAATAAAATTATATTAAATTATCTTAGCTTTTAAATTTTTTAAAAATTATGGAAAAACATAAGATTTACTTACCTATTACCATCAGGGGCGATAATTAGTCTCCCGTTGCCGTCATATTCTACTACCTCTTTAATTTTCAGAATCTGGAAAGCAGCTGCTGTAGCATTAGACGATGTAGAACTATCAATAGAAGGCGATGTTGATGTGCTAGGACCTCCAATTCTCAGTCCATAAAGGCTAGGTGTGGATGGTGTTAAAGGTACAGATGAAAAGCTACTATACAGACTATTATGGGGAGAAGAGGGCTGGAACTAGTGGGTCGGTGGGGGAATGAAAAATGTATTTGGTAGTGAAATATTTTCCCTTGGAGGAGGAAGAATATTTATAGTAGCTGGTTGAAGAGTTGTGGTAACAGGTGGTGGTGGTGGTGTTGTCTATTGACCTACGAGAAGATTATCAGGACATTTCTTACCTTTCTTACGCCGTCCATTACCATGACCTTTTGATGCCATTGATTTTCTTTATTAACCACTTAGAAAAAAAAAACCACCAAATGGAGTTAGTTTGTGTTAGAGAGGAAGGCTAATCAAGAACAAGAACATCTGATTGATTGCTAGAAATAACTGCAACAAGATTCTCTTAATTCACAACAGATACAAGAGGAATTAGAGAAGGCAAAAGAGACACAGAAGTGGAACAAAGCAAGATATATATACCTGCAATAGAAATTCGAGTGCCAATGGTTGAAACTAGGGGATATGAACACCAAATTCTTCCCACAGTTGTTAAAATAGAGAAGACACACAATTAGAATCTTCAATGTTAATGATAGAAATGGTACATGTCACAGTGACATAAAAGGAATTTATTATTTGGGTGATGGAATTCCTCACAACTGCTCAGTTTACATAGGAGCTGGAGGTTTATTTATTTGATTATTATAAAGATAATAAATAGGGTACGTAGTTAAGTAATAGTGTAATGCATAGTTAGGCTTTCTCGAAGTTAAAACCAAAAGAGTAGGCTTTCTCTGTGTAGAGGTTTTGGATAAATAATTGCAGTGAAATCTAATTGCTTTCCAGTGCTGTTAAGATGTAACTTCTATGATTAGTTGACAAACCATTTTTTTAATTAAATTGTGTTGAAGAACATTATAACACCAATTTCCTGTGCACAAGCAAATTCTCAAACCAAGTATTATGCAACAATAAAAATGAAGTCTCAATCACAGAGACAACATGCAGGTTTGATAATCAATTCTTCTAGTCACAACTCATGAATATGCTCAGGTGATTGTCATGTAAAAGTAATAAACATATGACTGCATACTGACAACAAAAGATATGCAAACATTTACCCCAGCATAATGGAACTACTTAGTGCAAATATTACTTTAACATGCACGACCATGATAACTCCAAAAGTTATGACAATAAGTGGATGTGTGTGTATATATATAGATTACGAACAAAAAGCTACACTGATATATGTACCAAAATAATCACTTTGAAAAAACAAGCATTGTTGACCCCATTCCAATGTGTACCCGTTCATCCCTATTGTTATTGCTGTTTTCGGGCCGAATCAATTTCATCCCACAAAGTCGTGATTACACACACATAGACCATACTATTTCACTACCTAAGAATAAAAATCTCAATCCACATATTACATTGTCAACGAAGACACACAAAATATAAATTTCTGCAATCTTCCAAACAAAAATAAAACCACAAGGGACGAAAATCTAACACTGTCTGCAGTGACTGCACAATAATCCTAGAATATTACAACAACAACAAAAAACCTCCACATAGTGTAATGCAAGTAGTTTTACCACTACTATTTAATCAAACAACCAGAAATGTTCTTACTGGCACTACAAATGTTAACAAGGAAAAGACACTATATTATCAAGAAAAATAGCAAAAAACAGCAGCTAAAATACAATTCAAGACCTTGTTATAACACATTACTACTATTAATAACAACTTAATCCTCGTCGCTTGTTTTATAGTCACTCATCAATTCTTCCTCATCACTTGTTTCATATTCATTCATCGATTCTTCCTCATCACTTGTTTCATTTTCATCAAGTAACTCTTCCTCACTTATTTCATTTTCATCAGTTGGATCTTCCTCGTTATTTTCCCCGGATGTTCCTTCTCCATAATCATGAACTTTCAATCCAAGTTTAGAAGGATCAAATTCTTCATATAGGCCTTCATTATGCTGCAACTCACCTGCTAATTCATCATCCACCCTTTCTTCAACACTTGAAATGTCATTATGATACGCTACATCCAATGCATCTTCTATTTCAACTCTACCCACAGGCTTTGTTTTTATAACTACCCGTCATGCAGATTTATTCTTACACAAAGGATAAGGAGCGTAATACACTTGTTTCATATTTTGTGCAATGAATAATGGATCATAGAGACCATACTCCCTTGTACGCTTAATTTAAACTATTTTCGACTTTGGGTACACCTTTATGCCTAACCTAGGCGTAGGATCATACCACTTACACCGAAAGAGAACCAGTTTTTCTTTGGCCAACCAACATGATAATCGAGTTCTAAAATCTCGTGAAACACACCATAATAATCAACACCGCCATCACCTTTCACCCAAACACAACTATTGTTGGTTTTTTGCCCTTAGAGAACTCTTTTGTTTGAAATATGTACCCATTGACAGAGTACTTTGAAAACTTTATGACTTTAGCATTAGGTCCCCAAGCTATATCACGTAAAAATTGGCTATTTTGGTCATAATTAAGTGGATTATGAACATATAAAAAGTTTTAAAAAAAGTTAGAATTTAAATATACATAAGATTGAACAAAAGTGTAAACCGTGTTAAATATTTAAGTTACACTTACATATTATCTAAACCATACTGAAAACATAGGATAAACAACAACATCCCCGTGTAAAGCCACGAAGTAGCTGTCCGACAAAGTTATGACTTTTATTAGTTAAAGCTTAGATAGACCTTGAATGATTGTCCTTAATATGAATATACTCACTTTTAAAAAGGTAGGACCTCGGGATAATTTAATAATACATGTGTTGTTGCTGACTTAACCTCCACCTCTTTCAAATATCGAAGTAGACCACCTTTCGAACTTCCTTTACCTAGTTGATTGAATATTGAAAATGGTGGTGCTGAAGGATCTGTATTGTCTCCATTGTCATGCCTATTAGGTCGGTTTCTCATACATGGTACATCATGTTCAAAATAATATGAACAAAAATAAGAGGTCTTTTTAGCCTCTCTCAATTCGGGATTTGTTTTTTATGGTCTGCTTACATTTGCCAATAGTCCTGCATAGTATGATCTTTTAGATGAAATAATGTTCAATTAAAAAACATGAAGGTAAATGTTAAAAGTCAATACCTCTCAAAGGGATACATCCATCTACATTGAACAGGCCCTCCAAGTCATGCCTCTTGCACAAGGTGAATTGGAAGATGCTCCATAACATAAAAAAAAACAGGAAGAAAAATTTTTGCCCACTTGTTTAAGGTTAAGCGAATGTTGATATCCATCAAAGATAGGTTCTCCTTCCCTAATGTGTTAGACATAAATCTTTGAAAAATAAGCTTATCTCTGTTATGGGCTTCCAGATTCTATCGGGCAATGCTCAGAATACAATAGGCATCAATAACTCCATGAAAATGTGTCAGTCATGGCTCTTCATTGAGGTCAAAATTCCTTCATTCATGTCAACACACCTAGACAAATTTGACGCATATCCATCTGGCATTCTCAAATTGTTAACCCAATCACAAATCACTCTTCTATCCTCCAAAGTGAATGTGTAACTAGCCTTGGGCTTCTGAATCTTATTGTTTAAGTATGTCAGGTACAACTCACTGCATCGACAATACTCCTTTAAGTCCATCCTGGCCTTCAAGTTATCTTTTATTTTATTACTTACATCCATCACAGTATTAAACAATTTGTCAAAGAAGTTTTTCTCAATATGCATGGGATCCAGATTATGAGGCAGAAGATTATCCTTCCAGTTATCTAACTCCCCAAATATGCTTCGTTTAGTCCAGTTATGTGTAACACCATAACCAGGTATCCTGGATGGTTGAAGCTCTGTTACCTTAGATAGATTCCTCATTCTATCCTAAATTTCTTCTCGCGACAAAATTGGTGGTGGCTCCTCAAAATCAGTCTTATTCTTCATAAAATCACTAGTATTTCTCCTAAACTCATGTTGCAATGGCAAGAATCGATGGTGACAGTCAAAGTTATTTATAGTCCACATCAAAGTAGCACGCAATCTAAAGTTTTGTTTCATTGATACATCATATGCTTCCACAGCTTCATGCCACACCTGGAATAATTCAAATTATAAATATATACTGACTCGTTATAAACAATTCAAGAGGGAGATTATAAGGAGTCACAAACACTGGCCAATATGAATATGGTGTAGCTGAGACAGAAAATGGAGTGAATCTATCAGTAGATAATCCCAACCTAATATTTCTTGGTTCACTAGCAAAATCCGGATACACACTATCAAAATACTTCCATGCTTCTCCATGTGACGGATGACATATAACACTAGGTGGTCTTTTATATTCATAGTGCCATCTCATAAGAGGGGCAGAGCTCATTGATGCATACAACCTCTTTAACCGTGGTATAAGGGGTAAGTAATGCATCAACTTCACAGGAACCTTCTTCTCTTTTGCATGTTTGACTTCCTTATAACGAGGCTGATTACAAAATTTACAATGTTCTAAATTTGCATCTTCCTTATAGAATAACATGCAACCTTTCTCGCAACAATGAATCCTTTCTGATGAAAGTCCTAACTTAGAAACCAACTTCTTTGTTCTGTAGAAATCTTTGGGTAAGTCAAGTTTATTTGGGTTAAGTTCATTCATAAGTCTAATGATAGAATTCATGCCCTCTTGAGAAATAGAATAATCTGACTTAATACTCAGTAACCGAATGACAACAGATAACTTAGAATGCACTAATCCTTCATACAATGGATGACTAGCTTCCTTTAACTGTTCATAAAAGTGCTTAGCCTCATCATTTGGTTCATTCTGAGTCCCTGAGTTTGTCCCAAAAGAATCCCTGACCATCTCTCTATATCATGTACTTTCAACATTATTCTCTCTTATTGGACTTTCAACATAATTCTGAAAAGCAAAATTATTAGCAGTACTACTCTCTCCATGAGCTATCCACACAGTATAATTTAACATAAAACCCTCCTTATAAAGATGTAATGTAACATCTTCTGGACTCAATAACTTGCAATACTTGCAATTCCAACAAGGACACCTAGTTGTCCCTTCAGTAAGAAAATCATCAAGAGTCATTGATTTAGCAATAAATCTAGCTACCCCAGCTTTATATTCCTCCCTCAAACCTGCACGGTTAGAATAAAGTCTATTATACATCCATGTACGATCTTCATTTTCCATCTACACAAAAACGACAACAATAATAATAGAGAAGAGAAACAAAAACAAGCGAAACAAAACAATAACAGGTTTGTTTAGAGATGCACCATTAATAAGAAATTTGTATGAATTGATGGGTCATTTATGGATCTCTAAATATAAGCAGCATTTTACCTCCAAGGAAACTCGTTGAACTTTGTGACACCAATTGATGAAACAAGAACAATTCTTTTTAGTGACCTAGGTAATGCTGACACAAGGTTTCTCACACCTTCCCAATCTACGCAAACAAATGCATATATGTCATGAGAAAGACTACTACACTAAAACTTAGAAATTAGATTGTAGGGATAGAGAAATGATGAAGAACCCATCAAAATTGCTTTCAGTTTTATCAGATACAAAAAATAAAAACCCATTAAATGATGAAGGCTCTATATCCCGCAATATGCTATCAAAATTGTTTTCAATTTTATCGCTTGAATGTTTTAAGTTCTACCATGAGAAAGGTATGGGAAAAGATTAAAAAGGTAAATAAAAGTCTTAAAAAACTAAACACTAAGGAATCCAAGATGTAAGAGCTGAGTTGGAAATACTGTAGGAGGACATGAGAAGTAATCAACATGCATCTAAACTATTTATAGATGAAAAAGATCTAAAGCAAAAATTTGAACACTGGTGCCTTTTAAAAGAGATTATTGCCCAGCAGAAGTCTAGAATAACATGGCTTAAGTTTGGTGATTCTATTACCAACTATTTATTTGCTAGTTTAAAAGGCAGGCAAGCCTATAAGAAGATCAGATACCTGGTCACTCTGCAAGGTCCATGTTCAGTATTCCATAGGATATACAAAAAGGAAATCAGAGGGTTCTATACTAAATTACTGGGAACTGCAGCTCAAACACTACCAACTATAAATCCAAATATTTTGTAGCATGGGAAATACTTACTAGGTCTCAACAATTAATGTTAATAAAGCCTATTACTACAGATGAAATTAAAGATGCATTTAAAGTAATAGATGGAGGTAAAAAAACTAAAATGTAAAATTGCATTTAAAGTATGAATGTCTGGTTCTTTAAGAAAGCATGGCCTATAATAGAGGATATTGAAATTGCATGGTTTAGTTAATTGCTATTTACTCGTAATTCTGTAAAACCATATGTTCATTCATTTTTGCATAAGCAGGTAAGTACGAACAAATGGTGATGGCTGGAATTATTGATCTTGTGAAAGTAGTTAGAACAGCATTGGTTGATGTTGCTAGGTAAGGATCATAAAATGTTCCAGTAAAGCACTAAGGTAAATCTTTCACTTCTATTAACAGAAACTGGATATATACTGTAGTGTCTCTTTGCTATTAACGACAACTGAGGCTGCCATTGTGGACCGTCAAGGAGAGATAAATCCACTTGCAAACTGCATGCCAAACATGGGCGATATGTACTGATATAAGAAACACGGATGATACATTTGACGATCTTGTATTTCTCTAATTAATACTGAATCAAATTTTGTTGTGAGTTTATAAATTCAGAGTAATTAGCATATGTCAATGCTCAATCAATTATTTTACTTTAACCATTTGGGATCACTCTTCCATCAAAGTTCTATTCTCAATTAAATAGGAATACCAGAAGAGGTAGAATATCTGAACTGCATAGGAACAAGCCTGATATTGTACAAAGTAGAAGGGAACACACCTGTCCAGCACTAACATCAACAATTGTTCGGGTTCCAACTTGATTTAAGACTAAACTGACCAACGCAGAAAGAGCTTCCACCTGCTTAGATAGTTGAGAAAATTAAACCCGTAGAAGGAATTGGTAAAATATACCGTCCATAAACTCTCGTACCACAAATGACACAACAATGAAGACTAGGGTCTGCTCATCAATCAAAGATACTAAAAATATACCACAAATTTTTACTTCGAATCAGTGAAGATGTGAGTGAAGACCACGTCCAAAGGAATTTCTTGTACTAAAAATAGACCACGTCCAAAGGAATTTTTTGATTGACCTTCAATAACGTCGTTCAGTGAAATTGACCTTTAATACCGTTGTTCACCGTCGCCGTTACCACTCCATCATCGCCAATTTTTGTGAGAGAACGTTGTTACCACTCCACCGTCGCCAATTTTTGAGAGAGAACGTTATTAGAGAGAGAGAAGGCTTAGAGTGAGAGAGAGACGGTTTAGAGTAAGACAGAGAATTGGGAAAGTAGCTGTGGTGTGATTAGGTTATATTTTATATAAATTTTTGATTACTTCAGTCGGTTAGTAATTTAATATATTTAATTATTTAAATTTTCCGACTACAACAGTCGGTTATATATATGATATATTTAATTATTTATTTATTTTTTCCTACTAAATCGATCGGTTAAATAGTAATATATTTATTTAACTATTTATATTTCCGACTACAATAGTCGGAAATACATAATTAATAATTTATTTAAATAATTATTTAATTTTTGTATAAGGGTTTGATTATATATTTAGTAATATATTTATTTAATTATTATATTTTCGACTACATTAGTCGGAAATACATATTTAATAATTTATTTAAATAATTATTTAATTTTTGTATAAGGGTCTGATTATACATTTAATAATATATTTATTTAATTATATATATTTACTACTACAGAAGTCGAAAATACATATTTAATAATTTATTTAAATAATTATTTAATTTTTTTTATAAGGGTCTGATATATATTTAGTAATATATGTATTTAATTATTTATATTTCCGACTACAGTAGTCAGAAATGCATATTTAATAATTTATTTAAATAATTATTTAATTTTTGTATAAGGGTATAATTATATACTCCCTCCGTTTTGAAATAAGTGAATTGTTGGGGTATTTAATGATGTTTCAAAATAAGTGAATCATTGAATTTTTTTCCAAATTTACCCTTATGATTTGACAATCAATTAACTTTTGAAAAGGTATTACAAGGTCAGTTTTTTTTTTCAGGGGTAAAAATAGAAAGTTGTGTTAAATTTATGTCTTTAATGCCTTTTTCTTAATTTGTGTGCCAAAATCCAACAATTTATTTATTATGAAATGGAGGGAGTATTTAATAATATCTTTGTTTAATTATTTATATTTCCGACTACAGTAGTCAAAAATAAATATTTAATAATTTATCTAAATAATTATTTAATTTTTGTGTAAGGGTCTAATTATATATTTAATAATATATTTATTTAATTATTTATATTTACGACTATAGTAGTCGAAAACAAATATTTAATAATTTATTTAAATAATTAATTAATTTTCGTGTAAGGGTCTTATTATATATTTAGTAATATATTTATTTAATTATTTTTATTTCCGACTGTAGTAGTCGGAATATATATTTTCCATAGTTTACCGCCAAATATTTTGACTGTTGTAGTCACAAATAGTATCGAAATAATATTTTGTAAAATAAAAATAAAAAAGTAAATTTTCCGATTGAAGTAATTGGAAAATTGCGACTACTTTTTTCTGTTAGAAATTTCAGTCGAAAATTTGTGAATTTCTGGTAGTGTCTCCAACTAATGTGGGAGAATTAGTGAACTTTTCTTTAAAAAGAGTACACTTTTTAATTTGGTGAATCTCTTTTCCTCCACTATTTTCCTCCATTTTCCATTCACATAAACACCATGAACCCAATAATCCTCCACATGAATGGAGAATGACTATCTTTTGAAGAAAGATATGGACAAACATGTGATCATTTAGCAAAGACTAATTGCATCTGGGTAAGTAGGTTTCCTTTTGAACTTTTCGTAGTGAACATGCATCAGATGCACTCGGTCAATCAGTAGATCTGATATCTTTGAACGTCGAGCTTTAATGTACAACTAGACAATACATGTCACACAACCAGCCTTTTACTTTTCATGCTCCCTGCCCTACCTATTTCCGCTTGTCTATCATAGTGTATACACACTGGTGCCATTCTGCTTCTTCACCGGTTTTATTCAATGCGATAAATTCAGATTCCATTGTAGAGCGAGCAATACATGTCTGTTTGGATGATTTCCAAGAGACCGCTCTTCCACTGATAGTAAATACATATCCACTTGTGGATTTTACTTCGTTCGATCCGGTGATCAAATTTGCATCATTATATCCTTCAAGTACTGTAGGATATTTATTATAATGCAAAGCACAGTCTTGAGTGTATTTAAGATACCCCAAAACTAATTTCATTGCCATCCAATGAGTTTTGTTGGGATTACTCGTGTACCGACTCAACTTACTAATAGCGCATGCTATGTTTGGTCGTGTACAATTTATTATATACATTAAACATCCCAATACTGTTGCGTATTCCAATTGTGAGTCACTTTCACCTTCATTCTTTCAAAGTGTAAATCTCACATCCAATGGAGTCTTGGAAATACCGAATTCCATATACTTGAATTTGTTAAGTACGTTTTTGATATAATGAGACTGTGACAATGCCAACCCTCGTGGAGTTCTATGGATTCTTAATCCTAAGATCACATCCACAATTCCAAGGTATTTCATATCAAACTTGCTCTCAAGCATTTGTTTCATTGCATTTATGTCAGAAAAGTCTCTGCTGATGATCAACATATCATCCATATATAAGCAAACAATGACTTGGTGATTCGGAGTGTCTTTAATGTAAACACATTTGTCACATCCATTTATCTTGAACCCATTTGCCAATATGGTTTGGTCAAACTTCGCATGTCATTGTTTAGGTGCTTGCTTTAGTCCATACAATGACTTAATAAGTTTACACACCTTATTCTCTTTTCCTGGTACCACAAAACCCTTGGGTTGTTCCATATAGATTTCTTCCTCTAATTCTCCATTCAAGAATGCTGTTTTTACATTCATTTGATGGATTTCAAGACCATATACTGCCGCCAAGGCAATTAACATTCGAATAGACGTTATCCTTGTTACTGGCGAGTATGTATCAAAGTAATCAAGACTTTCTTTCTGTTTGAAGTCTTTTACTACAAGTCTTACCTTGTATTTATTAATAGTACCATCTACTTTCATTTTCCTTTTGAAGATCCATTTAGAACATAAAAGTTTATTTCCTGGTGGAAGATCAACCAACTCCCATGTATGGTTGCTAAAGATTGAATCAATCGTACTATTGACTGCCTCTTTCCAAAAAGATAAGTCCGACGATGACATCACTTCTTTAAAAGTTTGAGGCTCATTTTCTAAGAGAAATGTTACAAAATCTTCTCCAAACAAAGTTGATGTTCTTTGACGTGTATTGCGTTTTGGATTTTCATCATTATGTACATTCTCACTTGGTTTAGATCAAGGTCATTTATTCCCCTCACTAAACTGTTCATGTCTAGTTTTATACGGATAAATATTTTCAAATAATTCAGCATTATATGATTCAATTACCATATTTTCATTATTATCTGGATTTTTGGATTTATGAATAAAAAACTAACATGCTTTACTACTTTTAGCATATCCTATAAACACGCAGTCTACTGTCTTAGGTCCTATCTTAACCCTTTTAGGCATAGGAACTTGGACCTTCGCTAGACACTCCTACACTTTAAAATATTTCAAGTTGGGTTTTCTTCCTTTCCATTTTTAATAAGGAATTGATTGTGTCTTTCTATGGGGAACTCTATTGAGTATTCGGTTGGTTGTAAGGATAGCCTTCCCCACAAGCTTTGCGGTAAATCGGAACTTATAGTTAAGTAAAACATTCATCATTTTCTTCAATGTTTGATTTTTTCTTTCCGCAATTCCATTAGATTGAGGTGAATACGGAGCCATAGTTTAATGAACAATTCCATTCTCTACACATATTTCGGCAAAGGGAAATTCATATTCTCCACCCCTATCACTTCTTATAGTTTTGATCCTTTTCTCTAACTGATTTTCAACTTCAGTTTTGTATAGCCTAAACGCATCTATTTCTTCATCCTTACTATTTAGCAAGTAGACATAACAGTATCTAGTGCAATCGTTAATAAAAGTTATAAAATACTTTTTCCCACCACGTGATGGTGTTGACTTCATATCACAAATATCAATGTGTATTAATTCTAAGGGATTGAAATTTCTTTCAACGTACTTATAAAGATGCTTTGCATACTTTGATTCCACACACATTTGACACTTTGATTTATTGCACTCAAAGTTTGGCCAAACTTTTAAGTTAATCAGTTTTCGCAATGTTTTGTAATTAACATGGCCTAATCGTTCATTCCACAAATTCTAAGACGCAAGCAAGTAAGAAGAAATTGAAATTTTATTGATTTCAACATTCATTACATTCATTTTTAATAGGCCCTCATTGAGGTAGCCTTTTCCTACATACTCTTCTTCTTTACTAAGTACAATTTTTCCGAAAACAAATACACATTTAAATATGTTTTTGTCTAGAAGTGAAATAGAAATCAAGTTCTTCCATAAGTCTGGAACATGCAAGACATTGTTGAGTGTTAACACTTTGCCTGAAGTCATTTTCAAGCACATTTTTCCTGTTCCTTCTACCATTGCAGTAGCGGAGTTTGCCATGTACTTCTACTTGAGCCAGAGCGAATGTTGAAAACAACTCCTTATTAGTATAAATATGGCTGGTGGTAACAGAATCCATCCACCATCCGCGGGGATTTCCCACCAAGTTGCATTCGGAAAGCATAACACACAGATCATCCATTTCTTTCTTAGACTCAGCCAAATTTGCTTGGTCCTTTTTCTTGCCTTTCTTAGGGGAACGAAAATACGTAGACTTATAGACAATCTTTCCACAGTTAAAGAACTTTCCCTTAAACTTCTTCTTGGGTTGATTGCTTTTATTTCCAGCTTTCTTTCGCTTTTTAGAGTTGTTTTGGTCATCTTCTACAATGTATGCTCCATTCATTGCAGAATTTCCTCTTGACTTTATTTCCGCAACCTTATTATCTTCTTCAATGCGTAGTCGTACAATCAAATCCTCGATGGACATCTCCTTACGGTTGTGTTTCAAATAGTTCTTGAAGTCCTTCCACATAGGTTGTAGTTTCTCTATTATTGCTGCTACTTAAAATGCTTCATTCATGATTAAACCTACAACAAAGGTTATGTGAATACTAAGAACATGTTTAAACTGTTCAACAAAGGTATTTGATAAAATCATACCTTCCGCAAGGAGATCGTAGATGATCACTTGCAGTTCCTGCACTTGGGAAACAACAGACTTGTTGTCTATCATTTTATACCCCAGGAATCTCTCAATGAAGAACTTTTTAGTTCCAGTATCCTCTGTGTTGTACTTCTATTCTAGCACTCCCCATAACACTTTTACTGTCTTTGTTCCACTGTACACATTGTAAAGATCATCTTGGAGACCACTCAAGATTAATTTCTGCAAAGAAAATCTGAGTGTTTTCAAGCCTCCATAATCACGAAGCGCTCTTGTTCTGAGGTTCCCTCGAGCACCTCCAGAGCTTCCTCAAACGTGAACCTTTGAAGATAAATAGTTGTGTGGTAGAAAAATATTTACTACTGCCATCTCTTAAAGTCAATATCCGTGAACTTTTTGGGTTTTTCCACCGGTGCCATAGCTTGCGGAGCATTAGTACGACTCATCATGGCAATACTAGTTTCCGCCATAATCGTTCCAGCATCATGCACTTGACTATCAGTCATTATTTTTCTGTCACCACAGGATAGTACCTTTAGTATATCAAAATACTTATTAAAAAGTTGCAGCAACTTTAAACACCTCTTGTTTCTAGTTTAACGATGAAGTTTTTATGACTTTCAATCGTCAACCGAGGGATTTTTAACTTATGATGAAGATTTTATGTCTTTAAATCACTAGTTAAGTTCAAATGGAGTAGAAATCTTAAAGCTTTAAGCTTCAGGAAACAAGCAATACAAATTTTGAAAGTTTATTCCTTAAGATTGTTATTTTCAATATTTTCGGGTACAAGAATCTGTATATAGGCAACAACAACTTCAACACAAGTTCAAGTCTAAGACAAGAACACTTATGAAGTTCCTTAACACCTTCAACACAAGATTATGAATAATCTATCCAAGAAGTGTGTTAAATTGCAGAAATGAGATGAAACAGAATTTTTAAGGCCAAGTCCCCGACTTCACGGAGTTTCCTTAAGAAATAATTCCCCTCACTATACCCGAGGTTATGGAATCTTCCTCCCAGGATAAAATGGCTTTCAATTCAACTATAGAAGTACCTCAAATAATTGGATTCATTGAACTCACTCAACTGCTTAATGATCACATAGAGTATTTGTATAGAAGAAGAGTGTTTTTGCTATAAAAAATCATGTCTATACTTGAGGAATATATTAGGTATTTTTAGCCTTTAATGTGTTCTTTCAAAAAGGATGCATTGGTTCTGCAGAAAGGTACCTATTCAATACAGTCACATCACCTGTGCCCAATCTGCATCTGCGCCCGCAAGTCACCCTACAACGTGAAATAGTGTGCCTTTTCCATCAAAGGGTCGCATCCCTTCGTGATGCATTACACATGTGTTTTGGGGTAAAAAATGTGCTCGCACTTCGAGAAAAATAATTATATCATATTTTTGGATTAAGTTTTTCACTTGTAACACAAGTTCCAAATAAAATTCATCTGAAAAGATAGATCTCATTGATCGATCATTTGCCAAATTCAAATCCAAATCCAAGTCCGAAATCGAAGCCGAAGCCGAAGCCGAAGCCGAGCGAGCGACGACGACGACAACGTAAGGCACCACCTTGTTTTTGCCTCACTATCCATGTGGAGTTATTGTTCCTCATTATAAATACTTATAAGTTCTCTTCTCACTACTAGAAAACATCATTTTTTCGACGGCAAATGTAGTCGGAATGTGGTCGAAAAATAAGGTAGTTCCGACTACTTTTTGACTGTTTCATGGTAGTCGGAATATAGATTGTCGGAAAATATTTTCGACTACAATAGTTGAAAATTTCCGACTACTTTAGTCGGAAATATAGTCGGATATTTAATAAATATTTATTTAATAATTTTAAATATT
Organism: Capsicum pubescens; assembly: GCA_030864215.1. Classification (NCBI taxonomy): domain Eukaryota; kingdom Viridiplantae; phylum Streptophyta; class Magnoliopsida; order Solanales; family Solanaceae; genus Capsicum; species Capsicum pubescens. The sequence continues at coordinate 68,863,584 of CM061543.1, read as the reverse complement.
TTGACAACTCTAATTGGAAATTTAATAAATAACTATTTAATAATTATAAATTTTCTGACTGGGGTAGTCAAAAATTTAATAAATAATTGTAATGCCCCGAATCTGGTATCCGAAATGCTACATGGTGCTCATCACCCCGAAGGACCACAAGCTAACCCATGATTGATATTTGTACCTGAATACTGCATAATATACTTTATAAATGCGGAAATAGAAGCTGAAAGGCCATAAAGTTCAAAATTGAGACATAATACCTGATAAAATATAACATCTGGGTGGGGTATGAAATACCCAAAACAACTGAAATAACTGTCTAATCATGATAGTTTGAGAAGCCTCTAACTGTCTGAATAAGGAGTTGATGAGACATGTCCCCAACTAAATCCAACTACTGAAACAAACTAAGTAATGAAGAAATAAAGTAATCATCATGTCCCCTAAGGATGAGGACTCACTGCTAAGTCTTGATGCTGAAATCTGTAATGCTAATGATGCTTTGGAGCTCGTTCTTCTGAACCTACGTTATAAAACACCATAGCGCAAATGCATTAGTGCGATTGAATGTACTGGTATACATGTGAGGTAGGCTGAATACAAAGGGTTCAATGTATGAACAATGCTAACTGACTGTATAACATGAACGTGAGAATACTTGCATGAATAAGTGACTGTGACTGAATTCGTGATAATATGATTCCTGAGTCTGAGTACCGATAACATGAGATACTGATAACTGTATAACTGGAATAATTGATACTGAGCGATTGTATCTGACAGTCTAGGTTCTGATGGAACTAGCTGAGTTCCATACTGTTCTGAGTTGATTGTATTTGACCGTCCTGAAATCTGAAGAACTATCTGAGTTCTATTACTGAGACTGAGACTGAAACTGTAACTGTGGAAAGTAGTCATCTAACTGACATACCCCTAATACGCCATTATGGCTGAGTTAGGGTCCAATCTGTAACCCCAATTGGAAGGGTGTCAATACCGCGCCACCGATAAGGACAAACTATGAGTGACCCTTATATAACAGGTTACTCTAATGAGAACAGTAGAAACCTCATATAACAGGTTAAGCCACCTTATTTACCCTCATACAACAGGTTATTATGTCTCAACATACGCTGGCTACGTAGTTCTGGAGCGCAAAGATTGCTTCTAAGAATCACACCCTCTAATAACAGGTGAGTTCCCATCCTTGGGCTACTCGGTGCTAACTCCTACTCCCATCTGAATAGACACTGAACATGGTTAATTGAACTGAACTTGATTGAGTTCATGGAGTTCCGTTGACTGATGGAATACTACTGGGATTACTGAATTACTGAATTTTCCTAAGTCACATGACTGGCTGAATTCTACTGAACATGGCTTAACTAAGGATATCGTGAAAATATGATAATGGCTCTAGGCACATCACTAAATTGTCGGGTACAAGTACCGCTAAATATTTGGGTACAAGTACCTCAGGACTTGATATAAGGAAATTGACAAGGCATGACACTTCTTGAATACATGACCAACATCAACAATTAATAATACATTAGTTTGGGGATTTCATGAAGCACATGGTTATCATAGTCTTGTACATTAATGGAATTGCATGTAAACATGGTATAAATTCATAAGGGTAATTCATGAGCAATCTAACAAATATTTACAAGGCACATTTATAGCATGAGAGTTCTTTGAACATAAGGGTAAAACATGAATCCTTCACTTAAGTCACAATTGAGTCATATTACATAATTTCTTGTCTCTTAGGCATTTTGTCAAACACTTAGGGTGCATGACTTAGGGCATGGCATAATCATCAAATTAAAATATCATAACCAACTAAAATTCATGGTTTTCAACTCACATGCTAACATATTTTCATAAAAACACGTAAAGATCCCAACTTGGGAATCATACAATAACAACAACCACATGAACATAATCAACACATAGCATGAATATTATAATTCATAGTTTAAAACTTGATTCTTGGGTTTCATGGACGTAAAGAATCCATGAATGAATACTATGCATACCTGAGAAAGGAAACCTTGAAGGTTCTTGGAGTTCTTGGATGGATTTCTTGAGATTGGCCTTGATTCTCAAGGGCTAGGGTTTTGTTTTCTTGAGAGAGAATGTTCTTGATATTGAGGAAAAGATGAATAATAATAATTCAAAATGTTTTTAGGGATTAAATCCCGTACCTGGACATGTTAAGACTTTGGGAAAAGATTATTTTAGCCCTGGACAAAACTTTTAGTGTTCGTCAAAATTTTTGAAAATGGGCACCTGGAGAGACGCGACGCTATCGCTCCGTGTCACTGGATTTTGATAACTGGGAAATTGGGAGATGACGCGACGCAGAGCTATCGTGTTTCCACTTTGTTTGCGACCTGGAAGTTTGGCGCGACGCGGAGACATTGTGGAGATTCACTGGAAAAGGACAATTGGGATTTAGGAGCCCTCAATGATGCAGTGTAATCGCGGAGTCTTACTGGAAACTAACAAAAGTCATTTTGGCTTATGGCGCGACGCGCCACTGGCTGAAATGATGGTGTTTTATGACTGAAACTTTAAATCGCCATAACTTCTTACCCGGTTATCGAATTTAGGCAAATTTGGTATCGATGGAAAGCTTATTCAATTTTCCACATGATAAAAAGTAAAAATATTGAAAATAACAAATGTATAAAAGTGTATTCATCTTTAAAAAAGTCTTTGACATCTTTGGAATGAATTTAAGCTAGGTAGAATTACGGGGTATTACAATATATCCCCCTTGGGAATATTAGTCCTCGAATGAGACATATTAAGATAGGAGAAACAATAAAATGAAGTACATACTGAACATAAGCAACTAAAACATGACTACATGATTGACATTTCTGAGATTCATACTGAGCATGCATATCTGATACATGATTTCATGACTGAACCGACTCATGAATACATGACTGAGATTTCTGATAACTGAGTTTCTCACAAGGAGAATGCATGTCTGATGCATGAACATATGACTGATATGATGCATGATCATATGATTGAATATGCAATGCTAAATGGATACCAAGTTTAAAATGGGAATTCGAGCATGAAACTGGTTTGTAACTGGAACTTGAACATGAAACTGAATAAGCATTAAGAAAAGCTACTACCTTGGGCTGAGTCTTAGTTTGCGGAGAAGAGGTGAGGATACTTGGTCTGCATATATACTTCTTCTTCCCAAGTATCTCCCTTAATGGACTGATTCCGCCAAGGAACTTTGACTAGCGGGATTTTTTTGTTCCTCAGTCTGCGGTTCTTATAGTCAAGAATTTTAACCGAAATCTCTTCGAAAGAGAGGTTTTTCTGAATATCTATGCTTTGAATAGGGACTACAACTGTTGGGTTACCTATGCACTTCTTGAGCAAAGAGACATGGAATACTGGATGAACTGAGGCTAGATCTGAAGGCAACTCGAGCTCATAAGCTACCTTGCCAAAACGACTAAGAATTTTGAAGGGACCGACATATCGAGAACTGAGATTTCCCTTCTCGTCGAACCTCTTCACTCCCTTCATGGGAGAAATATTTAGATAGACATAGTCACCAATTTCGAACTCGAGATCATTTCTGCGCACATCTACATAAGACTTCTTTCGGCTCTGAGCAGCCCGGAGTCTTTCTCTGATCAACTGGACTTTTTTAAGGCATCGAATACTAAGTCTGGCCCTAAAATTGAGGCCTCACTAACTTCAAACCAACTGACTAAAGATCTGAATCTCCTACCATAGAGAGCTTCGAATGGAGCCATCCGAATACTGGAATGATAGTTGTTGTTGTATGCAAACTCAATCAAAGGTAAGTGGTCATCCCAACTTCCCTTGAAATTAATTGCACACGCTCGCAACATATCTTCTAGAGTCTGAATGGTCCTTTCATCTTGACCATCTATCTAAGGCTGGAAGGTTGTACTGAGATGAACTTAGGTACCAAAACCCTTTTGGAATGCTTTTCAGAAGTGAAAGATGAACTGGGTACCTCTGTCTGAGATAATAGATAGCGGAACACCGTGTAATCTGACCAACTCTCTGATGTAGAGTTTGGCGTAATCCTCGGCTGATAAGAGGTATGGACTAGAAGGAAATGAGCTGATTTGGTCATCCTGTCTATAATGACCCAAACTGAATCATGCTGATGACGAGTTTTAGGCAAACCCGTCACAAAGTCCATGTTCACTTCTTCCCACTTCCAAGTGGGAATATTGAACTCCTGCATGGACCCACTAGGCTTCTGATGCTCTATCATAACCTGCTGGCATGTACAGCACTTAGCCACAAACTCTGCAATATCTCTTTTCATCCCACTCTACCAGTAGAGCAATTATACAATAATTATATTTTTTTCGACTACTGTAGTCGAAAATTTAATAAATAATTATTTAATTATTATTATTTAATTATTATTATATTGCATTAGCTTACACTGCTTTCAGATTACAAACAATATAACTAATGTATTTTTCACTATAGGATCAAACACGACAAAAACTTATAAATACAAACACTTTAAAACATTCAAAACAAATATCAAATCAAATAGTTTAAACATCTAAATGTCACAACCAGCAACAAGAACAATAACTACAATCTAATTATCTTCAGACCAACTATCTTTCTCATAATGAAATACTTGCGGCATGTGCTTATTAACCAACTCCTTAAATTTAGCAAACTTAACATCGTTAGCTGCATATTTTTGTGTCAATTCCAAAATTTGATTTTTCATCGCTTCTATTTCTTCCATAGTTTGCAAAGTAGAAGAGGAACTGGGAAACAATGAAGGACAACTCCAGGATTGGAGAACCCCTGTCCCGTAGGTTCTACCTTTCTTTGGACCACCTACCCCAGTTGTCCATATAATATTCATATCTGCAGGTGATGGTTGGACCATGGTACCATCCTCTGAAGTAGGTTGGGTTTGACGCCACTCTTCTATGCTTTTTTGAAATTCTTCCTGAAAGAAAAATTATTTATCAGTATGTAAGCAAGCAAAGTTGAGTAATAATAAAATAATGTATGTAAAAGTTATTATCTTACATATGCATTCTTAGCACGTGTTTTGACCTAATCTCCTCTTGTACCATCCTTGTTTTTCTTCCTATGCGTCTCTTTGTAGACCTCAAGAAAAGGGCGCTCTTTTCCCCCATTTTCATATTCCTGCAAAATGGTTGAGCTATATTGTTTAAAATATAATAACATAGGTAAAAGTTGGTATCATTTTTTTGTAACACACCACATATTCTACACTTGCACTATAGTCTATAATTGATCACTCATTGCAGAAAATATCAATCTTAATAAATGACAAAGATTCTAACTCCCAAAACCTCAACATAATCAGCAATGTCATGTAGCATCTAGTGCCACCTCCTTGCCCACATCTAGAGTTGGGCAGGTTAAGCTGGGATTTTACCACATAGTGCAATTAGCAGTGAAGAAACAGGATTATTATGCAAGAAGAAAGTTGTATAGCTAAATATATATGTGATGCACTAGGTTGTTAATCAGTTCAAAATCGTCTAAATTTCTAATTCAGATGTGAAAATACTTTTTAATCCAGATCACAGAGTGCAGTTAACAATGAACACACAAAAATATTATGCAAGATAAAATTAAGAATGTTATATTTATGTGAATATATAATGTGACAGGTTGTCAATCAGTTCAACTAGAAGCCCGTCAAAGTATCCAACTCTATATTAGGTAGCGACAGGCTACAAACAAAAGGAACCATACTTAACCCACATCAGGTCTTCCCCAAACACCCAAGCATACCCTTTAATGAAGAAAACCCATATACAATATTTGTAAATAGTATGCAACCATCTCCCCCAACTAACCACAAGCTAATATAAGTAACTTCCCAAAAAATTCAATAAGGAAATTGTGTTATTTTTATAAAATTGACTTCAAATCAAACTATCCGATAAATTTTTGCTTACTAGATTTTGTAATCAGGGAATAAAAAACTCAATTGAAATCAAAGTCCTTATTTATTCTCAACCAAAAAATTGTAGAACAGAAGTGACACAAAACCTCAACATATTCAACTTTCCCAACATCAAAACAAGGAACAACTAGATTGAAAATAGTTAGAGGTAACTTACCCAATGGTCAAGGCCTTGGAGTTTTATGATCATTCATTCAGGATCCTATTGCTTTATTGTAAACCCAAATGAAACTGTGGCTAGACATTAAGTAAGAGAATATTCTACAGTAGAAGGTTCTACAATAGCTGTAGCGAAGATAAGATCTTTTGCATATACAAAACCCCAGTCCTTAGTTACAGGCCTTAGTTCTGCAGTAGAGCCTGAAGTAACAACAGTTGTTGCAACATCTGCTACCAATGTAGTGAGCCAATTTACTACAACAACAACAACAACTAAAGTTAAGGCAATAATTTGAACAACAAAGCATACAGTCTGTATCAAGGATGAAGCTTCGCTATGATGGTGTCTTGTGTTCTAGACGGTTAAAGAAAAACTTGCATCATCAGCACAAACGATGTCATATTAGTGACATTGTTTGTTTCTCATTGTAAAAAATACCTCATAGAACATGTTCATGTGTCTCAATTTTGATTGTTTTATCATGTCAATTAGGAAAACTCCACTGCCTATTGGAAAGAGTTTACGGCTGAGTATTAATTCCCATGGCAAAGAAGAGATGGAGCTCTTTATTAAACGAGAATGTTGGGCATCATTCACTTGGCGTGTTTCATAGCCAACCATGGTAATGGGTTAACAATATAAATTGGAAAATCTACCAGGGTTGAAGAAGTGTGTATTTAATATTGATAAAGATATTTAGTGTCCCAATTTATGTAATACATTTAAAGTGAACTAAAAACACAAGGCGCTTGAGAATCAACAAAATTTAATAACACTTCAAATGCTATTGTTAGAATGTAACTGGTAAGAGTAATAGTCAAGATACAAGAGGTCGGTGTCATATTAGCACAGTTTGCCTTGCTCTGAAAGTAAGGGAACAAGCACTAGAATGTGACCTAACAAGATAAAGGTCGAGATAAGCTTAAGAGTCCAATGGTTGTGGAAGGGACTGAAATCTTCGCCAGCCATTACTAACTAAACTGACGTGTAGATAATGAACTTAATAAGGGCGAGATTCTCAAATGATGCTCCATGGGTGTTTATCTATAAATATCCTTCTATCCACGCGGTGCAAACCACCTGACTTTTAGTCATTCACTAGTAATACAGTTCCATAGACTTCAAGAGTTATAATACAAAAAAGGCTCACAGTCTTCTTTCAGATGGCACTGCCCGCTAGCTACATTGAGATTCAGACTAATTCAATTACTTAATTCTGTTATTTAGAATTTGTTCTTTGTTTGTTGCTAGCTATATTGACAGCTCCACACCAACGACTGCCTTATACTAAGAGTGTTACTATATAGACTTTGCTCATTACTTCTAATTAAGTCATCACCTCTCTAACTAAACCACTAATTCTCTTCTTCTTACTTTCTAAAACAATCAGACAGTATGATACAAGATCAAGTTCACAACAAAAGAAACAAGCAACAACAAGAGCAACAAGATGTCAACAATAATGCTAGTGAATCGAAATAGGCCACACACGGCTTCACTAGACTTCAAGATGAAAAACAACAAGAAGATAATAACAGTAGTGAATCAAAATATCCCCACACAGCTTCACTATGTCACGGTTTAGAAAATGGAACTAAATCGAAAAAATAAAAAATTTAAGCTAATATTACCATTCTTCGTCGGTGCGTAGCGAAACTCATCGAACCTCCAGTGTGCAACGAGCCACCCATTTGAGACGCTCTATTTACCTTTGCCCATTCCGTCTTTTCCCATTATTCAGGAGTTCTATTTTTCCAAGAACCGGACCCACACATCAACATTCAGCCAACCAGGTTTTTCCAAGTTCCGCTGGACCTCATACAAGTGTTCTTTGATCCGTTGAGCTACTTTCAACTTGAAAATACATTGTATTTCATTTTCATGACAGGAATTCCATGCACACTTTGTCTGCAAAATAGTTTAATATAAAGTCATGAAATGAGTTGACAGATACAAAGGTAAATTCATCATTGATAGCATACTGAAATAGTAAATTCTTTGATTTTGATTATACCACAAATTGGTTCCACATAAGAATTCTAACGTCGAGTTGAATCTCGTTTCAAATACCACATGGTTCCATGTAAAATGGTTTAATTGCTTCTATAACCATATGTCCTCCGCTATATGCTGGAATAAACCTACAATAAAATTATATTAAATTATCTTAGCTTTCGAAAATTTTAAAAATTTCAAAAAAACACAAGGTTTACTTACCCATTACCATCAGTGGCGATAATTAGCCTCCCGTTGTCGTCATATTCTACTACCTTATTAAATTTTAGAATCAGGGAAGCAGCTGCTGTAGCATTAGATGTTGTAGTACTATGAATGAATAGCGATGTTGATGTGCTAGGACCTTCAGTTCTCAATCCAGAAAGGCTAGGTATGGATTATGTTGAAGGTACAGATGAAGAGCTACTATGCAGATTATTATGGGAAGAAGAGAGCTGGAACTAGTGGGTCGGTAGGGGCATGAAAAATGCATTTGGTTGTGAAATAGTTGCCCTTAGAGGAGGAAGAATATTTGTAGTAGTTGGTTGAAGAGTTGTGGTAACAGGTGGTGGTGGTGGTGTTGTATATTGACCTGTAGGAAAATTATCAGGTCCTTTCTTACCTTTCTTATGCCGTCCATTACCATGACCTTTTGATGCCATTGATTTTCTTTATTAACCACCTAGTAAAAGAAAGAAACCACCAAATGAAGTTAGTCTGTGTTAGAGAAGAAGGTTGATCAAGCACAAAAACATCTAATTGACTGCTAGAAACAACTGCAACAAGACCCTCTTAATTCACAACTGATACAGGAGGAATTAGAGAAGGCAAAAGAGATACAAAAGTGGAACAAAGCTAGATATGTATACCTGCGACAAAAATGCAAATGTCAATGGTTGAAACTAGGGGATATGAACACCAAATTCTGCCAACAGATGCTAAAATAGAGAAGACACACAATTAGAATCTTCAATGTTAAAGATGGAAATGGTACATGTCATAGTGACATAAAAGGAATTTATCATTTGGGTGATGTAATTCCTCACAACTGCTTAGTTTACATAGGAGCTGCAGGTTTATTTATTTGATGATTATAAAGATAATAAATAGGGTACGTAGTTAAGTAATAGTGTAATGCATGGTTAGGCTTTCTTGAAGTAAAAAACAAAAGGGTAGGCTTTCTCTGTATAGAGGTTTTGGACAAATAATTACAGTGAAATCTAATTGCTTTCCAGTGCTGTTAAAATGTAACTTCTACGATTAGTTGACAAACCATTTTTTAAATTAAATTATGTTGAAGAACATTATAACACCAATTTTCTATGCACAGGCAAACTCTCAAACCAAGTATTATGCAACAATAAAAATGAAGTCTCAATCACAGAGACAACATGTAGGTATGATCATCAATTCTTCCAGACACAGCTCATGAATATGCTTAGGTGATTGTTATGTAAAAGTAATAAACATACGACTGTATACTGAAAACAAAAGTTATGCAAACATTTACCCCAGCATAATAGAACTACTTAGTACAAATATTACTTTAACATGCACGACCATGATAACTCCAAAAGTTACGACAATGAGTGGATGTGTGTGTATATATATAGATTACGAACAAAAAACTAAACTGATGTATGTACCAAAACAATCACTTTGAAAAAACAAGCATTGTTGGCCCCATTCCAAAGTGTCCCCGTTCATCCCTATTGTTATTGCTGCTTGGGGGCCGAAACAATTTCATCCCACAAAGTCGTGATTACACTCACATAGACCATCCTATTTCACTGCCTAAGAATAAAAATCTCAATCCACATATTACATTGTCAACTAACACACACAAAATATAAATTCCTGCAATCTTCCAAACAAAAATAAAACCACAAGGGCCGAAAATCTAACACTATCTGCAGTGACTGCACAATAATCCTAGAATATTACAACAACAACAACAAAAAATCTCCACATAGTGTAATGCAAGTAGTTTTATCACTTCTATTTAATCAAACAACCAGAAATGTTCTTACTGGCACTACAAATGTTAACAAAGAAAAGACACTATATTGTCAAGAAAAATAGCAAAAAGAAGCAGCTAAAATACAATTCAAGACCTTGTTACAACACATTACTACTATTAATAACAACTCAATCCTCGTCGCTTGTTTCATAGTTTTTCATCAATTCTTCCTCATCATTTTTTTCATATTCATTAATCGATTCTTTCTCATCACTTGTTTCATTTTCATCAAGTAACTCTTCCTTGCTTATTTTATTTTCATCAGTTGGATCTTCCTCGTCATTTGCCCCGGATGTTCCTTCTCTATAATCATGAACATTCAATCCAAGTTCAGAAGGATGAAATTCTTCATATAGGCCTTCATTATGTTGTAACTTACCTGCTAATTCATCATCCACCGTTTCTTCAACACTTGAAATGTCATTCTGATATGCTACATCCAATGCATCCTCTACTTCAACTCAACCCACAGGCTTTGTTTATATAACTACCCGCCATGCAGATTTATTCTTACACAAAGAATAAGGAGCGTAATACACTTGTTTCACATTTTGGGCAATGACAAATGGATCATAGAGTCCATACTCCCTCGTACGCTTAATTTCAACTATTTTGTACTGAGGGTGCACCTTTGTGCCTAAGCTAGGTGTAGGATCATACCACTTACACTAAAAGAGAACCAAATTTTTCTTTGGCCAACCAACATGATAATCGAGTTCTAAAATCTTGTGAAGCACACTATAATAATCAACACCGCCATCACCTTTCACCCAAAGCCAACTATTGTTGGTTTTCTTTCCCTTAGAGAACTCTTTTGTATGAAATCTGTACCCATTGACAGAGTACTTAGAAGTTTTTTTGACTTTAGCATTAGGTCCCCAAGCTATATCACGTAAAAATTGGCCATTTAGGTCATAATTAAGTGGATTATGAACCTATAAACAGTTTTTAAAAAGTTAGAATTTAAATATACATAAGATTGAAAAAAGTGTAAATCGTGTTAAATATTTAAGTTACACTTATATATTCTCTAAACCACACTGAAAACATAGGATAAACAACAACATCCCCGTGTAAAGCCACGAAGTAGCTGTTCGACAAAGTTATGACTTTCATTAGTTAAAGCTTAGATAGACCTTGAATGATTATCCTTAATATAAATATACTCACTTATAAAAAGGTAGGACCTTGGGGCAATTTAATAATACATGTGTTGTAGCTGACTTAAGCTCCACCTCATTTAAATATTGAAGTAGACCACCTTTTGGACTTCCTTTACCTGGTTACCTTAAAACATGTGTTCTACAATTTTTGCTCAATTCATTGCAGAATTTCCTCTTGACTTTCTTTTCGAATCCTTATTATCTTCTTCAATGTGCAATCGTACAATCAAATCCTCGGCGGACATCTTCTTACGTTTGTGTTTCAAATAGTTCTTGAAGTCCTTCCACATAGGTGGTAGCTTCTCTATTATTGTTGCTACTTGAAATGATTCATTCATAATTAAACCTACAACAATGATTATGTGAATGCTAAGAACATGTTTAAACTGTTCAACAAAGGTATTTGTTAAAATCATACCTTCCGCAAGGAGATCATGGATAATCACTTGCAGTTCTTGTACTTGAGAAACAACAGACTTGTTGTCTATCATTTTATACTCCAGGAATTTTGCAATGAAAAACTTTTTAGTTCCGGCATCCTCTGTCTTGTACTTTCGTTCTAGCGCTTCCCATAACTCTTTTGTTGTCTTTGTTCCACTGTACATATTGTAAAGGTCATCTTGGAGACCACTCAAGATATAATTCCTACAAAGGAAATCTGAGTGTTCCAAGCCTCCTCAATCACGAAGCGCTCTTGTTCAGAGGTTCCCTCGGGCATCTCCAGAGCTTCCTCAAATGTGACCTTTGAAGACAAAGAGTTGTGATGTAGAAAAACATTTTCTGCTGCCATCTCTTAAAGTCAATACCCGCGAACTTTTCGGGTTTCTCCGTCGGTGCCATAGCTTGCGGAGTATTAGTACGACTCATCGTGGCAATACTAGTTGCCGCCTTAGTCGTTCCAGCATCTTGCACTTGACTATCAGTCGTTATTTTCCTGTCACCACAAGACAGTACCTTTATTCTATCGAAATACTTATTAAAAATTTGCAGCAACTTTAAACACCTCTTGTTTCTAGTTTAATGATGAAGTTTTTATGACTTTTAATCGTCAATCGAGTGATCTTTAACTTGTGATGAAGATTTTATGTCTTCAAATCACTAGTTAAGTTCAGACGGAGTAGAAATCTTAAAGCTTTAATCTCTAGAAAACAAGCAATATAGATTCCGAAAGTTTATTCCTTAAGATTGTTATTTTCAATGTTTTTGGGTACAAGAATATGTATATAGGCAACAACAACTTCAACACAAGTTCAAATATAATACAAGAACACTTATGAAGTTCCTTAACACCTTCAACACAAGATTATGAATAATCTATCCAAGAAGTGTGTTAAATTTTAGAAATGAGATGAAACCAAATTTTTAAGGCCAAGTCCCCCGACTTCACGAAGTGTCCTTAAGGAATAATTCCCTTCACTGTACCCGAGGTTATGGAATCTTCCTCCCAGGATAAAATGGCCTTTAATCCAACTATAGCGGTGTCTCAAGTAATTGGATTCGTCGAACTCACTCAATAGCTTAATGATCACACAGAGTTTTTGTATAGAAGAAGAGTGTTTTTGTTGTCAAAAATAATGTCTATACCTGAGGAATATATCAGGTATTTATAGCCTTTAATGTGTCCTTTCAGAAAGGATGCATTGGTTCAGCAGAAAGGCACTTATTTAGTATAGTCACGTCACCTGCGCCCAGTTTGTGCTGGACCTGCACCTGATCTGCGGTCGCAGGTGACGTTTTATAAATTCCAGTAGCTTCTGCACTACATCTGCGCCTACAGGTCGCGTACCTGCGCTGCATTTGTGGCCGCAGGTCACCCTACAACGCGAAACAGTGTGCCTTTTCCCTCAAAGGGTCACATCCCTTCGTGATGCGTTGTGTATGCATTTGCATGGCATAAAAAATGCACCCGCACTTGGAGAAAAATAATTATATCAGATTTTTGGATTAAGTTTTTCACTTGTAACACAAGTTTCAAATAAAATTCGTCTAAAAAGATAAATCTCATCGATCGGTCATTTGCCTAATCCGAGCGAGCGCCGAATACGGCGTGAGGCACCATTTTGGTATTTCCTCACTATCCATGTGGAGTTAGTATTCCTCATTATAAACACTTAAAAGTTCTCTTCTCCCACTAATGTGGGAGAATTAGTGAACTTTTCTTTAAAAAGAGTACATTTTCCAATATGGTGAATCTCTTTTCCTCCAATATTTTCTTCCATTTTCCATTCACATATACACCTTGAACCCAACAGGAGGAATACATGTGTCCGTCCACTTGACTGAAAAAGAAATGACCGTCTTTGAGAATGACCATCACCTTCTCCAGTTTACTACTCCTGCAACAGAGGTGGAGCCAGAATCTAAAGTTTATAGGTTCTAAACTTGCCATCAAATGCCATATATAATTGGATGATACGCATTTTATGAATCCATAACTTAGACCCTCCCTCCACCCTTCTTACGACGCAACATTATTAATATTCAAAATACTGTTGGAAGATGCATCAATTCCATTTAATTTCTAGATGTCATGTTTCTTTCTGTACTTGTGTTGTTTTAGTCTTTTACAAAATGTACTTCTAGAAGGTAGTGAATAGTAAAGGTTATCAGCAGACAATGGTGATTTGGTTCTTGTTTTTTGATTTCTTCCCATTATGCAATTGGATATGACTTAAATTTGTCAAAACTAATTAAATTCCATAATCGTTTCTAGTAATTAGATATATTTTAAAATTAAATTTACCATGGTGTCATTTCTACAATTTTGGGGTCTCTTCTTCGCCTGGGGTAATTTAGGTCATGTGTGGTGTATTATTGATTCATAATGTCATGTATTAAGACTACTAGGTGTGATATGGCCATGTCAGCATGGGTCCAATGTGAATATTTTTAGAATAATTATTGTGACTTACATACTTTTTACGTAATTTTTTAAATAATATATATCACCATCTCTGTTTAATTTTGTGTGGTATTGATACAATTTTGAGAGTTAACTAAATTTTTTACATATTTTTTAAAAATATTTTAAATTATTAATTATTATGATTTATAGTATTTTTTTCTTCTATCCAAATTTATGTGGCAGTAATAAAATTTAGATTAATTATTTTATGTTGCTAATTATTATGATTTATAATACTTTTACGTAATTCTCAAATATATAAAAGATTAAAAAGAAAAGTAAAATAAAGAAATATAAAAGGAAATATCTAAGCAAACAACACAAACAATCATGTTGATCTGCTATCTGTTTGTCATCCTTTATCAATAAGGTAATAAATCACAAATGTCAATTTAAGTGGGACAACACTTAGATGGCCATAATATTTAATTAGATGTGATTTAGTAAAATCACGATTGACGCAATGAAGCAAACATACTTTAAATGACTTACAACAATTAATTAGAAGTGATATAGCAAAATAACTGTAAAAAATATTTGTGAACCAAATTTAAGTGAGCCTCATATAAGACGTCAAGTTAATTTAAAACATCAAAAGTTAATTTATCATTTTATGTCTATATTACCCATTTATTAGATATTATTAATTTTTTAATATTAGATGACTTATAATAATTAATTAGGGAAGATATTTAGTAAAAAGTTATATAGCAAAATTACTATAAAAAAATTGTGATTTTTTTTTTAAGTAAGCCTCATATAAGACGCCAAGTTAATTTAAAATATCAAGAGCTAATTTATCATTTTATGTCTATATTACTTTTTTTATTAATTTTTTAATACTTAGATGACTTATAATACTTGATTTGGGGAGGTATTTAGTAAAAAGTGATATGTGATAAAAAAATTTAAGAGGGTCTCATATAGGACGTCAAGTTAATTTAAAACATTAAGAGTTAATTTATCATTTTATATCTATTTTACCTTTTTTATTAAATATTATTATTTTTTAATACTTAGAGGATGACTTATAATAATTAATTAGTGGTGATATTTAGTAAAATTATAATTGAAGCAGCTAAAGTTGACATGTTATAAATGTTTATTTTACTTTTTGTATTAAATATTATTATTTTTTAATATATAAATGACTTATAATAATTAATTAGGGGTGAATAATAAAATTGCGGAACAAGCAGCCTACTCAATTAAAATATCAAGAGTTAATTTATCATTTTCTGTCTATTTTTTTTTTTTAATACTTAGATAACTTATAATAATTAATTTGGGGAGATATTTAGTAAAAAGTGTATAACAAAGTTATAAAAAATATTTGTGAATTTTTTTTAAGTGGGTTTAATATAAGACGTCAAGTTAATTTAAAACATCAAGAGTTAATTATCACTTTACATCTATTTTACCCTTTTTATTAAATATTATTATTTTTAAATACTTAGATGACTTATAATAATTAATTAGTGATGATATTTAGTAAAATTATAATTGAATCAGCTAAAGGAAACATGTCATAAATGTCTATTTTACTTTTTATATTAAATAGTATTGTATTTTTAATATATGGACTTCTAGTAATAATTAATAAAAAATAATATAGTAAAATTACGGAGCAAACAATAAACTATAGCTCATTTCTAATATAGTAGTAATATATTATTGAAGGGTGGAATCTCTTAATATGAAATAAAAGAAAAAATTGAACGTAGAATGGTCAAAACTTTCGGGCCGTATAGCGAGATGGAATAATGGGAAGAATTGGGATTGTGCCCACTTTTCAAACTTATTTTGCCAAATAGCAACTTAATTTCTTTCCATTTAAATCTTGGAAAAATTACAGAAAGTAGAATACTTAAGACTATAATTACAATTAATAGTAACACTTTTGCAAAATTACAGTTTATAGCAAGAGAAACATTATTTTGTCCATTAACTAGACAAGCGTCTGTTTTACTCCTACTACTTTACCTTTTTCTATTTTCACTCCCCAAATATAGTCATATCTTCTACCCCTTTTTTTCATCTTATTTTTTTATCATTTTATTTTTTGTTTTAATTTCTTTTTCTTTTTTTATTTTTCCACTTTATTTTCTCTCTTCTATTTCTCTTCTTTTTTTTTCCTCTTTTGTTTTTTCTTTATTTTTTTCATTTTCGTTTTCATTTTTTTTATTTCTCATATTTGAAGATAATTATCTTTATGATCTTCAAAATTTTGAAATAAAATATCATTGTTATTTTTTTTCTCTCTTTCACTCTCTTATATCTCTAACTTTTTTTTCTTGTTAGTTTTTTTCATCATTTTATTTTTTTATTTTGATTTTTTTTCTTTTCACTTTATTTTCTCTCTTCTATTTCTCTTTTTTGTTTTTTCTTTATTATTTTTGTTTTTTCGTTTTCTTTTTTTTTTCCTTTCTCATAATTTTTTCTTTTTCCTATTTTCGTTTTTCTTCTTTCTTTTTTTTTTTAAATTTTAATACTTCTATTTATAGCTTCTATTTCTCTTTCTTTTTTATTTTTTTCTCTTTTTCATTTTTTTTCGTTTTCTTCATTTTACATTTTTTTTTTTTGCTTTTTTACTCTTCTATCTCTAATTTTTATTTTGAAAAGACAAATATGTATATCACATACACATATTTAAAAAATATATAAAATACATGACCATACAGATCTAGTTATGTATTTATAGTACAAAACATACATATATATCTGCATATGTATTTGCAGAAATACATATCTCACTCATATTTATATGTCTATAATATATAAAAAGTGTGAAGAACCTTAGAAAAGTGATTTGAACCTTTTACCCTTCATTAAAAGTCTCTGCAATAAACAAAATTATTTTTTCACTTTTTATTTTTTAAAAATATTATTTAATCAAATTAAGGACTCCTAAAAATAGATGAATATAAATTAAACACTCCAAAAGTATATGTGATAGAAATTAAAGACTTTTGAAATGTATGGAAAGAAATAACCAGTAGCATATATATGAAGTCCTAATAAAATAAATATACTAAATTTTAATTATTAAATTTTTTAAAAGGCAGCTGATCCAAAATAGAGATTCGGATTCTCTTTTTATTATTAGTATAGTTTTTAGTTGTTTTCTTAAAATATTTTTGTCCGTGCCAATTTTTATAAGTAGAGATGCCACTTTCATAAAAAAAAATGGCTTTTATTTCTGTTTGCCATTTTAAACTTCATTTTTTATGTGATTTACGTAAAAAAATTCTAAGTAGGAGACTTTAAAAGATTTTCATGTTTTAACTTTCTTTTAGGTGTTGGAATTTATAATATTTACCTTTTTAATTACTTTTTGGTTTAGACAATATTTACCTTTTTAATTCTTTTTTGGTTTAGGGTCTTTTATATATATAAAAAATATTATTGCACAATCTCATTCATGAACTTTATTGTTAATGCTGATCTATATTTCTAGATTTTCTTTCTTTAATTTTTCTTTTAAAGTAGATCTTAATGTTTGTCTTATTACTTTCTCTTATGTTTTTCACCATAAATATATCATTCATATTTTTATCAAAATTGCAGGTTCTTGAATTGAATTTGTCTAGAGGTATGTTTTCTAAAATTTTAGACTGATTTTGAAGTTTACAATAATAAATGATGTATTTTTTATAAGAAAATTATAAATTGAGAAATTTCTTTGTGAGTTTTGTTTATAGTATTTCATATACAATTAGTGATTTGAAATTGAATTTCTTACAATTTTTAATAGATTATTTAAATCATCGCATTTTTTCACAAGAAATTGGTTGGTCATTAGGAATTTATGATAGTTAGAAATGAAATTGGCTTATTTATAATTTTGAATAAATTATTTAAATCGTCGCATTTTGTCACGAGAAATTGATTGGTCATTCGAAATTCATGACAATTAGTAATGAAATTGACTTATTTATAATTTTGGATAAATTATTTGGATCGTCGCATTTTGTTACGAAAAATTGATAGGTCATTCTGAATTCATAATAATTATTTATCTTATTAATTAAAGATTTTTTTATCTATGATTTATGGTTCGAAAACTATGTGTACTATGTTGTGAGGATTATTCATGGGATTAGGTTTTTAGGAGATTTGATTTTTATTTATTAGTTGTTTGGCTTATCATTAAATTTTTTAATCACTGGTTATAGGTATAAAGAGGCCATCAACAATTTCAAGAATTGCTCATTTTATTTTAGGTAAACTTGAGAATTTTTTCTTATTTTGATGTAAATTTGTTTGTATGTATGTATATATATATATATATATATATATATTCTCTTTTTTTTTTTTTATTTGCATTATAATTTGAAGTGTTCAGTATCTACATTGGAGCTCGACTGAATCTGAATCCACTTAAAAAAGTTTCATATTAGAGGTTAAGCCCTCTCTATTAAAGGTTACTTGAAACTTATTGTTCAATTCTAAGGTTGTCAAGAAATTGAAGTGTAATACAATAAAGTAATTGTAACTTATATTATGGTCAAGAACTATGTATTTACTGAGTGATCTGGAGAAAATATCAAAGATGTAATATATGAAAAAATAGGAATAGGTGAAACAATAAATTCATGTGTACTGGCTCATGGTAAGTGTTTAATTATGTGTACTATTGCTTTCCAGTAACTTCATGTTATCTAAAAATATCTCAAAAGAAAGAGTACTTGTTGGCTCAATCAGTGGTCG
Organism: Capsicum pubescens; assembly: GCA_030864215.1. Lineage (NCBI taxonomy): Eukaryota > Viridiplantae > Streptophyta > Magnoliopsida > Solanales > Solanaceae > Capsicum > Capsicum pubescens. Next base: position 68,844,639 of record CM061543.1, on the reverse strand, counting down.
GTGTAAACGAAATTAGACAAAGAAAATATCTTTCCATATACGTACATACTCTAGCACACAAATATCTTATTTTTTAGCATACGAAAGAGATACACGAATCCCAATTGTTTATTTTACTTTTTAAACTATTTCAATTTCTTTTTTTAAATACTCTATTTCTAAATTTTCATACAACATATTTAAAACTACAAGATTAAAGTATATTTTTATATATTTCATATGTCTATAATAATTAGAAAAAGACATTAGAAAATGTATGGTGAATTGTTGTGTTCTTCTTCATGTACATTTTTTGTCTTAAAATTAGTGTTGATTTTTAAAATTTTTAACTTAATAATATAACGTACACACAATAATTTGTTCTTTTGATATTCATTTATTGTTAATTAACTTTATACACGTGCAAAACATGTACACCTAAACTAGTAAACATATAAGATGCAAAATCTCTATAACAAGAAGGACAACTATATACATATACATATAGGTAATAAAAAAAATACATGATACATATCTTAAACAGTAAAAAATACAAATAAATAGATATGTTACCATCTAGAATGACATAGAACAGTTCAAAGACAAATTCAACACCGTACAAAAACACATATAGATATGCATTTATATATACAAAATGTAAATACATGCACATGCCCCCAAAAAATTTACAGTACATTTGTGACATAATACATCTGCATAATTTCGCTTGAACTACATATTTCTACTGGGTCATGTAGACACCAAAAATATTCTTATGACAAAAAACCATGTACTACTCCTTTGATAACATCGCCTTAGTACGTTCTTCAATATCATTGACTGTGTGACATTCTATATGTGGTGCAAACCTTGGAAGTACTCTTGCCATGAATATATGATCACACAACACCTATAGAATAAAATAATGACATAAATCTATATTACATCTACTTTTCACAAAAATATCATACAACATACATAGTATGCATATGTTTTCTTTTACATTACAAAAAAATACATATAACTCTACATATGTATTTACAGAATACATGTATGATGCATATGTATATTCCTATACAAAAAATATAAATATGACTCTAATATGTATTTACGAAGTACATATCATATTTATATTAAATAGTAACAAACATAACTATACTATATATCTTCATATGTATTTGCGAAATACAAAGGTGACTCATATAAAACAAGAATATACATATGGATCAGGTATGTATTCTGTAAATACATATGCAGAGCTACATGTATTTTGTACGGTGTTAGATTTATGTTTGAACTGTTCTATGTCATTTTAGAGGGTAACATATGTACTTATTTTTATTTTTTACTGTTTAAGATATGTATCATGTATCTTTTGATTACCTATATGTATATGTATTTAGTTGTCCTTTTTGTATATACAAATGCATATTCATATGTATTTTTTTACAGGGTTGGATTTGTCTTTGAATTGTTCTATGTCATTTTAAAGGGTAACTGTTTGCAACATAATTTAATTCATGAAAAATAAATCTTAACCACAAATAAAAATATGAAGAAACAATAATTTTTTATTGATAAACGATGTGGGTATAAATCTGTTCCTCCCCTGATTCTTCTCTCTTGATTTTCTCCTTAATTTGAGGGCCGTCAGTAGCATATTTCTCGAATGTAGAAAGATTTGGAAATGAATTTCTCCGTAATTTGAGGGTTGTTAGTGGTGTATTTCTCGAACATAGGAATATTTGAATTTGATCTCCATGAAAGGAGGATTTGTCGATCTTCTTGATTTATTTGATTATCAAGAAGAGAGAGTTTTGACCCCTTTGTGATATTCCATGAGCTTATGGAATTATCTAGAGATATTCGAGATTTATGAATATCTCATAAATTTGTGGGATATTTGGAATCTTGCAGATACCTCTTTAAAGGGATATTTTGCCCCCTTTATATAGGCGTAATTTAGGGTTTAGGTAGAGTAGCCACCAAGCTAGATTTAGGATAAAGTAGCCCCAAGAACTCTAACAAAAATTAAACTCTTTTTGTAGAATCCACAAAATTTTAATGTCTACAGTAACATATATGCTTATTTGTACTTTTTACTGTTTAAAATATGTATCATCTATTTTTTTATTACATATAAGTATATGTATATAGTTGTCCTTTTTGTTATAGAAATTTTGTGTCCTATATGCTTATATATACATACGAGTCATATATGTATTTCTATGAATACATATGCAGATATATATGTATGTTTTGTACTGTCAATACATATGCAGATCTGTATGTCAATTTATTTTGCATATTTTTTGAATATGTATAAGTGATATAGAAATTTTTCTTTTAAAAATAGAAGATAAAGATAGAAGAGTAAAATATTTTAAAAAAATAAATAGAAAAAGACAATAAACAAAAAAAATCTGGAAAAAAATGTAAAAAAAAAGGGAAAAAAAGAAAGACAAATAGATGTTAGAAATAGAGGTGTAAAAATAAAAGCGGAAAAAAAGAAGAAGAAGAAGAAGAAGAAAATGAAAATAGGAAAAGAAAAACAAATATGAGAAAGGAAAAAAAAAGAAAATAAAAAAAAAGAAAAAAATGAAAAAGGAAAAAAACAAGAGAAATAAAAGAGAGAAAATAAAGTGGAAAGAAACAAGAAATCAAAATAAAAAATAAAACGATAAAAAAAAACTAAGAAGAAAAAAACGTTAGACATATAGGAGAGTGAAAGTTATTTGAATTTTTGAAGATCATGACGATAATAATCTTTTATATTTGAGTTTGATTTGGAAAAAGGAATCTACTAATTGAAATAAGAGGAATTTATGGAAAAAGAATCTACTGCAGTAATTTATGAAAAAAGAATTTGCTACTTCCTTATTTAACTCAATTGATTTGAGTAAACGAAGGGCAATAAATCTTGTTGTATATGTATTTTAGTAGCAACACTTTTATAAAATACAAAATACAAAACACAACTTGCTATTTTTTGTAATTATGAAACAGTTGCTATAAAAAATCTAATTATAGCCATAAGTTTTCTACTTATGAAAAATTCCCAATAAATTTTAGGGTTAGGGTTCAAAAAGTTAAAAAAGTGGGGTACACACGTGGACCAAGTGGTTTTTTCATCATTTTTAAAACTTTGAGAATTAAATAAACTACACCTAACACTCTCCACTTCTTTCAATATTAAATAAAACCCCTTCTCTCTCATCTTCAACTTTAACTCTCCCGCTAGGGGTGTGCAGAAATCGAACCGAATGATAAATCGAATCGATAAAAATGTTATTGGTTTATTGTTATTGGGTTAACAGTTTTTAATGTTTTTTTTTTAAAAAAATTATTGGGTTGTTGGTTCAGTTTGATTTTTTCTTATTGGGTTATTGGATAAATCGATAACCCAATATATATATATATATACATATATATATATAATTTCTCTTTAATTTCTATAAATTAACAAACCTATTATTTCAAATATAAAAACTCTTAAATTTTCCTAACAACAATTAGTTCAAACTTGAAGATTCTTGTAAATTAAAATACATCATGTAGGATTTGTGGTTCCAACTAAGATTCGATTTTTTTCATGTTAGTTACTAGAGAAAATTGAAGAATAGGTGTCTTTTCAGTCTTGAATGAAGGATTGGTGACATTGACCTACAGATAGGGTGAAACATTATTAGGAAACTTGATCAAGTTAATTGCGGACTTGATTAATATTTTTAAAACTTTCTAATATTTTCAAAAATACAAATCAACCCAACCCACACCCTCTTCAATAGAAATCAATCACTTTCTCCTCTCTCTCGACAACTTCTCTCAACTCTCCCCCAACCAACAGTTTTGCAAAATTTCTCCCTTCAACCCCCAACGACAAATAGTTGGGCTTCGAGTTTCCCTCTTCAATTCAATCAACCTGTCTCTCATACCTCTCTCGACAGCTTCTCTCAACTCTCTCCCAACCAACTGTTCTGCAAATTTTTTATTTCAATCCTCGGAGACTTCAACATCCGACTATAAATAGTTGGTATTCCAGTTCCTTTTCGACTTCAATCGACGTGCAAGCCTTGATCTCCGGCCACAACAGCTTCGAATTCTTCATCGGTCCTTTTCTTCTTTCACAGGTAGAAATTTATGGCCTTTTTAGTTTTGAAGAAAACGAGAAACTTGAGACAACTTCTCTTATAGTATTGGTTAACAATTTCAATATTTGTTGCACTAATTTGAAATGCGGTCTGAATAAAACCCTAATTTCTGGTATTTCTTCTCTTCTCTTCTCTTCTTTTTCCGAAGTGAGTTATGATATTTTGTTGTTTGCTGCATTTTTTTGAAGTTTGATTTTTATTGTTTGTGTTTATAAAAATAAAAGAACAATTTGGTTTGATTTGTTCTGTTCTTGTTCTTGGTAAAAATGGTGAAATTGCTATTTTTTGTTTAGCAAAATCGTGCTACTATTTTCTCCAACAGATTACCCATTTGGTGTAACATATTAACCATCTGATACAACAGATTCATCATATGATGCAACAGATCAATCATCTGATGCACCAGAAGAACCATCAGATTACAATTCTGATGCAACAGATTAATAATCTGATGCAACAACTTTACCATATGTTGCAACATATTAAGCTTCGAATAAAAAATCTGATGCAACTAATTAACCATCTGGTGCAATGGAAGAACCATCAGATTAATGATCTGATGCAATAGATGAACCTCCTGTTGGATAAAATCCTACCAACTCTTCCTACAGGAAAAGTCCAAGACTTGATTTTTCCAACTGATCATTCATCTGTCGCGATAGATGACCCTATGTTGGAAGAAATCTAAACAATATTGACCGTTGATAACTGTTCCAATAGATAACTCATGTGTTGCAACAGATGTGTGACCTGTTGCACAGACCATTCATCTTTCTCAACAAGTGAGTGATATGTTTTGTATTGTCACAATAGATTACTCAAGCGTTACTACGGATTATTTAACTGTTCCAACAGATCACTTATATGTTGCAACATATGATGTCACAATATTTGTGTGATCTGTTGAACAGACCATTCATCTGTCTTAAAAGATGAGTGGTATGTTTTGTATTGTTGCAATAGATTACTCATCCGCTGCAACAGTTTGGTTATATGCTGCAATAGATATACTACCTGGTGCAACAAATCATCGATCTGTTGCAACTGTTATTTTACTGTTTTGCTTGTTTGATTTACTGTTCTCCCTTTTTAACGATGCATTGATCAATAATAATATATTATTTTATGTTCCCATTAATTTTAGATAATATGATTCTGAAAAGAACAAAAACCAAATCAAGTCCAAGTAAAGGAACAAGTGAAGCAGCTAGGCTACATCCACCACTCTATGAGCTTGCTTTACAAGCGTTATCTCAATCGAGAGCAGAATATGATGAACACGGGGAGGAGGAATATTTCAAAAGAGATGATGCAGATGCTAATAGCCCTTCTACCAAAGAGCTGGTCAAAGCCTTCAGCATTGATCGTTATCTTGTGAGAATGCAGTACGATGGTGCTGCAGATTTAACGGGTGATTTTGTGGTTAAGTCAGCCATGGGAAAATCTTTTGACGCCTTCAGAAAAATACTTTGAGAACAAAAATTGGATGCTTATTTCAGGGACAGCTGCTTTGGGAAATATCTTGATTTGCCGGAGGACAACAATGCTCGTTTCCAAATGAAAATGGTATATGAACTTCTCAAGCGTAGGTTTATGTATGAAAACAAAGATAAGATGGATGGGGTGTGGATAAATTACTGTGGCATTCCTGTTTGTTTTAGTTGGAAGGAGTTTGCCATAGTTACTGGACTAAAATGTTATCCTCCTTCTCAAGTTATACCAATTCTAACCCAAAAAAAGCACCCCGTACACCCAAAAGAGGCAAAGGCAAGTCGTGTGATCGTGATGACCTGGTGTCCATTGTTGGTTCAAGCTTCAAAAACAAAAATTTGATAGAAGCATTGAAAGGTAAAGGACTTTCAAAGAAGCACAAGCAGTCATTGTGCTTGGTTTCGTTTGTACATAATATTCTTTGGGAGAGAGACGTTAACAATAATATAAGCCTTGATTTAATAAAGCTCTCCGAAGATCTTGAGGCATTTAACAGCTATCCATGGGGGTATGAAAGCTTCAAAATGACTGTCAAATATTTGTTGACTCCGTTAGCGCCAAAGACAATCAACTTATATGTCTTCCCATGGGCTTTCATGGTAAATGTTTCTTTCTTCTATTATGATATAATTTATTTTTTTCGCTCAATAATGATTTTGATTTATTGGCGTTATTTTATAGGCTTGGGCGTTTGAAACCATTCCTTATTTGAGACAACAAGTGAACTACCAGGAAGGAGTTTCCTGTCCAAGAATCTTGAGATGATTGTCGGCCAAAACTCATAAAAATACAAAATTTCTTGATCTCTTCAACCCCCCGAAGGATGCAGTAAGTATAATTATAATTAATTTTTTCTTTTAAATAATATTTTTTTTGAATGATCTAATCATCATTCTAATATATGTAATGATTTATGTTAGAATGTGCATCCGTCGCTAGTTCCGACCAATCGAGAGTTGAAGATGCCATTTTTTCTTACTTTACGATCTGTGCAAACTTTATCGAACCCTAAGATCATCGACAGAATAAAAATGGAATTGTTTGGAGCAACAACCATTACAAGAAAAATAATTTTGGAGGGTGGGCTTGTTGTTGTTGATGGAGCTGTTGGTGGTGGTAGTGGTGTTGCTGTTGGTGCTAATGATGCTCCTCTTATAGTATTTAAAGCAAACCATTATGAGTATGATAATACTGGTTATATAGATTTTGCCTCTCCCAGCGAATGTTGTGCATGCAAATGTCAAGACTACAGGGCGAAACATGATGTAGTGATTAATGCTATTAATGAATTAACTGCTTTTGTAAAGTAATTGACATCTAAGAGGGGTCTCATTCCATCAAAGAGGATTTTATTTCCATCCGCTCCATTAGAGATTAGGATTAAGAGGAGAAGGAGAGTGATTTCCAGGGCATTATCAGGCATCTAAAAAAGCAAAATTACAACTCCTCTGTCTGCGTGTTGCACTGAGCAACGTACAATGTCCAAAGGAGAGCATCACGAGATGAAGAAGGTGAATATATTATATGTCTTCCAACTGAAAAAATAAATTGACACATATCTGTTTCAACAGATGACACATCTGCTGAAAATTATCAAACAGATATATACATATGTTGCAACAGTTGACTAACCTGTTGCACCAAATACTTTATCTGGTGCAACATATGTCTCGTCTGTTTTACCAAATCAAAAAGCTCTTCGTACAACTTTTATTTGTACCAACAGATGACCTATCTGCTGTAACAGATGATTCATATGTTGCAACGGATGGTTCATCCGTTGGAAATTATCACACAGGGTCTTCCTCATGTAGAAATTTATCCCAACAGTTGATTCATTGTTGCAACAAAAATATAATATGTTTGGGACAATTTAAAATGGGAGGAAGACCTGTTTGATTTGCTAGAAGAGATAAGTTATCCTTTTCCATTTTGTTGTATCTCCGTGATTAGCATTGACCAATTCTGGATTTCCAGGTGGATGTAGAAGAAGCTGCTGCTGAATAGCATTGACAATATGCTAATCTTTTTATGGAAATACGGAGAACATAAAGCGCAGAAACCGTACGTAAGCGATAATGAAGATCCACGACGAGTAAAGCCGAATTCCATAGCACCGAATGAAGAACAACTTGTCCATACTGAGTAGATCTTTATAACTTGATCCTGTCAAAGCAATCCTTGGTGGTATACTTGAATTGTTGTTGATGTATTTGTTGAGATCTGTACCCATAACAATTTTTTTACATTTCATTTATTTGTTGACTTATTTCAGCTAATTTATGAAGGCTTCGATTTATTTTATTTTTTCTACTAATTTTATTTATTCCTTAGATTTGAACTATTAATTGAAAAGGAATAATAGATTCAAATATTGGAACAGATAATGTATCTGTTGCAACAGACGACACATCTATTGGAAAATTCGAACAGATTTAAATATATGTTGCAATAGGTAGGTGATCTGTTGGAATTTATCAAACAGGTCTTCCTACTGTTGCAACAGATGAACTTTAGATAAAAATATCAAGATAATGCAACAGATGACACATCTATTAAAAAAATAGAATAGATTTAGAAATATGTTGCAACAGATGGACTTTATCTGTTGCAACAGACGACACATCTATTGGAATAATCGAACAGATTTATACATATGTTGCAATAGGTAGGTTATCTGTTGGAATTTATCAAATATTTCTTCCCACTGTTGCAACAGATGGACTTTAGATAAAAACATCGAGATAATGCAACAGATAACCAACCTATTGCAATAGATAAACTATATGTCAGAACAGGTAGGATAACTGTTACAACGGATGGAGAATCTGTTGCATTATAAAAATTCAAATTTTATTGGACATAAAAAATTGCCACTACGTTTAAAAAGGTTAAAGTGAATTGAAATTAAAAAGGCACAACCCATCGACGGTGTTCAGTTCAAACACCTAAAATAAAATAGGCATCAAGTAGACATGTTCATTTTAAAGACGTAAAATAAAATAGGCATCAAATATGTTAGTGTCAGTCCTGACACATTTCGCTGACTTGCCGTCACTTGGCCCCCAACGGTCATTTTTTCCCCCCATTGTCTTATATATTCATCTTCCTCCTAAAATTTAACCCTAAATTCCCAAATCTTCTTCTTCATCGTCATCTTCTTTTATCCATCCAAATTCTTCAAATTATTACTTTCATTTTTTCCAACTGACCTTGACAATGTCGAGCGCATCTTCCACTGTTTTTTATGATAAAGATTTTCGATATTGTAAGTGCGGTCATGAAACTCTGTTAAAGACTTCTTGGACTCAACAAAATACGGAACGTGGGTTTTTTACTTGTAAGATTTCAAAGGTAATATTTTTTTTTATTTAATTAATTGATTAATTATTGACTTGTAATTATTTTGTAATTGTGTTCTCTTTTTTATAGAAATTGGGTGGATGCGATTACTTTGATTGGTATAAAGATCGACACCCTTCACAAGAAAATCGTGTAATCTGGGGTTTGTTGAACAAAGTCAAGGCTTCTGAAGAGAAACAAAATCGAGCAAGAAGATACTACATTGTTGCCATTATTGCTACTGGTTTGGTGTTGTTGGGCACATGGATATTGAAGCCTAATTGCTGAAATTTTCATGGTGGTGTGTGTATTTGCTACTGGTTTGTTGTAGAAGAGCACATGGATATTCAAGCGTAACTGTTGGAAAATATCAAAAAGATTTAGGCATATGTTGTAAAATTTAGGTCATCTGTGGAAATTATCAAATAGGTCTTCCCACTGTTGCAACAAATTAGACTTAGATTATTTGATTATTCATAGAAATTATCAAACAGGTCTTCCCACTGTTGCAACAGATTAGACTTATATTATTAGATTATTCAAACAGGTCTTCCCACTGTTGTAACAGATTGACAATCTAATCTATTGCATTATAAAAAACTCAACTTTCATCCAAAAAAATTATTGCCACTAAATGTACATGTAATAAAGTGAAGGGTGACTTGAAATTAAAAATTTCTATTTCACAGGCTCTTCTATATACACAGGCTTCAAGCGTCCAGTTAGTACCCCATAAGCCCAGACCTCTTGCAGGTTTTCCATAGCGTTGTCGCACATAAAAGTCATTGGCTCATCCATTTCTGTGTCGATCAACAAATATTAGATGTGTGCAAGAGCGTGCGAGCCACTCGCTTTAGCGGCATCATCTTTTGGAAGGATCATTCCCCTATTTTGACCTTCAAAATCCCATGATTTCTTCATCAACACTTCCTTTGGCAAATGATTGATCAGTTTACTCTCCCTCAACAAGATGGGCAACAACACCATCAGTGGATCCACGAGGAGAAAAAGATCAAAATCATCGATGAGAGGTACATTAGAGTCATAAACATTGATCTTTCCCTCCTCGAGTAGTATCTCAACAGCCTGATAATGCATGTCGTTCACGCTAATGACTGCAAGAATCCTTTTTGCCTCGGTCTGTCCCCTCTAACATATCTTAACGTTTCTTCTTCATCCAAGACCAACGCAGGAACTAGGAAATCAAATCCCACGCTAAGGGATGACACCTCTACATTGAGTTGATCGTACCTATCCTTAAGCTTCTTGCAGAAATCGAGGTCCATTATCTTATCAGCAACGACATAAGCTTCCCGGTATGTTAATTGCCTTTTTCTCATGAGGTAGAGAATTATGTCAACATACTGTGAGATAAGAAGTCAATTTTTAAAGAAGTCAATTTTTAAATAGGTTAGTAATTGTAAAGATGCAACGGATGGTCCATCTGTTGCATAGGGTTCTCTGAATCAATAATCCAACACAACTTATGCAACAGATGGATAATAAGTTACAACAGAACCATAACCAGTTGCACTAGTATACCCAGCTGTTGCAACAGATGTGAAATCTGTTGCATAGCTTTTTCTTCATGGGGTAGATTAGAAGGGCGAGGTTAGGAAAAGTAAACTTGACTTATCCTCGTACGACATACGCATATCAATCATAGTCTGTAAGTCTTGAGGGGAAAAGGGAGGCCTGGGGTAATCTGGTGTGCCTGGCTTAGAATTCTTGGCCTATCGCAGATTCTTCTTCTTTTCGGTGCCAAGTTCCACGTATATGTCCACTTTCTTGACTGTCCCCCTGAACTTTAACAGTTTTTGGAGAGGGAGGAATTGCAATTTCTTTTGATTTCTGAGCGGAGAGTACGTCTCTAATTTCTTTTTTCTTTCTCCTAACCAACGTTGTAGGAGTGTGTGTCTCCCCCACCTTCTTGGATGGTATTACACACCTCTTGGATTTAAATCCTCAATAGCTTTAGAGATATCCTCTACTTTTTCAAAGAGTTTATCCTGTCTGTCCTTGCACTCATTGCATTCGCAACAAGAACATGAGGGTGAAGAGGGGTGAAAGGGACCTGTGTAAGGGCAAAAAGGGGTGTTTTCAAACATATTTATTCTTTGGTAGAAGCATCAGTATGCCTACCACCAACACCAACAACTCCACCAGAAAAATCACCCGGATCTTCCTTAGTAAAAGATTGGTCATAAAGAGCCTCAATATTAGGCTGACCTTGCCTAACTACTCTTCTTATGGCTGTTGCTCCAACCAATTCCTTCTTTATTAACTCCACTATTGGGTCTGAAATAGTATCAACATGACCAAGAGTAATTTAAGAAGTCATCACCGACTCCTCCTCAGTAGGCACGATCCATGGATGCACAACCTATAAAAAAGAAAAAAAAGATAGATGCATTTAAATCATATAATATAATAATTTTCACAGTTGGGCTACATTTAAAAAAAAAACATCTGTTGCATAGTTTGCGGTATATGGTTAAAATTTGTTTGAGTCTGGTTCAGAGAAACAAAGCAACACATGGATAATCTGATGCAAAATATCAATCATCTGTTGCAATAGCTGCACAAGACGGGTAATCTGTTATGCAACAGATGATCTGTACGTTGCAACAGATGAACGATATGTTATCAGATTAAACATATGTTGCATAATTTGCATGTAGATGGTTAATCTTTTAGGAGTCGGGTTCAGAGAACCAAAGCCACAGATGGGTAATCTGATGCAAGATATACCCCATCGCAACAGATGTCCCATCTGGTTCATCAGATATAACATCTCATGCACCAGATATAACATCTGTTCAATATCTTTCTTATCTTTGAGTAGAATTATTTTACTTGAAGAAGACGTACTGCATCATCCGGAGGGTTAAAGAAATCAGCCTCCTTAATATTGGTGTTGCTCTTTGTATCCAACCACCTAAACAACCTTGGATGAGAAACCTCATCCGAGTAATCCATTAACTGCTTTTGGAGGGGAAGAATGACTTCAAATGCCCAAGCCTAAAAAGTGTAAACAGGAAGCAAGCAAAAAAAATCATAATAACTATATTCAATATAAATTAATGGATGAGTAAAATTAGTGATTAATTTTACCATGAAAGCCGTATAATGTGGTCCTCTTTCTCTTTCTGACTCTCCAATTCCTCCTCTTTCTCACTTTCATTTTCTTCATCACCATCTACGGACCCTTGTCCACCTCCCTCAACATTGTTTTCACATCTCTCCTCAACTTCACTTTTCCCTAACTGAGATTGTTTAGGAAGCTCCTCCGAATCCCTCTGTACTGTAGCCTTTTTTTTTAGTGGTCAGACGTTGATCCACTTTCACTTTCTTTTCTTTTGGGAGACATGTTTTACCTACAGACAAAGAAAAATAAAAATTACATTACAGTTGATGTATGCATAGATTTTAAAAAATACATTACAAACACTACGAATACCGACACACCAACAACCACCACCACAAACACCACCAACCAATGCCAACAAACAAACAAACACCACGAATACCGACACCACCACAAACACCACCAACCAATACCACCACCGGTGCCACCACGACGACCACAAACACCACCACCACCACCACCACCATCCAACTATACCATGATAGTCAACGGAACACTGTGACGGAAACAAGGGATTTCTTGAGTTCTTCCTATGATTTTACCATCAAAACTTAAAATTGTAAACCCATTCTCAAAGATAATACAACTAAAAGTTTTATTTTTCATCATTAACTTAAAAACCCTTATTTTTTAGAAAAAAAAAATATAGAGCTCTTCTCAAACTTTGTTGCCTATGAATACAAAGAAAATGACTGATACAAGCAAGAATGATGTTGAAAATAACACCTATGTGGTCGGAAATGAGAAGAAAAGCGATCTATTGTGGAGGGTTGAGCAAATTTGTTGAGTAGTTGTTGTCTGTACTGTATTGTTGAGTGAGAATGAGAGAGAAAGAGCCAGACCTCGAGATTTGAAATAATGAAACGTTTTGTATGGCTTGATTTGTATTTTGAAAAAGAATGACAAGTAGTTTTGAAAATGTTAATTTGGTCCGAAATGATCTTAATTATTTTTAAAATCATAAAATATATGCGTAATTTTTAAAATCATATAAAAATAATTGAAGTTGTAGTGGACCGAGTACTCTAGGAGGTGACCGTGTGAAAACTCACCCCTGGTCCTAGATTAATCAATTTAGGAGTCTAATATATGAACTCAATTGAAATTGTAAAAAACAAATGTTCAACATGTTGCGTCAGATTTCTCATCTATTGTAAATTATCAATCAGATTAGGTAACAACAGATTACGAATCTGATGTAAATTATCAAACCGATTAAGTCATCTGTTGCGACAGATTACCCATCTGTTGTAAATTATCAAATGGATTGTCATATGTCACAATAGATTACCCATATGTTGTAAATTATCAAATAGGCGCTGCCATCTGTTGTGGCTGACCCTATGAGAACTCACCCCTAGTCCTAGATTAATCGATAGTTTACCCTATGAGAACTCACCCCTAGTCCCAGATTATTCAATCAAGGTATTAGTACCCTAGTCCTAGATTAATCAATTAAGGTATTAGTCTAACATATGAGGTAGTAAGAATCGGTTCGACTCAGAGTGATCGATTACCAACTCTGGTCGGGAGGAACGTAGTACTGTTTTATCATGCAATTGACAAAAGACTCAATTAAAGTTATAGTTGACCATATGAGAACTCACATTCAATTAAGGTATTAGTCTAACATATGAACTCAATTGAATTATATATAAAAAAAATGCTCAACCTATTGCAATAAATGTCTTTTCGGTTAGATCAAATCAAACAGATTATGTAATCTGTTGCAATATATTACACATCTGTTGTAAACTATCAAACAGATTAAGTCATCTGTTGCAACAAATTACCCATCTGTTGTAAATTATCAAATGGATTGAGTCATATATTGTAATAGATTACCCATTTATTGTAAATTATCAAATAAGCGTTGTCATCTATTGTAGTTGACATTATGAGAACTCACCCCTAGTCCTAGATTAATCAATTAAGGTATTAGTTGGACATATGAGGTAGTAAGAATCGGATCAGCTCAGAGTGATCGATCGACGACTCTTGTCGGGAGGAATGCAGTCCCGTCTCATCATGCATTTGCCAAAAGACTCAATTGAAGTTGTAGTTAACCCTATGAGAACTCACCCTAGTCCCAAATTATTCAATTAAGAGATTAGTTGAACATACGAGGTAGTAAGAATTGGTTCGTCTCAGAGTGATCGATCGATGACTCTTGTCGGGAAGAATGCAGTACCGTCTCATCATGCAATTGCCAAAAAACTCAATTGAAGTTGTAGTTAACCCTTTGTGCTCATTCATCCATCCCTAATTCCACCTAGATCAATGCAGGTACTATTATTAATCTTAACATTAAGTTAATAAGAACACATTTCAACTCAGAGTGATCGATTGGCGACTCGGGTCGGGATGAACACAATACTAACACCATGCAAATGCAACGACTCAATTGGATTTGTAATTGACCCTGTGAGCTCATTCATTCATCCCTCGTTCCATCTAGATCGATGTAGGTACTATTATTAATCTTAACATTAAGTTAATGAGGAGCTTATTCTTTCATCCCTAGTTCATCCTAAATCAATTGCAATGAAATCCGTTGCAACAAACAACTGAACTATTGGAGAATTTTAAACAGATAACAATATCTGTTGCAACAGATGATATTTCTTATTTAATTATCAAATGGACATTTGCATCTGTTATGACAGATGACTAAGGTGTTGGAAATTTTCAAACAGATATTGATATCTGTTGTAACAGATGATGTTTCTTATTTAGTTATCAAATGACATTTCCATCTGTTGTCACAGATGACTGAGCTGTTGGGATTTCTCAAACAGATATCTAAATCTGTTGCAACAGACGACATATTTGTTTGAAAATCTTTTTGTTTTCTTTTAATTTTAAAGTAAGCTAGTGTCCGAGTAGATAAAGTAGTAGTACTACTAAAGGTGGTAAAAAAATGTTTCTTGGATAACTCAAAAATCTCATTGAGTAGTCTTGTCCTGTCTTTTCAATGTCACCCATTTTCTTCCTCGTGCCCCTCAAATTATTAGTGAATATTAATTAATGAATATTGAAACCCCTAATACTTCTTCCTTTTCATATTGACTTGGCACTCTCATCAAGAAAATATTAATTAGGGGTTTATTTTACTACCAAATTAGCCTTATTAATTATGCTTTGTAAATATAAATTTGAATAAATACTCTTTGTTTATTCATTTAATATTAAGGGTAGTACATCTAGAAATTAGAATTATCTCATCTCTCCCCTCCTCTCCTTCAGCCCTAAATCTCTCTCTCATTTTTTTTCTTTCTATCCTCTTTAGGGTTATCACAACCTTTTTTTTCTCTCCTCTATCTAAAATTTTTTTGTTCGGATCTAAACCGATCGATATCCATATCTTATATTCCTCGACTGAAATTGCTATTTTGACCCCCTTTTGACATTGTATGATATGATTCACTATTGCTCTTTCATTCTCGTCTTCTTCTTGCAACTTTATTTACATCTTTTTGTTTATTTAATTACCATTTTCCCATATCATATTTATTTAAAAAATTTGAAGGAACTTTTAATTGTTGAATAAACATACAGAGAATTTTTATTATAAGATGCAAAAAAAAGTCATCTGTTGGGAGAAGTTTAAAAGCCTTGTTGGTAGTATCATTTTTTTTTATGTATTTTGTTTGTTTCTTTGTTGTTGATGTTGTTATTGATGTTGTTGGTGGGGCTGGCATTGTTGGAACTTGTGGTGTGGTGTTGTTGGTGGGTTTGACATTGTTGGAACTTGTGGTGTGGTGTGGTTTAGACGGTGGGTGCTTCTTAGCTTAAAAATAGTGGAGTCCGAACAATCAACACAAGGAGTAAGGGAGGAAAAAATAAAAAGTTTAAAGTGAATAAGAAGAGAAGAGTTGGTTACCAAAATTTAAAAAATATGTGCTGAGTGGGAATTGAACTTAAGACCGAAATAAATAAATAGCCTTAAGCACCCATAAACAACAACTAGGCTAACCAAATAACTCTTACTATGGGTGCTCAGTGATTAGATTATATACGTTTTTTTCTTTATTTCCACATACATATATAAAGTTTGATACGAGTTCAGTCTGTGCTCGCGCACCCGGAGGACTCCATGTGGGTCCGTCCCTTGTTGTTGATGGTGTTGGAACATAGGATGTTTGCTTCTTTGTAGTTGATGATGTTGTTGGAACAAATATTGTTGTTTTCTTTGTTGTTGATGTTTTTTATTTGTTGTTTGTATTTTATGTTGTTGTTGATGTTGCAACAGATGGAGCAACTGATGGAACAAATCAAACCACCAACAAGGCTGCTATGTATTCCAATAGACTCCATATCTGACGCAACAAACTCCACATCTGACGCAAACTATTCGGGATTTATGTGTTGTGTGTGGTGTGTTACTTAAATAAAATTGGTGACTTTATTAATAGGTAAATTAAAAAAAAATGGATCTAAATACAATATTTTATCTTTTTGTTGTATTTTTGAATGAAACAGATTGGTAATCTGTTGCAAAATATATTCCACCTGTCAGATAAATTACAATAAATGGACAATCTGTTGCAATAGATGTATATATCAGTTTGCTTTTCCATCAGCTGTGGCATCTGTTGCAACTTTCTAATCATCTGTTTATTCAATTTCATCGAGAGCAATAGATTTTTCTAAACACTTCTTGGCCAAACTCAATTTTTGCTCTTGGACTGCTTCTCTTTTTTTCTTTGCATCCTTCAAGATAGCCTACAAATTCAATTTTTGCCCTCAATCCAATAGAAAAAATTTAGTTTGGTTGAAGGATGCAAAGAAAAAAATAGAAGCAATCCAAGAGCAAAAATTGAATTTGGCCAGGAAGTGTTTAGAAAAATCGATTGCTCTCGATGAAATTGAATAAACAGATGACTAGCAAGTTGCAACAGATGCCATAGCTAAAGAAAAAGCAAACTGATATATCCATCTGTTGCAACAGATTGTCCATATATTGTAAGTTATCTGACAGGTGGAATATATTTTGCAACAGATTACCAATCTTTATCTTTCGAAAATACAATAAAAAAGATAAAATATTGTATTTAGATCCATTTTTTTTTCTAATTTACTTATTAATAAAGTCACCAGTATTATTTAAGTAACACACACAACACATAAATCCCGGATAGTTTCAGCAATATTGCATTAAATCCCGGATATTTTGCTAATTACATTTTATCCCAGAATTTCGAATTGTGATACATATGTTAAGCAGTGATACATATAGCATATGTATCATAGCATATGTATCACTAGTAAATATGAATCTGGGATTTTATGTAATTTTTTAAAACATTAAGGGATATTGTGTAATATGGTGTCTTAAATATGGGATTTGTGTAATTTTTCCTTTTAAGGGATATGAACAGTCGTGGCTTTTCGTTTAACTAACTCCAGTCCCTTCCAATTCTCAATTATTTTATAAATAGGTCCCTCCGGCCTCCTCACTCACTCTCGTTCATTCTACTATACTTACAATACTAATATGTCAGATCCAAATTCGTACAAGAAGGTTCATATCGAGTCCTTGCAGGAATTTCAAAAGCAGTTTGATGAATTCCAGAGAGATTTGGCCGACTTCCGAGCAAGGATGAGGAGGGCCCTGCTGCTGCCGGATGAAAATTGTCAGGTTGACAATAATAATAATAATAATAATAATAATAATTAGGTTATGTTTTTTCTTTCTTTTAGTATATGTATTTCCCCTTTTTATATCTGATCTACCTATAAGGGATTCAAAAAAATTCATGTATATGTTTGGTTTGGTTTGGTCGATTTTGAATTTTTAATTCTTATTCAATAGTTAATTATCATTCTATTTATTCCCTATTCAAAACATGTCGGCGGTTGGAGTTAGGGATGCGGTCATGATGAGAAATTCTCCTAAAAATAGTTCGTTAATAAATAATAAGGAACTAAATGATATTATAATCGTAAAAGAAAGATTATTTAATTTAAAAAAAGTCACAATATTGGATTAATTTAATTAAGATATATATATGATGATATGATTTTTAAGAAAAAAGTTAATGAATAGTCGTGACTGTGACTTTTGTCTAAACACATTCAACAAACAAACAAAAACAAAAAACGTTTCTGATGCATCAAATTCCTCATCTGTTGCGACTTATGAATCAGTTAGAAGAAATCAAAAAAACTCCTTAAATAGATGGTCGATTTATAGCAACAGATGGTATATCTGTTGAAACAGATGGGTTATCTGATGCAACAGATATACAATCTGTTGCCATAACTTAATTAATAAAAATGGTTATTAAAGAAACGGAAAGATTAAGTCACCACCAACTTGATTTAATTAAGTCATTTCTTTTCACAGAAAAGAATAAGGAAATAAATGATAAACACAATTTAAACCGTAAAAAAATCACCAGAAATATTCTTATTTTTAAATCTTCTTTATTAATTTATATAATTAAAAAGTAAGAAAATTTGGATGTCATAAAGATAATTTTTTCTTTTAAAAGATATATATATATATATTATATGTTGCAACAGATATATTATCTGATGCAACAGTTGAACTATTTGTTGCAACGGATGATATATCTATTGTAGTAGATGATTTATCTGATGCAACAGATATATAATCTGTTGTGCAACTCAGTGTAAAAAGTAAACGGTTGTTGGAAAGAACTAATTATTTTAATAATTATAAAGCTAAGCTTCAAGCTGAAAAGTCATGACCTATCATAATATTGATTAATTTAATTAAGTCATAACTTTTTACAGTAATCAAGAATGTCATTAATAAATGAAGGTGAACAGTTGTGCCTTTAGATCTGCTTTATTAATTTATATAATTAAAAAGTCAGAAAATTTAGATGTCATGAAGATAATATATTTTTTTAATTTTTTTTATATATTATATGTTGCAACAGATATATTATCTGATGCAACAGGTTATCTATTTGTTGCAAATCATGATATATCTGTAGTAACAGATGATTTATCTGATGCAATAGATATATTATCTGTTGTCCAATTCGGTGTAAAAAATGATTCCTGGAAAGAACTAATTATTAATAATAATAAAGCTGAAAAGTCATGACCTATCATAATATTGATTAATTTAATTAATTCATAATTTTTTACAGTAATCAAGAATGTCATTAATAAA
Organism: Capsicum pubescens; assembly: GCA_030864215.1. NCBI lineage: Eukaryota > Viridiplantae > Streptophyta > Magnoliopsida > Solanales > Solanaceae > Capsicum > Capsicum pubescens. The sequence continues at coordinate 68,825,378 of CM061543.1, read as the reverse complement.
TGGAGGTGAACAGTTGTGCCTTTAAATCTGCTTTATTAATTCATATAATTAAAAAGTCAAAAAATTTGGATGTCATGAAGATAATATATTTTTTAATATATATATATATATATATATATATATATATATATATATATATATTATATGTTGCAACAGATATATTATCTAATGCAATAGGTTATCTATTTGTTGCAAATCATGATATATCTTTTGTAACAGATGATTTATCTGATGCAACAGATATATTATTTGTTGTCCAAAATAGTGTGAAAAAAATGGTTCCTGGAAAGAACTAATTATTAATAATAATAAAGCTGAAAAGTCATGACTTATCATAATATTGATTAATTTAATTAAGTCATAACTTTTTATAGTAATCAAGAATGTCATTAATAAATGGAGGTGAACAGTTGCGATTTTTTGCTTAACTCATTCAAGTTCAATCCTCTATAAATAGGTCCCTCCTTACTAAATCGTTCGTTCTACTGCACACTATTTATTCCTCGCTCTTGTTACACCTTCAACTACTTTCTCTTCAAGGACTTGATAGCTTTTTCCTGTCTCTGGTAAGTTTTTCTTGATTTTTGTGTAAATATACGTTGTATTACATTACATTACATTACATTACATTCGAATTCTTTATTTTCTTTACTTCTGTGTTTACGTGTGTGTTTTGTCAACTTATGCATTTTTTAGATATGGCTGATCCTGTGTGGGATGTCGTTATTTTACGAGATGCCATGAGGGAACTGCAGAAGAAGGTTCATGACCTGCATTGAGAGTTGGCCGCCGTCAGAGTAAGGATACTGCGGGAGATCCGCAGGCTGCAGAGGGCGCTGCTGCTGCCCTTTAAAGATTGGCCGGCTGGCCATACAAATAATAAGGATGTTAATAATGATGATAATAATAATTAATCTTTTTTTCTGTTATCTATGTATTTTTTTGTTTGTTTGTTTTATAAAAAATTATGTTTGATGCACTTGGTTTTTTATTTCTTATTTAATTTTCGTGCTGTCTATTTCTATTTCTTAACGAAAGACATGTCTACAATTAAGGAATAATTTGATTCCAGTATCAATAGAAAGAACATATGAGTTATCTGTTAGCTTTTGTGTGTGACAGGAGTTGTATTTTGTTGTTCGAAACATATTAGTAATCTGATGAAATAGATTATTTATATGTTGAAACATATTACTAATCTGGTGCAACAAAATACCCATCTATTCGATTCATAATCATATTACGGGCACCTAGAACCCTTAAACATGAATCCAACATGAGTCTACTATTACAACAGAACATTTATCTGGTGCCGCAGATAATGGATCTGTTTAAACAGATTGCTCTTGTATTGCATTCATGTTCGTGTGCAAACTATTGTTGAAAAAACAACACACTAGCAGTTACCCAAATTCAACTAAAAAGCATAATCTGACTTACCAAAGTCTCCTCTCAACTAAATTTCAAAGTTGAAAGCGATTTACGAAATAAAATTTGACATAAGAATTTGGTCAAAGAGCAGCAGTTGGGGTAACAAAAACAACAACAAAAATGGTTAACAAGAAGAATATGAAGTTGATAATGAAGTATAAGATGATGATAATGAATCAGAAGATGATGAATAAAGCAGCAGCAACAATGAACAACAAATATCGGGAAGAGAGAGAAAATAACAACGGATGAGGAGAGAGAAAAAGACACATTTTTTCCCTTCGTTCCCCGTTATATATTAACTAACATTTGAATCAAAGTGTAAATTTAAAAACTTGTGAGTTATTTTGAAATTTTCCAAACTTTCTTAAACCATAATGAAGTAATTGTCCCCTCTACTCAAATATTAAGACTTGTGTCACCTACACCTCATTTTAAAACTCTTTTGTCACCTGTGGCCCAAACCCCCTAGTTACTACTATTTTTATTTTATGAGTATTTTCTTATCGGTTAAACTGAAAATTGAATCGATAAGGACTAAAAATAGATAGACCAAAAATCGATAAAAAATATCTTATTGGTTTGGTTAATGGTTTAGCATATATAAAAATTGAAAATTGATAAATCAAATCAATAATATATAAAATCGAACCGAATCGACCGATGCACACCCCTATCTCCCGCTACTCCCAAGAATTCTCTCCCAAATGTTATTTTTTATGTTCCTTTTTCTCCAGCAGAAAGGGCTCGTTTTTGCATTGGAAGGTAAGTTAAAATCAAGTATGATTATTTGTAGATCCATTTTATCGATTTTTATTGTTAACTATTTCATAGTGATGTAGTATAGGAATTTTTTTTTGAATGTGGTTGATTAAATAGTTAAAATATAAAAAATTTATAGGTAATTAGTTTGGTTCCGTAGCAATGGTTGAGTTTTAATTCGGCAGTTTCGATAGAATTTTTTGCTAAAAATTTATGAGTTATTTTGGCTATTTGAATCGAGCAGTGTCCTATTTCTATAGACTTGTGGTCTATGAATTAACAATCTCCGAGAATGAAATAAATTTTTAGGTGTATGAAATTTTTGTAAAATATGATTGATTAAATAGTGAAAATTGAAAAATTAATAGTTAATTAGTTTGATTTGTAGTAATAGTTGAGTTTTGATACCGCATATTTGATTGAAATTTTTTGTTCATCACGCTGGTATGCCAATTAAATATGGTAAAAATAGTCTAGGGGGATCATAGGACCTCCGCAAAGTTCAGGATGTGTAACTGCAAATTTTTCTTAAGTACCATTATTTTTTGCACATTTTTTCCTAGTTTGAAATGAAACATATGACTGAATCATTAAATTTTATCTAGGAAATTGCACATTCATGCAAAGATTTGAGCATTTAAATCAATAACAAAATTACTTTAACAATCATTCTACTTCTGCACTAAACCAGCTGAGGGAAGTATGATTAATAGACTCACACCTCTCTTCTTTAAGACACTTCATAGGGAATTAAAGGCACTACCACAAACTATGCATAAAGGAAAGGAGGGCCACAAAAGAACTCATCATAGTGTTGGTGCATTAGAATTTAGAATAATACATAAATCTAAATAAGGATAAAATAGCTGCAACACTTTTACAATCTGAATTCACACAAAAACTCTTCGAGGACAACCAATACAAAGAAGTGATAGAGCTTGTTCCTACTTTTGTCTTTTGTGCATACAAAAAGAGAAGACATAAATGACAGAGAAGACACGTATAATAATTGGCTTACAGGAGGAGTACTATCGAATGCCACCTAGAATTTTAGGTGGTAAGGCTACATATCATGTAATCTAGAATATATGACTACATTGCTTTTGATATTTTATACAATTGACATAAGATACACTTGCAAAGAAGTGATAGAGCTTGTTCCTACTTTTGTCTTTTATGTATGCAAAAAGAGAGAAGACATAAAAGACAGAGAAGATACAGTTAGAATTATTTATTTTATGTTGACTTAACATTAACTTTTTATTACGTTAAAGTGAAACGAATTGATATTATTAGTTGGTGGACAAGACATAGGCCGTGTATTCATGTGGATTCCATATGGGCCTGTATCAATTTCATGTTGTTGGTGTGGGCTGGCAATGGAGTAGGCATGTAGTAGACCTGTGAGCCCATAATGGGGGGGTGCACTAGGTTAAGGCTTTTAAGCCTATAAATATAAGGCTAGGTCCCCTCACCTGGATTTAACATAAGACGTATTCCCATAAGCTATCAGCTGTCATAATCAAAGGAGAGGATGACTCAGCCTAGTTTGTCTTCAGTTACGTGCTACAATGGCAGACAAAGGTACACATATTTCCTCTCTCATATTTGTTACTTTATAGGTGTTCTTGATTTATGTGAACTTGTGGTGTGTTTCTCTATAAATCTAACACTTGGTATTAGAGCTTTTCACATAGATCTTAAACCTTATTACTCAGTTCATGAGAAAATAATTGGAAATAATGATCGTGATACACTCCGTCTTAAACTTAAATCTGAAATGATTTTTCTTTTCTTTTTGGCTGCTAACTTCATTCCGATTGTTGCACACTACTTTATTTCATATTAAAAAAAGGGTGTACATATGATTAAGAGTCAGCCGATGGCCAAATAAATTGAATTTGGGAAAGTGGATGAAACCAAAATACCAAATCAATTGAATTTTTTTAAAAAAAAATTGTGGGATGTTTTTTGGATTCTAGGGGTTATTGTGTGGGTAATGGAACAGTTGTTTCCATTTGATGTGGAAATTAATCTATGGAGTGATGTTAGTTTAAAAGAAAATTGTCTGGAGCTGTAATTGCAAAAAAAAAAAATTGTCTTTATTGACAAAGTTTTTCGCTGCTTTATACCTTGTCAAAAGTTTCTAAATATGTTTTAAAGTGTATTGGTAGTATTTGCGAATTAAAATTATTTCAGAAGTTTTTCACTATCTTGAAAGGCGAAACATACTTTAAAAGACATGATGAGAAGTATGATGAGTAGATCTAACTTATGTGAGTTCGTCTGGGTGAAGGTATTAAAAAATCCATGTACATTCTTAATCATATCCCTAAAACCCCTTTTGAGTTGTGGGCTAATAGAAAATCTAATTTAAATTATTTTTGAGTTTGGGGATGTCCTGGGAAGTAAAATATATAAAAATGAACCCAGAACCTCGCTTGTTTTTTCATTGGTTATCGAGCTCATTCTAAAGGATACAGGTTCTACTGTCCTACAAGGCGAACCAGAATAGTTGAATCTTAAAATGTAAAATTTCTTGTATGTGAGACTATCCTAAACTCCATGGGCATAAATTTATCAATTAAACAAGCATTTAAGGAATTCAATTTCGTACATGAGATGGGTTTTGGAATTGTTGAAGAACATGCATTGTAAGCCCTATGTTATGATGAAATTTTATATAAACTATGAGGTTGTTTTTCCTAAACTTGAATTATTTTCATGTGTACATGTGTTATTAGTTTGAAAAGTTTATGAGAGCATGATTTGCATAATTACCTCTCTTGTTATGAAATCCATTGTCCTAACAATGTTATGGATTGTTATTGTTTTATGAACGAATGAGAGGGTTTTTTTCCTTGATTTACAAATGCTCATATTTTCTAATCAAGAATTTTCATGTGAATGACCACCGTATAATAAACTATTGAAAAGGGAGTAGTTTGCATAAGTTTTCATGTGTTTTGAAACAAGAACTCCCTCGTGTGATGTTTAAATATTTTGAGTGGTCATCAACATGCTTTTGAATAAAAAAGGGGTATGGATATGATGTGGTATGAAATGAATGACTTGAATTTGGGACTGTTACATAAAACTAAGCATTCATTGAACAAAATATTTTATATGAAAGATCTAGGAGAGGCATAATTTGTTCTGGGCATTGAGATTTGACTAGATAAATCTCATAATTTATTGGGGCTTTCACAAAAGGCCTATATTGACCGTATTTTGAAAAAATTTCAGATAAAAAATTATAAGTCATGTGGTAAAAGGTGATAAGTTAACCTTAGACTTGTATCCCAAAAAAGATCTTGAGAAAGATTCTATGAAAGATGTGCCTTATCCAAGTATTTTTTTCCGCTGCATTTCTTGTTTATAGAGTGTTAATTTTATTTATTTTTTGATATTGGCTGAAGTAAAGTCGGCTAAACTAAAGTCATCTTAAGAATGTGTTCTGACGGCTATGTTATTAAAGATTCATTTATTTATTTAGTTCTATATGCTTAGATTAAATAATATAAAAGGTTATTTATTTTATAAAATTTAAAAAATTTAAGCTATTGTTTATAAAAGATGTCGAATTGTTATTTATTTATTTATTGATTCTATTTGAATTTGGTTTCATTTGAATTGTAACTAAATCAGATTTATAATATTTTTAATTGAGTGGATACTTACTGTGTCGCATGAGCAAATCAAGCAATGGCATGTCGAATCCCTGAGAATGAATTTGTTTTGTAAATTAGGGTAAATAGTGTACACCAAAGTGACCTATTTGCTTTGTTTTATGAGACTTGTTTAATCTATTTTGAGGGATATCACTAAGTTAGAACATACAATGATCTGCCCAAAGGAGATTTATTGTGTGTTTTAAATTAGTATTGTGATGAGCCCCATTATGTGAAAATATTTTTATTTTAAATTTATCTGCCCAAAGAGGATAGGTTTCTAATATTGAAAATATTTTCTTGCCTTGCCTAAAAGGGGGTTACGTGTTGATACTGCGGGACTCATCATTGTGATAAGATTATTATGCTTATGTCGTGATATTTTGATAAATTCATTCATGTTATGTTGTGAAAAGTTACCATTTATTTGACCAATAACAATGCTGAAGTTGTGATTCTATCGGGCTCTAACTTTAAGCGATGGAAAGAAGATCTTGAATTTGCTTTGGGCATGGCTGGCATAGATCAAGCCTTATGTGAGGATGAGCCTCTGGCTCTCACTGATTCTAGTATAAATGTTGAAAAAGAACTTTATGCTAAGTGATAGATATTTAATAGGCTATGCATCCTTGCCTTTAGGAGGTCATTTGCTAAGCACCTTAAAAGTGGCTTGCCTGAAACTACCAATGCCAAAAAGTTTCTTGTCCAAGTGGAAGAAAGGTATCTTGTATCCAATAAGGCTGATACTGGAGATCAAATCAATGAACTTACAGGGATAAGGTATGACTTTACTGGGGGTGTTAGAGATTACATACTTAAGTTGGTCCACATTCAGTCCAAACTGAAAACTCTTGAAATAACTCCTCCTGAAACTTACATTGTCCACTCTGCTCTTAGCTCTTTGCCTGCTGAGTTTAGCCAAATGAAAAATGCCTATAATACTCAGGATGAATCTTGGTCAATTAAATAGTTCATCTCCAAATGTGTTGTTGAAGAGGGAAAAAAAATTAAAAGGGATAAGGGTGAGGTTGCCATGTTATCTTCTCATGATTCCAAAGCAAGCTCTTGTAAGAGACCTAGGAAGTTTGAAAGATCTAATAATCATACTTTTAAAAAGTAGTCAAAAGAAGGTAATCATCTAGCTCTTGTTTGTTTTGAGTCACACTTGGTACACTACTAAAGAAATCAGGAAAACTGACCACAAAAACCAACCACATGTGGTCGATTTTCCGGCATTTTCGACCACAAAACCGACCAAAATGCGCGGTCGGTAAAAGCGTGGTAGCTTTTTCAAAATCAACCACACGTGGTCGATTTTTTTTAAAAAAAATATATATTTTTAAAATTCAATATTATTTTTTTAAAAAAAAAAAGAAAATAAAATTTAAAAATAAAAAAATTCAAATTAAACCGATCACAAGTGGTCGGTTTTATTTTTAAATTAATTAATTAATTTTAATAAAACCGACGACAAGTGGTCGATTTTGTTTTTAAATTAATTAATTAATTTTAATAAAACCGACCACGAGTGGTCGATTTTTTATTTAAATTAATTATTTAATTTTTACAAAATCGACCATCATCGTCTTCGTCATCCACGTCCTCAGCCGCACATACAAGATCAGATTCCTCATCTGTGATGATATCATCTAGTGGGCCTAAACCTTTTGTAGCCCGAACTGCATCACTAGGACATGGAGGAATAATCCCTGCAGATCGAATAAAAGAGCTGAATTGCTGCTGCAGCATCTTAATTTGTGATATTATTTCATCCTCCTTCTGCTTCGCCTTCTCTCTCTGTGCAGCAAGCTCTTCAGTGAGTTTATAAATCATAGTTCTTAGTGATTCAACGGTTTCTCTATCAACTGATGAGGTATAGAATGTCGGGACGAACGTAGACCTAACATTCTCTTTATAACATTTTTTGTGGTATCCGTAGTATTGGCCTCTAACTAGAGGACCCACAGTTTCTCTCCATAACTTTTCCTCTACATCTTCAGGTATTGTGTAACCCTGACTTTCAGGAGGCTGAGTACTACGATACTCATTAACGAGTTGCATATATTTGTCCTATAATCAAAGTAAAGTTAAGATTAATAGTAAAAAAATATTAAACTACTTGTACTTGAATAATATGAACTTTGAGAAAAATATTCATAACAGGAAATTTGATTCTTACATGGGCAGCTTTTGCATGAGGCTCAACCCAGACATCTTCATCAGTTGAGTTCTTTTTCTTCTTCACATGTGTCTCCTCGAATATCTCATCGTGTCTTATCTTCCTACCCATTTTTTTCCTGCATATGATAAAATTATTAATATTCAAATAATTAAAAATTTAAATAGAAACAAACAATTAAAACTGTAAAAGTTACATACAATTTTTCCTCCACAACAATCCTACTAATTCCACCCGCAGTATGTAGTGAGCCACCCTTGGATGATGCCCTGACTTTCTTTCCTTTCTCACTCAACAATTTGTATTCGTCGCTATTCTAATAGCGAATATAATCTTGCTACAAGGGTTTCAGTATAAACCCTAGTCGTACCCTATTCGTTCTGGCATAATCCAATAGAGCGTTGAATCTGGATCTAGCTCTTCTATAAAAATTTCTCCGTATAGCACTTTCATGCGTGTCATCCCACCAATCATATTTCTACAATAAAAATAAAAATATAATATTTAATTTTTTGTTCTAACAATGTGTTAAGTAGTCGATAAGTTAAATCCTTACATGAAATTCTTTAAACATTATTTCTCTGCCATGTGCTGAAACCTTTTGCCAACTAGTCTAATAGCCGTTGAAGTTCCAACAAATGCATTTAGTCGTAATTTTTTCAACTCCAGCATCGGGCCTAAGCCTACAATAAAAGATCAAACAATAATTTCATAGAGTATAATAATACAGTAAATAAAAAATGAATAATATTGTTATATTTAGAAATCTTACCCTATCCTATATGGAATAATATACCACCTCCGATAAACATCTCTGTCTCCGGGCTGTGGAGCAAGTGCTGGTGGATGCATTGGCATGGGCGGATCTGAAGCACCGGATGGAGTACCTCCATGATGAAGATCCATCAACCCAATTGATCCAAAATAATCACTGTGAGAACGTGGGTGACTACTAGAAGAGGGTACTGACGATGGTAGATGTCCGGATGTGCCAACCGTCATCCAATAGTACTGTGATAGTGGTGGCACGGTGATGCAAGAAGAATGAGTCGTTGTAGACCCATGAAGTGGACCCACATGCGTAGGAGCAGGAACTGAATGCTGCGATGACTTGGAATATGAGGGTCGTGCTGGCCCGTCAGCAAACCGACCCTCAAATATATGAATACCTGTCGGTCGTCTATAAAGCGAAGGTTGTTTTTTCTTTTTTGTTTTTGTAGGATCAACTTTTTCCTTACCTTTATCACCTCTACCTGCCATCTAAATTATGTAAAGTTAACAAGTAATTAGTCCTTACAAAATGAATATATAAGAAAACATTCCAAGTAACTAATTTCAAGTTACTAATTCACATTTCAAATCGCTCCAACAACACGAGATAGACAAGAATATTTCTATTACTATATAAATTATGGAAAAGTGAAAACAACAATCTTATACAGTATATTACATACCAATCTTAAACAAGAAACATAAGGGTAAATAGTAAAATGCATAAAGACATCAATACATAATAAGCACAACCTACACAAACTAATCCTTCTCTCCTAAAGATTCTCCACTAAACCATTCACCCTCTTCGAAAGTTTCCTCATCTCCTACCCACTCAGCCTCTTCTTCTGTAATATTAACTTCTTCAAATATATTTTCTGGGTGATTCAAAGTATCCACTAAGTCAATGTCCACTAGCTGGTGATCAATCTGTATTTCATTTTGATACGCAGTATCAAACATATTTTCAACTTCCACCCATCCTATAGGATTTTTTTTTATTACAGTCCACCAATCAGATTTATCACTGTGCAATGGATAAGGAACATAATACAATTGTTTAGCATTTTGCTATAGAATAAAGGGATCGTAAACAGGATACGACCTATATATTGTGCTTTATTTCAATGATGTTATGCTCCTTATGTACTCTTGTGCCTCTTGTTCTTGGATCAAACCACTTACATCGAAAGCGGATAATTTTTTTTATTGGGAAACTAACATTCTCCAATTCTAAGATCTCGTGTATGATGCTAAAGTAATCAACATCATCATCACCCTTAACCCAAACACCACTATTGTTTGTTTTCCTTATTCTGGAGTGTTCTTCGGTGGAAAATTTAAACCCATTTACTGTATAATAGGACATTGTATGAGCTTCAACTGGTCTCAAAGAAATATCTCTCAAGAACTGATCTTATGCGGCTGTATTTGGTGACTGGTGTACCTAAAAATATTATATATATATATATATATATGTTAGTTGAAGAATGTGTAAATGTTTAAAATTTGTAGAAATTTAGTACATTTACGAACCTCATATGTAAACCATATTGGAAAGTATACACTTGATTTTCATGGAATTGAATCTTAAATGAACTGAAAATCCAACACGTGAAACATAATTAGTTTCCTTAAGTGAATGAGTAAATAAATAAGATAAGTTAATTTTTAATCTCCTTACTTCAGAGAGGGCTCAACTTCCGAGCAATTCAGCAAGACATACAAAGTTGCTGATTTGTGCTCCATGGTAGTGAGTTGGCGAAATATGATATTTTTAGCCTTACAACCAAATTGATTGAAAATTGATATTGGTTGCAAATAAGGCTCATTCTCATCATCCCAATGACAATTCGGTCAGTTTCTTGAACAAGTAAATTCATCACGAAAGTAGTATGAACAAAATTGAGACGTTTCTCTTGCAAGATATGCCTCAACTATAGAGCCTTCCACCCTATGTTTATTTTTGGGACCCTTTTTCAATTTTCCAATTGCCCTGCACAATCTTAAGATTAGATGTTTACTATATTAAAAAAAGATACGTATGAATTTAAATATGTTGCAATTTCTTACCGTTCGAATGGATACATCCACCTAGTTTGAACTGGACTTCCTAGTCGAGCTTCGTGCACAAGGTGAATGGGAAGATGTTCCGTCACATCGAAGAACCCTGGCAGAAAAATCTTCTCTAACTTGTTGGTGATAACAACAATATTACTTTCCATTCGCGCTAGATTTTCTTCTTTTAATGTGGTGGCACATAAGTCTTTGAAGAACAAACTAATCTCTGCTATTGGTTTCCATATGTTTTCAAGTAAACCAATAAAAACAATTGGAAGTAATTGTTACATGAAAACATGACAATCATATCTTTTAATTCCATGCAAGATTCCTTGTGCCATATCAACCCTCTTTCCTAAATTTGAGGCATATCCATCGGGCATCTTTAAACTTTGGACCCACTCACATATTTGTCTCTTTTGGCCCAACTTGAATGTAAAACTAGCCTTGGGCTTAAGAACATTGCCATTGGGCCCCTTCTGTAAGTGTAATTCTCTGCACTTACAACATTCTGGTAAGTTAAGTCTGGCCTTAGGATTATCCTTTATCTTGCCGGTGACATCCATAACTTGTGGCTCTCGGGTTTGGCTAACTTGTGGACTGTTTTATGTGTTTCTTGTGTTTCCAAGTTTTTATCGTATCAGATGACCCAAGTTTCCAAGTTTTTGGATTACCCGGGACAAGAAAAACACAATTAAGAAATATATAGGGACTAGCCATCAACATTTCTGGAGGAAGATTTTACGGGGTAATAAATACATGCCAACATGAAGATGGCGCAGCACTAACTGAAAAAGGAGAGAAGCCATCCGTACATAATCCCAAATAAATATTTTGTGGTTCAACTGCAAAATCTAGATAAGTTGCATCAAAATGCTTCCAAGCCTCTCCATCAGATGGATGACACATAACACCAGTGGACCTTCTATTTTCATTTTTCCATCTCATATGAGGAGCTGAGCTGTTTGAAGCATACAACCTCTTCAACTTTGGTATTAGAGGTAAATAATGCATCGCCTCAATAGCAATTTTATCTCTACTACAACCACGCTTATATCGAGGGTGCTGACAAAACTTTCAGGACTCTAGGTTAGCATATTCCTTAAAGTATAACATGCAGCCATTTTCACAACAATCAATTCTAATCGAGGAGAGACCTAACTTTGACACCAATCTTTTTGCCTTATAGAAAGAATCAGGAACCTCTAAGACGGGGTCAACTAACTCTTTAATAAGGTCTATCATTGAGTCCATTCCTCTTTTAGCAATATTCCAATCAGATTTAATACTTAATAATCTAACAACAACAGGCAAACGAGAATGCGAACAACCATTAAACAAAGGATGACTAGCAACATGCAGTTGTTCATAAAATCGGCCTGCTTCTCTATTGGGAACATCTTCAACATTTTTCCTAAAGTTACCCCCGTGTTGCATTCCAAAAACATCGTGCACCATTTCTGTCATCCTAGTATCTTTATATTCATTATGCCCCGCAGACCTACTACTTTCACCAACAACAAAATTATTTTTATCAATATCACCATCAATAGTACATAATCTTAAAAAGTCCTCGTGAAATCCCCTTCTATAAAGATGTTCCTTCACAACTTCTTTTTTTAAAAGATTTGAACCATCATCTGACCAATGAACAATGAATAGCCCGAAAATGTGACCAAGCATCAAGTGTCTTAGCATGTTCTACAAATCGTCTGACAACTTCAATAAATTCCACCCTAAGACCCATTCTATTATCATTATTCTGTTGATATAACTATAATCAGGTTCCATTTACACAATCAATCAGATTCAACTAATTAGTTCAAGTCACAAAAGTTCACATTTCAAGTACCTAAATTCAAAATGAAAAAAATACCTAAATTTCAATTACCAAACTAAACCACATTCAAAACAAAAATTCACATTTCAAGTACCTACACTTGATCAATTTCAGTCACTAAGTCACCTCCCAAGTCATCAAACTAAACTACATTCAAAATGATAAATTCACCTTTCAAATACCTACACATAATCAATTTCAAGTGACTAAGTCACCTCCTAAGTTACCAAACTAAACTACATTCAAAACAAAAATTCACATTTCAAGCACCTAAACTTGAACATTTTCAAGTCACTAAGTCACCTCCCAAAAAAACAAACTAAACTACCTTCAAAATGATAAATTCACTCTCACATGTTAGTAGAATAAACTACTTTCAAAATAAAAATTCACCTTTCAACTATCTATACTTAATCAATTTCATGTGACTAAGTCACCTCACATTACCAAATTCCATCACATTCAAAATAAAAATTCAAAATTCAAGTACCTACACTTAATCAATTTCAAGTGAATAAGTCACCTCACATGTTACCAAACTAAACCACATTCAAAACAAAAATTCACCTTTCAACTACCTACATTTAATCAATTTCAAGTGACTAAATCATCTCACATGTTAGTAGAATAAACTACTTTCAAAACAAAATTTCACATTTCAACTATCTACACTTAATCAATTTCAAGTCACTAAGTCACCTCCCCAACAAACAAACTAAACTACCTTCAAAATGATAAATTTACCTTTCAAGTACCTACACTTAATCAATTTCAAGTGACTAAGTCACCACACTAAACTACATTCAAAACAAAAATTCACGTTTCAACTACCTACACTTAGTCAATTTCAAGTGACTAAGTCATCTCACATGTTACCAAGCTAAATCACTTTCAAATAAAAAATTCACATTTCAACTATCTACAGTTAATCAATTTCAAGTCACTAAGTCACCTCCCAATAAAACAAACTAAACTACCTTCAAAATGATAAATTCACCATTCAAGTACCTGCAATTAATTAATTTCAAGTGACTAAGTCGCCTCCCAAGTCACCACACTAATGTTTCAGCTACCTACACTTAGTCAATTTCAAGTGACCAAGTCATCTCATATGTTACCAAGCTAAACCACATTCAAAACAAAAATTCACATTTCAACTACCTAGACTTCAACATTTTGAAGTCACTAAGTCGCCTCCCAAGTTACCAAGCTTAACAAAATTCAAAATGAAAAGTTTACATTTCAAGTACCTACACTTCAACATTTTCAAGTCACTAAGTCACCTCCCAAGTTACCAAACTAAACTACATTCAAAATAAAAAATCCACATTTCAAGTACCTAGACTTCAATATTTTTAAGTCACTAAGTCACCTCCCAAGTTACCAAACTAAACTACATCCAAAATAAAAAATTCACATTTCAAATACCTACACTTAATCACTTTTCGAGTCACTAAGTCACCACCCAAGTAACCAAACTATACTACATTCAAAAAGAAAAATTCACATTTCAAGTACTTACAGTTAATCACTTTCAAGTCACTAATTCGCTTCCCAAGTAACCAAACTATACTACATTCAAAAAGAAAAAATCACATTTCAAGTACTTACACTTAATCACTTTCAAGTCACTAAGTCACCTCCCAAGTAACCAAACTATACTACATTCAAAAAGAAAAATTCACATTTCAAGTACTTACACTTAATCACTTTCAAGTCACTAAGTCACCTCCCAAGTAACCAAACTATATTACATTCAAAAAGAAAAATTCACATTTCAAGTACTTACACTTAATCACTTTCAAGTCACTAAGGCACCTCCCAAGTAACCAAACTATACTACATTCAAAAAGAAAAATTCACATTTCAAGTACCTACACTTAATCACTTTTCAAGTCACTAAGTCACTTCCCAAGTTACCAAAGTAAACTACATTCAATACAAAAAGTCAAAATAAAAGTTCACCTTCAAATAACTACACTTAATCACTTTCAAGTAATTTATTCATTTATAGTATAAGTCAAAAAATTGATCAAGTGTATGAAGCAAATAAGTAGAGGCATCACATGTCCCTCTCACACTATATAATCATCACAAAATTTCTATGGCTTTCAAAGCCTTCTACAACAAACAATCCCACCTTAACACTACATTTAAAGACTTCATTATAAGAAAATAGAGATAAATCAACTTACCTTTGCTTGGCCTAAATTGAAGAGAAAGAGTCAGATGTCAACAACTTTACTCTAAAGCTCCTCTTCAAACTAATATACCTCCTTGCAACATAAACACTTGGCATCAGTTTTCTTTTCCTTGAACTAGTTGGTAGATTTATGAAAAACCCAATCTTTGAATTGAACAACCATAATCATTTACACTAGAATTAAGGTCAACAGAAAATATCAGCTAATGCACATTACAGGAACACACAAATCAGTAACAAGCCAACATAAAGTTCTTGTTTTTTTATGGTAAAGTAACCGAGAAGCAAAATATTACATTACACCATGTGCTTAATACCCAACAAATTCAAAGAGAGAAACAAGACACAAAATTAACAGTGAGAAAAATAATGTTGAAAAGCAAGAGTTCCCTCCTGATAACAGCTCAGGGCGAAGTTAATGGCAAAAACAAGCCTCTAAAATACATTACATTACACCTTGTTTTTAATACCCAACAAAGGCAAAGAAGAAACAAACTATACATAATGCTGAAAATCAAGAACTCTTCCTTAGATTTAACAAATCCACTTATGACAATCAAATGGGTGACTAAGACGCTGGTTGTTCCTGCCGTGGGTGACTGAGACAGTGGATGAGACGACGGTTGTGGCTGAGATGGTGAGTTGTCGTCGATAGTTGGGTACCGTCGATGTTGGGTGTCATTATTGTTGTACGTTGTTGTGAGATGAGGGTGAGGATGGGTAGTTGTGAGGGTGGGTATTCTGATTAGGGTAATTAGAAAGGAATTTTGGAATTGGGTCGGGTCGGATCAATAATTGGGTATTACAAAATTAATTATAATTACTTGATTCATTTTCAAAAAAATGAATATCAAATAATTTAATGTTATGTATATATAAATCAGATAATTAGTTATTTTATCATCACATTAACACGAGTAGTATATTTTCTCAATCGTACAATAATATCAATGAATTTTACAAATTATGATAATTTTTTGATTAATTAGCTTCTAAATACGATATTATTTATATATATATATATATGTATATATATACATACACACACATACTAGATATCGGAGCCCGTGCTAGCACGGGCCCAATGTGCTACTTTTCGGATATTATATGTTATTTTTTCTCTCAATTTATATGTCGCTAATGAAATATTTGAGAAAGCCACTCAGATTTGTTATATATAGTTCTAGATATTTTAAGTTGTTAATTATATTATGATTTATACGACTTTCAATGTAATTTTCAAGTAATATCTCTTTATCCTAATTACTATGACATCGATAACTATTGTAATCTATAATACTTTATCGACGTTGTAACTTACTATTTTAAACCAAATATCACGATTGAAATAGAGAAACCGGCACATCTTGAATAACTTAATAACTAATTAAAGTGATATGATAAAATTGCTATAAAATTACTTGTGAATTTTTTTTAAGTGGACCTCAAATAAGATGTCAAATTAATTTAAAACATCAAGATTATTAATTTTTAAATACTTAGATGACTCATAATAATTAATTATAGGTGATATAGTAAAATTACAGTTGAAGCAGTTGAAACAGAAATATCTATTTTTCTTTATAAATATCTATTTTATTTTTATTAAATATTATTAATTTTTTAACATGTAAATATCATATAATAATTAATTAGGTGTGATATAATAAAATCACGGAGCAAGCAGACAACTGAAAGAAAGCATGTGACTTATACGACTTTCAACGTAATTTTCAAGTAATATCCCTTTATCCTAATCAATATGTCATCGTCGACGTTGTAATTTACTATTTTAAGTTATTTGTTATGTAATTTATAATACTCTTCCTGTTCAAACTTTTGTGTTATTGATAGTGAATTTAGACTTTAAAAGTAATTTAAATTTTTAATTATTGTAATTTATAATATTTTTTTATTTCAATTTAAGCGACATTGATATAATTTCAAGAGTAACCGAATTTCACGATTGAAATAGCGAAACTGGCACGTCTTGAATGACTCATAGTAACTAATTATAAGTGATATAGAAAAATTGCTATAAAAATATTTGTGAAATTTTTTTAAGTGGGCTTCACATAAGATATCAAATTAATTTAAAACATCAAAATTATCTATTTTTAAATACTTAAATGACTCATAATAATTAATTATAGGTGACATAGTAAAATTACAATATGAAAACAGCTAAAATAGCCATGCCATAAATGTCTATTTTACTTTATAAATATTTTTAATTAAATATTATTAATTTTTAATAAGTAAATATCATATAATAATTAATTAGGGGTAATATAGTAACATCACGGAGCAAGTAGGTGGCTGGAAGCAGGCATGTCGACCGCCAGCTGCCTGCTTCCAGCCGCCCACTCACTCTTATATATAGTAGTAATATACCTCGTAATACTTGTCTTACATTATTACAACTTCAACAATATACGCGTGTCTACATTGACACAAAATAGTATATCTATTTCCTCAATAGTATGATATCAACGTATTATTCAAAATATTTTGATATATAGATTCAGTTATCTAGCTTTCGATTAGTACTGCTTACGTCACTACATGAGATATACGTATATATATACATATATTCAATTGTCTATCGGCTTTCAAATACGTACTATAAACATCACATGCATACACGACTTTACTACCCCATAATAATATACAATGTATTTCAAATATACTCAGATGAATTATTGATTAGTTTATCTTATGTAATTAATATACCTTCACTATATAATATATATATATATACTATATATATACCTATACATACACACACATATACACACTATCGACTATATCAAGTTCTAAATACGTACTATATACATCACATACATACACGAGTATATTATCCAATAATATAATACGACGTATTTCATATACATACTCTGATGAGTGGTCGATTAATTTGATTAGCTTACATTAATATAACTTCAACGTACAATATATATATTATTACTTCTGTTGTTTCAAATCAAGGTATTCAATATGTTTGGATAGATTCTACTAGGTTTTGACTTCATCGTTCATCAATCGATCACTACATTATATATATATATATATATATATATATATATATATAAAGATATTTATATATATGAACTCTTGAATGCGTACTATATACATCACATCCACAAGTATATTACCTTATAATAGAACACGTTCATTATATTCTGATGAATTATCAGTTATATATTACATTATGACTGCAATAGTAGCATAATATCATTATCTCAACGATTTGATATATATATATATACATATTCATTATACAAAGATTATGCATGTTTAACGTCATTTAACGTATATACAAAGGAAAATATTTATTTTATATATTGAAACATAAGTAAAAGATAAAGAATATGTTTAACATAATTTGTTTCTTTTATTTGATATATTTTTTAGTGTAATTTTTTCACAAAATCTAAGATTGATTGATTTTTATTAATATTATATTGGTTATCGACTACGTGTGATCTATGTAATTTCAAAAAATAATATATTAGATTATACATAAAATTATTTTTTAATAAAAACCGACCACAAGTGGTCGGTTTCCTAAAAATTATTTACTTTTTTTATTTTTTTAAATCCAAAACCGACCACAAGAGGTCGGTTTTTTAAAATTATTTTATTTTTTATTTTTAATTAAAAATCGACCACAAGTGGTCGGTTTTTTAAAATTATTCTTTTTATTTTAATTAAAAATCGATCACAAGTGGTCGACTTTTTGAATTTATTTTATTTTTTATTATTTTAATTAAAAACCAACCACAAGTTGTCGTATTTTTAAAATTATTTTCTTTTTTTATTTTAATTAAAAATCGACCACAAGTGGTTGGTTTTTTAAAATTATTTTCTTTTTATTTTAATTAAAAATAGATCACAAGGGGTCATTTTTTTTATTTGTAAAAGAAATAATAATTAATATAAAAATTATTGGAATGATTATTTTGAAATTTTAAAATATAAAAGCAACTACATGTGGTCATTTTAAAAAAAAAATATTTTTTTTTAAAAAATAAAAAACCGACCACACTCTGTGGTCGGTTTTTTGTGGTCGAAAATCTTGATTTTTTTAGTAGTGGTAGATGACTCCATTAATTCTTGATGGTTTGATAGTGGAGCTACTGCACATGTGTAATACCCTGTACTTTTACTTAGCTTAAATTCGTCCCAAAAATATCAAAGACTTGCTTTAAAGATGAATACACTTTTATACATGTGGAATTTTTATGATTTTGATTTTTTTTGTTTGGGAAATTGAATAAGCTTTCCATCGATACTAAATTCACCCAAATTAGGCACCTGGACAAAGAGTTAGAGCCATTTTAATAAGAAAGTGTACCACCTGGTACTTTAGCGCGTCGTGAAGCCAGCCAAAATGGTAATTGTCAAAAACCAATGAGTCTGTGATATTGGCGTGTTGTGCCAAGACTCAATTTCAGAATTGTTAATTTTCAGTGCACCAATGCGATTCCACCGCATCGCGGTGCCCTTCCAGTTCGCATCCAAGGTGGCAACGCGATACCACCGCATCGCGTCACCAACCAGTTTCCTAGTTGTCCAGTTTCTAGTGGGCCGGCGCGATTTCACCGCGTCACGCTAGCATGTAAAATTGGTTTTTTTTTTCAGGTTTCGTTATTTAATTTCAGGGACCATTTGGTAATTTTCCAAAGCCCCTAATCAGCCTAAATACGGGATTTATACCTTTAATAGCTAAAATTGCTCATTTATTTTCACTATTTTCTCAAGAACAAAAGCATTCTCTCTCAAATTAGCAAACCCTAGTCTCAAGAAATCAAGGTCAATCTCAAGAAATCCAACCAAGAACTTATCAATTAAGGTATGTTAGATGTTCATTCATGGGTCCCTTTTACCCACGAAGTCCAAGAATCCTTTTTCAAAGTACAAAGATTGATGATTTATGATTTTCATGCTTGAAATAGATTCAATTCATGTTCATGATGTTAATTGGGTTCCAAATCATGTTTAATTATAAGTTTCCATGGAATTGAAATGGTTATATGATGAATTGTATGAATTTTATGCTAAAACCCTAGAATTGAAATTGAGTATTGTATCCATGATTACACGTGTTGGCCATTATTGTGTGAAATAATTCGTGTTCCACATGTGTTTGATAAAATGCCTATGTGAAGGAAATAGTGTCATTGTAACATAATAACATGTATACCCCAAGCATGTACAAGTAGATGCCTTACAAGTGTTTGATAAAGTGTCTATGAGAATGAAATAATGCCATTATAGCATGCCAACATGTATTCCCCATTCATGTATAAGTTAATGCGTTACAAGTGGTTGTTGACATGTCTTAATGAGTGAATTATGAACAAGTGAACAATTTTATGTTATTCAAGATTATGCTATGCTTTACTTTTATACTATCGAGTCCTGGAGGTTCTTAATACCCGACAATTTAGCTGATTACCTAGAGTCAGCGTCAGTTTCAAGATAATCTCAGTCATTCCATGATCAGTAGAATTTCGTCAGTTACAAAACTTAGAAAAACTCAGTAATCTCAGTATCTGCCCAATCCAGTTTCAGTAATCAGTTCAGAAACTCAGTAGCATTCAGTCAGATAACATAATTTAGTAGTAATTCTATCAGTCAACGAAACCCAGTGAACTCAGTTAGATCAGTAAGGTAACATGATCAGTATCAGATTCAGCCCAGTCTAGTACAGTCTAAGAATTAGTTCAGTGTCTATTCAGTTGGGAGTAGGATTCAGCACCAAGTGAGAGCAGACGACTTTCCCGTCAGTTAGGCTAAGTCATTAGTAGCAGTCCCTGTACTCCAAAACTGCGTAGCGAGTGCAGGATGAGGAGTCACCCATCATATTAAGGCTTGGCTACCTTTCAGGGATCACCCGTCAGATTAAGCTTGATTTCCTGTTCAGGGTCACCCGTCAGATAGGCTTGTCAACAGTTGTATCTTTACCCATGGCATGGTACTGAAACCCTTCCAGATGGGGTTACAGTTTGGACCCCACCTAATTTATATTTGGGGAATGTCGGTTAGATGATTACTTCCCACAATCTCAATTTCAGTCTCAGTCTTCAGAATAGAACTCAGTTTAAAATTTTAGAAATCAGGACTGTCAGATACAATCACTCAGCTCAGTAAAGAACTCAGATAGTTCTACAGATTCAGGACTGTTAGATACATTCAATCAGTATCAGTATTAACTAATTCAGGGATCACCCGCTAGATAGCCCTGATCTTAGGGGTCACCTGTTAGATAGGCTCGACCCCACAACAGTTATTAGTAATCCAGTACTAGTAGATCCAGTTATCAGTATTACAGTATCAGTAAACTCGGATAATAGTTAGACAGTATTTAGAACTCGATATCCATTGTTAGTACAACCTCAGTTACAGTTTACGTTTTCATGCATGCATCCTCATTCAGTAGTCTCATGTTATTTAGCCAGTTTTATGTTCATGCATATGAACCCTTGGATTTAGCCTAACCTCATCTAGCATACTAGTACATTTCCTCGTACTGACGCATACTTTCTTGCGCTAAGGTGTCTTATACCATAGGTTCAGACGCACGGGCTCCCGAGCACCCTTAGCAGTTTAGATTCAGCCAGCAGCAGTAGACTTAGAAGTGAGTCCTCATCATTCAAGAATGTTCCTTATTTTATTATTGCATTCGATTTAGTATTTCGGTAGATGGATTTATTTGGGGGATTGTCCCATCAACTTCACAATTCAAACAAATTAGAGGCTTTTCAAACTAGAGTATTTTCAGATAGTTGATTTAGTTTTGGTATTGTTATACCTTATACAATTGTATTTCAGTTTTGAACCTTATGGTAAGTTTTCTGTCAGATTTCTGCATTTTACAATATGTTATTCAGTGCTCAGTTACATATATAAGTCATGGGTTAGCTTGTGGTCCATCGGGATTATGAGTACCGTGTAGCATCCAGGGTTCAAAATCTGAGACGTTACAACATGTTGTCATTTCCTTGCAGGGGTTCAAAAATAAAAGGAACCCAAGGAAAATGGAGTAAAAAATTATAGTCGTCACAGATGTCTAAGTTGAAGTAGAGTTCATAGGAACTGTAGTTTTAGACTTAGAAACTGGTTATAAGCTTGTTCTTGAAAACTCTCTTTATGTACCTTCTTTTAGACGAAATTTGATTTTCATTCCAGTTTTACACAGATTTGGTTATGATTTTAATTCTCTTAATGAAAAAGTTAATTTTCTTTTGAGCTCCCGAGTTGTTGGTCATGGAATCCTTAACTTCTGATTTTGAATACAACTCTTTTATTTTTGAAATTGTTGGGTCTAAACGATCAATTTTAAATAAAAAAAATTGGGCACGTTGTGGCATCGACGTTTAGGTCATATCTCTAAAGATAGAGTTGATAGATTGGTTAAGTCTAACATTTTACCTCCTCTTGATTTTGGGGACATAGGAACATATATTGATTGCATTAGAGGAAAGTTGACTAAAAAAAGAAAAGAAAAAAAAAAGAATGTTTCTCGTAGTTCTGGTTTGTTGGAAATCATTTATACAGACATAAGTGGTCCGTATTCTACTAAGTTATTTTATCATCCTCATTGATGAATTTTCTCGATATGGTTATGTTTTTTTTATTAAAGAAAAATCAAATTCTCTTAAAATGTTTAAAGTATTTAAAACTAAAGTAGAGAAACGACTAAAAAAAGGTCATTAAGATAGTGAGGTCTGATCATGGGGGTGAGTACTATGGTAGATACACTGAGACTGGGCAACATATGAGACCCTTTGTCAAATATCTACAATATTGTGGCATCTAAGGATTCTTTTTTTGGATCATTATGGCATTGGTAGCCCATTTTGATCTTGAGATACATCAGATGGATGTAAAGACAACTTTTTTTGAATGGTGATCTTAATGAAGAGGTTTACATACAACAACCCCAAGGTTTTGTTGGTAAAGGCAGTGAGCATCTTGTGTGTAAGTTGAAGAAATCTATCTATGGCTTGAAGCAAGCTTCTCGTTTCTCGACAGTGGTACTTAAAGTTCGAGGAAATTATTACTTCTATGGGATTTGTGGAGAACAAGATTGATCATGGAATCTATCTCTTGATCAATGGGAGTAAGTTCATCATTCATACTTTAATATTGTTTTATTATATTAAGGCTTTTTACCTTACGCGTTGGCTATGTCTCATATTGATAAGATCATATTGTTGTTTTATTGGATCTTTCTTTTGGAGACATATATGGTATATCATTCTACCTTGTGGATTTTTCTGGTTATTTCACCATGTAATATGTTGCACATGTTGAACCTTAAAAATCAAGATTTTCTAGTGGAGCACGTGTTGTTTTAGTGCTCACACATGTTGTAACAGAAAATCGCGGTGATGATTTTTCTATGGTATGCATGTTGATTTTAAGCGTACATATTGATATGAAAAATTGTTTGAAGGACTAACAATGAAATAGCCTCGATTTGGAGTCCATGTTGACTATTTCTTGCTACACTACCACATCATTTTATTTATGTCTACAAAACTTTAATGTTAGTAATTGCGGACTGGTCTTGTATTGTTGGTTGATGCAAGTACTGCTGCAGTTCAACAGTGATGTTTTGCGTGATTGAACTATGTTGGAGATAATGTTCCACTACTAAATGTTTATGGCCATTGTCTATTCAACCGAGAGTCATTTTCATAAAAATAAGTTTTCTAAAACTTTTTGTTAAAAGTTAATGTTTCCAAGTGGGAGAATGTTAGAATTATTTATTCTATTTTGACTTAACATTAACTTTTTATTACATTAAACTAAAACGGGGCCATGTATTCATGCGGATTCCATATGGGCTTGTATCCATTTTATGTTATTGGTTGTAACGCCCCAAGTCTGTACCCCGGACGCTATATGGTACTTACGACCTCGAAAGACCACAAGTTAACCCATGATTAATATCTGTTGTGAGCACTGAATAATAATACTAAAATAAATGCAGAATTAGGCTGAATTTCCATAAGGTTCAAGATCTAAATACTGATAAATAATAACATCTGGTAAAAATATCTGAAAACTAAACAGTGTCTGAACTAGTCTAGTTTGAAAGCCTCTAACTGAACTATCTAAATATGGAGTTGATGGGATAAGCCCCCAACTGACTCCAACTAATGTAATACTGAAACTACTGAATTGCTGAAATAAAAGCATATCCTCGATAGATGAGGACTTATTACTAAATCTGCACTGCTGACTGGATCTATCTAAGCACGATCGAGAACCTGAGCGTCAGAACCTATGATATGAGACATCATAGTGCAAAGAAAGAGTATACGTCAGTACGTGGAATGTACTGGTATGCTCGATGAGGTAAAGTTGAATTCAAGGGTTCTTATGCATGAACAGTAACTGACTAAATGATATAGAGTAACCGAATATGAGAGTACATGGATAACTGAAACTACTATAAATACTGAGTATGTAATACTGTGCACATACATACTATATCTGAGCTTTTCTAAAGCTAAGTACTAAGTTCTGATTACTGAGTAACTGATATCTGAAGTTACTGATACTGAGTGACTGTGTCTAACAGTCCTGATTCTGTAGAACTGAACTGAGTTCTAAACTGAGACTGTGGGAGGTAATTATCTAACCAACATAACCCAAATCTGAGCTGATAGGGGTACAACCTGTGACCCCAGTTGGAAGGGTGCTAATACCGTGCCACGGGTACTAATATTGGAAAACTAGAATGACAAGCCTAACTGACGGGTGACACCTGGGCGGAGCCAAGCCTAATTTAACGGGTGACCCCTAGGAGGTAGTCAAACCTAGTCTGGCGTGTGACTCTTCATCCTGCGCTGGCTATACAGTTCTGGAGTACAGGGACTACTACTAACGACTCTGCCTCTCTGACAGGGAAGCCGTCATCCTTGCACTCGCTCGGTGCTAAATTCTACTCCCAACTGAAAGATACTGACTATTAAACTGAACTGAACTGGACTGATACTAAGCTTTACTGAGTTCGGAAATTGACTGAGTTTACTGAATTCTGCTAACGGACTAAGTACTACTGATCGTGACATGACTGATACTATTTTGTAACTACTGTAGCTCTAGATAAACAACTAAATTTTTGGATATTAAATACCCCCAGGACTCGATAGCATGAGAAGTAAAGCATAACATGATCTTTAATAACATAACAATGTATAATTGTGCATAATTCATTCATAAAGGCAATTTATTGAACACTTGTAGGGCATAAGCTTGTACATAGACTAGCATGTCATGATTGCATCATTTAATTCACATGGACATTCTATCAAACACTTGGAGAGTACTACTTAATGCACATAATCATGGATAACATATAAACATTGCAACTTCAATGCCCAAACATGGGAATTCACAATTCCATAAACTTGTAGTTTTAAAAGGGGATTCTTGGACTCCATGGGTGGAAGGTACTCATAGATGAACATCTAACATACCTAAGAGGATTAATCCTTGAAGGTTCTTGGTGAAATTCTTGAGGATTGACCTTGATTCTTGAAGCTAGGGATTTTGCCTCTTGAGAGAGAATGTTGTAATCCTTGAGAAAAGTAAGTGAATAATGGTATAACTAGGTTAATTAGGGTAAATTTCATGTTAAAGGCTGACTGGGGTGAGAAAAAAAGACTTTAATGCCCTCAGAATTAAAACTGGGAATTAATTGAAAAATCTCGATCTAGGCCCTTGGCACGAAGCGGCTCTATCCGCGCCGTGTCACTGGAAATTGATAACTGGGAATGTGGCTGGTGGCGTGATGCGGTGGAATTACGGAGCAATACTGGATGCGAATTTCACCCTTGGCGCGACGCGCCATGATCGAGTTGCCTTACTGGATTTTGACAATTGTGAACTGGGCTTATGGCTCGACGCGGTGGTATCGCGTTGGCTCACTGGAAAATGACTATTTCCATTTAGACGGCCTCCGCGATGCGCTGAAGTACCAGGTGGTACACTATCTCACAAAAATGGATCCAACTTTTCGCCCAGGTATCGGATTTGGGCAAATTTTATATCGTTAGAAAACTGACTGAATTTCCTACGCATTGGTAAGCTCTAAACTAAAAAATATTGAGTTTTCAAAAAATATATTTAGGATGACTCGTGGACTGAGAGTTAATTTAAGCTAGGAAAATAGGGGTATTACATTAGTGTGGGCTGGCAATAGTGTAGGTCTGTAGTAGACCTGTGAGCCCATAATGGGGGGTGCACTAGGTTAAGACTTTTAAGCCTATAAATATTAGGCTAGGTCCCCTCTCCTGGCTTTAACATAAGACATATTCTCATAAGCTGTCATCCGTCTTAAGCAAAGGAAAGGACGACTCAGCCTAGTTCGTCTTCGGTTACGTGTTGCAATGGCAGGCAAAGGTACGCACCTTTCCTCTCGCATATTTGTTACTTTATAGGTGTTCTTGATTTATGTGAACCTGTGGTGTGTTTCGCTATAAATCTAATAGATACATATAATAGTGGGTTTACAGGTGGAGTATTATCTAATGCCACCTAGAATTTTAGATGGTAAGGCTACATATCATGTAATCTAGAATGACTAAATTGCTTTTAATCTTTTATACAACTGACAATAAGTAGATATGTTGAAATCAGTGCTTCTATGAAAAGATACTTCTTCAAACTAGAAAATATTTGTTATTTTTTTATTTGTTCTTTTATTCAATCTTGATCTTCGAGACTTTATAATATCCTCTCTTATTAATTTTAGATTTAATTCAATCTTAAAAAATAATTTAAAAGTTGAAAAGTGTTCAGATTATATTAATAATTATCCATCCTTAATTTAAAAAGTCACGAGGGCCTCTTCACGCATTTCTCTTCAATAGATGGAAGCAACAAAATTCTGGTCTTTTTTCATCATCATATTGCATCATCACTACTCTTCTTTTTGTGGTCCTTAATTAAGGAAATCCTTTTTCCATCATCATATTCCAAAAAAAATATTGTTGGAAACAAGCTTCCATGGTAATACTAAGACTACATTCATATCAATCTTCTCAAATCTCACTTATAAAATTACATTTCATACATTATTTATTGTTGCCGCACCACGACATTTTGGTTTATATTGTAAGTATTTCAGTTCAGTTTTAGACTTCTCTTGTTCATACAGGAAGGGAAATAAATTAATGACAAGGTCGTCTTTAAAATTTACTTACATGACTGTCACCAGCGCAGCAACCTAAATGTTTATCAAATTAAATAATTTGTGTTCAACTAATTGTGTAGTTTTAGATTTCTTGCATGTGTGGCATGCTCAAAATATAATTTGTGCTTGTAAAGGGTCATCAAGAACATGGAGATTAAATCAGGATTGGTGTCAGTAATTTCCAAGAAGACCATCAAACCTTTCTCCCCCACCCCTTCGACTAAAATATTGCACAGGCTTTGCATTCCTGGTCAAGCCTTCACTCTCAATCATATGCCCTTTGTATTATTCTACCCCAAAAAGCCAAATATTGGACCTAAAAATTTGTCTAAATATCTCGAGATCTCCTTGTCAAAAACTTTAGCTTCTTACTATCCATGGGCAGGGCATCTAAAAGACAATGCCACCGTGGAATGTAATGATAATGGAGCTGAACTTTTCGAAGTTCAAGTAAATTCACCAATGGATGAAGTTCTTCATCACTCAGATTCAAGAATTAAGGATATAGTCACATTTCCTCAAGGCGTACCTTGGTCCCTAGATTGTATGGGTCCTCCTCATCGGGCTTTAGCTACAGCCCAGCTTAGCCATTTCGAATGTGGAGGAATAGCAATCAGTGTTTGCTTATCACACAAGGTGGGAGACGCAGACAGTGGTTATAGATTTTTAAAGGATTGGGCAGCATTAACACGCGATTCAAATAACATTGTACTATCTCCCTACTTTGTCCAGGATTCCGTACTACCATCACCGCCTAATCTTGGTCCTCTTGTTCACCGGTGAGTAAAAAAAAGCAAGAATGTGTAGAAAAGACTTTTGATTTCTCCCCCTCGAAGCTAAACGCCCTCAAAGCCTCAGTTAAATCTGAAGGAATACAACACCCTACGAGGAATGAGGTCGTGAATGCACTTGTTTACAAATGTGCTACTAACGCGGCTTCTTCGTCTAGGTCTCATCAATTGGTTCTGTATATGAATATTCGAAAAAGTATTTCACCTCCGCTACCACCAACCTCCATTGGGAATTTGCTGACGGTCTTCTCCACACCAATACATAGAGGAGACCTCACGATAGCAAAAGTAATTGCTAATATAAGAAAGTCCAGAGATAATAATACGCGTAACAAAGAACATAATGAGTGGGTTTCGGAGATATTACATGCATATAGAACGGGAAAAGGGACATTCCAGCAAAGGAATTGTGATGTGTATATTTCAACTAGCTTATGTAAGTACCCTTTCCAAGAAATAGATTTTGGATGGGGGAAACCTAGTAGAGCACGAGTAGGAGGCCATTCAATAAGCAACTATTTTGTGTTGATGAATACTCATGATGTACGCAATCCATACCACTACCTCCGGAGAAGTAGCAAGGCTGTTTCCGATAGACTCCCGGCTCAAGACAGGAAATAGTAATCAACTCCAAACAAAAAGATGACAATACATAAATACGCTAATTACAAAAAAATAGTGAACAGAAGAATAGTAAACAAAGAAGAGTAAGCAATCGTAATACAACATGCAACAAGGTAGCAAAACAGACTTAATACACCCACCAAGTAAAGCCCTACCCTACCTACCCAACTTGGCGCTAGCCTTCTAACCTAATACGCGTCCTCCAAATCTTCCGGTCTAGGGTCATGTTGGAAGATGTATCAGTTTCATTTAATTTCCAGATGTCATGTTTCTTTCTGTACTTGCGTTGTTCTAGTCTCTTACAAAATGTATTTCTAGTAGGTAGTGATGGTTGTCAGTGGACAACGGTGATTTGGTTCTAGTTTTTTTATTCCTTCCCATTTTGCAATTGGATGTCTTAAATTTGTCAAAACTGAACCATTTTATTTGTCACAATTTGATATTACACATTAAGAAAAACAATTAATAATATGACTATTTTACTATAATACTCTTATTAAATGTTTACATTTTAATTTAGAGAAAAACAATTAATACTAAGGGTAAAAAAGAAAAACAAAATTGTCTTGCCTTGATTAATGAAAAATTACAAGTGAAATGATGCTTAAATCAAATTAAAAAATTTAAGACGAGTAAAATGTGACGGACGGAGTATATTTTAAAATTAAATTTACCTGGTGTCATTTCTACAATTTTGGGGCCTCTTCTTCGGCAGGGGTAATTTAGGCCATGTGATGGTTTATCATTGTTTCATAATGTCATGTATTAAGACTACTAGAAGTGCAAGGCCCGTGTCAATACGGGCCCAACAGTAAAACATGTGGATTGCAAGTTTTAATTTTTAAGATTTATCTTTGAGTAGAAAGTTTGAGCAGTAGAATATTT
The DNA here is from genome assembly GCA_030864215.1 of Capsicum pubescens. Lineage (NCBI taxonomy): Eukaryota > Viridiplantae > Streptophyta > Magnoliopsida > Solanales > Solanaceae > Capsicum > Capsicum pubescens. The sequence continues at coordinate 68,795,943 of CM061543.1, read as the reverse complement.
TCATTAGTATGATTGAGCTGAGGGGATCACAATTGAATTTTTTTTTTAACCTTCTTGTTGTATTTTGTGATCAGAAATATAAAGAAAAAAGAGGCGTAAATCTGATGAAATAGCTTAAATCAAATATCCAGCAGATTATTGATTTTTAATATCGCAAAGATTAAGAATCATGTAAACTTATCCGATAAAGAGAATACACACCTTAGATTCGCTATTGTTTTGTTTAATTATTAATTTTAACACAGGAAAAGAGTGTTGTTTTTTAATAAAGAAGGAAGAGTTGAGATTTTCTTTTCTTTATTTTATTTTTAAAACAGAGAAATGTTAATTAATATTGAGAAGCTGTAAAAAGTTGAGAAAGATGGCTACACATATTTCATAGAAAATTTGCTAATGTTAAGAAAGTGCGAAGTGTCTGATAGCAAATTTGTGATAGATACAAGTTTTTGGTACTTAAAATTTACTTTATTTATATTTAAATTAGTTGGTAAAAATCTTTTGCAAATAGTCTTTATACTTCTTTTCTTTAATTTCTTTAAAATGTAGTAATAAAATTTACTTATCCTTTATTATTCTCATACTTTACTACATACATTTTATCCTCTTTAAATCTCATTATGCCATTTTACCCTCTTTAAACATCATTGTACATTAAAATCACGATTGAAGCAGCTGAAGCAGAAATCAGTCAATTTTTTTTTTTGTTAATTATTGTTATTTGCAGTACTTTTTATTTCATTTTCAAATAATATATGTTGTTTTATATTTTCTTCTGTCATGTCCCAATTTATGTGGCACTAATATAATTTTGATAGTTAATCAAATATTTTATGTTGACATATCATTTTGTTATTCTTATTTTTCTAATACATAAATAACTTATAATAAAGAGTGATATAGTAAAATCATCAATCGAAAGATGAAAATTTAATTTAAAACATTCAGAGTTAATTTCGCATTTTATGTCTATTTTATTTTTCATTAAATATTATTTATTTTCTTCATACTTAGATGACACATAATAATTAATTGAGAGCGATTGATTATGTTATTACTATAAAAATTAATATAATTTTATCATATCCAATAGTAATCATCGATAATTCACCGGAATAGTATATTAATTAAATACGGGATGCTATATTTGCATATGCAAAATATAATATTATTAAACATTATTGGATAGTGCATTATATTTATCTTTCACAATAATAAAATTTTACTATATATTTTTATTTATTTCTTTTTAACTTGATACATATTGACCCAACACAAATTCTAAGAAAATATTCATTAGAAATTTATTTTATTAAATTAAATTTATTAATTTTGTGCTTTAAAAAATTTAAGTTAAGTTTAAATATTAGTATTTTTATATAAAATAATTTTAAAATTTAAATTTACTAAAATAAATAAATAAATAAAAAGATTAATTTTCTATATAAAAGTCAATTAAAATAATAAAATTGATTTACTTTAAATATTTAGTTGCAATTAATTAAGATAATTTTTTATTTTGTCATGATTTATGGTGCACCGATAAAATTTTGAGAGTTGAATAAAACTTTTATCTATTTTTAAAAAAGTATTTAAACTTGTTAATTATTGTGATTTATAATAATTTTTACGTAATTATCAAATAATATATTTACTCCTTGTGTCCCAATTTATGTGGCTTCGATACAATTTTGAGAATCAACTAAATTTTTTATATATCTTTTAAATATTTCAAGAATTTTGTACTTTAAAAATTTAAAGTTAATTTTAAATATTAGTATTTCTATATAAGAAAAAAATAATTTTAAAATTTAAATTTACAAAAATAAATAAATAAATACATTTTCTATATAAAAGTCAATTAAAATAATAAAATTGATTTACTTTAAATATTTAGTTGCAATTAATTAAGATAATTTTTTATTTTGTCATGATTTATGACGCACCGATAAAATTTTGAGAATTGAATAGAACTTTTATCTATTTTTTAAAAAGTATTTTAACTTGTAAATTATTATAATTTATAATAATTTTTACATAATTATCAAATAATATATTTACTCCTTGTGTCCCAATTTATGTGTCTTCGATACAATTTTAAGAATCAACTAAAATTTTTATATATCTTTTAAATATTTTAAGTTGTTAATTATTATGATTTGCAGTACTTTTACTTTTATCTCAATTTATGTGGCATTGCTAAAATAATGAGAGTCAATAAAATTTCTATACGTCTCTTAAATATTTTAAGTTATTAATTATTGTGATTCGTGATAACAAATTAGTTTTGAACATGATAGACAATTAAATAAATAAAAAAAATTTACTTCCAATATATAGTTATAATTAATTAATATAAATTAATAGAATATATTTGAAATTATTATATATTAGGGCATGATATTTAATTAAATATAAGTGAAGAATTTTTTTGATAATTACATGAGAGATGATCGAAACCATCTCTTCTATATATTAGAAAAATATATCATTGAAGGGTGGAATCTCTTAATATTATAAAATAAAAAAAAAAATTGAACGTAAAATGGTCAAAACTGTCGGGCTGTATAGCGAGATGGAATAATTATGTTTTTGTTTTAAAAAAGATGCCTTGTTTCTATCGTTGTTGTTACCAAAGTGGCTCAATTTTGTCCTTATGAGCTAATGGCTACAGTCACGAATTCCAGGATAAATTCAATCTCACTAATTTCTGAATTTTTATTTTCTTAGGATGTTCTTTACTGGATTTATCCTTAATAGATTTTGGAACTGTTGTGCTCTCAGGTTTTATAGAACTGTTGGCCTATCTAAATGGCGTTCAAGCAAGAAGGAAGCCTATCAACCCAATCTATATATCTATAATCTATATGTATCTATAATCCATATCTATATCTATATCTATATCTATATCTATATCTATATCTATATCTATATCTATATCTATAATCTATCTCTACAATCTATAATATATTAAAAGTGTGAAGACACAGAGAAAAGTTATTTCACTATTTTCTTCAATTTATTATTTAATTATTTTTATTATATTGACTAGACTCCTAAAATATATGGGACTCCTAAAATATATGAAAGTAGAATCAATTAATATTTTTGCTCAATTAAAAAAATACTCCTAAATAGGACTCTATTAAGAAAATACTTTTATAAATTAATGTAAATATTATACTAAAAATAAGAATTACCATATTTTGAAGGGGGTTGGGGGTGGGTTACTGTCATGACCCAAAAATGAGGGTCATGATGGCACTTGTTGCGGCGTACATTGACAAGTAAGTCTATCACCCAAACTGATACGAAAGGAGAAAAAGACAGAAATATCCCAAGGTAAGGCTTCTAGAACGAAGCCGAACCATATAAGCAATCATAACGATGCGGAAATAACTTATCCAAAATATCAATCATGCCCAAAACCAAAAGTCAATAGTGTAAGAACTACTAATACAATCCATGAGTCAAATACATCAGGAAAATAACCACAAAGGAATAATATATGTCTTCGAATGCTAATAAAGACATAACTACTATAGAAAGATAGAGGTGAACTTTGGACGCATGAATATCCAACTGCTACCTTGGAAGCACCAACAATCGCCCGAGTCAAGCAAGCTGAGGCGCACTAGAGCTAGGACCTACACTGAAAGGGCGCAGTAGGCATGAGTACGATCCACTTGTACTCAGTAGGCATCATAGGCCGACTAAGCAAAGCAGTAAATAAAGCATACAAAGTATACGCTAAGGGCACGTCACCTGCAATCAGAAAATGTCCCACAACGGTAGCCCACACCGCTTGCACTAACAGTTCTAATATATCTCACATATATTATATCACACCAAGATATAGAACAGAAGTATACATTATGTCACATATAAATAGAACAAGAGAGAACATGTAGATACAAGATCATCAAATACAAGCAAAGGAAGGTAAGACAAATACATAGATGACAAGTCAATAAGACAATACAACACAACATAAACACAATAAAGTAAGTGCAATGTATATGATGATGATGATGATGATACGAGGTCGTCGCACAACCTCCGAGATCGTCGTATAATCTCCGTATACACCTAAGAAGGCAAGCCTCCCAACGCAGGACCCATGGGGGGTTCTTCAACCCGTATACAATCCACATAGCTCATATCTCCTTTCCGACACATCTCTCGGAAAGGATTTTATAAGGTGTTACAATATCTTTTAAAAAGGTGTTGCCAGTGTTTTTCAGATGTTGCCACGGTGGTACCAATGTTTCATGAATAAGTATGATATGAAGATGTAATTCTCACAACCAATCACAATGAGTATTTCCACAACCAACCACATGATATATTTCCACAACCAACCACAATGATACATTTCACAACCACATGAGCCAATATCCACTCATTATTTTCGTTTCATCCATGAATTTCCACATGTTTCATATGCCAATAAGGTATGAATATAATCATAATACACCAATGGTACCACATTAAGCGTTTTAACAACAAAATATAATTATTCACATATATTCATGTAACGCCCTGAATCTGGTATCCGAAATGCTACACGGTGCTCATGACCTCGAAGGACCACAAGCTAACCCATGACTGATATTTGTACTTGTACACAACATAATATACTGTATAAATGCAAAAACATGAACTGAAAGGCCATAAGGTTCAAAACTGATAAATCACCATAGAACATAACACTTGGAATGGGGTATAAATACCCAAAACAAAATTGTCTAAACATGATAGTTTGCAAAGCGTCTAACTGAATGAACTTTCTGAATAAGGAGTTGATGGAACATGTCTCCAACTAAATCCAACTAATAAATTAATCAATGAGATAATAAAAAAATAATCATGTCCTCGAAGGATGAGAACTCACTGCTAACTGACTGCTGATATCTGGAATCTACTGATGCTCTGGAGCTCGTGCTTCAAAAACTATGGTATAAAACACCACAGCACAAATGCTTCAGTACTTTGAATGTACTGGTATGAATGTGAGGTAGGCTAAATACACGGGGTTCATATGCATGAACAATATTGGTTAACTGACTAATATGAATGTGAGAATACATGCATGAATACATAGTAACTATATCTGAGATCGTGATAACATGAGTGACTATATCTGACAGTCCTGAATCTAATGGAACTAGCTGAGTTCCGTACTATTCTGAGTTGACTATATCTAACAGTCCTGAATTCTGTAGAACTATCTGAGTTCTAATACTGAGACTGAATGACTGTATCTGACAGTCCTAAATTCTGTAACTGAAATTGTGGGAAGTAGTTATCTAACCGATATGCCCCTAAAATGCCATTATGGCTGAGTTGGGGTCGAATCTGTAACCCCAATCGAAAGGGTGTCAATACCGCGCCACTGGTAAGGATAATCTGTGAGTAACCCTCATATAACAGATAACTCTAGTGAGAACGATGGGAACCCTCATATAACAGGTTAAGCCACCTCATTTACCCTCATATAACATGCTATGATGTCTCAACCTACGCTGGTTACGTAGTTTTGGAACGCAAAGAGTGTTTCTAAGAATCACACCCTCATATAACAGGTGCATTCCCATCCTTGGGTTCACTCGATGCTAATTCCTACTCCCATCTGAATAGACACTGATCATATATTACTAAACTGAACCGGACTAAATTAAATGAGTTCCGTTGACTGACAGAATAGTACTGAGATTACTGAATTTCTAAGATTTTCTGAGTCACATGACTGACTGAGTTCTATGGATTATGGCTTGACTGAGGGAATCTGTAATACTCGTGCTTATTCCTAGCTAGAAATCATCTCAAGGATGCTAGTACTTTCTTTGAAATATAAATATATTTTTTTAACCATGGTATTTTTGAGATTTCTACTTTCTATCACGTGGAAAATTGAGTTAACTTTCTACCAATACCAATTTTGTCCAAATCCAACACCAGACGAGGAAGTTATGGATGTTTTACTTAGAACTGACCGAAACGCCCAGGTGCGACGTCCAAGTTGACGGACCACCAAACAAGTGACGGACCGCCACTTTGACCGTCACAGCCAAGACAATAGGGCCACGTTCTGGATAAAGATTGACGGACGAGTTGACGGACCGTCAGATTTTTTATGGACCGTAATCCAGGCCGTCAACTCTTATCCAGTGAACCCCATTTTTGGTTCACGTATGATGGTCGAAATGACGGACCGTCAGTCGGGTCGTCACACGCCACGTTCAGTTTACTTCCAGGCCGTTTTAACAGGGGTATTTTGGTCACTTACCACTCGCCTATATATACCTAGATAAGTCAGAATTCAACCATTTTTCTCATTATTATTTCATAAACAAAAACTAGGATTTCTCTCTAACTTTAATCTCCAAGAACAAGACCCAATCTTCTTCAAAAATCAAAGGATTTCAAATCCTTCAAGTTCAAAAACATTAAGAACCTTGAGTCATGTATGCGTAGTGTTCATCTATGGATCCATTTCGTTCATAGAGCTCAAGAACCATGTTTTAAATATTTTGTGATTGTCTTATTGTGATATGAGCATGTACATGTTGATGATTGTTGTTTAAGTTTCAAGATGATATCTAAAAGTGATTTCATGAAGTATATGTGTTTGTTAGTTGAAACCCATGATCCTTATGTGGCTTAATATGGTGAAATTTATGAACACACTTAAGCTAAAAGAATGCATGCAAAGTGTTTGATAACATGCCTAGATGATAGAATTCATGTCCTATGATTTAATAGTGCTTAACAAGTCCATGCTCTATGCTTTACGATTTCCCTTGAATTCCATCTGAGTGATATGCATTGTTGTTATGAAATGGATTGACCATGATATTGAAGCTATGCAAGTATATACATACTGTATGAATTATCCTTCCATGTATAAGATATTGAGAACTATGCTTAGTGTGAAATCCCATACTCATGATATGGTAAATTGTGGACTCTACTCTTACGATCAAGTCAGTCGTGTGTGTCAGTTTCCTTTGATTGAGTCTTGGGGGTACTTGTACCCAAAAAATATAGTTGTGTACCTAGAGACATGTTATGTTATAACGATAATCTCAGTCAAGCCATGATCTATAGAACTCAGTTGGGCTTGTGACTCAGGAAACCTCAGAAATCTCATGATCTCAGTTAATTCTCAAATACTAGCACTAATCCATCAGTCAACGGAAGTCAGTTACTCAGTTCATGTACCGTCAGTTAAATCACGTTTAGTCTCTTCAGATGGGAGTAGAAGTTAGCATCGAGTGAACCCAAGGATGTGAACTCACCTGTCAGTTTAGGGTGTGATTCTTAGTAATCATCCTTGTGTTCTAGAACTACGTAGCCAATGTAGGTTGAGACATCTTAAACTGTCAGATTAGGGTTGATAAGGTGGCTTAATTCGTCAGTTTAGATTCTCACCATTCTCATTTTGAGTACCTGCCAGCTAAGGATCACTCACAGTTTTCCTACCAGTGGCGCGGTATTGACACCCTTTTAGTCGGGGCAGAGATTGGACCCCAACTTAGCTATATGCATTATTGAGGTATGTCGGTCGAACAACTACCTCCCACAGTTTCAGTACCAGTCTCAATAAAAGAACTCAGATAGTTCTTCAGATTTTAGTATATCAGGACTGTCAGATACAGTCAATTCAGTTACAGAACGGAACATAGATAGTTCCATTAGATTCAGGACTATCAGACACAATCATCTATGTTATCAGAATTTTAGTATTTGTCATGATAGATATCAGTAGATCATGTATTAGTGTCCAGATCTAGATATCATGTAATCATGATCTCAGTTACTATGTATGCATGTTTGCACTCTTACGTTCATATCAGTCAGTCAGTTAGCATTGTTCATGCATGTAAACCCTTTTTACATTTAGCCTACCTCACTCGTATACTCAGTACTCCCAGTTGTACTGACGCATTTGCGCTATGGTGCTTTCTTTCACGTTACACCATAGATTCACAGATATGAGCTCCAGATCAGTAGTAACAGTAGCATTCCAGTCGTAGAGTTGCAGTGAGTCCTTATCCATTCGAGAACGATATTATTTATTTTATTTATTATTTCAGTTCATTTTTGCTAGACGGAGTTAGTTGGAGACATGTTTTTTCAACTCCTTATTCAAACAGTATTTAGAGGATTTCAGATTTGATTCAGATTTCAGTTGTTTTAGGTATTCGTTACCCCATATGGATGTTATGATTTGTCAGATATTCTATGCAGTTGAACCTTATGGCCTATTGTTCATATTTTCCACATTATTACATCATATATTGCAGTGTACATGTACATATATCAGTCATGGGTTAGCTTGTGGTCCTTCAGGGTCATAAGCACCGTGTAACACTCTGGTTCAGAAAAATTGGGGCATTACAAACATGGTATCAGAGCCTAAGGTTCAATAGAGTCCTAGGAAGTCTGAAATCCGCATCTAGTAGAGTCTTGTGCATGGGTGTGTTGCACGCCACATTTATGTCCAAGAGGCTGTAAGATATTTTAGGAACAGTTTCCCTTCTTTCGGTATTCATATCATGTTAGTGAGCATAATCTCAAGTTGAACTCTTTATCTAATCCGTTCTTCTCTTATTTCAGAATATGCCTCCAAAGAGAAGAAACCAGCCAGCTCCTCAGCCCGAAGATCCTTTGGGCGAACATGTTTCTCATGCCGAGTTTAGGGTCACATTCACCACACTTGCTCAGTCTGTGGCTGCCCAGAATAAACGGCCACTAGTTATTTCGGCCAATCCAGTGGCCAACTCAGCCGCAGCTAGGATTCGGGACTTCACCCGAATAAACCTTTCATCTTTCTTTAGGTCTAAGTCTAATGAAGACCCTCAGGAATTCATTGACCAAGTCCAGAAGGTCAAAGACATTATGGGAGTTACTTCTTGTCAGAGTGCCGAGTTAGCCGCATACCATTTATAGGATATTGCTCACACTTGGTACAAACAGTGGAAGTCCGAGAGGTTAGAGGATACAGGTCCTATAGAGTGGGAGAAATTTGTCACGACTTTCTTAGATAGATTCTTTCCCCAAGAGATGAGGGAGGAAAAAGTTTTAGAGTTCATTAACCTCAGGCAGGGAAATATGACGCTTAAGGAGTATTCTCTCAGATTTACTTAGCTAGCCAGATTTGCCCCTTATGTGGTTGCAGAAAATGGGTCTAGGATGAGCAAGTTCGTGTCAGGGGTGAATGATAGCATGGTAAATAAGTGTAGGTTTGCGATTCTGAACAGTGATATGACTTTAGCCAGGCTCATGACTTATGCTCAACAAATAGAGGAGCAGAAGATTAGGACTAGGGAGAGGCAGAACAAGAGAGCAAGGTCAGGCAGTTTCAGTTTTGCTCAACCAATATTAGAAGGAGGAAATCGTTCACAGTTTCGTCCTAAGCCAGCAATTCCAGCTCCTTCCTCTGCCAGTGCCTCAATGCCAAAATTCAGAGATGGCAACAGAGATCGAGCACCAAGCTCTAAGTCCCAGGAAAGTGTCAGCAGTGCCCGAACTAATCCCCTATTGCAGACTTATGGTAAGAACCGCAAGGGTACCTGTAGAGCTGGTAGCGATGTTTATTTCTGTTGTGGCAGGCCAGGCCACAAGATTAGAGAGTTTTCTGAGTCAGGTCTACAGGGTCAGCAGAATTGCTCCATAGCCCAGTCCGATCGCCTAAATTAGCAGAGTGCCTCCTCCAGTGCTACTAGAGGGCAACTTCCAAATAGACTCTATGCTCTTCATACTCGAAAAGATCAGGAAAATTCTCCTGATGTCGTTACTGGTACGTTATAGATTTTCCATATTTATGCTTTGCTAGATCCAGGTGCATCCTTTTCTTTTGTTACTCCTTATATAGCAGGCGATTTTGGAATCAGTCCCGAAATTTCAGCAGAGCCCTTTTCAGTCTCTACCCCAGTTGGTAAAACCATCATAGCTTGGCGGGTATACAGGCACTGCCCGGTTATGATATTTCAAAAATCCACGTCAGCAGATTTAGTCGAGTTAGAGATGATTGATTTTGATGTCATTCTTGGTATGGATTGGCTTCATTCCTGCTATGCCACAGTTGACTGCAGAACCAGGGTAGTTCAGTTTCAGTTTTTGAATGAGCCCGTCCTAGAGTGGAAGGGTAGTACTTTATCTTTCAGGGGTTAGCTTGTTTCCTACCTTCGGGAAAGAAAAATGATTTCTAAGGGGTATGTGTGTATCATCTCGTGCTTATTAAAGATTCCAATTCTGAATCTCCTAGTCTTGCATCATTCCCAGTTGTAAATAAGTATTCAGACGTATTTCCTGAAGATCTTCCAGGCATTTCTCCTAAAAGGGAAATAGACTTTGGCATTGATCTTCTTTCAGATACTCAACCTATTTTTATTTCACCATACAGAATGGCACCAGCAGAACTCAAGAAACTGAAAGATCAGTTGAAGGATCTCTTAGATAAGGGATTTATCAGGCCCAGTGTATCCCCATGGGGTGCACCAGTCTTATTCGTGCGCAAGAAAGAAAGTTCTCTCAGGATGTGTATTGATTACCATCAGCTCAACAAAGCTATGGTCAAGAACAAGTATCCTCTTCCCAGAATAGATGACTTGTTTGACCAACTTCAGGGTGCCAGTTATTTCTCCAAAATAGACCTCAGATCAGGCTACTATTATCTCAGAGTTAGAGAATGTGACATCCCGAAGATAGCTTTACGTACTTGATATGGTCACTTCGAGTTTTTAGTTATGTCCTTTGGTCTTACCAATGCCCTAACTGCTTTCATGGACTTGATGAACCGTGTGTTCAAGCAGTACATGGACATGTTTTTCATAGTCTTCATAGATGATATCTTGGTCTATTCCCGCATAGAGCATGATCATTCAGACTATCTCAGGATTGTTCTTCAGACTCTCAGAGATCACCAGCTATTCACCAAATTTAGTAAGTGCGAGTTTTGGCTAAGATTAGTAGCATTCCTTAGCCATATTTTTTCCGGTGGTGGCATTAGAGTAGATCCTCAGAAGATCGAAGCGGTAAGAAACTGGCCTAACCCCATCTCTCCATCAGATATTAGGAGTTTTTTGGGATTGACTGGCTATTACAGATGGTTTTTCAAGGGATTTTATTCTATTGCATTCCCCATGTCTAGATTGACTTAGAAGAAGGTCAAGTTTCAGTGGTCAGATCCTTGTGATAAGAGTTTTCAAGAGTTGAAGACTCGACTCACCTCAGCTCCAGTTCTAGCTCTTCCAGATGGTTCAGATGAGTTCGTGGTATATTGTGATGCGTCCAGAGTGGTTTTGGGTTGTGTCCTCATACAACATAGTAAGGTCATAGACTACTCCTCCATACAGTTAAATCCCCATGAAAAGAATTATCCTACTCATGATCTTGAGTTAGCAGCCGTAGTATTTGTCTTAAGGATTTGGAGGCATTATCAATACGGAGTTCATGTAGATATCTTCATGGATCATAAGAGTCTCCAGTAAATCTTTTCTTAGAAAGATCTCAATCTTCATCAGAGAAGGTGATTAGAGCTTTTGAAAGATTATAACATGAGTGTCTTTTACCATACGGGCAAGGCCAACGTTGTGGCAGACGTTCTCAGTAGACTCTTCATTGGTAGTGTTTGTTACGTCGAGGACAACAAGAAGAAGATAGCTCAGGAAATCCATCAGCTCGCCAGGATAGGTGTTCGCTTAGTCGATTCTTCGGAGGGTGGTGTATGTGTTCAAAGTAGTTCAGAGTCATCTCTAGTTTCCGAGGTAAAAGAAAAGAAAGACAAGGATCCTATCCTTGTCAAGCTAAAAGAGTCAATTCAGAATTAGAGAGTAGAGGTTTTCTCCCAAGGGGGAGATGGGGTTCTTCGTTGTTAGGGTCGTCTGTGCATTCCAGGTGTAGATGACTTAAAGCAGCGGATTTTTAAAGAAGCGCATGGAGCACGATACTCTATTCATCCAGGGGACACTAGGATGTACCGCAACCTACGGGAAATCTATTGGTGGAGTGGGATGAAGTGAGATGTTGTAGAGTTCGTGGCTAAGTGCTCTACATGCCAGTAAGTTAAGATAGAGCATCAGAAGCCTAGTAGACCCATGCAGGAGTTCACCATTCCTACTTAAAAGTGGGAAGAAGGTAACATGGACTTCGTGACAGGTTTGCCTCGAACTCGTCATCAGTATAATTCAGTTTGGGTTATTGTAGACAGGATAACCAAGTCAGTTCATTTCCTTCCATCTCATACCTCTTATTCAGTCAAGGATTATGCCAAACTCTATATTAGGGAGTTGGTCAGATTACATGATGTTCCATTATCTATTATTCCAGATAGAGGTACCCAGTTCACCTCTTACTTCTGGAAAGCGTTCCAAAAGGGTCTTGGTACCCAAGTCAATCTCAGTACAACCTTTCATCCTCAAAAAGATGGTCAAGCAGAAAGGACTATTCAGACTCTTGAAGATATGCTAAGGGTGTGTGCAATTGATTTCAAGGGAAACTGGGATTACCACTTGCCTTTGATTGAGTTTGCATACAACAATAGCTATGATTCCAGTATTAAAATGGCTTCATTCGAAGCTCTCTATGGCAGAAGGTGTAGATCGCTAATTGGTTGGTTTGAAGTTAGTAAAGCCTCATTCATAAGTCCTGACTTGGTTTTCGATGCGTTAGAGAAAGTTCAGTTGATCAGAGAGAGACTCTGGGCTGCTCAGAGCCGACAGAAGTCTTATGCTGATGTTCGTAGAAAGGATATCGAGTTTAAGGTCGATGACTATGTCTAACTCAATATCACTCCTATGAAGGGAGTGAAGAGGTTCGGCAAGAAAGGGAAACTCAATCCCCGCTATGTCGGTCCTTTCAGGATTCTTAGTCGTTTAGGTAAGGCAACTTATGAGCTCGAATTGCCTTCAGATTTAGCCTCAGTTCATCCGGTATTCCATGTATCCTTGCTCAAGAAGTGCGTAGATGATCTAGCAGTTGTAGTCCCTATTCAGAGCGTTGATGTTCAGAACAGTCTTTCTTATAAAGAGATTCCAGTCAAAATCTTAGACTATCAGACTCGTCGATTGAGGAACAAAAAGGTCCCTCTAGTTAAGGTTCTTTGGTAAAATCAGTCCGTCGAGGGAGCTACTTGGGAAGCAGAATAAGATATGCATACCAAGTATCCTTTACTTCTTCTCCACCGATTCAGATCAAGCTCACGGTAATAGTTTTCCTTAAGCTTATTCAATTTCATATTCATGTTCCCATTATAAATGTGGTATCTACTACCATTTCATACTCTATCATACATTCATTTATTAGTTCAGTTATAAAATCATGCATCAGTTATGCATTCTCGTTTTGAGAAACTCAGTTAATCAGAACACTCAGTTATCCATGCATCAGATGTGCATGAGTTCAATATATTTAGCATATCAGTCAGGAAGTCATGTCTCAGCCACTCATGTTCATTTCATGTTCATTTATTATTTTCCCTCTTAGACAGTCTCATTCGAGGACGAATGTTCTCAAGGGGGAGCTATTGTAATACCCGTGCTTATTCCTAGATGGAAATCATCTCAAGGATGCTAGTACTTTCTTTGAAATACAAATCCATTTTTGTACCCATGGTTTTTTTGAGATTTCTACTTTCTATCACATGGGAAATTGAGTTAGCTTTCTAATGATACCAATTCTGTCCAAATTCGACACCAGCTGAAGAAGTTATGTATGTTTTACTCAGAACTGACCGAAATGCCCAGGTGCGACGTCCAAGTTGACTAACCACCAAACAAGTGATGGGCTGCCACTTTGACCATCACAGCCAAGGAAGTAGGGCCACGTTCTGGATAAAGATTGATGGACGAGTTGACGGACCATCATATTTTTTACGGACCGTCATCCAGGCTGTCAACTCTTATCCAGTGAACCCCATTTCTGGTTCACGTATGACGGTCGAAATAACGGACCGTCAAGTTCCTGACGGACCATCAGTTGGTTTGTCATACACTACGTTCAGTTTACTTCCAAGTCGTTTTAACAGGGGTATTTTGGTCACTTAACACTCGCCTATATATACCCAAATAAGTCAGAATTCAGCTATTTTGCTCATTATTATTTCACAAACAAAAAACTAGGGTTTCTCTCTCAATTTAATCTCCAAGAACAAGACCCAATCTTCTTTAAAAATCAAAGGATTTCAAATCCTTCAAGTTCAAAAATATCAAGAACCCTGAGTCATGTATGCGTAGTGTTCATCTATGGATCCATTTCGTTCATAGAGCTCAAGAACCATGTTTTTAAATATTTTGTGATTGTCTTATTGTGATATGAGCATGTACATGTTGATGATTGTTGTTTAAGTTTCAGGATGATATCTAAAAGTGATTTCATGAAGTATATGTGTTTGTTAGTTGAAACCCATGATCCTTATGTGGCTTAATATGGTGAAATTTATGAACACACTTAAGCTAAAAGAATGCATGAAAAGTGTTTGATAACATTCCTAGATGATAGAATTCATGTCCTATGATTTAATAGTGCTTAACAAGTCCATGCTCTATGCTTTACGATTTCCCTTGAATTTCATCTGAGTGATATGCATTGTTGTTATGAAATGGATTGACCATGCTATTGAAGCTATGCAAGTATATACATATTGTATGAATTACCCTTCCATGTTTAAGATATTGAGAACTATGCTTAGTGTGAAATCCTCTACTCATGATATGGTAAATTGTGGACTCTGCTCTTACGATCAAGTCAGTCGTGTGTGTCAGTTTCCTTCAATTGAGTCTTGGGGGTACTTGTACCCAAAAAATATAGTTGTGTACCTAGATCCATGTCATGTTATCATGATAATCTTAGTCAAGCCATGATTTATAAAACTCAGTCGGGCATATGACTCAGAAAACCTCAGAAATCTCATGATCTCAGTTAATTCTCAAATAGTAGCACTAATCCGTCAGTCAATGAAAGTGAGTTACTCATTCCATATACCATTAGTTAAATCACCTTTATTCTCTTCAGATGGGAGTAGAAGTTAGCACCGAGTGAACCCAAGGATGGGAACTCACCTGTCAGTTTAGGGTGTGATTCTTAGTAATCATCCTTGTGTTCCAGAACTACGTAGCCAGCGTAGGTTGAGACATCTTAACCTGTCAGATTAGGGTTGATGAGGTGGATTAATCCGTCATATTAGGGTTCCCACTGTTATCATTTTGAGTACCTGCCAGCTAAGGGTCACTAACAGCTGTCCTTACTAGTGGCGCGGTATTGACACCCTTCCAGTCGGGGAAGAGATTGGACCCCAACTTAGCTATATGCATTATTAGGGCATGTCGGTCAAACAACTACCTCCCACAGTTCCAGTCTCAGTAAAAGAACTCAAATAGTTCTTCATATTTCAGTATATCAGGACTGTCAGATACAGTCAATTCAGTTATAGAATGGAACATAGATAGTTTCATTAGATTCAGGACTGTCAGAAAAAGTTATCTATGTTATCAAAATTTTAGTATTTGTCATTCTAGATATCTGTAGATCATATATTAGTGTCCAGATCTAGATATCACGTAATCACGATCTCAGTTACTACGTATGCATGTTTGCACTCTTATGTTCATATCAGTCAGTCAGTTAGCATCGTTCATGTATGTAAACCCTTTTTGCATTTAGCCTACCTTACTCGTATACTCAGTACTACCAGTTGTACTGACGCATTTACGCTATGGTGCTTTATTTCACGTTACACCATAGGTTCACAGATACGAGCTCCAGATCAGCAGTAGCATTCCAGTCGCAGAGTTGCAGTGAGTCCTCATCCATTCGAGGACGATATTATTTATTTCATTTATTATTTCAGTTCAGTTTTTCTAGACGAAGTTAGTTGGAGAGATGTTTCTTCAACTCCTTATTAAGACAGTATTTAGAGGCTTTCAGATTTAGTTCAAATTTGATTCAGATTTCAGTTGTTTTGGGTATTCGTTACCCCATATGGATGTTATGATTTGTCAGATATTCTATGCAGTTTAACCTTATGGCCTATTATTTATGTTTTCCACATTATTATGTCATATATTGCAGTGTACAGGTAAAAATTCAGTCATGGGTTAACTTGTGGTCCTTCGGGGTCATAAGCACCGTGTAGCACTCCGGTTCAGAAAAATCAAGGCGTTACAGCATCGTGAAATCATGACACTAACTCTAGGCACACAACTATATTTTTTGGGTACAAGTACCCCCAGGACTCGATGGAAGGAAACTGAGAAGGCATGACATTCTTGAATACATGACTAACATCAACAATCCATAATACAATAATTGAAGATATTTCATGGGCATTTGGTTATCATAGCTTGGTACGTGAATAAGATAGCATGTATACATAGAATAATTTCATAAGGATAACTCATGAGCAATCCAACAAGCCAATTTCAATACATAAGAATAACATGAAAGTCATTTTGGATCATAATTTAGCTATAGTGCACAATTTCTATCTTCCTAGGCATTTTATTAAACACCTTGCATGCACCTCTAGGGCATAGACATAATCATCCAATTGACACATTATAAATAACTCAATTTATGGATTTCACTCTCTTGCTAATGTAGTTTCATGAAAAGCCCATAAATATTCCAACTTGGGAATCATATAACAAGATAAACATGGTTACAACCAACCCACAACATAAATATCATGATTCATAATTTAAAATAGGGTTCTTGAGCTTTATAGATGAAAGAAATCCATAAATCAACACAACACATACCTTAGTTCTTGGTTTAGCAAAGATTGAGGAGAGATTTTCTTGAAATTGAAACCCTAGTTTGTTCTTGAGAGAAAATTGAGAGAAACTAGAATATTTTGGGTTCCAAATAGTTGAATCTCATGTTAAAGGGATTAAATAGGGGTGGGAAATTGACCCGTTTAACCCTGGACGCATATTTTAACCCTGGAAACTGTACCCCTGGCGCGACGCGGCACTGTTGCATCGTGTCACTGGAATTTGACGACTGGAAAATTGAGGGATGGCGCGACGCGGAGCCATTGCGTTGCCACTTTATTTACAACCTGGAAGTTTAGTGCGACACACCAATATCACAAACCCCTACTGGAATTTGAAAATTTTCATTTTTTCTTGTGGGGCAATGCCCCATTGACTAATATAGCACTGTTTTACGACGAAAACTTGAAATAGTCATAACTTCTTACCCAATTATCGGATTTAGGTAAATCTTATATCGACGGAAAGCTTATTGAATTTAACACATAATTAAAAGTGAAATTCTTAAAAATTATCTATGGAATAAACATCATTCTATTTAGAAGCTAATACTTGACATTCTTGGGACGAAATTAGTTAGAAAACTTTGGGTATTACAATATCTCCCCTTTGAGAACATTCGTCCTCGAATGAGATTGACTGATAGGGGAGAAATGATAAGCCAAAGTACATACTGAACACGAATACTGAAACATGACTGATATTTCTGAGATCTATACTGAGCATGCATATCTGATGCATGATTTCATGACTGAGCTGATGCATGAATGCATGATTGGGAGTACTGATAAGATGATCACACATATATTATGCGTAAATACATAACAGAACTGATTATATGTTTGAGATTTCTAATAATCGAGTCTTCTCACCAGGAGAATGCATGTTTGATGCCTGAACACATGACTAATCTGATGCATGAACATATGACTGAATATGCAATGGTACTTAGTACCAAGTTTAAAAAATGGAATTCTAAACATGGGACTGATACCAAGTCGTAACTGAAATCTGTTCATGAAAAACTGAAAAGCTTAAAGAGAACTGTTACCTTGAGCTAGATCTGAGTTAGCGGAGAAGAGGTGAGGATACTTGGTATGCATGTCTTTTTCTGCTTCCCAAGTAGCTCCCTGAACGGACTGATTTCACCAATGAAACTTGACTAGAGGGACTTCTTTGTTCCTCAGTCTGCGAGTTTGATAGTCAAGAATTTCGATCGGAATATCTTTATAAGAGAGGCTTTTCTAAACATCTATGCTTTGAATAGGGACTACAATTACTGGTTTACCTATACACTTTTTGAACAAAGAAACATGGAAGAATGGATGAACTGAGGCTAGATTAGAAGGCAATTCGAGCTCATAAGCTACCTTGCCGAATTGACTGAGAATCTTGAAGGGACCGACATATCGGGGACTGAGCTTTCCCTTCTTGCCAAACCATTTTACTCCCTTCATGGAAGAGATTTTTATATAGACATAGTCACCAATCTTGAACTTAAGATCCTTTCTATGAACATCTGCATAAGACTTCTGTCGGCTTTGAGAAACCCAGAGTCTTTCTCTGATCAACTGGACTTTCTCTAAGGCATCGAATACCAAGTCAGGCCCTATGACTGAGGCCTCACTAACTTTGAACCAACCAGCTGGAGATATGCATCTCCTACTATAGAAAGCTTCGAATAGAGCCATCTTAATACTGGAATGATAGTTATTGTTGTATAAAAACTCAATCAAAGGCAAATGGCCTGTAGCATATCTTCTAGGGTCTGAATGGTCCTTTCTGCTTAACCATCTTTCTGAGGATGAAAGGTTGTACTGAGATAAATTAGGGTACCAAGACCCTTTTGGAATGTTTTCCAGAAGTAAGAGGTGAACTGGGTACCTCTGTCTGAGATTATAGATAACGGAACACCATGCAATCTGACCAACTCTCTGATGTAGAGTTTGGCATAATCCTCGGCTGAATAATAGGTATGGACTGGAAGAAAATGAGATGATTTGATCATCCTGTCTACAATGACCCAGACTGAATCATGCTGACGACGAGTATGAGTCAAACCCGTCACTAAGTCCATGTTCACTTTTTCCCACTTCCAAGTAGGAATAGTGAACTCCTGCATGGAACCACTAGGCTTTGATGCTCTATCTTAACCTGCTGACATGTAGAGAACTTAGCCACAAACTCTGCAACGTCTCTTTTCATCCCACTCCACCTATAGATTTCCCGCAAGTCACGGTATATCTTTGTTGCCCCTGCATGAATAGAGTAGCACGTACCATGCGCTTCTGCAAGAATTCGCGGACTTAAGTCATCTACTCCTGGAACACAGAGACGAACCTGACAATGCAAAACACTATCTCTCCCTTGGGATAAAACCTCTACTTTATGATCCTTGACTGACTCTTTCAACTTGACTAAACTGGGGTATCTATCTTGCTTTTCTTTCACCTCAAAAACTAGAGATGATTCTGAACTACTCTGAACCCATATGTCACCTTCTTTTGTATCGACTAAGAGAACACCTAGTCTGGCAAGCTAATGGGCTTCCTGATCTAACTTCTTCTTACTATCCTCGACATAAGTAACACTACCTAGAGACAGTCTACTGAGAGCGTCAGCCACTATATTGGCCTTGCTCGGATGATAGAGGACACTCATGTCAGAATCTTTCAAGAGCTCTAACCACCTTCTCTGACGAAGATTAAGATCTTTATGAGAAAAGACACACTGAAGGCTCTTATGATCTGTGAACACATCTACATAAACCCCGTATAGATAATGCCTCAAACTCTTCAAGGCAAATACTACGGTTGCTAACTCAAGA
Source organism: Capsicum pubescens (assembly GCA_030864215.1). Lineage (NCBI taxonomy): Eukaryota > Viridiplantae > Streptophyta > Magnoliopsida > Solanales > Solanaceae > Capsicum > Capsicum pubescens. The sequence goes on along the minus strand of CM061543.1, from coordinate 68,776,341 downwards.
TCATGAATAGGATAATTCTTCTCATGGGGTTTAAGCTGTCTGGAGGCATAGGCTATGACCTTACCATACTGCATAAGGACACAGTCCAAACCTACTCAGGATGCATCACAATACACTACAAAACCATATGAGCCATCTGGAAGAGACAAAACTGGAGCTGAGGTGAGTCGAGTCTTCAACTCCTAAAAACTCTTCTCACGAGGATCTGACCACTGAAAATTGACTTTCTTCTGAGTCAATCTAGACATAGGGGATGCAATAGAAGAAAATTCCTCAACAAACCGTCTGTAATAGCCAGCCAAACCCAAAAAACTCCTGATATCTGATGGAGAGACAGGTCTAGGCCAGCTTATTACTGCTTCGGTCTTTTGATGATCTACTCTAATGCCATCACCGAAAATAATATGGACAAGGAATGCTACTGACCTTAGCCAAAATTTGCACTTACTGAATTTGGTAAACAACTGATAATTTTTTAGGGTCTGAAGTACAATTCTGAGATGGTTTGCATGATCACGCTCACTGCGGGAATACACCAAAATATCATATATAAAGACTATGACGAACAGGTCCAAGTACTTCTTGAACACACGGTCATCATGTCCATGAAAGCTGCTGGAGCATTAGTAAGACCAAAGGACATGTCTAAGAATTCGAAGTGACCATACCGAGTACGAAAGGTTGTCTTTAGAATATCACATTCTCTGACTCTTAGATGATGGTAGCCTGATCTGAGGTCTATCTTAGCAAAATAATTGGCACCCTGAAGTTGGTCAAATAAGTCATCGATTCTGGGAAGAGGATACTTGTTCTTGACCGTGACTTTATTAAACTGACGGTAGTCTATGTACATCCTGAGAGAACCATCTTTATTTCGCATGAATAAGACTGGTGCACCCTACGGGGATACACTGGGTCTGATGAATCCCTTTTCTAAGAGATCCTTCAATTTCTCCTTCAATTCTCTATGTTTCGCTGGTGCCATTCTGTATGGCGGGATGGAAATAGGTTGAGTATCTGGAAGAAGCTCAATGCCAAAGTCTATTTCCCTTTCGGGAGGAATTCCAGGAAGATCTTTGGGAAAGACATCTTAATATTCACTTACTACTGGGACTGATTCAAGACTGGGAGTTTTGGAACTAGTGTCCTTAACTCAAACAAGATGATAGACATATCCCTTAGATATCATTTTCCTTGCCCGGAGGTAGGAAACAAGATGACCTCTGAAAGTGGATACACTACCCTTCTACTCTAGGACGGGTTCATTCGAAAATTGATACTGGACTATTCTATTTCTGCAGTCTCCTGTGGCATAGTAGGAATGAAGCCAATCCATGCCGAGAATGACATCAAAATCAGTCATCTCTAATTCGACTAAGTCTGTTGAAGTGACTTTCTAAAATATCCTAACCGGGCAGTTCCTGTATACCCACTGGGCTATGATGGTTTTACCCAATGGGGTAGAGACTGAAAAGGGCTCTGCTAGAATTTTGGTACTTATTCTGAAATCGCATGCTATATATAGAGTAACAAAAGTCAAAGAAGCACCTGGATCTAGCAAAGCGTAAACATGCACATGAAAGATCTGTAACGTACCAGTAACCACATCAGGAGAATTTTCCTAATCTTATCAGGACTGGAGAGCATAAAGTCTGTTTGGGCGTTGCCCAATAGTAGCACTGGAAGTGGCACCCTGCTGGTTTGGGCGAACGAACTGAGCTGGGGAACGATTCTACTGACCATGAGGACTTGGCTGAGGAAAGTCTCTGACTCTGTGGCTTGTCTTACCACATCCGAAACAAATTCCACTTTCAGCTTTGCAAATACCCTGATGGTGCTTGCCACAAGTCTGGTAAATAGGATAGGTACAGACACCGCTAACACTTCCCTGAGACTTAGAGCCTGGCGCTCTATCTTTGTTACCATCCCTGAACTTAAAAGCTGGAGCTCTAGCTAAAGAATGAGCTGGAACTGATAACTTAGGATGAAACTGAAAATGGTTTCCTCCTTCTGATTTAGGCTGAGCAAAGTTGAAACTACCTATCTTTGCTCTCTTATTCTGCTTCTCCCTCATCTTAATCTTTTGCTCTTCTATCTACTAAGCATGAGTCATAATCCTGGCTAAAGTCATGTCACTATTCAACATCGCAGACCTACACTCATTGACCACACTATCATTTAACCCTAAAACAAACTTACTCATCTTGGCCCTGCTATCTGCAACCACATGAGAAGAATATCTGTCGAATTGAGTAAACTTAAGGGAATACTCTTTCACCATCATGTTGCCCTGCCTGGGGAAAGAATCTATCTAAGAACACAGTGAAAAACTCCTCCCACTTAATAGGCCCTGCATCATCTGGCCTTTCTGACTTCCACTGCTTGTACCAAGTGTGAGCAACATCCTGCAACTGGTATGAAGCTATCTCAGCACTCTCACTAGGAGTAACCCCTATGATTTCAGTAACCTTCTGAACCTGATCGATGAATTCTTGAGGGTCCTCATCTGACTTAGACCCGAGAAAGGATGGAGGATTCATTCGGGTGAAGTGCCAAATCCCGACAGTAGCTGAATTGGCCACTGGGTTGGACGGAACGACAGCTGGTCATTCATTCTGAGCAGTAACTAACTGAGCAAGAGCAGTGAATGCAACTCTAAACTCTGCATGAGAAAGATATTCGCCCAAAGGTTCTTCGGGCTGAGGGGTTGACTGATTCTCGTTTTTTCTTTTAGGAGGCATGTTCTATAGAAGAAAGGGAGAAATGGATTAGACTGAGAGATTGACTTGAGATTATGCTCACTGGCACGACATGAATACTAAAAGATGCAAAACTATTCCTAAAATATCTTATAGCCTCGTGTACATAAATGTGGCGTGCAACACACCCATGCACAAGACACTACTAGACGCGCCTTTCAGACTTCCTAGGACTCTATTGAACCTTAGGCTATGATACCAAGTTTATAACGCCCCAAAACTGGTACACGGTGCTCATGACCCCAAAGAACCACAAGCTAACCCATGACTGATAACTGTACCAGTACACTTCATAATATACTGTATAAATGCGGAAACATGAACTGAAAGTCCATAAGGTTCAAAACTGATAAATCACCATACAACATAACATCTGGGATGGGGTATAAACAGCTAAAACAAAACTGTCTAAACATGATAGACTGCAAAACCTCTAACTAACTAAACTGTCTGAATAAGGAGTTGATGGGACATGTCCCCAACTAACTCCAACTAATAAATTAATTAATGAGATAATAAAGAAATAATTATGTCCTCGAAGGATGAGGACTCACTTCTAACTAACTGTTGATATCTGGAATCTACTGATGCTCTGGAGCTCGTGCTTCAGAATCTATGGTATAAAATACCATAACGCAAATACATCAGTACTTTGAATGTACTGGTATGCATGTGAGGTAGGCTAAATGCATGGGGTTCATATGCATAAACAGTACTGGCTAACTGACTAATATGAACATGAGAATACATGCATGAATACATAGTAACTATATCTAAGATCGTGATAACATGAGTTACTGTATCTGAAAGTCCTGAATCTGATGGAACTAGCTGAGTTCCGTACTATTCTGAGTTGACTGTATCTGACAGTACTGAATTTTGTAGAACTATCTAAGTTCTAATACTAAGACTGAATGATTATATCTGATAGTCTTAAATTTTGTAAATAACATTGTGGGAAGTAGTTATCTAACCGACATGCCCCTAATATGCTATTATGGCTGAGTTGGGGTCCAATCTGTAACCCTAATTGGAAGGGTTTCAATACCGCGCCACTAGTAAGGACAATCTGTGAGTAACCCTCATATAACAGGTGCCTCTAGTGATAACAGTGGGAACCCTCATAAAATAGGTTAAGCCACCTCATCTACCCTCATATAACATGCTATGATGTCTCAACCTACACTGGCTACATAGTTCTGGAACACAAGGAGTGCTTCTAAGAATCACACCCTCATATAACAGGTGTGTCTCCTTCCTTGGGTTCACTCGGTGCTAATTCCTACTCCAATCTGAATAGACACTGATCACGGATTACTGAACTGAACTGGACTGAATTAACTGAGTTTCGTTGACTGACAGAATAGTACTGAGATTACTGAATTTTTGAGATTTCCTGAGTCACATGACTGACTGAATTCTATGGATCATGGCTTGACTGAGGGCATCGTGAAATCATGACACTAACTCTAGGCATGCAACTATATTTTTTGGGTACAAGTACCCCCAGGACTCGATGGAAGGAAACTGACAAGGCATGACATTCTTGAATACACGACTAACATCAACAATCCATAATACAATAATTAAAGATATTTCATGGGCATTTGGTTATTATAGCTTGGTACGTGAATAAGATAGCATGTATACATAGAATAATTTCATAAGGCTAACTTATGAGCAATCCAAAAAAATAATTTCAATACATAAGAATAACATGGAGGTCATTTTGGATCACAATTTAGCTATAGTGCACAATTTCTATCTTCCTAGGCATTTTATCAAACACCTTGCATGCACCCTTAGGGCATAGGCCTAATCATCAAATTGACACATTATAAATAACTCAATTTATGGATTTCACTCACTTACTAATGTAGTTTCATGAAAAACACATAAATGCTCCAACTTGGGAATCATATAACAAGATAAACATTCACATGGTTGCAACCAACTCACAACATAAATATCATGATTCATAATTTAAAATAGAGTTCTTGAGCTTTATGGATGAAAGGAATCCATAAATCAACACAACACATACCTTAGTTCTTGGTTTAGCGAAGATTGACGGAGAGATTTTCTTGAAATTGAATCCCCAATTGTAACACTAGCTTGTTCTTGAGAGAAAATTGAGAGAAACTAGTATATTTTGGGTTCCAAATATCTGAATCTCGTGTTAAAGGGCTTAAATAGGGGTAGGAAATTGACCCTTTTAACCCTGGACGCATCTTTTAATTTCAGTGAAAATTTCCCAAACTGGACCCCTAGCACGACGCGGCGCTATCGTGCCGTGTCACTGGAATTTGACGACTGGGAAATTGAGGGATGGCATGACACAGAGCCATCGCGTTGCCACTTCATCTGCAAACTGAAAGTTTGGCGCAATGCGCCACTATCGCGGACCCCTACTGGAATTTGACAATTGCCATTTTCTCTTGTGGCACGGCACACCGCTGACTAATATGGCACTATTTTATGACGGGAACTTGAAATAGTCATAACTTCTTACTAGGTTATCAGATTTAGGTGAATCTTATATTGATGGAAAGCTTATTGAATTTCCCACATAACTAAAAGTGAAAATCTTAAAAATTCCCCATGGAATAAACATCATTTGATTTAGAAGCTAATACTTGACATTCTTTGGACGAAATTAGTTAGAAAACTTTGGGGTATTACAATTCAAGGCTATCAATATCACATAGGACCCCACATGGTTACACATATCATATAATAACTCAATTTCGACAATTACATAACATATAGGCCCCCACACGAGCACAACACATAAATAGTCATTTTTTATGATTAGTTTCCACCCTTAATATGCATTTTGTATCATCATTTACTACCCAACCCAGTCTGAAAGAGTAAAACCATAACCTACCTCGAAAGCCGAAACAAATCAGCTACACTTGAACCCACCACCTTACTTTTCACGAATGATCCCAAACTCTACTAAAATATCAAATATAAAATCTACGCATCAAAACAAAATCAACGACACCCATATTGACTACTCTTAGTTCAGGGTCAAAACGGACCCCCAAAATGGGTTTCCAAAAAAAGAGCTAAATCGGAACTTTACTTCAAAAACATGTTCCCCTTATTTTTAGGAACCTGCAGCTAAAAACCCACGTTAAATCGAGTAAAAAAATGAGGTTCAAATCAGAAAAAAAACTATTTTTGAGCTTTACCGGGTAAAATCTTTGAAATTCGTGTTAAAATCAAGAATCGAGTTGTTTTGAAGGTTAAATTGATGAAAAACTAGTTATTATGACAGATTTTCTGCAATAGCTGTTGTTATTTTTTTCAAGTCCACTCCAGACTTCAACGGGGTGCCCAAAATTTGTTCGGAGTCCGATACATGCAAACTATGCAACCATACTAAATTCGATATTTCGGATGCATTGGCGATATCAAATTTTCAAGAAAACATCATTTTAACAAAGTTGACCCCTGAAATCCGAAATTATAATTTTCCAAACCGAGGGTCGAAATGAGATTTAAAAGCCATAATATCATACCAAACATGCTAACATCCTAAAATTGATATTTTGGATCTACTGGCCAAGTTGGATTTCCTATACGAGTTCGTTTCAATCAAATGTGAGTCCCACACCCATATTTTCAACTTTCCAACCAATAGGTCGAAATGATGTCGGGTGCATGAGATCCGAACCAAAGGTCTACCTAGCCTAAAATCAATATTCTGGAGCTGTTGGTGCAGTCCATTCAGCCATCCATCACACAGATCAAAAGATATCCACATAATTCCCTAATAAGGCTCTCAAAGCCATCAAAAACTATAATATTGCATAAATGATACTAAAATGCATCGAAAACTATACCAATCACTCCCACACCCCAAAAATATCATAATGCAACTACGGGGAGGGGTAAACAGTCAAATCACACAAAATTACAAATTTCACATATTTTATCAAATTTTTAGGTCTTTACATCATCTACCATTAAAAATCTAGTTCGTCCTCGAACTAAGACAAAAGAAATACCTGAATCAACAAAGATCTAGGGACAAGAACTACGCATAATAGACTCGACCTCCCAAGTAGCTTCATCTATAAGTTGATGTCGCCACTAGACCTTAACCATAGGAATCACTCTAGAGCGCAACCGCCTAACATCCCTAGCCAAAATGGAAACCGACTTCTCCATAAAGAACAACCGCTCATCTAACTGAATCGACTCCCAATGAAAGATAGGAGACTTATCTAGAAATAACGACGAAGCATAGAAACATTAAAAACTAGAGAAAAACTGATAGATCAAGGGGCAAAGCCAACTTAAAATCCACATCACCAACAGTCCAAAGAATCTCAAATAGACCAATATACCTGGGGCAAAGCTTGCTCCTCTTCCCAAACCTCATCACACCCTTCATGGGGGAAACTCAAAGGAAAATACGTTCACCAACACCAAATCTTAAGGCATGAAGTCTACAATCAGCATAACACTTATGTCTACTCTGAGCCACTCTAAGTCTATCTTGAATGACCCGAACCCTATCCAAAGACTCACAAAGCAAGTCCGTACCTCGAGGTCTCACCTCAGAAACATCAAATCAACCTACTGGGGAACGACAACGCCTACCATACAACGCCTCAAAAGGAGCTATATCAATACTGGAATGGTAGCTATTACTATATTCAAACACTGCTAAAGCCAAATACTGCTTCCACTGGCCATCAAAATCCACCGCGCATGCATGAAGCATATCCTCCAAAACCTGGATATTCCGCTTTGACTGGCCATCAGTATGGGGGTGAAATGCTATGCTAAGATCAACCTGAGTACCCAACTTATCCTGAAAAGTCTTCCAAAGTGAGATGTGAACACAAAACCTCTATTTGAAATCAGTGGTGGAGCCAAGAATTTAGCAAAGGGTGTGCAAATTTTCTTCCCAATTATGCTAAGGGTGTGCAAAATTAAATATTTACTCATAATAACTAATATTTATCCTTTGTAGACCACGTAATTACTCAACGAAGGGTGTTCATCTGACCACTCTTCGTTTAAGGTGGCTCCGACTATGTCTGAAATAATGGTCACCAACGTACCATGCAGACACATAATCTCACTAATGAATATATGGGCTAACCTTTCAGCACTGAATGAGACCTGAACCAGAGTAAAAAGAGCTGACTTGGTCAATCGATCCATGATGACCCAGACACTGTCAGAACTATAAGATGTACGAGGAAAACCAGTCACAAAGTCCAGAGTGACCTATTCCCACTTCCCCTCAGGAATGGGTAACCTCTGAAGCAATCAACCAGGCCTCATATGCTCGGCTTTCATCTGCTGACAACCTAGGCAATGAGCCACAAAATCTGCTATATCTCACCTCATACCACTCCACCAGTGGTTCTACTTCAAATCATGATACATCTTAGTCACACATAGATGGATAGAATATCTGGAACAATGGGCCTCCTCCAAGATCAACCTAATCTAATCACTACTCTTTGCATACAAACTCAACCCCCAATCCTCAAAACTCCATCTGAATCAAGTGAGTCTTCCTTAACCTCCCCATCAATATCTTATCTTGAATCAACCTCAATCCAACATTGTCAAATTGATGAGCTTTAATCTGCTTTATCAAAGAAGATCTAGCCTCCATAAATGCCAAAACATGCCCTGGTGTCGAAATATCAAGCCTAACCATCAGGTTAGCCAAAGACTGAACCTCTAAGGCCAATGACCTCTTTTGAGTCAAAAGATGTACCAATCTACCCATGTTAGTCGACTTTTGACTCAAGTAATGTGCTACCACATTAGCCTTTCCCAGATGGTAGAGAATTTTAAGTCATAATCCTTAAGCAACTCAAGCCAATGGTGCTGCCTCATATAAAGATCTCACTGGAAAATAAGTACTGAAGGCTAAGATGATCTGAGAAGATCTTACAATGGACTCCATACAAGTAGTGCCTCCACAACTTCAAGGCAAACACAACTGCGTACAGCTCCAAATCATGGGTAGGATAAATCCTCTCATGAGGCTTCAATCTTGACGAAATAAATACACAATTACCTTACCTTCCTACATCAATACAACACCTAACCAAACACCTAAAGCATCACAAAAGACAATAAAGCCCATGCCCTCCCTGGTCAAAGACAATATAGGAGCTGAAGTCAATAAATCCGAGAGTTTTTGGAAGCTCACCTGATACAAGCATGAGGAGAATAAGGATTACAAGTTTTTGTTGAAGGTCTAAGTTGCGGATTTTCAAAGTTAATTGAAGACCTTTTTCAAATCCTTGTCCAAGCTCGGGAACTGCAAAGACTACAAGGTGTGTTTATGAAAATGAACGCTTTGAGCTTGTTCTGAACGCGCCCAAGGGAGTGCACACCTTGACATGTGAGGGTTGGACTTAGGTTCTCAAAAATACATCCAAGTCTTACCCAAATACATTCCACACCTTCCACCCTCATTAAGGGCGAAGGAGTCCTTTTGCAATACCTTTTGTAATAGACTAGTTAAATATTTTCCTTAGTCTTGTTCCTGAGTTAGCTTATTTTGAATGAAGATTGTAACATTGAAACACCATTTTCCTCTCAAGAAGGGAGTAGAACACCAACTTTGAAAATCACAAGTGAAAGGTTCTATTTGTGTTGTGAAACGGCTAGAAATGTGAGTGCTTGAGTGAACCGAGTTCCTTTTGTTTTTGCGTAAGAACTTGGTGCTTGTTAATGCGATTCAAAGAGGTTTTATAGTTTGATACACTCTTTAGTTGCTATATTTCGTATTCTCTTTGAGTCAAGTTATCTATCTTCTTTATCTTTCAAGTTTGTGTTTGTTGTTTCCGCTTGGTGTCTTGTATGTGTGGGCTGTTTTTGTGAGATTGTGGACTGTTTTATGCTCATTTAGATACCGTTTGGTATCATTTGGTATTAGAGCCATCATTTATTTAGTTCCCACAAGATCAATCTTGGGATAGTTCACTCAAATATAAAAAAAAAGTGTTGAAAAGGTGAAAAACTCTAAAAATAGTAATTTGTCCACATTTTTGTGTTTAGGCCAAAATTTGAAGCCTAATTTTCTTGTGATTTTTGTGTGTTCTAGTGTTAGATATTTTTTTTCTAACGTTAGAAGAGGTTTTCAAGGTCGAAAATCTCACAAAAAAAAGTTATTCTACAGGTTTGGTGTCTTGGCCGAAGTGTTGTTATTGTTTGGCCAAATTTGTGTCTAAATTTAGGTGTTATTTGTCTTGTCTTAGTAGTTTCGTGCGTTAGATTGTTGTTTTCACTAGAACACTTGAGTCTAAGGTCCAATATTGAGCTTTGTTTAGTGTTGTTGAAGGGTTGGATGGGTTGGAATGTTGTTGTTTTTCATAAGTGTTCTTGTTGTTGTTCATATTGCTCTTGAGATGAATGTTGGGCAAAAGGCTTGTTTGATTTGAAAAAAAAGGAAGAGAGAGGCATGGTCTTGTGTTTGTCTTGGAATTAGTTTCAAGACAACACCAAAGAGGCAAATAGACAAAGGGCCTCCCAAAAAGCTTACTTACCAAAAGGGTGTCAAACCTTTTTCAAAAAGAACCAAAAGAGGAAAGGGACAAACCAAAGCCAAAAAGGTGTTTTGCCATTTTGGTGAAAGTTGGTGAAAAGCTTATTAACACCTTGACCTTTGGAAAAAGCGTTCCAATTCTTTCTTTTTTTACTCCAAAAATCAAAAAAGCCTCACCAAACAATCAAGATTGAGTCATTCAAGTGGGACAACATCAAACTTAAACAAAAACAACAACACCAAATGGCCAAAATAAAAAATTGTGGGCCACATCAACAACAAACTCAAGTCATGGACCTTTCAAGTTTCTTTTCTTGTCTCTACTAGTTTTCTTTCTATCAACTCCTACACTAGTTGGCAACTAAGTAACAACCTACTAAATTGTGAACAAGTTTTCGAGTACGTCTCCGTGTCATCGTTCTTTGTGGTGCTTTTCTCGTTTACAATTCGTAGTTGTTATTGGTTCAAGTGTGTAAACTTTCTTGAGTCTTCAAAATAGAAATCCATTCTAACTCAAGAGTAGACTCATTCCTAAGCACTCAAGGATTGATAGCCAGCTTACAATACTAGAAGAACCAAGTGAGGAAGCCGAGTGTGAAGAATGTGTGAGCGTATTTTGAACTAACGTTTGCTTTTTTTGTAGGTACAATTGCAAATGAAACCCAAAAATTCCAATGCTCCAACCATGGACAATAATGTTATGAATGTCCTCTTATCTAATCTTGAAACTTTTTCTTAAGGCGTGGCTAGGATGAAGGCAAATGTTGAGAAATTAGGTTCGGATGTGGCCTCAATGAGTGAGAGGTTGGAGAGGGTGGAAATCCAAAGGAGTTCTCGACCTCATACCCCTCAAAGCACCTCACCTACTATTACTCCCAAGACCTTGCACCAAAGATTGTATCCACCAAGTGCTACAAACCAAGTCAATCTTTACTCCCAAAGACGAGAATAAGGTAGACCTAGCCGTTCTTCACTCCACCAAGTTCCACAAGAAGGACTTGGAACCAAAATTCCATCCCTAAAACTGAATCCTCCACTCCAAAATCCTCCAATTCAAAGAACCTACACTCCACTAAATCAAATGTCTCCTTCCCAAGCTATACTAACCCAAAAATACCCATCCAAATAGAAAAAGAGGGAGAGTTAGGATCCAAGGAGAATAAGGACAAGAATCAAGATGGAGAGAAACTTAGTGGTGAGATACAAGAAGAATGTGAAGAAAAAAGGGAAAGGAAAAGGGAAACCATGGGCAGTGAAATAGGAAAGGGAAAAAATGTGCTTGTGGGATTTTCCCACAAAGGATCTTTGATGCTCACTAACCCATATGCTAGAACTTTTCCTAGAATTGATCCTTCTTATGTACAGGTTCTAGTTCATATGCTATCAAATAAGGATCAGAAAGGGGTTCCACATGATAACATGGGAAATGAGCTAGTGACACCCTTGGCCGAGAGCTCCAAACAAGTGGACTGTCATGGCATGCACCGAGGTATAATTCTACACTCTACACTTTCTTAGGCTTTAAATATTGTGATAAGGATATTAGTATCCAATATGAAGTAGCTTCGGGTTTACATAGTGTAGGCATGAATCTTTCCTTGGTAGTTCTCTTGTTGCATATTTTGGTCAAATTGCTCTTAAGGATGGTTCACTACTTGATCATGTGAGTGATGTGATTCAAAATCTTCAAGTTAGTGTTCATTATTTTAATGTTGACCATGACATTTGACATATTCCTTTGAGCTTGTGTGATGCAAACCGTGCTACTAGTTTTGCTCAAGGTAATCATATGTTTGGAAAACTTTTGAATAAAGGTGTGCTTTGTCTTAAGAGAAGACTTCTAGGCCACAACTCTTTAGTCTTGGATGATAACCTAGTAAAAATATTGGTCAATCTCGGTTTATGCCCTTAGTTACACCATCCCTTTGATCCTGAAACACTAGTGGGGTGGAAAAGGGATATCCTCGGGTTATGCTTATCTTTCCTTGATGATTATATTATCTCGATCCTTTGTAATTTTCAAACTACGTGTTTCATGGTAAAAATTAAGGATTGCTAGTCAAATTTTAAAAAAGGGTACCCCCTTGGCAAGATGTCTTCACACTTGATTCCTTTCTATACTACCTTTTTACCTATGATGATAACCATGTTAATTTCGAATTTGTATTATGTAGTGGTAGGAAGTTTGGTGGCTGGTTTTCTTGTTCGCATCATGGTGATATGTGGTTGAGGTGGATCTTAAGATCAATAGTGGAACTATATTTGATGAGGTCCTTTGTAGAGGTAATGAAACAAATGTATTTTATGGTTCTTAAGATAAAGGTAGACTTACCTTTTGGGTATTGTAAAGCCATTAAGACCATTGTAGTTTCCTTATCTTTTGATATTTGCCAAAGCCACTTCCTTTATGCCATTTATGCTAAGCTTTTCATGTCACACACAAAGTACCTGTGGGTATATTCCAAATATGAACAACCTTGGCTTGATGACATATGTGATAGTTTTAAATTGCACTCCTCTTTCCTTGATGTTTATCTTAGCCATGTACTTTGTGATGCTTGTGGTACATGTTTCATGATCATAACAAAGGATTGTTGGTTGTACTCCAAAAGTGTACCCCCTTGGCATGTCTATATAATTTGTGGTACTAATTCTAACCCTCCTATCATGAGGATTGTGTGTTTGTTTTCCCTCTCTTTGGTTTTGCAAGGTGTGAATTTGAGGATAAATTTCTTTTAAGATGGAGAGGATGATACAAGCATGAGGAGAACAAGGATTACAAGTTTTTGTTGAAGATCCAAGTTTTGGATTTGCAAAGTAAATTGAAGACCTTTTTCAAAGCCTTGTCTAAGCTCGGGAACTACAAAGACTACAAGGCGTGCTTATGAAAATGGACGCGTTTGAGCTTGTTGTGAACGCGCCCAAGGGAGTGTACGCCTTGACATGTGAGGGATGGCCTTAGGTTCTCAAAAATACACCTAAGGCTTCCCCAAATACACTCCACACCCGCCACCCCCACTAAGGGAAAATGAGTCCTTTTGCAACACCTTTTGTAATAGACTATTTAAATATTTTCCTTAGTCTTGTTCCTGAGTTAGCTTATTTTGAATGAAGATTGTAACATTGAAACACCATTTTCCTCTCAAGAAGAGAATAGACACCAACTTTGAACATCACAAGTGAAAGGTTCCACTTGTGTTGTGAAACAGCTAGAAACGTGAGTGCTTGAGTGAACCGAGTTCCTCTTGTGTTCGCGTAAGAACTTGGTGCTTGTTAATGTGAATTATAGAGGTTTTAGAGTCTGATACACTCTTTAGTTTCTATATTTTGTATTCTCTTTGTGTCAAGTTATCTATCTTCTCTATCTTTCAAGTTTGTATTTGTTGTTTCCTCTTGGTGTCTTGTATGTATGGGCTATTTTTGTGAGATTGTGCACTATTTTGTGCTCATTTAGATACCATTTGGTATCATCGTCTCACAAGCATCAAACCACTAGATGGAAATCTTTTTCTAAGTCAACTTGGTCAATGGAGCTTCAATGGATGAAAAACCCTCAAGAAAATGCCGATAATACCTGGCCAAGCTGACAAAACTTCGAATCTAAGTGGGCAAAGTAAGTTTAGCCCATTCATGAACCGCTGCAACCTTGGTTGGATCAACCATAATACCTTCCTTAGTAACCACATGACCCAAGAAAGAAGCAGACTTCAACCAAAACTCGCACTTAGAGAACTTAGCATACAACTTCTCATCCCTCAATCTCTGAAGCACAATCCACAAATGCTCCTCATGCTCAACCTCACTCTTGGAATAAACCAAGATATCATCTATAAATACTATAACAATTCATCAACTCCATGAACACAGCTGGGGAATTGGTCAACCTGAAGGACATGACCAAGATCTCATAATGACCATATCGAGTTCGAAAAGCAGTTTTTTGAATATCCAAAGCTCTAATCCTCAACTGGTTATAATCGAACCTCAAATCAATCCTCAAAAATACTACAATACCCGAAGCTGATCAAACAAATCATCAATGTGAAAAAGAGGACACTTATTCTTAACCGTCACCTTATTCAACTATTGGTAATCAATTCACATCCGCATAGACCCATCATTTCTCTTCACAAACAAGACAGGCGTACCCCAAGGTGAAACACTAGGTCGAATAAATCCCTTATTCAACAACTCCTGCAACTGATCCTTTAGTTCCTTCAACTCTACTGGTGCCTCCTCTAAGGAGGAATAGAAATCGGTGCCCGAATCAACATCAATAATAAAATCAATATCTCGATCTGAAGGCATACTAGGCAAGTCCGTAGGGAACACCTCCATAAACTCACGGACAATACAGACAGAATCTAAGAAAGGAGGTGAAACAACACTGGTGTCACGAATATGAGACAAGTAAGATAAACATCCCCTCTCAACTAATTTACAAGCCTGAACATAAGATATAATCCTCTCAAGATCCGAATGAAGTATACCCTTCCAAGATATCCTTGGCATACCCGGCGAAGCTAGTGTCACGGTCTTAGCAAAACAATCTAAGACAGTATGATAAGGATCCAACCAATCCATACAATAAATAATCATCAAAATCAACCATATCTAACATAAGCAAGTCTACCAAAGTCTCATGCCAGCAAAGGTCACAACACAATATCGGTACACTTGATCCACCACTAAAGAATCACCTATTGGGGTAGATACACGAATAGGCATGGTAGGAGTCTCACTAACAGAATCAAAATCCAAAGAAAAATATAAAGACACATAGAAGAAAGTCCATCCGGGATCAAATAATACAGATACAGGTCTGCAACAAACGGGGACGATACCTATAGTTACAACATCAGAAACCTCTACCTTAGGTCTGGATGGTATAGTATAATACTACCCACGACTATAAACTGGCTGAGTAGCCCCACAACCACCACTACGGGCTCTACTATTTCTACCTCTCGCACCTTTGGTAGAGCCCCTACCTCTCACAGCTGAAATAAGAGTAGCTCTAAATATACAACGAGAACAGTCGTTGGCCACATGGCCAATCTCATCACACACATAGAAACCTCTACGACCAGTCTAAATAAGATAAAGTACAATGAGCCTAAACGGCCACCCTGAACTGCCGAACTAGAAGATCCACCAGCTGAAATCTATAAAATCACTTGCACTGGCCTACCATGGTATCCACAAGAACCTCTAAAATCTCTACCTCGATAGGTTAAACTCATGCACTCACTAAAACGATGCACCCTCTTGGCGCCTCCCTAAGATACACTAATAATACCCTCTGTTATCGTAGCGTGATCCATAATACTCTAAAGAGTAGCTCCAAGCACAACCATCTGAGATGTAGCAAACTAAAGGAAGACAACCAAACCCTTCACAAACTTTTGAATCTTCTCAAACCCGGTGGAAATGCTATTATAGGAATATCTGGAGAAGGCATGGAAGCATGCCTTATACTAAAAAATTTTCATGGATCCCTGCTCCAAAGGATCAAACTTGTCCTGCATACAATCAGGAGCATCAACAGAACAAATCTCTCCAGAAAGGCATCAACAAACTGATCCTATGACAACTCAGGAGCATCAGCAAGCCTATAACTGACAAATGATATCCACTAATTTCTCACAACATCTCTCAACTGATAGTAGTATAAGCCATACCATTCACGTAGAAAAAGTGAAACACAACTTAGAACACAAGGTATGAAAGAACTTCACACGATAAAGAATAAAATGAGGGAAGTTTCCTAAAGACGTCCTATAGCCTCTCGAAGATAGATACGAATGTCTATGTACCAATCCACGAGACTCTATTAGACATCCCGTTCTCACACCGTTGAGACCAATAAAACCTAGTTACTCTGATACCAATTTGTCATGACCCAAAAATTAGGGTCATAATGGCAATTGTCGCGGCATACCTTGACAAGGAAGTCTATCACCCAAACTGATACGAAAAGAGAAAAAGAAAGAAATATCCCAAGTTAACGCTTCTAGAATGAAGCTGAACCATATAAGTAATCATAACAATGCGGAAAAGAACTTATCCAAAATACCAATCATGCCCAAAACCAGGTGTCAATAGTGTAAGAACTACTAATACAATTCAGGAGTCAAATACATCAGGAAAATAACCACAAAGGAATAATATATGTCTCCAAGTACTAATAATGACATAACTACTATAGAAAGATAGAGGTGAAATTCAAACGCATGAATGTCCAACCGCTACCTTAGAAACTCCAATAATCGCCTGAGTCAAGCAAGATGAGGTGCACTCGAGCTAGGACCTACACTGAAAGGGCGCAGTAAGCATGAGTACAGTCCACTTGTACTCAGTAGGTTTCATAGGACGACCAAGCAAATTTGTAAATAAAGCATACAAAATATACACTAAGGGCACGTCACCTGCAATCAAAAAATATCCCATAACGGTAGCCCACACCGCTTGCACTAACAGTTCTAATATATATCACATATATTACAACAACACACCAAGATATAGAACACACGTATAAATTATGTCACATATAAATAGAACAAAAGAGAACATGTAGATACAAGATCATCAAATACAAGCAAAGGAAGGTAAGACAAATGCATATATATGATAAGTCAATAACGCAATACAACACAACATAAACACAATAAAGTAAGTGCAATGTATATGATTATGATGATGATGCATGAGGTCATCGCACAACCTCCGGAATCGTTGTACAATTCCCGTATACACCTACGGAGGCAAGCCTCCCAACGCAGGACCCATGGAGGGTTCGTCAACCCGTATACAATACACATATCTCATATCTCCTTTCTAGCATATCTCTAGAAAAGGGTTTTATAAGGTGTTACAATATCTTTTAAAAAGGTGTTGCCAGTGTTTCTCAGATGTTGTCATGGTGGTACCATTGTTTCATGAATAAGAATGATATGAAGATATAATGCTCACAACCAATCACAATAAGTATTTCCACAACCAACCACATGATATATTTCCAAAATCAACCACATGATATATTTCCACAACCAACTACAATGATACATTTCCACAACCACATAAGCTAATATCCACTCATTATTTTTGTGTCATCCATGAATTTTCACATGTTTCATATGCCAATAAGGTATGAATATAATCACAATACACAAATGGTACTACTTTAAGAATTTTAACAACACAATATAATTATTCACATGTATTCAAGGCTATCAATATCACATAGGACCCCACACGGTCACACATATCACATAATAACTCAATTTCGATAATTACATAACATATAGGCCCCCACACGATCACAACACATAAATAGCCATTTTTTATGATTAGTTCTCACCCTTAACATTCATTTTGTAGCATCATTTACTATCAATCCCAGTCTGAAAGAGTTAAGCCATAACTTACCTCGAAAGTCGAAACTGGTCCGCTACACTTGAACTCACAACTTTACTTTTCACGAACGATCCCGAATTCCACTAAAAACATCAAATATGAAATCTACGCATCAAAACTAAACCAACGACACCCATATTGACTACTTTTGGTTCGGGGTCAAAACGGACCCCCAAAATGAGTTTTCAAAAGAAGAGACAAAATCGGAACTTTACTTCAAAAATATGTTATCAATATTTTTAGGAACCTACAGCTGAAAATCCAAGTTAAATCGAGTAAAAAATGAGGTTCAAATCGAAGAAAAATCATTTTTGAGCTTTACCGGGTAAAAGCTTTGAAATCCGGGTTAAAATCAAGAATCGGAGTTGTTTTAAAGGTTAAATTAATGAAAAACTAGTAATTATAAGATAAAAATATTATTCAAGTGAAAAGGAGTGAAAATGGGGTTTAAAATCAAGCCCTAAGATTTTTGGGGTTTTGAGAAATTAATAAAGAAATTACTAAGAAAATGGTGAATTCTTACCTTTAATCCGTAATAAAATCAAGAAAAATATGTTAATCTAACTTTCCAAGCAATCACAAACTTTTCTTTTAAGCTCCCACAATATTTTAGGGTTTAACTACTAAGAGGTAAGATGAAAACAAGCAAAAGGGGTGAAAATCTACTATTTATAGCAGATTTTCTGCAATAGCTGCTGTTTTTTTTTAAAGTCCACTGCGGACTTCGACGGGGTGCTCGGGATTCTTTCAGAGTCCGATACATGCAAACGAACCATGCAACCATACTAAGTTCGACGTTCCGGGCACATTGGCTATATCAGATTTTCAAAAAAAATCGTTTTCACAAAGTTAATCCTCGAAACCCGAAATTATAATTTTTCAAACCGAGGGTCGAAATGAGATTTAAAATTCATAAAATCATACCAAATATGCTAACACCCTAAAATCGATATTTTGGATCTATTGGCGAAGTCGAATTTTCTATCCGAGATTGTTTCGATCAAATGTGGGTCCCATACCCATATTTCTAATTTTTTAACTTTCCGATCAATAGGTCGAAATGAGATCGGGTGCACCGGGACCTGAACCTAAGGTTTACCTAGCGTAAAATCAATATTTCGGAGCCGTTGGCGCAGTCTGTTCGGCCATCTATTGCACGGATCAAAAGATATCCACATAAGTCCAAAATAAGGCTCTCGAAGCCATCAAAGACCACAATATTGCATAAATGATACTAAAATGCATCAAAAATCATGTCAATCACTCCCACACCTCAAAAATATCAGGGGTAAAATAGTCAAATCACATAAAATTATAAATTTCACATATTTCATCAAATTTTTAGGTCGTTACAGTTATTATGTGAAAGAAAAACGTCAAAAAATAATCGTATAAGAAATGGGGGTCACCCTTTAAATTTCGGAAAAGTCAACCTTAAGAAAAGGGGCAAAAATAAAGTTGAGAGTTAAAAAGAAAAAATTGAGTTTATAATTACTTATTGGGAAAATATGATTGATACCCATCTAACTTACTTCGGTCTAGATTGATGGATGCTTAATTTTCTAACCTCAACTTCTTCACTATTTTTGTCAACATAATAGAATTCAATGTATCTGTATATATATATTTTCTTTGTTTTCATTCAAGTTATTCTTTAGTGTCAAAATTTTCGCTCAGACAAAAATTATTTTTATTACAATTGAAGCTTTGTAATCACTATTGTGTTATTTTGTTGTAGTTTACAGGTCGTAGATGAATTTACAGGTGATAGATGAATGTCGGTCGTCTTTGAGAATTTTTTTTCAGTAAAGGTTAGGTTTAATTGTATTATTTTTGTATCTCTATTTTGAAAAAAAAAATTGGTGTAAAGGTAAAGTTTAGTTGTATTATTTTGATATCTCTATTGTCATATTATTTTGTTATAGTTTACAAATGGTAGATGAGTATCGAATGACTTTGAGAAAATTTTTGTGTAAAGGATAGATTTAATTATATTATTTTGATGTCTCTATCATGGTATTGTTTTGTTGCAGTTTATAGGTGGTAGATGAATGTCAATCGACTTTGAAAATTTACTTTGGTAAAGATTAGGTTTAATTAAATAAATTCTCCAAAAGATGTTGAATTTAATTATTATATTCATCTTTATTATTTAAACAAATATTCTATTTAGTGTAATGTTTGAACTCAATAAAGTGAGGTACACGCATGAGGCGTGTACACCTAAACTAGTTATCAGAAATATCAACAAAATCAAGTTCACTCCTGCAATTTTTGGAAAAATTACCTAATGTAAAACTGATTATGTTTCATAATTACTCCTAACAGAAAATATGGATTGAAACATGTATTCCTAATTTGTGTGTGCATAATGTGTATATGCTATCAATGTGTGTATATGTTGTATACGAAATATATTAGTGTATATTACATTATTATATTCAATGTATCAGTAGATATATCTATCGATACTATATGCACACACATACAATATACTAGTGGTCTGGCGCCCGTGCTAGGCACGGGCCCAATATTTATACTTTAATTTTTTAATTTATGTGTCCTACTGTTGTTTTTAGTTTGACTCCAAAAAAAAAATGTCAAGTTTTATATTTTTAAAAAATAATTTGATTTTAGAACATTTAAGACAATACCTTTTTAAACTATAATTTTCGTCACATTTAAATTATTCACAGATATTACTATTGAAAAGTACTTCATCTGTCTATTTTTAATTTATCATTTTGTATCTATTTCATCCTTGTTATTAAATAATATTTATTTTCTAATACTTAAATAAATTATAATAACTAATTAGAAGTGATATATTAAAATTACTATAAAAAATACTTGTAAAAATTTTAAAGTGGTCCCCATATAAGAAGTCAAGTTAATTTAAAATAACAAGAGTTATTTATTGTCTATTTTATATTTTTATTAAATATTAATAATTTACTAATACTATCAACTTCATCCTCACTTATATATTAGTAATAGATTTATCGTTTTGTATCTATTTAATTTTTTATATTAAATAACATTAATTTTTTAATACTTAAATATTTTATAATAACTTATTATAAGTGATATGGTAAAATTACTATAAGAAGTACCTGTGAAAATTTTTTAGGTCGGCCAATATTAGACGTCAAATTAATTTAAAACATCAAGAGATAATTTATGATTTTGTATCTAGATTATATTTTTTTGTTAAATATTAATAATTTTTTAATACTTAGATGACTTATTATAATTAATTAGGGGTGATATAGTAAAATACTAATAAAATACATCAAGTTAATTTAGAACATTAGGAAATAATTTATTATTTTGCGTCTATTTGATCCTTTTATTAAATATTAGTTTTCTAATACCTAGATGACCTATAATAATTTATTAGGGGTGATATAGTAAAATCATGTTGAAGCAGCTAAAGCAGGTACGTTACGAAATAACTTATCATTTTGTGTATATTTTATCCTTTTTATTAAATATCATTAACACTTTAATACTTACATGTAATAATTAATTAGGGATAATATAGTAAAATCATGGTTGTAGTAGTTGAAGCTAACATATAATGAAATTATAAATCATTTTATGTCTATTTTACTTTTTTATTAAATATTATTAATATTTTAATACTTAGATGACCTATAATAAATAATCAGGGGTTCTATAGTAAAATCAGCTGAAGCAGACACATCGTCCATGAGCTATTGAATTAAATAATTTATTATAACTAATTATAAGTGAAATGATAAAATTATTATAAAAATACTTGTGAAATTTTTTTAGGTGGGTCAGTTTAAGATGTCAAGTAGCTTTAAAACATCAAGAGACAATTTATATTTTTTTTTTGTCTGTATTATCTTTTTTATTAAATATTAATACATTCTTAATACTTAAATAACTTATTATAATTAATTAGGGGTGATATAGTAAAATCACATTTGAAATCTGTCAAGTCAATTTAAAATATTATAAAATAATTTATAATTTTGTGTCTATTTGACCTTTTTTAAAAATTAAATATTATTAATTTTTTAACACTTAGATGATCCATATTAATTAATTTGGGGTGATATAGTAATATCACGATTGAAGCAGCCGAAGCAGACACATCATGAAATAGTTTATCATTTTGTGTCTATCTTATTTTTTTTATTAAATATATTATCAGTATTTTTATACTTAAATGATCTATAATAATAAACTAGGGGTAATATAGTAAAATCACGATCATAACAGCTAAAACAAATATATTATGCAATAATTTAATATTTTATGTCTATTTTACCTTTTTATTGAATATTATTAATCTTTTAATACTTAGATAACATATAATAATTATTCAGGAATGTTATAGTAAAATTACTATTGAAGTAGCTGAAGCAGGCACGTCGTTCATGAGTTGCCTGCTTCAGCAGACACGTCGTCCATGAGCTTATCCTCACTTATAGTATAGTAATAGATATGCCACGTTTTAAAAGAAATACTGCAATGTTTTGAAGAAAAAATAATTAGAGTTTTTAACTAATATGCACCGATGGTGTAAACTTTATTTTAATACTGTTAGGTATTTTTACCTGCAATAACCTGTTGTTCTCTTAAATTAAAACTAAATGGAAAAGCCTGTGCCAGCGCGGGCCCAATAATAATGACGAAGTTGTAATTTGTAATCGTCAGTTTGCATACTATACGTGGAAATGAACAAATAGAAACTTTTTATAATAAGTACAAATAAAATCACATTAAAAGAAACAAAACACGAAGAGCCAATTTGAAAAGTTCACAGAATACATGGTATTGATCAATGTGTTTAAGTTGACTTAAATTCATCATGCACTGCTCCTGAATGAAAAGCAAAAAAGTGACATATATTATCTAT
Source organism: Capsicum pubescens (assembly GCA_030864215.1). NCBI lineage: Eukaryota > Viridiplantae > Streptophyta > Magnoliopsida > Solanales > Solanaceae > Capsicum > Capsicum pubescens. The sequence goes on along the minus strand of CM061543.1, from coordinate 68,753,738 downwards.
AAAACGTATTGGAAAAGTTATGACAAAAATCAAAACAGAAACATAAGAAGTGACCTCTTCCCATCTACACCTTCCATTTCTTCCCCAAAACGTTGTTGCGTGATCACACTTCATTAAATTGTTCACCTAACAAAAACTACAAGCTAATGATAAGTCAAGTTCTTCTGGAAAATAAGGATTATCAACTTTTCAACGACGTCAATCCACTGGTGAAGTAAAAGCATGAAGAATCAACTGAATCAAGTCATCGATCCTCGGAACACAAATGTGATTATCAAATCTCAAAACACCCTCAAAATCTATGGTGTCTCTCTCGGATACAACACTCAATACCTGATCACGAAGGAAGCAAAACTTACTATCCTCAAACTGATGATCTCAGCACAATTGTTGTGTTTCATATGTTCTAGATTTGAATGTTAATTTCTCGCTTGATCATTATCCTTCAACATGTGTTGATAAATTAGGTGTTTCATAAGCTGCATCCATTCCAATTGAAACATCTTCGAGTAAGAAACCTCCGTATAATCACAAGAATTCAAAAGATAAATAGAAGGCCATATATTTACATATATCCAATCTTATATCCGAAAGGTTCTATGAGAAGATAAAGGTACAGATAAAATTAGTGCCATTAACAACTATCAGACCATCTTCACACTTGCCAAAACAAAATGAGAAGTCACTTCAAGTTAATTTTCAAAACTCTAGTGTTTTGTGCAATTTTACCAGTAAAATCTCCCAATTCCCTCTCATTCTCTTCAAAAGGCCACTTAGATTAGTCATCGACCTTTAGTAGTAAATACATATTAATACAACAGTTTGTTAAGGCATAAATATCCGCAAAAAATGCACGTAGAAAGAACTTACTAAATTTTAGCATGTCTGTTTCACGTTTAAAAATCAATAAGTTGACTTATTGCAACTCACATGAATAATGTGCTTAAAGATGCACCACAACTAAGCCAGCAAAAAGCAAAAGGAGCAACCAAATTTAGAGTTACCTTTAGCTCGATTGTCTACTTCCAAAGCTACATCAGCAAAAAGCTTTTGCAATAAGTTACACCTCTGCGAGGGTGAAGTCAATGGATGAACCATAGTTTCAAAAAATCGACATAATTCAATCAACTCAATTACTTAAATGAAAAAAATCAAAATTAAAATTGAAAAAAAAAAATGAAACGAAACACATATACATACATGTTGAGGCTTCTTTTCAATCTCTTGTGTAAGAGCTGTTAGATAAGCATAACTTTGAGCTGTTGAGACCATAGACGCTATTATTGATCTCGTTTAATTTCTCTAAAACACACGAAGAGCATTGAAAGAAAACAGAGTAAATAGAGAAAATGTCATAAATGCAATTGAATTTCTCTAGATTATGGATTCAATTGATTATGGTACGACAAGATTTTACATTTGCAATAACATTAATGACAGTTCATTAATGTTTACTCAAGTTTTTTAGCCACAATTTACATATAACATCATCCAAGTGCCAAATGGACTTCCACTCTAGTAAATAGACATAGGTGCTCCAAAGAAATGAAAATATATCCATACAGAAAAACAAGCAAGTATAATTTGAAGAAAGGCAAAAAGCATAACTAAAATACGAATTATTCTCAACTGATATATAACAACAAAATTGTGGTTGGAAGAAACTGCTTAGTTGGAGAATTTCCACAAAGACCTAGTGGGCAAAAGTTGACCCAAACAACAAATTTCCAAATCACACAGAGAAGTACCACCATCAATTTTTAAATATGACCCAAAGAAAATTTCGATACTCAGTTTTTCCAATCGCACATAGAAAATCAACAAAATTGAGAGCCAATGAAAAGAGCCATACAAAGCAACAAACTTGACATTGAATTACTTTAGATTTAACTCAAACATCCCTCAAGCCTAAATTACATAAAACATAATACATCATTATTCTGAACCAAAATTGAAGAAATCTATGTAGGATTTGCACCAAGAAACAAACAACTTACAGATTTTGAAGAGTTGTTCACTTTAAATTGAATTAGTTTTCTTGATTGTAGCTGAGCTACTCAAAGATAAGAATTGCACAAAAAGTATGTGCTTTTTTCGTGGTTTTATGTGGAGCAACCATAACAAATTAAGCTACTTCACTATGATATAATTGGCGTAAAAGACCTTTTGTGGGTAAGCTAGCACGAAGATGAACACTTGCGTGCTTTAAGACAATACTACATATAACCTCACAGTTTATTTTCCCCTAAATTATTTGGACATTCAAACAATAAATTTGCAAATACAAGTAAAATAAGCCTTATGATTTGGAAGAGAAACAAAGAAAATAAAGAATGAGTCACAATTTTTTTCACCCGCAGTTCACACAAAGAAACAATAGTTCCACTGAATAAGCTTAAATTGAAGCCAAAAGAATCATAATTAAGCACACAAAGAGGGGAAAAGAACCTAAAAATAGAAAAGAACTGTAACACCCCACGTTTTCAAGCTAGAAAATTTAACCGTTGTTCCTATGTATACAGACTTGAACCCAATTATTTTATGTATATATATTTTTTATTATCAAATCTATGATGTGGGAATATCTTTGTATATGAATATAGGTCATATAAATGTCCTAACTTAAGGACGAGTTGAGGACTCCTCTATCGATAGAGTTTTGATGGATGAACCAACTAGGATCCATTTTAGATGAGTATATCTCCTATAATATATCAATTCATGTGCCTTACTATATATAAAATGAAAGGATATTGAGTCTTCTTTCCAATGCATCTAGTTTCACCTTAATCTGATATCGAAGTAGAAAGTTATGCCCATTTTACCTCAACATGTCCATCTGTTATCAAGGTGATGAATAGAGGTGATAAGCTGTCAACTAGTTGACAAGCTATCAACCTCGTCGTCAACCTTAACCAGAAGAACCAACATCACTGAAGGAGTTGACGACTAGGTTGACAAGCTATCAACTAGTTGACAAGCCATCAACCAAGTCTTCAACCATAACCAGAATATGAAGAGGAGTTGACAACTAGGTTGACAAGTGTCAACTAGTTGACAAGCCATCAACTAAAGAAATTCCAGAAATTTTATCAGTTTTCTGAGGGGTATTTTGGTTTTTTCCTCACCTCAAAACCTATCCCCATAACTTAAAACATCCAATAAGCGTTATTAGCCATATCTAATCAGTTTTAAACATCGCATTATCCTCACCACTCTCAAGAGAAAGAAGGATTAGGGTTTCCTCCAAGGCTCATACTCCCAAGACTAGATTGCAAGCTATTTCAATTTTTTTTTCGTTAAAAAGGTACATGGGGCTATCCTAAACTCCATGGGCATAAATTTATTTTTCAAACAAGCTTTTAATGTATATAGTTTCATACATGAGGTGGGTTTTGAAATTGTTGAAGAGCATGTATTGTAAATCCATTTTATGATAAAATCTTGTATAAACTATGAGGTTGTTCTTCTGAAACTTGGTTTGTTATCGTGTGTACATGTGTTGTAAGTTTGAGAAGTTATATGAGAGAAATATTTACATAGTTCCCTGTCTTGTTATGAAACCCATTGTTTTAACAATGTTATGGGTTGTTTATACAGATGGTTAAAAGTTAAGTTTAAATGTTTTGCCAATGTTTATGGATGGTTATTGTCTTATGAACAAATTGAGAGGATTTAGTCATTGTTTTATAAATGCTCATGTTTCCTAATAAAGGACTTGTATGTGATTGACGAAAGAGATAACCACACTTTGTCAAAGTATTGAAAAGAAGAGTATTTTGCATGAGTTTCAGATGTTTTGAAATAAGGACTCTTTTGTGATGTTTGAATTATTTAGGTGGTCATTAATATTCTTTTAAGCAAGAAGAGCTATGGATATGATGTGGTATGATATGAATGACTTGCAAGTCTGGGTATGACGATATCCAGTGATGATATGCCCTTAACATCAAAAGCATTGAGTGTTTTATTAATAAGCATGAAACATGGTTTTAAAGAACTAAAAATGGGCATAAAGAAAGTTAGATGGTTACCCAAAGAAGGAATTTGAGTGTAAGGGCGGCTCTTTGCTAGAAATCGAGTTTTGTCTATTTGGGAGATATGACTGGCTATAGCCAATGTATACTTGCCCCTGAGGCACTGGTACACTAGAATAGTATTTAGGACTCCAATCCTTGGGGAAAACTTGAATTGAGGGCTTAGCCATCGAGTCAAGGGCGATTCTATATAGACCATGGGATCATAAAAATGTAGGGTGTACCATCTAGCTCAGAAGTAAAAATAAAAAGTCTGGTCTTTATTACAAGAAAGTGTTTCAAAGTTCTGCAAATTATGCCCATGTGTTTTCATTTATTATATACTAAACTACTTTATAAAATGCTCTCACTTATGTTGTACAAAATATACGTTATTTTTGGGTTGTTCTACGTACCAGTACTTTTGACTATTGACCCCCTATATTTCAGGTTCCGAGACCTCATCCCATGGTCACGCTAATTAGTAGATTGTTATTAGACAATTGGAGTTAGTGAGACTCCCTTACTTCAAAAGGCATCTTTTGCCATGTGTTGGTTTCTTTTGATTTTAGTTTATGGTCCGACCGGGGGCCTTGTCCCGGTTTAGACAGATTATTGATTCAGTTCAGTAGAGACTTACTAGACTTGTTCTAAATGGATTTGGGTTTTCCTTATGGGATTATGTCCCGAATTGTTAAGTTAGAATAATGGAATAACCATGTTTTCAGTTTATCTTCCGCATTATTTTAAAACATGAGTTATGCTTATGATTACATTCTAAGTGGGTCTCTCGAGCCTTTGTGGTTAGGGATGCTCATCACGGCCAAGGCCTCGGCTCAGATCGTGACAAGAATAGTTGAGAAAATGTGGATATCCTTGGTAAGGAAAAATAATAGGTGAGAAGATGAACTTATGGCCAACGGTGTTGTACACAACGAAGTGTAATACCCCGTATTAGTCTTAGCTCAGTTCAGCCCATAGTGCATGCATAAAAGGCTTAGAACCTGATAATTTAGCTAAGTGTTGGGGACTTAGTTTTATTTTTGGCCTCTTAACTTTGATGATTTTTATAGTGATCTTCCCGACCCCGAGACGATGATTTCTAAGTTAATTAATGTTCAGAGGTGTAAATAGCATGTCTCGAGAAAGTTTTAGATTTTTTTGAATGAGATTTGGGTCGTGTTTGGATTTTGAAAACAGCAAGTCATCGCGATAGCATCGCGACACAACCATTATAGCGATGGATGGCTCATCGCATCGTGGTACCTCCTTAATCTATATTTCAGTTGTGAATTTAAATCCCAGAAGAGCAGTCTTGTCATTTACCATTGCCTTAATCCATGAAAACATGGGATTTATCATCAATTACGACATTACATGCCCAATTTCGTCAATTCCTCTCTAAAATAAACCCTAGACATCACCCAAATTCATTAAGTTCAATCATTATTCCTTCAAGAAAATTCAAGAATTCAAGTTTAACCACCCAAGAACTATTAAGAAAGTTAATCCTCTTGCAAGATTAAAGCTTTAAGGTATGTTAGATGTTCATCCATGGTCCCTTTTCACCCATGAAGTTCAAGAACCTATTTTTATGCTTTAAACCATGAATTTACATGTTTATAATGAGCTATTTTCATGAAGCTTTTATGAATTTCGATTATACATAATGTTTTGCAAGTAATTTTAGTTTGAAAGTAGCCCTTAAACATTTGAAGCATGAAATTCCATGTTAAATCCCCAGTGTATGGGTTTAGTGTTGTGATTATGTTATTCCCACATGTTTCAATCATCCCCATGCCTAAGTTCATGAATTTCAAGTGTTTGATGAAATGCCTAAGTGGTTGGATTTTGAACAATGACTACTTATTATGCTTTGAAGCTTTAGTATGTTTCTACTGTTAATGTTATTGAGTCATGTGGGTTATGAATACCCAAAACTTAGCTGTTTACTTAGTCTTCATATTTTCAGAATGGTTTTGAATATATTAGAGTATTATCAGTTCAGTCAGTTATCATATCAGTAAGCTTGGTTTAGTCCAGTAATTAGAGTCAGTCCAATTGAGAGTAGGATTTAGCACCGAGCGAACCCAGGGATGGGGGCTCACCTGTCAGCTGAAGGTGTGACCATTAGTAGAAGTCCCTGTGTTCCAGAACTATGTAGCCAGTGTAGGTTGAGATGTTAACCTTCCAGTTGAGGGTTGAAATATATCTCACTAAAGCACCTGCAAGTAGAGAGTGACTCTTTAGTTCTTTGGGACTTCACTTTAGTGGATCCACATAACCAGTGTTAGTACCCGTGGCACGGTACTCACACCCTTCCAATTGGGGTCACAGGTTAGACCCCAATCAGTTCATATTGAGGCATGTCGTTTAGATGATATCTCCCACAGTCTCATTCCAGTCCCAGTTCAGAAGTTAATTCAGGTTTGCTTGACCATAGCATACAGTTTATCAGTTAAATCAGTACTCAGATTTTAATATTTTAGTTTACAGACCTATTTCAGTGTCATGTTATATGCTTGGTCACATATTCTTAAATTTTACAGCTTTCATACAGACTATGCATCAGTTATCTCATGCTATTTATTCAGTCAGTTATTATTCATGCACATGAGCCCATGTATATCAACTTAACCTCATTTAGCATGCTAGTACATTCAAAGTACTGACCGCATACTTATTTCTTGCGCTATGATGTCTCATGTCATAGGTTCGGACGCTCAGGTTCCCGGCTGTACTTAGACATTCCAGTGCATCAGCAGCAGTAGCAGTGGTGAGTCCTCATAATTTGAGGACCAATTTTGTTTATTTCAGTATTTTACTTCAGTTAGACAGTTGGAGTTAGTTGGGGCCTGTCCCTTCAATTCTTATTTAGTCAGTTTAGAGACTTTCAGATACTTTCAGACAGTTTAGTTAGTTTTTTCATTATTTTACCAGTTTTCAGATGGTTGTTTTCAGACACTTGAATCTAGGCTTATAATTTTAGAGATATTTTTTTGATTAAAACCTTATGGCATATTTCGTTGTTTTCGCATAAGTTCATTACCCGTATATTATTCAGTGCTCATAGCAGGTTCCAGCTCATGGGCTTGGGGCATTACACGAAGCCACACGTATTGATATGGAAAAGCCACCAAGAATCATCAAGTGAAAACATTATAATGCCCCCGGCTAAAGCATGAAAAGACTGAAATAGTCCTGTGAGGAAGCACACATGACAACCGTCTCATGTGTGCTTAAATCATATTTATATATAGTAGTATTTTTTAAATCTATCTTAAAACATACTTCTCTCATCTTACCTCTCTTTCTCCTTCTAAATCTTCGAATCTGCTTCTTAGATTCCAGAACATTCTTTTTTGTCCCTCTTTTCCGGCGATTGAGCAGAAATGGTATTAATGAATCATATATACAAAATTAATTTTGATAACAAATTGTTTCGCTTCTTTCTTAGATCCTTACTTTAATTTTTTTTTGGGTCTTTGGTTATTTGTTAGATTTGACCTTACAAGAGTCACTTATATCGATCAAGTTCTGGAGTGCGTTACCCTATTAATGTGTAATTGAAAATACTATTTTGTTGTACTTACGAAAAGCTTCTTAATTCTTGAATGGAGGCTGATGATTTGTCCTATTTCAAAAGAAAATTTATAAAATTTCACCTATTATTTTTATAAAATAATTATTGTACGTGATACCACCGTAGAAAGTTTTAGCACTGGTTTTCATGGTTGATACAGGACAAAATATGAAAACAAGGATAAAGTAAAGAAAATTGAAGACAGTGTATAAAAAGGGATAAAAGATAGATACAAGTAGAGGAATCTAAACAATCCACAGTATATTAAACCAAGACTTTTACACGATAATCCTAGAAAAACATTTAATTCCTACAAAGAACGAGAGGGTTATTGAACCCCTGTAGCATCTAAAAGAAAAAAATCTAAACAAAAATTGTAGAGGAGTATAACATTAAGTTTATGTAAAGTAGTGTAAGTAAAATATTTATCTCAATATTTAATGCCTATTGAAATAAAATAATAAATGATGTCCCCTCACACACACACACACACAACACACACACACACATATATATTTTCATTATTAATAATAAGGATAGGCGGGGACCACCTTTTATTTAATAATTCCTTAAAAATAGTGATAATTTAGAAAGACGGGATATAGTATAGTTCGCTGGAATTGACTTCCAGGAACATACTCATTCCTCCTCCTCTCTGTTTTCTTCTTTCATTTGTGACATCGACAATAAAAAATAATAATAATTGTAAGGAATCAAGGAAGGAAAATATATCGGAGGAGGCATATCCGTGGACTTAAGGAGAATATAAGCTAAAGAATTTTGTGGCAACTTCAAAAGATTTTAAGAATTAATTTATAAAATCTATAGTTGGAATTTAAACTTCAGGAGGTAAATTTTTAATCCTATTTTCGAATATAATTATGAATAAATATTTGAAGATGTTTAATTTGAATCTTTGCACTACTCTTTGAAATGTTGGGTTCTAAATCAAGAGGGTATCATGTGGAAGCTTGTAGTTTGCAAACCATGGTAGATAAATCAGATGACAAAGAAAACTATACAAAAAAAAATATATTATTGATATGATTTGGTCAATTGGCTTACATATTAAAAATTAATTCAAAAAACATAAAAACTTATTGGGGGGGAAATCTCCTCTTAAACAAGACTCTTTAAAGATTACATTATGGATGTTATTGTGTTATGACTTGAGAAGAGAAATCTTCTATTGATAGAGTGACAAAACCCTTCCTTCAAGAAAAATAAACCTAATAGAAAAGAGATCCTTTCCAACAAGTAAACCTTTTTCCATGAAGAAAAGTAATTCTAATTTTGGTAGAAAATCAGGTAAAGTAGAAAATTCAGGGCAAATCTTAACATATCTCTCCTTGGCATGAAATTTCTAGAAAATCAATCTTGATCTACTTCTTCGCATAATCTTCATTACTGCTAAGGTTTAAAATATTATGATTAAAAATTAATATTTTATTTTTTTATTTTTAAAGATGCAGCAACAAGAAATACTGAAAATATGATTGACACTTCTTCTCCATATGTAGATGGACAGAAATCCTCATTATCATCAAATTGATTACAAATTGATTTAGACTGTCATGAACTTGTCTTTAACCTGGTTTCACCAGACCATTAAATCTTTGAACCATAGGTTCTGATACCACTTGTTGGATTCGAAATCTAGAGGGCGTCATGTGGAAACTTATAATTTGCAAACCATGGTGTGATAAATCAGATGACAAAAAAATTATACTAAAAAATTATTAGTGATATGATTTGGCCAATTGACCTACATATTAAAAACTAATTCAAAAAATATAAAAACTTATTGGAAGAATAATCTCTCGCAAAACAAGACTTTTTAAAGACTAAATTATGGATGTTATTGTGTTATGGCTTGAGAAAAGAGATATTTTATTTATAGAGTCACAAAATCCTTCCTCTTAAAAAGAATAAACCTAATAGAAAAGAGTTTATTTCTAACAAGGAAACCTTTTTCCATCAAGAAAAGTAATTCTAATTTTTATAGAAAATCAGGTAATGTAGAAAATTCAAGACAAATCCTAACATGAAATGGGTTGATGAGCAAAAAAGAGAAAAGGGAAAATTTTGATAAAAGAAGAGTTTTTAGGGATTCCTTTCAATTGGATCAATTTAACGATGAACTGTATAAGTTTAAAAAAGCCAAAATTCATTCTGAATTCTTGTTAAGAAAGTTGATTAATTTTGAATATAAATGAAGATACTCGAGATAAATTATTAATGCACCTACGGATCATTAATGAATGTATATGTTATCTATGTATCTAGTGTATTGTCTATCAGATAACTTGAATTAGTTATTGGAATGATAAAGGCTACACTATCCCAGGTTGAATTGTTTGAGGCTCGGGATACTATCGTAGCTTGTAAAGCACTAAGGTATGTAAAGATACACTTTCCCTCTACACTAAGGCACCATCCTACGTCATGTTCTCCTTTTTGTCAATGTTAATATAATTCTCATGAAATACGAGGGTAGGATCTTTTTATTGTCGTATACATCATTCCCTCATTCTATCATCAAGCTTATAAGTATCCATCTTGCTCTCGTTTTGTCAAGTCTTCACAACATTTTATATTATCGTAAATGTCCTTACGTAGAAGTTCTTAAGCCATATGTTATATATGTCTCAAGTTGGGAATAAAAGTAAACAATAATATCATAGTTGTATTTGTATGCATTATCTAAGTGATCACTACCGTTATTCTGCCATAGGTCTTTAAGGCATTAGTTGATAAACATTAATGACGGGAGGGTACATAGGTTTTGCTTGGTTATCCCCTCGACGTGATTCTGTGCACAGGATCAAGACTAGATCATTATATTGGGGCGTACTCACCTTTGTGGCATCATTTATATTTGGAGTCAGCTGGAACGACAGACACTGATTTCTCATGACTCGAGCCAACATATGGCATATATAGATTGCGGCTAGACCCTCATAGTGAGCTCCTGGGGGCGTAACTTTTATTATACTACGGTTACAGTTTAACATAGAAAATCACAACAATGAGTATTTAAGCAATATACGCTCTATTTGTCGGTCAAACCACTGAAGCAAACGCTATCCGTACAGTAGGAGATCAAGGTATGCAATGATCAAAATTCATGATAAAGGTCCCGGTCTCGGAAGAGATGCAACATTATGAGCTATTTGTCAAAGTGGTATACTATTAACTTTAGTACGGGATGTAACTCCTATGCCACATAATAGTTGTAGACCTCCAAAAAAAGATGTGTGTAGAACTAAACATTGAAAAATTTTCAAGAGAAATAAAAGATTCGATGATCTAATCAAATAATAGGTCTATTGCCTCATATTGCCTTCGGTAGGTCATTTTGAGATCGTTTGTATTACATATAAATTAAATACATCAGCTAGATAATTTATAGGCTTTATATTATAATGAACGCTGTCATAGGCATTATATCTTGAATCAATAAGGTTGATGCATAGGTTACAGTTTCATATCGTATATGTGTTACTTGTTTGCTCATATTTCTTTACTTTAGTATTTGATTCATATGAGCTTCTGCACTTGTCCATCTGCTATTTTGTCTACTTTCATACTGGTACATGTTGTTTATGTACTGACGTCTTGGGGACACCGCGTTTTATTAATGCAGGCTCAGATCCCCAGGATAGCAGACGTCCATGTTAGACCCTATTGTTGTTTTCAGTTGATATTTTGGTAGGCTTTATCTCTCCCTGGAGCCAGTCTATGTCTAGAATTTTATTATATGTACAGATCTCTAGTTGGGTATGTCGATCCCTATGCAAACTAGTCAATCGTAGCATAATGTGTTAAACTGAATAGAGGCTTCATGAACATCATGAAGTATTGTATTGTACAGTTTTTGTTAATATAACTTCTCATGTATGTATAGAGCTCACATTGGATAGTCTGCTTGTTGTTTTCCCATAATCTCGAGTATGTCATAAAATGCTGGTAAAGTAAGTATATACTATTTTTGTTTGTCATTATCATTTTGGATCGTGACAAACTTGGTATCAGAGTCTAGGTCCACTTGTCCTAGGGAGTCTATAAAGTTGTTGTTTTATCCTTTTTCTGATTTTATTTTGAAGAAAATGGTTTTGATCCTTTCAAACTATTCAAGAAAATTCCGAAATAGTTTTAAAATTTTTACAGAGTAGCCACTTGATTTTTAATAGAAAAATATCCAGAAAACTTTAAAGAAATTTCAAAGATTAAAAAACAGAAATAAATCTTTGAAATTAGAGAAATTGAGAAAGGGTTAAATTAACGTTCTAAGAAGGTTTTTAAGGCACTTAGGAACGTTTATTTTAAAACGGTTCACTAGACGATTATTTTTTGACTAACTTAAAAAGGGTGACTAACTTTGTAAAATGGTTGCTTTTACAAAATCATTTATTTACATGTCAAAATTGTCATTTGTTTATTCAAAGAAATATTCTACTTTAATTAAAAAAAAATTACAACATGTTCTACTTAATTTGATATTAATTTTTAGAACAATTACGAAATATTTCGTTTAATTTGAAAAAAAATAAATATAAAATATCTTACTTGAGAAAATATTTTACTAAATTCATAATTAATCACGAAAAGTTAGAATTTGAGAAGAAAAAACCGAGGAATATTCTAATTGAAAAAATTCTACTTATTTCATAATTATTTCTAAAAAAATTAAGAAATATTATTTGAATTGAGAAAAAAAAAACTATTTAAACTAGGTGACACGCTTGGATTTGAGAAAGAAATAAGTTTGTGTTTTTATGATATAAGAAATTATGTAAATATTCTTATTATATTTTTTTTTTTATTATAAAAGGTCAATTTGTTTTAATTAACACCTTTGAAAAATGTTAAGGGAATATCATGTTAGAAATATCTTACCAACTATGAAGAGCTAGAATTTGTGAGAAAAAATAGCTTCTTGAGTTTGAAGAAAATTATTCTCAAACCAAATAGGCCATTAGTCATATTAACAAGATAAATGTCATCTCGAGATAACATACTTAATTTTAAAAAAAAAGTCTAGTTTGAGGAAGAAAAATCGAAAGAACCAATTTAACCTATTTAGACAAGGTAAGTTAGGTGAGAAAATTGTGAATTAAGTATGGAAATTGAGATTAAATAGAATGGCAACAACATGAGGAACCACTAGATTAATTAATTAAAATTAGTGCTAGTACAAATAAACAAGTATAAATTGTAAATTATAGGAGACTAAAAGATAAAAGAGTTGGAGTTGGGCCCCTTTTTGGCCCATCAGTAAGCTTCCTAACTTTGGGCTTCAAATTTTATGGACTTTAGGTCCATTTTTGTTCTTGTATATCAGCAGTATTCACAGCTCCTTTCTCCACGTTTGTTTTTGTATATTCGAGGTATATTGGGACGGGTATTTGCCCAATATGATTCTTAACATCAATGTATTTGGGACCTTGACCCGTTCTCATTCTTGCAACATGTATATCAGTTGTCTCAACCATATATCCTCTATATATCACCGTAGATCAGTCCCATTTTGGGACTTCAAGATGGGATTTTGACTCAATGATATTGGGGCTCGTTGGCCCAAGTATGGAGTGCAGGAGAAGGGACTCTCGTGGACTCATGTCAATATCACATGCATCAAAAGGAGTAAAAGATTAGATATTTAGAGGCCATGAACTAATCAAATTAAAACAACCATTTGTAACTACTCAAAAAGAGGAATATTCAAGTGCAACTTTAATCAAAGAAAGAAACGATAAGCAAGACAAACTTAGCGCACATCGATCAAACACCATTAGACTTCAAATTTAGAAAAAAAAGACGGAAATTCAAACTATAGAATCTCAAAGCTTGGACACAAAGCCTATCTATTATAAATGGGAAACCTATCCATAATATGTAATGCAGTGTATGACTTATCATTACACTAATGTACCATATAGTATTAGGAGTTATAAGAAAATGCCCAAAATAGCAATTTTTTTTTTTTTTGAAAAAAAACAAGCAAACTTCTCTTGTGATAACACATCACTCCATGAAAATGTAAAATTCAGTTGGTGACACACTGTTAGTCTCCAAAATGGTCCCTAGATCGTAAAAATAACTCCAAATCAAGAAGTTATACATACCCCCACCTTTCAACAATGTTGACACTAAATCATACAACAAGAATGATAGAACACAAATCAATTTGAAGAATTTCAACGACTTTTCTTTTAAAGCTCCAAATGACATGGGAAAATCAAGTACAACTTTTGAATCAAATTTCAATTTTAATCAAATCTAAGTATTAGATACCAAATTAGCTTAAACAAATGCAATGCAAACTTAGAGAAATATGGAGGCTAGCTATCAGGTTTGGGGTATACTAAGAAACACTTAATGGAAAACTTGAAAACGCTAGCTTACTTTATACCAAATGAAATAAATTAGAGGTACAAGACCAATCACACAAGAAAAATCCCCATGTATACGTATAAACAAAACTAAAGTGGTTAAACACGCAATACAGATCCATGACCCTTTATTCAACTAAATCTAGATACAAATGATACCCTTTTATGCATAACAAAGCAAAGGATGATGATAGCAGTTGCAAGCATTATACCAAATAAAAAATTAAATTTTTTTATAACTTATACGACCTGCTGGGATCACGTAGTTCCTACAACAACTCCTACAAGAACATAGATGGATACTGAAGTTAACTGATACGGTAAATCGATTTCACATTAATTTCATCTACTATTTATGCGATATTACAGCCTATGAAAAAACCTTCTTAGCTGGAATCATATTCGAGCATCTAATAGAGCATACAAAAAATAAAACTTCATTCAATTCTATATTTTTGAAACTTGCAACTTGCTTTCTATTTTTATATAAAAGCAACCTAGAATGAGAATTCTCATGTCAATACGAGACTCGCGACAGTAGCAAAGGTTTGCACTTTTGACACATAAACACAAAAATGCAAAAGAGATGGAATGTTCACCTTGTTTGGAGCAAAAAACTTAGGACAACGAATCTTGACAACGTAACTTCCACCACCTAGACTTAATTATGATCTACGGAGTTCAAATAGATTCGTCGAATTTTGATCTTCGAGGATTTCGGATACGTAAGATTAGAAGCATGCACCTCCAAAATCTTTAATTTTTTCCCCAAAAATCCTCTCCCTCAGCCTTATCCTTCACTATTAAATAGGGAAAGTTTGGATTTTGAAAGAGTGGATTTGAAATCCAAATTTTGGGATTGATTTTAATTTTTATTTTATAATTTCAGGTCCACAACAAGATAAGGAGCATTAAAGGACCCATGTCCTTGAATTTGAGAGAGACAAAGAGAGGGACATTGCTATGAAGAAGAGCATTAATTTACTGCCTGAAATGGTGAATCATAGACTGAATATGATGAAAACTTCAGATTTTTATCCATAGATGGTTGTGTGGAGAGGGTAAATCGGTAAATGGAGAGGGAAACAAATTAACAACCAATTCAATTTCGAACTTCTTGATTCAATAAAATCCAACAAATATTTTTCCAAATAAATTATTTTAAGAGTAAATTATATTTAGATCAAGATTTTATCCTTTTGAATCAATTTTCAAGATAACCACTGATTAAAATTTAATTTTTATGAAATAATTATTTAAGTAACGAAATTATATGATTTTGTAGAATACAAAATATATAGTTTTTTCTTGAATATAACAAAATCACCCAGATAACTACTTTGGGAAGTCTTTTATTTGGAAAAAATAATATTATAATTCTATTTAAAATCAAAGAAACTCAGAATTAACTTAGTCATTGTAACACCCCCGATTTTCTAGAACCGGAACGCCACATGGTGTTCATGACTCCAAGGGACCACAAGCTAACCCTTTCTGATATTTGTAATTGAGCACTGCATAACATACTGAAATAAATGTGGAAAACTTGCCATAAGGTTCAAAACATCCAAAAATAATCAATACTGAAAAAATTGAATACTAATACATCTGTTCGAAAAACCTCTAACTGTCTGAACTGTGGAGCTGATGGGACATGTCCCCAACTAACTCCGTCTACTGAAAATAAACTGAGTCTAATGTCATAATAAAATATGGATCATCCTCGAATAAAGAGGACTCACTTCTAAGGGTGCTCTGAATCTCGCGCTTCGGAACCTATGGTATAAGACACCATAGCACAAGAGAAAAGTATGTGTCAATACTTTGAATGTACTCATATTCTAGATGAGGTAAGGCTAAATGCAAGATCTTATGCATGAACATAGATTAACTGAATAACATGAGAGTACTGAATGAGGACATATGCATGGATGCACAAACCATAACTGAGATCATCGTGACTCTGAATACTGATACTCAGATACTTCTTTACTGACATCTGAACTCACTACTAATACTGCGATACTGAATAACTAAATCTTCTGATATTGATAACTGAGTACTAAAGTTGAGATCAGTCCTCCCTAGTGGGTGATCTCTGAGACTGATGATATTGAAGCTAATTAACTAAATCTACTCATATCAACGTCTGAGTTCTGAGTTTGCTACTATCGACTGACTAAATCTTGATCAAATCCTTCTAACGGATGATCTTTGAATCTACTAATAATGATAAAGAATAATTATATCTGAGATCAGACCTATTTAGCGGAAGATCTCTGAATCTGTTAGTACTAATTCTGATTAACTTTATGTGAGACCAGGCCTATCTAGTGGGTGGTCTATGAACCTATGGAACTATCTAAGTTCCTTACTGAGATGGGTGACTGTATCTGACAGTTCTGATTTCTGAGTTCTACTCTGAAGGCTGATACTGAAACTGCAACTGTGGGAGTTCTCACTTAACCGACATGCCCCGAATCTGATCTAGTGTGGTCCAACCTGTAACCCCATCTAGAAGGGTGTCAATACCGTGCCACGGGTAGAGACCTCTTCTATGGTCAAGCCTTAATCTAACGGGTGACCCCTTATCCTATGTTGGCTACGCAGTTCTGGAGTTCAAAGACTGTTACTAACTACTTTGCCTCTCTAACGGGGAATCCGTCATCCCTGCACTCGCTCGATGCTAGTTACTACTCCCAACTGAAGGACTCTGAACTGATTCTTAACTGAACTTAGATTGAGCTGAATCTTTTACTGATCATACTAAGTAACTGAGTTAAGATGAGTTCACTTGATTATAAAGACTGATGGAATACTTCTGAATTATACTTTCTGTCAGAATGCTACTGAGTTATGTAACTTACTGAGCTTTACTGAAATCTATACTGAATGCTGAATACTATCGAGGTCTGAACTAAGTACTGAGCTGGATTGGGCTGAATACTGAGATTTACTGAGTTTTTCTTAACTTTTGTCACTAACTGAAATCTACTGATCATAGCACGACTGAGTTTTATCTTGAGACTGACTCGGATCTAGACAAGCAGCTAAGATTTCGGATATAAATACCCCCAGGACTCGATAGCACAAAGTAAATAAGACAGGACCACACTTGAATATCATGATAATTTCATTCACAACACAATCAATACAATATCTCGTCAATCACTTGAATGTCATAAACATGTAAATGTATAGGAAATGCATACTAATATCTTATAGTTGTTCAATAAGGAATACGCATGGATAAGAATGCATGCAACTTATCATAATATATTCACTAAGGCATTTCAACAAATGGTTAGCATGCAGTAGTTATCACATAATTGGGGATTTCATGCTTAACATACTAAAAAGGGCACTATTCTCTTTACTTAAGTATTCTATCAAACATATAGGGAGCATGCTTTGGTTATACCACAAATTCTATACTTAATTATCATGAATACATCAATATCATGCAACTTGAAGAGGGTTTATTATGAACATCATACAATTCATCACATACTAGAATCAACTTGTGAAATTGGTAGTCTAAATCATGAATTAAAACTCAACAATACAAAATCATGAACTCTAAAACACATAAATCATGAAATCTCATAAATACGTAAACCTAAAAGTTTTGAAAAGGGTTCTTAAACTTCTTGGGTGGAAGGAACCCAAGAATCAATATCTAACATACCTTGTTATATGATTCTCGGAAGATTTATGGAGGAATCTTAATGACTTGGGTCTTGAGATATGAACTCTAATAGTTGTTCTTGAAGAAAATTGAGAGAAAAATCATATATTTGGGTAAAATAATGAGAAATCTCATGTTAAAGAGTATATATAGGGGTAGCAAAATGATCGTCTTGCCCTTGGAATTAAAATCTGAAACTGAAAAAATCCCGATTTTAAATACTGGCGTGACACGCCATAATCTCCCTAGCTTACTGGAAATTGGACAATTGGGAAACTAAGCCTTGGCATGACACGGTGAAAATCGCGTTGCCACCTTGGTTGTAAATTGGAAAGCCACCGCGACGCGGTGGAATCGTGGAGGCTTGCTGGATTTTGACAGTTACCATTTTGGCTGGCTTAGCGATGCGCTAAAGTACTAGGTGGTACACTATCTCACTAAAATATTTCTATCTCTTCTCACTTGGAAAGTCAACCCTTACTCCCCTTAAAGATGAAACTCAACTTAAAAAAAATTCGGGGTATTACAGTCATGGAGGACAAAAATTAGGTGTCAAAAACTTCCCCTCCCTTTGGGTTGGGTGGATTTAAGTTACCCTGGGCAAAGGGAGTTTGACATTCCTAATGTTTGTCCGACCACAAATTTTTTTTGTGAAAAAGGCAGTTTTCACATAAGTTACATGGATTTATGTTCAAACTCCAATATCAGGTTTCCCATATCTCTCAGGTTAAATGAGACCTCAGTCCACTTGTAGTTTATAAGCTTGATTTTAAGCACGACTTTCAAAGAATTCGCAAATTATCACAGCTTTGAACATTAGTAAAATCGGAAAGTTGGGAATAAGCTGATTGGGGGAGGTTGAAATGCAGTCGAGTATTCATCATCGATCCCAGCCTACATATCCCTTAGATTCAGACTGCTTGTATTTTTACTCGATCGGCAAAAAAGGTAGTCCTTTATGATAAGAAGATCGTTGGCTCAAGACGAGCGACGGACAATCAAGCTAGGGACTAAAGGATAGTGATTATCTCAATTACAAAATATGGGGACCTCACATATGTAAATATGAGTTACATAAGCATAATTCCCAAACCTTTAGGTGTGTGTCACCCGTACATAAAGGAAAAGGCAAGTTGCTTTCGACGTGAGTTTATAAATACTTCAAAAGTGAAGCTGAAACCAAAACACCCACATGCCTTCTGATAGGGATGTGATTTGATGGTGGTGGAATTTGTATTTTAGCTCACATCCAAAGAGTTTGATATTCCACTTCGGATTATGTCCCAGTTTGCTGCTAAGAAAAAGTTCCACATTGTGATGCATCCTTTTTAGATCATCCGCACCTATGATTTTGGTTTGAGATTTTCATCCTTTCGGATTCTCTGGATAAAATCTCAAATAAAATTGTTAGTGATAAACATAATTCACTAAGAGGTTTATAGTCTTTTACCATATCTCCGTGTAAGTTGCTACCTAGAAAAGACGTCATCCTCTCATGCATGTACCTACTTTAAGAGCGGAAATTCTTACGATAAATGACATAAAAACCTTCTTGGTTGTTGGATAACATAGTTTTTTTTACGGTTGAAAATTTCTTCAAAGTGGAGTGTCCCTCTTGGATACTAACAACTCTTGTGTAAAACGGTCTCTACACTCGTATAATTCTATGCTGATGTGGCAACCCTCTTGGTCACCTATAATGTTTGTCACATGTGAAATGATAAACCCTGCGGCTATCAACAATGGTCCTTTGTATGTGATCTCAGGAAAGTCTTGTGCATTTTTCAGATCTATACGACTTATAGATTTTCCTTGAATTGTCAATCTTTGAATAATTTTGCGCATTATTTGATGTTGGATATGAGGTGACTTATATACATCCTTTGAGTTGCTAGCTTTTGAGTAATCCTACATATTATCCAACCTTGGATAAGAGATGACTTACAGATATCCCTCCAATTGTTAGCGCACACATACTCCTGTATATTATCCAACCCTGGATATAATATGACTTATAACTTTCTCTCAAATTGGTAGTCTTTGGGTAATCCTGTGCATAATTGATCTTGGATATAACTTGGCGTATAAAGAACCCTTGGACCTATTAATTTGATAATCTTGCATATTTTCGATAAGGATTTAGTTGTGACCTATGGATAGCCTTAAAACTGTCGATCTCTGGTTAACCTTGCACACTATCTAGTTAGGATATTGTTGCGGCTTATGGATGAACCATATACTATCAAATTGTGTATAACCTTGCACACTATCCTATCTCGAATAATGTGACCTATAGATGACCCTCAGATTGTCAATTCTATAAAAATCTAGCATGTCGTTAGTCTTGGGATGGTGACTTATAGACATCCTTCGGATCATATCTTTTCTTGTGATCCGATAGTGAATGCCATTAAATCTTTGGTAATTGATGCACTTGAAGCTAATGAATATCTCTCAACGCCAAACTACTTTTCCTTTGCGTGATTTGATTAGATATGAATGATTCAGAATATCCTTCAATGCCAGACTCTTTTGTCTTTGCATGATTACAGAATATATATGGAAATGCTTCAAAATATCCTTCAATAATAGACTCTTTCATCTTTGTGTGATTAACAAATATTGAAGACTTTGAGTCAATAATAGGCATCATATGCAATATGGAGATGCCCTTGGACTGTTGTCTCTTCAAAACTAGTCGGAGAAGGCAATATGGTTTTCAGGACATGACCCTTATGGCATGGTCCTCTTGGCATGGCCCTTCCGACATGGCTTTTTTGGCATGGCCCTTTCATCGTGGACTTTTTGTCATGGACTTTTCGGCATGTCCCTCTTGGCATGACCCTTTCAACATGACATGATGCAAAAGATGAGGAGGAATGTAAATAATCATACAGTAATTGTAGAAAATAGCACCTTGATCATTCCACTAGCATGTTGGACCTTCGATTTGTACCATTTTGAACATGGCATGTTTTTTATAGTCCTTGATTGCTGGGAGTGTGAGTAATTCATCATGTTGTTTTCCATGTCTAATGATTCCTATAACCACAAAAAACTTGTTAGTTTTGGAAACTCAGTTGTTTTCAGCTTCCTGACCATCATAGCTCTTTCCTATCAGCCTTTAGGTATTTGGCTTTGTTGTACTCCTTTTAACCAAAGAAATATGTTGAATAACCAGTGATTTTGTTGGTTTATGTTGGCTTTTTAGATAACTTGCATCCACAGAAAAATTGTTAGTTTTTGATAAAATTGATTTGTGTTGACTTCCTCGGTCTATAGCTCCTGCCATCGCCATCACCGGGTTCTCATCTTCTTCATGTGTTTTTCATCTTCTAACTCCTTCTTTGACTCCACGAGTTGGTGGGTGTAAGGTGAAATCACAACATAAACTAATTTAAAGTCAGTACTTTATTGAACAACTTAATTTCAAAACATCTTTTTATACAATTGGGAGGGATCTCTGTCAATTAAGGCATGTCAAGTACTAGCTTTAATGACCACTTTTAGCATTGAGGCATTTTCACCTCTATCATTTTGGTAGTGATCTACGGAGGTCCTTTATCATTGTGGCTAAAGGGTTCTGGAGACGAGCCTTCGTAGCTAAAGGCACATGAAGTCTACCCTACTCTTTTTGTACCAAGATCTTTATTGTCATCTTTGATCTTTTAGTACAGTATGGCAGAAATTTTGAGTTCTTCCTTAAAATTTCTGCCCCGATTACTGATATCTCTCTCAAAATTTAATTTGGCTTGCGAGAGGATGATCTTCTTTTGAATTTTTGATATTTCTTCTCATAAATTCTGCTCCAGTTTCTATTTCCTGGGTTATATGGACGAGCCGTTGTGGAGCCAACATATGCCGTTGGATAGGAATCAGGTCAAACATAGTTCCCACAATTTAAGGGAATAAAAATATAGTTAAAAGGGTGACCGAAGTCGACAAATCCACCTACGTATCATGTACTTGGAAATTCAGGTCATCACGTAGTTCAAGATGATATAAATAAAATTTTCTAACGGGTTGATTGAAGCCGACATAGGCCGCCTATGTACCCTCTTTTTGGGAATTCAGGTCAAACGTAGTTCATACATCAAGGTAAAGGAAATTTTCTCCTAAGGGGTTGACCAAAGCCGACATAGGTTGCCTACGTATCTCATACTTAAGTATTTAGGTCGAATGTAGTTTGTAGATGATATAAATAAATTTTTTTAAGGGGTTGAGAAAAGCCAACATAGGCTACGTACCCTCTTTTTGGGAATTCAGGTCAAAGGTTGTTCATACATCAAAGGAAAGGGGATTTTAAAGTTACTACAAAGCATAAAAATGATTACAGATGAGAAAGCAATTACAAGGAAATGAGCACAAAAAAACCCCACATCAGACATAGTATCTCCTTACTGCATCAGAATGATTGGCTTGGTCCACCATTGTCCATCCATTTTAGACAAAATCAAGGCTCCTCCTAATGACACTTCGCAGACTACATATGGGCCTTGCCAATTCAGAGTGAACTTCCCCTTATACTCCTCTTGGCGAGGGAATATGTGTTTGAGCACCAATTGTCCGACTTCAAACGTGTAAGCTCTTAATTTTTTATTGAAATCCTGAATCATTCGTCGTTGATATAATTGGCCATGGCATATAGGGCTCATCCTATTTTCATAAATCACCATAATTTATTCCTGATGATCACAGACCTATACTTCATTACTCAATCCCTTTTCTTGGATGATCCTTAAAGATGGTATCTCGACCTCAGCGGGTATTGCCTCTATCCCATAGACTTGCACATATGGAGTTGCCCCAGTCAAAGTTTGAACTGTCGTGCGATATCCCAAAAAGGCATAAGGCAGCATATCATGCAATGATCAGTGACTATCGACCATCTTTCTTAAGATCTTCTTGATGTTCTTGTTTGCAGCTTCTATTGCTCTATTCATTTTGGAGAGATATATGATTTGATTTCAATGAGTGATCTTGAACTTTCCACATATCTCTTTCATCAAATAACTATTCAAGTTTTATCCATTGTCCGTGATGATCAACTCGGGTATCCCAAATCATCAAATCAAGTTGTTCTTGACAAAATCTACTACAACCTTCTTGGTTACCGCCTTGTATGAGGAAGCTTCTACCTACTTGGTAAAGTAATCGATAGAAACTAAAATGAATTTGTGTCCATTAAAAGCTGGTGGCTTAATTGGGCCGATAACATCCATGCAGATACAAACGGCTAGGGCAAAATCATAACGTTAAGTTCATATGGAGGCACTCGAATCCGATCCCCATGTATCTAATACTTATTGACACTTTTGCATAAATATGCTACAGTCACTTTCCAAGGTTATCAAGAAATATCCGACTCTTAGAATCTTCTTGGCTAGAGTGAACCCGTTCATATGAGGTCCACACGTTATGACGTGAATTTCTTTAAGAAATTTTGTAAGTTCAATGGAACCTACACATCGCAAAAATCCCAAATCGGGGGTCCTCCTATAAAGGACCTTATTATTAGTCATCCGACGGATTGTTTTCTTTTGATTGACGGTTGCGTCTTTGGGATATGGCCCAACTTCTAATACCTTTTGATAACGAAGTACCATGCATTCTATCTGGTTCTGCCTCAACTTGTGCACAATGTGCAAGTTTCCCCTTTAAACCTATCTCCAACGGGTTAATGTTACTTTGATCCGAATGTAGAATCATGTAGGATATAGGGGCCAAAGCATCAGCGAACTCACTTTGTACCCTCGGAACATGGTTGAATTCCATTTTCTTGAATCTTCTTCATAACTTCTATACTAACTCCACGTATGGCGTGAATTTAGGGTCCTTTACGGTCATTCACCCCGAACTTGGTGAACCAATAAATTAGAATCTTCAATGACTAGAAGCTCTTGAATATTCATATCAATGGCCAATCTGAGATCAAGAATACAAGCCTTGTACTCAGCCATATTATTGCTACATGGAAAGCGCAGTTTAGCCATAACCAAATAATGTTGACCAGTTTTTTATATTAAGACCGCCCCAATTCCTGAACTTTTGAAATTAATCACCCCATCGAAGAACAATCTCCATCCCAGGTATATTTCGATAATGTCTTCCCCTACAAAAAATACCTCTTCATCTGGAAAATAAGTTCAAAGTGGCTCATATTTTTCATCAATCGGATTCTCAGCTAGATAATCCGCTAGGGCTTTTCCTTTGATTACCTTTTGATTCACGTACATAATGTCGAACCCACTCAATAATAATTGCCATTTGGCCAATTTCCCCATGGGCATGGACTTTTGGAATATGTACTAAAAAGGGTCCATTTTGGAGATGAGATACATTGTATATGACTTCAGGTATTGCCTCATCTTTTGTCCTACCCAAGTCAATGATCAACACATCCTTTTTAATAGCATGTAACGAGCCGCATATGGAGTGAACTTCTTACTCAAGTAATAAATTTCTCTTTTCTTCTTTCCAGTTTCATCATGTTTCCCTAAGAAACATCCAAATGTATTGTTTGAGACTGATAAATACAACAACATAGGATTTTTTTTCTTGGAGGAAATAGTAATGGTGGACTGGATAGCTAATCTTTGATCCGATCAAAAGATCGATGGCATTTCTCTATCCCTTTATTTTCAGCATTTCGGAGGATGCAGTTCTTGGATTGCCTTAATTTTTTAGGGGTCGAGCTCAATGCCCCTTTTACTAACTATGAAACCCAACAACTTCTCGGCTGGTACCCCAAAAGCATATTTAGCATGATTCAGCTTCAAATTGTACTTTTACA
Organism: Capsicum pubescens; assembly: GCA_030864215.1. Lineage (NCBI taxonomy): Eukaryota > Viridiplantae > Streptophyta > Magnoliopsida > Solanales > Solanaceae > Capsicum > Capsicum pubescens. The sequence continues at coordinate 68,729,263 of CM061543.1, read as the reverse complement.
ACCGATCAAAGAACTTTCCCAAATGAGCCAAGTGGTCCGAACTCTTGCGAGATTTGATGATCACATTGTCCATGTACACTTCAATCTCTTTATGGATCATATCATGAAATATATTTGTCATGTCTCTCATATATGTAGCACTAGCATTCTTGAGACTGAAGGGCATCACCCTATAATGATAAACACCCTAGGGTCTGATGGAGGTTGTTTTCTCTACATCTTCTTTGTCCATCGGTATTTGATGATACCTGAAAAAGCAATCCATAAATGATTGTATTTCATGCCTCACACAGTTGTCAACGAGAATATGGATGTTGGGTAATGGAAAGTTATCTTCAGGACTGGCTTTGTTCAAGTCCTCATAATCTACACAAATCTTTACATTTCTATCTTTATCGGTACGGGAAAAATATTAGCTAGCCATGTTGGATACTTCATGACTTCAACCATATTGGCTTGGATTTTCTTAGTGACTTGTTCTTTGATTTTTAAACTCAGATCTGGCTTAAATTTCTGCAACTTTTGCTTCACAGGATTGAACCCTGGATCAATTGGCAAGTTGTGTGATAGGATATTTGTACTCAATCCTGACATGTCATCATAGGAACAAGTGAATATATCAATGTATTCTTTAATCAACATGACGAGTTCTCTTTTCTATGCTTCTGCAAGATGAAAGCTGATTTTGGTTTCTTTGATTTCTCCATCATTATCTGTATTAACTATCTCAGTCTTCTCTAGATTAGGATTTTTCCGATCCTCAAAATCTTTTAATTCCTCTGTTAATTATTCTGGGGCCATAGTTTCTTCATCATAGTCCTTCCATTCATCATCATTTGCTTTGATTTATTCATTTAACTCTTACATGACATTGGCAGGTTTTATGTATTATTACTGAAATCATAAACAACATAAGTTAGATTATAGCGATCGGACAATTCAGTAAAAAATAAGTAAAAATATCTTCGCGATAAAAAAGGCTTTCATTGAAATTTAAAACATTACAGTCACTAGCTATAATCCGCACTAGTGTGGGTTTGAGCCTTTTGGAAAACATAAAAAGCAAAAATGAGGTAAATAAAACTTAAAGGGTGGGTCTTGAGACTCATTCGGACTACCACCAATTTTGTAAAAGTTAAATTTCATCCTTTCACCTACCACATCAACCAGGGAGTCATGATTGGAGGATAGCTTCTCCCCAGGTTCATCTTTCTAGATCTCGGTCTTCTAAGGGAAATCCTCCAGAATAGCATCACACTCTACGGACAAGTTACCTATTCCATCCTCGAGACCATCACTTGTAGGCTTCATAGACACCGGAAACTGGTATAGTGGAGGTAACCTCTTTGCCGATTATGGTACTTCTTTCTTCATTTCTCTTTAACCTTCTTTACTTGGCATATAACCTACCTATATTTGAACAACTTTTCTGGGATTATGACAGGCTTAATGATCCTATCCAAATTTTTTCCTAAGATGCCCCAAGGCTCAAAACTGCTTATCAGCATAACAGTGGCCAACATCTTATAAATCGAAGGCATTGGCTCATAGGGAGTTGGGTCTTTTTTAGCTGCATTTACGATATCCACTATCTAAAAGTTACTCCCTTTCAGGACTTTATCAATCACAAGAACACAACCATTAGGGTGATTCATATGGCTTCCTTCACCATGGATGACCACTTCATCATTTTTCTACACAAATTTCACCTATTAGTGTAATATTGAAGAAACGGCCCCCGTTACTTGAATCCAAGGCCTTTCTAAGAGCAGATTATAACTTTTGGAAATGTCCACCTAAAAATCAACGAAGAACTCTGCAGGCCCCATTTAAAGATTCAACTTGACTTCTCCAATGATTTTTCTCCGACCTCTATCAATAGCTCTTACATTTATCGTGTTTTGATGCATTTTCCCTATATCATAGTTCAACTGAGTCAGAATAGATAATGGACAGATATTTAGACATGATCCATCATCAATTAATACACTGTTAACAATCTTATCTTGGTATTTGATAGTGATATACAATGCCTTATTAAGCATTACTCCTTCAAAAGGTAACTCATCTCCACCAAAGCTAATACGATGGGATCCCACCACTCTATTGATCATAGCTACCAACTTTTAGTACTTGTGCCTACGGGTATGTAGGCTTCTTTAAGGACTTTTAGCATAGCTTTTCTATGATATTGAGAACTCATAAGAAATGGCCAAATAGAAATCTAAGCAGGTGTTTTCTCTAAATATTTTAAAATAGAGTACTCTTTCCGCTGCATTCTTCTAAAAAATTCTTCAGCTTCCCCTTTAGTGATTGGACTTTTGATCACTCTTCTGGTATGCATCATTGGCAAGATCCTCTGGAGTGTAGTATTCCCTTGATCTAGTCATTCCTTGCACAGCGGTGGCTTCCACCATAAATTCTTATCTTGCGGGAACTAAGCCAATGGCTTGATGAGGTGCGATGAATGCAACAACCTAGGGCTTCCTTGTAACACTTAAGGCAGCCACTTTCTTTTTTATATCTTTTACCTTATCTATTTCTTCTGGGCTAGCCTGTGTTATAGACTTGCTTACCACCCACTAATAATCTATTTCTATCATACTTATGGTTGTCCCTTCATGGTTTGGGAGTGGGTTGGTGGTAACATTTGGCGGTACCATTTAAAGAAAAACACCTTTTGATCGATTCAATCTTGAATCATGTGCTCAACTTAATGCATTCCTAAGTTGTATGTCCAACACCTCCTGAATGGTATGCACAATGCTAATTTGAATGGAAAAATTAAGAATTGATATCGGCAGATTTTAGTGGGATAGGTTGGATGAGATCTGCTTTCTTTAGCATTTTAAACAGCTGAGTTCTGGTTTTAGCCAAAGCACGGTTACTTTTTTTTCATTATGTGGATGAGGAATATTTTGGTAAGCAGAGGGAGGGACTTGATGGTAATTCTAATTAACTTGTGCTTTTTTGGTAGTCTTAGAAATTTAGAGTGGAGCTTGGTAAATGGGCTGATAATTTGGCAATTGAGATGGGAAATTTGGTGGATTGATAGAGAAATTTTGTTGTTGAACTTAGGGGCTAGGTTAGGTATAGAACACAGGTTGAGGATTTTGTAGAGCTGAGGGGTGTATAGCCGGTGATGGCATTTTCCTAGAATTGGACCCGAAAGATTTCTTTGTCTTTGGGTTTGGACTAGAGGATACGAAAGATAAAACTTCTCTTTTTTTCTTTGGGAATCATAAAGATCCAAGTTGTGCAGAGGTCTTGTTGATTATTCTTGTCCCGAGTCCTTCTTCAACTATTTCGCTAATCTTAACCAAATCAGCGAAGGTAGCATGAACTATCGATATCATTTTGTCATAAAATTCTCCCTCCTATCTCGGGTAAGCACAACAAAAATTTCTTCTTCTGTCATAGAAATTCATACCTTTGCTGCCTCTTTTCACCAATGATGAAAGAATTCATTAGATTTTTGCTTAACGCGGTTGAAACAATATCAATCAGGGACTATCTCTACATTGTAGGAAAATTTATCAACAAAATCCATGTCTAAAGCACTCCATTAGGGCAACTTCTTCAATTCTTGTGAAGCACACCATTTTAATACTTTTCCACTCAGGCTTCGGCTGAAGAGCCTCATCAGCAATGCTTCGTTTCTACCAGCGCCTATCATTTGGTCACAATATCCCCTCAAGTGGGCAGTAGGTTTTCCAGTACCATTGAGTGTTTTGAATTTAGGGACTTTAAATCCTTCGAGAAGGTTTAAGTAGGGGTGAATGTAAATGTTATCATAACTGAAACCCGTAGTATTAGGCAAACCATTTTCTTTATTTATCCTAGCAATCTCTTTCTTTATCAGCAATAGATCCCTAGCATATTTGTCTTCAAGAACCTTACACTCCTACTCAATCTCCTTATAGTGGTTAATTTCTAGATTTTGGGGAATATATGGTTAAAGGTAGGAATTACAGTAGCATGGATGGTGGCGGGAGTAACATTTTGGGTTATCGAAAGATTTTGAGTTGCATAAGTGAAGTTCTGGTATGCGGGAACTGGATTTTAGAGAGCGTTGGCATTGGGACTGAAAGTGGGGCAAGTATTTTGGGGAGTGAAGGCACTTTTAGAGGTATTTTTTTGTAATTTGGAGTAAATCTTTGAGGTGGTAAGCATTTGGATTATTTTCTTGGTTGGTATTGTAAGACGAGGGGTATGGGTTTGGCACGACAAATTGATGGGATTAATGGTAGGTCTAGGCATAGAAGTGAAGGGTATGTCATTTGATTGGTTTCCATCATTAGGAGAGATAAGATAAGGGAATTGGAGTAGAAGTGCATGGTTATCCAAGACTGGCTTATTAGCGGCAATAGCCAGATTAGCTATATCTTTTGCTCGTTGAGCTTCTTCTTAAAGTTCCTCCATTCTCCTAGTTAGTTCAGCGATTGTCTCACCTTGTACCGTTATCACACCATACCTAATAGTAATTTCGATGAGAGAATTATTATCGCTACTACCAGTCATTCTTTCCTCTTCATCTAGGCGATGGTCAAGGGAGGAATTTTTATTTGCCTTAGATGTAGTCAAATATTTATTTTCATCAATCTTTGTCAGCACGGATTAATTTCTACTTACTTGATACCTATTAAAAATAACTCCAAAGTCAAATATGTTAGATTTTGTTAGTGGTAAATAATGGAAGATATCCGACATAAAGTACACACATAAAGTTTCTTTTATATTAGGTAAATTGATCCACGGGTATGTATTGACTCGAAAGGAATTAACGGCCAGTACCTTGTCCGTTGATTTTTAGATAAATGGGTTTTGACATGATTTTGCCAAATCTTATGATTTTGGACTCATATGGCTTTCTTTGACAAAACGAGACATAATAATTTTAAAGGATAGAAGTCGGGCCGAAAGGATGCCTACATATCTCACAAAGGAGAAATCAAGCCATACGTAGTTCAAATGGGAAAAGATAAAACTTTATTTCATTGAGATCTCTTTAGAGTTCATTACATCATGGAAGCAGGAAAGAAAAATAACAAAAGAAAGGAAAGGACTTAAATGACTATGTTCTAGATAGAGGTGGGCCTTCCCACTTTATTCTGCTTTTTCCATATCTTGATCTTCTACGGGTGGTATGATGGAAATTCTATATCGACCCTTCATGAATCCATCGGATCTCCAAATCCATCTTTAATGCTTGGCAAGTCTCCAAGGTGTGCCCTTATATCCCTCCGTGATAGTGACAAACCTCTCTGAATTTCTTCCAAGCCTTAAACATCGTATTAGGCTTCCTTTCCACTAATTCCAGAATTTTTGCATGGATGTGCTTTGAATAGATTTCATGGTAGGTATCTTCAAACCTTGTGAATTCATATTTGTAAATCTGTACGTCATTGGTGATGGGCATGCCTGGATCAACCCGATCGCAATAAAGAATAGTTTATGGTTCCCACAAATCATTTATTTGGCCATTGTGTATTATGTTGCAAATCCTATCCTTCAGAGCAAGACACTCGTCAGTGGTATGGCTAGATTGATTAGGATGGTAATGACATCTCTTATGAGCATTTTTGGGAAATCAGCCAAATTCTTTCGTTTGATCAGGGTGGAGGACCCTCATATCTCTTAGGATTTTATAGACTGCCGAGCATGTCATGATCTGGGGGCACCGAGAGTATCCTCTGATGTGATATTTTCACTTCCCGATCTGACCCTAGTTGGCTAGACGGCATCCCCTTTAATCTTGGCCCAGCGCTCCTCTTTTAAGTTTGAAGGTGGAGCTTGCTCAAACTTCTTCTTTTCCTGCGCAATCAACTGCTTGACTTCGGCAATTTCCTTATCGATTGATCAGACCGGCCCTCCTAATAGTCTTTTGATCTCTTTTGTTTGCATTTTCTCTACTTGGGCTAACTCCATTATCTATTTTTTTAGTTGTGTGTTCCATCAATCCTTGACAGGTCTTTCTAAAAGAATATGTTTAAAAAGAAAGTTAATGAAAATGATTGAGGACTTTCTTAGAAACTTGAGGAGCTGGAATGTTTTAGGCGGACTTTGGATAGTAAGCGCATATTTTTGCTTAAAGGGTTTCTAAGACTTTGTTGAGGAGTAGATCAATTTACCTTTGATTTAGCAACGCATATAAGTGCATAAACAATTATATCATACAAGACAGTTATATCACACAACAATAGAATAATAAATAACGTTTCTTAATTGGGTGACCCTTTTGAGCCAAAGGTTGGCCTAGCAAATTTAAAGGAAATATTATATTTTAAACCAATAAATTATCCCCCAAAATCTCCATAGATATATAAAAATCCATAAGTGTTTACAAAAGCTACATAAAGGGATACAATCTTTAGGAAAGAGGGAATGACATGAAAAAGAACAAAGTCCCGCGCAGGGGATAGAAAATTAACACCTAGATTCTCCTTCGTCGGCCCTTGCCTTCTTAGTTATATCCACCTCTTGCCATATGTTATATCTATTGATGATCAAGTAACTCGCACATAATTATTCTTTATTCTTTTAGGTCAGATTTCCTATCCTATCAATTTGAGAAGCCATGTGATCATCCAAATCGAGCAAACATTCTCTTGCATAATCAACCTAGATCGCTTTAAATCTTCTCTCAACTAGTGTATAGTTGAGGCATATTCCATATACATCTTCTGGTGTACAATATCACTTTTTTAAAATTCATCATAAAACCTATGGAGCCGGATCTGATGTTCTGATTCTACATCAATGATTTATGTGGGTACATTCGGACCCGGGACCAATGTTCTAGCAAGATTCTTCTTTAGCCACTCTTTATAGGTGTCACTAACCTCGGGTCATACCTGATACGAAAGGAGACTTCTTTTTTCTTTTCCTTCCTCTACCCATCTACCATGTACTTTTTGAGTGGAGTTTCACCTTCTTCATTCTTAGTAATAAATATAACCATAGGCGTCGTTTGTGGTGTTTCCTTCTTGATTTCGAACTGCGTTCAGACCCTTCTAGGGTTTTAAGGATGAGTTCTCCTGAGACCTGAAAGTACTAAAAAAGTCCATTTATTTCCTCGAAAGATATACTTCCCCGAGCAAAGATATCTGATAGACTATTGGACATTTTCCTCTCTCAATTCCTCAAAAATCTTGAAAAAAAATCCCGAAGATTCTATCTTCTTAAACCTGTGTAAGGACAGCCAAATGTTATGAGATGATAAAAGATCTACCCTTGTCTGAGGGTCCGACTGCTCTACTTTGGTATTTTTTTAAAAATGTTTCACCATCCACCATTGCATGATAAGGTTGCACCCCTGGAAGAAACGGTGCCTGCCTTGACACTTTCCCAAAGCCCTATATATTTTAGCGATGATCATGGGAGCTAAAGTAGGGAATACTTTACTAGTTTTGTAATCTAATCCGTAGAAGAGGGTGTGCGTCACTATAACGACTCTTGGATAAATGGTGCCATTTTCTCCTTGTGGGAACACCATAGTTTGAAGCAAGCCCTCGACGAAAGCAAATGCTCTTTCTCCCTCTATTTTGACTTTGATTCGAATTTGTGTCCAAGCTTCTCAAAAGCATTGTACTTTCCAAACCGGTGATACAACTCACAAAAAGGTATGTTATCTCCAACATGTTCCCCCAATCAGGTATTGTTATTGATTGAAAAGGCATCCTTGATCTCTTGACGGTTCCATGTACTACGGACTAGAATGGTTTTTTCGGGTGCACTCCTCCTTTTCCTACACATATCGAGGCTCTCATTACAAATCAACACTTCTTCAATGGTGGGGGCCAATTCAACTACTTCGAATCAAAACACCATGTTGTCATCATTCTAAAATATTATTAGCACATGGATTATTTTAGTCCAAGCATTCCTCGCTATAAGCAACGGTAGATGTCAGATATGTGTACTGACAATCTCATTATCTTTTCCAGTCATATGAGTCCATCATACTTTCAAGAAGTTATCAGGTTCGGTAACCATTCTGAATCTTTTGTAGTATGCGAAAGCAAACAAAATTAATCCTTCCCCCTACCCCAAAGGATGACTAATTGGATTAAACAGACATGTATTTTTTCAACACATAAACATGATTTGACTTAATTGGCTCATGGACAATAGACACAGGACAAGTTTTCTAATGGGTCCAATACCCCCTGATTATTGGGTCGTCCTAGTCTCATGCCTTAAAGAGGGTTTTGATTTCGCTCTATGCTAGATGTCTAGAGTGGGATTTGTCCAGGTTTCCAAGGGAACGACTTGGGTTTGGAAGTATGAACAGTTATCAGACGCCTAACGTGCTGATAAACTGTCGTATTTCCAATATTTGATTTAAAATTGAATAATAGAGGACGGGAAATCCACGAAACTCCAATAAATTTATATATTTCGAATGTAGAAGTATGCCATGAAATGCAACAATTTAGATTTTACAAAATTTAAACACATAAGCAGACAAGCAGTTTAAATGTTACAACCCGAATAGTTAGTCAAAGAAGTTAGTCCAAACATTTGGCTAGAACCTAGTTCATTCTCCAGCAGAGTCATCATTTCTGTTTTATCCTCTTTTTTTAATGTTATTTTGAATATAATGGTTTTGACCCTTTCAAACTATTGAAGAAAAATCTGAAATAGTTTTGAAAAATTTACAGAGCCACTATTTGATTTTTTATAGAAAAATATCAATAAAACTTTAAAGAAATTTCAAAGATCCAAAAACAGAAATAAATCTTTGAAACTAGAGAAACTGAGTAAGGGTTCAATTAATGTCCTAAGAAGGTTTTTAAGGCACTTAGAAGCGTTCGTTTTAAAATGGTGCACTAGACGATCATTTTCTGACTAACGTAAAAAGGGTGACTAACTTTGCAAAATGGTTGCTTTTACAAAATCATTTATTTACATGTTTAAAATTGTCATTTGTTTATTCAAACAAGAAATAGTCTACTTAAATTAGAAAAAAGTTACAACATGTTCTACTTAACCCGATATTAATTTTGAGAACAATTACGAAATATTCCATTTAATTTGAACAAAAATATTACAAAATATCTTACTTGAGAAAATATTTTACTTAATTCATAACTAATCATGAAATGTTAGAATTTAAGAAAAAAAAAACAAGGAATATTCTAATTGAGAAAATTCTACTTATTTTATAATTATTTCTAATTAAGAAAAAACCTATTTAAACTAGGTGACATGCTTGGATTGGAAAAGAAAATAAGTTTGTATTTTTATGAAAAAATAAATTATGTAATTATTCTTATTATATATTTTTTTAATTATAAAAGGTCAATTTGTTTTAAATAACACCTTCGGAAAATATTAAGGAAATATCTGTTAGAAATATCTTACCAACTATTAAGAGTTAGAATTTGTGAGAAAAAATTGTTTCTTGAGTTTGAAGAAAATTGTTTTCAACCCAAATAGGCCATGAGTCGTATTAACAAAACAAATGCCATCTCGAAATAAAATACTTCATTTTTAAAAAAAAACACTAGTTTGAGAAAGAAGAATCGAAAGAAACAAGTTAATCTATTTAGACAAGTTAGGTTAGGTAAGAAAATTGTGAATTAAGTATGGAAATTGAGATAAAATAGAATGGCAACAACATGAGGAACCACTAGATTAATTAATTAAAGTTATTGCTAATACAAATAAATAAGTATAAATTTTAAATTATAGGAGACTAAAAAAGAAAAGAATTGGAGTTGGACCCCTTTTTGGCCCATCAGTAAGCTGCCCAACTTTGGGCTACAGATTTTATGAACTTTAGGTCCATCTTTGTTCTTGTATATCAGTTGTATTCATAGCTCCTTTCTCCATGTTTTTTATGTATATACGAGGTATATTGGGGAGTATATTGACCCAATATTAACCTTTACATCAATGTCTCCGGGTCCTTGACCCATTCTAATTCTTGCAACATGTATATCCATTGTCTCGACCGTATATCCTCAATATATCACAGCAGATCAGTCCCGTTTTGGGACTTCTGCATAGGATTTTGACTCGATGATATTGGGTCTCGTTGGCCCAAGTATGGAATGCAGGAGAAGGGAGTCATGTGGACTCATGCCAATATCACTTGCATCAAATGGAGTAAAAGATTAGATATCAATCCGCCATGAACTAATCAAATTAAAACAACCATTTGTAACTACTACATTTTTAAAGAAAACTTCTCAGTGTTCATCAGTAAAAAAATAAAATAAAAAGAGGAATATTCAAGTGCAACTTTAACCAAAGAAATAAACGATAAGCAAGACAAACTTAGCAAACATCGATCAAACCCCATTAGACTTCAATTTAAAAAAAAAATGAAAATTCAACTTATAGAATCTCAAAGCTTGGACACAAAGCCTATCAATTTTAAATGGAAAACCTATCCATAATATGTATAGTAGTGTATGACATCATTACACTACTGTACCATATAGTATTAGGAGTTACAAAAAAATGCTCAAAAAAGCAATTTTTTTTTTTTAAAGACAAGCACAATTCTCTTGTGAACACACATCACTCCATTAAAATGTAAAATTTTGTTGGTGACACTCTGTTAGACTCCAACATGGTCCCTAGATTGTAAAAATAATTCCAAATCAAACAGCTATATGAACCACCACCTTTCAACAATGTTGACACGAAATCATACAACGAGAATGATAGAACACAAATTAATTTGAGAGTTGACTCTTCCTAAAAGAGGAAGCTTAATAATAACTTTGAAGAATTTAAACAACTTTCCTTTTAAAGCTCCAAATAACATGGGAAAATCAAATAAAACTTTGATCCTAATTTCAGTTTTAATTAAATCCAAGAATTAGATATCAAATTAGCTTAATCAAATGCAAAGCAAACTTAGGGAAATATGGAGGCTAGGTATCAGGTTTGGGGTATACTAAGAAAAACTTAAAAGAAAACTTGAAAACATCAGCTTTCTTTGAACCAAATAAAATAAATTAGAGGTACAAGGCCAATCACACAAGCAAAATCCCCATGTATACGTATAAACACAACTAACGCGGTTAAACACACAAAACAGACCCATGACCCTTTATTCAACTAAATCTAGATACAAATTATATCCTTTATGCATAACAAAGTGAAGGATGATGATAGCAGTTGCAAGTATTAAACTAAATGAAAGATTAAATTTTTTTTTATGATTTATACGACCTGTTGGGATCACGTAGTTCCTACAACAACTCCTACCAGAACATAGATGGATACGTAAGTTAATTGATATGGTAAACTGACTTCACATTAATTTCATCCACTATTTATGCGATATTACAGCCTATGAAAAAACCTTCGTAGTTGGAATTATATTTGAGCATCTAATAGATACAAACAAAAAACAAAGCTTTTTTCAATTCTATATTTTTGAAACTTGCAACTTGCTTTCTATTTTTATATAAGAGCAACCCATAATGAAAATTCTCATGTCAATACGAGATTCACGATAGTAGCAAAGGTTTGCACTTTTGACACAGGAACACAAAAAAGCAAAATAGATGGAATGTTCACCTTTTTTGGAGCAACGAACTTAGGAAAAAGAATCTTGACAACGAACTTTCCACCATCTAGACTTGATTATGATCGACCGAGTTCAAATGGAGTCGTTGAATTTTGATCTTCGAGAATTTTGGCTACGTAAGATTAGAAGCATGCACCTACAAAATATTCAATTTTTTTCCAAAATCCTCTCCCTCACCCTTATCCTTTACTATCTATTTATAGGGGAAGCTAGGGTTTTGAAAGATTGGGTTTTAAATCCGAATTCTGGGATTGATTTGTTTTGATAATTTCAGGTCCACAGTAAGACAAGGAGCATTAAAGGTCCTATGTCCTTGAATTTGAAAGATATAAAAAGAGGGACATTGCTCTGAAGACGATTATTAATTTACTACCTGAAATGGTGAATCATAGACTGAATATGCTGAAAGCTTTTGATTTTAAGCCATAAATGGTTGTACGAAGAGGGTAAATTGGTAAATGGAGAGGGAACAGTAAGTTTGACAATATTGTTGTTGTTTTTATTTTGTTGTATGTTGTATTTGTCGGTGTTGAATCTATTTGTTGTCAGTTTTTGTCAACTAAAATCGAGTCGGGGTGGGGTCTTTAGTGTTTTTGTTTATCGTTGTTTGTTTGTTTGTTGAAGTTTATACGGGATTGTTGTAATCGTTGTTGATGTCGTTGTTGCAATATCGTGGTTGTTGTACACTGTCATGTTGGAAGATGTTGGGTATTATTGTCGTTTTTTCTCGATTGTTTATGAAGAGAGAAAAAATGGGCCTGGGCGGAGTTTGTTGGATTGGGCTGAAGATATAATTATTGTTTGTGGGTTGCTGATGTGCTAAAATAAAAAGGTGGATTTAAGGGATTGGGAGGTTGATTAGTGAATTAAGAGGTTTTTAGGAATTTAGCCTATTTAGGTCATTTATTAATTAGCCAACAAGTAAAAATTTAGACAATTCAATTCAAATCTTAGCCTATTTGAAATTCAATTGACTAATTGCATTGCAATTATGATCGAATTGACTTTGATTAAGATCCAATTTAATGAATTAACTAAATTAAAATAAGATTTGAAACAAATTAACAATCAATTCAATCCCGTGCTTCTTGATTCAGTAAAATCCAACAAATATTTCTATAAATAAATTATTTTGAGAGTAAATTATATTTAAATAAGATTGTAGCCATTTGAATTAATTTTCAAGATAATCCTTAAATAAAATTTAATTTTTGTAAAATAATTATTTAAGTAACGAAATTATATGAATTTGTATATGTGAATACAAAAATATATAGTTTTTACTCAAAAATGACAAAATCACCCAGATAACTACTTTGGGAAGTTTTTTATTTGGATAAAATAAATATTGTAATTTTTGTTAAAATCAACAGCCATGTCTAGTAGGACCTTCCTTATTGATGTGTTGCGTGCCACATTTATAATTAAGGGACTGCATAGGCATTTAGGAATTTGACCTTCATTTATAATCTAGATCGTGCAATAACGCTAAATCATAGAAAGTTACTTTTGACTCTTATTCTGCTATTTTATGATACAGATCATGTCTGTCACTAATAAGGATAAAGTAGCCTAGATAGCCTCTAACAATACCACTCAGGAAGAAACCACTAAAAGGCAATCTCCTATATTTGTGGATATGAAAAGGACTCTTGAAAGTTTGATTGGTTCAATGCTTTCAGGTCCTCAAATACCTAGGATAAAAGGGCTTACAAGGGTTTCTGCACCTCCAGTGGTACCAACAGTAGTTCCTATCCCTGCACAAGGTGCCTTAGACCAGATCTCAAAGGAGAGATACAGTTAATTACACAGTTGGTAGCCTCTCAGGCCTAGAGACTGAATGTGGATGTAACTGTTGCTACTTAGGGAGGGGTATCTGAATCTGAGATCAAATATTTCTTCTATACGAATCCACCAGAATTCATATGTTCTAATCCTAATTAGGACCCACAATAGTTTATTAATGAGAGTCATAGAATTTGTAAGGTGATACGAGTATCAAATACTAATATGGTTAAACTGATTGTTTATCGACTGTAAAAGGTTGTTGTTGATTAATATGATAATGTGGGTAGCCTTAAGAGTTCAAGAATCACCCCCAATGATCTAGTCAAACTTTATGAAGGACTTTATAGATCACTTCATGCCATTAGATCTCAGAGAGGCAATGGTGGATGAATTTCTATCTTTAAAGTAGGGTAATATTAGTGTCATGAAGTATTATTTGCATTTACATAGTGTTTTAGATCTTCTATAGATTGGTTAGAACACAAATTTCATGGATTCATTATTTTATGAATAGCTTCACTGGTCCCTTGAAAGATCTTTTTTCTGTTGTTGCTATGAATAAAGATTTGGATAAAGCAAGGATCATGGCTCGTGCTCAGCATTTAGAAGAGGATCAGCATAGTCGTGAAGTAGATAACAAGAGAGAGCAGAATAAGAGAGCTAAGATGATCAACCAGTATCAGGGAAGCGGTGGAACTTCAACTAGTAGAGGGACACCTAAGCAGACCCAGTCAGCTTGTAATGTCCCACAAAATCCTCTTCCAGTCTGAGCCTAAAAGCATATTTTGGTATAGCAAAAATATGAGTCTAAATGTTTTAGAAATATCCTCCCAAGTATGAAATACTTTGAATCGTGGGGGAATCAATTTGAGCATGAATTAAGATCATAGAGGTCCCCTAACTCATGGATGAGTTAAAAGCTTTCCTATCGTTCAAGTTTTAGTGACCGTCAAAATTTGGGTAAAATTCAATCGACCATAACTCTTTTTATATATCGAATTAGAGGACCTACTATATATCAAATGATATCTTTTTGAATTATCTTTCTAACTATACTAATTTCGTCCAAAACTGATATCGGGGCAAAGAGTTATGCTTATTTTACTCCAGCGTATCAGCCTGGAAAATCCGTGATGACCTTTTGTGACGACTCTTCACAAGCCTAACGGCCCATCAAAAAATGTCGTCACCTTAAGACAGAAAGTCACAAAATGCACCCTATTTGTGACGACAATTTGTGACGGCCCATCACGGGCCTGACGGCTTGTCGCAGATGTCGTCAGCAATATTTTTTCAGTAATTTTAGAACATTTTTGCAAGGGTATTTTGGTCTTTTCCCACCTTTTGGAAACCTCTATAAATATGGGAAACCTCTTCCAAAACCCTAATTTCATCATTTTTCTCTTCTAAATTCTCTCAAGGGAAAATAACTAGGGTTTCATCAAGAACCCTAATCTTACAAAAATCATCCATAAATTCTTCAAGATTTCTTCAAGAATCAAGTTCCTCATAGTGTGGGCTTCGAGAATTATTTATTACATGTGAGGATAGAGTCTCAAGCATTAGAATTCATCCAATTTCAAAGATTAAGGTATGTAGATATTGATTCTTGGGTCCCTTTCATCTAAGAAGCTCAAGAACCCTTTTTAAAACTAAAAGATTTTTATCTTTATGAGTTTTTAATGATTTGTATGAGTTTAAATTGATTTTTAATGTGTTGTTGAGTTTTGATTTATGTTTGCCTACAAAATTTATGAGCTTTGACCCTAGTATGTAGAATTTATGTGATATTTGTGATAGACCTTCTTGAAGTTGTTTTCTATATGATATGTTCATGACTTTTGGGTGTAGAAAAGGTTAAATAAGTGAAGCATGTCCCCCATAGGTTTGATAAAGAGCTTAGGTGAAGCATAAGGACCATTATAGTATGTTGAATAGAAAACCCAAATTGTGAGTTAGTTTGTGCTTAGTGTTTGATAAAACGCCCAAGTGAATGAATTATTCCATGGTAGTAGGAAATTCCTAAATAAGTGTGAACCCATGCATGTCTAGTGTTTTGTTGAAGGGCCTTAGTGAACAAGTGGAGAGGTGATAGTAGTAAATTCCCCAATTATGTGCTCTCGATATATGTTAAGCTTTTAATATATGCCAAGTGGTTAGCAAGTAAGTTATGACGTGATAGTATGAAGTTTCCCCAAGCCATGTGATATCCAAATACATGTCAAAACTGATTTAGGTATGAAGTACTTGATATAAGACCTTGTTGAATGGAGTACGATCTAGTAACATGTTTTCCCCTACGTTATTATATGATTATGATTCTGAGATGCCTAAAGTGACCCCTTGGCGACTGTGAAAATGCTTTGATGATTGTGATGATGCATGAATGATTGTGATGATATATGAATGAACGTGATGATGAATGAACGATTATTCTTTACTTTTATGTCATCGATTCCTGGGGGTATTTATACCCGACAATAGACCTGTGGTCTAAAGCCCGTGTCAGTTTCTCGATAATACCAGTCGAGCCATGATTCTCAAAACTCAGTGAATTATAGAACTCTGTATCCTCAGGAAAGTGTATAACTTAAGAAAGCTTAGTAATCTTAGTTATCTTTGTAATCTCTGTATCACTAGTAATCTAGCCTCAGTCCTGTAATCAGCTCAGTTCTAATAGTATTCTAGTGATGCAATTCTAATCTCAGAAGCAATTGGATATCTTTTACGTCAGATACGAAACTAAGTAATCTCAGCGTAACGTAGTCAGATCTTTTGAGAAATATGATCATCATTAGATTCAGATTTGTCTAGTACAGTCTAAGAATCAACCCATAGTCTTTCAGTTGGGAGTAGGATTCAGCACCGCGCGAACCCAAGGATGTGAACTCACCGTCTAGTAGAGGGTATGACTCTTAGAAGCAATACTTGCATTCCAGAACTGTGTAGACAGCACAGGAAAAAGGAGTCACCTGTCAAGCAAGCTTGACGTCCTGTTGATGGTCACCGCCAGAGAGCCTGACCTTAGAGAAAAGATAATGTCTTTACCCGTGGCACAGTATTGGCACCCTCCCAACCGGGGGTTGAGGTTGGACCCCACCTATGGTAGGTTGGGGGATATCGGTTAGATGACTACTTCCCACAGTTTCAGTTTCAGATTCAGTCTCAGTTTCAGAATCAATCTTCAGAAGTCAGTACTGTCAGATACAGTCATCTATCTTTATGAGGAACTCAGATAGTTCCATTGATTTATGGACCATCTCATCAGATAGGCTTGGTCTCATATACAGATGTTGATATCATATTTAGAGTTATGCCGCCGGAAAGGCTTGATCACAGTATCAAATTTCTATTGAATATTCTTGTCGTCAGATTCAGATATAATCATATTTCTTATCATTGATAAAGCTTCCAAAGCAATCGGTTAGAAAAGTTGATCTCAGTCTCATACCATATTGAGTATTCTTATTATCATATCTAGAGATCTCCCGTCAGAGAGGCGTGATCTCCATCTAAGATTTTATCAAGTATTCATGTTGTCAGATTTGGACATGATCATACTTCTTATAATTTAGAATCGCTCTGAAATAATCTGTTAGAAAAGTTGATCTCTAATTTTATCACTTGAAAATAGTAAGCTTAGAGTTTAGTCCTTGATGTAAGTACATCCAGATCCTCAGTTATTAGTATCAGATGAGTCAGTGATTCAGTATCTCAGGTTTAGTAGTGAGTTCAGTCTGCAGTAAGGTGGTATCCAAGTTTCAGTATCTTGAGTTACGATGATTGTGTTCATGTTCTGTGCATTCATGTATGTGTTCTCATGCGACATCTTCATGATTATTGAGTTTAGATATTGTGCATACATGAGCCCTTGCATTAGCCTACCTCGTCTACTTACTCGGTACATTCCTATACTGACGCATTTGCGCTATGGTGTTTTATTTGACACCATAGGTTCAGAGGCACAGGATCCAGAGTATCCTCAGCAGTTCAGTCCCAGTCAGCAGCAGTAGCAGTGAGTCCTCTTCTTTCGAGGACGACTCTCAGTTTACTATTATTGCTTCAGACTTTGTTTATTTTCAGTTGACGGAGTTAGTTGGGGACCTGTCCCATCAACTCAACAGTTCAGACAGTTTAGAGGCTTTTCAGACAGATGTATTAGTATTCAATTTTCTGTAGTATCAGTATTCATACATGTGTTGAACTTTATGTCTAGTTTTCGCATTTATGTCAGATATTATGCAGTGTACAGGTACAGATATCAGTAAAGGGTTTGCTTGTGGTCCTTCGGGGTCATAAGTACCGTGTTATGTCTCGGGATGGGATCTCGGGGCGTTACACAGCTGTGCACTCCACACCTAATTCTCCAGCTTAGTTTTGAGGTGCAGGTATGAACAGGATCAGACTTATAGAGCACCAGGCTTACGGACTCAGAGGGTCACCTGTTGAGGGTTACCACCTCAATCTACATGTAGGTAGTGTGGTCGAGAACTTAGAGGAGAGTGCTGGCATTGTTCAAATGTGTATTAGTGGTGTAGTATAAGGGTCATATGGTACGTGATTGTCTATATCTCATAGATAAAGGTTGAGCCGATCGATTACAGCCTACAGGGTTTACATCAACCTTATCATAAACAGTCTTTTTTCTTCTTGCGGTCCTCAAGCATTAGTAGGTAGAGGATCTGGTAGAAGCAGAGAGCTCGGGTCGAGTGCTAGCCCGAATCGTATGTACGTACTATCTGGTCAGCAGGTTTCAGAGGCATCTCTAGATATGGTTGCAGGTACCTTAGTTGTCTTTTCACATGATGTATTGACACGACACGACCCTCGGGCCTTGTCTTAATAGGCATCCCAAGTCCAACAAGATCGGGGATCGCCCCCTGTTACCTAACCCAACCACCTATATCCAGCCATAGATGGCCTGAATTTTAAGAATAAATAAGATAGAATAAATGCTCTCATAAAGACTCTGGGAAAGGGTCACAACCATGACCAACCAAATCGAGTCCACCCGTACCAAACTAACTGCCCAACCATACCGACCAAACCATAGGTCATAAACCAGGCCTTAACCAAAGAGAATACCAAAAGATAATATGATAATCAATCTCAAAATGTAATATGATAGAACAGTGAGAAATCCTGTGATGTGGTGTCATACCACCAACCTATTCCTATGCCAAGGCTGACACTACTACTGATCCCGCCCATACCAATCCCCAGAAGTACCACAAAGCCTCTATCCAAAAGAGTAAATAAATCCGGTTGGGACATCCCTCAACCATAGCCAAAACCAATATCCAAAATAAAGTTAAAACATCTAAAAATATCCATAACATGAAATGATGCCTCCCGAAAGGATGGAAGCTCACCACTTCAGTAAAAAAGTTATTAACGAGTCAATTACTAAGTAGGAGGAGTCGAACAGTCGATTTCTATATAGCGTGGGCATACAACTGCTAGTAGATGGGTTAGCGAGTGACCGCTAACATGAATCTCAGGATAAGGATAAAATAATGCCATTTATAAAACCAAGTAAAACCATCCATAATGCTTACAACCATACATATATAAGTGTCGGGAACCCTAAACAACCCATGGGCTATATGGATTCAACTCTCATTGCTGAAAGGGCCCTAGTGTGTGTAGCCGCATGACCAAGAAAGTATCTCATGTGATGACTAGTACATCCCCCAATGGTGTAAAATCTTGCACACTATCCGCTGAGACTAATCTGTATATCGGCAAATACGAGTTTCCAGCTTTGGTCTCCCCAGGACCACCACCTTCCACTACTTTGCTACATATCCCGCCATTAATGCCCAATTAAAACTATTTCCAAATGACCAACCAATCCATTTACCATTTTATTAACCAAGGTCAATATTAATGGTATCAACATACCATCCTTAACCTGCAAGTAATATCCATAGCCAACCCATTTAGGTTAATGAGACTTTCAAGTGCCCTTCCATATACCATATTAAACCACTTGGGGGACTTTTATGTTCCCCACAAATATAACCATTTAGACTTTAGCCTTTTCAAACCATTTAAACCATGCAAAATTCCTTGAACAAGTTTAAAACAGCAATAGTTCCATTAGAAGAAGTCAATGCAATGAACATATCTTTATAAGTATTTTATCAAACACATTGGGGGCATAATATAACCAAAACTAATTCCAAAGACCATTAAACTATTACCATACAATCCAATTGTCCAAATCCACCATTAATACATATAAATGCATAATTAAAACCATAGAAAACCATAACCAAGCATTTAATATCAAAACTCCTAAATAATAGTTAAAACCAAATCATGAAATAGTACAACCATGAAGTCAATCATATAAACCATGCCTTTAGTTGAAATTATAATGAGGGGAGAGAATCATGCCTTTTGCCAAAGAATTGATGGAAAGAAATCACCAAGACAAGCCCCAAAGCAATCCTCAATATGAAACCCTAGCCTTCTTGCCCCAAAAGTTCTTGAGAGAATTATGGAGTATTTTGGAATAGTTCCTAAGTGTTAATAAATATAATAATAGTGTAAATAACCTCCTAAGTGTATTAGAAGTTGTGGGTCCTAATTAGGGTGAGTAGGGAAATGTCCAGAATACCTCCACTTAAATCCCTTAAAAACCCATCACGGGGATATAATTGACCCATACGAGTCATACCCTCTCAATACGATCGGTACCCACCACTCGTATCCAGGCCTCAACACTTAGATCAAACATTGTCCATTATATGACTCATCCAACCAAGTTGTAACAATAACATACGATTTGTATCCATAACCCGTATCCCTGGCAGAATGAAATACCAGGAGGATCAAACACTGCCCACCATACGAGTCCCTGGTATAACTTGTACCAAGCCCTAAGACTCATACCCCTAATTCGTACCCATTCCAGTAGCCAAAACTATCCCAAAAAATAACATAGGTTATCATACAGTAGGACCATACCACTCATACCCCAACATACGGCTCGTACTCATGAGTCGTATTAGGTCTGGAGAATGGAAATTCTAGTAAATTTTCTAAGGGTCAAAACCCAAGATGTTTCATGTATATGCCTTGATAAACCCAGGATATACATTGTCATATGTTACTCCATTTGTTACTAAGAATTTCAGAATAGATCCAGAGTTGTGACGCAAACCATTCGTAGTATCGACTCCAGGAGGAGATTCTATCATAGCTAGTCGAATCTATTATGATTGTGAAGTGACAACATGTGGTTATGCAACATTGGCTAATCTGGTTTAAATAGAAGTGGTCGACTTTGATGTTATTTGAGGTATGGTTTGGTTATCCTCCTGTTATGCTATAGTTGATTGCCGAGCAAACATGGCTCATTTTCATTTCCCAAGAGAGTCAGTCTTAGAGTGGAGGGGTGATTCTATGATGCCTAGAGTGAGGTTTATTTTCTTTGTTAAGGCATAAAATCTTATTGCAAATAGATATTTGTATCACCTAGTCTAACTGAAAGATGTTGAGGTCATAAAATAGGTACCGTCCCTCTAACCTATACCAGTATGGAAAGAGTACTCAAATGTGTTTTCAACTGAACTTTCTAGATTACCTCCTGTCATAGAGATCAATTTTGGTATTGATATAGATCTCGGTACTCAATAGATATTAATTTCACCTTAATGAACGACGCCTGCAGAGTTAAAGAAACTAAAAATGCAGCTTAAAGACTTACTTGATAAAGGCTTCATTCAGACCCACTATATCACTGTAGGGAGCGCCAGTGCTTTTTGTACACAATAAAGATGTCACATTGTGAATGTGCATAGATTATAGGCAACTGAACAAAGTGATAATAAAGAATAAGTACCCCCTTCCCTTAATAAAAGAGGATTTTATAGGGATTCCTATCAATTGGGTGGATTTAATATTGAATTGTATAAGTTGAAAAACTCATAATTCATTATGAATTCTTGTTATAAAATTTGATAAATTTTGGACGTAAATAAAGATACTCGGGATAAATTGTTAATGCACTTACGGATCATTAATTGATGAATATGTTATCTATGTAGCTCGTGAATTGCCAATCAGATAGCTTGAATTAGTGGTTAGAAGGATAAAGGCGACATTATTGCGGGTTGAATTGTTTGAGGATCGGGATACTATTGTAGCTAGTAAATCACTAAGGTATGTAAAGCTAAACTTTTCCTTGCCACTAGGAACCACCTTACATCATGTGTTCTTTTTTGTCAAACGTTAATATAATTCCCATGAAATACTAGGGTAGAATAATTATATTGTCGTACACATCATTCTCTCATCCTACCATCGAGCTTATAAGTATCCATTTTGCTCTCATTGTGTCAAGTCTCGATAATAATTCATATTATCATAAATTTATTTACTTGGAAGTTCCTAGGACATATGTTATATATATCACAAGTTAGGAATAAAAGTAAATAGTAATATCATAGTTGTACTTGTATATATTAGCTAAGTGATCACTATCATTATTCACATATCACAGGCCTTTAGAGAATTATTTGAAAAACATTAACAACGGGAGGGCACATAGGTGTTTCTTGGTATATCCACTCGACATGATTCTATGCACAGGATAGAGATCAGACCATTGTAGAAAGCCCAATTATTGGGGTGTACCCGTCTTTATGGTATCATTTGTATTTGGAGTCAGCTGAAACATCAGGCATTGGTTTTCCCTGACTCGATCCAACATATGACATATATGGCCTTCGGGCAGACTCTCATAGTGGTCCCTTAGGGGGCGTACCTTTTATCAAACAACAGTTATAACTTTAAGTATAAAATCATAGGAATGAGTATTTGAGCAATAAGCACTCTATACTCTCCTCAGATAGCCTTTGGTGGGCCATATTCTGATTGTTTGCATTGCATATGGATTAAATACATCACCTAGATAAATTATAGGTTATATATTATAATGAACAATATCATGGGCATTATATCATGAACTAATAAGGTCGGTGCATAAGTTACAGTTTCATATCGTATATATGTTACTTATTTGCTCATACGTATTTCACTTTAGTATTTGATTCATATGAGCTTCCGCACTTGTCAAACAATAATTTTGTCTGCTTTCGTACCGATACATGTTATTTTTATACTGACTTTTTGAGGACACCACATTTTATTGATGTAGTCTCAGATCCTCAGGATAGAAGACGTCCACATTAGAAGACGTGGGTCCTAATTAGGGTGAGTAGAGAAATGTCCAGAATAACCCCACTTAAATTCCTTAAAAATTTGTCACAGGGATACTACTGCCCCATACAAGTCGTACCCTCCCAATATGATCGGTAACCACCACTCGTATCCAAGACTCAACCATTGGATCAAATACTATCCAGTATATGACTCATCCAACCAAGTCGTAACCACAACATACGGTTTGTATCCATATCCTGTATCCCTGGCAGAATGAAATACCCGGAGGATCAAACACTGCCCACAATATGAGTCCCTGGTATGAATCGTACCAAGTCTTACGACTCATACCCCTAAGTTGTACCCATTCCAGTGACCACAACTATCCCACCAACTAACACTGGTCAGCATATGACAGGACCAAACCACTTGTACCCCAATATACGGCTTATACCCATGAGTCATATTGGGTCAAGAGAACAGAAATTCCAGAAAATTTTCTAAGGGTCAAAACCCAACATGTTTTAGTCTCCCCCACTAGGAACATTCGTCCCTGAATAACGGACAAAGTAGGGGTAACCACACAAAGAGTCATTTTCATTATCAAACATCCTTGTATCAAAGTCTGGAAACAAAGTGGCAAAGATGTTAATCTTTCCCTTACCAATTCAGAGAATAAAGATGTGTTGAAGACACATACCTTCCGCATGAATCCCAGGAGCATAAAACAAATATGGGTACTTGGACTTCATGTCCTCTTCCACTTCCTTAATAGATTCCTCTATCTTATGGTTCCGACATAGAATCTTAATAGAAGCCACATCCTTGGTCCGCAACCGACGAACTTTCCTATCTAATATCTCAACTGGGACCTCTTGATAAGACAGAGAATCTGAAATACCCAATCCTTCCAAAGGAACAATCGAAGAAGGATCACCAATGCACTTCTTCAACATAGAAACATGAAAGATCGGATGAACCAAACTTAAGCTAGATGGAAACTCCAGTTCATAAGCAATATTACCAAATCTCTGCAAAAACACATAAGGACCAATATATCAAGGACTGGGTTTCCTCTTTTTGCCAAACCGCACCACTCACTTCATGGGAGACACCTTGAGGAATACCCTATCCTCGACCTCAAACTCTAAGTCTCTATGCCTAACATCCGCATAGAACTTTTGGCGACTTTGGGCAGCTTTAAGCCTATCCCGAATCACCTTGACCTTCTCCATCACTTGATAAACCAAATCTAGACCAAATATGTCTTCCTCCCCAAGCTCAAACCAACTAATAGGAGATTTAAACCTCCTACCATACAATACCTCGAAAGGAGCCATATTAATACTCGAATAATAGCTATTGTCGTAAGCAAACTCCAAAAAAGTTAGTTGTTTAACCCAATTTCCATCATAGTCAATCACACAGGCCTAAAGCATATCCTCCAATGTCTGAATAGTTCTATCCATTTGCCTATCCGACTGCAGATGAAAAGCGATACTCAGACTAACCTTAGTACCCAACCCTTTTTTTGGAAAAACCACCATAAGTGAGATGTAAACTGCGTACCACGATCAGAAATAATCGAAACAGGCACCCCATGTAGATTCACAATCTTTTGAAGATACAGCTTCACATAATCCTCCGTCGTAAAGGTAGTCCACACTGGAAAAAAGTGAGCAGACTTAGTCATCCTATCCAGATGACCTAAATCGAATCATACTGATTCTGAGACTGGGGAAAACCGGTGATAAAGTCCATATTGATGACTTCCCACTTCCATTCGGGCAAATCAATTTCTTGATACAATCCTTCTGGCATTATATGCTCAACATTAACCTGTTGACAAACCATACACTTGGCCACAAAATTTGCCATATCTCTCTTCATTCCATTCCACCAATAGATCTCCTTGAGATCATGATACATCTTTGTCGAGCCGAGATGAACAACATAGCGCGACTCATGCACTTCAGCCAAAACCCTTTGCCACAACCTGTCGACATCAGGAACACACAACCTCCCTTGGTACAGTAAAGTACCATCACCACTAATCTCAAACACCACTACCTTTTATCCACTAAAGTCTCTTTTGATTTTCATCAAGATAGGATCTATCACTTGTTTTTCCTTAATCTACGCACCAAGAGACGATCAAACCACTTCTTGCACTATCACACTACCATCTTTGGAGTTCAAAAAGTGAATACCAAGATTATCCAAGCGGTGAATATCCTACACCAATTCTCTCTTTCCTTCCTCCATATGAGCCAAACTTTCCATGTACAACCTGCTAAGAGCATCAACAACCACATTAGTCTTACCTCGGAGGTAGTAAAGACTCATATCATAATCTTTTAGAAGCTCAAGCCATTTCCTTTTCCGGAGATTAAGCCCTCTCTGGATGAGCACGTACTGAAGACTTTTGTGATCAGAAAAGATATCCACATGAACACCATACAAATAATTTCATCATATTTTCAAAGGAAACACAACCGCCAACAACTCCAAATCATGAGTAGGATAATTCATCTCATGTACCTTCAACTGTCTGAAAGCATTGGCAATCACCTTTCTATGTTGCATCAACACACAACTAAGACCTACTCGAGATGTTTCACTATAAACCATGAACCTATCATTGCCCTTCGACAAAGTCAGAATTGGAGCCGAAGTTAACTTATCCTTCAAATTCTCAAAACTCCTTTCACAAGCATCCGACCAAGAAAACTTAAACTTCTTCTTAGTCAAAGGAGCTGCTATCAAAGAAAGGTTTTCCACAAACCTCCTATAATACCCAGTTAAACCGAAGAAGCTCCGAAAATCAGATGGATTCATGGGCCTAGGACACCCCTTCACCACAGCAACCTTTTGAGGATCAACCATGATCCCTTCACTAGAAATAATATGACCCAAGAAGGTGACGACGTTCAACCAAAACTCACACTTGGAGAACTTGGCATACAACCATTATTGCACGAAGGTGATTAGCATAATCTATGTTTATCTTTGAATAAACCAGAATGTTATTCATAAACACAATGACAAAAAGATCTAAATACTGCCTGAAAACTATATTCATCAAGTCCATAAAGGTTGCCAGAGCATTGGTCAATCCAAATGACATCACTAATAACTCAAAATGCTCATACCGAGTATGAAAAGCCGTCTTAGGGATATACACCTCCCTAATCTTAAGCTGATGGTACCTAGACCAAAAATCTATCTTAGAGAAAAACTTGGCACCTTGCAACTGGTCAAATAAGTTTTCTATCCAATGAAGAGGATATTTGTTCTTGATCATCACCTTGTTCAACTACCTGTAGTCAATACACATCCGAAGGGAGCCATCCTTCTTGCGCACAAATAACACTAGTGCACCCCAAGGAGATACACTAGAATGAATAAACCCCTTGTATCGAAGATTCTTAAGTTGATCCTTGAGTTCCCTCAACTCAGCCAGATCAATTCTATACGAAGGAATAGAAATTGGACGAGTATCCGGAAGCAAATCAATACCAAACTCTATTTCCCTATCCGAAGGAACACCAGAAAGATCATCCGATAAGACTACTATTTCCCTAGTAAAAAATATTTATAATATAACTCCTCGTGTATGTATAGAGCTCACATCGGATATTCTGATTGTTGTTATTTCATAATCTCACGTATGTCATAAATTACCGATAAATTAAGTGTATACGATTCTTGTCTGTCATTACCATTTTGGGGTATGATAACCCCTCACAACCCACGGTTTTAAGCAAAATGCAAAGCTTCCAACAAGCTTGATAAAACACTCTCGAATATGATTTTCATCCAAAAACAACTGAGCCTAAGTCTAAGAGAACTGTAGCTATTTATAGTCACAGCCATTGGTTAGTTATTACAATTGGGACCAAAAATAATCCTAAATGCTAAGTGGAGCCAAAAATAATATGACAAAGAGGCCCAATTTACACTTTTAGTAAGGCACCTCCTATGCTCCAAGATATCATTCAAACATGATGTTGCTCAATGGCCCTATGAATTGTATCAACGAGTTTATCTCCTCTCGTACACCAAGCTATCATCCAAACACGTACTTACTTCCTAGAATGATCAAGTCTTGGATTCTTATGTGTTGTCCATAAAACATAGACCTCAAAAGAGTGAAACCAATTCGTCTTGTATCAAAGCATAAAGGGAGTTGCATGATTTATATACCATTTTATAGCATAGAATGACATCTGAATTATACTTATAAAGAGCCAAAATGGTTAACTTTCAATACTACCTGTCTTTTACAGGGTGGGTGGTTGAAGCGGGGGAGGGGGTAGAAAAATTTAGATCATAACAATTATGTCTGGATTTTTTTTTAGGAAAAGGACACTAATGGTCCAAGAAATTGCATTTTCATATTGTAGCTACATTGTTGATGTCAGCTGTTGATGTGTGCGTTGACACATCTTTTTCTTCTTCTTTTTTACTTTGTTACTTTTTCGTTGGTCAATTCTTCTTTTTTCTTTTGTTTCTTTTTTCACTGCTTTACTTTTTCTTTCTCCTTTATTTCAAAGAATGGTTAATCTATTTTTTTTAAACTCTACCAAAATAAAAAACAATCAGTTATTATAAAATTTGAATTATTATTGTATAAAAGAGTTCTTTTTCCATATACATATTTGATATCAAATACATATATACATATTTTATACAAACAACAATACAATATAATTTCTATACACATCCTATATAATATTTAGCTACTATAATTATTTAGATACATATTCAATATAACATTTATATTGTTTCTATACACATCATATACAAAAACATATTCTATAAAATAAATATACATATTTTGTATAGCAATTATACAGTTTTCATGCACATTTCTATACAACCTTTAGCTGCAATTATTGTTCAAATACGTGTTTTATAAAACTATTATACAGTTTTATACACATTCTATACAACTTTCATATATATTTTATACAGATACATATTTATACAATAATCATACAGTTCTTATACACAATTTATCTAGTTTCTACACATACATCTTATATAGGTACAAATTATATACAATAATTATATAATTTTTATATAATTGTATTTATTTTCTTAAAAAAAATTAAACCAGATTCTTAAGCCAAAAATTACTTTAATGAAACCAAAAAAAAAAAATCTATTTAAAAATGGGTCTGAAACAAAAAAGAGAAGGAGAGAGAGAGAGACAGAGAGAATTCAAATTAAAGGGAACAATAGCGAATCAGAATTGATATGATGGAGAAGAAAACCTTTTCAAAAAAGAATAAACATAGAAATCAACCTAAAAAGAGGAAAATACATTATAAAAGTCCAAATCTAAATAGGCGAAATGCAAATCTTCAATTGCATCATGTAAGTCTAAAGAAAGAGAGAAATCTTGTCAAATCAATTGTTAGAAATCGAACCATCTATGTATGTAATACACTTAAGAAATGGAGAAGAAAGAAATCTTACAATGATGTTATAAACAATTTAAAATCAACAAAGAGAGAAGGGGAAAAAATCTAAAAAAGGCCTAAGTTACCAAATATCTATGTATTGCTAGTTTTGTGTATTACCTATTTGAGGTGGGAAGTCCACATCTATGTCTACCAATGGCTATAAATTGGAAATACTTTCACCGAAGGGCTATATTTTGTATGATAGCCCAAACTTAGGCCACTAGTTTTCAAAAGAGCCAGCTTGTGCCTTTATTCCTTGTTTTTATTAAGATTAACAAATCCGAATCTAAATGTATATTTGAATGATTGAGATATTATTTCTTGATCTAAACACTGAATTATTAACACCTTTTTTTTAAGCATCTGAATATATATAAATTATTTATATTAAGTCATTTATGTAATAAAAATCAATAATATTTAATTAAAAAAAGTAAAATAAATATTTATGACATGTCTGCTTCAGCTGCTTCAACAGTGATTTTACTATATCACCCCTAATTAATTATTATAAGTCATTTATGTAATTCAAAAATTAATAATATTTTATAAAAAAAAAAAGTAAAATAGACATTTATGACATGTTTGCTTGAGCTGCTTCAACCATAATTTTACTAAATATCAACCCTAATTAATCATTATAAGTCATCTAAGTATTAAAAAATTAATAATATTTAATAAAAAGGGTAAAATATATATAAAATAAAAATTTAATTCTTGATGTTTTAAATTAACTTGACGCCTTATATGAGGTCCACTTTAATTTATTCACAAGTATTTTTATAGTAATTTTGCTATAGTGTTAAAAAAAATCACTAAATAAATATAAACTTCCTTCCCAAATGCTCTGGGCGCACGATAGCTAACGTACATCGGGTTGTCAGCGATCGCGAAAGGAGGTTTACAACAGCGGGGAAAGCTGCGGAAAATACCCCTAGCTCCGATTGGAAGTGCAATAGGGATCCAGAACCAACTAATGAAGGCAGGTAATGTGATTTCTAAGGTGGATAAGGGAGCTCCACCACTAGATATAGTTGGAACTACAACGGGGACATCATCAAATTCAACTAGCTCCGTGACTCAGAAATTGCTTCTCACTCTTCCTACGATAAGCTCTGAGGCTCCCTCACTCGTATTATCACCGGTGGGTTCAGAGAGCATTATGATCAAGGATATTGCACTGGATAAACCATCTCCCCGACGTCCCATAGATCCGTTGATGAAAGGGAAAGGGAAAATCTCTAGCGACAATGATCGAAGTGATGGCATGGAGAAACCTTATGCTCCATGGGTGAATTTATTCAAACATAATCTCTCTGCTGTAAATGGGTTAGACTTAGCTTACATTCCTCCTACAAATCTTAATGGCAAACCAGTAGTTCAGCTCGAGAAAAAGGATATGGATCTAGAAATAGAAAAGTGAAAGTGTACATTGATTGTTTATTTTCATGGTGAAGCACCTGGATACAATGCTATGAATAGGTACATAGCTACAAATTGGAAAGGAGTTGCTCAACTAGATTTATTCTACCATGATGAGGACTACTCTGTCGTTAAGTTTCACACTATTGCAGATATGTGTAATGTCTATTACATAGGGCCATACACCATCAATAACCGTCCCATTATTCTCAAGCCTTGGACCCCAAATGTCACAACCTAAAAACAAGGGTCATGATGGCACTTGTCGCAGCGTACCTTGACAAGTAAGCCTATCATCGAAATTGATACAAAAAGGAAATAAAAAGGAATGAAATACACAAGGTAAGGCTTCTAGAACAAAGCCAAATCATACAAGTAACCATAACAATGCGGAAAGAAATATTCCAAATACCAATCATGCCCAAAACCAAGTGTCAGTAGTGTAAGAACTACTAATACAATCCAGGAGTCAAATACATTAGAAAAATAATCACAAAAGAGTAATATCTGCCTCCGAATACTAATAAAGATATAACTAATACAGAAAGATAGAGGTGAACGCCGAGCGTATGAATGTCCAGCCGCTACCTTGAGAAAAAAAATAAGTGCAATGTATGTGATAATGATGAAGACGATAATGCACGAGGTCATTGCACAACCTCCGAGATCATCGCGTAATCCCCCTATACACCTACGGAGGCAACCCTACCAATATAGGACTCATGGGTGGTTCTTCAACTCATGTACAATTCACATATCTCATATCTCCTTTCCTACACATCCTTCGGAAAGGGTTTTATAAGGTGTTATAATATTTCCTCTCGACACATCCCTCGTGGGGGATTTTTAAAAAGGTGATGCCAGTGTTACTTAGGTGTTAACACGGTGGTACAAATGTTTCATGAATGAGTATGATATGAGGATGTAATGCTCACAACCAATCATAATGAGTATTTCCAAAACCAACCACATAATATATTTTCGCAACCAACCACAATGATGTATTTCCATAATCACATGAGCCAATATTCACTCATTATTTCCGTTTCATACATGAATTTCCATGTCTCATATGCCCATAAAGTATGAATATAATCACAATATAGCAATGGTACCACATTAAGCATTTTAACAACACAATGCAATTACTTACAAGTATTCAAGGCTATCAATATCACGTAGGACCCCACATGGTCACACATATATATAATATCTCAATTTCTATAATTAAATAACATAGGCCCCCACACGGACACAAAACATAGATATCCATATCTTTTCATGATTAGTTCTCACCCTTAACATACATTTTGTACCATTATTTACTATCCATCCCACTCTAAAAGAGTTAAGTCATAACCTACCTCGAATGCCAAAATCGGTCGGCTACACTTCGAATCCACAACCTTAATTTTCATGAAAGATACCGAACTCTACTAAGAACATCAAAATTGAAAACAATGCATCAAAACAAAATCAACGATACCCATATTGACTACTTTTGATTCGAGATCAAAACAGACTCCCGATATGGGTTTTTCAAAAAAAAGAAGGTCAAAATCATAATTTTACTTCAAAAATAAGTTTCTCACATTTTTAGAAATCTAGATCTTAAAGCCTAAGTCAAATCGAGTTAAAACGAGGTTCAAATCGAAGAAAAATTATTTTTAATCTTTACCGGGTAAAATCATTGAAATCCGGGTTAAAATCAAGAATCGAAGTTATTTTGAAGGTTAAATTGATGAAAAACTAGTAATTATAAGATTAAAATATTATTCAAGTGAAAAAGAGTGAAATTGGGGTTTAAAATCAAGCCTAATATTTTTGAGGTTTTGAGAAATTAATCAAGAAAAGAGTAAGAAAAGAGTGAATTCTTACCTTAAATCCGTAAGAGAATCAAGAAATAGAAGTTAATATAGCTTCCCAAACTCCCACAAACTTCACTTTTAAGCTCTCACACTATTTCAGAGTTTAACTATCAAGAGGCAATGTGAAAGAATGGACAAAATGGGCCTAAAAAGCAACTATAAAGGCTGTTTTTTAGATGCACCAGTTTTTTTGAAGAATAAAACAAATTTTAAGTCCAAAAATAGACTTCGACAGAGTGCTCAGGATTCGTTTGGAGTCCGATATATATAAACAAACTATGCAACCACACTAAATTCGATGTTTCAGATACATTGGAGAAACCGGATTTTCAAAAAAACATCATTTTTATAGAGTTGACCCCCAAAATTCGAAATCATAACTTTCCAAACGAGGGTGGAAATGAGATTTAAAAGTCAAAAAATCACACCAAGTATGTTACCACCCTAAAATCAACATTCTGGATCTACTGATAAAGTAGAATTTTCCATCCGAAGTTGTTTCGATCAAATGTGGGTCTCACACCCATATTTCTAATTTTTTAACTTTTCGGCAATAGGTCGAAATGAGCTCGGGTGCACCGAGACCCAAACTAAAGGTCAACCTAGCCTAAAATTATATTCTAAAGTTGTTAGCATGGTTTGTTTAGCCATTCATTGCACGGATCAAAATATATCTACAGAACTCCCAAACAAGACTCTCAAAGCCATCAAAAACCACAATATCGCAGAAATGGTACCAAAATGCATCAAGAAGTGTACCAATCACCCACAAACCCCAAAAATACCATAATGCAACGATGGAGAGGGATAAAATAGTAAAATCATACAAACTCGCAAATTTCACATGTTTCATCAAAAAGCAGGTTGTTATATCATCCACCACTAAAATATCTAGTTCATCCTCAAACTAATATAAAGAAATACCTGAATCAATGAAGAGCTGGAGATAAGAACTAAGCATATCAGACTCGACCTCCCAAGTAGCCTCATCTACAGGTCGATGTCTCCACTAAACCTTAACTACAAGGATCCCTCTAGAGCGCAACTGCCTAACATCCCTAGCCAATATGGAGACCGACTCCTCAATAAAAGACAACCACTTATCTAACTGAAGTGACTCCCAATGAATAACATGAGACTCATTCGGAATGTAACAGCAAAGTATAGAAACATAAAAAACTAGATGAACAATTGATAAATCAGGGGGCAAAGCCAACTCATAAGCCACATTACCAATAGTCCTAAGAATCTCAAATGGGACGATATACCTAGGGCTAAGCTTGCCCCTCTTCCCAAACCTCATCACACCCTTCATGAGTAAAACTCCAAGAAAAACATGATCACTAACACTAAATCTCAAGGCACGAAGTATACAGCCTGCATAGCAGTTCTGCCTACTCTGAACCGCTTTAAGTCTATCCTGAATGCTCCGAACTCTATCTGAGAACTCACGAAGAAAGTATGTACCTCGAGATCTCACCTCTAAAACATCAAACCAACCCACTGGCGAGTGACAACTCCTATCATACCATGCCTCAAAAAGAGCCATATTAATAATGGAATGGTAGTTATTATTTATGCAAACTCTGCTAAAGTCAGATGTTGTTCCCATTAGCCGTTAAAATCCATCACACAAGTGCAGATCATATCCTCCAAAACCTGAATAGTCTATTCTAAATAACCATTAGTCTGGGGTGAAATGCCATCTTGAGATAAACCTGAGTACCCAAATCTTCCTAAAAAGTCCTAAGAACCACAAGAAGTACGAGGAAACTAATGCCCGAAGTTCATAGAGACCTATTCCCACTACCACTCAAAAATGGGTCACCTCTGAAGCAAACCACCAGTTCTCATATGCTCGGCCTTTACCTGCTGGCAACATAGGCAACGAGCCATAAAATCCACTATATCCCACCCAATACCACCCCACCAGTAGTGATATCTCAGATCACAATACATCGTAGTTACACCTAGATGGATGGAGTAGATGGAACAATGGTCCTCCTCGAAGATGAACCTAATCCAATCACTCGCGCTCGGCACACAAACTCAACCCCTAATCCTCAAAACTCCATCCGAATCAAGTAAGGCTTCCTTATCCTCGCCACTCAACACCTTATCTCAAATTAACCTCAATCTAACATCATTAAACTTGTGAGCTTAAATATTCTCTATCAAAGTAGATCTAGCCTCCACAAGTGACAAAACACGCTCAAGTGTCGAAAGATCGATCCTAACCATATGATTAGCTAAAGACTGAATCTCTAAATCCAAAGTCCTGTAACACCCTGAGTCTATACCCGGATGCCACATGGTACTTACGACCCCGAAGGACCACAAGCTAACCCATGACTGGTACCTGCTGTGAGCAATGTATAATAATCCTGAAATAATGCAAAAATTAGGCTGAAATGTCATAAGGTTTATATTTTGAATACTGATGATTATAATAACTGAATAATAATATCTGTAAGACTGAATACTATCTGAACTAGTCTAGTCTAAAAAACCTCTAACTAAATTGTCTGAAAGTGGAGTTTATGGGACAAGCCCCCAACTAACTCTGAATACTGAATACTGAAGCTAATGAAAATACTAAAATAAAAGCATATCCTCAATAGATGAGGACTCACTATTGAATCTACTTCAGCTATCTGAATCTGTTTATGCGCAGTCAGGAACCTGAGCATCCAAACCTATGATCTGAGATATCATAGTGCAAAGAAAAAGTATGCATCAGTACGTGGAATGTACTGGTATGCTAGATGAGATAAGGATGAATACAGGGGTTCATATGCATGAACAGTAACTGGTTAAATGATATAAAGTAACTGAATAAGAAGACATGGATAACTGAAACTACTATAAAATACTGAGTATACAATATTGTCATATACATGTATACTATATCTGAGCTTGTACTGAAGCTGAGTAATGATTTTTGATACTGAGAAACTGATATCCGAGATTACTAATAACTAAATTACTGATACTGAGTGACTGTGTTTGACAATCCTAATTCTGTAGAACTAAACTGAGTTCTGTACTGAGACTGAAACTAAAACTGTGGGAGGTAATCATCTAACCGACATGCCCCAAAATAAAATAACTGGGGTCCAACCTGTAACCCCAGTAAAAAGGGTGTCAATACCTTGCCACGGGTAAAGACAAGATGAAGAGTCACCCTCATCTGCCAGGTGCCTTAAATGAGAATGGTGGTACCCTCAACTGGCAGGTGAAACACCTTATTAACCCTCAACTGACAGGTTGATATCTTAACCTACGCTGGTTATGTTGTTCTGGAATGCTAGGACTGCTTCTAAGGATAACACCCTCTACTGACAGGTGAGCCCCTATCCTTGGGTTCACTCGATGCTGAATCCTACTCCTAACTGAAGACTCTAATTACTATACTGAGTTGAACTAGACTGATACTGAGTTACACTAAGTTCTGTAACTGACTGAGTACTACTGATTGTGACATTACTAAGACTATTCGGTAACTATTGTAGCTCTAGGTAAACAGCTAGATTTTTGGGTATTGAATACCCCTAAGACTCGATAGCGTTGAAGGTAAATAATAACATGATCATAAAAGCATAGCATACTTGCTTGTTAACAATGCACTCACTTAGACATTTTGTCAAACACTTGATATACATGAACTTGTACATGAATGGGAACATATAATAACATGTCATGATAGCACTATCCAATTCACATGAGAATTTTATCAAACACTTGGGGAGCATGATTATTTCATATAGCAATAAACATATAATAATACCATGGCTACTACATTCAACTTGTAGTTCAAGAGTTCAACATGAAGATCACATAAATCAACCCACAAATTATCTAGTTTTCATGAAACTTGTAATTAATCATGGAATTAAAACCTAATTAATATCATGAACATGAATACAATTAATTTCAAGCCTGAAAATCATAAATATATAAACTTGTATGTTTAAATAGGGTTCTTGGACTCCACGGGTGAAAGGAAACCCAGGATGAAAACCTAACATACCTTGGTAATCAAATTGGTGAAAATTTATGGTGTGTTCTTGAAGCTTGAATTTGAATTTGGATGCCCTAAGGTTTGTTCTTGAGAAAAATTTGAGAGATAATGGGTGATGTAGCCTCTATAGTAGGTTAATCTCATGTTTTTGGGTCTGATTAAGGGTGGGAAATGACCCAAATACCCCTCTAGATGCAGAGTTTAAATGACTAAAAACGTGCCCAGCGACATGCTAACTGATGCATCGTGTCGATGGGGTCAACGCGATAATCGATGCGCTTCGTTGAGTTCGCATTGGCTCACTGGATTTTGCACTGAATGCTGAAAAAAATATCCGTCGACACGATGGGCGATGCGACGCGTCGAGATCGCGTCGACCCGCTATTTGGTCACCCAAACAAGCTTTAAACGAGGTCCGAAAAATCAGAAACTTACCCGAAGTGACCTATTGACACACCTGATCATGACTCAATCCAAGGAAATACATTTTTATGGTCATAAGGTTCGTAAAATAAGATCGCCAAATTATGAAGGACAAAATAATTCTAAGTGTAAACACTTAGCTGAAATTTCTAAGTCTGGGACCTCTCTTCATGCTCTAAAGGGATGAGTTAAGCTAGGAATTTGTGGGGTCTTACAAGGCATCTCTTGGGTCAAAAGATGTGCCAAGCTACCCTTGCTAGTCGACTTCTAGATCAAGGCATTCGCAACAACATTAGACTTGTTCTGATGATGGAGAAAATTCAAATCATAATCCCTAAGCAACTCAAGCCAACGACGCTGCCTCATATTAAGATCTCGCTGGGTGAAGAAGTAATGAAGGCTACAATGATATGAGAAGATCTCATAACGGACTCCATACAAGTAATGCCTCCACAACTTCAAGGCAAACACAACTACGCACAACAATAAAATCATGGGTAGGATAATACCTCTTACGAGGCTTACACTAAAGAGACGCACAAGTAATCACCATGCCCTTCTGCATCAACACAACATCTAACCCAACACCTGAAGTATAACAAAGACGGTAAAACCCAGGCTCTCCCTAGGTAATGTCAAGATAGGAGCTAAAGTCAAAAAATCCTTGAGCTTTTGAAAGCTCGCCTCACAAGCATTGTTACACAAAAAAGAAATCTTCTTGTGTGTCAACTTGGTCAAAGAAGTTACAATAGAAGAGAAACCCTCAATAAAACACCGATTATATCCTTCCAAAAAAAACTTTGAATCTCGATGGGCGAATTAGTTCTATCCCAATCACGAACCATTTCAACCTTGGTTGGAGCAACCATAATACCATCCTTAGTCACCATATGATCCAAGAAAGAAACAGACTCCAACCAAAACTCGCACTTAGAGAACTTAGTATACAACTTCTCAGCCCTCAATCTCTGAAGCACAATTTGCTAATACTCTTCATGTTCAACCTCACTATTGGAATAAACCCAGATATCATTTATAAATACAATAACAAAGTAGTATATATACGGTCGAAACACACAGTTCATAAACTCTATAAATGCGACTAGGGCATTAGTTAACCCAAAAGACATGATCAAGAACTCACAATGACCATATCGAGTCTGAAAAGCTGTCTTTGGAATATCCGAAGCTCTAATCCTCAACTAGTGATAATCAGACCTTAAATCAATCTTCAAAAATATCGCAGCACCTTGTAGCTGATCAAATAAGTCATCAATACGGGGATGAGAACACTTATTCTTAACCGCCACTTTATTCAACTACCAATAATCATTACACATATTCATAGACCTATCCTTCTTCATAAAAAAGTTAAGCGCACCCCAAGGCAAAACACTAGGTCGGATAAACCTCTTATCCAACAACTCTTGTAACTGATCCTTCAATTCCTTCGAGTAGACAGGATCCATCCTATAAGGAGGAATATAAATGTACTTGGTACCCGACATCACATTAATAGAGAAATCAATATCTCTATCTGGGGGCATACCAGGTAAGTCCGTAAGAAACACATCCATAAATTCACGAGTAACACAGACAGAATCTAAGGAATAAGGCGAAACAACACTGGTGTCTCGAAATAATCCAAATAAGATAAACATCCCCTCTCAACCAATTTACGAGTTTGAACATAAGATATAATTCTCTTAGGACCCGAATTAAGTGCACCCTTCCAATCTATCCTTGGCATACCGGGTGGTGATAAAGTCACGGTCTTAGCAAAATAATCTAAGATAACACGATAAGGATCGAACCAATCCATACCAAAAATATCATCAAAATCGACCTTATCTAACACAAGTAAGTCTACCAAGGTATCACGCCCGACAAAAGTCACAACACAAGATCGGTGCACACAATTCACCACAAATGAATCACCTACCAGGGTAGATTCACGAATAGGCATGGCAAGAGGCTCACTAACAGAATCAAAACCCAAAGAAAAATACACAGACACATAAGAAAAAGTCAATCCAGGATCAAATAATATATATGCAGGTCTAAAACAAACGGGGATGATACCAGTAATCACAGGATCATAGGCCTCTATCTCAGGTATGGCTGGTATAGCATAATAATGACCATGACCACTAGTTGCCTGGGTATCCCCAAAACCACCAACTACCTAAGTGGCCCCACAACCACCCCCACACGTTCCACTATCTCAGCCCCTCGCACCTATGGTTGCACCCCTACCCCTCACAGCTAGAATAAAAGTAGCCTGAATCAACCAGCAGAGACAATCCTTGGCTAAATGGCCAAACTCATCACACACATAATAACCTCTACGGCCCGACTCAATAGGAGATGGTATAACTAGGCCAGAACACCCACTCTGAACTGTTAGACCAGAAGATCCACCACCAGAACTCTGCAAGGTTGCCTGCACTGTCCTACCCTGATACCATAAAAATCTCTGAAATCTCTACCACGAGAAACCTAACCTCTAAAGTCACTAAAATAACGCACCTTCGGGGCACCTCCCGGTGAGACCCAAAGAATGCCCTCTATCATCTTCACATTATCCATAATGCTCTAAAAAGACGCTCTAAATACAACCATATAAGACATAGTCAACTGAAGAGAGACATCCAAACCCTTCACAAACTTTCAAATTTGCTCAGACTCATTGGAAATGCTATCATAGAAAAATTTGGGCAGGGCACAAAAGTGTGCCTCATACTCAGCAACTATCATGAAGCCCTACTCTAAATAATCAAACTCATCCCGCATATGATCTCTCAAACTAAAAGGAACAAATCACTCCAAGAAGGCATCAACAAACTGATCCCAAGTCATCTCAGGAGAATTACGGGGTTTACAACTCACAAGTGATCTCCACCAATCTATAGCACCATCACTCAACTGATAAGATGTAGTATAAGCCACACCATACTGTAGAAAGAGCGAAAAACAACTCTAAACACAAGGAATGAAAGAACTTTGCACGATAAAGAATATAATTAGGAATGTTTCCTAAAGATATCTTATAACCTCGCAAAGATAGATACGAACGTCTACATACCGATTCAAAAGACTCTATTGGACATCTCGTTCTTACATCGTTTAGACAAATGAAATATAGTTGCACTGATGTGATTTGTCACGACACAAAAAACAAAGGATATAATAGCACTTCTTGCTGCGTACCTTGACAAGTAAGCATATCACCCAAACGGATACAAGCAGGAATAAAGAAAAGACAGAAATAACCAAGGTAAGTCTTCTAAAACAAAGCTGAACCATAAAAAAAATCATAACAATGAGAAAAGAACTTATCCCAAATACCAGTCATACCTAAAACCAGGTTTTAATAGTGTAAGAACTACTAATACAATCGAAGAGTCAAATACATCAGAAAAATAATACAAAAGAGTAATATCTGTCTTTGAATACTAATAAAGACATTACTAATACAGAAAGATAGAGGTTAACTCCAAAAGTATGAATGTCCAACCGCTACCTTGAGAAATCTGAAGGAGCTCAAAATCAACCAGTCTGAGGTGCACCCAAACCTGAAGTTGTACTCAAAGAGTGAAGTAGGTGTGAGTACGGTCCACTTAAACTCAATGGGTATCATAGGCCAACCGAGCAAAGTAGAAAATAAAACAAATAAAATACACACTAAGGGCACGTCACCTGCAATCAAAAAATATCCCACAACGATAGCCCAAACCACTTGCCCTAATAGTTCAAATCTATCATATATATTACAACATCACACCA
The DNA here is from genome assembly GCA_030864215.1 of Capsicum pubescens. Taxonomy (NCBI): domain Eukaryota; kingdom Viridiplantae; phylum Streptophyta; class Magnoliopsida; order Solanales; family Solanaceae; genus Capsicum; species Capsicum pubescens. The sequence continues at coordinate 68,689,759 of CM061543.1, read as the reverse complement.
AGATAGTGCACACGTATGCATTATATCACATATAAGTAGAATAAGGGGAACATGCATATACAAGATCATCAAATACAAGTAAATTAAGATAAGACAATTACATAGATGGAAAGTAAATATGGCAATACAACATAATATAAACACAATAAAGTAAGTTCAACGTATATAATGATGATGATGATGCACGAGGTTATCTCACACCTTTGAGATCATCTCACCATCCCCGTATACACCTACGGAGGCAACCCTCCCAATACAGGACTCATGGGGTTCGTCAACCCATGTACAATCCACATATTTCATGTCTCCTTTCCTACACATTACTTGAAAAGGGTTTCATAAGGTGTTACAATATTACCCCCCGACATATCCCTCGGAGAGGGTTTTTAAAGAGGTAATGCCAGTGTTACTCAGGTGTTGCTACGATGGCACCAATGTTTCATGAATGAGTATGACATGAGGATGTAATGCTCACAATCAATCATAATGAGTATTTTCACAATCAACCACATGATATATTTCCATAACCAACTACAATGATACATTTCCACAACCATGCGAGTCAATATCCACTCATTATTTCTGCTTCATACATGAATTTCCATATGTCTCATATGCCCACAAAGTATGAATGTAATCACAATACAACAATAGTACCACATTAAGCATTTTAACAACACAATACAATTATTAACATTTATTCAAGGTTATCAGTATCACATAGGACCCCACACGGTCACACATATCATATAATATATCAATTTCAACAATTAAATTACATATGCCCCCACATGGAACAAAATATAGAGCCATTTTTTTCATGATCAGTTCTCACCCTTGACATGTATTTTGTACCATAATTTACTAGTCATCTCAATCTGAAAGAGTTAAGTCATAACCTACCTAGAATGCCAAAATTGATCAGCTACACTTTAAACCCGCAACCATAATTTCTATGAATGATACTGAACTCTACTAAAAATATCAACCATTAAATCAATGCATCAAAATAAAATCAACGACACCCATATTGACTACTTTCAGTTCAAAGTCAAAACAAACCCCATATATGGGTTTTACAAAAAAAGAAGGGTAAAATTATAACATTACTTCAAAAACGTGTTTATCATATTTTTAAAAACCTATAGATGAAAACCTAAGTCAAATCAAGTCAAAAACGAGGTTAAGATTGAAGAAAAACTATTTTTAGTCTTTGTCAGGTAAAATCGTAGAAATTCGGGTTAAAATCAAGAATCAGAATTGTTTTGAAGGTTAAATTGATGAAAAACTAGTAATAATATGATTAAAATATTATTCAATTCAAAAGAAGTTAAATTGGCATTTAAAATCAAGCCCTAAGATTTTTTGAAGTTTTGAGAATTTAATCAAGAATTACTAAGAAAAGGATGAATTCTTACCTTAAATTCGTAAGAGAATCAAGAAATAAATATTAATCTAGCTTCTCAAGCACCCATAAGCTTCACTTTTAAGCTCTCATATAATTTTAGAGTTGAACTCTCAAGAAGCAAGGAGAAAGAATGGACAACATGGGCTCAAAATGCTGCTATAATGGTTGTTTTTAAGATGCACCAGCTTTTTTGAAGCAAAAAAAATAGATTGTAAGTCCAAAAATGGACTTTGGTGGGGTGAGCGTGACTCGTTCAGAGTCTGATATATGCACAAGGACTAGACAACCACACTAAATTTGATGTTTTGAATACGCTGGCAAAATTGGATTTTCGAAAAAAGGTCATTTCGAAAAAATTTGAAATCACAATTTTCCAAACTGAGGGTCGAAATGAGATTTAAAAGCCAAAAAACGCACCAAACACATTACCACCCTAAAATCAACATTATGGATCTGCTGGAAAAGTTGGATTTTCTATCTGAGGTCGTTTCAACCAAATGTAGGTCCCACACCCATATTTTTAATTTTTCAACTTTCCGACCAATAGGTCCGGGAACCAAACCAAAGGTCTACCTAGCCAAAAATTGATTTTCTAAAGTTGTCGACGTGGTTCGTTTAGCCATTCGTCACACGAATCAAAAGATATTCACATAAGTTTAAAATATGACTCTCGAAGCAATCAAAAACCACAATATCGAATAAATGATATCATAACACATCGGGAACTGTACCAATCACCCTCACACCCCAAAAATACCAAAATACAACTATAGAGAGGGGTAAAATAGTAAAATAACAAACACTCGCAAATTTCACATATTTCATCAAAAAGTAAGTCGTTACACCAAATTTCAATTTCAATGAAGAATTCCCCTCATAAATTCGAATGTGGGTAGTATTCCCAAACATGACGATGCAATATTAGGGGAAAAAATCTCTTAGTCGAATAGCCATTGTCATTGGAGTCCCAATATATGCTGATGAGTGTACCTCCAAGCAAACTCATATTTCTTATGCTCAAGTCCTCGTGTAATATCTCCAATCCACTCCCCGGAGAAATCATCATATTGGACCTCAATGATATATATGTATCTCAAGTCAACTGGAAACCTGAATTTTTCCCCAAGTGTTTGTTCCCTGGTCATAAATGCCCCCAACAAGCAACAATTCCCAAAGATGAAGATCAACAAGAATTACCAGGTAAACGACGGAGGAGAGCAAGGAAGGTTACTTATGAATGGAATTACAAAAGGCCGATAGAAGTAACCACTTATCCAATACTGGGTAAGACAAGAGTGTGTGAAGAGTTCAATGCCTGCTAATGAGATTGTTAGCCCGCTCATGGATTTGACAAACTATCCAATACTGGGTAAGACAAGTACGCCTACAAAAAAATATATTTGAAAAGTTAAGAAGTGAAACTGGGGAACCACTCAACATACCTCTAGATAGAGATGGAGGGTTAGACATATCTTTATGAATTGGTTATGTTGGAATACCAGAGGTGTGAATAAAAGGTACAAGCAGAAGGAGTTAAACCATTACATTAGTAGTAATCATATTGATCTAGTAAGATTAGTTGAAACTAGATTAAAAAGTCACAATTTTAGCAAAGTCTTGAAGAACCTGGTTTCGGGATGAGGTAGTCTGAATAAATATTTGAAGGCAAATAATGGTAGGGTATGGCTCTTAAGGAACCCCTAGTATTATGATGTTACTGAGGCTTAGTTCTTACATTGCTTAATCAGGGGAAGATATGATGGTTTTGAAGCTGAGGTCACTGTAATATATGGATTCAATGGCCTTGATCAAAGGAAAACTTTGTGGCAGGAACTATAGAGAATCGGTAAAAATATGAATAAACCTTAGTTGCTATAGGGAGACTTCAATGTTTTGCTTTCACCAAATGATAGATTAATGGGTAATTATGTTACACATAGTGACAGACAAGATTTTTCTAATTTTGTGAAACAATTATCGTTTAGTGATGTAACTTGGATAGGTGAGTTTTTTACATGGAAAAATAAGCAGGTTGGTGAAAACAAGATCTGGAGCAGGTTGGATAGGGCTCTTGAAAATTTTGAATGGATGATGAACTAGGGACATAGAAAGGTTGAGTATGGCTTGCCATAAATTTATGATAATTGCCCAATGGTGCTCAAGCTGCAAGCTACACCCTTAATTAATAAGATTCCTTTTTGTTTTTTCGATGGTTTAGCTGATCATGAGGAGTTCCTTCCTATGACTACTAAAGTCTGTAGCCAACAAATGGATACTTGGAGTATGAGAAATATCTGGTTAAAGATGTTGATTTTATGTTTCAATAAATTTTGAAACAAATACATCGGTTAAAGATTTTTAAGAGTTATGTTTCAATTAGTTTTGAAACAAATGCATCACTTAAAGTTTTGAGTTACAAAAGAAATGAATTTGACAAATTCATTATTCATAAGTTTTGAGTTACAAAGGAAATGTATTTGACAAATTCATTATTCATTAAGTTTTACGTTATAGGTTCTTGAAAGAATGACTTTTTTTAAAAAAAAACATACATGAACCTATTAACTATTACTTAATTAATATACTTCTCATGCATGAAACTTTCATCCTATAAATATTGTTTTCTTTGGTTTGAAAAGACAAGCACTCAAAACTACTTTCCCCTTGAAAAACACTTGAGAGACATTGATCAAATGGTGAAATCACCAATTCAAGAATAGAAGAGCAACATTCTTGAATGCTACTTGTTTTGTGGCTTAGTTGAATCCCGAAGATAGAGTTGTCACTTGTTCTTCCGTTTGCTAGTGGGAGAGACTCCAACTATCTTCAAGAAGCGTATTATCGTGCCTCTAAGCCAAGCAAGTTTTATTTTGAATTTCTTGTACAATTATCATTATTGCTCTAAGAATTTGAAGATACTTGTCTCTATGGCTTCTACATCAATATCAAATAGTATTCCATCTTTGCCTAATCCTAATTTTGAAATATTTGATGGCAAAGACTTTCCTAGATGGCGTGGAAAGATGGAATTCTTTTTAAAAAGATTAAAGTTGGCATATGTTCTTGAAGAACCTTGCCCTATTGCTCCTGGTTCTGAGGTAGCATCTAACGAGGATACTTTGATTAAAGAACAAATTGCCAAATGGTAATATGATGATTATTTGTGCAAGAATTATATTCTTGGAGGAATGTCTAACAAATTTTATGATCAATATTATGTTAAATGCAAATATGCTAAAGAGATATGGGACACTCTTCAAGCTATTTATTTAGCCGAAGAGGCGAGTTCTAAGAAATTTCTCGTTTCAAATTATATGGAGTTCAAAATGGTTGATGACAAGTCAATCACTGAACAAGTACAAGAATTCCAACTTATAGCTAATAAAATTGCTATATCTGGAATTGCTCTTGATGAAAACTTTCATGTAGGTGCTATTGTATCAAAACTTCTTCCATCTTGGAAAGAGTACCGAAGCAAACTCTTACACAAAAAGGAAGATTTGACTCTTGAAAAATTATTGCAACACTTGCAAATTGAACAAGAGACACGATGGCGCGATAATAATAGTTTGAAGAAACCTGTCATGAAAGCTCATATGGTTGAAGAAAAATCAAACAAGAAGGAACCTGAAAATAAGAATTTTTCAAAGGCAAAGAAGACTACAAATTTCAAGCGTAATGGTGCCAATTTTAAATCTGATGAATGCTATCATTGTCACAAAGTTGGTCACTACGCACGTGATTGTAGAATTCTCAAAGCCGAAAAGAAGAAAGAAAAAGAAAATAAAAATAAAAAAGATGATCTTGTGGCAATGGTCACAGAAGTATTTGTAGCGGAAGATCAAGTGGAATGGTGGATAGATACTGGCGCAACTCGTCACATATCAGGTAATGAAATTCTTTCAAGACTTATGAATTAGTGGGGATGGTAAAAATGTATATATGGGAAACTCTTCCTCTACTAAAGTTGTGGGAAAAGGAACTGTTGAACTGAAGTTTACTTCCGGAAAGATAGTTACATTGATGGACGTATTGCATGTTCCTGATATTCGAAAGAACTTGATGTCAGGTACGCTTCTTTCGAAGCATGGTTTTAAAATGGTTTTTGAGGCAGATAAGTTTATTTTATCTAAAAATGGCATGTTTGTTGGAAAAGGTTATGTTGCAAATGGAATGTTTAAACTCAATATTGAAAATAAAAATATTTCTGCTTATCTTATGGAGTCTCTGGACTTATGGCATGAACGTCTGGGACATGTGAATTTTAGATCCATTCAACTTATGGTGAATAATGGATTAATCAAATATTGTGGAAAGAATCATACTACTAAGTGTCTTACTTGTAGTAAATACAAGATTACTAAGAAGCCCTTTAAGACAGTTAAAAGGACTTCCACACTTTTGCAATTAATCCACACTGATATTTGTGAGATAGATTATTTGTCACGTCATGGAAAGAGGTATTTTATCACTTTTTTTATGTCTACTCAAGATATACTTATGTCTTTCCATTGAAAACAAAATATGAAATATTTGAGACTTTCAAAACATATAAAGCAGAAGTTGAAAATAAATTGAGTGTGAAAATTAAGTCAATTAGGTTTGATAGAGGTGGAGAGTACTTAAAGTCAGATTTTATTGATTTTTGTGAGAGAGAAGGCATTGAAAAATAATTGACCATGTCATATACACCACAACAAAATGGTGTAGCAAAAAGAAAAAATAGAACTTTCATAGAAATGGTTAATTCTATGCTTTATGGATCTGGTATATCTGAAAATTTGTGGACTGAAGCCTTGCTTTCAGCATGTCATATTTTGAATAGAATTACTTCCAGGAATCATGATGCATCTCCATATGAACTTTGGAATAATCGAAAACCAAATACAAATTATTTTAAAGTATGGGGTTGCTTGGCCCATGTTCGATTACCAAATCAACATTTAACCAAGATTGGCTATAGAGGAGTACATTGTGTGTTTATTGGTTATTCACAAACCAGTAAGGTTTATAGATTTTTAAATCTTGAGACCCCAAGTCCTCACACAATTATTGAATCTTTACATGCTAACTTTTTTTAGCATATATATCCCAAGAAAAAAGATTCTTTTGAACAAAATTCAAGTTCTTCTATTCCTCCTCTTAAAAGGAAAATAGTTGAGCCATTGGAAGAAAGTCACCCAAGACGTAGTTCAAGATCAGCCAAATCAAAAGACTTTGGACATGATTTTCAAGCTTATTTGGTTGAAAAGGATCCTGAAAGTTATGCTGAAGCTATGTCTTCACATGATGCTCCATTTTGGCGTGAAGACATTGATGATGAAATGTATTCTATATTATCTAATAATACATGGATATTGTCAGATCTTACTCCTGGATGTAAACCAATTGGTTGCCGATGAGTTTTTAGGAAGAAAATAAAATCTGATGGTACTTTAGATAAGTACAAAGCCCGTTTGGTAGCTAAAGGCTTTACTCAATTGAAATATATTGATTATTTTGATACTTTTGCACCTGTAGCTCGAATGACCTCTATTCGTCTCTTGATTGCTCTAGCAGCAATTCATGGTCTTGTGATTCATCAGATGAATGTGAAAACTGCATTCCTGAATGGAGATCTAGACAAAGAAGTTTACATAAAACAACCAGAAGGATTTGTCAATCCTGGTCAAGAACGTAAAGTTTGTAAACTTCTTAAATCTCTTTATGGATTAAAACAAGCTCCAAAATAATGGCACGATAAATTTAGAAAAGTTATGATTTCTAATAGCTACTTAATCAATGGTGGAGATATATGCATATTTAGTAAATTTCAAGAAAATCCTAGCGCTATAATATGTCTTTATGTAGATGACATGTTGATCTTTGGAACTGATATCGAAAGAGTCAAAGAAACAAAATATTTTCTTGTTTCTCAGTTTAAAATGAAAGATCTTGGAGAAGCTGATGTAATTTTAAGCATCAAAATTGTAAGATCGGCAAGTGGTTTGACTCTTACTCAATCAAGTTATATTGAGAAGGTTCTAAAAAGGTTTGGTCATTTTGACGACAAGACTGCTCCTACGCCATTTGATCCTAGCATCAAACTAGTGCGAAACTCTGGTGATATTCGATCAATTGACATATTCTCAGATTGTTGGGAGTCTTATGTATGCCATGCATTGTACCAGGCCAGATATTGGTTATGTTGTAGAAACTTTGAGCAAGTTTACTGGTAGCCCTGGAGTTGAGCATTGGAATGCCTTAATTCGTGTTTTAAGGTATCTGAAGGATACAATTAATGTAGTCCTGCATTATTCTACCTTTCCAGCAGTTCTTGAAGGCTATAGTGATGCTACTTGGAATTCTGATCCGAATGACTCTAAATCTATTACTGCTTGTATTTTCACTTTGGCTGGAGCAGTAATATCTTGGATATCAAAGAAGCAGACATGTATTACTCACTTAACCATGGAGTCAGAATTTATTGTTGTGTCTTCTGCTGGAGAAGAAGCTGATTGGCTGCGGAGTATGCTGATAGATATTTCATTATGGGGTAAGCCAATACCACTTTTGACTATATATTGTGATAATAAAGCTGCTATATTTCGGGCTTCAAGTGATTGTTACAATGGCAAGTCAAGACAAGTTCGTCTCAAACACAATCATGTGAGAATATTATTGGAGGATGGCATAATATCGCTTCAATATGTGAAGTCCAAACTCAATTTAGCAGATTCTTTGTCTAAAGGGTTAGGCAAGGAATTGGTGGTACAAACTTGTAATGGGATGGGAATAAAGTCTGTTGTAGATTGATTGTACTTTATGGTAACCCTACCTAATGATGTAATCTTAGGTTCAAAGGGAAAAACAAGTAAAGTTACAATTGTGAAGCACATCAATAAAATTTCCTTTTTCCCTAGAGAGTGAGTAGATGTGCATAAGTTGAGATTTATTCTCTTGATAAATCTATAAGACCGATATTGGTTGGACTAAATAATAAAACTCTTGATAGATTTGACAGTATTCCTACAAAAGAAAAGAATGAGATTATATTCCCTTATTAAGTCTATACACCGATTTCGGTTGGAGTGTGTAGGAACACTCTTGATAGATTTACTGATACTTTGTTGTAAAGGAGGATGAGATTAATTTCTCTTAATGAAATTCATAGACTACTTAGTCGGAGTATGCAAAGTTACTCTTGATGAATTCACCGCACTAAGTGCGAAGTGGAGGCCGCTTCAATAAGATTTTTACAGGAAAATCTTAAAGCACTTAGCTAAAAGGATTCGGAACACATGGCCGTCAGGTGTCAAAGGATTTTGATTTTCACCGGAACATAGCAATATGCATGGAGTATTTTTCTACTTCATTCAATGAACCACTTAGTTCAAGATTTGTTCACTAAGTAGTCAATGATTTAGAAAGTCTTCACTAGCTAATGGTTCAAGTCCAAAAGACACCATTATTGATGCATGTTGCTAGATTGATGTCTCAAATGAATTTTGTTTTTGTTTTTTAAAGATAAAATTTCTTGAAACAAGTGGGAAATTGTTGATTTTATGTTTCAATAAATTTTGAAACAAAAACATCGGTTAAAGATTTTTAAGAGTTATGTTTCAATTAGTTTTGAAACAAATGCATCACTTAAAGTTTTGAGTTACAAAAGAAATGAATTTGACAAATTCATTATTCATAAGTTTTGAGTTACAAAGGAAATGTATTTAACAAATTCATTATTCATTAAGTTTTACGTTATAGGTTCTTGAAAGAATGACATTTTTTTAAAAAAACATACATGAACCTATTAACTATTACTTAATTAATATACTTCTCATGCATGAAACTTTTCATCCTATAAATATTGTTTTCTTTGGTTTGAAAAGACAAGCACTCAAAACTACTTTCCCCTTGAAAAACACTTGAGAGACATTGATCAAATGGTGAAATCACCAATTCAAGAATAGAAGAGCAACATACTCGAATGCTACTTGTTTTGTGGCTTAGTTGAATCCCGAAGATAGAGTTGTCACTTGTTTTTCCGTTTGCTAGTGGGAGAGACTCCAACTATCTTCAAGAAGCGTATTATCGTGCCTCTAAGCCAAGCACGTTTTATTTTGAATTTCTTGTACAATTATCATATTGTTCTAACAAAAGATAAGGGCACTTAAACCATTACTTAAAAGCCAAAACAATAGAGAATTCAAGAATGTGAAGCAACAGATAACAGATTGACAAAGCCAAGGCAGATTTGAAGATAGTCCAAGCACAACTGAAATACCAGAATACTAATGGTTGATAAATGTAGGAAAAAACTATTCTTCAAAGTCTTGAGAAGTGGTCCTTAGTGAAAGAGCGCGTCCTAAGGCAAAAATCTAGGGTTCGTTGGATTAAACTTGGTGATTCCAAAACTACGTATTTCTCTACAGTTATGAAAGAAAGGGCCCAAAGAAAGCAAGTATCTGAATTGATGTCGTTAGTTGGGGCCAAACTTACTACACCTGGATATATATACAAAGAGAAATTGTTAATTTCTACAAAAGTCTTATGGATTCTACATCCTCTACCTTACCAGCAGTGGACAGGGTTATTATGAGAAAGGGACCTACACTTAGTCTAGAACAACAAACTGCCTTGTGTGTTGAAATCACTGATCAAGAGATTATAGATAATCTCCACTACATTAAGGATGATAAAGCTCCGGGTATAGATGGCTTCACTGCGTACTTTTTTTAAGAAAGCATGGCCAGTGATTCATAGTGATGTTCGTTGGGCTACTAAAGAATTCTTTCACACGGGGAGGATGCTTCGAGCCATAAATTGCAGTACCATTACCTTAGTGCCTAAAGTAGACAATCCGAAGACAGTGAAAGACTTCAGACCCATTGCCTGTTGCACGATATAATATAATATGATCTCTAAAATCCTAGCTACTAGATTATAACAAGTCTTTGCCTCAGTTATCTATGAAGCCCAATCTGGGTTCATCCAAGGGAGAAGAATTACGGACAACATCATTCTACCCATGAGCTTGTCAAATCTTATACTAGGAAACACATATCTGACAGGTGCATGATTAAAATAGACTTACAAAGAGAATATGACTCAGTGGAGTGGATATATATGGAGAAAATTTTGGAGAGTCTAGGTTTTTCTCTCAAATTTAGGAGATGGTTGACGTAGTGTGTTGCGACTGTGATCAACTATACTATACTCATAAATGGAGAGTCCACTGAATCTTTTAATGCAGCAAAGGGCCTCAGGCAAGGGGATCCTATATCCCCTTTTTTATTCGCAATAGCAATGGAATATCTTAGTAGAAATCTCAATAGACTAAAAGAGGACAAAACTTTTAGATTTCGCCCAAGATGTTCCAAGTTGGGAATTACACAGTTAAGTTTTGCTGACGATCTACTTCTAGTTGCAAGAGGAGACATTCTATTTGTTACAGCATTACACAAATGTTTCCTCAAGTTCTCACAAGCCTCCAGACTTTTGGCAAATCTGATTAAAAGCTTGGTCTATTTTGGAGGGATTGCCCCTATGGAGAGGAGTAGAATTCTTCAACACCTTGGGTTTGCACACGGGGAGTTACCATTTAAGTATCTGGGAATACCATTGTCTGCTAGAAAGATTACACTAGTGCAGTGGTTGCCCTTAATCCAAAAAATTATCAGGAGAATTTCATCTTGGACTACAAGGAAACTCTCATTTGCTGGTAGACTGCAGCTGGTCCAAATAGTGATTTTTGGCATTCAAGCTAACTGGTCACAGCTCTATATCCTACCAACAAGTGTATTACAAATGATAGATGCATATTGTAGGAGTTATTTCTGGTCGGGGACTAATGTAGTAAACAAGAAAGCTCTGGTGGCCTGGAGTAAGGTATGCTCGCCTAAAGTATCTGGTGGACTCGACCTTACGAACCTAAATGTATGGAATAATGTTGCTGTTTCTACAAAATGTTGGGATTTAGCCAACAATAAGGATCGATTATGGATCAAATAGGCACACTCGTATTATGTTAAAAAACAATCCATCTTTGCTATGCCCATGCCCAAGCAAGAAAGCTGGATGGTCAGACAAATTATTGATATTAAAAGGATTCTCCAGAACGTCACATCTCCCAACAAACCAAATAGAAACATGATCAGGAATATCTACTTTCAATTGATGGACAACGCTGACCCGGTAAGTTGGAAATGCATGGTCTTTCAAAATGGTGCAAGGCCGAAAAGTGTATTCATCATGTGGCTATACTTTCATGGGAAACTGTTGATGGTGGATAGACTAATTCGATGGGGGATAAATGTGGAGCCAAGATGTGCTTTATGCAAGCCTATAGACAAAAATAGGGATCATTTATTCATCTCGTGCAGCTATACTCGCAACATATGGACTCTATTTCTTAAGTGGATTAAAATATCAATGCTTACTGCCTAAACATGGGAGCAATATGTAGAATGGGCAATCCGCAATGGGAGAGGGAGATCACATAGTGCAAGCCTATTCCAAATGGTTTTTATGGAAGGAATTCATGTTATATTTGGACTGAGAGTAATCTTAGGATATTTGAAAAGAGAGATAGGGAGGTTGAAGGTATAGTCAGAGAACTTGCCTATATATGCAATGTTAGAGTCACACCTGAAATCCAAATATTGCTTCACGGACTTTTGCTATAATTAGTTGAGTTTTAACTTTAGATTAGGCCACGTCAATAATTAAGGGTACTGAATTAGATAGCTGGTTGTAATTAACTATGTTACGGTAATGTAACGACTTTACTGGTGATTAATAAATCTGTTAGTTACCAAAAAAAAATTGTTATATCGCTTCTAATTATTTGTTGTAAGTCATTTAAGACATATTTGTTTCTCTGCTTCAATCTTGATTTTACTAGATCACCCCGAACTAATTATTGTGGTCATCTAAACATTGTGTCACTTAAATTGGAATAAAAAAAGTATTATAAATCATAATAATTAAAATTTTAAATTATTTAAAGAAAATAATTGACTATTAATGACAAAAAAGTCAGGACAAAGAGTGTAACATATTTGAAAATTACATAAAAAGTATTATAAATTACAATAGTTAACAATTTAAAATATCTAAAAATAATTTAATCTGTTATATATTTGAAAAAAAAATACGTAAAAAATACTACAAATTACAATAAAATAACAACTTAAAAAATTTAAACGATATAAAATATTTGGTTGACTCTCGAAATTATATTAGTGTCACTTAAATTGGAATAGAATAAAAGTATTATAAATCGCAATAATTAAAAGTTTCAATTATTTTTAAAATATAATTGACTATCAATGTCACAAAAGTTTGGACAAGGAGAGTAACGTATATTATTTGAAAATTACATTAAAAGATATTGTAAATTACAATAGTTAGAAGCTTAAAATATCCAAAAACATATTAAAAGTATGATTGATTATCTAAATTCTATTTGTGTCACATAAATCGAGACAAAAAAAAAGCATATATTGAGCCCGTGCAAAATCTCGAATGAATCTTAGAATTTATATACAATCCATTTTTTAAAAAACTTTTGTTTAAATATATAAAGATTGAAAAGGTAGATTTTAGGAAATCATATCAAACAGTGTATAAGAAATAATGTTAGCATAAATAATATCAGTATTACTGATACAGATTTAATAATAATTGATCTCACTTAATATTGAAGGGGTTACAGCTGTATATATAGAGAACTGAAGAATAACTAATTACAGAATAACCCAGATGTATTTAATAATTATATATGTAGTCTATTATCCCCCCGCAAGCTGATCAGCGGTAACGAGGGGCAGCTTGGAGCAGAGAGACTGAAAAGGCTGTAACGGAAGAGGCTTGGTGAGAATATCAGCAAGCTGGTCAGTAGATGGGACATAGTGCGTGGCCATCGCTCCTGCAAGTACCTCATCGCGAACAAAGTGACAGTCAGACCCAACATGCTTCATACGATCATGAAGGACTGGATTTTTGGTAACACAAATAGTGGACTGATTGTCACAATAAATCTGTGGTTTCGTCGGGGGAATGCCAAGTGCATCCGTAAGGTATCGTAACCACATGGCTTCAGCAACACCCGCAGCCATGGCACGATATTCTGCTTCTGTGGAGGAACGGGACACTCGCGTTTGCTTCTTGGTGCACCAGGAAATCAGATTCGGTCCCATCATAACAATATATCCAGTAGTGGACTTTCGATCATCTTTGTCGTTAGCCCAATCCGAATCAGAAAAAACAGATATATCAAACGAGCCCTTTTGAAATAAAATTCCACAGTGAAGAGTACCTTGAAGATAGCGCAGAATGCGTTTCAAGGCCTGAAAGTGTTGTTCTGTGGGAGCATGCATTGATTGGGAGACTCGATTGACTGCATATTGGATGTCCGGACGAGTAACAGCAAGATAATGAAGTCCACCGACGAGGCTCCGATATAGTGTAGGATCGGCAAAGGGAGTATTCGGCCCTGGGGATTGGCGGACTGCCATGGGAGTGACCACGGGTTTGCAGTCTGTCATTCCAGCCCGATTTAGAAGTTCAAGGGTATATTTTGTCTGATGCATCAATATGGTTCCCGATTTGCGGATGAGTTCGAGGCCAAGAAAGAACTCCAGAGGACCGAGGTCCTTAAGTTTGAAGTCACGATGCATAGCTTCAGTAATTTCAGTGATGAGTGACGACGAGTTGCCTGTAATAACAATATCATCCACATAGATAAGAATGATGACTGTCCCTCGAGAACAGTGAAGGGTGAAGAGGCTGTTGTCATGATGGTAGGTGCGAAAACCAAGACCCTGCAGAAAAGTAGAGAGACGTGTGTACCAGGCTCGAGGGGCCTGTTTCAGGCCATACAGTGATTTGCGAAGCTTGCAAACATAGTGAGGACGGTTGGGATTAACATATCCCGGTGGCTGAACCATATAGATTTCTTCCTCAAGATGACCATGAAGAAAGGCATTGCTGACGTCTAGCTGATGAAGCGGCCAATCATAGTGAAGAGCAAGAGACAAGACCAGACGAATAGTCTGTTGCTTAACAACAGGGCTGAAGGTCTCCTTATAATCCACACCATACTCCTGATGATACCCTTTTGCAACCAGACGTGCTTTATAGCGAGAAAGAGATCCATCTGAATTTCGTTTGATGCGAAACACCCATTTGCACCCAATAGACTTTCGGTTACTAGGCAGAGGTACCAAATCCCATGTACGTTGTTCATTCAGAGCCTGAAATTCCTCATCCATAGCTTGGCACCAGAAACTATTTTTGGAGGCTTGGTTGTAGGTAGTAGGCTCAGTTGTGGGATGTGCATCAAAGGGTATTTGAGTGTGGTAGGCTTTTGGTTTGAAGATACCGGCCTTGGCTCGGGTTGTCATAGGATGAGTGTTGAGTGGAGGGTGATTAGGAAGGGGTGGTGGAGTTGTATGATGTGTGGGCGGGGGTTGGGTGGGGCTGCCGTGGGAGCTGGGATGTGCAGCGGTGGATGGGGTGGCTGTATGTGTGTTAGGAGTATGATGTAGGGAAGTGGTGGGTTGTGTGGCAGTCGGCTGGGTGTTCGGGTGGGAGGTTTGGGGTTTCGGGTGGGTAGTGGTGTAGTGGGGTACCGGGTTAGGTGCCGAGTGAGCCGGAGCATGAGCGTGAGAAAAGGACGGAAATAATGGCACAACGCCAAGTGGATTGGGGGAGTATGGAGTAGAGGAAAGACTTGTGTAAGGAAATTGTTCCTCCACAAAACGAACATGACGGGAAACATATGTTTTCTGAGATACAGGATCGAAACATTTGTAACCTTTGATAGTGGGATGATAGCCTAGAAAGACACAAGGGGTGGACCGAGGTTGAAGTTTATGTTGAGTGTGCGGACGCAACCAGGGATAAACTAGACACCCAAACGGGCGGAGATGGATATAGTCGGGTGGATGATTGTAGAGACGGGCATATGGAGTGGAGTTGGAGAGAGTGTGAGTGGGCATGCGATTTATGAGGTAGTTGGCAGTAGCAAGGGCATCAACCCAAAAGGAAACAGGTAAGGTGGAATCATGGAGGAGCGCAACAACTGTTTCTATTAGGTGACGGTGTTTGCGCTCAGCAACGCCATTTTGTTCAGGGGTATATGGACATGAAGTGTGATGAAGAGCCCCTAGATTTTGAAGAAAAACACCAAATGCATTGTTGACAAATTCTTTGCCATTGTCACTTCGAAAAATTTTGATTTTGGCATTAAATTGATTTTGAACCATTCGGTCAAAGTTTACAAAAATAGTATAAGCTTCGAATTTAAATTTCAGAGGATAAAGCCAAGTGAATTTACTGTAATCATCAACAAAACAGATATAATAACGAAAACCTTGAACAGAAGGAACTGAGGTTGGACCCCAAACATCAGAATGAATTAATTGAAATGGCGCAGTGGCCTTGTGTTCAGACAGTGAAAAAGGTAAACGACAAGATTTAGACACTGAACAGGACTCGCAATGTAATTTTTCTGAAAAATTAAAACCTAAGGAAGATAAAATGGATTTGGTGATGGCGGATGATGGGTGCCCAAGCCGGCGATGCCAGGTTGACGAGAGAATGGCTTGACTCACAACAGACGGAGACCTGGATGGAAGAGTGTATAGCCCATGCTCACAGCGGCCCGTGTACCGCACCCGGTTCGTGGTATTGTCCACTATCTGGAAATTAGTGTCATTAAAAATGAGGGTGCAGTTATTTTCTTTAGTAAAGCGATAAACAGATAAAAGATTGGATGTGAGGGAAGGGACGTGGTGAAGGGTTGAGAGATGAAATTTACCATTTGGGGTATAGACATACCCAGAGCCGGTGTTTGTGATGGGAAGGGATTGACCATTGCCTACTGTAATAGTTTCTGAGCCATGATACGGATGAGGAGCTTGAAGTTGTGAATAATCCGACGTCACATGGGTGTTAGCACCTGTGTCTAGATACCAATCGCCAGATTGAGCGTTTGTGGACGCATGCATCGCCCTTGATCCTCCGGACTGGCTATTTACATTCTGCGAGTCATCATAACGATACCAGCAATTAGCCGCAGAATGGCCCCGTTTAGCACAAATTTGGCACGTCGGAAGATCTCGTGTGGGCATCCGCTGGTTTCCTCGTCCCTGTCCGCGGCCTGACTGGAAGCCGTCCCTCGGTGGAGGCCCGCCTCTGCCTTGCTGCCCGGTGTTTCGACGGTCACCGCCGCCGCTGCCTCGCCCTTGGTTACGGCGATCGTCACCGCGACCCCTGGCCGAGCCTCCGCTGCCAGCCGAGTAAAGAGCCGTGACGCCAGGGGTGGAACTGGCTTCTCCGAGCAGTAATTTGTGTTCCATGTCTAGATTCAATTCTTCTGCATTAAGCCATCCAGACAGTTGATTCAGAGTGATTTCGACAGGCGAGAGGCGAATATGCTGTTTGAGAGAGGAATAGCCAGCCGGAAGACCACGTATCACGGCATTCACCACGTCTCGTTCAGGAATAATCTCGTTCACAGCATCTAGGTCAGACAGAATAGAGGCCACATCATCAAGGTATTGAGTCATCGTCTTCGTTCCCTTCCGAAGAGTATGCAATTTGTCACGCAACTGAAAAATATGAGCCGTGGACACAGAGTTGTACCTTGTGGCTAGTGCGTCCCAAAGTGAAGCCGATGTGAGAAAACCCCGGGCGTGTTTGTGCACAGAGGGGCTAATAATTGCGAGAAGACAGGCTCGGATCTGAGTGTCTACGATCATCCACGGAAGGTAGTCGGGATTTGGGAGCTTGACGCCGTCCTTCTCGGCTGTCTCGGGCTGCGGCTTCTCCGCACCGTCAATCCATCCGAGCAGCAAGTTGGCTGCGAGGGCGGTGCGGACGTTAAGTGCCCAGGCCGGGTAGTTGTTGTCAGATAATTTTTCGGGGATGAGATTGTGGAGATTCCTGAGCAGTAATTTTACTCCAGACGGTAATTTTGACAGAGGATCAATAACCTTGTCCATGGCGCCGACCTACGGCGGAGGAGGGAGGCCGTGCGGCGTGGTGTAGACGGTGGCGGCGGCGCACACACGTCGGAAAAGAGGAGAGATTAGGGTTTGGGCGGAAGAAGAAACCCTAGCTTTGATACCATGATACAGATTTAATAATAATTGATCTCACTTAATATTGAAGGGGTTACAGCTGTATATATAGAGAACTGAAGAATAACTAATTACAGAATAACCCAGATGTATTTAATAATTATATATGTAGTCTATTAATTACTAATAGAAGCATTATTAATACAAATATTACCAATAAACTAGTGAATTTGTTGGCACTTCGCCCGATTATAAAATATAAAAAAAATTATCAAACAATTTGCTTTAAATTTAATAATGAAAATAAATTTGTTAATTAAATAAGTAACATAAATGACTGAAATACTATTTGTAAAGATGCATGAGAACTTATTGGTGTTCAGAAATTGAATACTGCATACGATAATAATTTTCAACTTTCTAATCCGCAACACGATTCTTCTATTTACATGCTAAGGATCTGTATAAACAAAGTCAAAAATGCACCCTTCATATTTTTTGCTTCTTATACATAAGTTCCTATAAAAATAATTCTCCTTCTCACGATGGATAGGGATAGCTTGTTGATCTACAATCTTTTTGTTTGTTTGTTTTGCCTCTTTTTAGTCTTCAAAATTTTGAATATCTAAATTGCAAATTAAATATTGTATTAATTTAATACATGAATATTGGATATGTCTACATACAAATATTTATTTAATCACCAATAAATATTTTTTAATATGTCTCAACATCAATATAGAGGCAAAATAACTAAATAAATGTGTTATTAAAACTAAAAAACACACTGATAAACGCCCCATTGTCCTTCGTCCATGCGTCCCATTGTCCTTCATCCATGATTAATCAACTTCAGCTTAAAATTTAAATGTTCGGATCAAAATCTTATCAAATTTATTATGATGTATCTCTCAAGTGAAGTTACGATCAAGAATACAACTTAAGAGTTCACAAATGAAATTAAAAGTTAAAAATAAGATAAACACTATCTCAATAATAACTAAAGCTGCATTTGTTTTTATTAAGATTTGGACGTATGAATCTGAATGCATATCTGAATGATTAAGATGTTGCCTTTAAATCTGAAAACTAAATGGTTAAGACCATTTATTTTTCAATATCTGAATTTGCAAAAAAAAATTATTTGCATATATAATAAAAATATAATTAAATAAAAATAATCATATACTAAAATAATATTTGATTTAATACAATAAAATTATTATTTGATTGAAAAAAATACTTATATTTGTTATTGATAACGGAGATGGTTTGTAATGGTGGTGGTGGTAATGATTGATGTTAGTGATTAGTAATGTTGGTGGTGATAGTTGTGATGGTATAGATGTTTGGTATTGTAGTGACTGTTATGATAATGGCGATTGGTAGTGGTGGTGGTAGTGATGTGAAGTTTGTTGATGTTAGTAGTTGGAGGTGTTGATTGTGATAGCTTAAAAATGAATGCATGATGGTTGACGATGTAGTGGTGATAGTTAGAGATGTTGTTAGTTGTAACAGTGGAGATGATTATTGTTAGTTGTGACAGTGGAGATGATTATTAGTAAAGATATATTGTATCAATGATGGTGGTTGAAGTTGTGGTAGAGGTGGTGACACCAGTGACAATAATGGTGGCGGTGGTGGCCGAAGAATGTGTGGATGTTGATGATGTGTTAGGGGTAATTAGCAGTATCGCTAGTTGTGATAGATGAGTTGGTTAGTAGTTGGGATTGGCCGATAATGGTTGATGATGGTGGTGGTAATAGTGGTGTTAGCATTGACATTGGCATTGACAATGGTGTTAGCGGCGAATATAATTAAAATAATGTAGTTGGCAGATATGGTAGCGATTGAAAATAGTGGTAAGTAGCAATTATGATTGTGAATGGTGGTTGTGATGGTGGAGGTGAATGGTGGTGGTGGTGGTGGTTGGTGGGTAGATGGTGGTTGACAATGGTGGTGGTGATAGAGGTGGGTTAGTGGTGGTAACTGATGATTATGGGTAGAGTGGTGGTGAATATTATCCAACACAAGAATACCTCTTAATGATTAAGACTTAATTCCAAATATGAATGATTAAGACATATCCGGACCTATTAAGAGCCAAAATCTTAGCAAAAAATAAATGCACTTAATGAAATGAAGTCTGAATCATTCAGATTTAGACCTCCATTAAGTGCAAACAAATGAGGCCTAAGAGATAAGCTAGTTTAATTGTTTGCTGCTTCATTTTCTCTCTATCCGTACCCATTACTTATTGTAAAAGACACAAACTTTCATCTTTCTTAATATACGCCAAGTTTTGAAAAACAAAAAACACAAGAAAAAATTAAAAGATCCAAAAATTAACACACAATAAGATGAAAATCTTCATTGAGACTAAGAATATTCTAAACTTAGTTAAAAGTATATACATCAAAAATAAGTTACTAAAACCGACAAATATCTTACCTTTTTCAATGAAAAATGCAATGCCTCTTGTCAAGAATTTTTGGAAAATAAATCTTGCAAGTTGCTACACGGCTACACTATATGGTGTCTTTAGATAGTTATTCCAACATAACATTCTCTTGCTCTCCTTTCATTATCCAAACAATACATGAGTCTCTTGCTCTCCTCTCACATGCGTTTTAAACATACATTTATTTTCACTTCATGATTATTGCCACTAAATATCAAAATTGCAGCTAATGTAAATTACAACAAGAAGTTTCTTCCTTTTATCTTCTTTTTAGTGTTATTTTTTAAAGCATAAAATATGAAAAAATGTACAAAAAGATAAAAGAAAAAAATAAAAGTGAATGAAGGCCATAGAAGGGTGTCACATCACCTTGTCTATGACTCTCCTTTATATATATATATGAGAAAAGACATGTTTCCCCCCTAAAGTTGCAACGAAAACTCACTTTAACCATTAAAATTAACCTGTAATTATTTACCCCCCTTATAAACTTTAAAGTGTATTATTTTATCCCCTTAACGGCTGATGTGGAAAAAACAAGTCAAAGCGCGTTTTACTAATAAAAAAGTATAAAAAGGGAAGTGGGACCCACTTTAAAATTTTTAATCATTATTTTTTTTCCTTCTCCCTCACACCCCACCACCCCCATTTCTTTTTCTTCCTCACACCCCACCACCCTCATTCCTTCTTCTTTCTCACACCCCACCACCCCATATCTTGGCATTTGAATTTATATAAACATCTCTCAAATTTTCATTATTTATAAACACAAACAATTAATTATTTGACAAGTATTGCAATTTTTATCTCACATTACTTACTAGTTACTTCAATCTAACACTTTTTAATACTAACCAATTCACCAAAATACTATTCATTATTCCGAAATCACTAAAATTTCGACTAATAAATATTTTTTTATAAGAATATTTTCGTTGGTAGTAAAGAAAAGTTGAAAGTTGGAAATAAATCCCCCCACCCCCTACCCCCCACAAACGCGATCCCAAAATTTTCTTCCCCTGTCTTTCTCGCCCGTTGCTCTGTTGATGAAAATTGAGGTCGATGATATTTAGTTCAGTGGCAGGATCTGGTTGATACTGGAGATTTGTGAATTTCAACTGTTAATTTTCTCCTATTTCATTTTCTTTGTTTTTGCTAGCGGAATGGGATAAATTTGGGTACTATATATGTATGTATGCTACTGGTGATAAACCTCAACTTCTATTGAGTTTTCAGTAGCTCAATGGAAAAAAATGGAGAAGGGGGTGATTTCCTCTGTGTTTGCAGAAGCTAATGTTGCATTGATATGATCGATATAGAGATGGTTTGTGAAGTAATGTTTGCTCCAAGCTGAGAAATTTTGAACGAAAAATGGCGATTTAATGCCAACATCAACAATTATATATATTAATGGTGTTAATGGTGAAATAATGATATTAATGGTGTTAATGATGAAAAAGACATTAAAGGAGAAGGAGGAATGGGGAGGTGGGGGTGGGAGTCTGTTGAAGAAGAAGGAGAAGGAGGAACGAGGGGGTGGGGTGGGTTGTTGAAGAAGAAGAAGGAGGAGGAAGGGGGCGGGGTGGGGTTTATATATATATTAAAAATAATATATAAATAATTTATATATTTTTTTTTTAAAATATATATATATTATATATATAAATAGTACATATATATTTTTTATTTTTTATTGCTTTGTTTTTAAAAAAATATAAAAATAATATGTGTGTTGGATTACTTTTTAAAAAAAAAATATAATTTCTTACGTGGCAATGATTTGACAATAACGTGGGGCGTGTGTACTTCACTCTTCGTGGTGAGAGTGGTATAATTTTTTTAGGATGGTAAAAAATTCACTTTAAAGTTATTAAGGAGGGTATATAATTGCCCGATTAGTTTAGGATCTAAAGTAAGTTTTGGCGACAAGTTTGGGAGTGATTTGATATTTTCTCTCTCTCTCTCTCTCTATATATATATAATGACTTTATTCAACATTATTTTTATACACTCTAACAAATGACTCTTACGTTACAATGAAAGGAACATATATAAAAGTAAAGTTCAATAAAACATCTACATAAGTATGTTTTATTGTTCTCAAAGTCAAATAACTTAAATTAATATGAAAGATGGTAATTTATAGTTTTCTTTTTTATATAATTTTTGAAACACTTAAAATTAAAAATTAAAATATTAATTCAATTTAACGTCAAAGAACAAGTTGACAAACAAAAGAAAAGGAGGAAATAAAATCAAAGGATGTTTATGTCGGCTTAGTAGAGGAGTACAATGCAATTTTGGATTATTAATTGCAAGCCACATGTGATGTAATATGCAATGACTAGATAACCTTTTACTCTCTCCATTCAGTTTTACTTGTCAGAATTTGACTCTGCACATTGATTAAGAAAAATAATTAATAACATGGCTACTTTATCATAGTACCCTTATTAAATAATGTTTACATTGTATGTTGAATTTAATTTGGAGAAAAAGCAATTAATACTAAGGGTACAACAACAACAACAAACCCAGTGTATTCCCACAAAGTGGGGTCTGGGGAGGGTAGAATGTACGCAGTCCATACTGCTACCTCCAAAGAAATAGAGAGGTTGTTTCCGATAGACCCCCGGCTCAAGATAGAGAATAGTAAGCAAGAGTGTAATGCACCATTAAGCATGGTAGGTGGCATAACATAAAAGGAATAAGCCATACTAAAAATAAAATAGAAATCAGAGCAATACGAAATAAGATAAATAAGCGCAATATGAAATAAGAGATAAGAAATATGGCATCCGGAAAGTACAACCCCCACCTATGGACACAGTCCTGGGATTATTAACCCAGCTATACATGAGCTCTTCTACTACTAGCTACAACCCACGCACGCGACCTAACCTTTTTCTCTTATCCGCGACCTCCACACCTTCCAATCTAGGATCATGTCCTCAATAAGTTGTAGCTGCTCCATATCATGTCTAATCACTTCCCTCCAGTACTAAGGGTAAAAGAGGAAAAAAGAAATTATTTCTTTTTATATGTGAAAAATGACAAGTAAAAGTAGAAATACAATTAGAAAATTTGTGACAAGTAAAACTGAACGGAGGGAGTGTCTTTTACAATGATTATTCTCTATTTTATACAACAGGTGTCAAGTCTTATATATCAATTTTAATCTCATATTTTCTACTTAATGTAGCAAATTTCATTCATATGATTAAAAATCTAAACTTCAAAATGCATCTAAATGTGGTTTCTTGGAAAAAACTATCAAGTAGTTAATATGTTTTGTATATTCATGTTTCATAATTCATACTTTGAATTGACATCAATCTAACTTATTATACATAGTTAAAATATCTGAACGTTGGACTCATGCTGACACGAGTCATGCTCCTCTAGTATATACAAATACAATAAATGTAAAATCTAAATAAAATAATAAAAGATATTATTTTAATAAAGTATTGGAAAAAAACTTCATTAAATGAAATGAAAATTATTATTTGATAAGAACAATAAAATACCTCAATTTATAAATACCAAATAATTATATCTCATACTTGTATATAAGAAAATAAAATATTCAAATATTTCTTTCATAGTATTAACATAGTAAATATTACATATATTATATGAAAGCTATAGTAATTAGTGTACAATATAGCTCCAACTTGGTCTGAAATAATGAGATAAGCTATTTTTTTACAGGTATGCACTCAGTGGCAGACCCAGGATTCTGCACAAGTGGATTCAACAAGAAACAACAATAATTGATTGAATAAGTATGGTATCCGGCACGACAAGTTGGACCCCATAACATCTTTTTATTTTTTTTGTTACGATTCAAGATGAAGTCATTTAAAGTCATACTTAATAGTTTTAACAAAATCGAAAACAATTTTAAGAAAAAAAGGAACAAAAATTATATTTTGTATCTGTTAAAAATTAAATTATTTAGATTTGAAAACTAATATTTCAACAAAAAAATTTAAATCAACCAATTTAAATTTTTATTTATTCAATAAAATTCAACAAAATGTAGATTTTTGTTTTCTTGTTTAGAAATGCTCCTAAAGGGTTGTTATTTTTAAATAGAAGACAATAAAAAAAGTTACAAACTAAACAAAAATAATACATATAATTAAAGAAATAAAGCTATCTGCGAGTAATTTATAAATTTTAATATATAATAAATAACAGTTTTCAATATAATACAAATTGTAAGAAATTTATTCAAGTATACTTGCATATTTTTTGGATTTTATGAAAGATAAATCAAAATACACTTTCCAAAATTTAAATGGTTGAAGACAAAGTTTAGAATGAGAGTAATGTTGTAATATAAAGACCGAATAATAAAAGTTATTAGAGGGAAAGAAAGCGAAATAAAAGAGATTTATATATACGGAAGATAACGGAATGAGTAATTTTAGTAGTAGTATTTCATTGGTTGTATTTCACATTACACGTGAAATGGGGGGATATGTAAAGGCATTATATACCTTGGAGATATGGGTAAGCTACAGTAATGAGTACAAGTACATGGGCAGCCGCTTATTCACAATACTCCCCCATGGATGTCTATGTACAAAAAAATTAAAAGAATAGGATGTACATAGTTGTTTGTAATATGTATTTTTTGTTGCCTCATTGAAAACCTTATCAGGAAAATCCAGTAGGATAAAACCTTGGTTAAAGAAAAAAGAGTGCAGTGCGTATTTACTCTCTCTAATAAAAATATCACTTAATATCTAGGAGATGACGCATCCCAATCTTGTATCTCAACTTCTCAAAGGTTGATGTTGGCAATGCTTTAGTGAACATATCTGTTAGATTATCGCTTGAATGAACTTTTTAGGCATCTATTTCACCCACCTTTTGAAAATCATGAGTAAAGAATAATTTGGGTGAAATGTGTTCTGTCTCCTTTGATGTATCCTCCTCTTAATTGAGCTATGCATGCGGTATTGTCTCCATACAATATTGTTGGAATATTCTTTTTCAAAGGAAGGCCACATGTTTCCTAGATGTGTTGAGTTATTGACCTCATCCAAATGCATTCTCGACTTGCTTCATGAATGGATGTTATCTCTGTATGATTTAAAGATGTATCAATCATAGTTTATTTCGTTGAACGCCATGAGATAGTTGTACCTCCACATGTAAGCAAATAACCTATTTGAGATCGACCTTTATGAGGGTCAGACAAATATCTTGCATCTGCATAACCAATTAATAGTGAATCATACTCATTTGAGTAAAATAGTCCCATATCAATAATTCCTCGGAGATATCTAAATATAAGCTTAATGTTATTCCAATGTCTTTGTATTGGGAAGAACTAAATCTTGCTAATAAATTTATAGCAAAAGATATATCTGGTTGTAAATTACTAGCAAGATACATTAATGTCCCAATTGCACTAAGATATGGTATTTCAGCACCTACAAGTTCTTCATCATTTTCATGAGGTTGAAATGGATCTTTATTAATATCAAGTGATCTCACAACCATCGGGGTACTTAATAAATGTGTTTTATCCATATAAAATCTCTTTAAAATATTTTCAGTATATGTGCATTGATGGACAAAGATTCTATTCGTAAAATGTTTAATTTGTAGATCAAGACAAACTTTTGTATTTCCAAGGACTTTCATTTCAAATTCTCTTTTTCAAATATTCTATTGTATTTGGAAGCTCTTCAGGAGTTGCAATGATATCCAAGTCATGAACATATACAACTATTATGACAAATTCAGATCCAGACCTTTTAATAAAGACACAAGGACAAATTGGGTCATTTTCATACTCTTCTTTCAATAGGTATTCGCTAAGGTGATTATACCACATGTGTTCTGATTGTTTTACTCCGTATAAGGATTTCTGAAGCTTGATTGAATAATTTTCTCAAGAATTTTTATATGCATCAGGTATTTTGAATCCTTCAGGAATTTTCATATAAATATCACTGTCTAATATTCCATATAAATAGGTTGTGACAACGCCCATTAGATGCATATTAATTTTTCATGAAGTGTCAAATTAATAAGATACATGAAGGTGATTGCATCCACCACCGGAGAATATGTCTCCATATAATCAATGTTAGGTCTTTGCGAAAATTTATGTGCCACAAGGCGTGCTTTATATCTTACGGCTTCATTTTTCTCATTTTGTTTTCGCACAAAAATCCATTTGCACCCCACTGGCTTTATACCTTCAAGTGTTTGGACTATAGGTCCGAAAACTTTGCATTTTTCAAGCGAAGACAATTCAATCTTGATTGCATCTTTTCATTTGGACAATCATTTCACTGTTTACATTCATCGACAGATTTTGGTTCAAGATCCTCATCTTGTTGCATTATTTCATTAGCAACATTATAAGCAAAATTATTATCGATAATTATATCATTTCGATTTTATATTTTTCTTGATGAGACATAACTGACTGAGATCTTTTTATTTTCATTATTTTCAGGTACCTGAACCTGTTCTGAGGTTTTATTAATTGTTATGTCATGTTGCTCTTCTTGAGTAGTTTCCTCTATATTATGATTATTTTGATCATTTATTTCTCTTCTTTTTCGAGGATTTTTATCTTTGAAACCAATTAGTCTACCACATTTTAAGTGTGGTTTAGACTTATTTACATTAGTCAATTGTTCTACCGGGACATCAACTCGAATAGGAGCTTTAGCAGCTGAAATGTGAGATTTTGTAACTCTTGATAGGTCAGTGAATGCATCTAGCAATTGATTTGTAAAGTTTTGCAGATGAATTATATTTTAAACTTTTGGTTCATTTTTATTTGTACGAGGATCTAAGTGAGATAATGGTAATGCATTCTAGTCTATTTCTTTTTTCAGCTGCTTAGTTGCTCCCCCTAATGTTGGGTACGTAGTTTCATCAAAATGACAATCAGCAAATCTTACCGTAGATACATCTCCAGTCATATGTTTCAAATATTTTATAAAAGAAGGATATTCATATCCAACATATATCCCCAACCTTCTTTAGGGACCCATTTTTATGCATTGTGATAGAGCAATTGTGTCACGACCTAAAAATGAGGGTCATGATGGCGCTTGTCGCGGCGTACCTTGACAAGTAAGCCTATTACCCAAACTGATACGAATAGAGAAAAAGACAGAAATACCCCAAGGTAAGGCTTCTAGAATAAAGCCGAACCATATAAATAATCATAACAATGCAGAAAGAACTTATCCAGAATACCAATCATGCCCAAAACCAGGTGTCAATAATGTAAGAACTACTAATACAATTCAAGAGTCAAATACATCGAAAAAATAACCACAAAGAAATAATAACTGTCTCCGGATACTAATAAGGACATAACTAGTATAGAAAGATAGAGGTGAACTTCGGACGCATGAATGTCCAACTGCTACCTTGGAAGCTTTAACAATCGCCCGAATCAAGTAAGCTGAGGCGCACTCGATCTTGGACCTATATCGAAAGGGTGCAGTAGGCATGAGTATGGTCCACTTGTACTCAGTAGGTATCATAGGCCGACCAAGCAAAGTGGTAAATAAAGCATACAAAATATACATTAAGGGCACGTCACCTGTAATCAGAAAATGTCCCACAACGGTAGCCCACACCGCTTGCACTAACAGTTCTAGTATATCTCACATATATTACAAAAACACACCAAGATACGAAACACAAGTATACATTATGTCACATATAATAAAACAAGAGAGAACATGTAGATACAAGATCATTAAATACAAGTAAAGGAAAGTAAGACAAACACATAGATGACAAGTCACTAAGGGAATACAACACAACATAAACACAATAAAGTAAGTGCAATGTATATGATAATGATGATGATGATGATGATGATGATGATGATGATGCACGAGGTTGTCTTACAACCTCCGGGATCGTCGCACAATCCCCATATACACCTACGGAGCTAAAGCTTCCCGACGTAGGACACATGGGCGTTCGCCAACCCTTATATAATCCACATCTATCATATCTCCTTTCTGGCATATCCCTCGAAAAAGGGTTTTATAAGGTGTTACAATATTTTTAAAAAGGTATTGCTAGTGTTTCTCATATGTTGCCACGGTAGTACCAATGTTTCATGAATGAGTATGATATGAAGATGTAATGCTCACAACCAATCACAATAAGTATTTCTGCAATCAACCACATGATATATTTCCACAACCAACCACAATGGTACATTTCCACAACCACGTGAGCCAATATCCATTCGTTATTTTCATTTCATCCATGAATTTACACATGTCGCGTATGCCAATAAAGTATGAATATAAGCATAATACACCAATGGTACCACATTAAACAATAAAACACAATTACTCACATGTATTCAAGACTATCAATGTCATATAGGACCCCACACGGTCAAACATATCACATAATATTTCAATTTTGACAATTACATCACATATAGGCCCCCACACGGGCACAACATGTAGATAGCCATTTTTCATAATTAGTTCTCACCCTCAACATGCATTTTGCACCATCATTTACTACCCAACTCAGTCTGAAGAGTTAAGTCATAATCTACCTCGAAAGTCGAAACCGGTCTGCTACACTTGAACCCGCAACCCTTCCTTTTACGAACAATCCCGAACTTCACTAAAAATATCAAATATGAAATCTACGCGTCAAAATAAAACCACCGACACCCATATTGACTACTTTTGATTCGGGGTCAAAACGGACCCCCAAAATGGGTTTCCAAAAAAGAAGGGAAAAATCGAAACTTTACTTCAAAAACATGTTCCCCATATTTTTAGAAAACTACAGCTTAAAACCCAAGTTAAATCGAGTCAAAAACAAGGTTCAAATCGAAGAAAAATAATTTTTGAGCTTTACCGGGTAAAATATTTGAAATCCCGGTTAAAATCCGGAATCGAAGTTGTTTTGAAGGTTAAATTGATGAAAAACTAGTAATTATAAGATAAAAGTATTATTCAAGTAAAAATGAGTGAAAATTTGGATTGCCCTAAGATTTTTTGGGTTTTGAAAAATTAATGAAGAAATTACTAAGAAAAGAGTAAATTCTTACCTTAAATCCGTAATATAATCAAGAAATAGGTGTTAATCTAGTTTTCCAAGCTCCCACAAACTTCACTTTTAAGCTCTTAAAATATTTAGGGTTTAACTCTCAAGAGTCAAGATGAAAAATGAGCAAAATAGGCCCAAAAGGGTGAAAAATCTGCTATATATTGCAGATTTTTCTGCAATAACTGATGCTGCCTTTTTTTCCAAGTCGAAATGGACTTCGACGGGGTGCCCGGGGTTCGTTCGGAGTCCGATTTATGCAAACAAACTATGCAACCACACTAAATTCGATGTTACGGACGCGATGGCGCTACCAGATTTTCCATAAAAAATCGTTTTCACAAAATTGACCCCCGAAATTCGAAATCACAATTTTCCAAACCGAGGATCGAAATGAGATTTAAAAGCCGTAAAACCATACCAAATATGCTAACACACTAAAATCGATATTCCGGACCTGTTGGCGATGTCGGATTTTCCATACAAGGTCGTTTCAATCAAAAGTGGATCCCACACCCAACTTTCTAATTTTTCAACTTTCCGATCAATAGGTTGAAATGAGCTCGGGTGCACCAGGACTCGAACCCAAGGTCTACCTAACCTAAAATCGATATTGCGAAGCTGCTTGCGCAGTCCGTTTGTCCATCCGTCGTACGGATTAAAATATATCCACATAAGTTCAAAATAAGACTCTTAAAGCCATCAAAAACCACAAATATTGCATAAATGATACCAAAATGCATCAAAAATCATATCAATCACTCCCACACCTCAGAAATATCATAATGCAACTACGGGGAGGGGTAGAATAGTCAAATAACACAAAATCATAAATTTCACATATTTTCATCAATTTTTTAGGTCGTTACAAATTGGAACATATACCGCACACCCTAAAATTCTTAGATGGGAAATATTTGGCTCTTGACCAAAAATTAATTGTAATAGAAAGACTTTATGATAACTTGTGGGACTTATCCGCACAAGAGATGTTGTATGCAAAATAGCATAACCCCATATCAAAATGGGAAGTTTTGTTCTCATAAGCATTGGTCTAGCAATTAATTAGATGCGTTTAATCAATGATTCTGCTACACCATTTTGAGTATGAACGTGGGCAATCGAATGTTCAATTGTAATTTCAGTTTATATACAATAATCATTAAAAACCTGGGATGTAAATTCACCAGCATTATCAAGACGAATTGTCTTTATTGTATAATCTGGAAATTGTGCTCTTAACTTTATTATTTGAGCAAGTAATCTCGCAAATGTCAAATTACGAGTTGATAATAAACATAAATGTGACCATCTTATAGATGCATCTATTAAAACCATATAATACTTAAATGGTCCACATGGATGGTGAATGGGCCCACATATATCACCCTGTATGCATTTCAGAAATACATGGGATTCAATTTCCACTTTAATTGTTAATGGTCTAGTAATCAATTTGCCTTGAGAACATGCAGCACAAGAGAATTCTTTAAATTGAAGAATCTTCTGGTTCTTTAATGAGTGTCCATATAAATTCTCAATTATTTTATACATCATATTAGAACTGGGATGGCCCAACTAGTCATGCCAAATAATAAAATTATTTGAATTGATAAACTTCTGATTTACTATGACATGTATTTCACAATGCTAATACTTGTGTAGTATAAGACGGAAGAAAGAGCGGGTCATTTTTCAAGTATATTTTGTTACCCGAAATTATTGTAGTAATATAAAGATATTCAATCTTTTCATCATTTTATGTCTTTGAAACTTAATAAATTTCTTTGAGACTTCCTACAATATAATCTATCTATATTTCTATATTATAGAAAAGTTGGTTTGGTCATGGGATGGAAATGACATAATAAATTTCTCTAGGGGTAATTTTGTCATTATAATAAATTATAAGCTCAATTCAATTATTTTTTGTGCTTTGATTTTGGAACTTCATCAAAAGTTTGAATAAAAACCCATTATTTTCTCTTTAATTACAAGCAATGCCATTGAAGAAATTTACCATAATGTCATCAAACATATTTCCACACATGTGGGCCCTCTATCTTCCATTTATTTTTCAATCTTATTTGTCTTTTTTTATTTTTATGTATAAAATTATTTCAAATATATTTAAGTAAATTGATTAGTAGGATGATAATTGTAAAAATTAATTATAATTGATACAATTAAATAAATTTTATTAGTTATTTAATTTCATATCAAACATATAATTTACTTTCTTTCTTATTTGTTATTACATTTTCACCTAATTTAAATTTTTTCCTAATATATTCAATCGTGATTTTACTATATCATCTCTAATTAACTATTATGGTCATCTAAGTATCATGTCACTTAAATTGGAGTAGAAAAAGTTTTACACAATAATTAAAAATTTAAATTATTTAAAAAAATATTATTATGGTAATCTAAGTATCATGTCACTTAAATTGGAGTAGAAAAAGTTTTACATAATAATTAAAAATTTAAATTATTTAAAAAATATTATTTTCCTTTTCTATTATATATATATATATATATATATATATATATATATATATATATATATATATATCTTTTCTTTTCTTTTCTATATATTAGAAATGATGGTTTTGACATGTTAGCTTATGAGTATTAAAACAAAGTTTTAGGATACTAAGGTCTATAAAATACTTTGCAAGATTAGTTTGTTTAGGAAAATTGTATTTTGTGTTTTAATGTTTGGACCTTATCAACAACTATAAGAAAAGTCCTTACATTTTGAATTAATTACAACTTATGTCATTCCAATAAATTACCACTTTGCCATTGATGCTACTCCTATTGAATATGATGGAGCCCACATATAATTAATTATTATAAATTATTTATATATTAAAAATTAATAATATTTAATTAAAAAATCAAATAAATATTTATGGCATGCCTGCTTCAACCGTAATTGTACTATATTACCCCTAACTAATTATTATATCACACCTAATTAATTATTATAAGTTATTTATATATTAAAAAATTAATAATATTTAGTTAAAAAATAAAATAGATATTTATGACATGTCTGCTTCAACCGTAATTGTATTATATCACTCCTAATTAATTATTATACTGCTCCTAATTAATTATTATAAATTATTTATACATTAAAAAATTAATAATATTTAAGTAAAAAATAAAATAGACATTTATGACATGTCTGCTTCAACCGTAATTTTACTATATCACCTCTAATTAATTATTATGGTCATTTAAGCATTGTGCCACATAAGTTGAAATAGAAAAAAATAATTTAATATGTTATATATTTCAAAAAAATTACATGAAAAATAGTAGAAATCACAATAATTAACAACTTAAAAGATATAAAATATTTGGTCGACTCTTGAGGTTATATTAGTGTCACTGAAAATGAAATAGAAGAAAAGTATTATAAATCACAATAATTAAAAACTTAAATTATTTTTAAAATATAATTGATTATCGATGCCACAAAAATTTAAACAAGAAGAGTAACGTATTCAAAGGGCAAAAGCGTAAAATTTTCATGATATTTTTTAAAAAAAAATAAAAATTGCTACATATACTCAAAAGGCAAAAGAGTAAAAATACATAAGAGATAAATGTTGAGAAATCAAGAAGCACCAAATGTTACAAATGTATTATTAACATTTGTAACATTCAACACATTTCTAAATGTTTCCAAATTCTTCTTGAATCAACACATCCACATAATAAAAATAATAAATAATTATTATTATATTTTACTATATCACCCCTAATTAATTATTATGGTCATTTAAGCATTGTGCCACATAAGTTGAAATAGAAAAAATATTATAAATTACAATGATAAAAAATTTAAATTATTTAAAAAATATAATTGGCTATCGTCGACACAAAACGCTAGACAAGGAGAGTAGCATATATTATTAAAAAAAAATTATATAAAAAGTATTATAAATTACAATAGTTAACAAGTTAAAATATCTAAGAACAATTTAATATGTTATATATTTTAAAAAAATTACATGAAAAATACTAGAAATCACAATAATTAACAACTTAAAAGATTTAAAAGATATAAAATATTTGGTCGACTTTTGAAATTATATTAGTGTCACTGAAATTGGAATAGAAGAAAAGTATTATAAATCACAATAATTAAAAACTTAAATTATTTTTAAAACATAATTGACTATCAATGCCATAAAAATTTGGACAAGAAGAGTAACGTATTTAAAGGGCAAAAGAGTAAAAACAAACAAGAGATAAATGTAGAGAAATCAAGATGCACTAAATGGATTATTAACATTTGTAACATTCAACACATTTCTAAATGTTTCCTAATTCTTCTTGAATCAACACATATACATAATAAAAATAATAAATAATAATAATTACATTTTACTATATCACTCCTAATTAATTATTATGGTCATTTAAGCATTGTTCCACATAAGTTGAAATAGAAAAAATATTATAAGTTACAATGATAAAAAATTTAAATTATTTAAAAAATATAATTGGCTATCGTCGACACAAAACTTTGGACAAAGAGAGTAGCATATATTATTCAAAAAAAATTATATAAAAAGTATTATAAATTACAATAGTTAACAATTTAAAATATCTAAAAATAATTTAATGTTATATATTTCAAAAAAATTACATGAAAAATACTAGAAATTACAATAATTAACAACTTAAAAGATTTAAAGATATAAAATATTTGGTCGACTCTTGAAATTATATTAGTGTCACTGAAATTGGAATAGAAGAAAAGTATTATAAATCACAATAATTAAAAACTTAAATTATTTTTAAAATATAATTGACTATCAATGCCACAAAAGTTTGGACGAGAAAAATAATACATATTATTTGAAAATTACATAAAAATATTATAAATTACAATAGTTAACAAATTAAATTATCTAAATACCTATTAAAAGTATGATTGATTATCTAAATTCTATTTGTGTCATATAAATTGAGATAAAAATTAATATATTGAACCCGTGCTAGATCTCGAATGAATCTTAAAATGTATATGCAATTCTTTTTTTAAAAAAACTTTTATTTAAATATATCAAAATCGAAAAGGCAAATTTTAATGCAGCACGTTAAACAATGTATAAGAACTAATGTTAACATAAATTATACCAGCATTTACTAATAGAAGCATTACTCATACAAATATTACTAATATATTCTATTCAAAAAAAAAATTTATACACTATAACAAACGACTCCTACGTTTCAATAGAAGGAATATATACAAAAGAAAAGTTTGATAAAAAATTTACAGAAATATATTTTATAAGTATATTTTATTGTACCAATGAAAGCATTCTACTGCTCAAACTTCATACTCCAACATAGATTCTAAAACTTAAAAATTGCAATCCAGATGTTTTATTGTTGGGCCCGTGCTGACACGGGCCTTGCACTTTTAGTATATAATAAAGCAAAGAAGTTTGCATAAAATTATGCCAAGTGGCATATTGAGAACTAGTCACTTGGTATTTTGGAAACAAAAATCTATTTTCTTGGCAACAAAATTTATTTTACTGATTAATTATTTATTTTATATATAGATTTTTAAATTTTCATATTTATTTTCATATTGTGGTAAAGAATATTGAATGAACACTATTATTTATTTTTATTCTATTATATCATATTTTCATATTGTGATAAAAATAGTTATAATTGACTCCTATAAATGAACACTATTATAATTATTTATATATTTCAACTCTTTATATATAATAAAACAAAATGTTTGATGAATACTTTTGTTTATTTTTATTCTATTATTTCATATTGTGATAAAAAATAATTAGAATTGACTCCTATTAATGAACACTATTATAATTATTTATATATTTCACATCTATATATGTAATAAAGCAAAGAAGTTTGCAAAAAATTATGCCAACTGGCATATTGAGAACTAGCCACTTGGTATTTTGGCAACAAAAATCTATTTTCTTGGTAACAAAATTTATTTTACTAATTAATTATTTATTTTATATATAGATTTTTAAATTTTTCATATCTATTTTCATATTGTGGTAAAAAATATTGAATGAACACTATTATTTATTTTTATTCTATTATATCATATTTTCATATAGTGATAAAAATAATTATAATTAACTCCTATGAATGAACGCTATTATAATTATTTATATATTTCAACTCTTTATATATAATAAAACAAAATGTTTGATGAATACTTTTGTTTATTTTTATTCTATTATTTCATATTGTGATAAAAAAAAATTAGAATTAACTCCTATTAATGAACACTATTATAATTATTTATATATTTCACATTGTGGTAAAAAAATAATTAAGTTTGACTTCTATTTAATTAGTATATAGATTATTTCATAGATATGTAAAAGTTAAAAAAAATCGACATAAAAATTATGTCAATTACTCCTAATTCCACTATCATTAGGAGTAATTTCACAATTTGTATTCTAAATATATATTCCAATCAAGCTATAGGAATAATTCCACAATCTGTATTCCAATTTTCAAATATATATTCCAATCAATCAAGTGATTTAAGAAGATCATCCGTCAATTACTCGTAATTCCACTATCATTAGGAGTAATTCCACAATTTGTATTCCAAATATATATTTCAATCAAGCTATAGGAGTAATTCCGCAATCTGTATTTCAATTTTTAGATATATATTGCAATCAAACGATACTCCTAATTTCACAATTTGTATTCCAATTTTCAAATATATATTCCAATAAATCAAGTGATTTAAGAAGATCATACAAATGGTAGATGGATATGGTAAGTGAATTGCAGATTTTCTTACTCCCATGGATGAAAAGTAGATGGTTATGGTAAGTGAATCGTATATATATTATATCAAACCTTTACGCTGCCAATCATTACTATATATGGCTATGGTAAGTGCTACTAAATTGTAATACAACTAATCATTAGGCAATAATTTTATAAGGAAAAGTAATATATTTTCATCATATATTCTGATCATAGTTGATTCTAACTAATTTTGTAAAAAAAAAAAATCATATAATTATAAAAGAAAATGCATATTTAACATAATTATTATTAGTTAAGACGAGTGTCATCTTGAGAACTAACTATTTGAATTCTTATAACAAAAAACTACCATTTCATAACAAAAAGCTATTTTGTTGATTATTTAAATATTAAATCTTATTTCATATTGTGGTAAAAAACAATTAAGATTCATTTCTATTAGAGGAAAACTATTATGATTTAATATTATTTCGTTTGATGTTATTTCATATTGTGGTAAAAACAATTAACATTCATTTTTATTAGATGAAAACTATTATGATTGTTCAATTATTTCATATTAAGAATAGTAGTTAATTATTTCATATATATATATATACACACACAATAAAGAAGAATAGTTTAGTCTATAATTAAGCCAAGTAACATCTTGAGAACTAGCCACTTGACATTTTGACAGTAAAAAACTATTTTATAAATAATTAATTATTTCATATTTATTTTATATTGTGATAAAAAATAGCTAAGTTTTATTTATATTGGATGAAAAATATTAAGAGTTAAGGAACATTAATATTGTAGATTTATTTAAAATTTTCATATTATGGTATATATAAATCAACTAAGTTTGACTAATATTGAATGAAAACTACAATTACGGAAAGAGAGATAATTATGTAATCAATTAAATATAAAAAATTACAGAAGATGTAGTGCACAAAAATAGAAAACTTTAAGTATGTACTTTTCAGCAATTCTATATTAATCAAAATTAAAGCATAATATTTACATTTAAACGATTTATACTTGAGTTGTAGGTTAAGAATTATAAATTGCTAATAAAATTATTAATTCGTATTAATTTTCCTCTATAGATTGACTTTTTTCAACATGTTAGGTTATTCTATAAAACATTTACTATATTGTGTATAATATTACCATAAAAAAATAATTTACATGACATAAAATCTCCTTTTTGCCCTATTAATGAATTTTAAAAAAAAATATAAAAGCAAACGATTTATAGTAAATTTCAATCAATATCGATTATTTCCTTTTTTTAGCTAGAAATATTTTTGCTAATTCTACCTAAACAATTTATTATTAATTTATTGCTCAAAAATGGTAAATTGCTTACAGATTATAATCTCAATTAATTCTCTTCCATGTAGGGACTCTTTTTCATAAGTAAACAAACTTATTCATTTAAATCACAGCCTTTTGCGTGATCAAATTATTTGATCAATTTATTTATTTTTACTTTTTTTAGATTTTTAAGTAAATAGTAATATGAAAAAGTTATTTCATATTTTAATTATCACATTAATTATATGAAAATTATTAATTGATTAGCAGTCAAGCAACATCTATGGTAAAATAATATTGTAATTAAGAGTCATTTCTATATAAAAATCTCTATGTAAAATACTATATATATGTGAATTCTAACTCCACAATATCAATCTATGAGATTATCTGAAGAAAAAAGCATAGAAACAAGAACTCGCTCGACTAAGGAAGAGGTTTGATTCAACTCTTAGTGTATTTCCACAGAAGAAGGAAAAGACCATTGTTGTGTACACATACGGTTCGATAGAGAATTAGTTTTGAACTTCTCAATTATTTTTATCTGAATACTATTCACTCACATACTCACTATCATATTCTATAATTATTTAATTATTGTAATATAGTTTTTCTGCAATTTGTAAAAAAAAAGTAGATACTAATTGCTTGAGGCTATGTCTTTTGTTTTTTAATTTATTTCTGAGTAGCTGATGATTTCTAGATTATGAACCCAACTGATTTTATTTTCTTATTTAGTCTTGCTATTTTTTTATCTTCCAATTAATAGTTGTATTCTCTTTCTTGTATTTTTCATTACTTCGATTTTGTTTACATTTTTGAAATTTTTATTATTGGTATGATTATTCATTAAACTTAACTGATACTACTTTATTTTTCTATATAGTTTTTAGAAGAAATTAAGATACAAAAACCTAACAGAATTGCAAATTATTGAGTGTCATTTTGAGAAAAGGTGAATTTTCCTATTTGATTTCAAATGAGGTTGTGAATACGTGTGTATGTGTGTGTGTGTATATTGGTGAAATATTTATATACACATCTATATACATAATAAAGTTGTATAGTCTATCCTAAATTTAAGCCAAAGTGGCATCTTGAGAACTATCCTCTTGAATTTTTACAACAAAAAACTATCATTTTATAACAAAAAGCTATTTTATTGATTATTTAAATATTTACTATTATTTCTTATTTCATATTTTGGTAAAAAATAACTAATATTTATTTCTATTGGGTGGAAGCTATTATGATTTCATACTATTTCAATTAAAATTATTTCATATTGTGGTTAAAAAATAATTAAATTTGATTTCTGTCAGATGAAAACCATTACGGTTGTTCAATTATTTCATATTAAGATTAGTAGTTAATTATGTCATATTATTCTATGTTTTTATTGATTATTTATTTATTTATTTATTTAATATTATCTCACATTTCATATTGTGGTAAAAATAACTAATTGTTCAATTATTTCATATTAACATTAGTAGTTAATTAATTTATGTTTTGTCGATTATTTATTTATTTATTTATTTCATAGCCTTCGTATCTTTAGAAAAAGTATGTAATATTAGTTGTGCAATTACTTGACATATATGAAAAGACATATTGAGTAACTCAATATGACGGAGTAATCAATTAAAATCAAGAGACATAATTGGAAAAAAAATATTTTAATTGAGATGAGAAACTTTTGGTATTAATGGAAGAATGTAAAATTTTGAATTCAAATAAAACAAAAATATGAATTTAATTGAAAGATAGTTAAAATTAGATATTACTACTCTATTGAGACTAATCCAACTAATTAAATAATATTTGTATGAATTTCACTAATTACATTTTTGTATAATAGAAAATAGTTAATTGTCAATCTTGAAACAAATATTATTAAATGGGGAATATGATAATATAGTTGTCTCCAATATGAATTGTGGTGCAGTGGATGAGACTTCTCCACCCTTAACCAGAGGTTGAGGGTTTGACCCTGGGTATGGAGAAAACTCTATTGGGAGCGTTGCCACCTTAATGGGCCTTGCAACGCGCGATCCGGATTAGTTGGGACTCCAATGAGAGCACCGGATTGAAAAAAAAAATAGATTTCATCCCTCAAAATATGCAAACAATATAAATAATGATGTTATATGAAAAAAGTTATGATTTCATTACAACTGAGTAAATCAAGAAAGTATTACAAGAAAAATTTGTGAATTAATAATCAATTAGCAATCAAACAACTTATATGAAAAAAGTTTAATTGACATTTTTTAAAAAAATATTTCAACTTTAATCACGAATAAGTTTGACCTATTTTTGTAAAACAATAAATGAATGAATATAAGAAAATCCGTCATTAGGAAAGAAAATAATTGTTACCTTATTTGAGTGATTATAAAATTATAAAGATAATTAAATAATCAATTGACTATAGTCAAATTATAATTTTATAAGAATTTTTTGAGAAATAAATCAGTAATTAAAAAAAAAAAAATTGTTACCTTTTTAAAATTCTTCCCCAAATTATGAAGGTAACTAATATCAAATTAATATAATCAAACTATAAAAATATGAGAAATTTATGGGATTGAATTTCCGAAATTATAAAGGTAATTAATATCAATTGTTTCCGTTTTTGAGTCCTTTATGTAATTGTACATTAATTAAATATAATCAAGATATAAAATTAGGACAGATTTATGGTAAGTAGATATTTATAATATTAATAATAGTTTTATTTTCATCAAATTAATTAGATTAATTGATGTAAAAATCAGTTAATATTGAGAATTATGTTAACAGAAAATATAAGCAAAGTTACGTAATTGATATACATATATTGGTAAAAAAAAATGAACATTGACTACTACTTTAGCCATAAATATATTTTGAAATTTACAACATTAAATTTAAGGAACTTGAGTTTATATATTATGATTATAAAATTGATTCTTATTAATTGAAATTAATTAGTTGATTGTGTAGTCGTATTACAATTATGTCGTACATTATTTATTTAATGAAAATACATATAATTAATTAACTTATTTTGTGCAATCTACTATGAACTTATTAATTCAAATGAAATAATTTTTAAATGGTAAATTTGGACTATAAAAGAAAGAAGATTATTTTGTTGAAATTTTAAATTAATATGTATTAATCTATTTTAGTGGGGTATTAGTCTTCAACAAGATCTCCACATTTAAATGGAGTAATTGTATGACTTTAGCATCTCTTATGTATTAAAAAAATAGAGATAAAAAATATAATGTCACAACATTTTTGGATTATTTAATTCATTTATCACGTTTTAAAATATTGTTTATATCAATTCAGTGATGTTTATATGGAAAAGTTAAATTTTGAAAAAATAATTATCTTAAGTTTTATGACTTAAGTTAATTTGTGTACTAATTTTAAAAAGTTAATTTATAAGTTACATTCTATTTTTATTATATGAAAAATTTGACCTTATATGACTATATATACTAATTCAATAACACAGAAATATTGTCCCTCTTTTCTTCTCTCTCTCTCTCTCTCTCTCTCTCTCTCTCTCTCTGTTATTGTTATTGATCATTAGTCTTAGTGGTATTTATCAAACTTTTCATTATGAATATGTAGAGATAAGAATTGTCAATAGTTTGCTAAATATTAATTCAAAATTTTCTTCATAAATTTCAGGCTTTAAATATAAAGGTTTCGACATAATAAGAATCACACATATTGATAAAATGTTATCAATATTTCAGAATGAGAGTTCAGCAGAAGAATATACATATGAGAAGGTTGAACAATGCAATCACAATGTAACATAGGTTTGAAACAAGAAAATCATTTGTTGAAAATGATTTGAATTATTCGTAGTGATTCTTCTTTCTCGAGAAAATTAAGTTTGTTAATTTTTTAATCTCTTTATACAAATATAAATTTATACTATGAATAATATAATTTCTTGATTATATATTATTTTGAGGTCTTGCATAATTATGATATAAAAATGATTGATTTTTTTTTATTTTAATAATCGTTATTCAATATCATATTTTGGTATAGTAAAAGATCCGCATATTGAAGGACTATTGTCACTAATTAATAATGAGATTTCAAGAAGAAGAAACCAATGAGAAGGTCACTACATATTCAAACAATATAGGTTTGAAACAAGAAAATTATTTGTTAAAAATGATTTTAATTATTCATAGTGTTTTTCTTTCTTGAGAAAAATAAGTTTGTTACCTTAGTGATTTCTTTATCCAAATACAAATTTTCGTAATATAGTCTCACCAAATAATAAATCTATTAATAAAATTTAAAAAAATATATTAATTTGTTTTACGAAAATGAAAAATAAAAATTTCAAGATCTTGCTTGAGATTATTATGATTTATTCATTTAAAATTTTTAAAGATAAATTTTATCTCTTTTTTATATTTAGTATTTTATGTTCCTATTTTGACTTAAATGTGAATGTTATAAATGGTATAACTAGAACGATAATATTTTTCTTTATACTTGGTCTCCTTTCAATATTCGTATATAGGTAAATATTTTTAACAAATTCAAATTGATTTTATCTAAAAAAAATTTCATTTTGAAGTAATTTATTATGAATTATTTGTTATGAACTATTCAAGAAACTATAATTGATTGGAGATTTCGACTTACATTTCATTAGTTTATGTTGGCTTATTTATTGGTCAATGAAATATTTTTTTATGCTTTACTATTTGATAAATTTGTAAATCTAAATTATTTTTTTAATCTATCTTTATTTAATGATTACTTTTACTTAAATATTATCCGCACATCGTGCGGGTACTAAATATATATATATATATATAAGAAGAATTGGAGGCTGCTGATGTGGCACTCTCCTAGGCCAAGATTCATATTTTTCTTTTTTCTCAATTTTTTCTTATTTTCCATCTAAAAATATTTCTTTTTCTACCTACTTTATTTCTTCACTTATTAGTTATATCCATTATTGCTCATTTACTATCCTAAAACCTTTCATTTTCTCTTGGAATTACTTCTGCCGTTTCTATCCATTATTCATCCTCTAATTGAATTTTCTTAATTATCCTTTCTTCTCTATTTCCATTTGTAGGCTTGAATTCTGGTTACAAAAGCAGAACTTTGTAAAGAGAAAGCCCCTCATCATGTACATTGTATTTTTCTAATTATATGTATATCTCATTTGTTTCTCAATATAAGCTGCTTATGAAGTCAGCAGTTCTATTTGTATATTTGTGTGTCATTGTTCTTGAATTATGTGTAGTAACTACTTCCATCATATCTTTTTCTCAAGTCATCGCAGAAATGTGGAGAAAAGAAATATTCTTACTAATTCAGTGAAACCTGAGATGGAGAAAAAGAGGTGCTTCTCGATTTTAATGGAATCTTATGTTGCATTATATGCAGCAGAAAGAAAAGTCTTCAACATTTATTTGAACGATTTTAAGAATTTTGTTGACTTCAATTTTGCGCTGAAGTTTTTTACTGGGGGTGGGGGGTTTCTTGTGTCTTGTTGGTGATAATCTTTTTTTTTTTTGGTACATTACATGCCATTGGATTGTTTTTAAGCAGTTGATCAGCAAAAACTTCAAATGTTCTATATGGAAATAAGGATTTTCTTTACATTCTCAAGAAATAAAGTCGAAGATGATCTATTTTATTACCAACTCAATAGTTCAGTTATAACAAATAGTACCCTTCTACAATCAAATTGGTTTTCCGGCATGTCATATGGGCGAATTTGACGCCCTCGTAAAATTGAATGCTCGCATATATATTTGTACCCAATGCGGTGGTCGAGGTGCGCTCAAGTTAGCTCAAACACCTCCTTTATAAAACCAAAAGCTAAAGGATTGCATAGCATGATTGTTCCTTGACGATTTCTATTATGATGGGATTTTGTTCTGAAAAGAATAGCAGCATAATCAACTCCTATTGACTTTTGCCATTCTTTTGGGAGTTGATCGTTAGATTTTGTTTTTCTTTTGACGGTTGTCTTTAGTGTTCTCTAAATTGCTACCTGTCAAGTCCTTTTCCATTTTATTTTCACGTTTGTTTTATTTTTAATTTATTTTCTTTGGATATTACTATGTGATACAAAGATCTCTTTTGGTGACTTACTCGGCGCTAGAAATCCGACAGTGGCGGAAAGAACGCCGTAAGAATTATTATCCTTCAAAAGCAAACATTGAGAAGATTGGTTATCTCTGCTTTAAAGATGTTTATACTTGAATATATAACGATGGTAGTAATTTATTTTTTACGACAAAATATCAGTTATATCTGTGTGTAGATTAATGTTGTCCTAGGTGCACTTATTTCCTTTCTCTTCAACTCGACAATGTGGGGCTCTAATATTTGAGTATTGATATTTATCTTTTTTATCAAAATTTTGACAATTTCCTCATTTTTTTCCTTCATTTTATGTGGGTAAAAAAAAGGCTGATATGTAACCTCTTCTTAATTATCTATTCTCCATAATTAACACAATATGTAACCTCCTCTTAATTATCTATTTTCCATAATTAAACTTAAAGAAACAGTTAGACAGTTCCACAAAAGACACCTATTTTCATGCAACACCATGACTATAGGGATAATGCAACCTTTTAAAATCATCCTTCTTGCTTTTGATTTTATTTTATAATTATAATGATAAGAGTTAGGATTTATGCAATGTTCTAATTTCAAGAAAAATGGTGAGTTGGTAAATCTGTATATATTTTTTGCCGACGAAAGCTACCTCATTACAGAATTCTTAGTTCTTTTTAATACACCTTCTTTTTGAAACTCTTATTTCTCAAATCACTTGCAGCTTTGTTGTACTCTTAATTCTCAAATCACTTGCGACTTTGTTATATCAGGATAATTGGTGCATGCTAATCAAGTTAACAATTCAAACACAAGTTTAGTGAAGGTTCTTTATTTATCATCAAGAATTTCAATGTTATTGAGAGTAGTGGTGGATATAGACTTACCAAAAACTCAATGAAAATTATTTCATTGCCTCAACCGCATTCGAAAGTTTATCTGGAAATATTGTTGATGTTTCTGTAAATGAATTTCTATTCATCAAGCCCGAATAAATTGAGCCAAGAGTGAACAAAAACACCATCTTATCAGGTATATCATTATCAACTTTGTTGATAAATCACTTAACTATCTAATGTTGACATATTAGGATGCCTTTCATCCAACTATTCTCTGTCATGTAAGTTAATTTTATTTTTCTTAGTTTTACCTTCATCTGATTTTTGGTCTTATAACCAATTGATAAATTGAACAAACAATTACTTCCTTAATTTTCTCACCTTTCAATTTATTTGACTTGGGTATCATCTGTTTAATTCACTTTTCATGTTCATAAATGTTTATGACTTGCAGAAAGTAATTAATGAGTTTGTACTCTC
The DNA here is from genome assembly GCA_030864215.1 of Capsicum pubescens. NCBI lineage: Eukaryota > Viridiplantae > Streptophyta > Magnoliopsida > Solanales > Solanaceae > Capsicum > Capsicum pubescens. The sequence continues at coordinate 68,645,185 of CM061543.1, read as the reverse complement.
CTTTAGTAAGTTCATATAGTGCTTGAAGTAGTTGAGTCCATTTTTGAGTTGTTGTCAAGCTATAGCTTTTATATATGTAGTTATCCTCTCTCGATTAGTTATTCTCTTATTCCTTATACCAAATGAGGTTTGTCTTATATCTTCTTTCGAGATATTCGTGTGGGTGTGCGGATGTATGAATGATTTAGTGGATACATGAAATTAGTTCGGATAATTGACAAGATAACTTATTAATTATAACTTTATTTACTTATCTATACAATTAACAGAATATTTATCTTTGGATACAAGTGTAACTGAAGAACATAACAAATGAATGTGGTGTATACAATTAAAATCATAGAAAAGCAAATTGCATATTTGAAAAAGGAACAAGATCAATTGAAAAACGACATATACAAATGAGTTCTATTTGATCAATCTGACAATGAACGTGCTTATGTATTTGTATATTATTTTATTATTATTTCACATAGCGAAAGATTTCATACATATCCACAAAAAAAGTTCACCAGAATATATATTCTAGTGCCAACAAAATCTTTTGTCAGCTGCCCACTTAGTGTAATAATAATAAAACAAAATTATTATTAGAGAATACATTCTAATAATTAATTAAGAATTTACTATTCCAAGTTGACTAAATTATTTTGTGGAGAAAGGGGAAAAGACCCCACTCCTACTCTATTACAACTTTTGTTAATCGTAAATAACAGCTTGGTGGACTAAAGTTTCTGTTATATTCGTTATTCGAGGAAAGGAAAAACCACAAGGGGTAATTATACTTCCAAATATATTTTTCGCTTTTAACCTTTTAGGGTTTTTGATTTTTTAGATTTTCTATTAAGGCGTTAATTAAACACCCTCGTACTATGACTTAATTTCAGATACGTCTCTTTGCTTTTAATAAATCAAATATTTCTACCTATTACACAATTAAAAATTTATATTTACCTCACACATGAAGTATATTTACATATAATTATTTTAGATTAAATCAAAATTACAATAAGAAGTTTTTCTATATTTCTTTTATGACATTAATGAAAAAATATATTTTTATTGAATATCTTTATTCACGCAATTGATTAAAATATAGAATATTTTAAAAAAAAACGTTTTAAGATATTGTATCTAAATTTGAATACTAAAGAATAATATAATTTCAATTAGTATTGTATGAATTATCATTTTTTTGCGAGTTTCATATATCACGATTCATTATTTTATTTATCTGCTTAAAGTATTATTTTTTGGGGGAGTTTCATACTTTATCACTCCTTTTGTATTAAAATACAACGTTTGGATAATTAAATTAAGAAATAATAACACAGTTGAACAATAGAGCAAACATGAAATTCATCAAAAAATCAAATTGCTTCCAACACAAGTACTTTAATGCTCGCGCGAAGCTCGACTCAGTTCTCTAATACTAGTATATAATAAAGCAAAATAGTCTAGCCTAGAATTATGCCAAGTGGTATCTTAAGAACTAGTTACTTGACATTTGACAACAAAAAACTATCATTTTATTACAAAAAAACTATTTTGTTGATTATTTAAATATTTAATATTATTTCATGTTTCGTATCTATATATATATAATAAAGCAAAATAGTCTAGCCTAGAATTATGCCAAGTGGTATCTTAAGAACTAGCTACTTGACATTTGACAACAAAAAACTATCATTTTATTACAAAAAACTATTTTGTTGATTATTTAAATATTTAATATTATTTCATGTTTCATATTGTGGTAAAAATAATTAAGATTCATTCCTATTGGATGAAAATTCATATGATTTTTTAATTATTTTAAGAACTAGCTACTTGACATTTGACAATAAAAAACTATCATTTTATAACGAAAAACTATTTTGTTGATTATTTAAATAGTTAATATTATTTCATGTTTCATATTGTGGTAAAAAATAATTAAGATTCATTCCTATTGGATGAAAACTCATATGATTTTTTAATTATTTTAAGAACTAGGTACTAGACATTTGACAACAAAAAACTATCATTTTATTATAAAAAAAAAACTATTTTGTTGATTATTTAAATATTTAATATTATTTCATGTTTCATATTGTGGTAAAAAGTAATTAAAATTCATTCCTATTGTATGAAAACTCATATGATTTTTTAATTATTTTAGGAACTAGCTACTTGACATTTGACAATAAAAAAACTATCATTTTATAACAAAAAACTATTTTGTTGATTATTTAAATATTTAATATAATTTCGTGTTTCATATTGTGGTAAAAAATAATTAAGATTCATTCCTATTGGATGAAAATTCATATGATTTTTTAATTATTTTTTATAAAGATTAGTAGTTAATTATTTCATACTTATTATTTTATGTTTTATTATTTATTTATTTATTAAAGTTATTTTGTTAATTATTTAAATATTCAATATTATTTCATATTTCATATTGTGGCAAAAATCAATTCTTTCAAAAGTTGTATGTATTGTTATTATTGTTAAAACTTATGACGCTACAATCCTGTATTTGTCAATTAATTATAATCAAATAATTTATATAATAAATATTATAGTCATTTTAAAATAAAAATATTGAAAAACAAATGTCATCCCTCTAAGCATGCAACCAATTTAAATAATGAGATTATATTAAGATTCACAATTGAATAATCAATTAGTAATCAAGCAACTAATATAATAAAAGATTATTATGACCAAAAAGTCATTCCAAATTTTTTTAAAAAAAATTATGAAAATAATGTCATCCCTTAAAATATGCAAATAATTAATTTAAATAATATAAATAATATTATAAAAATAATGTTTTGAAATATATACTATTTTAAGAAATATATATGGAGTAGAAAATAATGTTAAAACAATTAGTATTGACTGCTATAGTACTATTGTAGCAGTAAATATATTTCAAATACATAATTAAATTTAAATAATAATAGTTTAGGATGATTCCTTAATTTAAGCCACTTAATTATGGAGGAAATCAATCATGCCGTACATGATTAGAATTTGTATTAATTATGTTTTAAAGTCAATTAGAATGCAAATCATAAATTACATCATTTTCTATTATGAAATATATTGTGATCTTATTAGAATTTAGATTTTTTTTAAAAGATTAGTGTTACACATGGAAAGATCTTATGGATATGATTAGGCTAAAGTAGAGGTAGTATATAACCTCTCTATATGGAAAACTAAAGTTATGGGTATAGAGTTCCAACGAAATTCTTATTTTTAAATAACTTATTCTATTAAATATGGTAAATTTTATGGAGAAAATATTTTATATATTGAAAGATGTAATGATTTTTTTAAAAATGCAATTAGATGTAAAAGCTGGCAGCCTTTTTAAGGTAGACATTTACCATTTACAAGTCACCACAAATATTTCATTGTCCTATTGATTCAAAATTTAACATATCGTTATCAATCATTTTTCTTTTTCTTGAAAATCTACCATGATTTATGTAATTTTGAAGCACACATATACTTACTATTAATTGTTGAAGGAAAAAAATCAAGACTATAACATGTGAGTCTGCCATAGTTTCTTCTTTTTATTTTCTTTCGATGTTTGAGTATCTCTACTATCTAAATTCTTTATTAGAGATGATCATAAAAATTGCACTTTTAAACTTGATTAGTTGCACGTTTTACTGAATAAGTAATTGATAATGAGATTTTTTTCTTCTTGCAGGTTCAATTATATTTAGCTTACAAATGCATATCATATTAACTCTTTAGCTGTCATGAACTGAAAAGACGAGGAAATAATTATCAAAATAGCGATTAGTTTATATATCAAATCAAGCTGGATATATAGGTGGGTGCTTCTTACTACTTTATATTTAATTCTATACTAGAATTTTCACTTATGTTTTTTTTCTCCTTTTTTTTTGAGTGTTTTTTATGGAACTAGCCACTTGGTATTTTGGCAAAGAAGTTAGCCTAAAATTAAGTTAAGTGGCATATTGAGAACTAGCCACTTGGTATTTTGGCAACAAGAATCTATTGTTGGCAACAAAATTTATTTTGGTGATTATTTTAGTGAATAATCAATTATTTATCAAGCAACTTATATGGAAAAAATTACTATGATGAAAAAATCATTCCAAAATAAAAAATATTTCAGTAGAGATGTCATTCCTTAAAATATTTGAACAATTAATTTAAACAACATAAATAATAATATTATAAAAAGTAAATGCTTATGATTTTACTACAATTGAGTAAATCAAGAAAATATTATAAAAAATCAATTAGTAAATAGTAATCACATAACTTATATGAATAAGATTATAATAATTAAAAAGTTATTTCAAAATAAAAAAAATATTATGAAAAAGATGTTATCCCTCAAAAATATACATCATTAATTTAAATAATAATGTTATTTAAAAAAAATTATTATTTCACTACAATTTAGTAAATCAAGAAAGTATTACAAAAAAATTAATTCGAGAATAACTAATTAATAATCAAGTAACTTATATGAAAAAGATTATTATGACAAATAAGTCCTTTCATAATTTAAAATATTATGAAAAAGATGTCATCACTCAAAATGTGTATATAATTAATTTAAATAACAATATTATATAAGAAAAATAACATTTATGATTTGATTACAATTGACTAAATTAAGAAAGTATCTAGATATATCAATTAGTAATCAAACAACTTATATAAAAAAAAATAAAAAAATCAAAGAGTTATTCCCAAATTAAAAATATTATGAAAAAAATATGATCACTCGAATGGTAACTTTGGACTGCAAAATGAAAGAAATTTATTTCAATATATTTCGAGTAATTTTATTTTAAAAAATATGCATTCATATTTATTGGAAGGATTTTCATTTGATATATTTTAAGTAATCTATATTTAAAACAATATGCATTCATATTTAATGAAAGAATTTTCATAATTGAGAATAACTATCATTGAATAATTACACTATCATTCTATATTAGGAAATGAATAAATGATAGTCTTGAATTTAAAAGGAGGGTAGACTGAAAATAAATAAATACTGATTTTTTTTTTAAATGAATATTACTACACAAAAAATATTACATAATATTTATCGAAATTAACTACTAAAATTACATAGTCCTAATTAATATTCAAAGTCAAATAAAATTTTACCTTACAAAGTTATTCTTTAGTTGACCAATTATATAACTTTATATATGTCTATAAGAATAATTTTGGATTTTAAAATAATCAACTTTGAAAAAGATACTTCATTTTAATGAACAAAAATTAATTTAGAAAGATTAAATTATCTTATATAAAAATATAAACGTTCAGATCAATAAAAAAAATTAGGAATAAATATTTCTTAATAATAAAAATATCAATAAAAAATTATAATAATTTTTATATGATGAAATGTAGGTGTGAGTTACTAATTATATTCAATTGAAGTATTACCATAAAATGAATATTTATATGACAAAAAGTATTTATGATTTCATTCAATGTAAGTCAATTAAGGAAGCATGACAAACTTGATTGAGAAATATAAATAGAAAATGAATAATCAAATAACAATTATATACATGTATATGGAAAAGAATATTGTACCAATTGCAATTAATCTAGAAGTTCTAATGCCATAACAATTTACCAATATATAAGAAGGCTGCACTCAGTAAAAGATAATTAATTTCTGTCATAACATGTTGGAGAAGATGAATTGTGCAAATGATTTCTGCCACAACTTATCTTGTCGTGATTATCGCTAGGATCTTAATTTACTTTGAGTATTATTTTAGAATAGATTTTTCTTGATTTATCAAGTCAACTAAATATACAGGTTATGTTGCATATTCATTTTATTTTCTACATGTTTGGTGAAAATTTTATGAGCCAATATTCATGTACTTTATGTTTTATAAAAAAAATATAATCTATACTCTTTGAAGATTTAAGTTAGTGATCTTTTAATATGTCATACATTTTTAAAGACTTAAAAAAGTTTATCTTGATCGAAATGTGCAATGAGAATTTTAGCAATAACAAAAAAATTTACAAGTTATACATTAAATACGAAGAAACTAATATTGATATTAGATAATCGATTTTCTTGCATTGCAAATATTGTTGCTTTAGATTTTAGTGAGATAATAATATGATTTCAAAACTCAATAAACTATGATACTAAATTATTAATCCATTATATTTCTTTATGTTAGGATTAATACTTTATTTGACTATACTGTATTTTTATATGGTATAATTGACAATTAATTTATAAATTAAATTGTGTGATTTTAATAGTATATTAAAAGTTTTGTGATATTATAACTATCTATGAAATTTTTTCGATACTAGAATTACTATCTCAAAAGCTATATCTCGAAGATCAAAATTTGGGTGAGTATCTCGTGGCTGATGCTCAATGGGCAATGCTCAAATTCAATAAATCAAATACTTATGAATATTGATTTTTTCAAATTCATTATATTTAAATTCTTACTGCAAATATTATTGTACTTTTACGTAGCATATTGTACTAATGTGAAAGTAAAGGTCATTTATCATTTGTTATTTATAAACATTATGCTACAAACTTTCTTATTTTTTTTGTTTTAGTTGATATAAACAGGCAATGAGTTCAATCATGTTTATCTTTATAGTTGTAACTCTAATTTTAACTCTAATTTTAGAATATTGTAGATCTTTTGGTGCAATAATTATTTTGATCTACTTTGTACAATATAAATGATACAGAAGAATAAGATTAATATCTTATTGTACTGATGAACATGAGGGTTTAAGCATTAGTTGAATGTTCTAAGATGGAAGAGAATTCAATTTTGATAGTGATTAATATTTATAATTTCATTCAAATTGAGTAAATTGAGAAAGTATGATAGGGTTGATTGAAAATAGAATTGAAGAGTGAATATTCAAACACATGAAGGACTATATCATTTATCCTAAACAATAATATACAATAAGATTCATTAATATTTGTTGGTCCATTATCATAAGAGAATAAGTGAACATTGTCAAATCGCGCAAACAAGTTAGGACTTTAGATAATGTTATAAGTTATTTGTTGAAAAACTGATAATAAAAAAATAAAAGAGAGGAAAAATTGACTATTATTGAGACTTTTCTCAAAATATTTTTCTTGACGCAAAAATATTTTAAATTTATAAAAAATATACTATGACTAAGATCGTGCAAAGGAATACAAAATCTACTTTGAAAGAAAATTCTATTAAGACAAGAAAAGAGAAGGGAAAACTCCTTTCTTCCTCTTGATAAGAGGGTACAAATTAAAATTTAAATATAAAAGAATTTAAATTTCAAGTTAAAATTTTATAGAACGGCCTCATGTGCATAACTCTAAAACATATCTTTCATTAGTTCTTTGTTTTTCTAACCAAATTTAGAAGTAAGTCCTTACCTAATAATAATTATGTTAAATTTGCATTTTTGTTTGTAATTATATATTTTTTTTACAACATAAATCAATATAAATCACAATATTATCTAATATTCTCAAATAATTATATTACAATATAATATTATTTGCATGCGGATACTAACTTTCGAAAAGAAATGTTTAAGTTTTATGTACTTAATGATATTAAGTTTAATATTTTAATATTTATTTTTGGTATTGCATAAATTTTTTAATTTCAAATGTGTGAACGATATTGAATAAATTTTTTATTATATAAAATTAATAAGATGATAATTTCGATAATAAATTTCATTTAATATCGATCGCGCACCGCGCGGGTACTAATACTAGTACTTCATTAATTATCAAATTTGTTCCTCTGGTAAATAATAAGTTAACTTTTCTAGAGCCTTCAATTAATCTTGTACTACAAGATATAGTATTAACATTGGCTTCTTTCATCACCAAATAAGAAAAATATTTCTTATCTTTTAAAATAGTATATGTGGTAGCACTATCTATACGACATATATCATCGTAATTGATTTTTTATCCAACTGAAGATTGGGGAATTTCCATATTCTTAAAAACAATATATACTATAAGAAATTTAAAAACTAACATAAGAAATTGCATTAGAAATGTAGAAATTAGAAATACATAGTACTTTAATAAAATAGAAAAACATAATTGCAAACAAAAGAAAACAATAACTTTCTTTATAATTTATTCTCCAATAAGTTAATCAGTTCTTCAATCAATATCCTCATAGAAATCTTCAGCTCTCAAATGAGTAATATCTGAGAGGTTCTTAAAGTTATCATCTTTGTAAGCAAGATTTGCCTCAATATCATTATATGTATTTGATAGAGTTGCTTCATCATCATCACCTCGAAAGGTCAAGGTGAGCTTCCACATAATTTTCTTTCTTTTTAAGGATTGCTTGATAAAGTTTGACAAAATGATTAGGCGTACGACAAGCATCAATGACCTTTCATACCACATTGGTGACAAATATTAACTTTACCTTTTGAAAGATTATTAAAAGAACCTTTATTAATCTCTTGTTTATTTCTACTATTATGACGATAATTGCTTCGTCCTTTGCCACATTCTCTCCCATGTCCACGACCATGTCCTCGACCACGATCGCGATAATAATTTTTTCTTATTTCAGGCTGATCATACGCTGCTAGAACAATCGATTCAGGGAAAGGAGCAGATCCAGCGAGACAAGCTTCATGATTTTTTATTAACAAAGTATTATTCAGCTCTGCCACAGGTAGGCATGTAATCAATTCAGAATATTTCTTAAATCCCTTTTTACGATATTGTTGTTGTAGAAATATATTAAATGCATGAAAAGTGGAAAGAATTTTCTCTAATAAGTCCTCATCAGTAATGGTTTCTCCACATAATCTTAATATTGAACTTACTTGATGAATAGCATAATTATACTCAACTACGATTTTAAAATTTTAAAATTAAAGGTGTATCCAGTCATATTTAGCTTTCGATAATACCATCAATTTTAGATGGTGATATCGGTCTTTCAAGTTGATCCATAATTCAAGTAGATCTTTTACGGTTAAATATTCAGTTTTTAATCCTTCGTAGAGGTGATGACAAAGAAAAATCATAGCTTTTGCCTTATCTTGACTTGATGCATAATTTTCTTATTTAATAGTATCCGCAAGACCTCTAGCGTTAAAGTGAATTTCAGCATCAAGGATCCATGATAAATAATTCTTTCCGGTGATATCCAGTGCCACAAACTCAAGTTTTGATAAATTTGACATAGTAAAACTATCATAAAAATATTTAATTAGTTAGATATAATGAAGTTTTTAGAAACAAAATAACCATCTCAAATAAATTTAAATAGAGTTATATAATATTAATAGATTATTATCAAAAGTTGATTTTCTTTAGCAATTTATATATTTTTGTGGTGCTCTTTCCTATGCACTTTGTAGCATACAATTAGATAGAATATTGATTTCTTTTATTAATTTTGAGGAGTAACATATTAAAGTTGTTAACTGCTACACAAACTGTTAGCTGACACTTCTACGAGCATTGACAATAAATTAGTTGCTTCAATAACCACTAAGTTTATTCATCTACGTAGATCTGTATATGTATATTCTTGAAATTTAATTCATCATTTTTAAAGGCTTTTAGTGGATTATATTATATTTTGGTCCATTATATTTTTTTCTTTTTGTGTGTGTGTTTGAAAATAAATAATGACATAATAAATACATACCTTATAAGAGATCTTGTGCTGATAATGTGTTGTAATATAAAGACCGAATAATAAAATTTATTAGAATAAAAGAAAGAGATACATATATAAGGAAGAGAATAGAATAAGTAATTTTAGTAGTAGTATTTCATTAATTGTGTTCCACTTTACATGTGAAATGGGGGGATATATATAGGCATTATATGCCTTGGAGATATGGGTAAGCTACAGTAAGAGTACATGGCAGCCACTTATTCACAATAAGTAATACATTGTTCAATCCAAAAAAAAGCACATTGGGGACAAAAACACAGACACATTACTTGGCAATAATAGTATACGATAAAATGAAAAATAAAATAGTAAGCAGTCAAAGAGGATCGAACTCATGACCAAAAATAAAAAAGGAACCCACTAGATCCTTTGAGAAGAGGCAAGACAAGTGTCAAGAGGATCAAATTATTTGCTTATTGATATTTCACTGTCTTAAAAAGTGATTTATTCTACATGCACAATATAATTTTTTGACGAAGCGGGTTCAACTGAACCCCCTTGAACACACATGAGTCCGCCCCTATATGCACTCATTATTAGTGCAAATTATGAATATAAAAAATAATAATCATGGATTAGTAATTAGATAATATATACATAAGGTTTCAATTAAACAAGCGATAATGCATATTTATTATTAAAAACATAGGTTGCACTTTAGTGAATAATTTGGAATCAGTTGATAGATAGATATGAGGGAGAGAGAGCATTAATTTCTTTTGCAAAAAAGGGCTTGAAATTTTCCTAAATAAAAGTAGTCTACTTATGAGTGAATGATTAGGTCAAAAATGGAGATTTATCGACGTTGTATTTTTGTTGTTAACATGTTATCAGAGACTTGAGCTCATTCTCTACCTATTCTTCATAGACGTATGCTCAATATTTCTCAAATTCCAGAGTTTTTAGCAGATTTTTCCTTTACAACTCTATACACCCATTAGGGTTTTGGTGTCCTAGTCGGAATTAATTGCAGTCTCCATCGCAGATCTACATATTTTTTTGCCTGAAACTCAACAGTATTTATGCTTGAAGTTGGATTAGGGTGTTGTAAGTGAGGTACCGACGACGTTTATATTCCATTTTGGCTTTTAAGACAAAGTCTATTCATTGTTTCAACTGTGAAAATTTAGTATCATTCCTCACTTTTTGTTGAGTATTATCGTGTTGAGATTTTGATTGTCTAGAACGGCTAGATATTGTATAGACATGGCTCCTCCTGTTTGGAATTCTAATACTTCTAGTGTAGATCATGATGTTGTTTCCGTTGTAAATCATTCGTCTTCATTATACCTTCTTTCATCTGATTCTCCCGACACAATTTTGGTTACCACGCCCTTTAATGGGATGGGTTATGGCAATTGTCATCGGGGAATGTTGTTAGGATTATCTTGCAAAAATAAACTAGAAATGATCAATGGTTCCATTCCTAATCCTCGTATTACTAATCCACACTTTCAAGTGTGAATCAGGTGCAATGATATGGTAGTAGTTTTGATTCTAAACGGTCTAGATAAGGAAATTAGAAAAACTGTGATGTACACAGAATCTGTTGAGGTTTTGTGGAAGGAAGTTGAGCGTAGATTTGGTCAAGATAGTGGTACCAAAATTTTCCCAATCAGGAAAGAAATTTCCTCTATTTCTCAAGGTTCCTCGAGTGTTGCTTCCTACTTCAATAGGATTAAGAAACTCTGGGATGAATTGTATTTCTCCACTACCTATCCTGATTGTACTTGTGGGTGTAAGGACGGTTTTCTAAGGTTAGAAGAGGAGTAAAGGGCTCATCAATTTCTCATGGGACTAAATGATTCCTATTTAACTATCAGAAGTAACATCCTTATGCTAAAACCTCTTCCTGAAATTGATAATGTGTATTCTATGTTGATAACTGATGAGAGTCGGTCTGAAGTGCAGACTAATCTCCCTTCCTTCAACTCTGACTCAGTTGCTTTCTCCACAGTTAACCAAAGATCTTACATTCAAAAAATAAGTTCAGAGTCTGGTGGTTTACCTACAAGGTGTTCCCAGATCCTACAATTCGAGGATCAATTTTAACCCTACTTCAAAAGAAACACTATAATTTGTAGATATTGTAAGAAACTTGGGCATCAGATTGACGGGTGTTACAAGCTGAATGGATTTCCTTCTACCACTCCCGTTGGACAACCTAAGTTCAGGAAATTTTGCAACTTTTTCCCAAGTCTAAGAGTCTTAGCAAATGAGCACATCTGATTCTCCTTCATACACTAATTCCTCTGCTAATTCTAGCACTTCCAAGGAATAATTTGAGCAACTCTTAAGTCTCTTCCAGCCGGCTAAAATCACCAGTCCATCTTCTTAAGAAATAACTATTGGTTCTGCTAACATTGCAGGTTTGATTAAAGTTTTGATCCTAGACTTTGTAGTTTACTTGCTTGTAACTTCTCTAAGGTAGACAATAGTCCATGGATCATAGACTCAGGTGCCACTAATCATATGACACCCCACTCATCATTTCTCTCCAATATCATACCTCTCACTATTTCATATCTTGTGACTTTACCCAATGATTACAAAGTCAAAGTCATGTGCACTGCCACCCTTACCTTTTCTCCAGATATATTCTTAACCAATGTACTATTATTTCCCTCATTCCAATATAATCGGATTTCTCTTGCTTAGTTAATTCTCCAGTTACATTGTTCATCTTATTTTATTTCTACTTTTGCAGGGCCCTTCTCTGAAGAGGCCAGTGGATCTTGGTAGACTTCAAAACATACTCAATCCTAATTCATTTGTATCATCCACTTGTTCTTCTATTTTTTTTACTATTTTTTTTGTAAATATCATTACCGCCACTACATTTAATGACATGAATAAAAGCAGTATTTTTACTTTCACTACAAAAAAAAAGTTAGTGACTGACAAATTTTGTCACTATTTTATGTAAATCCGTCGCTAAACAGAAATTGAGATGGAATAACGGCAGATTAATGTTTTTTGCTATATTGCTCGTTGCTAGCCTCTTAGCTATAAAAAAGTAAATTTCATCGCAAAACTTGTGATCGCATTGTGACGAACGATATCGGATGTTGCATGTTACCGACGGACTAGCTCATTGTTATACCGTTGCTATTTCTAAAATTCATTTTCGTCTTGGCTAAATTTATGACAGAACACTTTATCGCTGATCCGTTGCAATATAATTTGGTCGACTGAGCAGACGTCTTTAGCGATCAAATTTATATTTCACAATTCATCACTAAAGTTTTTCAGTAGCGACAATAAAAATAGTCACTAATTTTTTATCGATAATAATTTTGTTAGAAAACTATTGAAACGTGCAAATTATTGAATGATTAAAATAACCAATATTCATATTAAATAATTACTTATATTAAAATGTTTGAAATATATAGATAGCAAAATACATCACACAATTGTGTCCAAACATCCACAAGTTCAAGTATTTTGCCAAAAATAAACTACTGTCAAACCAACATCCATCAAAATTAGTATTTGTTACTACATAACTGTTTTGTGCTTCCACACAAAATAGTCTATCAAAAATTAATGCAAGGATGAAGGGTTACAAATACTATGAAGCAACGAATCAACATCATCACCATCAGTAGGCGGAGGATCAAGCAAGGCCCCTTCTTGTACACTAATACCAACAATACGTTCAATAACTACTGGAAGAAAGTGAGTAGTAAGTGCCGAAATCAATCGCTTCACAATCATTATAGGGATAAATATTTTTCCCAAAGTAACTTTCAGCTTCAGATCCAAGACCAAATAATCTTTTCTTCTTTCCTCCTCCTGCAACTTCATAATATGATTTCAATGGATCAATTTCATATTCAGACTATCTTTTTTTTCATACAATTTCTTCATACTTTTTCTATAACAAGTGGAGATATTAAAATAGACTCAACTTCTTGTTGCTTCTTTTATTTTCATGTATAATAAGAAATTTTGACAGATGTCAATACAAAAGAAAATAAGAGAAGAGTATATCTAAAAGATGTAAATTATGGACTTACGTGTAGAAGTCAGAAACGCTCAGCAACAATCAATTTTTCATCATGATTATGTGTATGGATGTGCAAATGTAACTCACTTGGAGTTGGATCTAGACCTATTTGTAACACCCTAATTTTCTGAACCGGAATGCTACACGGTGCTTATGACCCCGAAGGACCACAAGCTAACCCATGACTGATATTTGTACCTATACACTGCAATATATGATATAATAATGTGGAAAAACATGAACAATAGGCCATAAGGTTCAACTGAATAAAATATCTGACAAACATAATTGATAACGCTCAATCTACAGCTCTCGTAGGAGTGTAAAGCGGTCGTTAGCAAATATAGAACCCAACTGGGTTGGGTATCGATCCCACAGGGAATAGCTTGGTCAACAAGTAAGTAAAGATTACTAGACTTTTAGTGCAAGTCTCGTAAAAAGGGGGGAGTCTTGTCGTGCAAGTAATGTAACCAAAATAAGATCTAAAAATGGCAATAGCAAAGTAAAAAGAGAAAGAATGTTTTAGTGAGATGTAAACAATGAGAATTGAGAAGTTGGGGTTATGTCCACCTTCTGAGGTATACGTCTCTATTGGCTATGAGTGTGTAGAATTCTGACATGCAACTGCTTATAGAGAATTGTATTCGATGGTAAATCCAAGCGTCTTTCGACCTAAACAAGGACTATTTCACTTTAACTCTCTCGAGCTTAAAGCGTATCTAACGGTACGAATTCTCCAAGAGGTTAGTCCAGTTACGGCACTAGCTTTTTAATAGGAAAGGGTGTCCTACTACCTTGACATTATCTCTTTTCCAGACAAATAACTTTTCTCTCGAACAAGTTAAATGTTAGACTGGCGTATTCTTGCGTTTGCAACCGCAAAGAATGTAGATTAAGATGAAGAGAATAATGATATAAGCAATATACGTGCCTCGAACTCACAAACTCACAGCAATAGATAGTAACTCATTCGGCTTCCATAACCCCAACAGAGAAGTTTAGTTACCCATGAATGCGAAGAAAACCACAATTGTCATTGTTATTATACCACAATAATGATCAATTTCGTGTAGCACAAGAGTGGTAGGCGTTAAGTATGATTTCTTGCAGAGTAACGTTTCTCTTGTTGCAGAATTTAAGAATAGAAGAATAGACGAAAATAGAATTGATGGAAAGATTAGAAGAGTTGTAGAATTGTTTGTAGTGTAGAATAATAGAGGAGTAGAAGATGTGAGAAGATGTGAGGGATGGAAGGAAGTATTGTGTTCTCCCTCCTTCCTCCCTCCTTGTTCTCTAAAATCTCTAGCATGATAGGGTATTTATAATACCCATATCCTAATCCTACTAAGCTAATGAAATAAATAACCAAATCCTACTAGACTAATGAAATCCTTAACCCAAATGTACTAGGTTAAGGTAACATTATCATAATCCACTTAAAATAATGAAATACATAACCTAATTGTACTAGGTTAATGTATCATTGTCAAAATCCAGCTTTGTGTCTGTAAGTCCCCAAAGTCTTCAGAATTGCTGTTTTAGCCCGGGACAGATTTTCCATGCAGCAGTTTTGGTCCTTAGGCGTGTAAACTCCCTTCCCTTCCTTCGTGAGCTTTCTTTAGCGTCAAGTAAGCCATAAAATGCTGAATTATGCATCATTTATACCTGAAACTTTACTAATCATGTTCGTTAGCTCATTTACAGGAAAAAGGACTAAAAGTGCATGAAATATATAATTTGTTCTCAAAACTAGGCTAAAATATGGGCAAAATATATTGATCTAGGTGCGTAAATTCGCCTATCATCAATAATATTCATATGGGTGGCAAATACCCAAAAACAACTGAAGTCTGAACTAAATCTGAAAGCCTCTAAATACTGTCTGAGTAAGGAGTTGAAGGAACATATCTCCAACTAACTTCATCTAGCAACTAAACTAAAATAGTAAATGAAGCAATAATCATATCGTCCTCGAATGAGAAGGACTCACTGCAAACTCTGAACACTGGAATGCTACTGCTGATCTGGAGTTCGTGCCTCTGAACCTATGGTGTAACATAAGAGAAAACACCATAGCACAAATGCGTCAGTACGTCTGAATGTACTGAGTATACGAGTGAGGTAGGCTAAATACAAAGGGTTATATGCATGAACAATGCTGACTAATATGAACGTGAGAATACATACATGCATACATAACTGTAACTGAACTCGTAGAGATACTGACTACTGAGTTTGAATACTGATAACATGAGTCTACTGATACGAAGATACTGAATAGATAAACGACTATTTCTGACAATTCGAATTATGAAGAACTAGTCTGGTTGACTGTGTCTGACAGTCCTGAAGCTGAATACTGATATCATGAATTCTGATAACTGATGTGACTGATACATGAGTTCAGAGAACTAATATAACTGATATAACTATGATGATCTGCCTAACCGATGTAACTGATACAAAGCGACTGTATCTGACAGTCTAAGTTCTGATGGAACTATCTGAGTTCCGTTCTATATAGAGTAACTGAATTTGAGATTAGTCCTATCTAGAGGGTGATCTTTAAATCTGATGATTCTGATACTGTTTAACTATAGTTGAGATCAGTCATGTCTAATGGGTGATCTTGAAGTCTATTTATAATGATAAGGATTGACTGTCTCTAACAGTACTGAATCTGCACTACTGAACTGAGTTGATTGTATCAGACAGTCCTGAATCTGTAACTGAAACTGTGGGATGTATTCATCTAACCAACATGCCCTATGCTAAGTTGACTGGGGTCCAATCTCTACCCTGACTAGAAGGGTGTCGGTACCGCGCTACCAGTAAAGACATCTGTTGTGGAGTCAGTCCTAATCTAGTGGGTGACTCCTGGGATCAGTCCTATACATATAAATGTGCTAACAGGTGACCCCTGAGTATGTCAGTCCTATCTAACGGGTGACATCTCGTACCTACACTGGCTACGTAGTTCTGGAACTTAGGGATTGCTTCTAAGGATCTCAGTCCTAATCTAGCGGGTGAGTCCCCATCCCTAGGCTCACTCGGTGCTGAATCCTACTCCCATCTGAAAGACACTGAACTGAATAACTGGGCTGAACTGATACTGATTAACTAGACTGATACTAGTGGTATTGTTTAGCAGAGCTAAACTAAGTTTACTGGATTTCGATGACTGGCGGAATGTACTGAGTTCTGAGGACTGGTTGAGAGTACTGAAGTTACTGAGATTGACTTTGAATACTGAGGTTACATATATTACTGAGTACTGAGATCACTGAGATTACTGAACTACTGAGATTACTGGATTTTCCTGAGTCACATGACTGATAAAATTCCATAGATCATGGCTTGACTGAGAGTATCGTGATAACATGACATGGCTCCAGGCACACAACTATATTTTCAGGTACGAATACCCCCAGGACTCGATGGAAGAAAACTGACACAACATGACTGACTTAATCATAAGATTAGAGTCCACAATTCACAGTGTCATAAGTAGGGGATATTATACTTCATGTAGTTCTTCAACATCTTAAGCATGGTAGGGAGTGCATGGATATATTTCATGTACATATAGTATATCTCCATTATCATACATGCTTCATACCACAATAATAGCAACACATCAATAGCATGGAATTTATATTAAAGTATATAGCTAACATGGACTTGTCATTTAGATATCATAGAATCATGTAAACATGAATTTCTAGCACCCTAAGCATTTTATCAAACACTTTGCATGCATAATATTGAGCATAGGTGTACTTAACAAATTTAGAAATCTTGAACCACCCAAATTCATCGATTTTCAACTAACCTATTCACATGCTTCATGAAAAACACATCAAGATACAACCTTGAATCCAAACAACAATCATCAACATGAATATAGTCATAAAACAACAAGAAAATCACAATTTATACTTTAAAACATATTCTTGAGCTCCATGGATGAAAGGGACCTATGGATGAACACTACGCATACCTTAGATTTAGAATTCGTGAAGATTGACGGTGAAATTTCCTTGAAATAAACACTTCTATGAAAACCCTAAGGCTTGTTCTTGAGAGATGATCTTGAGAAAACCCTAATCTTGTGGTTGAGAGCGTATAAGAGAGTTTTTTGAGATTTTTAACTAAAGAGAATGGAAGATAATACGCTCCTTGCGGGTTATAAATCGTGGGAAGTGAGGGTAAAAGACCAAAATACCCTTACTAAAACGTCCCTCAAGTTCTGAAAAGAAAAGATGACGACATTCGTGACAAGCCGTCAAGTTGGTGATAGGCCGTCACGAATTGTCATCACAAAAGGGTAAAATTTTGAGTTTTGGGTTAAGGTTGACGACATTGGTGATAGGCCGTCACGGGCGTGATGGCTTGTCGAAAAATGTCGTCACCAGGGTTAGAAATCTACCCAGGTCTGACGACATTACTGATAGGCCATCACGGGCGTGACGGCTTGTCACAATTGTCGTCACCAGTTTCCCAGCCAGACATGCTGGAGTAAAATGGGTATAACTCTTTGCTACGATATCGTATTTAGGAGAAATTGGTATCGTTGGAAAGATAATTCAAAGATCTTTCATTTGATATATAGTAAGCCACTCAGTTCGTCATATACAACGAGTTATGGTTAATTAAATTTGACCCAAGTTTTGACACTCACTAAAACTTGAACGACAACTTGTACTTGAGCTGGGGGACCTATATGATCTGAATTCATGCTCAAATAGATTTCCACACTACAAAATTGATTAACACACTAAATTTACATAGGATTCGAGGTTTTTGAAACTTCTACGCATAGGAATGACGAATTTTCATTCTAGTCCAAAATGTGGGGTATTACACTATTGTAATAGCCTATACAAACAAATAACAACCACTATTTGCTTCATCAAGAAGTTGGATGATGAATTTTAGAGAAGAAAAGAATTGAAAGAAACTAAAAATTTAGACAGTTTGCAGAATCTCTGTTCACCCCTATTGAATAGCTGACAGTTTGCATAATATGAAATATTACCCACTCTAAAAAATTAGCAGTAACCTTCCTTAAATAGCATCTGAGATATACAGTAACTTGCCAACTTTAAACATCAACTTGTATTTTTTTGGTTTCTACTCTTTCATATTTTTTAGGACTAGCAGTTTTAGGAAGTAAAAAAATTGCAGTACAGTTAATAGGCCTATACATTTTAGAACCTACGAACCAACTCTCAAATCAATTCCTCCCTATCTTTATGTATTCACTTAGTAAAAAATTAAAGTGGACAGTTTAAAGCAAGCAGACTGAATGATCTTTTTCAGTGTCGTTAGATCGAAGCTACTTCCAGCTAGTAATCAAAGATCTATTTATATAGTTCATGAAATTTATACTTACCAGTTTCTTCATGTGTCTCCAACTGTGATAGAGCTATCTGTGTGTGTCTCAGCAGCTACTTCACGACCACCACAATAGTTCATTAAATTTATCTCTGACTTTTTAATACATGCATCACTTTTCCAAGACAGTACTACATGTAACTTTCCAGGCAAGTTGAAGTAATGTTCCATAAGTATCTTTAATGTGATTGAACTTATTTGATGGTGCAAGTTCACAAGGTCCAGGATATGAAGGCAGCAGAAGCACCTCCTCCTAAATTTTACACTACAAATCTTTCTATATACATACTCCCTGCGTTTCAAAACAAGTGTCACTTTAGTTTAAAAAAATGTACTACATTCCAAAATGTGTCATCTGAAAAATTCAAGACAAATTTAGTTATTTTTTCAACTATACCATTGTATTAAAAGACAATTGTTTTCTAATAATGTTGAATTCTATAGAAACATCTAACAAATAGATTACTTAGTAAATTGTAACTTCTATATTTTATTTTTTTTAATGGACGCGAAATGAGCTAAATTGAAACTTATTTTGGAGGAATGGTGTATAATCCAGTTAAACAACAGGGAATAAGAATTTACTACAACCTTATTTGCACCAAAACAATTAATTTAGGAATGCATAGCGGACAAGATCATTATGATATCTCAAGTACTAAGAATTGACAGAAAGAACCAACCTTTCTAATAAGGAAAGCCCCAACATTTTCCATAGCATCAGGCAGCTCTATAGCTCGAGCAATTGTAACTCCGTCACTAACCACCTTAGTGGTGCCATACTCATCCAACGCTACGTTCCTTCCTGCAGGAAATAAAAAGGTCTTCAGGACTTCAACCAATCATAAGAAGCATAGTGACAACCTCAATCAAACTAGTGGATTATTTAGTGACAATCAACCCGGCACAACATGAAATCACAGTCCAAGATAGTTAAATCACAACTAACAGAAAGAGAAGCATAGAAGTATAGAAATCAAAATGTTCTACTAATATATTGCACCAAAAAAATTCAGATGCGGGACAGTAATGCTAAGCACTAATCAGACATGCTATCAAATTCCGCATGCAGATACTTCAGAAATAATCAGTTATAAGTAAATGTTCATATAAAATAAAATATATTTTTTCTATTCACTCTCTTCAAGTGCACTAGATAATTGACGGGATTTGCAACAAGTTCTTTAAATTAAAATTAAAAATAAAAATAAATTTTTTTCTTTAATTCTCAAGTGCACTAGATAATTGATGGGATCCGCAATAAGTTATTTAAATCAAAACAAAAAAAATCTTTGCCTTTAATTCTGTCACAACTGACAACATCACCTGCCTCGAACTCTAATCTACTATGGCTCTAAAGAAATCGAAATTAAATTAATAAACTGTATAAAGAGAACTAAATTGTATCTCCATAATTTCTGGCACATGAAAAAGTAAATGACCTAAATACTCGTAATTGGTCATTAAAAGATTTAAACATGCAATTAAAACCAAAAATTCCATCCAAAAATGTTGCAAACTATTGAAAGGGCAAAGACGAGGCAACAAAAACATACCCCTAGGACCAAGTGTCAAGCCAATGGCATCAGCCAGCTTGTCGGTACCAGCCTGCAGGGCACTCCTAGATTTCTGGTCAAAAGCAATTTCCTTAGCACAGGCCTTGACTATTAACCGATTCTTTGAACCTTTGTTGCCAAATTCCTCTCCCTGCAATTGGTTGATATTCCTGCTCTTCAAACCCTGCATGAAATGGTCAATTAAATAAACAAATAAGCATCCTAAAATTACTACACAGTAGCTAAAATAATTCAAGACAACAAGACCCACAAATCACAATACAGATAAAACACACAATAACAAAACAAACTCTATACAATATGGACAATATCAAGCAATTATACAAAGACCAACCATAGTAGCACAAAGAAATGGTACTGGATTATACATACCCAAAACAAGATAAACACAACAACAACAACAACAACAACAACATACCTAGTGTAGTCTTTCAAAGTTGGACCGGGGGAGGGTAGAGTGTACACAGATCTTACCCCTAGCTTAGAGGTAGAGGGATTGTTTCTGATACACTCGACTCAAGAAAAAATAGTCCAAAAGAAGTAAAGGGAGTGAAAGTATAACAAATCATACTAACCAGTAACTACAACAAAATAACATGATAATGAAAGTACAAGAAAAAAAGAAGTCAACAGAAATCGAAGACAAGAAACTACATGAACAATGTTACGACTACTACAATTGGACGGATAGCAAGACATCATACAACATACCTAGAACATATCCTCCAATATCAATAAATTGTATAAGAAAGTGTAAATTTATGATAGAAATAATCAAATTAGGATGACTTATATCAAGATAAAACACAAAAAACACTTATAACAGCTAACGAAAACAGCCATATGAGATAATGGTATAAAAAAAGAAATCTTTTTAGTAAAATATACTCAAATTAGGAAGTAAAAGGCACAAACACCACAAATAGCAGCTGAAAGGCATATCCATATCAAAAAATGATATAAAAAAGAAAACTTTATACTTAAACTAGGATGTCCCATATCAGGATAAGGCACAAATACTACACAGAATAGCTAACAAGACAACAAATAGGAACACCCATATCAATTAAAAAAATACTTTACAATAAAAATACACTCAAATTAGGCAGCAAGAACACGCAAAATAGCTAACAAAACAGGAAACAGGAACAACAATATCAATATATTGTATAAAAAACACTTTACATTAAAAATACACTTAAATTAGGCAACAAGAACACATAAAATAGCTAACAAGACAGCAAACAAGAACACCCAAATCAAAGATATTGTATAAAAATCAAATTCCTTACCGTAACTACACACTCAGATTAGGTAGCAACAATACACAGAATAGCTAACAAGATAGGAAACAAGAACACCCATATCAAAGATATTGTATAAAAAAAAGAATACTTTATAGTAAAACACACTCAAATTAGGCAACAACAACACACATGATAGCTAACAAGACAATCAACATGAACACCTATATAGAGAAATTTCTTAGCTCTAACAGTTGTAGTTGTAGTTGCAGAGAGAAGTGAGAGTCGCAGTAGAGAGAGAGAAAAAGAAAAAATGAGAAGGTGTATATGTCCTGGATACTTTTAGATTATAAAAATATAATTCATTAAAAATTATAAATGGTTGCAACGGATTGTTCCATCGCTAATAATAAATAAAAATTTATATAAATATTCTAAATCTTAGTGACAAAATATTTCATTGCTAAATTCGTTGCTATCAATTAATTAAAATGATTACACATTATTTGTTGCTAAATTCATCACGAAATTAAGACGTCAAATTTTTGCGTCAATATTTGAATATGAAAAAAGAAATTCATCGCTGATCTGTTGCTATATCATAAAATAAAAATGGTCTTGCTATGCTCGCGACAAAAAAAATTTATTATTGATCCGTCACTATTCAGTGACGAAATATGATCAGTCAGTAAATTTTGATACTAAATGTTATTTTTTTGGTAATGTTCTAATCCTACTGATCTTGCTTATTCCTATATACTTGATGCAGCATTGACTACTTCTACTATTTTTCCTACTTTGTCCACAGATCATATTTGGCATTTACATTTAGGACATATGTCTTTTA
Organism: Capsicum pubescens; assembly: GCA_030864215.1. Taxonomy (NCBI): domain Eukaryota; kingdom Viridiplantae; phylum Streptophyta; class Magnoliopsida; order Solanales; family Solanaceae; genus Capsicum; species Capsicum pubescens. The sequence goes on along the minus strand of CM061543.1, from coordinate 68,622,365 downwards.
ACAAGATGCTTAAACTACCCTTTTTATATGAAGTCTTACCTAAGAAACAGTCCTTTTTATGCTCATTTATTCCATGGCTAGGCATCAAAGATTACCCTTTCCTGAGAGTTTCATTCACTCCACTTCTCTTTTTTAATTAATTTACTTGAATCTTTGGGATCCTTATCATACAACTTATAATAGTTTTAAATACTTGTAGACAATAGTATATGACTTTACTCGAGCTACTTGGACACATCTATTATCTACCAAGGGTCGTGCCTTCACTCTCATCCAATCTTTTATCTTTATGATTAAAATTCAATTTAACACCACTGTTCAGACTGTCAGATCTGACAATTCCCTTGAATTGAGGTGTAGTTCAACAACTTCTACTTTCTTTTCAACCCATGGAATCTTTCATCAAACCTCTTACCCTCACACACCACAAAAAAATGGTAGAGTGGAAAGGAAACACAAACATCTCCTTGAAATTGCTAGAGCCCTTTTATTTCAATCCAAACTTCCAATTAAGTATTGGGTAGAATGTGTTCTCACTGCTACTTATTTGATAAATAGGTTTCCAACACCACTTTTACATTAGAAATCCCCTTTTAAGTTACTTCGTGATCTTCCTCCTTCCTTTACACATTTAAAATCCTTTGATTTTGTTTTTGTACCTAAACAACACAGAGATAAGCTCAAATCTAGATCCTATCCCTCAATTTTTCTTGGGTATAGTTATGGCAAGAAAAGTTACAAACTTTTAAGACTCTCTGATCATAGCATTTTCCACTCTGGGGATGTTATATTCCATGAAAATATTTTCCTTTACTCAACTTCTGCTTTTCCCTCTCTTTTTTCTCCTGATCTCTCTCTTTATACCTGATCATCCCCCTTATCCTTCAGTTATCCCTGTTCCTACCTCTGATATCCCTTCTTCTATTTTTGTTTCTGCTCAAAGAAATTTTTCTAGACCTTTTCACCCTCCACTTTACCTCAATGATTATGTGTGCAATACTGTTTCAAGTTCTATGGTTGTTTCTCTATCTTTTGAGACTTGCTTGCAAGAACCTCAATTCTATCATCAGGTTGTTTCTAATCCTGCCTGGCAGGAAGTCATGATGAAAACATTTAAGGCTTTGGAAGACACTCATACAGGTAAGAAGGTCATTCTATATAAGTGGGTTTATAAAAGAAAACAGAGGTCTGATGGTACTATTGAATGATACAAGGCTAGGTTGGTCATTAGAGGTGATGCCCAACAAGAAGGTATATATTTTACTACAAAAATTTCTCCGACGGTCAAGATGACCACCATCAAATGTTTGTTGTCTGTAGATGTAAAAAAAAATTGGGTTGTTCACCAACTTGATGTGAACAATGCTTTCCTACATGGTGATTTAGATGATGAAGTGCTTATGAGAATTTCTCTGGGTCTTACTGTTGATTCTTCTTCATCTATTGTGTTGCCCTGTCGCCTTAACAAGTCTTTCTATGGTCTTAGACAAACATCAAGACAATGGTATACTAAATTTTTTTCTGCTTTACAATCTCGGGGTTTCATCCCTAGCATGAATGACTACCCATTATTTAGAAAATTAATTGGCACTATTCTTACTATTATGGATGTTTATGTGGATGATATTCTCTTGGCTGGTGATGATGAATCTGAAATTTTTGCTCTCAAACTTTTCCTGGATGATAAGTTCAGAATTAAGGACCTTGGCCTTATTCATTATTTTCTTGGTTTGGAGATTATTCATTCTCCTCTGGGTTTCTTGGTCCATCAGCATAAGTTTGCATTGGATCTCTTGATAGAATTTCATTGTACTGATATGAGTCCTGTTGTTTCTCCACTTGACCCTCATCTTAAGCTCTTTTTTTAATTCTGAGGATCTGTTACCTGATTTTTCTGTGTATAGAAAATTTGTTAGGAAATAAAATTGTCTCCAACATACTAGATCGGACTTGTCTTTCACAGTGCAATACCTTAATCAGTTCATGGCTTCTTCAAGAAATACCTATCTCACTGCTACTCATTATGTTCTGAGATACTTAGCTGGTACACCTTGTTTGGGACCTCTCCTCAATAACTCATCTAATGTTTCTCTCCAAGAATTTTGTGATTAGGATTGGGCTACTTGTGCTACTACTGTACGTTTTGTTTCTGGTTTTGTTCTATTTTTTGGAGGTTGTCCTATATCTTAGAAATTTAAAAAGCAGCCCACTATTGCTGCATCTACTGCTGAGGCTGAATATAGAGCCTTAAGGTTCTTAGTTGATAAAATCACCTAGGTGGTTCGTTTATTAACTGAATTGGGTATTCATGATCTTATCCCTGTGAATGTATTTTGTGACAGTCATGAGACAGTTCACATTGCGAAGAATCTAATTTTTCACGAACGTACTAAGCATATAGAAGTGGAGTACCACTTCATCAGGCAAGCTTTAACTGATGGTCTCATTTCCCTTCACTCCATCTCCTCTAATGCTCAACTTGCTGATATATTTACCAAGTCTCTTTTTGGTGTTCCTCATCAACACTTCATCTCCAAGCTTGGAATGACAAGCCCTTCCAGCTTGAGGGGGCTTGTTGAACCTCATGAAGATAACTCAAAGATCGACTACTCATTAATAAAAGTACCTTGAGTATTTGGGTCACAGATGTTTTAATTGTTGGGCATTGTATTTGGGCCTATTGTTGTTTTGTACAAATAATTATGTACCTGATCCAATTGTAAGAAAAATATCTGACATATGTATGTAGTACTGTGCAGAAAAGTGGACAGTTTTCACTTTCACAATAAGAAATATTTTCTCGCTCTACCTCTACTCTTTCTTTACTCTTTCAAGCTCGATAACGCTTCTAAATTAGATCAGAAATGGAGATTTATCGGCGTTGCATTTTTCTTGTTAACAGTTTCACATGTGGCATTCAACGTCTTCTTAATCTTGTCCTCTAATCCTTCCTACGACCAATTGGGTTCAACCATTTTTCAAAATTGGTATGTGGAACAAGATATTTAATTAGTATGTTTAGCTTTCTTGTAATTCTGAACATCCATATTATAATTGACTTATTTTTCCATGTTATGTTCGAATGGGATCCAAATAAATCAATAATCCTAGCAATTGTTAGGCAATATACATTATACGGTGTGGATTAGAGTAAAAAGGACTAATCATAGGAGAAAAAGGAAAAGGCTTAGTCATTCATCCAACAAAGTTGATTCATTTTTCTAGAAAGACTTCAATAACAATTTAGTTGAATAACCTAATATAGTAGGCGTCTAAATACTAATTGAGTGATGTTTGAAGAAAGTAATACTTGAAATTAAAGTTGAAATTGCTATTTAAAAATTAAAACTGTATTTTGAGATTCTTTTCAGTTTCAAAAAGTTGATGTTTTGCGAGTGATTTCTTTTCTTTCAACCAATTTTTCAAATTTAAAAAATTCATCTTCAAAAACTAACTGAAAAATCATTATTTTTTAAAAAATAAAAAGATAAAAAAAGATCCTTGTCCAAAAGGTCCAAAGTACTTGACAAAATTTCCGTAATCCTTTTCTTCCCAACTTACCATGAAATTATCTCCTCACAATTTTCTTCCATGGAATAAAAGGACGTATGCATCAATTTCAAAAGATGAAGTTATTATCAAAGACGGATTCGAGCTTTAGAATTTTGAAATGTAAGATAATAATTTAAGTGTTGTTAACTGAGCTTTATTTACATATAGGTAGAAAATTAAAATTAAAATTAAAATTATTGAATTGCATCAAATATGTAACTTAAGGCATATACTCCCCCTTGAGTAATTTATTATACGTTCTAACACAAAATTGAAATGATACGATATTAACAGAACAAAAGTGATAGTGGACGCTGCCTATCATTGCTCCTCTTTTTCCATCGTGAAACCAGCCCACGAAATCATAAAAAGTGGCATAAAAAAAAAACAACAACTTTGGCATACCACCAAAAAGTATAGCCATTACTTTTATCACGTAAGACTAACCAGCAAAATGATAGCCCCCACTCCCTCCTCATCAACATATACATTATTTTTTTTTAATTCAAGCTGCAGCAACACTGCCTCTGCATAAAGGGTATTCTTGTGCAGACTTATTTTGAGAGGTAGTGGACTTTATCTGGTCCTTTTTTCTCAAAGCCTTTATAGAAGCTGAAAGATTGAATTGTTTCTCCTGGACTTCATCCATTTCTATCTGTTCTTGCCTGCACTCTTCACTGCAAAATGGAGTATCCCCTCTACATCATAACATGCATCAGAAAAAAATCAATCTATTGCCCTCTTTAACTAATTTCACACTTAATATAAACAATTTATGTATTAGTACTTTTGAAGAATATTCAGTTAACAGTCCCTGTGAAGAAAAAACAAATCAACCTTTTACTAGAACGTAACCCCAATATTTATTTACATTCGTTTCAATTTGTTTATGTTACTTTCCCGTCATAGTCCATTTAACAAAGAATATGCTTTTGGACAATTCTTTAAATTCAACTTTTCACGTCACATAACATAACGTGACATTAAAGTACGTTTTGGTGCATATATCTTTAGATTATGATCATGATTCAAAAGTTATTCATTAGTTTCTTAAACTCCATGTCAAATCAAAATCAGAAAAATAAATTTAAATTGAGGGAGTAACAATTTTTGAATAGAAGTTAAGATCTTTCAGACCAAACTATAAGAAAGATGAAATATTTGATTTCGAAACATGAAAAATAAAGGATAGATTTGAAGAAGAAAACAAACCTGTACATAAAGATGTCTCTGTTGTGACCAAGTGGTTTGTTACAAAGAAAACAGGATTCCAAGAAGTGTACTTGTTGTTCAAATCTGGTATGATACAACCTTGTTCCACTAGACAATCTTGGTGACGAACGAGAAGAGGAAGAGGAGGAGTACAGATTCTTGAAACTACTACTCCTAGAAATTAATGAGTTGTGATTCATGTGATGATAATGGTTTCCCATTTCAGCTATAGAGGCAAGACCATCGTTTTTCTCAAGAAAACTAGGCCATCTTCTTGTTGTTGCAGAGTCCATTTTCCTTGTTGTGTCTTCTATAGAGAAAGAAGAAGACTGTTTTGGAGAAATGGAAAGTGAACCTGAAGTGTGTTCAACCGAATAAAGGAAAACTGTGGGTACGTGCAACTCAATCTATTGGCTCTAAATTCCCTCCATGCATTGTATTGTATTTTCTCCGTTTGAATTTATTTATCACTGACTTTTTAAGTTAATTTTCATTTTTATTTAACAAAATTATTATTTTTGATAAATTAAGAATTTTTTGTTTATTCATATTTACATTAATTATTTATTTTTTAATGTATATTACTAAACATCGATTAACAGAGATAATATGATAAAGTTACGATATCAATCATTACTTTCTAAATACTTCTTCATTGATTTTTCTTGTCATATTTTAATTGGATATATTTATTAAAAAAAATAATTAATACGTAACATAATTATTTTATCATAATATCTCTATTAAATGATGTTTACATTGTTCTGAAATTAATTTAGAGAAAAAATAATTGATGTTGAGAGTAAAATAATTAAAAATTTATCTTTTTAATGATATATATCAAAAATAATAAGTAAAAGTAAAATTTATTTAAAAATTAATGACAAGTAAAAGCGAATACGAAGAGATAAATTATATTATCACATTTATCAAAATGTGATAAGTAAATCACAAGGACTATGTTTACACCTTCCACCTGCATTTCATACTTCTTATTTAGTCCGTCAGTTTCTGTAACTTGGCCAGACTTGCCGCACCCTTTACAATTATTTTAATTACAGATATTTTTCAGTAAATTAATTTTATTAATAATATAATGAAATTTTAAATTTGATTCACGTTGAAGTATTTTATATAATTATTTAATATTAAAAATAGTATGAAAAAAGATTTTTTTTTATTTACGAAAATAAACAAGTAAAATAACCCACTTTTTATATAGAGACAAAGTAAAATGCAACTGTGTATTCTATTTCACCACAAACGATTGATTATAAAGGACATAGATTGAGATTTAATCATATTATACACCTAGTTTCTAATATTTTTTCATGAGAAATGCATTAATCATAATTAGACAAAAAAATTTATCCACAACCGTAATTCTTTAGATGCATATTGTGTTAGGAAAGACGGGCACACAATCAAAGAGCCCGATAGGATAGCAGTGGAAAATATCAGAGATTAAACTTTCCCTTTCAACTTGAACCAAGAGGAGACAAATAAACCCAAGCAAAATAGAGTAATATACAACAAACAAATCAACCAAATGAAACAAGATAAGAATAAAGGCAATTACACGAGACATAAGATTTACGTGAAAAATCTTTCAGTATGAAGAGTAAAAAATCACGGGACCAAAACCTCCACTATAATCACCAAAGAGTTACAATATTTTCTTCCAAAATGGCCACAAAACAAGTGTCAAACAACAAGAAACAATACATAAACCACAACACCAAACACTAGAGAAATAAAGGAGTGAAAGCACAAACACGTAGCTACTGTTTGGAAATGAAGAACAGGATCTAAAAGCCACCAAATCAAGCTCCATTAGTTTCTAATCAAAGATTGAGATGAGAGGAACAAACAGACCAAAAATCAGCTCAATCGGACAAGAAACGAAGCGGAAATCACAATTTGAAGTTGACAACTATGGCTGAAATTTAGGTGCGAAAATCAGCTTTGTTTTCCTCTCTTTGGATGCTGAAAACTCTCTTTTTGTGATGGTGAATAAGACCTAAAAAGATCAATATATATGCCCCATAGTAATGGGCCTATGGGCAAAAGTGGGTTGGTCCAAATTGGGCTTCATTTATCCACATAGGAAGGGAAAAAGACCCAATAACCCAATAATTCTCCCCCTCCCAACTATGTGGAGGAGACCGTCATCCCGGCGATCATGCAACAATCTTCAAACTTCCCTCTTGGGAAAGCTTTAGTCATCATGTCGGAACCATTATCATCCATATGAATCTTCTCAAGTTCAAGCAACTTAGAATCCAACACATCCCGAATCCAATGGTATCTCACATCAATGTGTTTAGACCGATCATGAAATGTAGAATTCTTGCCAAGATGTATGGCACTTTGACTGTCGGAATGAAGCACATACCTCTCTTGAGCACAACCAAGTTCCCCCAAGAATCTCTTCATCCAAAGCAATTCTTTACAAGCTTCAACGACAGTAATAAGCTCAGCTTCTGTAGTAGATAGAGCAACACATTTTTGCAACCTAGATTGCAAAGACACAGCTCCCTCTGCAAAAGTAACCAAATACCCTGAAATAGACTTGCGAGTATCAACATCACCTTCCATATCTGAATCAGTATAACCACAAAGAATAGGCTTCTCTGTACCAAAACACAAACTCAGACTAGAAGTGCCACAAAGATATCTCATAATCCACTTCACAGCATTCCAATGTTCTCTTCTCGGATTAGAAAGAAAACGACTAACAACACCAACAGCATGAGCAATATCCGATCTTGTGCAAACCATTGCATACATCAAACTACCAACAGCTGAAGCATAAGGAACTTTCTTCATATCTTCTTTCTCATCAACACTGGAAAGACACTGTTTGGTGCTCAACTTGAAGTGCATAGCTAAATGTGTACTGACAACCTTAGCCTTGTCTATGTTAAACCTCTGAAGTACTTTCTGAATATACTTCTCTTGTGATAACTACAACTTCTTGGCCTTTCTGTCACGGACAATCTGCATGCCAAGAATCTGCTTTGTTGGTCCTAAGTCTTTCATAGAAAAAGACTTACTCAACTCTTGCTTCAATTTTTGAATTCTGCAAGCATTATGACCAACAACAAGCATGTCATCAACATAAAGCAACATAATAATAAAGTCACCATTAGAGAATTTTTGTACAAAAACACAATGGTCTGAAGTAGTCTTCTTGAAGCCCTGCTGACTCATAAAGGAACCAAACTTCCTGTACCACTGCCTAGGAGCTTGTTTCAAACCATACAAGCTCTTCTTCAATTTGCAAACATAATTCTCTTTTCCCTTGACTTCAAAACCTTCGGGTTGCTCCATATAATTTTTTTCATCTAAGTCACCATAGAGAAAAACAGTTTTAACATCCATTTGCTCAACCTCTAAATCTAGACTTGTAGCTAAGCCTAGAACCACACAAATGGATGACATCTTTATAATCGGAGAAAATATCTCATCAAAATAACTCCATTTTTCTGGTTAAATCCCTTCACAACCAATCTAGCTTTGTACCGTGGAATTGGATTACCATCTCCATGCTTCAACCCACCTATTTTTCAAAGTTTTCCTGTTTTTAGGCAGCTTAACCAAATCAAAGGTATGATTATCTTGCAAAGATTTAATTTCGTCTTCCATAGCATCAAACCACTTTTCTTTTTCTTCACTTTCCATGGCCTCATCAAGACTCTCAGATTCTCCCCCGTCAGTCAAGAGTACATACTCACCGGGAGAATAACGAGATGAAGGTATGCTCTTTCTTGTAGATCATTTGAGAAAACTCTCTGGAGCATCAACAACTGGTTGTTGATCAACCATATCAACTTGCACTGGAGCATCAACAACTTCTTGTTGGTCATTCTGAACATGATCATCATCTTCATTATCAACCTGATTCTCATCATCATGAAGATTTTCTTCAGAAGCAGTAGTCAAAGAAACTGGATCAACATCAACTGGGCTCTCACTACTCTGAGAATCAACCTTCTCAGCTTTGTCAAAATCTTCAATTGTTTGGTCTTCAAAGAACACAACATCGCAGCTTCTAACAAGTTTCTTCTCAACTGGATCATAGAAGCGATAGCCAAATTCATCTTGACCATAACCAATAAAGATACACCATCTAGTTTTAACATCCAACTTTGTCCTTTCATCCTTAGGAATATGAACAGAAGATTTACACCCAAAGACTCTAAGATGATCATAAGAAACATTCTTACCAGACCAAACTCTGTCAGGGACATCACCATTCAAAGCAACAGTAGGAGATAAATTGATAACATAAACAGCCGTATTAAGTGCTTCTTCCCAAAAGGAATCTGGAAGTTTAGCATCTGAAAGCATACATCTAACTCTCTCAACTAGTGTTTTGTTCATCCTCTCTGCTAAGCCATTCAACTGAGGAGTCTTTGGAGGAGTTTTCTAATGTCGAATACCCTTCTCTCTGCAATATCTATCAAAAGGACCAATATACTCACCACCATTATCTGAACGGATGCATTTCAATATCTTTCCTGTCTGTCTTTCAACCAAGGCCTGAAAATTCTTGAACACATCAAGTACTTGATCCTTGGACTTCAAAGGAAATACCCAGAGTTTGTGAGAATGATCATCAATAAAAATCACAAAGTAAAATGTATCATCATGAGACCTTACTTTAAAAGGACCGCACAAATCAGAATGCACCAACTCTAACAAATCGAGCTTTCTTGAAGGCGGATGACTCTGAAAAGAAACTCTTTTCTGTTTACCGGCTAAGCAATGAACACACTTCTTCAACTTTGCTTGTTTTACTCCAGAAAGTAAATTTTTCTTAGCCAAACTATCAATTCCCTTCTCACTCATATGACTCAACCTTCTATGCCACAACTCTGATGAACTATCATTCTCCACCAAGTTTATCAAGTCTCTAGAAGTAGAGCCCTGAAATATGTACAAGTTAGAAAACTTGTCACCTCGAGCCACAATCATTGAATCTCTAGTAAGCTTTCACTGTCCAGCACCAAGGGTATCAACATAACCCTCATCATTAAGACTTCCTACAGAAATCAAATTCAGGCGAATATCTGGAGATGCTTGACATTATTGAGAACTAGTTTGGAACCATTGTTACTTTCCAAACAAATCGTGCCAATGTCAAGTACTTTAACTTCATCATTATTGCCCATTTTAAACATCCCAAAATTACCTGGAGTATAAGAAGAAAATAATTCCTTCTTTGGCGTAACATGAGATGTAGCACCAGAATCCACAAACCAGCTAGACTCATCGCGAACAAGATTAATGACATTCTCACCACAAGCAACAAGAAGATCATCATTAGCAACAACATCAACACGATTTTTATTATCGCCTTCTTTCTTTTGTCGTCTTATATCTCTCTTATGCTTGTAACAATATTTCATGATATGCCCCTTTTTGTTGCAATAGTCATATGTAACATTCTTGAATTTGAACCTTGACTTTCTTCTACTTTTATCTCTATCATTTGAATCTCTGGACTTGTTTCTCCCCCTCTCTTCAGTAACCAAAACATCAGAGTGTGAAGATGAAGAAGATGAGGCCTGAGATCTTCTTCCCATCTCTTCATTCAAGACACCACTCTTAACATATTCCATAGATATAATACCACCGGGAGCAGAATTAGTCAAAGAAACTCGAAGAGTATCCCAAGAGTCAGGCAGAGTATTAAGAAGCCAAAGTCCCTGAATTTCTTCATCGAACTTTACACCCATTCCGGACAGCTGGTCAAGGACACCCTGAAAATCATTAATATGATCAGAAATAGGACTGCCCTCTTTATACCTGATATTCATCAATTGCTTAAGCAGGAACAACTTGTTATTGCCTGTTTTCGAAGCATAAAGTGTCTCGAGCTTGTCCCACAAACTTCTAGCATGTGTCTCATTCACAATATGATTTCTAACATTATCTTCAACCCATTGTCTGATAGAGCCACAAACCTGTAAGTGCTCAAATTTCCAATCCTCATCTGTCATGGATTCAGGTTTAGTAGATGCAAACACAGGTAGATGCATTTTCTTGACAAATAGAAGATCTTTCATCTTGCCTTTCCAAGTATGATAGTTACTACCATTCAAACACGCCATCTTGCTCATATTTTCCTCCATTATTCAAATCTACAATCAACAACAACCAACGCTCTGATACCACTTGTTAGAAAAGACGGGCACACAATCAAAGAACCTGACAGGGTAGCAGCGGAAAATACCCAAGACTAAACTTTCCCTTACAACTTGAACCAAGAGGAGACAAATAAACCCAAGAAAAATAGAGTAATATAAAGCAAACAAATCAACCAAATGAAACAAGATAAGAATAAAGGCAATCACACGAGACACAAGATTTACGTGGAAAATCTTTCAGTGTGGAGAGTAAAAAACTACGGGACCAAAACCTCCACTATAATCACCAAAGAGTTACAATATTGTCTTCCAAAATGGCCACAAAACAAGTGTCAAACAACAAGAAACAATACATAAACCACATCACCAAACACTAGAGAAATAAAGGAGTGAAAACACCAAAAATGCAGTTACTGTTCGGGAATGGAGAACAGGAGCTACAGACCACCAAATCAAGCTCCGTCAGTTCCTAATCAAAGATTGAGATGAGAGGAACAAGCAGTCCAAAAACCAGCTCAATCGGACAAGAAACGAAGCGGAAAACGCAATTTGAAGTTGACAGTTATGGCTGAAATTTAGGTGCGAAAATCAGCTTTGTTTTTTTCTCTTTGGCTGTTGAAAACTCTCTTTTTGTAATGGTGAATAAGACATACAAAAATCAATATATATGTCCCATAGTAATGGGCCTATGGGTAAAAATGGATTGATCCAAATTGGGCTTTATTTATCCACATAGGAAGGGAAAAAGACCCAATAACCCAATATATTGAATATATATAACACGTCAATCACATAGAAAAAAATTGCATTACACAAATTTAATGCGACAAACTCAATTGCATTACACAAATTTAATGCGACAAACTCAACTGAAAAATATCGACAGGAAGGAATCAATCGGTGACATTCCTTATGAGATACCGCCTCTGGTAAGTTTAAGATTGATAATGTTTTCGGGTAAGTTAGCTTATGGAAAAAAAATAATTGTTGCAGCTATCCCTCAGTAAGTAATTTTACCAAAGTAGAGTTCTTTTTCAAATAAAATAGAGAATCAGAATTAAAAAGAACAGACTAATAGTCTATTTGTGATTGCTTATTTTCCAAAATAAACACTTATTTTGAGAAAAAAATATTTTTTTAAAAAAAGAAGAATGTTTGGTAAACTTGTAAAAGTGCTTTTAAAAATAAGCAGAAACAATTTTTCTGCTTCTGGGAAGAAGCAAAAAATTTTTGCTTCTCAAAAAAAGCAGAAGCAGAAGAAGAAAATTATTTTTTTATGACAAAAATATCCCTATCACACACACACATATATATATATATATTAATTAATTAATATATCTTAAAAGTTTGATTAACGTTTGATTTTTAAAATTTTACATTTCATATTTACGTCATAATTCTTTATGATTTATATATTATTATTTTATTTTCACTCATTTTTTTAAAATAAATTTGAAAATATCATTGATGATGATGGCTAAAGAATATATAAATTATTTTATTAGTATTAATGATAGCAATTGACAGATGAATCACGTTACAAGATTGTATTTTGACATCACATATAATTTTTTTGTTGAATATTTAATTTTAAATAAATAATTCATGAAAAGTGACATATTTGTTAAAATATAGTGTATATATATATATGGATATGATGACTGTTTATTCGTAGTAAATTTTGACACTGTAAAAATATATTAAAAAAATAACAAATAATAGATAGAATTTTATTTTAAATATTTGTCATCAGGTAGTATGCATATATGAATTTGATTACTTAATTTTACAATTGAAACGGTAAAAACATATCCCAAAGAAAAGGTAACAAATAACAAATATTATCTCATTTAGATATTTGTAAGCATGAATATAGTGTTTGCTAACTTTTAGTGATTTAATTTATGAAATAACTTTTGTATTCATTTTTGTTTGATGTTTTAAATAATATTTAAATAATTTAATTAATATATCACCATTTATTTATTTTAATGTATTTATGTATATAAATATTGATTGAAAATTTTAGACTACGTACTTTTTATTTAAATAAAAAAAATTAATTAAAAATATTAACATAGATATTTAAAATAAGTTTTCTTTATAAATTGATTTTAGTAATAAAGGCTATTGATAGATGTCCTTTTTGGCTATTTGTCTCAAAAAAACACTTCTTGAAAAAGATTATCCAAACATAATTTGATTATCAAAAGCATTTTTCGAATGAATTTATCAAACACAAATTGCTTTTTTTAAAAGCACTTTTTTGAAAAGTCATTTTATAAAAATGCTTCTCAAATAAGCAATTTTGTAACAGCAATCCCAAACGGGCCCTGAACGATTGAAAAAAAGGAGTGACATGGAGTGTAATTTGTGACAACATAAGAGCAATAAAAGAAAACTTCCAGAGGAATAGTGGAGGATTTATGCAACTGTCCCTTTTAGGCCCCCATTTAAATTGTCCAACGTCCACATTTTTTTTTTAAAAAGTTATGCAGATATAATTCCTTCAAAATACTAAAGCATTAGATAGTTTCCTTATTTTATTACAAAAGTAATTTTTAAATTGTAATCTAAAATCTTAAAAATCTAACAGTAAAATAAAAATAACAATTTACCATTAATTATAAAATATATATATATATATATATATATACAAAAATGTCACGTTGACGGTCCATGAGATGCGGCCATAAGTGCAATTTACAACGGCCGAGCTACAGCGTCCGGGTCAAAACCTGTTCTCAAGCTGCTTCTTTTTTCGTGAATCTCAGTATGATTTGTGAATTATTAATAACATATTTTTTTAAATATAGGATAATAAAGCAACGTTTTGTGATACATTTGATTGTTAAGACTGCCAGACAATAATTTGCTTAGAGAAAAATAATATTTGTTGGCTTAATTATTTTGTGAATACTTATGAATTTATGAATTATTTGACATATGTGTCCTCTTTTATAGGCATGAGTCAGGTTTATGATAAAGTAGTCTTTAAAATATTTTAACGATCATTAATATGAAGGTGGATTGAACTCGTCTTGTAAAGTCTTATTTTTATTATTTGAAAATAGATGAGACTCATTCAATAGAATCTTATTTTAACTCTGATAAAATTTCGATGCCCATGGATGCACCTACTTCAAAGCTTGTCAAGTGTAGACTTGTCAAAATTCAAAGACGGGGACTTGAAGTATCTATAGAAATGGAGCTTCGATCTTTGCTATTTTTATGGCTCCAAAGTTGGCAGATCTTCCTAGATATAAAAGACTAATTTGATTTATTGGGTGTGCTAATTTGTTTGCAATCAAAACAATTTCTTTTTTACAATAACTATGAACTATTATCGTACCAACAAATAATTTTATACACCTAAGTGAGCATCCACCTCTGAAATTAGTTAAGTCCAGTCAGTAGACCTCGGAAATAACTACTAATTACAAAGCATCAGTATCAACTGACTAATCCTCCTACCACTTTTTGTATTGCTGAATAATTCTATCCTTTCTCTAATTACAAATTGAATCTGTTGAACTACAAAACCAACATTAACAGAACTATTTTTAGACTCTATAATTTCTAGTCAACCAGATGTAATAAACCACAGCTTCATACACTGTTGCAAAGAAATTTAAAATGATGAGATATGATTGAAATTACGAATAATACGATGGTACGCGCGCGCGTGTGATTACTACTATATGTTTGCCCTTGCTTTTTCTTTACTAATATTTTTTTTATGATTTGAGGGCAGGCCTTTTTGTGATATAATTGATTTAGAAGAAGTCGGGCATAATTTTATTTTGAGAAAGACAATATTTGATGTGTTGATATTCTCTTTATAAATACCCAAAAATTTATGGATATATGAAATATCTTTTAAAAAAAATATGGGTGTTATAGTAGATCTATTATAGTTATCCGAGTTATCCGCACTCCCCTCCAAATGGTATCAGAGCCTAGCTATTTAAAAGGTAAAGATGGTATGTATAGTAATTTATGAGTTATTTAGGTTTGACTTTGGAATTTATTTATCAAGTATTTATTTACAGATGAATAATTTAGAATTAAAACAAGTAATATTTGAAAAACTAAAAGAATTAAAAATAAGAAGGGAAAGACTACAATATAATATGATTGTAGGAGTATGTCAAAAATCAATAAATGCACAAAAGGAAGAAATATCACATTTAGAATCCTTAATAGATAGTCTAGAATATATATATCAACATGATCTAACAACTATAAAATAAATAAAATGAACAAAGAAGAATTTATAATAGACGAAAAAACATATGAAAATAACGAAGGATTAAAAATAAAAATAATATTCTCTAATTTAGGAAGAAGATATAAGAAAATAGGTGAACATTTATATTTAATGTTAGAAAAAAAAAGAATTAAAATTAGAAGATAAATTGACAGTCATGGTAAGAATAGAAAGAGAAAACGAAGAAATAGATAGAAAAGGGGAAATAGATAAGATAAAACAACAAACTACAGAAGAAATACAAAAAATAGAAGAAACTAAAAATAACAAGATTACTGAACTAGAAAAAGAACTACAAATACTAAAAAACCTGTATGAAAAAAGACAGAAAGAAAAAGCAGAAAAGGTAAAGAACAAAAATTATTAAACGAGATAGATCAATTTAAAGAAAAATTAGAAATAAAAAATAAAGAATCAAAAACCAGTGAATTAGAAATAAATACAATAGATGCTGAAGAAACAGATAATTATGATTCGAAAGATAGTGAAACATATACAGAAATCTTAACAAATATAGAAAAGTTAGAGATTAATGAAAAACAAGAAGTAATTAATAGAGAAAACTTAGAAAATACAAACACAAAAATAAATACTCTTAATAAAGAAGACGATGAAAACATAATACCTAATACATCATAAATAAGAAAACCTACATATTATTATAAAGATATGTTTTAAAAATATAACCTAAAAAATGAATATAACAAATGGACACCAAAATAAATAATTAATAAAAATTATAACTTTTTAGATTTAGACTGTGTAATAGACACAAATAAAATAATACAACTATGGGCAAGATACATGTCAAAACAATTATTAGATAATAATATAGATACAACAAATACACCAGAATATATAGAAAGGACATTAATAAGAACAGTAAAATTATGATTTTTAAACCTTGTCGAAGCAAGTAAAAAAGTATTAAGATCTGATAAAATAATAGAAGGAACATCAACAATTACTAAAATATCATCAACAGAAATATTGAAAAAATATGAAGTAGCTATAAGAGATGAATTTAGCAGTATAACAACAGAAGAAGAACAAAAAAATAAAGAAAAAGATACGAATAGGAATTCAATGTTAAAATTAGCAATATGTAATATGTGCTATATAGATGAATATACGTGCGCATTTAAAGAATATTATTATAAGGGAACATATAATACAGAGGAAAGTAAGGGGATAAGGAAATTATATTTTAGTAAATTACCTGAACCATTTAGTTCAAAAATAATAAAAAGTTGGGATGAAGCAAAAATAGTAGATACCCTAGGAGCAAGAATAAATTTTTTACAACAATGGTATAGAAATCTATGTGAAAAATATTGAGAAGAAATAAAAATGGAAAAAACATTAATAAGAAATTTAGCATGTTGCAAAGATAAAATAACACCTCAATTTGGATGTGAAGAAAGATATTATAAGAAAACAAAAAGACATAAGAAATATAAAAAATCAAAATATAAGTATAAAAAACCAAGAAAAAAATATTATGTAAAAAATTATAAACATAAAAGACCATATAGGAAAAAGAAATCTATAAAAGAATGTACTTGTTATAATTGTGGAAAACTAGGACATTTAGCTAGAGATTGTAAAATGCCTAAAAACCCAAAAAAGAAACAAATATCAGAAATAAAGATAGAAAATACAGAATACATGCAAATAGATTGTATAGATTATGAATTAGAAAGTGAAGATAGTATATATGAAATTTCAGAGAATGAAACAAATAATGAAATAGATAGTGATTTAGATGAATCAAATGACTGAAGAAGAAATAAAAATAAACCAAATGATTGAAGAAGAAATAAAAATAATAACAAAGGAAGAATATTTAAATGAAGAAGGAACAGATCAAAAAATAATATTTGATAATAATATATTTGACGAAATAAAAGAAAAAGAGTTAGACCTAAGTGTAGAAAAAATATTTAAAATACCAACAATAAAAAATATATTTAGTAGAAAAAAGGAAGAATACTACGTAGTAAGTCAAAAAGAACATGTAATAGACTGTAGATATGCAAAAGGAAGAGCTAGTATACCACTGGTAACAAAAAAAATAATTATTAAAGAAATAAATGATATAAAAAGTAAAGACCCAATAAAATAGTACACCTTGGAGGAACATAGATATTGATAAAAACATATTTTAGAGAAGGAATAGATACACTAATAGAATTATATTTAGCAGATGATAGAATTATAAAACCTATAGAAAAAAGTATAATAACTACCATAAGAGAAAATTTAATATACCAAAAATTTAAATTTATAATAAGTGCGAATTATTCAGTAGCAATAACAGATCAAAACATAGATAAATCATTAGTATTATATTGGAAAATATCTGGAATAGAACTAACCCCAGGAAGTAAAATATTTACAGCAAGATGTAAAAAATTATATGTATTAACAACAAAACATAAAATAACGGGAAAAAATAAAATTAATAAAATACAAATAGAAAGTCCTTTCGAACAATTTGTAAAAACAATTGATAATAATGATTATAGTTACAAAGACATAGATATAGAAATAATAAATGATCGAATAAGCACAACAAAAAGAATAGCTTATGAAAAAATAGAATCATCAAGCTCATCAAAAAGAACAAATTATGAAACAACTTCAACAGTTAATTTAACTCAATATTACATAACAGGAACAATAAATGAAAAAAAATATTTAATACTCTTAAACACAGGACAAGAAGAAAATTATATAGCAAAATATCTAGTAAAAAGTAAAGAAATAAAATCTAATAGTAATATATGTCCAGATCTATCAAGAAGTCTAATAAACATTAAGGATACAGTAGAAAAAAAAATAACAATAGGAGTTAGAAAAATAAAAATAGAATTTGAAATAAAGGAAGATATGCAAAAAGAAGACATAATATTAGGAATAAAATGGTTAGAACAAGTAAAACCATACAATATATAACATACACAATTATCTATAACATATAATAAAGAAAAATTATTAATAAAAAGAGCTTTGACATGATATGAAAATATATGTACCATTATTAGAAAGATATTATAATAGGTATTATACACCTATGATAGATACAGGAGCAGAAACAAACTTATGTAGATACAACTGTTTACCAGAAGGTAAATGACATAAGCTAAAAATACCAATAATAGTCAAAGGGTTTAATAATGAAGGAAGTTTAATTACATATAAAACTAAAAATGTAAAAATACAGATATGAGATAAAATAATAAAAATAAAAGAAATCTATAATTATGAACTAACATCAAAAGATATGCTTTTAGGAATGCCATTTTTAGATAAATTATACCCACATATAATAACTAAAACAGATTGGTGGTTTACAACACCATGCAAACAAAAAATAAGAGCAAAAAGAGTTATAAATAAAATTAGAAAGAAAACTGATTGGATAAAAGGAAGTGAAAAAATCACACAAAAATTAAAAAATGTAAAAAATACAGAAGACACAATAGAACTAGTCGTATTTTCGATAAATAAAAAAGAAATAACTATATTTTCAGTAGATAAGGTAGGAATAATAAAGAAAAGATTAAAACAATTATACAGTGAAGATCTATTAAAAGGATGGGAAAAACATAAAACTATTGTAAAAATTGAGCTAATAGATAAAAATAGCATAATAACCCAGAAATCATTAACATATAACTTTGATGATTTAAAAGAATTTAAAATGCATCTAGATGAATTATTAGAAAAATAATATATACAAAAAAGCAATAGTAAACATAATAGTCCAGCATTTATAGTAAATAAACATAGTGAACAAAAAAGAGGAAAAAATAGAATGGTCATTGATTATAGGAGCCTAAATGCAAAAACTATGACATATAATTATCCAATACCAAATAAGATATTAAAAATAAGACAAATACAAGGATAAAATTACTTTAGTAAATTTGATTGTAAATCAGGATTTTACCATTTAAAGTTAGAAGAAGAATCTAAAAAATTAACTGCATTTACAGTACCACAAGGATTTTACGAATGGAATGTGCTACCATTTGGATATAAAAATGCACCAGGTAGATACTAACACTTTATGGATAGTTATTTTAAACAATTACCTAATTGTATAGTATACATAGATGATATACTACTATATACAAAAACTAAAGAGGAACATTTAAAATTATTAGAACAATTTACAAATATAATAGAAAAATCGGGAATAAGTTTAAGTGAAAAGAAAGTTGAAATTATGAAAAATCAGATAGAGTTTTTAGGAATACAAATAGATAAAAGTGGAGTAAAAATACAACAACATATAGTACAAAAAATAATAAATTCAAAAGAAGAATTAGATACAAAAAAGAAATTACAATCATTTTTAGGATTAGTAAACCAAGTAAGAGAATATATACCAAAATTAGCAGAAAACCTAAAGCCATTACAGAAAAAATTTAAAAAGGATGTAGAATATTATTACAACGAAGAAGATAAAAAACAAGTTCAGAAAATAAAACACTCTGTAAAGAGTTACCAAAATTACAATCCCCAGAAGAAAATAAAAAATTTAAATATATAGTAGAAGCAGATGCAAGTGTGTATAGTTACGGAGGAGTACCTAAATATAGATATAAAGAAGAAAAACTAGAACATCATTGTAGATACTACTCAGGCACATTTAATGAAACAAAGATGAAATGGAAAATAAATAGAAAATAATTATGTTTATTAGCATTTGAGTTATATATTGTATATAACAAGTTTATTGTACGAACAGATAATACACAGGTACGTTGGAGGTTAACAAAGAAAATATAAAAGTTAGTTACAACAAAGGAAATTCGGAGACTAGTATTAAATATATTAAATTTTACATTTACAATTGAAGTAATCAAAACTAACAAGAATGTCATTGCAGATTACATATCAAGACAAAGCTACACAGACTGATATAATAGAAGATGATGCTTTGAAAAAGATACTCAAAATCCTAACTACGCTTTCAATGAAAGTGGACAGTATGAGTAATGAAATAGAAAAGCTAAAGACTAATGAAGTTAAACTGAAGTCTAAAGCTATGAATCAGCTAACTCAGCAGTGTGCAGAGCTATGTCGATCGAAAGATATCAAAATTTCAAATCTAAAAGGAGATGCTGGGAAACTCCAAAAAACCCATAACGTTTATCAATCTACAATTGCAGGTACAAGCAAAGGAGTTAGTGGACAAAGATATCAGAACATGAACATGAATAAGATATTTGAAAAACCCTTTATACCAAAAACACAAAAAGACCCATTGTTCATACCCTCACAAATTACCACATATAGAGAAAGTTTGAACCAAGATAAAAAAGCCTATAACCACATAACCCGAGCATACATAGAAAATATCCACAAAATACAAACTTATCTAAACCTTAAACCCAGAGCCACAGATATCCAAGAACCAAACACAAACTATATAACCCAAAGATTACAAGGTTACAACAAGTTAATCGCACTACTGAAAACCAACCCTAGCTTAGTTAAAACTTGCTTCAGTTATGGATTATTAAATACCGTATACACCCTTGAAGGAAATGAACTAACAGATATACCAGAATTATATAGAGCATTCACCAATTATAAAAGAATAACCAAAGGGAATCTATTTTTATAAAGTTTTATACTGCATCAACAGAGATATTATATAACGAGATCAAACCAGTTATACAAATTGTAAAAATAGGATTAACCAGAGATATGATTATACCGAAAAATATTGCTCAACAACCAGAGATACCTAAAGTTGAGATACCTAATTTTTATGCAAATAAACAAATTATTAAAATATCTTCAATTGTTCAAGAATTAGCAAATAATTACCTAAATGGGAACCCAATATGGAGCTATTATTCAAGAGATCATCAAATGATTTATTCAAATTCAAGGGAGCTACGCCAGTCAGATATGGAAGAAGCTAGACAATGGATTCTGACATTACTCAATCCAGAAAAACAACCAACTGCAAGAGTAATTAGGAAGGGGTTTATTTAAGAAGAATTATTAAAAAGGTATTGCAAGTTAATTGGACACAAATATCCAAACCATTTATGTTCGAGATGTAATGGAGAAGATAATATTATCCCAAAAGTTCAACTGGAATAGAAAAAGATAAGGACAACAGCTGGAAGATACACGACAAAAGATAGAAAGACACGGAGCAATAATAGAAAGATAAGAAGACAAAACATTGAAATATGAAAAATGACATATGGAGAATAAGATAACTTTGAGAAATGTGAAATACGTAAATTATGTAAACATTTACTATTCTTATTATGTAGGCTAGACTAGCCTTTTTGACTTTTCTTGTTTTTTGGCACTTGCCATTTTTTTTTGACACGTGTAAAGTCGTAGGACCTAGGACCATTATTAGTCTTTTAATTTTTGACAGATGTAAAGTTAGGAATAGTAAGTAGTTCTTTTCCTCCTATAAATATGTAAGCCATCCGGCTAAGTAAGAGGCAAGACTTTCATGTGTTGAAAGTAAGCCTTCTCTCTTGTACACAAACAACTTTTAAATATTTAATAAAAACAGGTATATTTCAAAGGAAAAGTTATGGATGAACAAAGGCCAGAATTATCAAACTTACCAGAACAGGTATTTTCATTTATGATTATGAATAGCTACATTCATAAATTCCTAACAATCATAATATGATAAAATAAGTTCATGTTAGTTACTATATAGTAGAATTATTTGAAGAATAATATGTTACAAAGTTTATTAGCAAAGAGAAAAATGAGAAAAATCCCTAAGAACTATGCCATCCTAAAAGTGAAACCGGTGAAGCAAGAAAGTCGTGATAGGGGAGTAACCAGTGTAGAGGCGCTGTTTAAGGGAAAAGTATCCAGATTACCATGCTAATAGTGACAGAGTAACATAATTATTTAAGAATAAACTAGTACATAGTAATCTAAGATGATCATATTTTGTTATGTATATGATTGGAAGGAATATTTTGAAATAGCATTATATGAAAAAGAATGACTACCTACTTATCCGATGAAATGGTAGATAAATTTAAAATACTTCTTTTGTATGTACTTAAGGATATAGAAATTGTAGATATAAGAAAAATCATATGGGAAAAAATATTTGATAAATATTTTTTGGCTAGAATAAATTACATACCACACCTACCTAACTACTCTTACAAATATCTACATACCAAACCAACACATCAACCATGATAAATTACGAATATTGAAAAATGGATATGAAAAATATACAATTAATAGAAAAACTAATGAAAACAAATCTAGAAAAATATATGAGAACTAAAGATATAAAATATATAGAATTCCTTAATGAAAACATTCAAGAATTATTAAGATTAAAACAAACAACCAGTAAATATTATGATAAAACATTTAATAACCCATAAAACCTAAGCATCATATGAACAATATGACAAGCTATATATCTGATTAAATTAAGATACTTGTTTTATATATCATTAAAGACTTAGAAATAGAAGACATAAAGAAAATAATATAGGAAAAAATATTTAATGAAGAATCATTAAGTCTAGAATGGTTAGAAGATATGCATGATCTTAGCTTATATTATTCAGATAGTTATTACTCAGATAATAATAATTATTATTCAAATGGATATTATACAGATTAAAAATGTTAGAATATATTAAAAGAGTTAGAGAAAAACAAAGTTGGCTATACAAAGAAATTAATTATAGAAACCAGCTTAGAAGAGGAAGAGAACAATTAAAAGAAAGATTAATTTGGATAAATAAAACCATGAAACAACTAGAATTAAAAGATAATTTAGAATAAGATTTAGACATAGAATTATTCATAGAAGAAAAAGACAGGATAATTAACGAAATAGATAACCTAGAATTTAATATCAGATATAGTACAATTAGAATAAATTGTTACAAAAAAAATTGTAGTATTACAACTACTTTAGGATAGAATGATAAACTAAGAATATTTAAAATATTGGAGACAAGATATGGAAGAAATAAGATTAACAAAAGTACTTATGAAAGAGAATTTAATTGACTATTTTAGAACAAAAAATATAGAATATTTAGAATACCTTCAAAATAATATACAAGAATTACAAAGACTAAGAGAAAAAACTAAAGAATATTACAATAAAACTTTTAATCAAATACCATCTAATCATCACCCCCCAAGATATGAACATCAATAAAATAAAAATAGAAATGTTTAAAGAAGTTAAGAAACATCCACACACAAATAAAAATAGATCCATTAGAGTTATCGCCCCCCCCCCCCCCCTCCAAAGATGCTATAACTTAAAGGAAAAATTATAAAAAGTAACATACTTAAGACTATAATTACAATAAATAACAACACTTTTGTAAAATTACAGTTTATAACAAGAGTAACATTATTTTACTCATTAATTAGGCAAGTGTATGTTTTACTCTCACTACTTTATATTTTTCTATTTTCACTCCACTATTTCACCTCTCCCAAATATAGTCATACCTTTACCCTTTTTTTTTCATCTTATTTTTGTTATCATTTTATTTTCTCTTTTCTATTTCTCTTTTTTTTTTTTTCCTTTTTCTTTTTTTTTTCTTTTTCATATTTGAAGATAATTACCTCCATAATCTTAAAGATTTCAAAATAAAACATCAATACTTTTTTTCACTCTCTTATATCTCTACCTTTTTTTTCTTGATAGTTTTTGTTCATCTTATTTTTTTATTTTGATTTCTTTTTCTTTTTTTTCTTTCCACTTTATTTTCTCTTTTCTATTTCTTTTTTTTACCTTTTCGTTTTTTTTTTCCTTTCTCATATCTTGTTTTTTCTTTTTCTATTTTCGTTTTCTTCTTTTTCTTTTTCTATTTTATTTTGTTTCCTTTTTTTCTTTTTTTTTTACTCTTCTATTTCTCTTTATTCCTTTTTTTTACACTTCTATTTCTCTTTATTCTTTTTTTTTTTCTTTTTCACTTCTTTTTTTTTTCTATTTTTTTTTACTCTTCTATCTCTAACTTTTATTTTTGAAAAGACAAATATGTATATCACATACACATGTTCAAAAAACATACAAAATTCATAGCCATACAGATCTGGATATATATTTACAGTACAAAACATACATATGTATTTACGAAATACATATTATATTCACATTAAACAGTAACAAATATAACTATACTATATATCTTCATATGTATTTGCGAAATACAAAGGTGACTCATATAAAATAAGAATATACATATGAATTAAGTATGTATTCTATAAATACATATGCAGAGCTATATGTATTTTATATGGTGTTGGATTTGTCTTTGAATTGTACATACTATGTCATTTTAGAGGGTAACATATGTACTTATTTGTTTTCTTTTACCGTTTTAAGATATGTATATGTATTTTTTTATTACCTGCATGTATATGTATATAATTGTCATTTTTGTTATAGAGATTTTGTGTCATATATGTTTATATATACATGTGAGTCAGATATGTATTTCTGTAAATACATATGTAGATATATATGTATGTTTTTACCGTAAATACATATGCAAATCTGTATGTCTATTTATTTTGTATATTTTTTGAATATGTATATATGATATAGATATTTGTCTTTTTAAAATAAAAGATAAAGATAGAAGAGTAAAAAAAAATAGTAAAAAATAAAAAATTCAAAAAAAAAAGTGAAAAAGGAAAAAAAAAAAAAAGAGAAATAGAAACTAGAAATAGAAGTGTAAAAACAAAACCGAAGAAAATTTAAAAAGAAGAAGAAGAAGAAGAAAATGAAAAAAAAAATTAAAAAAGGAAAAAAAAATGAAAAAAAAAATCGAAAAAGAAAAAAAAGAAGAGAAGTAGAAGAGAGAAAATAAAATGGAAAAGAGAAAAGAAATTAAAATTAAAAAAAAAAAAAAAACTAACAAGAAAAAATAGTTAGAGATATAAGAGAATGATATTTTGAAATTTTGAAGATCATGAAAATAATAATCTTCATATTTGAGTTTGATTTGGAAAAGGAATCTACTAATTTAAATAAGAGTAATTTATGGTAATTTAATTAGATGAGATAATTATTTCTTATTTAACTCAACTAATTTGAGTAAAACAATGGTAGTAAATCTTGTTGTATATGTATTTGTATAGCAACAGTTTATTTAAATATAAAATACAATTTGCTATTTTTTGTAATTATGAAATGGTTGCTATAAAAATTATAATTAATGCTTTATAGTTGCTATTTTTGAATTTTTTCCTAACTTAAAAGTGGATTGACTCGTTATAAATCCTATTTTTAGAGTTTAAAGATGGACTGACCTCACTCATCTTGTAAGTACTATTCTCTCCGTTTCATTTTACTCGTCCTAAATTTTTTAATTTGACTTTTTATTTTACTTGTCATTTTTCATTAATCAAGACAAAATAATTTTTTTTCTTTTTTATCCTTAGTATTAATTGTTTTTTCTCCAAATTAAAATGTACACATTATTTAATAGGAGTACTATGGTAAAGTAATCATATTATTAATTATTTTTCTTAATCAATGTGTGATACAAAATTAGAACGATTAAAATGAGACGGATGGAGTATTTTAAATCTCATAAAATTTTAATGTCTACCGTACGTAGAACCTTCCAAAATAAATAAATAAGAGATGTTTTTTCAAACCTTGATTTAAAGATGGCTCACTTTAAAGCTAACCTCCAACCAGGTGATTTATTGGCCTATTGGGCTTGCTAAAATACAAGTCCAAGATTTGACTTTCATTAGAATGAGACACATTTCATTAGAATTTACTTAACACTCTTATTAGTTCACTTTTTCTTATTTATTACTACTATATTTCTTAAGGAAAAGTCAAAAATAATTATCAACAAGTAAAAGTGAAAAATTTCTAACTGAGTACTATCATGATCTGACAAAATTGATAAAGTTACGACAACAATACAATTAAGAACATTGAAAGGTAAATTAACTTAACCGTGTTTTCTGTTGCAAAGAAAACCCGTTTTCTAATTAATGGAGTGATAGAGGTTCTTTTAAAGGCAATTAAACTAAGGCTACATGGTCAATGTTGAATTGTTAAAAACCTCAATAAAGAAAGTAGTTTGGCAGCAATCTACATAGACTTTGACAAAATGATTCATTAGTGCTTCGTTATACTCTCTTCGTCTCAAAATGATGGTTAAATTTCACTAATTCTAAAGTAAAATTAATCTAATATTTTAAAATTTAAAATTATATTAAAAATATTAAAAATTATAATTTTTATATTATTAATATAATTAAAAAATACATCTTATAATATTAATCAAAATTCAAATTATTTGACGATAAAAAGAAACAATAACAAGTATAAAGTAATGAATAGAGTATAGATTTTTAAAATATCTTTCTTCACTCTATTCATTCATTCATTAAATTTAATAAATAAAATGAGTCAAATTACGGTTTATTTAAAAAATATTTATACATGATAAATAACTCTAGTACCATGGCCCTCGCTTCCCCACACCTTTGATT
This sequence comes from Capsicum pubescens, assembly GCA_030864215.1. Taxonomy (NCBI): domain Eukaryota; kingdom Viridiplantae; phylum Streptophyta; class Magnoliopsida; order Solanales; family Solanaceae; genus Capsicum; species Capsicum pubescens. The sequence goes on along the minus strand of CM061543.1, from coordinate 68,595,653 downwards.
ACCCCCCCGGCATTCCCTATGGAACACGGCATTTGATATCACTAGCCCGATGAATTTGTATAGCGTAAGACTTATTAAAAAAAAATATTTTTTAAAATAAATTATTTTTAATGTCTGGATTCGAGACAATAAAAGAGAAATTCAAGAGAGGGGGAGGGATGAATTGAAAACTTTTCCTGAGCCGACTGATCAGCCTCGACAGTCAATTCACCTGCAGTTTAGTATATCGAATAAAATAGAGTAAACTTAAATGCATAAATAAATAAACAAGTAGGGAAATAACACAAAGATTTACCCTGACTCGAAACACGGATGTGGTGCCTACTTCCAGTCCACTTGCGTAACAAGGATTTCCTTAGAGCTTTCAAAGTATGAGTTGGAATACAAGTGGGATGAACAATTTCTAAATATTATTTTACTATTCAGATCTTGTGACGCAGCTTCAACTGATATGACTAAGTTGACTCGACCTTTCTATTTTGTAACTATTGTAAACTTGAAATTACAAAGTTTTATGGATACTAGGATTGAGACACACTAAGAGTTTCCTGTGAAGTTGCGCAGTGTCTTTGGTCTTCAGTCTTCTCTTTTATAATCTTCAGTTGATCCGACTTCTTTGCTTTATAAGGAAAATTCAAGGGATTTCTTCTCAATCGAGAATTTGAATTGATTTCTTGATTGAGGATCTACATCATATGGAACTTCCATATCAGATATGTTCGTACGTGTGATGCAACCTTCTTTTATTGGATACAGACTCACAACCATACATGTTCATATCAGATATGTCCATGTAGAGGGTGTGATCTTCTTTTATTTCGTGATTCCTTGTGAGGTGTTGTTACAATTGATTGTCAATTATCTTCCTTATATTTTGAGATCCAATGAGATCTTTTCCTGATGTGATTCCAAATTCAGCGATGACTTTCTTGTAGTTAGGGATCACGCGAGATGTTCCTCCATATTAAACTCCTGGAAGATCTTCCTGGCCTTGACTACATCCTTAATGTATCCTGCGTATTTTCATTTATAAGTTTGTCGTTATTAAAACATATTATGTCAGTTGTAACACCCTGTGTCTTTGAGTTCACTATGAAACCTATGACTCACTCATCGAGTCGTGAAGACTCCTTATGAGTTATAAGATGTAATCATAGTCAAGACAATATGGGGTGGTTGAGGTTCTGCTTTGGTTACGACTCATGCTCAGCAAGTCGTAGTGAGACTATATGAGTCATATACTGGTAGTCGTAGAGACAATAATGTAGGACCCCTAAGTTTCTGTTCAGGTTACGGTTGGAGGTTACAAGTTGTATTGACTAATTACGAGGGTACGAATTGTAGCCAAACCAGTAAGTACCCTTCCTGCTATTTCCAAGGTTACGAGTCACTAGGAAGACTCGTAATTAGATGTCACGAGTCGTAAGGTGACTCATAACGACTGGCGATCAAGTTTCTATTTGTTCAGTTAAGGGGCCTTTTGGTCTTTTCTTCTTTTTAAACTCCCAACCCACGACTTCAGGCATAAAAGAAGCGTTATTTTCCCCCATTCTCAATCACCTAACAACATTTTTTCTTCTCTCTCCCTTAAGAACATCAAGACTGGGGTTTCTTATTCAAAATCATCTTTCAAGTTCCCAAGTCTAAGTTCCCTTCAAAGTAAACCTGTCAAACGGGTCGGTTTAACCCGGCCTATTAAAGAACCCGGCCCGGTTTGACCTGGCTCGGTTAGCCCCCAGGCTGTAGGGCTGTCGGTCCCAGGCTAGGCCTTTTTTTTGCCCAATTGACCTGGCTCGGTCCCAACCCGGACCAAGCCCGTCGGTTAACCGGCACAGACCGGCCCAGATAATTTTTATTTTTTTAAAATAAAATCTAATTTTGACCGTTGGGCCAAAGTATCCGTTGGGCCCAACGGCTATATGATCGTTTGGACCCAAAAATGGATATTTGGCCCTTTTTATTTAAAAAAATAAATTAATTGAAAATATTTTTTAAAACCCCCGAAAAATCCTATAAATACCCTACACTTTCAAATCATTTTTCACACAAGTTTCATTCTCTCAAATCTCATTCTCTCTCAAATATTCTATATATCTCCTAAAGTGCTCAATTTTATTTTTTAATTTTGCGATTACAAAGTACGAGTGAAAGTTTCTAAAGTCGCAACTTTTGACTACTTCCAAAATTTGGTATTGTCGTTTCATCTCTTACTTTTAATTTTAGTTAGCGTATTAATTGTTGAATATTTAATTTTAATATTTTTGTGTATTTTGAATTTTTTTTAGTTAGATTTATATTATGGATAAATTAAGAAACCTCGGTAAAAGTGTCAAAAAAATTTGTTCCAAAAGTGGTAGTGGTAGTAAAAAGCCAATTACTGGCGGTAGAGGTAGTTCAAGTAGTAGATATACCTGTGTGCCTCCGGTACCGCTTAGTCAACCTTTTGAAGAAGAAAATGAAGTAGATGCGGTTAATTTAGAAGAAGATGATAAAAATATTGGTGAGACACCCGCAGTAGGAAATGCTTAGATCTGAATCGGTTAATCGCCCTCCCCGTCCTCCCCGTACCCCAAAATCTCGTAGACCAACTAGTATTTCACGGGAATTTTTTACATGTATAGAATGAGAGACTAAGGTGCAATGAAATATTTGTCAACAAGTATATGAGCATAAAAGAGGAGGCAATCAAGGAGGTACGGGTACATTAATGAGACATATAAAAAATAATCACCAAAGAGAGTTATTTATTGTACAAGGTGGTGAGGCTGTTGGTGGGACAACACAATTAGAATGGACCCAGCAACTGGTTAGGTAATTAAAAATTATAATAAATTGAGGGACCGGGAAGAAATAATAAAAATGGTAGTTGTGGGTTGTTCGCCTTTCAGTTTTCCTTCTTTGGATGCTTTTATTCATTATATTTAAATAATTTATAATCCTATGTTTAATGTTATTCCTAGAACTACTTGGCGGACCGATATTTTTAGACTTCATTCACAATATGTTTTTTATTTATCTATATTGTTTAAAAATATTCAATGTAGAATGACTCTAACTTTTGATCTAGGTCGTGCTGTTAATTAAAATGATTATTTAACCATTAATAGTCACTGGATAGATAATAATTTTGTTATAGAAAACGTATTCTAGCTTTTTGTACGATGAAGATCGTAGACATACTAGAGAATTTATTGTTGATTCGATTAGTAAAGTTGCAGAATTTTATGGTATTGAAAAAAAGTCTTATGTATTATTTTTATAATGCTTCTAACAACAAGACTGCTATTACAAAGTTAAAAGCTAGTCTCTTTCCGTCGTTACCTAAAATATTTCATGTTAAGTGTGCCTGTCATATATATAATTTAATTGTAAGAGATGGTCTTGAATTTTTTTAATTTATATTGAAAAAATCCAGCTTGTTGTTGGCTTCATTCAAGGAAATAATCGAAGAAAAAGAATTAGAGAATTTAAAGTTAAATGTGAACAAAATGAACTTAGACCGATATTGATGCCTGAAGAATGTGATACTAGATGGAATGCTACGTATGATTATTTAAAAACTTGTCATGCTTTTAGAGTTTCTATTACACTAACTTTTAATGAATATTGTAGTTCATTTGTTGATTCGGCTGAATGTATGTTACATGATTTTGATTGGGTTGTAATTGATGGTCTTGTTAAGTTTTTGGGAAAAATTAATATAGCTACGGTTGAATTTCTCGATGCTTATTATCTTACTATTTGTAATATTTTAGCATATATAGCCGATATTTCTTCTTTACTCAAAGAATATAAGAATAAAGAAGGTTACAAAGAAGCTGTTGGTTCTATGTTTACTAAATTTTAAAAATATTTTTTTTCGATTCCCCCTATTTACTTGGTTAGTGCTATACTAAATTCATGTATGAAATATACTACTACGTATCACTTTAGTACTCTTATTTATTTTAACTTAGAGATAACTACTAACAATGATTCTGATGATGAAGAACAAGAACAACCAGAATTGTATATAGCTATGAGTGATGCGAACATTTACATAGATAAATTATATAACCATTATGTTGATTTACTTGATTTAGCTGTACCGACAAATATCACTACAACTGTCGCTCCTCATCCTCCCGAGAAGCCATCATTTTCTAAAAGACCGGCACATAGTGGTTTTCCTGATCACTTTTATGATTTAAATATTTGAACAGTGTTGAGGCAGGAACTTATACAATAGCTTCTCGGGAAGAGCTTAAATATTATCTTCGAACACCGCTAGAGGATCGTAGACGACGAATCAACGCGTTGGATTGGTGGAAGAATAATAAAACACAATATCCCGTGCTTTCAAGATTAGCTAGAGATATATTGAATGTTCCAATATCAACAGTTGCATCGGAGAGCGCTTTTAGTCAGGGACGACAACAGCTTGAAGACAACCGACACTCATTGGGAAGCAATGCTATGAATGTTCTAGTTTGCCTTAGATATTGGATTAGAGCGGAACGAATAAATCAAGGAATGGAGGTAGAGCCAAAAAACGAACAGAATCTTGAAGAAATTATGACTTCAAGGGAGAACTCAGCACAATCAAGTCCAATGCATACTTTTACCCCCATTGATTTTGACTATCCTATGTCAGTTCCCGTTAATGTTAACATGGATGAGTTGGAAAAAAATGATGAAAACTTTGTAGATTTTTCATTCATGTACATTATAAATTTTGATTCATTTTACAGTCAATAAAATATAACATTCATTCACTCCTTACTTTATAATTTTTTTCATTTAATAATTTAAATATAATTTCTAATTTAAATAAATATTTAATTTTAATATATTACTAATTTACTATCAAGCTTTACACTAAGTAATAGACAATTAAACATAACAAACATATAATCATATATACACATAATGAAAAAATAATTTTCTTTTAAGTTCAAAACCTCAAGTATTAATAATTTATTATATTAAGTTGCATATTTTTTAAAGTAGTAGATATATTGAATGATACGTATATATGTGTATATATTTTCTATAAACTCTAAAGTGGTATATATTTAAGGTATACATGTGTATATGTTTTATAAATTAGTATATATTTTGTAGTATATATCTTGTAGTATATGTTTTATTTAAAGTAGTACATAGAATGATACGTATATATGTGTATAAATTTTCTATAGATTCTAAAGTAGTATATATTTAAAGTATACATGTGTATATGTTTTATAAATTAGTATAAATATTGTAGTATATATCTTGTAGTATAGGTTTTATTTAAAGTAGTACATATATTGAATGGTACGTATATATGTGTATATATTTTCTATAGACTCTAAAGTAGTATATATTTAACGCATACATGTGTATATGTTTTATAAATTAGTATATATATTATAGTATATATCTTGTAGTAAATGTTTAATTTAGAGTAGTACATATATTGAATGGTACGTATATATGTGTATATATTTTCTATAGACTCAAAAGTAGTATATATTTAACGTATACATATGTATATGTTTTATAAATTAATATATGTATTGTAGTATATAATTATATATCTTGTAGAATATATTTTATTTAAAGTAGTGCATATATTGAATGGTATGTATATATTTTCTATAGACTCTAAAGTTGTATATATTTAAGGTATACATGTGTATATGTTTTATAAATTAGTATATATATTGTAGTATATATCTTTTAGTATATATTTTATTTAAAGTAGTACATATACTGAATGGTACGTATATATGTGTATATATTTTCTATAGACTCTAAAGTAGTATATATTTAAGGTATACATTTGTATATGTTTTATAAATTAGTATATATATTGTAGTATATAATTATATATCTTGTAGTATATGTTTTATTTAAAGTAGTACATATATTGAATGGTACGTATATACGTGCATATATTTTTTATAGACTGTAAAGCAGTATATATTTAACGTATACATGTGTATTTATTTTATAAAGTAGTATATAACTATATATATAGTATGTGTATATATTGTAGTATGAATATATTGTAGTATATGTGTTATTTAAAGTAATACATATATTGAATGGTACAGATAGACTCTAAAGTAGTATATATTTAACGTATACATGTGTATATGTTTTATAAAGTAGAATATATATAGTGTTTATATGTTGTATGTATATTATTTAAATTAGTACATTTATTGAATGGTACGTATATATGTGTATATATTTTTTTTAGACTCTAAAGTAGTATATATTTAATGTATACATGTGTATAAGTTTTATAAATTAGGATATATATTGTAGAATAATCTTGTAGTATATGTTTTATTTAAAGTAGTACATATATATTGAATGGTATGTATATATGTGTATATATTTTCTATAGACGCTAAAGTCTAAAGTAATATATATATTTAACTAACGTATAGTCGTATACATGATTACATGTGTAATTGTGTATATGTCTATATGTTTTTTAAATTCTAATGTAGTATATACTATATATATAGTGTATATATATTGTGTGTATATTGTTTAACGTATTTAAAATGTATATATGTGGGTATATATAGTGTATATTGGAGAAAAATATTTCTTTTTAAGGTTTTGGCCGGTTTTGATCGGGTTTTTGACAGGTTTTGACCGGGTTGACCTAGGTTGGATCGGGTTACGTGTAATGGGATGGTTCCGGGTTGTTTCTAACAAAAATACTATTGGGCCCGGTATCAGACCGGCCCGTTAAAATAGGCCCACAACCGGACCGGCCCACGAACCGATTGAAAATCACGGGCCGATTCCGAGTTGACCCGGCCCGGCCCCGTTAACTGGCTTAAGACAGATGCGCAATTGTTTTTTCATTATAAACCATTATGCTAGTTTTAAAGCTGATTTCCTACAGATTAAAGGGAGTAGTATTTAGCATCGAGCGGGAAGTATGGGTTTAGCGCATTCTACTTTCCCAGAACTACGAGCCAACGTAGGTACAGATACAGATTATTCCTATTTATATGGATGACAGTTACAGATGTGATCACTTACATTAGGTTATACTCCTTGACAAGAGTATGACACCTCTCCCCAACGTGAGGTTTTTTCCATAAGGGAACTAGACGTTGGACACTATGATAACTCACATAGTGTATGTCCATTAAAAGAACCTCCACTGCAGAATAGTTTTAAAAGTATTTCCCTAAAGCCTAAGTCCTAAAACAGAATAACAGAACAACTTTTAGAAGCTAAGTGTAAAGGCTCATGATTTTATTCAGATATTGTTTTACATAAGTCATTAGCTATGAAATTTTAGTTTTTACTTTAAAGATACCAAGGTGAGTCCTTTTTCACTTAGCCTGCATGATTTGAAACAGACTTAACTTCAGTCCTACTTATTTCACTAGCAAAAAGAGTAAAAGTACAACTTTCAGAACTAAATGTTATGACTCACTAGATTTATGCAGTATGTTTTATTATTCATGATTCATGATATTCAGCTTTCAGACATTCTAGAATATATGAGTCATCTACATTTAGTATGCATATTATAAGAATTTTGATAACATTGAGATATTATTTATACTTATGCATTCACCCCCACATGCTTAGTACATTCTAAAAGTACTGATCCGCATATATGTATATGTGTTAGATTGTCTCATAATGTAGGTTCAAGTGCTCAGTTCCTGCAGTGTAATTGACCGTGAGCATCTCTATCTATGTCCCGATAGTGGTGAGTCCTCATAGTTTGGGGACCAAGTTATTCATATTTCCAGCTTTTCAGATTATTTTATTTAGTTAAGTCTGACAGTTTGATAACGGAATCAACCCACAACACGAAAACAAGACACAAAACACAAGACAAACCGAGGGCCAAAGGGGAAACAAGTCTCGGCCAACAATAATACCATAAGAACGAGATGATAAAAGGTGTATTTTACACCAAAAATAGCCAACAACAAGATGAACATGAGATGATAAGACAACAACAACAAGATAACAACAATACACGGCTTTACTAGAACAAAAACACAAACACGATTACAAGAAGTGTAAAGATAGGAAGTGAGACATCAACTCTAACAAGAACTAAGAACCTAAGTGTATGTCACACACTAAGACCCTTAATACTTGTAATAGGTAACACCAACACTCTTATAATGACACAAGAGGGCGTGAACCACTCAATCACCAAGGATTCTAATAATATTTGGCAATACAAGCGATTCCACCCTAACATCACCCTCATTTCGAATTTGGTGGCTTTTCCAAGCCCTAAACTAAGGTGGTACACTCCTCACACTACAGAGAGTTTGGTTCAGGTGTTAAAACTTTCAATATCAATAAAGAACTAAAGACCTAAAACTTGTCTATTTATAGACTTATTACAAACATAAGTGAAATGTCCCAAAAGCCCTTAATGAAGGAAAGACAAAAGGTGCCTATGGAGTGTAGTGTATGGCCGATTCTTAGTGTGTGATAGGGTGTTTCGTTGCACATTACTTGAACACTTCAAGTCTCGGGTTCGACGCGCACTCCCAGAAGTTCATCTCCGTGATTATTCTTGTATCATCCTCTCCACCTTGAGAGGAATTTTCCCACAAATTCACGGCTTCACCTCATTCAATTGTCCAGTTAAAGGAAGCCAGTCAAAATAGTCCGCAAAATATGGAGAAATCGCAAGCTCAATAACAATAAGTCTTGGCCGACATCTTTATTTTGAATCTTGGCTTCCTCTCCATCTTGAGGTTTACCTTCAATCTCATCCGATTCAAGTCTCCTACCATCATACAAGCATTGTCGTAGACCCCATATCCTTCATGTTCCTTTCTACCATTCTCCTCTACATGGATATATTGGTTTCGGTAAAGTGGAGCTTCGATCAAGAGGGTTGGTTTAGTGAAGTGGAGCTTCAGTTGTAGAGCTTGGACGAAAGGAATTTGAATTGGTGAAAGTTGATGCCTTTGGTTAAGTGGATCTTGGATAGGAGGGTTCGGTTTTAGTGTAGGCATTTGACGTCCAAGTCCTTGTTAGACTTGATTGAATTGTGGGGAAATGGGCCTAGTTATGTCTCGGTTTTGAGGGCTATTTGGAGCTTAGCGTGCGACATTAGGTGATGGTCTTGGAGGATTGGTCATTGGAAGTAAAGTGTCGGGAGTAAAAGCACGAGTGTTCCTTTGACTCTCCATTCGATCCAACCTCTCACTCATAGTTACCACATACAAGCCAATTTTTTCAAGACCTGCATTCGCCCTAGAAAGGTCTCAGGACATAGCATCAAGGAGGGCCAAAATGGTACATGCAGCATTGTGGTTCACCGTAGGTTGAGGGGATGAGGTCTCGGGTTCCATTGCTCCATAACAGTCCACAATGTCACAAAAACAGCCAACAAAGGACACAAAAACAGTCCCAAAACATCACACACAGCAACACCAACAAAGGTTCAAGTCTTGAACTGCAAACAACAATACCACATAAATTAAACTCGTGTTGTTGTAGTTGAAGTATGATGTTTTTCAAACTTGAGTTGTTCAATCTCTCTCCTTGATGATGAATTTTTGGTTGTGGTGTAGATGGACAAGGCTTTTGACTCTCTTTTCAAGAGTCAAAGTCTTTCATCATTTTTTCACCAACTTGCACTAATTTGGAAAAACACCTTTTTTGTAGTAGCCTTGTCTCTTTCCTCTTTTGGCTCTTCTTGAAAAGTGTTTGTCACCCTTTTAGTAACTAAGCTTTTTGGATGCCCTTTGTTTCTTTACCACTTTGGTGTTGTCTTGAAAGTATTCCCAATACAAACACAAAGCCTTGTCTCTCTTATCTTTTCAAAATCAAACAACTCCTTTTGGTGAACACCATTTCAAGAATAATACGAACAACAACAAGAACAATATGAACAATAACCTCTTAGCCGTCCACCCTTCAACAATACTTGGACAAGAGCTCAAATCTTGGACTTTAGACTCAAGGGGTGTTAGTGAAAAACAAGTTAACACAAGAAACTACTAACACAACAAAAACACACCTAAATCTAGACCCAAATCTTGGCCCAAAATAACAATAAGACACAATTTCGGCAAAGTCAACAAGAATGGACAAATTTGCTTCTTTTTGGAATTTACCATTTTTAAACACTTATTTTTTTTATTTTTCGACTTAGAGAGCCCCAGATTGGTAGTGTAGGAACACAACCAGCCTTAGATCTGATACCAAATGATAACGGAATCAATCCACAACATGGAAACAAGACATAAAACACAAGACAAACCGAGGACCAAAAGGGAAACAAGTTTTGGCCAACAATAATACCACAAGAACGAGATGATAGAAGGTGTATTTTACACCAAAAACAGCCAACAACAAGATTAACATGAGATGATAAGACAACAACAACAAGATAACAACAATACACGACTTTACTAGAACAAGAACAAAAACACGATTACAAAAAGTGTAAGGATAGGAAGTGAGACATCAACTCTAATAGAAACTAAGAACCAAAGTGTATGTCATACACTAAGACCCTAAATACTTGTAATAGGCAACACAAACACTCTTACAATGACACAAGAGGGCGTGAACTACTCAAGCGCCAAGGTTTCTAATAATATTTGGCAATACTAGCAATTTCACCCTAGCATCACCCTCATTTCAAATTTGGTGGCTTTTCCAAGCCCTAAACTAAGGTGGTACACTCCTCACACTAGAGAGAGTTTGGTTCAAGTGTTACAACATTCAATATCAATAAACAGCTAAAGAACTAAAGACCTTAAACAAGTCTAATTATAGACTTATTACAAACATAAGTGAAATGTCCCAAAAGCCTTAATGAAGGGAAGACAAAAGGTGCCTATGGAGTGTAGTGTATGACCGGTTCTAGGTGTGTGATATGGTGTTCCTTTGCACTTTACTTGCACACTTCAAGTCTCAAGTTTGACGCGAACTCCCATAAGTTCATCTCCGTGATTATTCTTATATCACAGTTCGAGTCAGCTGGGGATATGTCCCAGCGACTCTCTACTAGTAGTATTAGAGGCTTTTATGACTATTGGATACATTTCATATTTTCAGTGTTAGTTCCTCCGATTTTCTTAGTTAAGTGTTTTTAGACATTATATGCAGATATACTCAGTTCAGTTCAGACAGTATTTCAGTATTTTTCTCGTACCGCATGCTTATATTATCTTTACTTGAGTCATCAGAATGAGTAGCAAGCTTTCAGGGTTAGCTCAGGACTACTTGTAGTTCGGAGCTCCGTGTGGCATCCCAGGCTCATTTTCGGGGCGTTATAATAATATACTACAAATTTATCTAACCCCTCTGGCAGGGATAACACTGATGCCGAAGTCAATCTATCCTTCAATTCTTGGAAAATCTTATCACATTTATCCGACCAAATAAACTTCACCTTGTTTAGTGTCATCTTAGTCAATGGTACAACTATAGAGAAAAACCTTTATACAAATCTTCTATAATACCAGCTAAACCCAAAAATCTTCGACTATCGGATAAGGTGATGGGTCTAGGCCAGTGCTTAACTGCATTAGTCTTTTGAGGGTCTACATGAATACGAGCTCCTAAAATGACGTGCCCCAAAAAAGTAACAGAATCCTACCAAAATTCACACTTATTGAACTTTGCATACAGTTGTCGGTCCTTAAGGGTCTGCAACACTATCTTCCAGTAGTCTATGTATTCCTCCCTACTCTGAGATATACTAAAATTCCATCTATGAAAACAGTGACAAACATGTCCAAATACTACTTGAAGACCCTGTTCATCATAGCTATAAAGGTTGTAGGGGAATTCGTTAGTCCAAATGACATAACTACAAACTCAAAATGACCATACCACATTTTGAAAGTCATCTTCGGAATGTCGTGTTCCCTGACTTTCAATTGGTGGTACCCCGACCTGAGGTCAATCTTAGTAAACCACCAGGAACCCTAAAGCTGATCGAATAGATCATCGATCCTACGAATGGGGTACTTGTTCTTGATGGTAACCTTGTTTAGCTGTCTGTAGTCTATACACATTCTGAGAGTGCCATCATTCTTGTGCACGAATAAGACTGGAGCACCCTACGGGGAAACACTGGGTCTAATAAAATCCTTATCTAAGAGGTCCTTAAGCTGCTCCTTTTAACACTTTGAGTCCGACTAAAGCAATACGATTTGGAGGGATGAAGATGGGCTGAGTATTAGGAAGAAGGTCAATACCGAACTCTATTTCTCTTTCTGGAAATACCCTTGGTAAATCATCAGGGAAGACCTCTGAATGGTTTGGGCTTCAGAATTAATATCCTTGACTCGAACTAAGTAGTAGATACACCCTTTTATTATAAACCTTTTGGCCTTAAAGTACGAGATGAAACGACCCTTGGGAGGCACCAAACTGCCCTTTCACCCAAAGACTGACTCATCAAGTCTGTTAGAATGACCTTATGGAGGATGGTAATAGGACACCCTCTATAGACTTGCTTATATATAACTGACTCACCAACTGAAGTAGAGACTGGGAAGAGCTTAGTAAGATTTTCAGGGCTCACCCCAAAATATACAACAACAAGAGGTTTCACATAAGATAGGTTTGATCCCGTCTCTAATAATACATATACATCAAGGTAAAAGGCACGAAACATACTGATGACAATATTTAGAGAACTTTTCTGCTCCTGACGAAATGGTAAATCATAAAACTAATTTTGGCGCTGACCGCCAACGGTACTGGATGATGCACCCTGTGGGAGAACTGGGCGGCCTGGCTGAGCTTCTGTATTTATGGCCTGAGTATGAGGATGAACATATCTACTTTCTTGCTTAGCATACGAGAATTCCTTGATCTTTCGAACCATCTTGCCACAACTATAACAACCCCTTTTGCCCATCATATACTCACCAGGATGGGTCTTACCACACTTTGCACAAGTGGGATAAGTAGGCTTCCCAGCCACACTATCCTAATATCTCAAATTCAAAGCTCTGACCCACTGCTCCTGCTTGATCCAAGGTGTAGGGGCACTATCTGAGGATGGTGCAGGTACTGATGAGTGACCCTGACACTGCGAATGACTTTCCCCTCCGGGCCTCTATTGACTGTACTCAAACTGTGTAGTCCTAGATCTTTTGTATCTCCTCTTTTTTTCCTTCAACTTCTTTGCCTTACTCTATTAAGCATGAGTCATCAATCGAGCAATATCCATATCTTCGATAAACATAACAGTTCTATACTTATTGACCACCAAATTAGATACTTCAGTCACAAACTTACTGATTCACGAGCCTTGGTGTCAGGCAACGACTCTGGAGCATACTTAGATAATTGAGAGAACTTGAGGCAGTACTCCTTCACTAACATAGAGCCCTGCCTCAGGTTCATGAAATTCTCCACTTTGTCCTCTCCCATCTCATGAGGAAAGAACCTATCCAGAAAAGCACTCTAAAATACCTGCCAACTTATAGGCACCACATCCTCACCCCTACCATCCTTTCATATGGTAACCCAATCATAAACAACATCTTTCAATTGATAAGATGCCAAATCTACGCTTTTCTCTTCAATAACATGCATAATTTGCTTAATTTTTTTGCCTCATCAATGAAGAACTGGGGATCCTCAGTCACCTTTGACCTGAAGAATTCGGGTGGGTTCATCCTCATAAAGTCCCAAATTCTGGCTGCAGTAAAGTTACCATTCTGCTGGAGTGGGACTGTTGCTGGCTGGTGTCCTTGAACATTTGCATTCACAGCATGAGATAACACTTGGAATGACACCCCAAACTCAGTATGTGAAATATTTTTATTCAGAGGGTCTGCAAGTAGTGGCGGGGCTAGATAGTCCCCGTTTCTGCATGCGTAAGCTATGCGAGGAGGCATTCTCTATCACGCGAAAGAAAGAATTATAGCAGATACAGAAAACCTCAAAGCACAATATAGATCATGAAATTTTGGACGATTTCTAATACGTCTCCTAGCCTCTTGCTCATAGGTGTGGCACGCTTCACACTTATGGTCAAGATTCTACGTAACGCGGTAAGTCAGACTCCCTAGGACTCATTAAAATCTTATTCTCTAATACTAAGTTCGTAATGACCCGGGAGTACCCCTGGACATCACACGATGCTTAAGATCGCGAATAGTCCTAAGTTAACCCATGATATCTAATTGGCACTGAACTCATAGGAAGGTGGGATGAGATATACATAATTGCTGAAATAAATCAACTTTTTAAATCTTAATACTTAGAAATCTTAATAAAATCTCCTTAACCAAAATAAAAATTATCCGACAAGCCTCTAATCTTATAATTGAAAAAGTCACTAGACAGACCCCAGCTAACCCATAAAAGAAATAAACTAGTAAAGAAAAATCCATAAAGTCTGAAACTCTAATAGACTTGGTTCTCAAACTATGAGTACTCACCAAATGTCAGGATGCAAGAGGTGACGTCCGGGATCAATCGTGCTGCTGGAAACGAGCACCAGAACCTACATTATAAGACAATGTAATAATTAGACATATGTATGTCAGTACTTCTGAAATGTACTGAGTATATGTGGGTGAATGTACAAGTAAAACCAAAACTGAATAAACTTTCAAATCATGCAAGCTAAGGGTAAAAAGGCTCACCTTGGACATAAGAAAAACTGGAAACTGAAGGATCATAAAACAAAAATGACAAAGCTTAATGTAAATCTTAGTGAGTCGTCACTCTTAGTTTCTATAATCTTTGTTTTTACTCTTTTTTGTGGGAGATTCTTATAACCAACATAAGTCATGTGAGCTATCATAGAGTCCAACATCTTACCCACGTTGGGGAGAGTTGTTCTACCCTTGCCATCGAAATCGAACCTTAACTTAAGTGATCACTAAACTTTATCCATATTGGGAAAATAAGACACTCTATGGCGAGGTCTCTTAAACCTACGGTGGCTTGTAGTTTTCAGAAATTAGGATACGTTCATCCACACCCCTTCTCGGTGCTAAATACTACTCCAAAAAGTATATATATATATATTGCTCAAACTTAGGAAATCTACCTTAAAATAGCATATGGGTTTTTAATTAGAAATTATATATGCATCTCTATCTTAAATCATACCCAAATGGGAGAAGTTGTGGATTTCAAATATTAACTGAGATCATAAGATCAAAATTGAACTTTCATAAAGTTGCAATGCTTGTCAATTGAACTTATAAGCTTGAACTTCTTGTTCTCAATAACTTATACTTAAATCTTTAAATTCATGCATCATGTCTTGGAAACTTTATATCAAAATATCATGCACGAAACTCAAGTTAGAATCTTTCTACAATTCATCAAACTTCAAGTGAAGATAATGAAATCACATCATAATAGTAATAATGTAAGTCAAAATATGAATAAAGCCAAACTTTTATGCACTATAAACTTTAAATTCACATGATGATACGACAACTCCATGAATATTAGAATTACGTATGAACCCTAATTGAAAACATATAAATTAAACTTTTAAATCAACTTTTCGGGCACAAGAATGAAAGATTATCCTTGCTCAAACCCCATTTACATGGAATTTCTTGACTTCTTTGAAGTAAGCCAGTTAACGGGGTCGGGCCGGATCAACCCGGAACCAGCTCGTGATTTTTAACCGGTTCGTGGGTCGGGCTGGTTTCGGGCCTATTGTAATAGTCCGGTATCGGGCCCAATAGTATTTTTTTAAGAAACATCCCGGGATCGGCCCATTACACGCAACCCGATACAACCCAGGTCAACCCAATAAAATAGGTCAAAAATCCGATAAAAAACGGTCAAAACCTAAAAAAATAATTACAAGTTTTTTCTCCAATATACACTATATATACCCACCTATATGAATTTTAAATACATTAAACAATATACACACAAAATATATA
Source organism: Capsicum pubescens (assembly GCA_030864215.1). Classification (NCBI taxonomy): domain Eukaryota; kingdom Viridiplantae; phylum Streptophyta; class Magnoliopsida; order Solanales; family Solanaceae; genus Capsicum; species Capsicum pubescens. Next base: position 68,579,775 of record CM061543.1, on the reverse strand, counting down.
CACTATATATATAGTATATACTACATTATAATTTAAAAAACATATGGACATATACATAATTACACATGTAATCATGTATACGACTATACGTTAGCTAAATATATATACTACTTTAGACTTTAGTGTCTATAGAAAATATATACACATATATACAAACCATTCAATATATATGTACTACTTTAAATTAAATATATACTAAAAGATATATACTACAATATATATACTAATTTATAAAACTTACACACATGTATACGTTAAATATATACTATTTTAGAGTCTATAGAAAATATATACACATATATACGTACCATTCAATATGTGTACTAATTTAAATAATATACATACAACATATGAACACTATATATATACTACTTTATAAAATATATACACATGTATACGTTAAATATAAACTACTTTAGAGGCTATAGAAAATATATACACATATATACGTACCATTCAATATATGTACTACTTTATATAAAACATATACTACAATGTATATACTTCAATATACACACACTATATATATAGTTATATACTACTTTATAAAAGATATACACATGTATACGCTAAATATATATTACTTTAGAGTCTATAGAAAATATATACACATATATATGTACCATTCAATATATGTACTACTTTAAATAAAACATATACTACAAGATATATACTACAATATATATACTAATTTATAAAACATATACACATGTATACCTTAAATATATACTACTTTAGAATCTATAGAAAATATATACACATATATACATACAATTCAATATATGTACTACTTTAAATAAAATATATACTACAAGATATATAATTATATACTACAATATATATAGTATTTTATAAAACATATACACATGTATACCTTAAATATATTCTACTTTAGAGTCTATAGAAAATATAAATACATATATACGTAGTTACGTACCATTCAATATATGTACTACTTCAAATAAAGTGTATACTACAATATATATACTAATTTATAAAAAATATACTCATGTATACGTTAAATAGATACTACTTTAGAGTCTATAGAAAATATATACACATATATACGTACCATTCAATATATGTACTACTTTAAATAAAACATATACTACAAGATATATACTAATTTAAAAAATATATACACATGTATACCTTAAATATATACTGCTTTAGAATCTATTGAAAATATATACACATATATACGTACCATTCTATGTACTACTTTAAATAAAATATATACTATAAGATATATACTACAATATATATACTAATTTAAAAAATATATACACATGTATACCTTAAATATATACTACTTTAGAGTCTATAGAAAATATATATACACATATATACGTACCATTCAATATATGTACTACTTTAAAAAATATGCAACTTAATATAATAAATTAATAATACTTGAGGTTTTGAACTTAAAAAAAAATTAATTTTTCATTATGTGTATATATGATTATATGTTTGTTATGTTTAATTGTGTATTACTTAGTGTAAGGTTTGATAGTAAATTAGTAATATATTGAAACTAAGTATTTAATTTAAACTTGAAATTCAATTTATATCATTAAATAAAAAAAATTACAAAGTAAGGAGTGAATGAATGTTATATTTTATTGACTGTAAAATGATTCAAAATTTATAATGTATATGAATGAAAAATCGACAAAGTTTTCATCATTTTTTCTAACTCATCCATGTTAACATTAACGGGAGCTGGCATAGGATTGTCAAAATCAATTGGGGGGGACCATGCATTGGACTTGATTGTGCTAAGTTCTCCCTTGAAGTCATAATTTCATCAAGATTCTGTTCTTCTTTCAGCTCCACCTCCATTTTTTGATTTCTTCGTTCCGCTCTAATCCAATCTCTAAGGCAAACTAGAACATTTATAGCATTTCTTCCCAATGAGTGTCGGTTGTCTCTAAGCTGTTGTCGTCCCTAACTAAAAGCGCTTTCCGATGCAATGATTGACATTGAAACATTCAGTATATCTCTAGCTAATCTTGAAAGCACAGGATATTGTGTTTCATTATTATTCCACCAATCTAACGCATTGATCCATCGTCTACGATACTCTAGCGGCGTTTGAATATAATACTTAAGCTCTTTCCGAGAAGCTGTTGTGTAAGTTCCCTCCTCAACACTATTCCAAACATTTAAATCATAAAAGTGATCAGGAAATCCACTATGTGCCAGCCTTGTAGAAGGTAATGGGTCCTCGGGAGGATGGGGAGCGACATTGGAGTGATATTTGTCGGTACATCTAAATCAAGTAAATCAGCATAATAGTTATATAATTTATCTATATAAATGTTCGCATCACTCATAGGCATATACAAATCTGGTTGTTCTTGTTCTTCATCATCAGAATCATTGTTAGTATTTATCTCAAAGTTTAAAATAAATAAGAGTACTAAAGTAGCACATAGTAGTATATTTCATACATGGATTTAGTATATCACCAACCAAGTAAATAGGGGAAATCACAAAAAATTATTTATTAAATTTAGCAAACATAGCACCAACAACTTCTTTGTAACCTTCTTTATTCTTATATTCTTTGAGCAAAGAAGAAATACCGGCAATATATGCTAAAATATTATAAACAGTAAGATAATAAGCACCGGAAAATTCAACCATAGCTATATAAAATTTTCCCAAAAACATAACAAGACTATCAATTACAGCCCAATCAGAATCATGTAGCATACATTCAGCCGAATCAGCAAATGAACCATAATATTGATTAAAAGTTAGTGTAATAGAAACTCTATAAGCATGACAAGTTTTTAAATAATCATACGTAGCACTCCATCTAGTATGACATTCTTCAGGCATCAATATCGGTCTAAGTCCATTTTGTTCACATTTAACTTTAAATTCTCTAGTTCTTTTTCTTCGATTATTTTCTTGAATGAAGCCAACAGCAAGCAGGATTTTTTAAATATAAAACTCAAAATTTTCAAGACCATCTCTTACAATTAAATTATATATATGACAAGCACACTTAACATGAAATATTTTAGGTAACGACGGAGAGAGACTAGCTTTTAACATTGTAATAGCAGTCTTGTTGTTAGAAGCATTATAAAAATAATACATAAGACATTTTTTTTAATACCATAAAATTCTGCAACCTTACTAATCGAATCAACAATAAATTCTCCAGTCTGTCTACAATCTTCATCATACAAAAAAGCTAGAATACGTTTCCATAACAAAATTATTATCTATCCAGTGATAAGTAATGGCTAAATAATTATTTTTAATTACAGCACGACCAAGATCAGAAGTTAGAGTCATTCTACATTAAATATTTTTTAACAATGTAGAAAAATAAAAAACATATTGTGACTGAAGTGTAAAAATATCAGCCCGACAAGTACTTATAGGAATAACATTAAACATAGGATTATAAATTGCTTGAAAATAATGAATAAAAGCATCCGTAGAAGGAAAACTGAAAGACGAACAACCCACAACTACCAGTTTTGCTATTTCTTCCTGGTCCCTCAATTTATTATAATTCTTGATTACCTGGTCGGTTGCTGGGTCCATTCTAATTTGTATTGTCCCACCAACAGCCTCACCACCTTGTGCAATAAATAACTCTCATTGGTTGTTATCTTTTATATGTCTCATTAACGTACCCGTACCCCCTTGATTGCTTCCTCTTTTATGCTCATATTCTTGTTGACAAATTTTGCATTACACCTTAGTCTTTCCTTCTATACGTGTAAAAAATTTTCATGCAATACTAGCTGGTCTACGAGCTCTTGGGGCACGGGGAGGACAGGGAGGGTGATTAACCGATTTAGATCTAACATTAGCATTTCCTACTGTGGGTGTCTCACCAATATTTTCATCATCTTCTTCTAAATTAATCGCATCTACTTCATTTTCTTCTTCTATACCGTAATTATTTTGAGCTTTTGCATAACCTATATCGTGAGCACCTACACTTGCCTCTTCCTCAAAAGATTGACTAAGTGGTATCGGAGGCACATGGGTATATCTACTACTTGAACTACCTCTAACGCTAGTAATTTGCTTTTTACTACCACTACCACTTTCGTGACAAAAGTTTTTGACACTTTTACCGAGATTTCTTAATTTATCCATAATATAAATCAAACTAAAAAAAATTCAAAATACACAAAAATAACAAAATTAAATATTCAACAATTAATACACTAATTAAAAATTAAAAGTAAGAGATGGAACGGTAATACCATATTTTGGAAGTATCCAAAAGTTGCGACTTTAGAAACTTTCACTCATACTTTGTAATCACAAAATTAAAAAATAAAATTGAGCTCTTTAGGAGATATATAGAATATTTGAGAGAGAATGAGATTTGAGAAAATGAAAATTGTGTGGAAAATGATTTGAACGCGTAGAGTATTTATAGAAACTTTTTTGGACTTTAAAAAACATTTTAAATTAAAAAAATTAATAAAAAGGGCCAAATAGCTATTTGTGGGTCCAAACAGCCATATAGCCGTTGGACCCAATGGCTACTTTGTCCCAATGGTCAAAATCAGATTTAAAAAAAAAAAAATTATCCGTGTCGGTTAACCGATGGGCATGGTCCGGATTGGGATGGGGCCGGGTTAACCGAACCCAAAAAAAAAATCCCATCCAGGGACCGGCAGCCCTATATCTCGGGGGTTGACCGGGCCAGGTTCTTTAATGAGCCGGCTCAGACCGACTCGTTTGACAGGTTTAATCTGTCTGTTTTAAACTGTAATCAAAACTAATCTATTTTCTAAAAACTATAATAAAACTGTAAAGTGGATTCTATAACTTAACTGAGGATCAAAATATCAAATCTTTTCTGAAAAAATCTGAATGTAAGCTAGTCATAGGATGCTTAAAAACAACATCTTCTTGAAATATCAATACTTATACTTTGGGCTTAAATCCCATGTTTCAAACTCATGTCAAACTATAATAAAATCATCCACAATAATCAAAATCTTGAAATTCTTGCATAATTCTAGTCAAGATAGTGAAATTTAATCCTCAATGTATATAAAATCATCTCATACGCATAAACATGAAAAACTAGAGAGGCAATTCAACATTTAAGCACTTGAAACATCAACATCTTAAAATAATGATAATTAGGTATGATCCCTAAACTGTAAATCATATAAATTCATATAAATTCAACTTTGAAAACTAGTTTTGGGTATAAGGATGAAAGAGGATCCTTGTTCATAACCTCACATACCTTGTCTGATGAATTGAATGCAAAAGCTTGAACTGTTGACTCTCTAATGGTGTTCTTAAAGCTTCTCCTTAAAGTTCTTGAGTCCGGAACTTTGGATTTTAACATTTCTTGGAATAAGTGTTATGGGTTTTTTTTCTTGATTCTTGGAGCTAGGGTTTTGTTCTTGGAGATGAAAAGGATGAATAATGAGTCATCTTTGCTAATTGGGGCTAAAATTATGTGTTTTAGACGGATTTGGGTGAGGCTAAATAACTCAAATACCCCCCCCCCCCCATAATTCATAATATAACACACAAAAGTTGGGCACTGACGCGATTAGCGACGCATCGCGTTGCTCTCTGTGACGCGATTAGCGATGCGGCGCGGTGATATCGCATCGAGGTTCTATTTTGGCCAACCAAACATGCCCCAATCCTTCTTCGAAAATTCTGAAACTCACCCCGAAGGTACTAGAGACTACCCTGATCATGAAATAATTTAGAAGTTGACATTCCAAGGTCGGAAAGGTCGAGAACAAAATTGTCAAAGTTTAAAGGCCTAAAATGAGACTAAGTCTTCAACACTTAGTTAAAATTTTATGTCCTAAGTCTCTAATGTGCCTCTTTTGAGCTGAATTGAACTAGAAAGAATACGGGGTATTACAATATGTCCCCCTTGAGAATATTCGTCCTCGAATGAGACTAGTTAAACTAAAGATACTGAAGAACTGAGACTATATACTGCATGCACAACTAAAACCAAGACTGTATGACAGAATCTAAAACATGCTGAGCTACTGAACCAATCTGTGAGTGCATGAATTAACATAAAGATAGCCATATGGCTGAAACTGAGACTGAAAATGAACTGAGTTAAGGAAGATTGTTACCTACGGCTGAATATGAGTTTGTGGAAAAGAGGTGAGGGTACTTGGTTCACATGTCTGCTTCTGCTTCCCAAGTGGCACCCTCAACAGACTGATTTTGCCATAGAACTTTAACCAAGGGAACTTCTTTGTTCCTTAGTCTACGGATTTAGTAATCAAGAATCTCTATTGGAAGCTCTTCGTACGAGAGGCTATTCTGAATATCTGTGCTTTCTAGAGAGATTATAACAGCTGAATGTCCATGCACTTCTTCAATAACGATGCATGGAACACTTGGTGAACTAATGACAAATATGTGGGTAGCTCAAGCTCATACGTTGCCTTCCCCACACAACTTAAAATCCTATAGGGACCTACATACCGGGGACTAAGCTTCCCTTTGTTGCCAAATCTCTTCACCCCGTTTATGGGAGAAACTTTCAAATAAATAAGATCATCAACCTGAAACTCAAGATGTCTCATTCTTTTGTCTGCATAAGATTTCTGACGACTCTGTGCTGCTTTCAATCTCTCTCGAATCAACTGAAATTTCTCCATGGCTTCAAACACCATATCTAGACCAATCAAAGTGGCCTCACCCACTTTGAACCAACCGACTGGCGACCTATATCTTCGCCTATATATAGTTTTAAACGGGGCCATCTGAATGCTAGAATGGTAACTGTTGTTATAGGAAAACTCGATCAATGGCAAGTGGTCTTCCCTACTTCCTTTGAAATCAAGAACACATGCCCTAAACATATCCTCTAAGGTATGAATGGTCTTCTCTGCTCGACCATTGGTCTGCTGGTGAAAAGCTGAACTACGCTGAACTTGGGTACCAAGACCCTTCTGAAATGCTTTCCAAAACTGAGAGGTAAACTGAGTACCCCTATCTGAGATGATGGCCAAGGGAATTCCATGCATAATCTAACTAACTCTCGGATATCCATCTTAGCATAATCTTCAGTTGTGTAGGACGTGTGAACTGGCAAGAAGTAAGCTGATTTGGTCAATATGTCTACTATAACCCAAATCGAATCATGTTGTCGACGCGAATGGGGTAACACAGTCACAAAGTCTATATTCACGTCTTCTCACTTCCACGTGGGAATACCAAACTCCTGCAATGTGCCACCAGGTCTTTGGTGCACTACCTTAACCTGTTGACAAGTTGCACACTTGGCTACAAATTCAGCTATATCTTTTATCATACCACTCCACCAGTAGACTTCCAGTAAATCGCGGTATATCTTGGTGGCTCCTGGATGAATGGAGTAACACGCACCATGTTTTTTTGCCATAATTCGCTGCCTCAAATCATCAACACATGGCTCACATAATCTACTCTGGTATCACAACACACCATCTTCCCCTTGGGAGAAAACCTTTAACTTTTGGTCTTTAACTGACCCCTTCAGTTTGACCAAACTAGAATCCTTGTCTTGCTTCTCTTTCACTTCAGAAACTAGAGAAGATTCTGAACTGCTATGAACCCAAACATTCCCTTCAGCTAAGTCAACCAACCTCACACCCAATCTAGCAAACCGTTGAACTTTCCAAACTAGTTCTCTCTTATCATTCTGTACATGAGCCACACTGCCCATAGACAGTTTACTAAGAGCGTCTGCCACAACATTGGCCTTACTCGGATGATATAACACACTTATGTCATAATCTTTCAACAATTATAACCACCTTCTCTGATGAAGATTTAACTTCCTCTGAGTAAATAAATACTGCAAACTTTTATGGTCCGTAAACTTATCAACATGCACCCCATTAAGATAGTGCCTCAAATTTTTCAAGGCAAATACAACAACAGCTAACTCAAGGTCATGGGTAGGGTAATTATTTTCATGAGGCTTAAGCTGTCTAGAGGCATGGGCTATAACCTTGACTCTCTGCATCAAAATACAACCCAGATCGACTCTAGAAGCATCACAATACACAACAAACCCATTTATACCATAAGGTTGTGCTAAAACTGGAGCTGAAGTGAGTCAAGTCTTCAACTTTTGAAAAATCTTCTCATTGGAGTCTGACCATATAAACTTAACTTTCTTCTGAGTTAATCTAGACATAGGGGACGCAATAAATGAGAAACCCTCAACGAAACTCCTGTGATAGCCAGCTAAACCCAAGAAACTTCTAATATTTGATGGAGAGATAGGTTTAGTCCAGTTTCTTACTGCTTCTGTCTTTTGGGTATTAAATCTAATGCACTCATTGGAAATAATATGAACGATAAAAGTTGCTGACCTTAGCTAAAATTCACATTTACCAAAATTCACATTTGCTAAATTTGGCGAACAACTGGTGATCTCTAAGAATTTGCAACACAATTCTAAGATGGTCTGCATGGTCATCCTCACTACGGAAATAAACAAGTATATCATTAATAAAGACTATGACAAACATGTCCAGATACTATTTGAACACTCTATTCATCAAGTCCATGAAGGCTGTTGGGGCATTTGTTAGTTCGGAGAACATAACTATAAACTTGAAATGACCATAACGGGTTCTAAAAGCGGTCTTTGGGATATCACATTCCCTTACTCTAAGATGATGATAGACGGATCTAAGGTCTATCTTAAGAAAGTAACTCTTACCTTGGAGTTGGTCGAATATGTCATCAATCCTAGGAAGAGGATACTTGTTTTTTATTGTGACTTTATTCAGCTGACAATAGTCAATGCATATTTGTAAAGAACCATCTTTAAGATTTATCTAAGAGGTCTTTAAGATGCTCTTTTAACTCCTTAGGCTCGGTTGGAGCCATACGATATGGAGGAATAGAGATGGGTTGAGTATCCAAAATAAGGTCAATACAGAATTCTATTTCCCTATTGGGAAGTTCCCCTGGAAAATCTTCAAGAAAGAAATTAGGAAAATCAATAACTACACGGACTGACAGAAATGTTGGAGTCTTGGACTGAGTGTCTTTGACTCGAACTAAATGATAGATACACCCTTTGAGAATAACTTTCTGTCTTTAAGATAGGATATGAAATAACTCTTGGGAGATACTGAATTACCTTCCCACTCAAAGACTGGATTATCTAGAAACTAAAACGTCACCACTCGGGTGCGATAATCTATAGATGCATAAGAGGAATGGAGTCAATCCATACCAAAAATAAGGTCAAAGTCGACCATATCTAACTCTATTAAATTTTCTAACATGATTTTCTGTAGGACAGTGATAGGACACTTTCTATAGATATGTTTGGCAATAATCGACTCTCCCACTGGGGTAGAAACCAATAAAGGATCAAAAAGCTTTTCATGACCTATTTTAAAATTTACTGCAACTAATGGGTCACATAAGATAAATTCGACCCGGGGTCTAACAACACATAAACATCAAGATGAAAGACACTAAGTATACCAGTAACAACATCCGATGAACTCTTTTGCTCCTAATGAGATGGTAAAGCATAAAATTTATTCTGACACTGACCGTCATCGGTACTGGATGATGCGCACTGAAGAGGTACTAGGCGGCCTAGAGGATTTGGGGTACTAGTAGCCTGAGTCTGGGGATGAGCATCCCTATTTCCCTGCTTAGTATGCGGACACTCTTTGATTCCATGACCCAACTTACCACAACCATAAAAACCTTTCTGTCCCAATAAGCACTCACCACACTGATTCTTACCACACTTAGCTCATGGAGGATAACTGGGTTTTCCACTCACACTATTTTGAGATTTGGATATAAAAGTCTTACCCCACTGCTTTTGTCTAGCTCTGAGAGCAGGAGCTCTAGATGAAGATGGTGCTGGCACATATGAATGATTCTGAAACTCCAAATCGTTTTCCCCTCCAAACTTTGTCTGGCCATACTCAAACTGCCCGGTTCTAGCCTTTTTATTTCCCCTCTCTCTTTCCTTCAACTTTTCTACCTCAATTTGCTAGGTATGAATCATCAACCTAGCAAGATCCATGACCCCAATGATCATGGCCATCCTACACTCCTTGGCTACCAAACTAGATACTCTAGTAACAAACTTACTCATACTAGTCCTAGGGTCAACCATCGTATCAGGGGAATACTTAAACAACTGATTGAACGTAAGGCAGTACTCTTTCACTATCACCGAGCCCTCTCTCAGGTTCAAAAACTCCTCTACCTTAGCTTCTCTCATTTCACGTGGAAAGAACCTGTCTAGAAATGCATCCTGAAATACTTACGAACTCATAGGAGATGCATTCTCACCTCTTCCATTCTTCCACATAACCACCCAATCATACGCTACATCCTTCAGACTATAGTATGACAAATATACACACTCTTCTTCAGTAACATACATAATCTGGGTGATCTTTCTTACCTTATCTAAGTAAAGTTGTGGGTCCTCACCTTCTTTTGACCCAAAGAACTCTGGCGGATTTATTATCATAAAGTCTTGAATTTTGGCTGCTACGAAATCACCATTTTGCAGAAGTGGGACTGCCGCCTGATGGTTGCCCTGATTATTGGCAGTCACAACTTGGGCTAACGCCTGGAAGGCAGCCCAAAATTCAGCATGGGATACATTCTCATTCAGAGGGTCAGTAGGCTGGGTTGGCTGGTTATCATTTCTGCGGGCATTAGCTCGGCGAGGAGGCATATTCAGCTATCATGTAAGAGCATAAGTTAAAAACAGATAGAGATACTGTAAGAACGATAGATCATGAAAGAAAGAGATGATTTCCTAAAAATGTCTCGTAGCCTCTAGCTCATAAATGTGGCATGCTTCACACCCATGATCAAGACTCTATATAGTGTGGCTTTTCTAACTCCCTAGGACTCTTATAACCTTAGGCTTTAATACCAAGTTTGTAACGCCTAAAAAATGAGCCCTGGGATGCCACACGATGCTCCAAACTACAACTAGTCCAGAGCTAACCCTGAAATCCTGCTACTCATTCTGATGACTCAAGTAAAGGCAATATAAGCATGTGGTATGAGAAAAATACTGAAATACTGTCTGAAATGAACTGAGTATATCTGCATATAATGTTTGAAAATACTTAACTAAGAAAATATGAGGAACTAACACTGAAAATTTGAAATGTATCTAATAGTCGGACAAGCCTCTAATACTACTACTAGAGAGTCACTAGGACAGATCCTCAGCTAACTCAAACTGTCTGACTTAACTAAATAAGATAATTTGGAAAACTAGAAATCTGAATAACTGGGTCCCCAAACTATGAGGACTCACCACTGTTGGGACATAGATAGAGATACTCACGGTCTATCACGCTGGTAGAACTGAGCACCTGAACATACATTATGAGAAAATATAGAACATAGACATATATGTGGATCAGTACTTTTGGAATGTACTGAGCATGTGGGGGTGAATGCATAAGTAGAAATAATATCTCAATGTTATCAAAATTCTTAAAATATGCAAGTTAAATGTAGATGACTCACATAAGCTGGAATGTCTGAAAGATGAAAATCATGAATCATGAATTATAAAACATACTGCATAAATCTATTGAGTCATAATATTTAGTTCTGAAAGCTGTACTTTTACTCTTTCTGCTAGTGAAATAAGTAGGACTGAAGTTAAGCCTGTTTCAAATCATGTAGGCTAAGTGAAAAAGGACTCACCTTGGTATCTGTAAACTAAAAACTAAAAGCTCATAACTAATGATTTATGTAAAACAATATCTGAATAAAATCGTTAGCCTTTAAACTTAGTTTCTAAAAGTTGTTCTGTTATTCTATTTCAGGACTTAGGCTTTAGGGAAATACTTTCAAAAACTATACTTCAAGGGAGGTTCATCTAACCGATATACACTATGTAAGCTATCATAATGTCCAACGTATAGTTTCCTTATGGGAAAACCTCACGTTGGGGAAAGGTATTATACTCTTGCCAAGGAGTATAACCTAATCTAAGTGATCACATCTGTAACTGTCATCCATATAAATAAGAATAATCTATATATGTACTTACGTTGGCTCGTAGTTCTGGAGAAGTAGGATGCACTAAACCCACACTTTCCGCTCGATGCTAAATACTACTCCCTTTAATCTGTATGCTGAATTCACTTTAAAACTAGCATAAGGATTTATAATGAAAATCAATTATGCATCTGTCTGTTTTAAACTTTAATCAAAACTAATCTATTTTTTATAAACTATAATAAAACTGTAAAGTGGTCCATAACTTAGCTGAGGATCAAAATATCAAATCTTTTCTAAAAAAACTGAATGTAAGCTAGTCATGGGATGCTTTAAAACATCATCTTCTTAAAATATCAATACTTATATTTTAACAGGTGAAGCCACCGCATCTACCCTCATATAACAGGTTAAGCCAGCGAATCTACCCTCATATAGAAGGCTATGTTGTATCAACCTACGCTGGCTACGTAGTTCTGGAACACAAGGATTGCTTCTAAGAATCACACCCTAATATAACATGTGAGTTCCCATCCTTGGGTTAACTTGGTGTTAACTCCTACTCCCATCTGAATAGACACTGAACATGAATTTCTGAACTGAATTAACTGAATTTCCTTTGACTGATGGAATAGTACTGAGATTACTGAATTACTGAGATTTTCTGAGTCACATGACTGACTGAGTTCTATAGATCATGGATTGACTGAGGATATCGTGAAAACATGACACTAAATCTAGGCACACTACTATATTTTTTGGGTACAAGTACCCCCAGGACTCGATGGAAGGAAACTAACAAGGCATGACGTTCTTGAATGCATGACCAATCATCAACAATCCATAATACAATAATTGGAGATATTTCATGGGCATTTGACTATCATAGCTTGGTACGTGAATAAGATAGCATGTATACATAGCATAATTTCATAAGGCTAACTCATGAGCAATCTAACAAACAAATTTCAATACATGAGAATAACATGGAAGTCATTTTAGATCATAATTTAACTATAGTGCACAATTTCTATCTTTCTAGGCATTTTATCAAACACCTTGCATGCACTCATAGGGCATAGGCTTAATCATCAAATTGACACATTATAAATAACTCAATTTATGGATTTCACTCACTTGATGATGTATTTTCATAAAAAAACACACATAAATATTCCTACTTGGGAATCATATAATAAGATAAATATGATTACAATCAACCCACAATATAAATATCATGATTTGCAATTTGAAATAGGGATTTTGTGATTTATGGATGAAAGGAATCCATAAATCAACACAACACATACCTTAGTTCTTGGTTTAGCGAAGATTGAACCCCTAGCTTGTTCTTGAGAGAAAATTGAGAGAAACTAGTTTATTTTGGGTGAAGAATGGCTAAATCACATGTTAAAGGACTTAAATAGGGGTGGGAAATTAACCCTTTTAACCCTGGATGCATCTCTTAATTTGGTAAAAAAAAATTGAACTGGACCCCTGGCACGACGCGGCGCTATCGCGCCGTGTCACTAGAATTTGACGATTGGAAAATAGGGAAATGGCGCGATGCGGAGCCATCGTATTGCCACTGCATTTACGACCTGGAAGTTTGGCGCGTGATGTGCCACTATCGCGGACCCCTAATGGAATTTGACAAATTCCATTTTCTCTTGTGGCGCGGCACGCCACTGACTAATATGGTGATGTTTTACGACGGGAACTTGAAATAGTCATAACTTCTTACCCGATTATCGGATTTGGGTGAATCTTATATCGATGGAAAGCTTATTGAATTTTCCACATGAAAAAAAGTGAAAATATTAAAACTTCCCCATGGAATAAACATCAATCAATTTAGAAGATAATACTAGTTATTCTTGGGATGAAATTAGTTAGAAAACTTTGGGGTATTATAATATCTCCCCCTTGGGGACATTCGTCCTCGAATGAGACTGACTGAGATGGGAGAAACGATAAGATGAAGTACATAATGACCATGAACAATTGAAGCATGACTGACATGTTTGAGATTTATACTGAGCATGCATATCTGATGTATGATTTCATGACTTAATTGACTCATGAACACATGACTGAGATTTCTGATAACTGGGTTTCTCACTAGGAGAATGCATGAACACACGACTAATATGATGCATGAACACATTACTGGATATACAATGGTACTTAGTACCATTTTTTAAAAATGGAATCCTAAACATGAGACTGATACCAAGTTGTAACTGAAATCTGGACATAAAAACTGAAAAGCTTAAGGAGAACTGTTATCTTGAGCTTGATTTGAGTTAGTAGGGAAAAGGTGAGGATACTTGGTTCACATATCTGCTTCTGCTTCTCAAGTATCTCCCTCAACGAACTTATTCCGCCAAAGACTTTGACTAGAGGGACTTCTTTGTTCCTCAGTCTACGAGTCTGATAGTCTAGAATTTTGACTGAAATCTCCTCATAAGAGAGGTTGTTCTAAACATATATGCTCTAAATAGGGACTACAACTTTTGGTTCACCTATGCACTTCTTGAGTAAAGAGACATGGAAGACTTGATAAACTGAGGCTAGATCTGAAGGCAATTCGAGCTCATAAGCTACCTTGCTGTAGTGCCTGAGAATTTTGAAGGGACCGACATATCGAGGACTGAGCTTTCCCTTCTTGCCAAATCTCTTCACTCCTTTCATGGGAGAGATATTTAGATAGACATAGTCACTAATCTCAAACTCAAGATCCTTTCTACGCACATCTACATAAGACTTCTGTTGGCTCTGAGCAACCCGGAGTCTTTCTCTGATCAACTAAACTTTTTCTAAAGCATCGAATACTAAGTCAGAACCTATGACTGAGGCCTCACTAACTTTGAACCAACCGACTGGAGATTTGCATCTCCTACCATAGAGATCTTCAAACGGAGCTATCTTAATACTGGAATGATAACTATTATTGTATGCAAACTCAATCAAAGGCAAGTGGTCATCCCAACTACCCATGAAATTCATTGCACACGCTCACAGCATATCTTCTAAAGTATGAATGATCCTTTCTTCTTGACCATCTGTCATGGGATGGAAGGCTGTACTGAGATGAACTTGGGTACCAAGACCCTTTTGAAATGCTTTCCAGAAATAAGAGGTGAACTGGGTACCTCTGTCTGAGAAAATAGATAACGGAACACCGTGCAATCTGACCAACTCTCTGATGTAGATTTTGGCATAATCCTCGGCTGAATAAGAGGTATGGACTGAAAGGAAATGAACTGATTTGGTCATCCTATCTACAATGACCCAAACTGAACTATGCTGATGACGAGTTCGAGGCAAACCCATCACAAAGTCCATGTTCACTTCTTCCCACTTCCAAGTAGGAATATTGAACTCCTGCATGGACCCACTAAGCTTCTGATGCTCCATCTTAACCTACTGACATGTAGATCACTTAACCACAAACTCTGCAATATCTCTCTTCATCCCACTCCACTAATAAATTTTCCGCAAGTCGTGGTACATCTTTGTGTCCCCAGTATGAATAGAGTAGCGCGCACCATACACTTCTATAAGAATTTGCTGCCTCAACTCATCTACACCTAGAACACACAGGCGACCATGATAACGCAATACACCATCTCCCCCTTGTAATAAAACTTCTACTTTTTTATCCTTGACTGACTCTTTTAACTTGACTAAACTTGGGTCTTTATCTTGTTTTTCTTTCACCTCAGAAACTAGAGATGATTCTAAACTACTCTGAACCCATATGTCACCCCCATCTGTATCGATTAAGAGAACACCTAGTCTGGAAAGCTGATGGATTTCCTGAGCTAAATTCTTCTTACTGTCCTCAACATGAGAAACACTACCCATAGATAGTCTACTGAGAGCGTCAGCCACTATGTTGGCCATGCCCGGATGATAAAAAACACTCATGTCATAATTTTTCAAGAGCTTTAACCACCTTCTCTGATGAAGTTAAGAACTTTCTTAGAAAAAGACATAATAAAGGATCTTATGATCTGTGAACACATCTACATGGACACCGTATAGATAATGCCTCCAAATTTTCAAGGAAAAGACTGTGGCTGCTAACTCAAGATCATGAGTAGGATAATTCTTCTCATGAGGTTTAAGCTGTCTGGAGGCATAGGCTATGACCTTACCATGTTACATGAGAACACAACCTAAACCTACTCTGTATGCATCACAATACACTATGAAACCATCTGAACCATCTGGAAGAGCCAAAACTAGAGCTGAGGTAAGTCGAGTCTTCAACTACTGAACACTCTTCTCGCAAAGATCTGACCACTGAAACTTAAGTTTATTCTGAGTTAATCTAGACATAGGGGATGCAATAAAATAAAATACTTCAACAAACCGTCTGTAATAGCTAGCCAAACCCAAGAAATTCCTGATATCTGATGAAGAGACGGGTCTGGTCCAGTTTCTTACTACTTCGGTATTTTGAGGATCTACTCTAATGCCATCACCGGAAATGATATGACAAGGGAATGATACTGACCTTAGACAAAATTCATACTTACTGAATTTGGCGAACAACTGATGATCTTTGAGGATCTGAAGTATGATTTTGAGATGGTCTTCATGATCACGCTCACTGCAGGAATAGACCAGAATATTATCTCTAAAGACTATGACAAACATATCCAAGTACTGCTTGAACACACGGTTCATCAAGTCCATGAAAGTTGTTGGGGCATTGGTAAGACCAAAGGAAATGACTAGGAATTTGAAATGACCATACCAAGTACAGAAAGCTATTTTTGGAATGTCACATTCTCTGACTCTAAGATGATGATAGCCTGATCTGAGGTCTAACTTAGAGAAATAGCTGGCACCCTGAAGTTGGTTAAACAAATCGTCAATTCGGGGATGTGGATAATTGTTCTTGACCGTACTTTATTGAGCTGATGGAAATCAATGCATATTCTAAGAGAACCATCTTTCTTGCCTACGAATAATACTGGTGCACCCTACGGGGACACATTGGGCCTAATGAATCCTTTATCTAAGAGATCCTTCAACTGTTCTTCTAGTTTTTTGAGTTCTGCTCATGCCATTCTATATGGTGGGATAGATATAGGATGAGTATCTGGAAGAAGATCAATGCCGAAGTCTATTTCCCTTTAGGGAGGAATCCCTGGAAGATCTTCGAGAAAGACATCTGAATATTCATGCACCACTGGGATTGAATCAAGACTGATAGTTTCAGAACTAGTGTCCTTAACTCAAACAAGATGGTAGACACATCCCTTAGATATTATTTTCCTTGCCCGAAGGTAGGAAATAAGATGACCTCTGAAAGTAGATACACTACCCTTCCACTCTAGGATGGGTTTATTTGGAAACTGAAAATGGTCTATTCTATTTCTGCAGTAGACTGTGGAATATCAGGAATGAAGCCAATCCATGTCGAGAATGACATCAAAATCAGTCATCTATAATTTGACTAAGTCTGCTGAAGTGACTTTCTGAAATATCATAACCGGGCAGTTCCTGTATACCCGCCGGGCTATGATGGTTTTACCCACTAGGGTAGAGACTAACAAGGGCTCTGCTAGAAATTTGGGACTGACTCCAAAATCAACTACTATATAGGGAGTAACAAAAGAAAAGGAAGCTCCTGGATCTAGCAAAGCGTAAACATGCAAATGAAAGATCTATAACATACCAGTAACTACATTAGGAGAATTTTCCTGATCTTGTCGGGACTAGATAGCATAAAGTCGATTTGGGTGTTGCCCACTAGTAGCACTGGAAGTGGCGCCCTGCTGATTTGGACGATCGGACTGAGCTGAGGAATGGTTCTGCTGACCCTGAGGACCTGGATAAGGATAGTCTCTGACTTTTTTGCCTGGATTACCACACCCAAAACAAATACCACTACCCACTCTGCAAATACCCTGATGGTGATTGCCATAAGTTTGGCAACGAGGATAGGTGCGGGTACTGCTAACACTGCCCTGAGACTTAGAGACTGGCGCTCTATCTTTATTACCATCCCTGAACTTAGAAGCTGGAGCACTAGCTGAAAAAAGGAGCTGAAATTGATGACTTAGGATGAAACTGAGAATGATTTCCTCCTTTTAATTTGGGATGAGCAAAGTTGAAACTACCTGTCCTTGCTCTCTTATTCTGTTTCTCTCTTATCTTAATTTTCTATCCTTCTATCTGTTGAGCATGAGTCAAAAGCCTGGATATGTTCATGTCACTATTCAACATTGCAGACCTACACTCGTTAACCACACTATCATTTACCCCAGAAACAAACTTACTCATCTTGGCCTTGCTATCTACAAACACATGAGGAGCATATCTAGCTAATTGAGTAAACTTAAGAGAATACTCTTACACCATCATGTTGCCCTGCCTGAGGTTGATGAATTCTAACACCTTAGACTCTCTCAGCTCTTAGGGAAAGAATCCATCTAAGAATGTGTTGACAAACTCTTCCCACTCTATGGGCCCTGTATGATCTGGACTTTCTGACTTCCACTACTTGTACCAAGTCTGAGCAATATCCTACAACTGGTATGCAGCTAGCTCAGCACTCTCACTAGGAGTAACCCCCATAATGTCAGTAACCTTCTGAACCTGATCTATGAATTCCTAAGGGTCCTCATCTGACTTTGACTCGAGAAAGGATTAAGGATTCATTCGGTGAAGTACCGAATCCTGGTTGCAGCTGAATTGGCCACTGGGTTGGCTGGAACGATAGCTGGTCATTCATTTTGAGCAGTAACTAACTGAGCAAGAGTAGTAAATGCAGCTCTAAACTTTGTATGAGAAACATGTTCTCCCAAAGGATCTTCGGGCTGAGGAGATGACTGATTCCTGTTTCTTATTTTAGCAGGCTTGTTCTGTAGAAGAAAGGGATAAATGGATTAGACTGAGAGATTGACTTGAGATTATGCTCAATGGCATGACATGAATACTAAAGAAGATAAACTATTCCTAAAATATCTCATGGCCTCCTGTAAATAAATGTGGCGTTCAACAAAACCATGAACAAAACTCTACTAGATGCAGCTTTCAAACTCTCTAGGACTCTATTGAACCTTAGGCTCTGATACCAAGATTGTAACGCCCCAAATCTAGTACCCGGAATTCTACACGGTGCTCATGACCCCGAAGGACCACAAGCTAACCCATGACTAATATCTGTACTTGTATACTACATGATATACTATATAAATGCGGAAACATAAACTGAAAGGCCATAAGGTTCAAATATGTAACATAACTGATAAATCATAACATATGGATGAGGTATTAAATACCCAAAACACTGTAATAAATGTCTGAACACACTAGTCTGAAAAGGGTATTTTAGTCTTTGTTTTGTAATAGTATAAATAGGCACCTTAGCTCTTATTTTCCTTAGTTTTGACATAATGAATTGAGTGAATTTTAATATTGTAATATTAGTGTTATATTTTAGTATTCTCTTTCTCCTTAAGAGAGAGAAACCGAATTAGGGTTAGTACAATTGATGGATTTCACTTGTGTTGACAAATTGGCAAGAAAGGTGGGTTTTGAGGAGTGTGAATTCCCTTGGTCCACCTAAGAGAAAGGTTTGAGATTCTATTGGTGAGGTGTGATTTATGGTTTGATACACCATCTTTTGTTAATCACTTGGTAGAAGTAAGGGTCTTTCTATCTATCTTTACGTTTATGCAATCTTCTTCTTCATCCCCTTTCTTTGTGTTGTTTTTGCTTGCTTATTTTTGCATCTTGTGTGTCCATTTCATGAATTCCTAGTCTTCTCTTGTATAATTTGGTATCAAAGCCATGTATTAGAGCTGTTCCCACAACTCTAAGTCTTGGATCTAAGAAAATCTCAACAAAAAAGAGTGTAGAAAAT
The DNA here is from genome assembly GCA_030864215.1 of Capsicum pubescens. Classification (NCBI taxonomy): domain Eukaryota; kingdom Viridiplantae; phylum Streptophyta; class Magnoliopsida; order Solanales; family Solanaceae; genus Capsicum; species Capsicum pubescens. The sequence continues at coordinate 68,559,884 of CM061543.1, read as the reverse complement.
CGAAAATCTCACAAAAAAAAATTGTGAACTCGTTTTTGTGTTTGGACAGATTTTTAAATCTTAGATGTACATGTTTTTGTGTTTTTTTGTTGGTTTCAAGTTCTATATTCTTGTCCCTAGCACCTAGGGAGTCTAGATCTACATTTGGAACAAGATTTGGTCAATTTTGAGCTAGATCCACCATAGTTATTGCGTTTTAAAGCTTCAAGAAGCTATATCCGTGTGGGTTTTGTGTTGTGGACGTTGCTTGGTTGTGAATTATTGTTATTTTAGATCACCTTGTCCTAAGGAACCTAGATCTACAAAAAAAAATCAGATTTGAAGTTCATTTGGTTAGGGGTCAAACTTTGGTCAACTCTTAAATATTCATCTTGTTCTTCCATGTTCATCAAGTCTTGCTAAGGAAGAATATTCAAAGAGTGTGTTTGATCCAAAAAAAGTATAAGAAAGAGAGTGTACTTGGTGTTTGTGAAAGAATATTCCTTGGCATATTCATTGTCATCCAAAGAAAGAAGAGACAAATGAAAAATCAAAGTACAAAATCAAGTACATTCCAAGTACAAAGGGGGGAGACCATTATTTTTTAATTCATTTGAAGCTCCAAAAAGGTTTTCAAACCTTCATTTTTCCCTCCCAAATGAAATTTTTCTTCACCAAAGGGGTTCTAGGCCGAGACTTGAGAATTAGGGTTGAAAAATTTGAAAACTCAACGTCCAATCACAAGCTGCCACATCATCACTAGCTAATCAGCCAAATTGAGTTCTTAGGTAGATTTCTTAGTTTATAATTTTTTATTCTAGTTTATTTTAAGTTGATTCTACCACTAATTACCAAACTAGTAATTACCTACTAGGTTGATAATTAGTCTAGAGTTCTTTGTTTCGTGTCTACGTTCCTTTTGTGCTTTTATCATTTTTAAGTCATAGTAACTTGTTGGTTAGAGTTCGTATATCATTTTTGTTTAGTATTATAAAAAAAAAATCGATTTCGGACCAAGGCATATTCACCGCTCAATTCACTTGCCAAGTATTGTCAAGCTTTCAACACTTGTGAAACCAAGCATGAGGTAAGAAACGAGAGTGAGGGTGGTGAGGCTCTTTTTGAACTAACTTGTTTGTTCATTTTGTAGGTTGTTTCTTTGTTTTAGGTACCATGGCTGCCTATAGTTTTGATTCCACGTTTGATCGTCTCAAAGACGATTGGGATAGCTTCATTGAAGATATGCGCCAAATGCTTAGTGCACTAAATTCCAATTTTAAAAAAGTGAGTCCAAAGGGGAAACTTGACATATTCCCTTGTAATGTGGAGAATGAAGGCTGCCATAATGCAAAACCAAGTGAACAACACATTTCCCATGATCTACAAGGTAACAAAGCTATCTTCTACACTCATAGAAAATTGAATTGCTGTGATGTGGCTAGTACTAGCCAAAGTGGTGTAGTTTCGGATTTGCTTAATGAAGAAGTGTGTGAATATTTCTTTTGTGATACTCTTAGTGTTGTTAGGTTGCATAAGGACCAAACTCTTGTTGTGAGTACGCAAGAACTAGTTGATCCTTTAGATGACAAAATTAATTCTTTTCGTAAGAATGATTTGTGTCCATCTAGTGCTAGCACTTATGACTTGAATGAGGTTCCCTTACCAAGTAACAAGAGTATTCACACACTAGTTGACCCTTGTGAAAGCCAAGGTGAGTCTACGTTGGTATGTGAGTTGCCAATAACTAGTGAGGATGTGAATGATGATCAACCTACTCCAAAATGTAGTCCACTACATGAGCATATGTGTGGTGTGTTTAATAAGTCTCAAGTTAGTAATGATGTTGATAGATTTGATCATGGGATTGGGGATGATTCTTTGAGCATGTTGTATTATGAAAGCCATATTGATAGATTTACTCAAAGAAACCAAGAAAAGGCATAATCGGATGAAGGTGACCTTGAATTGCTTGAATATGTAGGAAACCTGAATTGTGATTGTTCTTGTGAATATGTTTTTGTGTGTGATCCCTTTGCTTCTCATGGTGACTTATATCTATGGGGAAATTACTCTCTTGAAATAGGAAGTGGTGCATGCCTAGAGATTCTATCTATTTCTTCTTTGTGTGTTTTCTATGTTGAGCATCCTAGTGGTGATGAACTTGGAACTAGTGAGTACTTGAATAAGGGCACTATAGTTGAAGTTGATTTCTGTGACACCTTTCTCTACTCTCTATTTGGATTTGATGATATGTATGCTATTGTAGAGAGTATGTCTTTTAGATAGGGCGAAGCCTGTGGGGAAAAAGAGTGTTGTCTAAATCCATGTCTAAGGCCACTCTTTCCATTTGACCCCGGTGCCAAATGTGGATATGACGATGCCGGCACACCCAACTTGTTGTTTGGTCTACATGACAAGCAAAGTATTATTCTTGAAAACCCGAGGGCAAATGTGTCATTGTCTTCTTGGGATAATGTTTCTAAATGTGAATCCTTGCTTGACACACTTGTGCTTGAATTGAATGAATCCAAACTTGTGGATGCCAAGTTGATGTTTTACTTGAAAGAAGGAAGACATATGTGTTTAAATGACTTGATTCCAACCTTATGTGCTAAAACTATTAAACTAATTGGTATTCTTATAGATTATAGCACCTTGGATGATGCCTTTACACTTGATGACTTCCTATACCACCTCTTTGCTTATGATGATATCCATGCTAGTCTTGGATTTGCTTTATGTAGGGGTTGGATATTTGTTTGTTGGTCCACTTGGAGTTAAAATGCTATATGGCTTTTGTGGACCTTTGTAGTTGTCGTACCTCTTGATGTTTGCCTTAGTCGTGTCCTTCTTTATGCTTGTGGTAGGTTTTTCATGATCATAACGAAGGAGAGTTGGTTATATTCCAAAAGTGTACCCCATTGGCATGTTCACCTAATTTCTGGTACTAATGCTAACCCTCTTATCATGAGGATTGTGTGTTTGTTTTTCCCTCTCTTTTGTTTTGCAAGGTACGAATTTGAGGACAAATTCCTTTCAATATGGAGAGGATGATACAAGCATGATGAGCATAAAAGAGTACAAGGTATTGTCAAAGGTTCAAGCTTCGGAATTGGCAAGTGTTTGGAGCCTTTTAAAGAATTGGAAAATTAAAGGAGGAGAAGGGAACCATTACACTCAAGAGGCGCCTTACTTGAAAGACAAGATGGACCTTTCACACTATAATTGGACACTCAATAGGTGCCCATTGTTAGTTCTATTATGGTCCTTTAAGACTTTCTTTTAACACTCCAAAGGAGCACCCTTCATTAAGGGTATTTTAGTCTTTGTTTTGTAATAGTATAAATAGGAACCTTAGCTCTTATTTTCCTTAGTTTTGACATAATGAATTGTGTGAATTTTCAGATTGTAATATTAGTGTTATCTTGTAGTATTCTCTTTCCCCTTAATAGAGAGAAACCAAATTAGGGTTAGCACAATTGATGGATTTCACTTGTGTTGACAAATTGGCAAGAAAGGTGGGTTTTGAGGAGTATGAATCCCTTGGTCCACCTAAGAGGAAGGTTTGAGCTTCTATTGGTGAGGTTTGATTGATTGTTTGATACACCATCTTTTGTTAATCACTTGGTAGAAGTAAGGGTCTTTCTATCTATCTTTACATTTATGCAATCTTCTTTTTCATCCCCTTTCTTTGTGTTGTTTTTGCTTGCTGATTTTTCCATCTTGTGTGTCTATTTTGTGAATTCCTAGTCCTCTCTTGTATCACTAAATCACGTGCTAAAGTACTTAAATAGGGGTGGGAAATTAACCCTTTTAACCCTGAACGCGTCTTTTAATTTGGTGAAAATTTCTCGAACTGGACTCCTGGCGCGACGCGGCGCTATCGCACCGTGTCACTGGAATTTGACAATTGGGAAATAGGGGAATAACGCGACGTGGAGCCATCGTGTTTCCACTTAGTTTGTGACCTGGAAGTTGGGTGCGACGCGCCACTATCGCGGCCCCCTACTGAAATTTGACAAATGCCATTTTCTCTTGAGGCGCGGCGTGCCACTGACTAATAAGGCTTTGTTTTACTATGGGAACTTGAAATAGTCATAATTTCTTACCCGATTATCGGATTTAGGTGAATCTTATATCGATGGAAAGCTTATTGAATTTCCCACATGACAAAAAGTGAAAATCTTAAAAATTCTCCATGGAATAAACATCATTTAATTTAGAAGATAATACTAGACATTCTTGGGATGAAATTAGTTAGAAAACATCGGGGTATTACACAAAAGAAACTAAATCTTCATCAAATGAGGTAGTTGGAGTTATTGAAAGTCTACTACATGAATGTTCTTTACCATTCGGGTAAGGCAAATGTGGTGGCCGACACGTATAGTGGGTTGTCTATGGGTAGTGTGGCTCATGTGAAAGAGGAGGAATGAAAGCTATCCAAAAAAGTTCATAGATTGGCCCGTTTGGGAGTATGTTTTCTTGAAATGGACGATGGGGGAGTAGTGGGTCAAAACGATTCAAAATCATCTTTGGTTGTGGAAGTAAAGGAAAAGCAGTGTAATGATCCCATACTTAGCAAAATGTTGGAAGCAGTCCAGGAGCAGAAGGTCAAGGTTTTTTCCCAAGGGGGGATGGTTTACTTCGCTATCAAGGAAAACTTTGTGTTCCCAATGTAAATGGATTAAGGGAATGAATATTAGATAAGTCCCATGGTTTGAAGTATTTTATTCATCCTGGTGCTACAAATATGTACCGTGATTTGTGAGAGATTTATTGGTGGAATAGTATTAAGAGGGACATAGCAGAGTTTGTAGTCCAGTGTCCAAATTGCCAGCAGGTTAAGGTTAAACACCAGAGTTCGGGAGGTAAGCTATAGGAAATCAACATCTCTACTTAGATATGGGAAGTAGTTAAAATGGATTTCATCACAAGGTTGCCTCGAACAAAACATCAGCTTGATTCAATTTGGGTCATAGTGGACCGAATGACCAAATCAGCTCATTTTCTACCTCATAAGACTGCCAAGATATATATTCGAGAGTTAGTAAGGCTTCATGGGATTCCCTTGTCCATTATTTTTTACAGAGGCACACATTTTACTTTCTAGTTTTGGCAGTCTTTTCAGAAGGGCCTTGGTACAAAGGTTAAGCTTAGCACTATATATTATTCGCAGATCGATGATCAGGCTGAACACGTAATTCAGACATTGGAAGATATGCTAAGGGCGTATGTTTTAGACTTTAAGGTTAGTTGGGATGACCATTTACCTTTGATCGAGTTTTTCTATAATAAAAGTTATTATTCTAGCATTCAGATGGCTTCATTTGAGGCACTATACGGGCGTAGATACAGATCAACCATAGGGTGGTTCGAGGTGGGTGAAATGGCATTGATTGGTCCAGACTATATTATTGAAGCTATGGAAAAATTTCAGTTGATCTGTGAAAGATTAGGACTGCTCAGAGTCATCAAAAATCATATGCAGATGTAAGGATGAGAAAACTCAAGTTTGAAGTAGGTGATTGGGTATTTTTGAAAATGTCGCCAATGAAAGGGATAATAAGATTTGGAAAGAAAGGAAAACTAAGTCCTAGATTTGTTGGTCTGTATGAAATAGTAAAGCGTATTGGAGAGGTTGTATACGAGTTGGACCTCCCGCCAGAGTTAAAAGCTATCTACCTAGTTTTCTATGTCTCGATGCTAATGAGGTCATTGGGGATCTGTCCCTAGAATTACCCTTAGATAATAATGGGGTCAAATATAATTTGTTCTATGAGGAAATTCCGATCGAAAGACTGGACAGGCAAGTTCGAAGACTAAAGAAAAAGGATGTGGCTTCAGTAAAAGTTCTTTGGAGAAATCAATTGGTTGAAGGAGCCACTTGGGAAGAAAAAGTTGACATGATGACCAAGTACCCTCATCTCCTTCCTTCAAATTCAGTCCCTACCGAAGGTAAATTGTTAATTTAAGCAAATCCTTTCTCTTTAAGACCATTTGAGTATTCTCATATCGTGTCATGTGTCCGTAAGTCATTGAATCATTGTGATAGTTGTAAGTTTGGTTGTAAATTCAGTGTGGAGATATTGATTTTTCCCAACATCCAAATCCTAGATAGGTCTCATTCGAGGATGAAGGTTTCCAAGGGAGAGCTATTGTAATACTCCATGTCTTCGAGTTCACTGTCGAACCTATGACTCACTCATCGAGTCATGAGATATAATTGTATTCGATACAGTGTGGGGTGGTTGAGGTTCTTCTTTGGTTATGACTCATGCTCAGCAAGTCATAGTGAGATTATATGACTCGTATAGTGAGAGTCGTAGAGACAATAGTGTAGAACCCCTAAGTTTCCATTTAGGTTACAGTTGGAGGTTACAAATCATATTGACTAACTAAGCTTTAAATTATGCTTTGTCATTTATGTTTTATGATCCTTCAGTTCAAAGCTTTTCTCATGTCCAAGGTGAGTTCTTTTACAATTAGCATGCATGATTTGGAAATTTATTCAGTTTTGGTTTTACTTGTGCATTCACCCCCACATACTCAGTACATTCCATAAGTACTGACCCACATATATGTCTATGTGCTACATTATCTAATAATGTAAGTTCTGGTGCTCGTTTCGAGCAGCACCATTGATCACAGGCGTCACCACCTACATCCCGATATTTGGTAAGTCCTCATAGTCTTAGGACCAAGTCTATTGGAGTTTCAGACTTTATGGATGTTGCTTAACTAGTTTATTTCCTTTATGTGTTTGTTGGGGTCCGTTCCAATGACTTTTTCAGGTATAATATTAGAGGCTTGTCGGACAATATTTATTTCAGTTAAGGAGATTTTATTGATATTTCTAAGTCGTAAGTTTTAAAAAGTGAGATTTTAAATATTGGTTTCTTTCAGAAATTATGTATATCTCAATCCACCTTTCTATGAGTTCTGTGCTAATTAGATATCATGGGTTAGCTTGGGATTATTCATAGTCTTAAGCATCGTGTGACGTCTAGGGGGTACTCCCGGGTCATTACATCAATGGGAGCTAACAATTTTCCCCTTTTTGATAATAACATATAATTACATCAGTTGACTTTTGTGTTCTTGTAATCGACTTGCTCTCCCTTTCTTGCTGACTCTTTTGCCTTTGTCGTTAGTTGACTTCCAAGCACTAATAGTCAACTTAGCTCCCTCTTACTTGGTGATCTATCTGATGTTTTTCCCTTTTCCCCTTTTGACATAACCAAAAAGAGCAAAACACACAAAAAAAGACAAAGAACATAATAAAAGCAGAAAAGCACCACGGTAGATGAACATGCATTGTATCATGCAAAAAAAAAATATGGAAGGACAAGTTAAAATATCAGATACAAACCAAAAGAAAAAAGAAGAGAATGACTCCTTTTGAATAGCAGTCATTATTTCAACTTTTGGCCAGAAAATAGGTAAAAGTATTGTGTATATTATGACAGAAGCGCTCATAGAAATTTTCAACATTTTTGGAGAAGCCGGAGTAGGAATTCTAAACTGATATGGCAAGCTCATTGTTGGAAGAGTTGGCCACAAAATTGATGGATTCCACATTAACAAATAGTCTTTTGAACAACTTGACACCTTCCTGCTTAAATTCATCTATAGTTAGTCGCACCTTTCCCTCATCAGTACTGGGTTCCTTACCCAACTGCAGCAGCCTGGTAGTCGACACTTGAAACTTTTATCGCCTTGAGTTTCTCCATTTTCTTAATCATAAGAAGCATAAAATTAGACAAAGATTTGCTTACCTTAGGGAGATTCGTTCATACTTTGGCAGAGTCATTTTTGCACCATTCATTGTCGAGCAAGACATATCCTATGCTAGCAAAAATATTAAAATCATAAGTTGTTGAGATTTACACAATAGGGTATGTAAAGAGATAAATGAAGTAATAGAGGAGGATTCTGGTGATCATCGGTCCATAGGGCAGGCTAGTAGAGGCAAGAGCATCTGCAATACTTTCCAACATATATTCCCGAAACCAGACAAACCTATTGATCTTATACTTTTTCACCATGAAATACAATACAAACACATCATGTCTCATCACATTACTAAGAGAGCCTTTTTAAGAAATGAGAGTGGCGGCAAAAATATGAGCTAGGATTCTATACTTGAAGCAGAGAGACAGAGGACCAAAGTTGGATAAACTAACATCTGGATCAGAAATGACTTTTTTAGCTTCATCAAAGCTAACCTCAAAAATTTTAGGCCATGTACCACACATAAAGGGGATGACCCTAGAGAACTTAGTATCAAAACATTTTCAAACAAGAAATCATTCAGAACGATTTTTGTTACAAGCACAAGGATTTCTAATTAGTCGTTATCTTATGATAGGCTAAGATTTACATAAAGCATGCACACAAGATCCTCATAAACTTTCATGCCGCAAAGATGAAATACCAGAGATAAGTCTTGAGATTTGAAAAAAGAAACTTACATTGTAGTGATATGCTTTCAACTGAGACAGATTTATGATTTGGCCTAACACAATTGAGTGGTTTCTAAAGTCGAGAAACTTCTCATATTGCAAGCTAGTATAGAATTTATGCGCGTCCTCTGGTGAAAGAAAATCTAAAAGAGAAGACGGTTTGTCAACGGATGAATTTGGGCTAGGGGCTAAGTATTTCTTAGGAACAGTTGCGTGCGGCGAATGCGAAGAGGCTTCCTTATAGGAGCCGGATATGAGGATAGGATCATGATTGTAAGAGTGTCAATATAGAGGGTTTTTTGTAAGATTATCCATTGATCTTATTCTGATCATTGAGGAATAATAAGTTTGGAGAGAGTTTAAAAAGACGGATGGGGAGATGAAAGGTAAAAATTTTAAGAGAGCTAAAGAGAATAAAGGTGAGTTATAAAGTGAAAGGACAGTAGAGGTTTGGTGAAGAAAAAAGGGTAAAGTGGCAGTAATTAAGGAGAGAGAAAAATAAGAGGCTTGAAAGGGTGGATAAAAATGAGGTGATGATACTTAGTTAGAGGGGTAAAAAATTGTGTAGAAGATTTTTTACCAAATTAAAACACTGTACAATCAGATGTCATTAGTGCAAGTTATATCAAGAATTTTCCATAAGGAACGAAATCTTTCTTCTAACAAGGTTTAGTAAAATTATCAGCCAACTAATTTTTCAAATCAACAAATTTTAAAGAAAAATCTTCATTTTCTACATGATCTCAAATAAAATGATGTTTGATGTCGATATGCTTCGCTTTAGAATGATGCACAGTATATTTTCATAAACTGATTGCACTAGTGTTGACACAAATGATAGGCATAGATTCAAAAGATAAATTGAAATCAAGTAATTGATGCATAATTCATAAAATTTGAGTACCGCAATTTCCAATGGCTATGTATTCAACTTCAGTAGTTGATAAACCAACTGAGGTTTGTTTTTTTCTATATCATGAAATTAAGGTATCGCCAAGAATCTGGCATGTTCCACTAATACTCTTTCTATCATTTTTGTCAGCTACGAAAGCAGCATCTGAATAGCCTATTGAATCAAAAGTGAGAAGTGAGGATACCATAGTCCAATATCTTGTGTCCCAATGAGATAGCAAATGATTCTTTTGATGGCAGGCAAATGAGACTCGTTAGGAGCCTAATGAAGTCTTGCACATCTACACATGTTGAACATAACATCTCGTCGACTTGCAATTAAGTATAGTAGCAATTCAATCATCCCTCTATATGTCCTTTCATCAACATCCTTTCTAGATATATTTGAATCAAGATTAGTTAAGGGACTCATTGAAGTTTTGAAAGCCTTTTCTTTTTTCATACCAAATTTTTTGATTAGTTTCATTGTATATTTTGCTCTACTAATAAATGTATCTTTGAGTGTTTTCTTGATTTGTGATCCCAAGAAAAATGAGTGTTCTCTCATGAGTCTCATTTCAAATTCTCCTTTCATCAGATTTGCAAAATTCTCACTCAAAGAAAATATTAGAACTACCAAAAATAATACCATCGGCATAAATTTTCACACTGAGTAGATTAGGATCTAACTTTTCAGTAAAAAATGTAATGTCTATTTTACCTCTTTAAAAATTATTGTTTAACAGAAAAGTACTCAATCTCTCATACCAAGCCTTTGAGGCCTACTTGAGACCGTAGAGTGCTTTTGAAAGTTTGAAAATATAGTTTGGATAAGATGGATTTTCGAAGCCAGGAGGATGTTTTACATAAACTTCCTCATGAAAGAATCCATTTAGAAAAGCACTCTTAACATCTATTTGATATAATTTAAAACGTTTAAAAGAAGCAAAAGCTAACAAAATTCAAATCGATTCAAACCTTGCTACAGAAGAAAAAGTTTCATCGTAATCAATATCTTTCTGCTGGGAGTTGTCTTGAGTCACAAGTCTGGCCTTATTTTAGATAGCGTTATCATTTTTGTTCAATTTGTTTCTGTAGACCCATCTAGTTCCACTAGTTGCGCAGGTCTTGGGTCTTTTAACTAGATTTCAAACTTGATTATGTTCAAATTGATCAAATTCTTCCTTCATGGATTCAATTCAAGACTCGTCTTTGAGGGCCTCATCAACTTTTTTGGGTTCAATTTGAGATATAAAAGCTACAGATGCTTGATTTCTTAATGACGCACTTGTTTGCATCTTATCATCTGGGTTTTCAATGAAGAAGTCATTTAGAATTCTTGAATTTTGTCTCCATTCTCTTAGAACATTAGTTTTTGTTGTTTCAGCAATAGGAATTGACTCTGAATGAGCTATAGTCGACTCAGAGATTATTGGATTAGGAGTTATGTCTGGTCTAGCTCGTTACTGTAGATCATTTATTGGTTGTTCATCAAAACTCAAGATCATTGGGGAGTGGTTATTTTTATCAAATATAATATGCATAGATTCTTCGACACATAGAGTCTATTTATTATAGGCTTTAGAGGCGCGGCTGGTAGGAGAGTACCCAAGAAAAATAACTTTATCACTAAGTGGGTCAAACTTTCCTAAGTTAATTTACCATTGTTGTAGATAACCATTTGCATCCAAAGGGATGAAAATAATTGATATTGGGCTTCTTTTCTCTCCACAACTCATAAGGAGTCTTCTTTAGGATTGGTCTGATGAGACATCTGTTGAGGATGTGACATGTTTTACTCACTACCTCTGTCCATAAGTAATCTGGTAGATTTTATTCTAGAAGCATAGTTCTTGATGTCTATTGCAGAAATTTGTTCTTCCGTTCACTACACTATTTTGTTGCAGAGATTGTGGAGATGAGAAGTTTGGAGAATAGCTTTTTTTAGCACAGTATTCCTCGAATGATTTTTTTTTTAATTCTCCTCCATGATCACCATGAACATAAGTGCTGAAACATCCTACTTTTCTTTGTACTTTTCTACAAAAGATCTCAAAATTAGTGAATATTCATGCTTATAAGCAAGAAACATTACCCAGGTAAAATGAGAATAATCATTAATAATGAAAAGATGTATTTTTTTCACCAATACTTGCAGTCTAGGTGGGTCCAAATAAATCCATGTGGATTGTTTGAAGGGGCTTGGTGATACTGACGATATCGTTGATTTTAAATGATATTCGAGTCTATTTTACCAAGTTGACAAGCATCACAGATGTGATCCTTTTTAAATTTTAGCTTTGGCACACCTTTCACTAATTCAAGTCTAGAAAGTTTTTTTATGGCATGCATGTCTAAATTTTCTGTGCCACAATCATGTGTCATTGATTTGCATAGTAAGACATATTAGTGTAGCAAAATCAGGATTGTTTAGAACATAAATATTGTCATCATGTTCAGTGATAAGAGAGATATTTTTTTTCATGATTGATGGAGCAACTCTCGGCTTTGAAGAATACTCCAAACTGTGCTTCACATAGCTAACTGATACTCAATAGGTTGTGTTTGATTCCGTCTATGAAATATACTTCAATGATTTTGTAAGAGGAGCTAAGATTCACTGAGTTGACTTCGATGACGTCACCTTTGGCATTATCTCCAAATCTGACCGATCCTCCTTCAATTTTATTTAGAGAAAAAATATTTTCTTTCTTTTCAGTCATATGTCTGGAACATCCATTATCTATGACCCACATTTTTTTTCTGTAGTTTTTTGCGAATATGCTCCTGCAAAACCAAAAAATTAATTTTGTTTAGATACCCAAGTGGTCTTGAGAGTTAGATGTGCTCCCTTTAGGTCGCCAAACCCATACTCTGTTAGATATTTATCTACAGCTGTGTGATTTGTGTCTCTTTTTTACCACAAGTGTTGCAGACTGGTCCATGAAAAGAAAAAGAGATTTTAGCTGACTCAAATGAACTTTATGAAGAGCTTGATTTAGTTTTATGAGAGTTTGATTTTATAGAATTGTAACTTAGTGATCTTCTAATATTGTTTACCTATATTTTCACATTATCAAACTCTTCTTGAAGTAAGTCAGTGTTGATTTCTTTAAGTTTAATTTGTCAATTCCTTCTTTCATCTTCAAGTTTTTATTTTAACTGAGCTTGCCAATTTATTTTTCTTCAGCAAGTTTATTGTACTCATCAGTAATTTTTTCAAAGCTCGTCAGTAATCATTCTAGGATTTGATTGAAGAAGGTTGCAATTATGACAATTGGAGGGTCTTATCTCACTCGGTTCACCTTTTGCCATGAAGAACATATTTACTATTTCTGTATCGTCTTCAGTTTCATCTGCATCACTCCATGCCCCAAAGTTTTTGTTTTCTTAAATGATCTTCTCCTTAACTTTGGACAATTTTATTTCATCCAGTTTTACCACAGTGATAACAATGATCATCATTCCTTGTGAATTTTTCATTGTTCTTGTAACCTTGTGGTTTCTATTGCCTTTGTCTTGAGATTTTCCTTACTCTGCAATTTATGAGGGTCATTTATTTATTGTTGTCTTCGTCTAAAGATTTTTCTTCTCCATTTGTTATGGCATTGAAGGCCACAAATTTCTTTCTTTCCTCTTGGTTGTACCCATTTATATGATTTTGTTCATGGGCAATAAGGTTACCTCTTAATTTGTCGTAAGTCATGTTGTGGAGATCCCCATATTCTAGAATGGCAGCTTTAGTTTTTCATGCTTTTGGAAAACTTCTTACGAGATATTGGACTTGCAAACTATTTGGGCAGATCATCCCTGAAGACTTCAGTTCACATATAATTTTGCTGAATCATGCAAACATTGACTCCACGCTTTTATTTTTTTTTCATTTTGAAAAGCTCATATTCACTGACCAAGGCGATGATTCTTGTCTTCTTTACCTTAGTAGTTCCTTCGTAGGTGACTTCTAATTTGTCCCACATCTCTTTTGTCATTTCACAGATTGATATCTTGTCATACTCTGCTCCACTAACTGCACAATAAAGTAGACTTATAGCTCTTGCATTTGTTTTAATTACCTCTTGTTGTTCCTTAGCGATTTTTAAATTTTTTGAAGTCGTCCTAGTCAACTCTACTTGAGTCTCTATCCTTCTGCTTGTCTTTGCTTTCTGGAATAGGTTTTGGTCTCTTTTTAATGACAACCCAGTCTTGAAAGTTATTTGACTAAACAAAAATCTTGAATCTATTCTTCCAGTGAGAGTAGTGTTGTCCATTAAAGTATGGTGGTCTAGTTGATGAGTGACTATTTTGAAGGAGTGCTCCTAGAATCTGATAGTTTTCCATTAGATCTTTATTCACGTGAGGTTAAGCAACACTTTGGTGAGACCTGCTCTGATACCAATTGAAATTCAAGAGGAGGATGGAGGTGAATTGAAAACTTTTTTTGAGTCGACTGATCATCCTTGATAGTCAACTCACCTACAGTTTAGTATACTGAATAAAATAGAGTAAACTTAAATGCATAAACAAATAAACAAGTAAGGAAGGAAGTAATACAAAGATTTATCCCGATTCGGAACACCGATGTAATGCCTACTTTTGGTCCTCTTGGGTTACAAGGGTTTCTTTAGAGCTTTCAAAGTATGAGTTGGAGTACAGATGGGATGAATAATTTTTTAATATTATTTTGTTATTCTAATCTTGTGACACAGCCCCAACTGGTATGACTAAGTTGACTCGGCCTTTTTCTTTTGTAACTATTGTAAACTTGAAATTATAAAGTTTTATAAAGACTAGGATTGAGACACACTAAGAGTTTTCTGTGAAGTTGCACAGTGTCTTTGGTCTTCAGTCTCTTCTTTTATAATCTTCAATTGATCCGGCTTCTTTGCTCTATAAGAAAAACTCAAAGGATTTCTTCTCAGTCAAGGATTTGAATTGATTTCTTGATTGAGGATCCACATCATATGGTACATCCATATCAGATATGTCCGTATGTGTGATACAGCCTTCCTTTTTCGGATACAGACTCACAACTATACATCTCCATATCAGATATATCCATGTAGAGGATGTGATCTTCCTTCCTTTCGTGATTCCTTGTGAGGTGTTCCGATTGATTGTCAATTATCTTCCTTATAATTTGGGATCCAATGAGATCTTTTCCAGATGTGATTCCAAATTCAGCGTTGACTTCCTTGTAGTTAGGAATTACGCGTGATGCTCCTCCATATTTAGCTCCTGAAAGATCTTCCTTGCCTTGACTACATCTTCAATGCATTATGCACATTTTTGTTTATTAGTTTATCGTTATTAAAACATATTATGTCAATTTGGACTAACTAAAAGTATCTCATCCATCCTTGACATATTTCTATGGAACGGAAGTTGTTAGGTTAATTAGTTCCAATGCAATCTTAACACGAAGTGGTATTTATTATTCGCTTTAACCAAGCTTATATGATTTTCTTCAAAATGTCTCATATCATGAGGAGTTCACAGTAAGCACTTATTTTTCTTTTGAGCTATAAATTAATGTAAGACTTTATCTGACACTCAATAGTCTCTTCTCCTAAAATTAAGTTTTTCATTACTTGTTACCTCATAGTTTATCTTGAAATTAACTATGTGTCGCTCACATCAATCGATTATTTATGGATTATAAAGCCAACATAAGCTGCTGCTGCTGCTTCTTGTTTTTTTTTTTTTTTATGTATGCATCCTCCAAGCTACGGATAAAGATAGTAATAATTAAGCCCATAGACCGGCAAAGGTACTTAATCAGACCCCACACCATCAATGTGTCATCTCCATACTTATTTTGTCAAATCCTTATTTCTGATATCAACTGGGCTAAAACAATTTAAAAATACTTTTAACATAATGTGATATTATCTATTTTGGATCAAACACACGTGATTTTTTTTTAAAACATAAAATGAAAAATCTTTCTTGTAGCTCAATCGAATCCAAAAGTGACGAAAGTTTTGCTTTATTTAATCGAAGTTTAGGTTTTCAATTGACCACTTCCTGTTGATCTGAGCAAAAGAAGATCTCTAGTGAAGCAAGAAAAGATTTATACAAACTTGAAGATTGGATTGTTTAATCTTCCTTCCCTTTTCTTCTCATTAGGTTTGCAGGTCATACAAGATTCATAAAACGAGCATAATTGTAAAAGAATTAATTAGGTGCAAATAATTCAACAAAAAATCAATTATGATAATATATAGGCATAGCCCAAAAGCTTTCTTTTTTTTTGGGTTTCTCATCCGGTGTCCGGTGCCCGCATTGGAACCCCGACTAATCCAGATCGCGCGTTGCAGGGGCCATTAAGGTGGCAGCGATCCCAACAGAGTTTTCTTCATACCCAGGGTCGAATCCTCGACCTCACTCCCAAAAGCTTTCTGATACATCATTCGTTCACTTTTACTTGTAATATTTTAACTTGGTACACCCATTATAAAAATTAATTAATAATATAGCTATTTTATTATAGTATCCCTATTAAATCATTTTTACATTGTGTTTAAAATTAATTTTAAAAAAATAATTAATGCTAAGGATAAAATAGAACAAAAAAAATATTTCTTCTTGATATGTCAAAAATGACAAGTAAAAGTAGAAATACAATTAGAAAATTAGTGACAAGTAAAAACGAATGCAAAAATAATTTAATGAGCACTTATTTCCCTTTACGTTTTTCTGTGTGAGCATTTAAAGAAAATAAAATTCAAAATTAACTAAGAAAAGAATAATGTGATGAGAAGGAAGTCTCGAAAAAAAGGAAAAAAAAAAAAAAAAAGAGGATGAAATTTCACGATGAAAGGATCCAAAAGAAAATTAGTGCTCTTTGATGTTGAATGATGGTGATCGATTGAAGGTAGAATAGTCATGTAGAACTTTAAAATTTCATTCATCAAAATTTGAAGGATTGCTACGATAACTTTTCAGATCATATATAAAATATCAATTGCTATTATGATATGTATAACTAATATTAGCGAAATATAGACGCATGCAAAAGTTAGTATTATTATTAAGCTAGCGTTTGCAAAAGTTAGTATTTATTATTAAGCTAGCATTTGATCATAGATTTTAAAATATTTTAGACAAGTAATATTTATGTGAAGATTTTGGATGAAATTTTACTGTGTGTTTGATCATATTATTTGAAAAATATATTTCACTTTTGTAAGAAATATGACTTATATCCATAAATTTTAGAAATTATTAAAACTAACCATAAATTTGTATTATCAAATATAAGAAATATGCCTAACATTTTCTTAGAAGTTGAGAAACAGAAGAAAACCAAGTATCGAATATTTCATTAGTATGAGTTGTATTATTATGTAAATGCACACGTTTGTTAAGAAAAATATTTCTAGATTACATCTATGCAAAACAATCACATACTAATACAACATCCACCTATATACGTCAAGATATAAGTTGGATTGTTGTGTAAATGCACGTATTAGTTGGAATCAATAAATAGTGAGTGTTTTTATGAAAGATAAAAAATTGATATAAAATTTAAACTTTTAAAAATTCTCAAATAACGTTGATCCAAATACTAATATTTTTTAGTATTTAAAAATTTAAGATATTTATCAAAAAAATTATTAAATAATAACAAATTATATGATAGAAAATTATCAAATCATCATAACGCTTAGGATTGCTTTATTTCGTCATAAAAGAAAGGTGCAAATTCTTGTAACATACTAATATATAGCTAAGCCATACTCATTTGGGCAACAATTTGAAGGTAGAATTTGTGAGTTGGTGGATGATGAAAATATAACACAGGATATATGTGTAAATGAGTATGTAGAATTGCCTTAATGTTCAATCACTTCCTCATTTAAAGCCTATTTCTTTACTATATACTTTTGAGCCATGACTGAGGCTGTGAATAGTAGGAATCCATTGTTACTTCTCATTTCATTAGTGAACAGAAAAAAAAATAAAAAAATATACAAACAAACAAACAAACTTGAGCAGCTCACCAAAAAAAAGAGCCATACTGAAAGGATAGAGCATAAACCAGCAACAACACCCTTCCCTTCCATATTATCATTTACATATCATTTTACCAAAGTATTTAACATATATTAATTAAGATTTATATTTATTTTTATTTTTATTTTAAAAAAGGAAAGACTACTTCACCTCATTCTCTTTAATGAGGCTTTTAGTAGTAGTAAGGTATATTATTTTTGCCTTTATTCACTCAAGCAGCAGCAACTGTGTCTCTAGGATAATGGTAATTTTTGGGAGAGGTACTACTGGACTTTGTTTGATCCTTCTCTCTCAAGGCCTTGGATGCTGAAAGATTGAATTGTTTCTCCTTGGCTTCATCCATATCTATTTGTTCTTGCCTGCATTCTTCACTACAGAATGGAGTATCCCCTCTGCATCATACAACCAAAAAAGAAAAAGAATCAAACTCTTGCACTCATTTTTACAAGTTGAATGTATAGTAATAAAAGAATAATCACAATTTGTTAAATCCACACTTACTTTAACCAACTATGAGTTGATTTTTTTAAAAATGATCACTCACCTGATGGATATTATATGTAAGAAAGTCACCCACCTTCTTGGTTGAAAATAATTAAAATAAAAAAAGAAGGGTGATTTTCTGAGATAATAAATGTTCTGAATGACCATATGAGAAATTAATCCAAACAACTCCCTCATAATACATATGTTCTCTTAGTAATCAAGAAATTATTTACATTGTATCTGTAAAAAATTTAATGTCACCATCATTTCTTGAATAAAGTAATGTCTTTGATTAGAGCAAAGAAAAACAAAACACCAGTTACCATTTTCAGAAAATCCATCTTCCCTAGAAAAAAGAAAACTAAAACAAACACTCCTTCATACGTATACTTATTACTTACCTCTTTACTCCAAATAGTTATCAAGTGAATTTTATTACTATATGTTTCTTCCTTTTTATCCTTACCATTAAATTTACTCACTCGTAAAGTAACAATAATTAAATTTAGAAATTCTAAAGAATCGCTAAAAGGTTAATTAACGTGTCAAGTTAGCAAGAACCAACTAAAATGAAATGGGGGAGAGTATTTGAATTGAAATTTGAAAAAGAATGAACATGAAACTGACCTGTACATGAAGATGTCTCTGTTACAACCAAGTGGTTTGTTGCAACGAAAACAGGCTTCCAAGAAATGAGGTTGTTGTTCTTCAAACCTAGTACTATCGTAGTACTTTCTACCACCAGAAAATCTTGGAGATGACATCGAAGAAGATGAAGAGGAAATGGAAGAAAGATTTCTCAGGCTGCTCTTCTTTTGTAAAGCAGTATAATAAAGAGGCTCTCTTCTTGTTACACTGTCCATTTTTTTCTTGTTTGTGCGGAGAGAATGGGAAAATGTTTGGAGAAATGGGGTTTGGAAGAGAGGTGGTTTATAAAGAAAGTTTGGTGAAAATATTTCTTTCTTTTTTTCTTTTTTTTGAAGAGAAGTGAAAAAGTGTAAACAATGATGTTTCTGAATTTGTTGCAAGTGGAATCTAATTCTATTGCCCAACAATTCCTTGCATCTTCCCCTGTTTCTTTTTTTTTGGACAATTATAGCCTTGTTTTTTGCAATTATTTACGTCTTTATCATTATTGTCCAAGAAAGAGAAAATGACGAAAATGGAGCCTCGTGAGGAATGTGAAAAGATCGGTTCAATGGAGCCGCATTCAATATAGTTTTAGCAGTTCTTTAATCAACTAAGTTTGTCAAAAATAAAATATGTTTAGTTTCTATTAAGTATTTAATAAATTCTAATATTAAATTTATAGAAAATTGAGAAGAAAAATTAACCAACAAATCAATATTAAGAAATTTTCATTGTCTTAAGAAACTGCTATCATAAGACGGTATAAACTCTCAAGGACCTCAAAAATAGCAGAAATTATTAATTTTTTAGATATAAATTTCTAGTAATTTTGTTCAATCCCATTAAATGTAACAATTAAAATTTGTTAAATATTTGATAGACAGCAGTTTCGATTACCTACTTAAATATAAGGATCCTTTTTTCTCATTTTCTCGTACAAGTAACATAGGCCAGTTTGTTAGAATTATTACGGGGGAAACAGCTACAATCAACAAGTCTGTTTATTCAAAAAAAAAATTATTAAGGGGGGGAAAACAAAGTAAAGATGAATTTATCGCCCTTTTTAACTTTATGGGAAAACGGGGCATGTTCCAAAACTAATGACAGGAATTAACATAAGATGTTCTACCCGTTTGGACATTGATATTATAAGTATTTTTTCATTTTGGTCATAAAATTTGTTTAGTTTTTGAAAAAAAAAATTGACCAGAAATTCAAAATCGCATAGTCTATCTTTCTAGTAGAGCTGATCATGACCATCATAATCTAACTCCAGGACTATTACGGGCACTGATTCTTCTATTCAAAGTTTCCTTTCTCCTCTTGAATGTAGTTTGTCCTACAGCTCACTAAAGTGAAGGTTATTCAGCAATTTAAGCAAGTTACTCTTAACCCTGTAGTGAATTCAGATATGCTGTGCTAGGAGCTAATGAAAGTCATGTAACTTCTCTATCTAAGGCTAAGGTAAGCAGAGATCTTCTGATACCCCCGTTCAATCAATAGAGATAGTAAGGAGATAGAATAAGTCATCTTCCACGATTGGTAAAGGGACCAAACGACTTTGAGCTTTGGCATTAAGTACGTGTGGGAAGGAATTTCATTCAACTAGTTCAATGATCTTAGAGAGAATGAACGCATTAAGCTTGAAAGCATGAAATTCAGTTGCTAGCTGGACTGACTGTCTTTTCTCTCTTTCGTTTTCTAGTCTTTGCTTCAGAAAGTCATTTAGAAAGATCCGTTTTTAACAGAGAGGATTTCCTTACATTACATATGAAATTTAAGTAAGAATTCACTAAGCCTAAGTGTTAGGATCGAGAACCCGGTTATTGCGGAATTTAGCCAAATAATGTTATAATGACAATAACAAAGACAATAACAAGTTGATAGTAACGATACTTAAAGAAAAAATAAAGGAAACACAAATTTAACGTGGTTCGGTCAGTGTGACCTACGTCCACGGGCAGAGAGGAACAACTTCACTATATCAACAAGAGTACAATAGAGAGATTACAAAATTAGAGTAGTCACTCTAATTAACCCAAATATCCCAAGAGAAAACCTCACAAGATCACTCCAAAAGAAAAGGGCTCACACAAAGTATTTTCCAACACCAACTCTCTTAACTTAATACTCTAATAAGAAGGAAGAATAAATACAAGAGAATGAAAGAGAACTCTTGTAATTTGATGTGTATTACAATTGAGAAAGAAGACCTCTATTTATAGAGATGAAAATGGAGACAAGTAGCAACTTTGTTTGAACAAGTAGCAACTTTGTTTGAACAAGAAGCAACTTGTTTGAACAAGTAACAACCTTGTTTGAACAAGTAGCAAATTGTTTGAACAAGTAGCAATCTTGTTTGACAAGTCCAAAAAATAATCTTCCACAAGTATTTGGTAGAAACTTCCTTTGACAAAACAAGAGTGAATCAAACAAAGGCCACATTACAAATTTCCACCTTGGCCTGAGTTTGGTTAATATAGTAAATTTTCTTCCTCTCCGCAAAAGCCCGTGTGGGCAAAATCATTCTTCACAAACGGCAATCAAGCTCAAGCAAAGCTTGAACTTATTGACCGCAAGAGACTTTGTGAACATATCTGCAGGATTGTTTCTAGTGTTGATCTTCTGAACAGAGACCTTTCTTTTAATAATAGATTCTCGAATAAAATAATACTTGATGCCAATATGCTTCGTCCTCTCATGATACATTTGATCTTTAGTCAAGTGGATGGCACTTTGACTATCACAGAAAATAATAATATCACCTTGGTGTGGACTGAGTTCTACAAATAGACCCTTCAACCATAAGGCTTCTTTGATAGCCTCGGTCACTGCCATATATTCTTCTTCGATAGTAGATAAAGCTACTACGTGTTGTAATGTAGCTTTCCAACTGATAGCACAACCACCAATCCAAAATACGTAGCCAGTCAGTGATCTTCTTTTATCAAGATCACCTGCATAATCTGAGTCTACAAAACCAACTAAAGTGTTAGTATTTCTACCAAATTTCAAACATGTGTTTAAGGTACCATGCAAGTATCTGAGAATCCATTTCACCGCCTGCCAATGTGTTTTTCCAGGATAAGCCATATATCGACTTACCACACTTACTGCATGTGAAATATCCGGACGTGTACATACCATTGTGTACATAATACTGTCAACTGCACTAGAATACGGTACCTGTGCCATGTAACTTTCTTCTTCCTCTGAATGCGGTGATTGAGCAGCTGATAACTTAAAATGAGCAGTAAAAGGAGTACTTATTGGTTTAGCTTCTTTCATGCCAAACCTCTCCAAAACCTTCTCCAAGTACTTCTTCTGGGTCAAAAATAGTCTGCGGGCTTCTCGATCTCTTCTGATCTCCATGCCAAGGATTTTCTTAGTTGCTCTTAAATCTTTCATTTCAAATTCACTTTTTAGCTGACTTTTCAAATTGTGAATTTCTGTCAAATCCTTAGCAGCAATAAACATGTCATCAACATATAATAGTAAGTAAAAGAGTGAACCATTATTTAACTTTCGAAAGTAAACACAACTATCATACATGTTTCTTGAATAACCATGACCCAACATAAATGAATCAAACCTCTTGTACCACTGTCTTGGAGATTGTTTTAATCCGTACAAGGATTTCTTTAACAAGCAAACATGATCTTCCTTTCCTTCAATTTTAAATCCTTCAGGTTGATGCATATGTATTTGTTCCTCAAGTTCGCCATGTAAGAAAGTTGTCTTAACATCAAGCTATTCTAATTCCAAATCATGCATGGCAACTAAGGCAAGCAAGACACGAATAGAGCTATGTTTAACAACAGGTGAGAAAATATCATTAAAATCAACTCCTTGTACCTGACTATAGCCCTTTGCAACTAACCGTGCCTTATACCTTGCATCTTCAACCCCTGAAATTCCATTTTTTTTTTCTTGAAAACCCATTTGCAACCAATGATTCTACTTCCTGATAGCGGCTTCACAAGAGACCAAGTACCATTCTTATGAAGAGATTCAATTTCTTCATTCATTGCAATCATCCACTTGGCTGAATCAGCACCAGAAACTGCTTTTGAATAATTTAATGGTTCTCCAATTTCTTCAGTTTCCTGTGCAACTGAAAAAATAAATGCAACATAATCTTCATTCCTTTCTGGTCTGAGAATTTATCTTCTTGGTCTATGTGTTGCTATGGAATACTCATTTGGTTCAACTTCAGAAGTCACAACTTCTGGCTCAACTTCTGGATTTTCAACTGTATTTTGTTCCACATCATACACATCATGCTCTTTGTTCTTGGTACAAGAGCTAGAAGACTCTTTTCTAGAATGTAACATGATTCATCAAAAGTTACATCTCTGCTAATTATAAATTTTGGTGACTTGGGATCAGGGCACCAAAGTCTGTATCCTTTCACCCCAGATGCATAACCAAGGAAAATACATTTTTTAACCCTTGGCTCTAATTTTCCATCATTTACATGTATGTAAGCAGGACAACCCAAAACTTTTAAGTCAGAATAATTAGCAGGTGTACCTGACCATATTTCCTCCGGAGTCTTGAAGTTCAAAGGTGCAGAAGGAGCACGGTTGATAATATAACAAGTTGTAGAGATAGCCTCATCCCCAAAAGCATTTGTCAATCCAGCATTTGAAATCATACAACGGGCTCTTTCCAAAAGAGTCATGTTCATCCTTTTTGCAACACTATTTTGTTGAGGTGTCATCCTCACAGTGCGATGTTGAGCAATTCCTTCATTTTTGCAAAATTCGTTGAACTCGTCATTACAAAATTCTAAGCCATTATCTGTTCTAAGCCGCTTGACCTATTTTTCTGTTTGTTTTTCAATCAAAACTTTTCATTGTTTGAAAGTTAAGAAAACATCACTTTTGTTTTTCAGAAAATAAACCCAAACCTTCCTTGAATAATCATCAATGAAAGTTAACATATACCTGGCACCACCTTTTGATGGGGTACGGGAAGGACCCCAAAGATCTGAATGAATGTAGTCCAAAGTACCTTTTGTTCGATGAATTGCTGGAGATTTAAAGCTGACTCTTTTCTACTTTCCAAACACACAGTGTTCGCAGAACTCCATTTTTCCAATACTTTGTCTACACAGTAGATCTCTTTTGCTGATGAGGGAAAGACTTTTTTCACTCATATGCCCCAATCGCATATGCCAAAATTTGGTGATGTTGGGATCAAGTTGATTTGAAGTGGAAACTGCAGCAGCACCTGTAACAGTGGATCCCAATAAAGTGAACAACGTACCTGATCTGTGTGCTTTCATGATCACAAGAGCTCTTGAAGATACTTTCAAAACTCCACCTTCACCTGTGTATTTACACCCAAGAGATTCTAGAGTGCCCAATGAAATGAGATTTTTCTTCAAGTCGGGAACATATCTAACATCCGTGAGAGTTCTCACCACACCATCATGCATTCTAATTCGGACTGTACCTTTACCAAAAAACTTACAGGGAGTATTGTTGCCCATCAAGACAACTCCACCTCCAACAGATTCGAATGTATTAAACAAATCCCTATTGGGATACATATGATAAGAATAAACCGAATCCAAAATTCACTCATCGTTAGATTTAAAACTATTATTAGTTGCTAAGAATATTGTTCCTTCAGATTCATCAGCAGCTACACTTGCTTCGGCGGAGTCAGCATTTTGGTGCTCATTTTAGTTTTCTTTACGTTTTTCTTTGTTTTTCAACTTATAGCATTCAAAAATGAGATGACCTTTTTTATGGCAGTATTTGCACACAACATTTCTAGGTTTAGATTTTGACCTTGATTGAGACCTCTCACTATTTGATTCTTTCTTATTAGATCTATCTCTTATAAATAATCCTTCCCCATGGGCTGAGCTACTTTCCCCAGTAATATCTCTATCTATCTGTTCCTTTGTTTTTAAGATAGATTTGATTTCTTTGTAAGAGATATTATCCTTTCCATAAAGCATAGTATCTCTAATATGCTTAAATGATTGGGGTAAGAAAATAAGTAATAAGACGGTTTGGTCTTCATCATTAACTTCAGCGTCTATATTACTCAAATCCATAAGAATAGAATCAAAATCATCAAAATGTGAGAGTATAGAGGTACCTTCTACCATACGAAATGTGTAAAGCTTTTGCTTTAGGTAAAGTCAATTTTTCACCGTCCTCTTCATATACAAGGCTTTTAGTTTTTTCCACATGCCTTTCGCTGTGGTTTCTACAGATACTTCACGTAAAACCTCATTTGAGAGATTTAGAATAATACTTGATTTTGCCTTTTTGTCTATGAAGATAAATTCTTCGTCCGTCATTTTTTTTGGCTTCTTCTCCTTTCCTTCTAGTGCCATATCTAAGCCATCCTGAATTAAGATAGCTTACATCTTTAATTGTCACATCCCGAAGTTTGCACTTCGATCAAATTTCTCAACGTAAGTCTTTGTTATAGTTATTTTGGCTACTGAAAAATAACCTGGTTAGATCCGGCTCTGATACCAATTTGTTAGGATCGAGAACCTGGTTATTGCGAAATTTGGCCAAATAATGTTATAATGACAATAACAAAGACAATAACAAGTTGATAGTAACGGTACTTAAAGAAAAAATAAAGGAGACACAAATTTAACGTGGTTTGGTCAGTGTGACCTACGTCCACGAGCGGAGAGGAATAACTTCACTATATCAACAAGAGTACAATAGAGAGATTACAAAATTAGAGTAGTCACTTTAATTAACCCAAATATCCCAAGAGAAAACCTCACAAGATCACTCCAAAAGAAAAGGGCTCACACAAAGTATTTTCCAACACCAACTCTCTTAACTTAATACTCTAATAGGAAGGAAGAATAAATACAAAAGAATGGAAGAGAACTCTTGTAATTTGATGTGTATTACAATTGAGAAAGAAGATCTCTATTTATAGAGATGAAAATGGAGACAAGTAGCAACTTTGTTTGAACAAGAAGCAACCTGTTTGAACAAGTAGCAACCTGTTTGAACAAGTAGCAATCTTGTTTGACAAGTCCAAAAAATAATCTTCCATAAGTATTTGGTAGAAACTTCCTTTGACAAAGCAAGAGTGAATCAAACAAAGGTCACATTACACTAAGTTCTTAAAAAAGTAATTTTTGGATGAAAATATAGTTAGTCAGTTCTTTTGAAATTTTAAAATTTATCTAAACATTCTTATAAGAAAAAAATTCATCTATTTATGACTCAAAGTAATTAAATCTACCTTTTCTCTCATTACTATTTTGATAAACGTTCACAGCGCCAGACCCTTTAGCTAGTTGAGCTAATGGTGAGGGATTAAACGCACACTTAATCTAGAAATGCATGTTCGTTTTGAAGAAATTACTCATAAAATGTGAGGAAATTATATTTAAAATGGTTAACCTCTACTACTATTGTTATTATTTATGTATTTTTGCATCGATGAATCTTTGTAACTAACTGTAATTTGACTTGTATTAAATAGTTGATAATTGTTTTATTTGTAGTTTTTATTATTGTGTTATGATTTTAGGATAATATATTATCTAGTTCATTATAAAAATGATAATATTATATCAAATTTACGAGTCCTTTTTATAGCTTTTGAACTTACAAGTATCAAATTATATTTCGCTTTTTAAAAAAAATGAAATGTGTTTTCAAAAACTATGACAAATACATATTTCCAAGCTTTGATCAAATCTAATTTTCAAAAAAATATTTAAAAATTTATGATAAAACGCTAACGTTGACTATTCCAACATTTCATTCGCGATTTTTTCCTTAAGAATAAATAAACCATGGAGTATTTTTAATGTTTCTTTGTTATTTTGCATTGCTCTCTTTGTACTGAATTCTTCTTTCATTTGAGTACTTTTTTTTTAATGGTAAATCTCTCATTTGAGTACTTGAAATTGAGCTTGTTGACTAAATCATATAATGTACACTAATATTTATTCATTATATTAAAAATATATATTTAATAAAATTATATTAAAAATATATTATTTGATGCGATTTGATTAATTGACTACATATTAAAATTATTATTGAAAAAAAACATAAAATCAAAGAAATCTTCCCACTCTTTATAATGACTATATTGGAAATTTTATTGTGTTATGGTATGAAAAAAGGCATGAAATTTCAAAAAAAATCATCCAAGAAAAAATTAGCCAAAAATGCAAAAGAGTTTTATATTTTATTTTTTAAAAAATAAAAATAATTATGATATTATTTTTATTTTTTTAAGAAGAACTAAAACTTATTTTTGATATGAAAATCATGGAAAAATAATTTTATATTTATTATTAAATATCATTCATCACTTGATATATTTTTATAAAATAATAATATTTAAAAGAATAATATAATAAAATTACTTTAAATAAATATTGTTTGACGGGAGAGTATTGTTGGAGAAAGAAAACCTGGAATTGGGTGGAAAAAAAAAAGTTTTTTTTTTTTTTTTTAAAAAAAGTGGAAGGTGTCGATGGCATTGGGTAGTAATTATGGGAGATATGAAGGGCAAGAAGCAGAAGAAAAGTGGTGGAGAAGTTTTCATTAAAGTGTGGGTCCCCTTATTCCCCAATACTTGCGACCTAACGGCACATGAGATGCTTTGCACTTTTAAAGCGCAAAAGTAACAACGGACCGAGCTGAATGCGGGCCCCAAAGCCCGGACCCACTTCTTCCATTCTTTGCGCGTCAGTTTAATAGTAACTTTTAAAATTAAGTCACCATCCTATTTATTCGTGACCACTCTAACGCCTCTTTTCCGCCTAAAACTAGATATTTTTGGGTCCGTTTCAGAAAAACTAATTTATTTTGATTCGTCCTCAAATTTTAAAAATAAATTTAAAGTAAGTATATTTTTTACTTTGGAGGAAGTAATACATTTGTTTTGCAGTTTAATGATTTGATTATATATGGTTATTTTAATTGCTTGAGTATTGTTTTGTTTTTAATTATTTTGACTATTGTTTAAGATAATTTATTAAATTTTATATGGTATTTATTATGAAACTTTTTTATTTCGATTATTCTTTCTTTAGATTGTCTTGCCCTATTTATTTAGTTAAGGATCTATTAAAAAAAAGACTATCTACCTCTAAGGTAAGAGCAAGGTTTAAATACACACTATCCTCTTCGGTCTTTATGTCTTACTTTGTTAGATTATATTATGTATGTTATTGTTGTTTTTGATAGTTTAAATAATATTTGATATTTAAATTTGAAAAAAAAAAAAAACATGTCATTGAAACATTAGAAAATGACTCATCTATATCATCCGTTCTAAGTTTGATTTACGCATAATATTACTTTAAAAGTTCGGATCATCTGCGTCACTGTCATTACAGAAAGGTTTATTCATGTCATTATTTTGTAACAAAGATTTTGCGAAGTCATTTTTATCACACGAACTATTAATAGAGGTCCACATCACCAAACTCAAATAAATCAACGTACTTAAAATTAAAATAAAAAATCGGATCTATTAAATTTAATCGGCACTGTTAAAATAAAAGTTAAACTCATTAAAAATAAAAATTGGGTTCATCAAAATAAAAATCAGATCATTAAATGTGTCGAGTTTTATTTTAATGGAGCGGAATTTTATTTTAAGTTTAAAAATATTGATTGATTTAAATTTGATGACGTGGACTTCAAATAAGAGATCAGGTGATAAATTTATTTTGTAAAATTATCGTTATAAAATAATGACACAAATAAACTGTTTTGTAACGATAATAATATAGATGAGCTAAACTTTTATAGGTGATTCGCACAGATAAATTAAACTTTTAACGAATAATATAAAGTCATTTCTAATAATTTAACGATATATTTGAGTCTTTTTCTTTTAAACTCTGTTAATTTTATGGGGAAGAAATATACTTTTAAGTAAAAATAGAGAGATACTAACCATTTATTCGTGACCTATTATGTGTATTACGAGCTTAAAAAAAATTGTGATTGGTTTGACAAATGTGTAAAATAAAATTGGTTGGTATTTGTTTGAAAATAGATTTTACCAGATCAGAAAGCATATCTAAACCAAATAACACCTTAAAGCGTACAAATACTGATAAAAAACTTACCCATATTCTCTATATATTTATCAAATTAATGTAGTTTATAATAATTAAATAAAATAAAATATATATTATTAATTAATTATAATTAAATAACATAAATTTTACATTTAAATATATATCTCATACATATTGATTTGATATATACAATTGTGATTTGGCATATACAATCGGTGAGAATAAGTTGTTTCCAAACCTGTGTGCTTAGGAAAATGTTGCTGCAAAGTAGGAGTTTGGGTAATTTTGTTCTCTTCCTCTAATTATGAAAATTTATAAGTTTGAGTGACATATATACGTCATCAGATACTTAACTTTTTCCCCAAATTGTGTTTGTCCTTTTACTTACCTTACTTAATACTTCTACTGTGCTCTCCTAGTGGGGACCTTAATCTCCCACTTGATCTTTGATCATCAAACACCATCATCATTCTGGAGGCGTGACAATCAAAGTTGTAAAAATACTCATATATTTATGAATTAAGTAATATTCGCCTCCGTCCTAAATTATGTGTTATTATTATTTTTTTAATTCGTCTCAAAATAAGTGTTATTTTTCTTTATTAGGCAACTTTTTAAAGATACAATTACCCTTTTATCCTTATTGGTCTTACTTAATTAAAAAAATAAATATATTGACACATTTTTTTATAAAGAATAATTTGATAAACTTTATCAAATCTTTCTTTTTTTTCTTAAATTTCGTGCCCGCTCAAATGGCGACACGAACGGAGGAAGTACTAGATTTCAAGTTAAAATATTAAAGAAGGTACTGTTTGTTTCCATTTATATAAATGTGTTTGATTTCATGATTTGGGTAGAGAAAGAGAAAATTTTGAACTTTGTTGTTTAATTCTTTTTTCTTTTGATATTTATACCATTATAATTATATTTTTTGGTAGATCTATTTTAGTAAGGAAAAAATAAAAAAGTTGAATTTAAACTATTATTAAAAAAACAACAATTTTGATTATTCCACTACTCTCTGTCTCCATTTCAATTTAAGTGTTATACTCCCTCCGTGGCATATTTTGACCAGCACAGAATTTAAGAAAAAAAAAAGTAATAATATTATTTATCAAATTGTATTTATTAAAATTGCACTGCAACTTTTTAAATTAAATGAGATTAATAAGAATAAAAATAAAATTATATCTTAAAATAGATACTAAATAAAAATAATAATATTATTTTTTAGATATATCAAAAGAAAATAACGGTACATAAAATATAACGGAGGAAGTGCCTCTTTTTGATTTGATCTATCATAAGAAAAAAAGTATTCCTTTTAATTAAGTAAATTTATTAATGTCGATATTTTATGTGATACTGATAGATTTAAGATTACAAAATTATTATAATTAAACACATCTTCTAACTCAAAATAATTTTAATTTTAATTTATTATATCTAGCATAATGAAGGAAAAAACGTCATTACTTGATGTCTTAAATATAATTTTAACAAAGAATTTTTTCCATTAGATAATACAAATAAATAAAATAATGAAAATCTAGGAAAAGTTGGACCAATCGAGTGACCGCTTACTTTTTAAACTCATTTTAGTTCAAATTTATTTAAACGACTAAATTATTTATTTATTTATTAACTCATATTTAATTCATTCAATTCAATTTAAACCATCCTTCGAGATGGCTTAGTTGGTTTGGAGGATGATTATTCACACAGATAATTCGAGTTCGATCATCCTCGATGCCTTTTAAGCTGAATCTACGGTATGGAGTTACCTAGTATGGCTTACATCATGCACAAAATGCTCACCTGAAGATGAAGACTGTGACAAATATTATAGCAATGCGAGTTATCTTGAAATTCCAATTCAATTTAAACCGAAACTTCTTAAATGGGCGGTCGCTATACAGGATAAAATTCGATGTCATATATCTTCAATATCAAATTATTTAACATGTTTTTTTTTAATAACTCTTAAAGAAAATTAATAAAAAGTATAAATTAACTAATATAAGTTTATTTAATTTTCAAATAATGAATTTTTTCCAACTAATATGCGTATAGCTGGGCAAAAATAATTAATTAGTTTTAAAATTTTTAAATATGTTAATTATTTTGAGATAATTTTTTTAATAAATATGTCAAGTAATTTAAAACGAAGAAAATAACTAAATTTAAGATTACATTTATATTGTATTTGATTGCTAGTATAAATTATCTCGATTAAACATAATATAGATTTGATTCTCAAATATGTAATCTTGTTCTATTCAAATTAAAATAAATTTATTTTAAAATAATCTTAAAATTATACTTTGAAAATAATTTAAGCTCATGTCAAATTTGTGTGAGTTTTTAATTCACATAATAATTACCTACTGGAGTAGTCATAGTAAGATTTGTCGGGACGTGGGGTGACAGGAGATGTAAGGAGTAATAATGTTAGAGGTAAAGAGAAAGGAACAGGTGTCGAGAAAGGAGACATTTGTTGAGGCGGTCATATTAAAACTGCTGCCCATGAATCCCGGTCATCCGTTGAAACGCTGCCCGTATTTATCATAGTACAGTAAGTATCATTTACCACTGACACGCTACAGACCAAGCTCCCATACTTTTGGCTCTGTCAATTTAGTGGTTGAAAAACTTTTTTTTTTTCACTTTAGTAAAAACCCTAAGTATTTGATCACGAAAATTTCAAATATAATTTTAAAATTAAAAAATAAAATAAACTTTACTTATTTACATTTTTTCACTCATACTTATTTTTATTTTTTCACTCATACTTTTTTTTATAAAATTTTAAAAATAACTTTAATTTATATTTATAGTCAAACTCAGTTTCAACTTTAACTTTAACTTCAATTTCAACTCTGAAAAATATATAATTTTTACGGTCAAATAGGGCCTAAGTTTTATGCGGTTTTAGAGTAGAAAATATTTTACATTTTTTATTTTATTTTAATTAACTTTTGTTTTAAAAATATTTATTTTAATTTAATTATTTATTTAATAAATGTAAGAGAATTTTATTATATTTTTTAATACTGTTTTTATTATTAAATAATTATATAAAATATATATACTTAAATTTATATTTTAAAAATATAACTAATAAAGTTAATTTAATAAAATAAATATTTTCTCAAAGAAAGTATCAAGTAAAAAAGGAGTAATTATTTTAAGATAAAAAGTATATAAATTAAATTATTTAATAATATAAAATATTTTGTAAAGGCACAAAACTTAAACTCCCGTGAATAACATTAATGACCATCTTTTGACGTTATGCCTCAGCCGTCAAGTCACTTCACTCCTTAATTTTGGATATTTATTTCTACGCTTTTATTCATGTGATGATCTCTACATGCATTTTGACTGAAAAAAAATAAATAGATTATATCTATTAAATTAAAAAAGAATATTTAATAAAAAATTAATGAAAATTAGAATATGTTTAGGTATAGAAAGTATATTTTCATCACAAATTTAAATAATGCATTATTACATATCGTGAAATAATGTAAAAATAATATCTAACAACTACTTGATTACATGATTATAATTGTCTGAATATATTAAAACCAAAAAAATGTATCCTTGAAATTCGCCATCTTAAGTATGTTTTGAATATGATAGTTATATGATTACAAGAGTATATTATTAATAATATATAAAGTTCAATTTAGACAAAATTCAAACATACATAGTAGTACTCATTTTCCAACAAATTTATAATATGATATATAGTAATATAAAATGGAAGTATGTAGCAAATTGTCATATTTCATTGCTGCATTAGATATAAGCTTGCTAAGTAAAACTGAAACGAAAATACTACTACTACTTAAAAGTACATGTTTTCCATGACTAGATATAATAACATGATAAAAGAAGTATGAAAATAGAGTTGAAGGCCGGTAAATAGTTGAGTTTTATTAATTTTAATTTTTTATTAGTATTATTATTAATATTTTCATATTATCTTATACTCTAATTTTGTTATTTATTTACTTCCTCTGGTATAATTATCGTACTATTTATTGTTTTCATTGTTCCTTTTTCTATCATTTTCTATATGATTTCTTCTCATATTTTGATTATCATGTACTATTTATTGTTGCTTATGTATTACTTTTCTTACTTATTTTGGAAATATTATTTGAACTGGAGATTTATTTAAAATATCTCTAAGGAAAAATTATGATTGTGCAAGCACTAAGCTTTTAAAACTCCATTTATTTAAGTAAAAAAAAATATATTACTGTTTATTACTCCCTCCGTTTCATTTTACCCGTTCCAAAGTGAGATGACATAAATATTAAGAAAACAATGATTGGTAATGTAACTTTACCATTTTGCCCCTCTTAATTGTGTCTTGCTGTTAGTTTTAATATTGATGAATGACTAATATCAAAACATCATTTATATTCTTAATGATGTACTCTTAATAGTACTCCTCTTTGCAATATTTTTCAAGAATGCTAATAACAAGGAGTAATCAATTACACTAAGGGTATAATGAGAAGAAAAAATTGTCTTGCCTTAATAAGTGAAAAAGAATAAATAAAATAAAATATCAAATTAGAAAATTTGGGACGGATAAAATGAAACGAAGGGAGTATTATATAAGTGTAAGTTTCCCAATACCCCACCAGGCAGGCGTATCCCCTGAACGTGAAACCTCAATAATCCTCGCAAGTGGCAATAGTAATTTAATTATTCAATAATGTACTTCTGTCACTTTACAATAAAAAGAATACAACTACAATAAATAAATTAATTGGTGCAACATTTATTACTCCTATGTGCTTTAATAGCTCTAATAAAAAATATTGCTTTTTAAAAAATTCTTTTCTTCCCTACAATTCAAGTATTTGTCCACTCCTTAAGGTGGATTACGTGCAAGGTACCAAAGCTCCTTAGAATTATATGATTTTAGGGGTCGTTTGGTAGACTGTATCTGAATAATATAAAATTTGATGTGTTAGTAATGTTTGTATTAGTTATGCTTGTGTTAGTTATAGTTACATTAGTTATGCTTGTATTTTTCTTATGCAGTGTTTGATTTAATATATCAAAAAATAACATGAATTAAATAATTTCTAAAAAACAATTTTTTACAAAAATATCCTCCATATATGTGTTGAAAAGGATTTTGGATTTTTTTTTGGAGGTATAATAGTGTTTTTAATTATGTTAATGCATGCATTGGATCCATTACATTGCTAATACCATAGATTTTGAGGTATTAGTAATACACACCCCAATACACAATAGATTGTATAACTAACGCATGCATTAGTTATACGTAAGATGAAAAAATATATCAAACAAGGTATTAATAGCACACATTAAACTAATACATGCATTAACTTTTCAATACACTCAACCAAACGACTCTTTACTGAGAAGATATATTAGTAACCAGTTTATTAAAATAATGAAGCTTTTCATATTCTAAACTTTGTTCTGTCAACTTTGAAGATGCTCATACTCAGGAGAAGACACAAGTGAGGAGTAAAATGTAAAATGGTACACCTCATGTACTATATAAATTTCATTGGTATATTTGCTATTACGAGTATCAGTTAACTTGTGATGAAATCGAGTCCTAGGCTCCTAATTTTATGATTCTTTCAAATTTCTTTACTGCATTTTATAAATCTCTGAAGGCAGATTTACTTAAATATTTGTATCTTAAATCATCATTTAAATTTTGTTAGAACTTTTAAAATTTGCGTACGCATAATCCTTGAAAAATTAATTTTCTGGACTATATTGGATTTGGACCAAATAATATCTATTTATATCTCGCTCAACTTTATTAAAATATTGGACTATAATTGCTTCATATTCATAATATAATAAGTTTATAGAGTAAGATTTCAGATCGTGATCTAATTAATGCTTTATCATAAATTTTTAATTTGCCTAAAAGCTAAAAAAAAATCCTTAGATCTAAAATATTCATAATTTATAAAATACATAAAAAGAAGGCTATCTTTAAAGGGGGTAACCGGCTAAAAATTTGACAGTTTTAAAGATGCGAACACAATGATTTAACTAAGCAGGTTCAAAGTTTCTATCGCTTTGTGCATGCATCTTCTCTAAAATTGAATCATGATTCATGTTACTAGTTGCAAAAGAGTTGGCGTTAACTAGATCCAAATTCTCCATTTACGTGTCACCAAATTCATATCCAAATTGGATGTTACTCCCTCCATCAATGATAATTATCCACAGTTGATTCCGCACATATGTTAAAAATATAAATAATAATAATTTTATTATATTATTCTTTTTTTTTTGGTAAGTAATTATTACCGAGTAATCAACTCAGATCTGATAAATCAGCAACCACGAATAATAGAGCCCCGTGGTTTATTGAGGACATAAATTGCTATTCTCTATTTAACTACTACACTACTAAAAAAAGGGGGAAAACTGACCACATGTGGTAGGTTTTCCTCAAAAATCGACCACAAAACTGACCAAAATGT
Organism: Capsicum pubescens; assembly: GCA_030864215.1. Classification (NCBI taxonomy): domain Eukaryota; kingdom Viridiplantae; phylum Streptophyta; class Magnoliopsida; order Solanales; family Solanaceae; genus Capsicum; species Capsicum pubescens. Next base: position 68,524,848 of record CM061543.1, on the reverse strand, counting down.
GTGGTCGGTAAAGTTGTGGTAGGTTTTTAAAAACCGACCACAAGTGTTCGTTTTTTTTTAAAATATATATATATATTTCAAAAATTCATTATTATTTTATTAAAATTGGAAAAATAATTTCAGAAAAAAATAACCGACCACATTTAGTCGGTTTTTATTAAATTAATTAATTAAATTTAATATAAAACCAACCAGTTGTGGTAGGTTTTCTGAAAAAAATATATTCAAAAATCGATCACTTGTGATCGATTTTTCTGATTTTTTTTTTTTAAAGTTAAAAATCAAAACCCAAATACACAATGCAACAACAACAATCCAATACAGTAGTAACCAAATCAATACAGCAGCAACAACAACCAACAACTAAGCGTAAATACTTTAAAAATCCCCTTTACACGTACAAAATGTCCTACAAAAGTGAGTATGAAAAAAACTACAACAATACTTTCAAACAACAAAATGTCTAAATAATAAATACAATACATACAAAAATAAAAAAACTAGAAGTCATCATCATCGAATTCGTCCTCGTCTTCCATTTCATCATCCGTGCTAAAATCATCCAGGGGGCTAAGACCTTTTGCAGCCCGAACTGCATCACCAGGACACGAAGAAATAACCCCCGCAGTCTGAATGAAAGAGATAAACTGCTGCTGCAGCATCTTGATTTATGATGTTGTTACCTTCTCAGCTATTTCCTGCCTCTCTCTGTTCAGCAAACCCCTTTCTCTGTTCATCAAGCTCTTCACTGAGTTGAGAAACCGTATTTTGTAATCTTTCAATGGTTTCTCTATCAACTGAAGAGCTAGAGTATGCATCGCCGGACGAACACATAATATTATCGCCAAATTTTTTTGTGTGAAATCCGTAGAAATGTCCTCTATTTGCAGGACCCACAACTTTGTCCATAACTTCTGACACTGTAAAAGTTACATACCATTTTTTCCTTCACAATAAGAGTACTTCTGACACTCGCAGTATGTAGGGAGCCACCCTTGGATGATGCCCGAACTTTCTTTCCTTTTTCACTCAACAATTGATATTCTGCGCTACTCCAATGGCGAATGTACAATTGTCATGCGCCTTCAGGAATCCACTTATATTTTACCATTTTCTTTCGGGCATAATCCAAGAGATCATTAAATCTGGCTCTACTTCTTATGAAACAGTTCTACTTTATAAGAAATGTATTTGCATCATCCCACCAGTAAAATTTCTACAACAAAAATATAATATTCAATCATTTATTCTAATAAAATGCTAATAAGTAGTCGATAAGTTAAATCCTTACCTTAAATTCTTCAAATATTCTCTCCCTGACAAGTTTTGGAACCTTTTGCCAGCTGGTCCAGTAGCCGTTGAAGTGCCGAGTAATGCATATTCGCGCCTTTTGTCCAACTCCAGCATCCGACCTAAATCTACAAAATAAGTCAAACAGTAATTTCATAGAGCATAATAATATAGTAATGAAAAAATGAGTAACGTTATTATATTTAGAAATCTTACTCTCTCGCAACTGGAACAAGATAAATCCTCCCAAAATCATCTCTGTCTCGTGGCTGCCTAGTAAGTGATGGTGGATGCACTGGTGTGGGATGATCTGAAGCACCAGATGGAGTGCCTCCAAGATGAAGATCCAACAACCCATTAGATCCAGCAGAATCATTGTGCAAAGCTGCGTGACTGCTGCAGGAGGGTATCGATGATGGTACATGTTTGGAGGGGCCAGCAGGTTCAAAGTTTCTATCGCTTTGTGCATGCATCTTCTCTAAAATTGAATCATGATTCATGTTACTAGTTGCAAAAGAGTTGGCGTTAACTAGATCCAAATTCTCCATTTACGTGTCACCAAATTCATATCCAAATTGGATGTTACTCCCTCCGTCAATGATAATTATCCACAGTTGATTCCGCACATATGTTAAAAATATAAATAATAATAATTTTATTATATTATTCTTTTTTTTTTGGTAAGTAATTATTACCGAGTAATCAACTCAGATCTGATAAATCAGCAACCACGAACAATAGAGCCCTGTGGTTTATTAAGGACATAAATTGCTATTCTCTATTTAACCACTACACTACTAAAAAAAGGGGGGAAACTGACCACATGTGGTAGGTTTTCCTCAAAAACCGACCAAAATGTGTGGTCGGTAAAGTTATGGTAGGTTTTTAAAAATCGACCACAAGTGTTCGTTTTTTTTTATCAGAAAAAAAATAACCAACCACAAGTGGTCATTTTTTTATTAAATTAATTAATTAATTTAATAAAAAACGACCACATGTAGTCGGTTTTTATTAAATTAATTAATTAAATTTAATATAAAACCAACCACTTGTGGTAGGTTTTCTGGAAAAAACAAATTCAAAAACCGATCACTTGTGATTGGTTTTTCTGGATTTTTTTTAAAAGTTAAAAATCAAAACTCAAATACACAATGCAACAACAACAATCCAATACAGTAGTAACCAAATCAATACAGCAGCAACAACAACCAAAAACTAAGCATAAATACTTTCAAAATCCCCTTTACACGTACAAAATGTCCTACAAAAGTGAGTATGAAAAAACTACAACAATACTTTCAAACAACAAAATGTCTAAATAATAAATACAACAAATAAAAAAATAAAAAAATTAGAAGTCATCATCATCGAATTCGTCCTCGTCTTCCATATCATCATCCGTGCTAAAATCATCCAGGGGGCCAAGACCTTTTGCAGCCCAAACTGCATCACTAGGACACGGAGGAATAACCTCCGCAATCTGAATGAAAGAGCTAAACTGCTGTTGCAACATCTTGATTTATGATGTTGTTGCCTTCTCGGCCTTTTTCTGCCTCTCTCTGTTTAGCAAACCCCTCTCTCTGTTCATCAAGCTCTTCAGTGAGTAGAGAAACCGTATTTTGTAATCTTTCAATGGTTTCTCTATCAACTGAAGAGCTAGAGTATGCATCGCCGGACGAACACATAATATTATCGCCAAATTTTTTTGTGTGAAATCCGTAGAAATGTCCTCTATTTGCAGGACCCACAACTTTGTCCATAACTTCTCTTCTACATGCTCGGGTATTGGGTCACCCTGACTTTCAGGAGGCTGACTACTACGATACTCAGCAATAAGACGCGTATATTCGTCCTATATTTAAAGTAAAGTTAATATTAAAAGTAAAAAAATATTAAAGTAGTTATAATTCAAAATTTGTTTCTTACATGGACAGCTTTTGCACGAGCTTCAACCCAGACACCTTCATCAGTCGGGTCCTTTTTTTTTCGTATGAGTCTCCTCGAATAGCTCATCAGTTGGTATTCGCCTACCCTTATTTTTTTTCTGCCTATGAAAACATTATATATCAATGTTCAAATAATAAATAAATTTAAATAGAAATAAATAAGTAACACTGTAAAAGTTACATACCATTTTTTTCTTCACAATAAGAGTACTTCTGGCACCCGCAGTATGTAGGGAGCCACCCTTGGATGATGCGCGAACTTTCTTTCCTTTTTCACTCAAAAATTGATATTCTGCGCTACTCCAATGGCGAATGTACAGTTTCCATACGCCTTCAGGAATCCACTTAGATTTTACCATTTTCTTTCCGGCATAACCCAAGAGATCATTAAATCTAGCTCTACAACTTATGAAAAAGTTCTTCTTTATAAGAAATATATTTGCATCATCCCACCAGTAAAATTTCTACAACAAAAATATAATATTCTATCTTTTGTTCTAACAAAATGCTAATAAGTAGTCGATAAGTTAAATCCTTACCTTAAATTCTTCAAACATTCTCTCCCTGTCAAGTTTTGGAACCTTTTGCCAGCTGGTCCAGTAGCCGTTGAAGTGCCGAGTAATGCATATTCGCGTGTTTTGTCCAACTCCAGCATCCGACCTAAATCTACAAAACAAGATCAAACAGTAATTTCATAGAGCATAATAATATAGTAATGAAAAAATGAGTAACGTTATTATATTTAGAAATCTTACTCTCACAACTGGAACAAGATAAATCCTCCCAAAATCATCTCTGTCTCCTGGATGCCTAGTAAGTGATGATGGATGCACTGTCGTGGGCTGATCTGAAGCACCAGATGGAGTGCCTCCAAGATGAAGATACGACAACTCAATAGATCCAGCAGAATCACTGTGCGAAGCTGCGTGACTGCTGCAGGAGGGTATCGATGATGGTACATGTCTGGAGGGGCCAGCGATTGTCCGATAGTACTGTGCCGGCGGTGGCACGATCATAGCAGCAGAATGAGTCGGTGCAGACCCATGTAGTGGACCCACATGCATAGGAGTAGGTATCGAATCCTCGGACTACCTAGAATATGAGGGTCGTGCTGGCGCATCAGTAAAGCGACCCTCAGATATATGAATGTCTGTCGGTCGTCTATAAGACGGAGGTTGTCTATTCTTTTTTGGTTTCGTAGTATCAACTTTTTCCTTACTTTTGTCACCTCTGCCTGACATCTAAATTATGTTAAGTTAACAATTAGTTAGTTACTACAAAATAAATGTATAAGAAAACATTCCAAGTAAATAATTTCAAGTTACTAATTCACATTTCAAATAGCTCCAACAACACGCGATATAAACAAAAATATTTTTATTACTATATAAATCGTGAAAAAGTGGAAACAACAAAGTAAAACAGTATATTACATATCAATCTTAAACAAGAAGCATAAAGGTAAATATATAATACAAAGCATAAAGACATCAATACATAATAAATACAACCTACACAACTAATCCTCCTCTTCTGAAGACTTTCCACTAAACCATTCATCCTCTTCGAAGGTTTCCTCATCTCCTACCCACTCGGCCTCTTCTTCCGCAATATTAACTTCTTCAAATATATTTTTCGGGTGATTCAAACCGTCCACTAGCTGTGATTAATCTGTATTTCATTTTGATACGCAGTCTTCAACACATTCTCAACTTTCACCTGACCTATAGGCTTTGTTTTGATTACAGACCACCAATCAGACTTGTCATTGCGCAACGAATAAGGAGCATAATACACTTATTTAGCATTTTGCGCTAGAACAAATGGATCGTAAATAGGATACGAGCTATTGTGCTTTACTTCAATGATGTTATGCTCCCTATGTACTCTTGTGCCTCTTGTTCTTGGATCAAACCACTTACATCGAAAGAGGATAATTTTTTTATTGGGAAACCACCATACTCCAGTTCTAAGATCTTGTGTATGGTGCCAAAGTAATCAACATCATCATCACCCTTAAAGTCCCTAAACTTAACCATTTTAAAGCAACTAAATCACCAATCAAACCACATTCAAAACAAAAAGAAATCCCTTTAAAGTTCCTACACTTAACCATTTTCAAGCAACTAAGTCACCTACCAAACCACATTCAAAACAAAAAAATCCTCTTTAAAGTCCCTAAACTTAACCATTTTCAAGCAACTAAGTCTCAAAATAAAATCACATTCAAAACAAAAAAATCCTCTTCAAAGTCCCTAAACTTAACCATTTTCAAGCAACTAAGTCTCAAAATAAAAAAAAATCCTCTTTAAAGTCCCTAAACTTAACCATTTTCAACCAACTAAGTCACTTACCAAACCACATTCAAAACAAAAAAAAATCCTTTAAAGTTCCTACACTTAACCATTTTCAAGCAACTAAGTATCAAAACAAAACCACATTCAAAACACAAATTCCCCTTTAAAGTTCCTAAACTTAACCATTTTCAAGAATCTAAGTCTCAAAACAAAACCACATTCAAAACAAAAAATTTCTCTTTATAGTCCCTAAATTTAACCATTTTCAAGCAACTAAGTCACCAACCAAACCACATTCAAAACAAAAAAATTCTCTTTACAGTTCCTACACTTAACCATTTTCAAGCAACTAAGTCACTTACCAAACAACATTCAAAACAAAAAAATCCTCTTTAAAGTCCCTACACTTAACCATTTTCAGGAAAGTACGTATCAAAATAAAACCACATTCAAAACACAAAATCTCCTTCAAAGTCCCTAAACTTAACCATTTTCAAGCAACTAAGTCTCAAAACAAAACCACATTCAAAACAAAAAATCCCCTTTAAAGTTCCTAGACTTAACCATTTTCAACCTATCATGTCACCCTTAAAGTCCCTACACTTAATAATTTTCAACCTACCAAGTCACCAAATATAATCACATTCAAAACAAAAAAATACCTACCAAGTTCCTACACATTCAAAACCAAGCCTTGACCTTTCATGCCAAATGATACAAGATCAAGTTCACAATACAACAAACAAGCAACAACAAGACCAACTAGATGTCAAGAACAATGCTAGTGAATCGCACAAGGCCACACATGGCTTTACTAGACTTCAATATGAACAATGAAAGAAAGATAACAACAATAGTGAATCGCAAAAGGCCCCACACGGCTTCACTATGTCAACATACCTTTGATATTTTCCTAAATTTATTGATATTTCAAAATAGCAGATTCAATCTGCTTATAGATTCTCTCACGGGAAGTTGCAATATCGAAAATGATGAGCTTAGCAAATTAAAAGATAGACTACAATAATTTTCTCCAAAATACCCATCTACTCTATGCAAGATATTACTCATTCCAGTCCACATAACACACACAATCCATACTACATTCAAGTTTATCCCCAATTTCTCCATTTTCAACCAAAACATAAGAACTAGGATTTCAAAAATCAAAATGAAGTAAAGTTAACTCAAAATAAGGTCAACAAATCTCACATTCTTACTTACTTGAGTTGGAGAAACCAAGATTTGCTACAAAAATGCACTTATTCGACTGATTTCGAGTGTTGTGTGTGTTTGTATGTGTATACGGGTAGTGTTATGTGTGTATGCTGTTTCCCGTTTCTTTTGTGTATGTATATAGCAATTGGGAAATTTAATTATTTGGGTGGGTCTGGTCAGGTTATTATTATTTTTTTAAAAATTAACAGAAAAACCGAGCACACGTGGTTGGTTTTTACACTTTTTTGATAAATTAAATTTTAATAAACTATAATTAATAAATTAATTAATAAATAAAAATAAATTAATAAATTAAACTTAATTTTAAATTAATTAATTTTTTTAATAAATGCTATAATATTTATAACAATATCCAATTAATTTAATATAATGTGTATATATATAAATAAGATAATTAGTTATTTTATCATCACATTAACACGAGTAGTATATTTCCTCCAACCCATAATAATATCAATGAATTTCGTAAATTACGATAAATTTTTGGTTCATTAGCTTTTAATTATGATATTTTATATATATACATACATACATATATATACATACATACATACATATATATATATGTTTTAATCAAATAAATTATCGACGTCTTACATTATTACAACTTCAACAATAGACGCGTATCTACATTGACACAAAATAGTATATCTATTTCTTCAATAGTATGATATCAATGTATTATTCAAAATATTTTGATATATAGATTCAGTTATCGAGCTTTCGATTACTGCATATATCACTAAACGAGATATAAATATCACATACACGATTTTTCTATCCCATAATAATATTCAACGTATTTCACATATACTCATATACAAAAATTTTAAGCGAAAAAATTTAAATTCACCGCCAAAATTTGGTGGTCGTTCAAAATTCAAAGCAAATGGTAAGTATATGTCAGTTTCATGATTCAATTTTCTGTCTCCCTCCCCTACTTCCTCCCCCCCCCCATATACCTCGTAATACTTGCCTTACGTTATTACAACTTCAATAATATACGTGTGTCTATATTATATTGACACAAAATAGTATATCTATTTCATCACTACACGAGATATACATATATATAAATATATTCAATTGGCTATCAACATTCAAATACGTACTATATACATTACATACTCGATTTTACTACCCCATAATAAAATACAACGTATTTCACAGAAACTCGATTGAATTATCGGTTGGTTTATCTTATGTCATTAATATATATATATCTATATATATACATACACACACACATATATATATACCTATACATACACACACATATATATACACATTATCGACTATATCAATACGTACTATATACATCACATACGTACACAAGTATCTTATCCAATAATATAATACAACGTATTTCATATACGTACTATATACATCACATACCCGATTTTACTATCCCATTGTATTTCACATATACTTAAATAAATTATCGGTTGATTTATCTTATGTCATTAATATACCATTGTTATATAATATGCATATGTTATATATATACATATAAATACACATACATATACACACTATCGACTATATCAAGTTCAAAATACGTACTATATACATCACATACGTATACAAGTATATTATCCAATAATATAATGCGATGTGTTTCTTATACATACTTAGATTAGTGATCGATTAATTATATTGGATTAGATTAATATATTAGGTTTTGATTATATATATAATTAGATTAATATATTAGGTTTTGATTATATATATAATCTGTTTAACCATGACTGAAACTGGTCTTTGTTTTCTTTGAAATATCCTAGCATTACGTTCCCTCTATATCGCATATATAACGCAAGCCAGTGTTATTTTATACACCTGCGCAGTGCTGTTTTTGCCCACTACAAAAAAGGGTCAAATTACGGGGGTTAATTTTACGATTTGCGGGGGTTTTAAACCCCTGCAAAATGTAATTCCGGAGGTTCCCAAACCCCCCACAATATGAGCCATCACAAATAATTTGCGGCGGTTTTTTTCCGACCCCCATAATTAATTTGCAGCGGTTACTTTGCGGCGGTTTGACCCCCGCTACTCTAAATTTAATTCTTTTTATAATAAATTTTTATTTAAAAATTGCGGTTAAACCCCCGTAATTTTTTTTAATTTTTATTTTTTTAAAAATAGTAGGACCCATAATTTTTCAATAACTAATTATAGATTCTAATTTTAGCTCAAATTTAATTCTTCCTTTAGACATAACCTACAATTCAATATTTGTTCAATTCATATATCATTAATACAACATGACTAATTAAACATTGTAATTGACAAGCATATCAAAAATACATTGAACATTAAACTTCAAAATTAAATTTTCAACATTAACATCTTCAAACTCCAAATTTTTGACATTAACTAGTATCTTCAAACTCCAAAATCAAATTTAAACACAAAAATTTGAATATTCTAAGACCCACTCCAACCACACAATTACATCATCATAATTGAATATTCAAGACAATTTACAATGAAATCAACGACTGTCAATAGGATCACTATCATCACGTGGTCTCCTTGCATCCATGGGCGAAATGGGTCAACTAGCCGCGTCACTTGGCTACATAATCATAAGGACTGTAAGGGTCTGTAAGCTGCAAATAATAATAAGTTCTAACACTTCTAGTCCACCACCTCTCTCCAGTCTCAAAAGAAAATGAGAACTCTTTCATAATGTGTTTCAAGATGAATTTTTAGTCTATTTATCAAAGAAGGCATCAAGAGCTAAAATGGCAATAGGCTTTTATATTAGTCATTGGAGAGAAACAATACATGGAATGATGTGTAGTGAGAACAACATGCCATAAACACGGGCAGTGCCTGATGGACTAACCGACATATTGTTTCTTAAAAAGGCTTCCGCAAAATGCCAAGTCAAACCGTTCCTCTGGAGAATCTCAGATGTAATCAAAAACTGCATCTGCATTTGAGAAATTGTCATCAGCTGTGTATCTGTTGGATAACATGATCTATTTTCACCCGTATTCTATTTATTTGATTAGTTAGTCTATATCTTTGTATTGGGCTTGACCCGCTAAGACAAGTAGTCCATTGCATGATTTTTCTATTTTTCGGATCCTATATAAACACAAGGCCCAACTTATTTGTACAAAGAGAAAAAGAGATATTTTCATTTTTTAGTTTTCAAGGAATGCACAAGAAGCTTCCTGATTTACTCTTTGATCTTCATGGAAGCCTAGTTTCTTTCTCCTTGTTCATTATTTTTCAGCTCAAGTTCGATAGTTAACATGGTATCAGAGAACAGATCCTACAACATCTAGTGCCAATTTCACATGCGATAATACCCTCGGTGTGTTTTGGAGTTTTTTGAGTCTTTATTTCAGCTCAGCTCGGTGATTCAGTTCAGCTTAGTGCAAACAAAGCTCCAATCAGTTAATGTTGTTGGTTTGTGGCTCTTCTTCGCAAGTTTGTTGATTTTTTTTAAGATAGATTGGAATTTCTTCAATTTTCAAGGCATTGTTTGTGAGACGATCGGTAACTTCGTCCAACTCTTCCCATTTTTGCGTTGTATGATACTTGCTTGATTTTTTTACCATCATGACAACTGCAAATGTATCTACTACTGAGTCTCCTTCTTCCACTTTGATTTCATCACGCACTGTCTTTCACGAGGATGACTATACTTACCCTTGTCACCCTTTGTATGTTCATCCTTCTGATGTCCTAGGCAATTCTTTAGTTTCTGTACCGTTTGATGGTACCTATTATGGAAGTTGGAGAAGAACTATATTAGTTGATTTATCTGTGAGGAACAAACTTGACTTTATTAATGGTGGATGGGGGAGACCTCCTGAAGGTTCGCCTTTAGTTAGACAGTGGCAGCGATGCAATGATTTAGTGATTTCGTGGCTAACTAATTCTACGACTAAGGAAATAGCTCGTAGTGTTGAATTTTCTGAACTTGCCAAAGACATTTGGAATGAACTAGAAGAGCGGTATGGTAAAGCTGATACTGTTAGAGTATTTGAGCTAAAGAAGGAATTGACCCATATTTCCCAGGGCTCCCTGGACATAACATCTTATTTCAATAAAATCAAGCAACTCTGGAATGAGATTGATTCCCTCTTTATTACTCGTGTCAAATCCTGTACTTGTGGTGCAAGTAGTGAGTATCAGAAGGATGAAGATTTCCAAAGAGTTTATCCATTCCTAATGGGTTTGAATGATACATATATACAGACTAGGAGTAACATTTTAATGCTTAAACCTTTTCCTTCCATTGGGACTGTTTATAGCATTTTACTGTCTGATGAAAAACAGAGACAAATTTTAGGTCCTTCTCACTTCTCTGCTGGTTCTGCTTCATTCCATGTAGGAGTATATAGGCAACATGGTCCTCCTAGACTATCTTTTGATCAACAAAAGTGCTTCCTTACTTGCAAATACTGCAAGAAGCCAGGGCATACTATTGATAAATGTTATAAACTATATGGATTTCCTCCCAATTTTAAATTCACTAAGTCTTCAACACCTCGCAAATCAGTTGCTCATGCTGAACTGGAATCACATGTTATATCTGACCATACTGGTTTCAATGCTGCTTCTAGCTCTAGTAGCCATACTACTTCCGCTGGTTTTTCCACCTCTACTGAACAGGGCTTTGTCATACCTGATTTGATAAAGGAACAACATTGTCAGCTGATATATTTGCTCCAACAGTCGAATCTTGATGGATCTGTTTCTTCTTCTTCTGAGTGTACAGGATCTGCAAACTTTACTGGTAAGGGGGTGTCTGATAAATTATGTCCTACGGCCTGTTTTCTTTCTCAAGTAGATAACATTGTATGGATCTTGGACTCTGGGGCTACAGACCATATGACTTCCAATAAATCTCTTCTTTTTAATATAGAACCCTTACCTATTCCATATCTTGTTTCATTACCTAATGGCTATAAGGTCAAGGTTACAAATACTGGTCCCCTTACCCTATTGCCAGGGCTCACTCTCCATCATGTTCTTTACATACCTTCTTTTTACTATAATTTAATTTTAATTCATAAACTGCTTGTACAGTTTAACTGTTTTGCCTTCTTTACCAAGACTCATTGTCTTATACAGGGCCCTTCAATGAAGAAGCCTCTGGTTCTTAGTAGAGTAGAAAAAGGACTTTATAAATTGCTACAACCTCCTACTTCTCCTGCATCATGTTCCACACATGCTGATTCACCTGTGCTTACTACTTCTGTTTCTTCCAGTTCATCTCCACTTATGCATTTCATTGAATCTATCACTTCTACCATTTCTTCTGTTTCGACAACTGTACCTATTATTCCTAATTTTGATATGAATAAAATGGATGTTATATGGCATTATAGACTTGGTCATGTTTGTTTTTCTAAAATATTTTTTTTTTCAATTCCTAATGGTATTTTTTCTTCTAAACAGTCTTTTCATTGTCCTATTTGTCCACTTGCCAGGCAGACTAGATTTTCCTTCCCTGAAAGCTCCATCAAAACCTCTAAACCTTTTCAACTTATTCATGTGGATACTTGGGGGCCTTATAAATCTCTTACTTTTGATGGGTCAAGGTATTTCTTAACTATTGTGGATGATTATTCCAGGGCCACCTGGATCCATTTGTTAGGAGCTAAAAGTAATGTTTTTACTATACTTAAGGCTTTCATTACCATGGTTGAAACTCAATTTTAGTCCACTGTGCAATCAGTCCGGTCTGACAATGCTTTGGAACTTGGTTCTAGCACCTTAGGCACACAATTCTTTACTGATAAAGGTATTTTACATCAGACAACTTGTCCTCACACCCCTCAGCAAAATGGGATGGTTGAGAGAAAGCATAGGCATTTACTTGAAACTGCAAGATCATTACTTTTTCAATCCAATCTCCCTATCAAATTTTGGGGAGATTGTATTCTTACTGCCACTTATTTGATCAATAGGTTCCCCACTCTTTTTCTTCAGAACAAGACACCTTATGAAGTGCTTTATGGACATGCTCCCAGTTATACCCATTTGAGAGCCTTTGGTAGCCTTTGCTATTCCACCATTCCTAAACCACAAAGAGATAAGTTTTCTCCTCATGTTGTTCCTTGTGTGTTCTTAGGCTATCCCTTTGGTAAGAAGGGTTACAAACTTTATAATCTTGTTTCCAAATCTTGTTTTGTCTCTAGAGATGTTATCTTTCATGAACATTTATTTTCGTTTTCTGTTTTTTTTTTCTTCTTCTTCTTTTTCTACTCCATCTTCTATTTTTTCAATTCTCTCCCAATTTCTTGATGACTTTCCTTCTGCCTCCACCTCTTCTATTCCTCCTTCTACTGTTGCTCCTTCTCCTTCTACACCTTCCTCTTTACCTCAATCCCCTTCTTCTTCTCCACCTACCCCTCTTCTTCTACCCCCTTCCTTTTTTTCTATTGTCAGACGGTCCACCAGATCTCATACACTACCTACCTATCTTAATGACTTTGTTTGTTCCTTTCCATATGCCCCCAGGTTTGTTTCATCAGTTTCTACTGAAAGTCAGCCTCCTCTTTTTGAGCCTCACTCTTACTCTCAGGCTTTCACTATTCCCGAGTGGCAGGATGCCATGAGAAAGGAGTTTGAGGCTCTCGAGGCTAATGTCACATGGGTTTTGGTTCCTCTCCCTCTCGGTAAGAAAGCTATTGAGTGCAAATGGGTTTATAAAATTAAGCATCGAGCTGATGGTAGCATAGAACGGTATAAGGCTCGGTTGGTGGTTCGGGGTGACACTCAAGTTAAGGGTGTGGATTTTCATGAAACTTTCTCCCCTGTGGTCAACATGTCTTCCATCAAGGCTCTTATTGTTGTTGCTATGAAACATCATTGGCCACTTTTTCAACTTGATGTCAACAATGCTTTTTTGCATGGCGACTTGAATGAGGAGGTCTATATGAAATTGACTCCTAGCTTGGCTATTTCTGGTTCTTCATCTACCTCTCCTTTAGTCTGTAAATTAATGAAGTCCCTTTATGGTCTCAGACAGGCATCTCGTCAGTGGTATGCTAAACTTTCTCAGGCTCTTTGTTCTTGGGGGTTTTCTCATTCTTTGAATGATTATTTAGTTTTTACCAGAAGGTCTGGCTCTTCTTTGGTGATACTTGTTGTGTATGTTGACGATATTATCTTGGCTGACACTGATCTTGTTGAGATTGATGCCCTTAAATCTTTTCTTCATGACCGGTTCCGAATCAAAGATTTGGGCATCTTGCATTATTTTTTTGGTGTTGAGGTCATGTACTCATCTGAGGGTGTTCTTTTGCATCAGAAGAAATTCATTGCTGATTTGCTCACTGATTTTAACTGTTCAGATTGTAGTTCTGTTATTTCTCCTCTTGAGCTTCATGGTAAGTTGCAAGCATGTGTTGGTGATCCTCTTCCGAATCCTGAGCTCTATCGCTGTTTGATTGGAAAATTAAATTTTTTGACCCATACACGCCCAGATTTGTCCTTTGCTGTTCAGCTTCTCAGCCAGTTTATGCAGGCTCCGTGTATGCCTCATTGGCGCGCTGCTCTGCATTTGTTGCGTTACTTAAAGGGTACATCTGATTTTGGTTTGTTTATCAGTTCTTCTTCTAGCCTCACTTTATCTGCTTATTGTGATAGTGATTGGGGGGCATGCCCCGATAGTCGTCGCTCTGTGTCTGATTTTGCTGTTTTCTTGGGTGATACTCTTATTGGTTGGAAGTCCAAGAAGCAACAGGTTGTCTCTTTGTCTTCAGCTGAGGCTGAATATCGTGCTATGGGCAAGGCAATGGCTGAGTTAACTTGGCTAGTCCGTTTGTTGTCGGATTTTGGTGTCACTATTGACATGCCTATTCCCCTCTATTGTGATAATCAAGCTGCTTTGCATATTGTCTGCAATCCGGTGTTCCATGAGCGTACTAAACATATTGAATTGGACTGTCACTTTGTACGCTCCAAGCTTGAGGAAGGTCCTGTCAGTCTCATTCATACTTCCAGCTCTTCTCAGCTAGCTGATCTTTTCACAAAAATTCTCCCTGGTGGTGCTCATCATCTTCATTTGCGCAAGTTGGGAGTGTTGGCACCCACCAACTTGAAGGGGAGTGTTGGATAACATGATCTATTTCCACCTGTATTCTATTTATTTGATTAGTTAGTCTATATCTTTGTATTGGGCTTGACCCGCTAAGACAAGTAGTCCGTTGCATGATTTTTCTATTTTTCGGATCCTATATAAACACAAGGCCCAGCTCATTTGTACAGAGAGAAAAAGAGATATTTTCATTTTTCAGTTTTCAAGGAATGCACAGGAAGCTTCCAGATTTACTCTCTGATCTTCATGGAAGCCTAGCTTCTTTCTCCTTGTTCATCGTTTTTCAGCTCAAGTTCGATAGTAAACAGTATCTGAGGCAGTATATATAAGGCTAAAGTTAGCATCAAGTTAACAAGAACGTGCAACGAAATTCATGACAGGCTAAATGGACTGCAAAAATTGGTCAAAGGATAAGTGATCCGACATTGGTGAAAGAGAAGTGGCAGAGACAAAAGATGATAGCTGCTTGTTTATAAGGAAATCACAAAGTCTGTAAAACGCTAACAAGAGAATACATCCCGCTCCTAATACACTACGGGAGGTCCTTCGAAAACAATCACTTAGCTGTATCTGCTATGATAAGCCAATCGTATTATTCTTAATACTTAATAGTAGATGCTTACCTCGGAGACTGAAATTTGTTTTTAATGAAAAAAAACCATCAACTAAGATCACCCTCGTTATTTTGGCTGTGTTGATTATGCATGTCCGCCCTTCTATCTCCACCATTTTACTAGAGTAGACTATTTTAACTGATCCAGTGTAAACAACTAGAGTAGACTATTTTAACTGATCTAGTGTAAACAACTAGAGTAGACAATTTTAACTGATCTAGTGTAAACAACTAGAGTAGACAATTTTAACTGATCTAGTGTAAACAAAAAGCAAACCTCTTGTGCATCTAGCAACTGACATTTATCTAACACGGAGCCTCACGGATAGAGCTAAATAGCAGTCTTCAGACATAATTAGACGTACAAAAGTATTATCTATAAATCTTTTCAGTCTATACAGTAAAAGTTTGAAAACTTGCCACCTTCACCATGTTCACCTAGGTGCTTAGAGCCTCTAGCCAATAAATTCATTGAAGGAAATATTCTAAGGGGCAACGAGTCAGGTTCGCAATGTCAAACATTGGAAACCATTGGCTAAGGCTTCCAATCATACATATTTTAGTTTTTTGTTGAGTTTCAAGGACACCAGCAGGTTTATGAAACACTGTCAGTTTGATTATGAAGTTCACCAGTTAGGTTATGCTTTAACAAGATGTCTCACCGCGATAGAATTTCTGAAACAAGCAAAACAATACTTGTTAACAAATTGCTGAAATAGACAGAACCAAAAGATACACCAGGGAGAGAGACAGAAGTGGTTGTTTCAAGTAAAAGAGCAACATACCCACTTTTAGTCACAATGCACTTCATTCCAGCTGCTTTGGCAGCTGCAAGCAAGACCTGCAAGGTAAGGCTACATACAATACAACCCTTGTGGTGGGGCCCTTCCCCGGACTCTGAGCATAGAGGAGGCTTTAATGCACCAGCACAACTTTAAGAATTTCGAAGGTTGAATCTTTTAAATTTAAGTCCTGCAGATGACGGTCTTTTATCTATGTCTGAAACTTCAGATAGCGTGTATCCATTCCTGGAAATGTCATTGCATCTTTTAAGGCACATTTCTTATCGCAGAAGCGAAATTGTCTCAAAAGACTTACAAACTCTTGGAATTTTTGCAGACTTAGTGAATATATAGGACATAACGGGAGAAAAAGATGATCATATAGGGGATCCCATTTAGTTGGGAATATGTTTAAGCCATGTTAGTAATAGTGTTGGTAACTGTTAAAGGTGCTACAAGAGGAATTAACCTCGCCTATATGTAATGCATGTTTCGTAATATATATACTATTTGATTTAGGGAAAGAATCCTATAATCCATGAATGAAGCAAAGTGATTTTGAGGCTGAGTGTGCATGTATGCATGGATTATAATAATTCATGTTGTCCAGTCAAGCGCTTAATATGAATTCTTATTGTATAATATGGTCATGGTTTTTAATTTCATGTATTAAAGATGCCTTACTTCAGAGTAAGCTATATGATGTGTGATCGGAGTTTTCCTCTCTCAAATCAAATATGCCACTGCCTCTCCGATACGATTGGAACTTTAATTCTAGTATGTTTCTTTACACCGCTCATCAAAAAATCCTTGCTAAACTCAGTACCTGCTATTTTGGATGGGTTGTTTAAGTGCCAGGCATGAACATGGTTACAAAGAGGCACCTGTTTCCACCGATTTCGAGTTTTCGGTCTCTGGTTAGAAAATGATTCCAGCTGATGAGGTTTTCTTCAAGGGAGAATTGTTGCCCTTGAGAGAAAACAGCACAAAGGCAACAACACTTAAAGATGAACTCCTTGCTGCTGATGATGATTATGAAGATATATTTCCATCAGTAGGAAAGGAGAGCTGGAAAGAACGTTTTGGTTTTAAGAGGTCATCTCAAATTTCGCCAAAGAAAGCTGATAATAAAGACACAAAGATGCCTGATTTCTTCAATGACATTATCACAGGTAAGCCAATATATTTGAAGTCTTGAACTATTTCATTCACTTAAAATTAGAAATTTGCAACTGAAAGAGTGATGTTGCTTGGATCCTCCAAAAATAAATTTACTTTTAAAAGATCCAACAGGCACAACAACACCGATTTTTGGAGAGCCCGAGCAACTTAATTACACATAAATCTCTATGTTATGCATTAATTGATAACCTGATCACAAAGTAACTAACCTAATATCACAAGTTAAACTAGACTAATAGTGAGATCCCAATGGAAATAGTAGGAAGGACAAAACTTCATAATATCACACACCAGTCTCTTAATTTTTCTGTTCTTTCAGGAGCTAATTGAAGATTGAAGAGGGAGGATAAGCAATGGTAATGGTAATGTAAAGTTCTTAACCATCTAGTATCACAAGTATACTGAAACTAAGCTCAAAAAATAATCACATGCTACTAAACTGACCTCAGAGTGTGGTAAATAATCAGTTTTGAGGTATACACCAGCTGAAGAGCAGTATATGTGCCTGAGGTCTATAGCAAAAGTTAAAAGATCAGCTTTAGTTCCATCTTTCAATAATAATAGCTGGCTAAAACAATTAGAAAAATATTCAGTGCATAGTGGTAATATGTGGCTTAGGGGACAAATGCCTTAGTGGCCTGAATGGAGAGGGGTGTGGTGTAAAGCTAGCTTTCCGAAACATCAGTTTATTTGTTGGCTAGCAATTCACAAGAGATTGATGACAAGAGCTAGATTAAAGAGGTTGAGTTTGTGTGATGAAGATAATTGTGCTCTATGCAACAATAGACCTAAGACAATTAATCATCTATTCTTTCACTGTGCCTTCTCACAATCAGATACATCCACAAATCCATAAATTTTCAGTTTGTTACATTCTGTATTATGTATTAGAATTCTAATTATATATCCGAGCAAAATTGGAGTAATTAATTGTTACATTCTTAAATTCAAAACTATGTATCTCAACTTCAAAATTATGTCTGCGGATGCTAATTATGTATTCAAAAATCACAAAATAAGAAATTATTTATAATTCAGTAAAAAGTAGAGATAGAAAGTAATTAGAGTAAATTTGTTGGGATTTATGTAAGTTTTACTTTATATACATAGCTCTAGTGTATATTTTGTATATATACATGCCAAATATGTAACATTAAAGTCATGGCCTAATTGTGTAACCCTAAGTGTCAGCCCAACCCTCAGGTCTAGAATGACTTTTTTTCTAATGGGCCTAATCTTTAGCATTCGCTAGTGTATGTTATTCATGCCCTTTTATTCTTTTTTCTTCCATCATTTCCTTGACACAACCTAATTCATTTCAATCGTCAAAGAAGTTCTATTGTTAATTTTTGCAGGTGTAGTTTATTATGTATGTAGTTTTTTTATTTGACTTAGCTACATCACACAATTTCATCAGAAAGGCTCTAAAAGATGCATCTCAAAGAAGAACAAACATATCTCAAATAAATAAATAAATAGAACGCTGCACATGAATATAACAGTGTAACAATCTCATTAGAAGATACAAGTGTTGTTAGATAGTATGGATTCAAGCCTCACACTATCATTCATTATATAATAACCGAATTGCCCACTCATTACATTCGAGGGTTTCAGATGTTAGAATGCTTTAAGAAGATGACAAGAATCAAGTCAAGAAAAGAATGTTTTATTCCGAGTATTAGTATGAACAGTCATTTTTAGGGTTATTTTCATTGAGCAGTTCATTTTTTATGTAGAACGATAATGTATACGCTAAATTGCATGACCACATCATTTAATAACTTTAAACAG
The DNA here is from genome assembly GCA_030864215.1 of Capsicum pubescens. Classification (NCBI taxonomy): domain Eukaryota; kingdom Viridiplantae; phylum Streptophyta; class Magnoliopsida; order Solanales; family Solanaceae; genus Capsicum; species Capsicum pubescens. The sequence continues at coordinate 68,505,634 of CM061543.1, read as the reverse complement.
TTCAACGTGACCAATATCATATTTCAGATAGTTTATGTCTGTTATAATAAGTGTGGCGCTTATCCAGATAAGATAATGATGGAACCAATTTTTTTTATAATTCAAGTATGGCACAGTGATCTAAAGCAATTTTGAACCCCTTTTATCACTATGTTTGAAATTTTCTTCATGTCAGGATTTAACAGCTCACACATAACCCAAAGAAAATATTTTTACTTTATTTGTATAGTATAATTTTTCGACAAACGAGTGACTTTAATCCCTGGGCACTATTAAGTTAAGTTGCTCGAACTCTTCAAAAATGTTGTCATATTCATATCGGATTCTCCAAAAATATACTCCCTCCGTCCCAAATTATGTGTCATCATTTTCTTTTTAGTCCGTCCCAAAATAAGTATCGTCTTTCTTTATTAGACAACTTTTTAAAGACACAATTACCCTTTTACCCTTATTGATCCCACTTAATTAAAAAAAAAATATTGACACATTTTTTGATAAAGAATAATTTGGTAAACTTTAACAAGTCTTCCCTTTTTTTCTTAAATTCCGTGCCCGGTCAAATAGCGACACATAAAATAAGACGGAGAGAGTATTATTTTTGAAGAATTAGACATGCATTCAAAGAATTTTTTGAAAAATCCGAACAACTTAGCTATTAAGTTCCGCCACTAAGTCATCTGCCCCTAAAGAGAAGTTGAATCTCATCATGACTAAAAACTCCACTTCTTTTGATGAAAGTGAAATTGACAAGTTACTTGTGGATTTCTAGTTGTGAGAGTACTTCTTGACCTCCTCCATTAAATACTTGTCTATGTAACTAACAAGGTAGGGTCCCGTCTATGACAAACTCCCATCATCACAAAAGGTGAAAGTCTGAGTAAATGAAATTAACCAAAAAAAAAAAAAAGAATGTAGTTGTTGACCCTGTGCCTGAAAGATCAACATTATAGGTTGAAACAAATTAATTGGAAGTAATAATGGGCAGAAACAACTTTCTTGGGTGGGAGTGCGTTGTTGTCCCCATATATAACATGGTCAGTCACACTACTATCCATCAATATATATATAGTAGATTAGTAGTATAGCCAATTACCTCAAATGAAGTTACTAATAATTATATAAAAGAGAAACGATTGATAGACATGGTAGTTTGATTCCAACCTAATTCACAAGAAAATGGATTTTGGGCTCCATACAAGAAGATAAATTTCCATGTCCCACCAAATATATCGGATCATGTCAAAATCTGATAATTGAAACGTGAATAGCAATTGGCATATAATATATATGTGGATCTTAATATTGGATAAACAAAAAGTTATAATATAAGTTAACACAAAAAACTTAGCAAAGCTCATATAATAAATGGAAAAAGATCATATAAGAAGGCAAATTACATACCAACATCGGATAATAACACAAAGAAAAGAACAAGACGTGTATTAAAATTGAACATCGTGGATTGTGATGGAATGATTGAAATCACTCTATTTATAACCTGCGTAGACACAAAGATACATACAAATGTATATATTTCATTTCTTACATTGATTGATGTATAATTTTGCATTTAGTAATTGTTTTGGGCCAAACACTTGTTATATCATATTGGGCCTTGCATATCTGTATACAGATCAATAACCCGGTCCACTATCATAAGTATAAATAATAGTGGACCTGGTTCTAGATGATTCTGATGGAATAAGAATCGTTTTCTCTTTCTCTCTTCTCTCTCATTCTCTCATATTAGATTAGGGTTTGCTTACATTTTGGTCTTTTAAATCTGGTTCGGTTTCGACATTAACATGGTATTAGATCAGGTTTTTTGATAGATCTCGAAGCGAGCTTTCGTCTAATCTTACCCTCGCATGGAGTTTCTCGGAGATTCGTAGAGGCAGAAGTTCGTTCAGGTTCGATCTATGACGAGTAAGGCCTAAACTTCTTCAGGTTTAAGAAGAAGACGGGTAAATTCTCTTCATATTGTCGATTACATCCCAAAAATGGTATATTGCTCACGTTCACGAATATTTTGCTGAATTTGAAGCATATTCCCTGCATATTTCGTTCGTCTGTTGTGAAATTCATCTATTATTCATATATCATAACTGTATTATGAGGATCTGTTTCACCTCAGTATTCGTATATCGTGGATCTTGTGACTGGTTTATTGTTGTAGCTTGCACATTCTGTTGTAGTCTGGTTGTAGATATGTATTGGATATGGCGAATCCTACTAGTAGTACTCAACAAACTGATAATAGTTTCAACTCAACCACAAATGGTGGTTTTGAGGAATTCACTCTGAATCCCTCACAACCATATTATGTACACCCTTCTGAGAGTCCTAGCTCTCAGCTAGTCCTTATAGTTTTCAATGGAAGTGGTTATGCTATTTAGAGAAACAATATGATCACTTCCTTATCCGCTAAAAACAAATTAGGGAAGGTGACTGGCAAAAACCCTAGACCTGACCTTAATAATCCATATTTTCCATTTTGGGAAAGATGTAACCACATGGTCAAAGCTTAGATTATTAATTCCCTGACTAGGGAAATAACTATCAGTGTGATGTGTCTATCCAGTGCGATGTGTGTATCCAGTGCTAGAGAAGTGTGGAAAGACATAAGTGATAGATTTGGTCATTCAAATGGGTCTAGGTACATACATATCCAAAGAGAGATCAATGCCACAATTCAAGGGTCTTCTAGTATATCTACCTATTTTACCAAAATGAGAGGTCTTTGGGATGAACTCAATGCCTCATATGTTGGCCCTGAGTGTACCTGTGGAGCCCTGAGCAAATTCATCCAAGACCAACAACTTTTTTTAATTCCTTAGTGGTCTGAATGAGACCTGCAATACTGTAAGGAGTAATACACAAATGATGACACCTCTGTCATCAATCAACAAAGTGTATCGACTCCTAATGCAGGATAAAATTCAAAAGAAAACTCAAACTGGAATCCCAAATTTCCCAGTGATTCAGTTTTCTTTCATGCCTCAACACACACACCTTCATATAACAGTAGACCTTATAACCAAAAGGTTTTTTTCAACTCCAAGAATCAAAATGTGCCCATGACATGCAAGCATTGCAAGAAATATGGGCACACTATTGAGACATGTTATAGACTCCATAGATTTCCAGTTGATTTCAAATTCACAAAGAACAAGAAACCAGCTGCATATTGTGTACAAATGGTGTATTCTTCTAGCTCAAATCCATCCAGTGGTGTTTCCACATCTACTGTCTCACCTCCTTATAAATCTCCACATGGTTTCACTAAAGAATAATGCAATCATCTTATGAGTTTATTTTAACAAGCTCAGGTCTATTCGTTGGCTCATGATCAATCTGTTACTGGTGATTCTTCTGGTTTTGAAAATTTTGCAGGTTTGTTAAATAGTTCTGTTTTTACTTCTGATGGTTATAGTATGCATAGATCCTCTAACTTAGGTATGAATCCTTGGATTCTTGATTCAGGTGTTTCCAACCATATGACCCCCCACAAACACCTGCTACATAATCTGCAATCCTTTTCTATTCTCTTTCTTATCACATTACCAAATGGATATAAGGTCAAGGTGGTATCCACAGGTTCTCTTCACTAGAGAGATGACATCATCTTACCTAATGTCCTTTTAGTCCCTTCTTTTTATTTTAATTTGCTTTCTATATTTCAACTTCTTAGTTAGTTAAATTGCTTACCAGTGTTTTCCACTTTTGTTTGTCATTTGCAGGGCCTTTCTCTGAAAAAGCCACTGAAAATTGATAAAGCATCGGATGGTTTATACTACTACTATACTGGCAGCACTCAATCATCATGTTTCAGTTTTACTTCTTTTCCTACCTCCCCTTCCCATAGTACTTTGTATACTTTTTGTGATAATATTGTTAGACTTTCTTATAATAACACTATTAGTCCTCTTTGTAATTCACTTCACAATAATAATAATAAACTGGACTTATTCTGGCACCAAAGATTGGGTCACATGCTTTATCAGAAAATGTAACTTTTACCATTTTTACATTCTATACTTCTTTTTCAACAATTTTTTCTTTGTGACATTTGTCGTAAAGCAAGACAACACAGACTTTACTTTCCACTCAGTAATATTCATACCACAGTCCCTTTTCAACTAGTGCATATAGACATCTAGGTCCCTTATCACACTAGAACTTATAATGGTTTTTGATATTTTCCTACTCTAGTTGATGACTTTACTAGAGTTACTTGTATACACCTTCTATCCTATTAGGGCAATGCTTTATCCATTCTCAAAGCCTTTGTGTCCACGGTGAAAGTTCAATTTAATGCTTCTGTTCAGTCTTTTAGATCTGACAATGCTTATGAATTAGGTAGCAGTGTTGAAGCTGCCTCTTTCTTTTCTGAAAATAGAATCCTCCATCAATCAACTATCCCTCACACACCACAACAAATTGGTGTTGTGGAAAGGAAAGATAAACACTTACTTGAAACCTCTAGAGACTTACTTTTCCAATCCAACCTACCCATTAAATACTGGGGTGATTGTGTTTTAACTGCCACTTATCTCATTAACAGACTCCCTTCTTCTGTTTTACATAATATCTCTCCATATGAAAAACTTCATGGAGTTCCTCTAACTTATGATCGTCTCAAATCTTTTTGATGTTTGTGTTATGCTCACTCTTCTACTATTGGAAGAGATAAATTTCGACCTAGGTCCTTAGAATATGTTTTCATTGGCTACCCTTATGGGAAGAAAGGGTACAAATTGCTCAACCTTACAACTTATTCCATTTTCTTTTCTTGGGATGTCATTTTTCATGAACATCTTTTCCTTTATTCCCCTTCCTATGTTGTTCCTTCTTCTCCTCTTGCTTCTCTTGATTTAGACATCCCTCCTCTTTTTTATTCTATTTCTATTTCTCTTTCTTCTATTTCAACTTCACCTAGCCCACCACCACCTGTTATTTCCCTTGATCCTCCTATTAGAAGGTCCTCCAGAACCCACTCTACCCCTTCCTACTTATCGGACTATATTTGCGCATCTGTCTTCAAGGTGTCCTCAGTTGAACCCCTCACACTTGAACCTTAGTCATATCAACAGGATGTTTGCCACCCTGCTTGCTAAAATGTTATACTTCAGGAATTTCATGCTCTTGAAGCTAATCATACTTGGGATTTGGTCCCTCTACCTGCTGACAAGAAACTAATTTCTTGTAAGTGAGTCTGTAAGATTAAGCATAAGTCTGATGGCTCTGTGGAAAGATACAAGGCTAAGTTGGTCATCAGAGGTGACACCCAGAGGGAGGGCATTGATTACACTGATACATTCTCTCCTGTTGTGAAGTTCACCACTATTAAAGTTCTTTTGTCCATTGTTGTTAAGAGAAACTGGATTATTTACCAACTTGATATCAATAATGCATTTCTTCATGGTGACCTCCATGAGGAAGTGTATATGAATCTTCCTTTTGGCTTGATACAGTCTTCTTCTATTCCTACTTCTGCTCCTTTGGTTTACAAGTTGAGAAAGTCCCTTTATGGCCTCATGCAGTCTTCCAGACAGTGGTTTTCAAAGTTGTCTGATGCCTTATCCCTTCGTGGTTACACTTTCAGTAAGAATGATTACTCTATTTTTACTAAGAGAGTTAATGATTCTCTTACTATGTTGGCTGTTTATGTTAATGATATCCTACTTGCTGGGGATGATGTCTTTGAGTTGGATGCTTTAAAGTTGTTTCTGGACAACCAATTTAAGATCAAAGATCTTGGTCTAGTCCATTATTTTTTGGGCTTAGAAATTTCTCCTTATTCTCAAGGTTACCTTATGACATAACATAAGTTTATATCTGATTCACTGGCTGAGTTCCATTGTGATCAGTTTTCCCCTATTTCTGATCCACTGGATGCTTCTCTGAAGCTTACTACTGACATGGGTGCCCTTCCCACTGATCCTTCCACATTTCACCGCCTTGTTGGCAAGCTGAATTTTCTTCAGCACACCAGGCCTGACATTTCATATGTTGTTCAGTATTTAAGTCAGTTTTTACAGGCTCCTCAAGTACCACATCTTATGGCTGACATTCATGTCTTGAGATACTTACTCAATGTCCTGATCTTAGTTTATTGTTCAATAATTTTATGAATTTCTCCTTATTGGATTTTTCTGATTCTGATTGGGCGGTTTGTGCTAATTCACGCCGGTCAGTTACTGGGTTTTTCATTACTTTGGGTATTTCGTGGAAGAGTAAGAAACAATGCACTATCTCTCTTTTATCTACTGAGGCTGAGTATCGTGCTTTGCGCAAAGTTGTGGATGAATTATCCTGGGTGATACGTCTTTTAGCTGATTTTGGTATTGATATTACTAATCTTGTTCCTGTGTATTGTGACAGTCAAGCAGCTCTTCATATAGCTCGAAACCCTGTTTTCCATGAGCGAACCAAACACATCGAGATCGACTGCTACTACGTTCGTGATTGTGTTCACTCCGACTTAGTCTCTCTTTATTTTGTTGCTTCTGCTGATCAGTTAGTTGATATCTTCACCAAGCCATTCCCAGGTCCATCTCATCAGCATATTCTCGGCAAGCTTGGCGTGTTCTCACCGTCCAGCTTAAGAGGGGGTGTTGGAGTTATGTAGACACAAAGATACATACAAATGTATATATTTCATTTCTTACGTCGATTGATCGATAATTTTGCATTTAGTAATTATTTTGGGCCAAACACTTGTTATATCATATTGGGCCTTGCATATCTGTATACAAATCAATAACCCGGTCCACTATCATAAGTATAAATAATAGTGGACCCGATTCTAGATGATTTTGATAAAATAAGAATCATTTTCTCTTTCTCTCTTCTCTCTTATTCTCTCATATCAGATTAGGGTTTGTTTACATTTTGGTCATTCTGGTTCATATCTGGTTCGATTTCAACATTAACATAACTAGAGTTTTGTGTTCGAATTCCTATAATTGTAGAAAAAAAGGATAATGCTGGAAGCACCATCTTCAAAAATAAAATTAGTAATACGTGAATCTGAATCTAGTCATCATCCCAGTAGTAATAACAAACATCATTGGGAAACCAAAAAATATGACAATTTGTTTGATCATGAAACTTTTTGGTGACTTCAAACAATGTGTCATACAACTATTAGCTGCATATTTAACATGAAAGTAGTACTATTAAGCTTTTAGAGACTTTATTTTCTCTATATTTAAAGTGCATTATCCTCGTAACCATATAGTAGGATTTAATTAAGGTTCCACTCTTTCTTTTTGTTGACATATTTACAATTTTGTTTCAATTGCAGAGTCATTAGGCTAAACAAATTGGCATAGGTTCCACCACACAACCTGTAATATTTGCAGTTGGCAATTATATATATAAGGAAAAGGCATAATACATAAATATGATCCTAAACTTGACACCAAATTATAACATTGACCTTAAACTTTGACAGTGCACAAATAGGACCTTTAACTATTCAAAATCTGAACAAATAAACACTCCGATCCTATATGGCAAACCGCGTATTGTACACGCAAAATGGTGCATGTTTGAGTTTGAATTGAAGGGTTTTTTTGTTCATCTTTTGATACCAAACGGTATCTACAAGAGCTCAAAACAGTCCACAACTCATAAAAATAGTCCACATGTACAAGACATCAAATGGAAACAACAAACACACAAACTTGAAAAATATGAAGATAGATAACTTGACACAAAGAGAATATAAAATGTAGCAACTAAAGAGTGTATCAAACTCTAAAACCTCTACAAATCACATTAACAAGAACCAAGTTCTTACGGGAACACAAGAGAAACTCGGTTCACTCAAGCACTCTCGTTTCTAGCTGTCTCACAACACAAGTGGAACCTTTCACTTGTGAAGCTTAAAATATTTAATGGTCTACTCTCTTCTTGAGAGGAAATATGGTGTTCAATGTTATAAAGTGATTTCAAAATAAGCTAACTAAAGAGAACAAGACTAAAGAAACACCTTAAATAGTCTTTACAAAAAAGAATGGTAAAAAGACCCTTTTGCCCTTAATGAAGAGGTGGTGGGTGTGGAGTGTTTGGGAAAGCCTTGGGGTGTCTTTTGGGCACCTAAGGTCAGAACCCACATTTCAAGACGTACACCTCCTTGGGCGAGTTCGCAACAAGCTCAACCGCGTCCATTTTTATAAACGCGCCTTGAAGCCTTTGTAGTTCCTGAGCTTTACTTCTAGTAAATGGTCTCAAGCCCATGACACCCGTATCATCCTCTCCATTTTGAAAGGATTTTGACCTCAAACTCATGGGTTTTTCATCTTCAATGGTATCAAACCGTGAGAGATCACACACATTGAACATGTTATGCACTTGGTATTCCGGTGGCAAGTCGATCTTGTAAGCATTATCGTTGATTCTTTCAAGAACTTGGAATGGACCGTCATATCTTGGCAGAAACTTGCCCTTTATTTGGTTGGGAAACCGGTCCTTACGTAGGTGTACCCATACCTAATCTCCCGGCTCAAGTACAAGACGTCTTCTCCCTTTGTTGACTCGTTTCGCCATATCTTTCTTCTTATTCTCAAGTCGCATCCTCACCTTATCGTGCAAGATATTTATGGATTCGGCCCTCTTGTTTCCATATAATCTAATAACAACATCACTTGGCAAAGGAGTTAGATCCAAGGGGGTTAGGGGATTGAAGTCGTAGACACATTCAAATGGCGTAATGCCCGTACTCGAATGGATCATCCGATTGTAAGCAAATTCTATGAGAGGTAGGTGATCTTCCCAAGATGTCAACTTACCTTTAACCATGGAACGTAGCATGGAACCCAAGGTTCGATTTACTACTTCCATTTGGCCATCGGTTTGTGGGTGGCAACACGTAGAAAACAATAATTTAGTGCCGAGCCTACCCCACATTAACTTCCAAAAGTGACTAAGGAACATAGAATCCCTATCACTTACAATGGTTCTTGGGATGCCGTGTAAATTAACAACATTTTCAATAAACAAAGAAGCTACACTAGCCGCATCTTCACTATTTTTGCAAGGAATAAAGTGTGTCATTTTGGAGAAACGATCAACGACAACAAAAATGCTATCCCGACCCCTCTGAGTCCGTGGCATCCCCAACACAAAATCCATAGAAAAATCAAACCATGGGTGTGATGGAGTAGGAAGTGGGGTGTATAACCCGTAAGGAAGGAGCCTCGACTTAGCACTCCTACAACTCATGTATTGGCCGCAAATTTTGACAACATCTTTGCACATCCTTGGCCAATAGAATTGCTCCTCCAATATTCTGAGGGTCTTATCAATTCCAAAGTGACCCATGAGACCGCCGTCATGTGCCTCCCTCATAAAAAACTCTCTCCAATAGCTAGAAGGTACACACAATCATCTCCCCCGAAATAAGAACCCATCAAACATGGCATAAGGACTAGAATATGAGGGCCTCATTTCCCTACCCACGGCTTCACCTTCCCTAAAGATAGGAGCGAAGTAAGTGTACTCGGGATACAAAGACTTGAGGCTCTCAAACCCCATTAACTTGGAAGACAAAGTGGACACAAGAACATGCTTCCTAGACAATGCATCGGCTACCACATTATCCTTTCCCTTTTTGTATTGAATCACATAGGAAAAGCTTTCAAGAAATTCAATCCATTTGGCATGCCGTTTGTTAAGTTTATTTTGTGCCCGAAGGTGCTTTAAGGATTCATGATCCATTCGGATTACGAACTCCTTGGGCCAAAGATAGTGTTACCAATTGCCTAACGCTCTAACCAAGGCATACAACTCCAAATCATACGTAGAGTAGTTAGAGTTGCTCCTTTGAGCTTTTCACTAAAATAAGCAATGGGCTTTAAATCTTACATCAAAACATCCCCAATGCCTACCTTACTAGCATCACATTCAACTTCAAACATCTTATCAAAGTTAGGCAATTGCAACAACGGTGCCGAAATGAGCATAATTTTCAAGGTCTTAAAGGCCTTAGATTGCTCTTCACCCCACTGGAAAGGTTGGTCCTTTCGGATGATTTCGGTCAAAGGGGCGGAAATGGTACTAAATCCTTTGACAAACCTCTTATAAAAACTTGCCAACCCGTGGAAGCTTCGAACTTAACCCACGATTTTTGGGGTTGGCCAATCTTTAATGGCGATTATCTTGGATTCGTCTACCTTCACTCCCCTCGAGCTCATAATAAATCCCAAAAATACAACTTTAGCCACACCAAAGGATCATTTTTTAATATTAGCATACAACTTTTCTTTCCTAAGAACATCAAACACACTCTTTAGATGCAAGATATGTTCATTAAGAGACTTACTGTAAACTAAAACATCATCAAAGTACACGACCATAAATTTTCCAATAAACGACTTCATTACATGATTCATTAACCACATAAAGGTACTAGGAGCGTTGGTAAAACCAAATGGCTTGACCATCCACTCATATAGACCAAATTTGGTCTTGAATGCGGCCTTCCATTCATCACTCGGTTGCATACGGATTTGGTGATATCCGCTCCTAAGATCAACCTTAGAAAACACACAAGAGCCATTTAGTTCATCAAGCATATCATCTAGCCTAGGAATAGGGTGACGATACCTTACCATAATTTTATTTATGGCTCGGCAGTCCACGCACATTTGCCACGTCCCATCCTTCTTCGGCACAAGCAACACCAGGACCGCGCACGGACTCATGCTTTCCTTGATGTATCCTTTGTTGAGGAGGTCCTCAACTTGCCATTGGAGTTCCTTCGTATCCGTGGGGTTGCTCCTATAAGTCGGCTTGTTCGGTAACTGCGACCCCGAACAAAGTCAATTTAGTGCTCAATTCCTCGAAGTGGAGAAAGTCCTTGTGGCAACTCCCTTGAAAATATATTATCAAATTCCTACAAAACATTAGAAATAAAAGACGGGATAGGAGAAGTGGATGGGTTAGCATTCAAAACATGAGCCAAAAGTAGCATGGGAGTAGTATCATCATACTTTTTGAAAATGTCGCCCTTGCGAGCCAACATTACCATCGAATCCCTACCTCTCAATGCCGAAACTCTCTCTTCACCCTCACTCCTCCCACTCTCGGGTTCCTCCCCCCTACCCATGGTTTTTTTTCCCTTTTCTTGCAAACTCTTCACTTATCGATGTGCCTCACACACTTGTGATGGTGATAGTGGTTAGAGATTGTACTTACGACCTTTGAACTCAAAGGAATAATAGTTGGTTCGGCCATCATGCTTGGTCGACCTATCATATTTCCATGGCCAACCCGACAAAAGATTACAAGCTTGCATAGGAATGATGTCGCAAAGCACCTCGTCTTCATAATTTCCAACTTTGAACCGAATCACCACTTGATGAGTCACCTTCAACTCTCCACAATCATTCAACCATTGGAGCCTATACGGACTCGCATGTGGAGTAGTTGGCAATTTCAAGTGATCCACCATCGAGGCACTAGCTACATTAGCACAACTCCCGCTATCAATAATCAAGGAGCACACACTCCCCTTAATGAGGCACTTAGTATGAAAGAGGTTTTCCCGTTGGCTAGGGTCATCCAATGCTTTGCTAATCATAACTCTCTGTACCACATAATTAGGCACTTCAAGTTCACCTTCTTGAGACCAAACCTCCTCTTCAGCATCATCACTAGGCCTCTCGGCCTTCCCTCCCTCTCCATCTTGAGCGACTTCTTTATTTTCAACCATTTTAAACCCCAATTCTGCCTCCAAGAAATACAATTTTCCTTCCATTAATATCGCATTTCTCCAATTAGGACACTCACTAGCCTTGTGTCCCCATCCGTGGCATTTGAAGTATTGGAATACCTTAATGTTGGAAGAGACATTCGGCTTACCCTCAAATTGTGAAGGAAGTGGTTGAGCACTCTTGCTCACGGGTGGGGTCTTGGCTGATTGTTGCTTGAATGTGTTCCACCCCAAAGATGACGAAACAATTTCTTTCCCCTTGGTCCAACCCGAGGACCCTTGGTGGGATTTGATTTTGTATGCCGACCTTTCCTTGTTCTCTCATTCAATCTCTAAAGCCGCTTGAAAGATCCCTTCAATAGTTTCAAACTTATGAAGTGTCATATGCGTAGAGATTTCCTTATTTAGGCCGACCTTAAACCGGATGATGTCGTTACTCACTTGCTCTCCTCTATGATCAAGTTTCAAGATGAGTTGTTGAAACTCGTCATAGTAAGCTGCCACACTTTTGTTTCCTTGCTTCAAGTTGTACAATTTTGCAAGGAGTTCATGTTGATAGCTTTCGGGAAGGTACCTTTACCTCATAAGATACCTTAATCAAAACCAAGGAGGGGGTTACTCCTCAATCAATACGTTGCTAAAATGTTTGACATACTTCCACCACGTGGTAAAATATCCCTCAAAATGAGCAATGGCGTAGCAGATCTTCTTCTCCTCCGTGAGATAATTCACTTGAAAGACTCTCTCACATGCAAATTCCCATGCGAGAAACTCTTCGGGATCACTTTCTCCCTTAAAGATTGAAAGCCTCATTTTTATGGTGTTGAGGCCAACATCCCTTTCCTGAACACCTTGGCCGCCCCTACGTTTAAGCCCCTGGTTCTCCCTAGGTTCTACCCTTGTACCTCTCATCCCATCTTCCATCAAATAAAGATCATCATACATTTCATACCCTTCCTTTCGGTTCTCCCTCATAAATCTCTCTTCTTGCATTGGAGGGTTTTGGACATTTGGAATTTGGTATGGCGGATTGGTATTTAGTGGTGGAGGTCTTTGGATTGGCTGATTTTGGTTTGGAGGAGCCGGATTTAAGAGTGGAGTTTGGGTTCCAAGTCCGTCATGTGGGACTTGGTGATGTAGAGAATGGCTAGGTCCTTCAAGGCCTTGGCCTTGTGAATAATAGTTGGCTTGAGTTATGGCATTTGGTGGGTGCATTCTTGGGTGTATGGCTTCGGGGGTAATGGTTGGGGATGTGTTTTGAGGAGTTGAGGGTCGAGAACTCCGTTGGCTTTCTACCCTTTCCATTCGACCAATAATAGAGACCACTTCTACCCCTAACTTATCAAGACCCGCATTCACTCTAGCTACATCCCGAGACAAGGATTGAAGATTAGCCACAAGAGAATTCAAAATATTTTGGTCCACGGTTTGTGCATTGGAAGTTTCGGGCTCCATGTGTAAAGGTTCCATTTGCTAATGTACCTACAAAATGAACAAACGTTAGTTCAAAATACGCTCATACAATCTTCACGCTCGGCTTTCTCACTTGGTTCTTCAAGTGTTGTAAGCCGGCTATCAACTTGTGAGAACTTGGGAATGAGTCGACTCTTGAGTTGGAGTGGATTTCGGTTTGAAGACTCAAAAAAAAAATTTGTACGCACTTGAACCAAAAACAACTACGAATTTTAAATGAGAAAAGCACCATAAAGAACGTTGACACGAAGACGTACTCGAAAACTAGTTCACAACTTAGTAGGTTCTTACTTAGTTGCCAACTAGTGTAGGAGTCACTAGAAAGGAAACTAGTAGAGACAATAAAAGAAACTTGGAAGGTCCTACGACTTGAGTTTTGTTATTGATGTGGCCCTCACTTCTTTTTCTTTTTGGCCATTTGAATTTGTTGTTGAAGTGGAGTATGATTTTTTTTTTCAAGACTTAAGAGGTTCAATCTTGTGTGTTGATGAGGATTTTCAGTTTTGAAGTACCAAGACAAGGCCTTGGACTTTTTTTCCAAAGGTCAAAAAGGTGTCAATAAACTTTTCACCAACTTGCACCAAAATGGCAAAGCACCTTTTTGTTTTGGTTTTGTCCCTTTTCTCTTTTGGTCCTTCTTGAAAAAGGTTTTGACACTCTTTTGGTAAGGGAGCTTTTGGGGGTCTTTGGCTGATTTGCCTCTTTGGTGTTTTCTTGAAACTATTTCCAAGACAAACACAAGACCTAACCTCTCTCTTCCTCTTTTCAAATCAAACACCTATTTTGTTAAACATTCACCTCAAGAACATTATGAAGAACAATAAGAACACTTATTAACAGCAACAACATTCACACTGTCCAACCCTTCAACAACACTAAACAAAGCTTCAAATCTTGGACCTTAGACTCAAGTATGCTAGGGGGACAACAAGCTAACACACGAAACTACTAAGACAGGTAAAAATAACACCTAAATCTAGACACTTCTCGGCCAACACAAGTCACCAGATAACACTTTTTTTTTGCCTTTTTTTTGGACTTTTTCAACTAGAAGAGCCCAAGATTGGTGGTGTAAGAACATGACCAGCCTTCGGTCTGATACCAAATGATACCAAACGATACCAAACGGTATCTACAAGAGCTCAAAACAGTCCACAACTCACAAAAATAGTCCACACGTACAAGACATCAAATGAAAACAACAAACACACAAACTTAAAAAATAAGGAGATAGATAACTTGACATAAAGAGAATATAAAATGTAGCAACTAAAGAGTGTATCAAACTCTAAAACCTCTACAAATCACATTAACAAGCACCAAGTTCTTACGGAAACACAAGAGAAACTCGGTTCACTCAAGCACTCTCGTTTCTAGCTGTCTCACAACACAAGTGGAAGTTTCACTTGTGAAGCTTAAAATGTTTGGTGGTCTACTCTTTTCTTGAGAGGAAATATGGTGTTCAATGTTACAAAGTGATTTCAAAATAAGCTAACTAAAGAGAACAAGACTAAAGAAACACCTTAAATAGTCTTTACAAAAAAAGGATGGTAAAAAGACCCTTTTGCCCTTAATGAAGGGGTGGCGGGTGTGGAGTGTTTGGGGAAGCCTTGGGGTGTCTTTTGGGACCCTAAGGTCATCCCCCACATGTCAAGAACATGTCAAGACGTACACCCCCTTGGGCGAGTTCGCAACAAGCTCAACCGCGTCCATTTTCATAAACGCGCCTTGAAGCCTTTGTAGTTTTCGAGCTTGACTTCTAGTAAATGGTCTGAAGCCCGTGACACCCGTATCAACTTTTGTATAGTTAAAGGGCTTATTTGTGCACCGACAAAGTTAAAGGTCATACTTATAATGTGTTTTTTTTTATTAGGTGGCACCATATGAGTGGATTAGTAATCCACGTCAGACCAAGTGAGGTACACATGTGTAGTTGCGAAATTGGAGTGTCTTTTTGTTCAGGTTTTGTATAGTTAAAGGGACTACTTATGCACTATCAAAGTTTAAGGTCAATGTTATAATTTGGTGTCAAGTTTAGGGTCATATTTATGTATTATGCCTAAGGAAAAAGAACTACATCAATAAATGCATGATATGTGTATGTTAATAGGTCATTTTCACTTTAGTCATAGTTAATTAATATATATTCACGATCTATTAACTTAATTAATCATGATAAGTTATTATGATTCGATGTAAACACAAAATAAGAGTAAATATTTCCAATAAAAAAACTCACTAGAAATATCATATTATTGGTATTAGATAAAAAAAAAAAAAGACAATACACAATAGGGCTTTGGAGTGTAAATTATAAAAGGAAGAAGTTCAAGATTTTGTCTTCACCATAAAAGATAAAGAGGCAGAGGGTCATGGTAATGTGATTTCGTACCTAACAAAACAAAGGGGAAAAATGAATGATTGAAACCAAACATGGGAAGCAGAAGAGTATGTGTAGACTTGCAGAAATAAAGCGTAACCGCGTAACCATCATTACGATGTGTTGCAGTGGATGGCCATACATATTTTTTTCTTTTAACTTAATTAGAAATCTTGATTTTGAGTACTGGATTAGAAAAAGAAAGTGTCAATATTATGTTTAAGAATTTAAGCTAGCGTCAATATTATGTTTAAGAATTTAAGTTACACTATCAAGTAAACTTAACCTGCTATTGCGGGTTATCTAATATTTTTTAAAATTTTTATATAAAAAATTAAGAAACCTGCCATAGCAAATCAATTTTATTTAATAATAAAATACTATTTTGTAGAGTGTACATCTATGTTTAAACATTTGGCACTTCCCACGGCTTTTTGTTTATGTCAAGCATTATTACTGCACTTCGTATTGGGGGCCCATACCCGGCCCACATAATTTTTCATTACTACTGCTTTCATGTGTCTTATTTTTGCAACTTGCCACACAACAATATAACGGGCTGCAGTATGTATTATTGTATGTATGTATTTTTGAGGAAACCATGATGGCAGAAGAAAATGGTCTTTGAGTTTGTTAAAAGTCATCACTATTTTTCTTCTATCTTTTGAAGTGGGGTGAAAATCTAATTACATTTGAAAATTCATATATTTTAAGAGAGCTCAAGCTAATTTAATGAGATTTAAATTCATTGCAGCAAAATTTTTAGTTTCCAATGGTAATTTTCTAAATTTGTCTCCTTTAAAGTATGTATAACCATCCAACAACATCATAGAACTCGAACAAATTCTAGCTAGACAAGTTATTAAGTTCAAAGATTCGTCAAAAGAACACCTTCTATCAACAAATAGTATTTTTTTTTCCTTTCACAGTTCCGACCTCACTTTTTCATGCACTTTACAATATTTTTATATTTCTATGCAAACATTACTTTCCAGAATAAATCAAAACATTTAGTTGCCAGTTTATGAACAAAAAGATCACGAGTAGACAATACATTTGTTGACAATTTTTTTGTTTACATTTACATCATAATTTAAGTGTAAGACTAGTCTTTGGTAGAATTTGAAATTTGAAAATTTTTTATGATTTGAAGTCAGCTCTCTGACAAGAAAATATTGAATCGACATTTCTGTTCTTTTGTGCATATGTCCTCATAAATTTTATGGGCATTTAACAGCTAGCAGATATGGATGCAGCTTCTACCATGATAATATTGACCGGGTAAACTATATACTTCCTTCGATTCGTTTAGGTGTCATGTTTATTAAAAACAAAATATTCAAAATAGTTAATAGTACTTTAAAACTTAAAATATAATTAATTACATTAGTTTTCACTTTATCCTTAATAAATAGTATATAAAGATATTAATATGATAAAAATATGTTATATTGAAATTAAAATAAATAAAGATAATATAATTAAATTATAAATCTTTTATATTAATATTTTTACTAAGAGGAGTATAAAAAGAAAAAAACATGAATAGGAGGGAGTGTTGATTATAGGAACGTGTTCTTTACATCTTAAACTCGTCTGTTTAATTTAAGCTCTTAATAATATATAGTGATTCAGACATCATGTGTGGACTAATAAGCAATTCAACAAATTTTTATGACTAATTAAATTTGATGGGATGTTTATTTGTGCTACTGGTCAAATTTGGAGCTTTTATAAAACATTATCATAGTTTCGAATTTTGATCTTTATTTTACTTTGTAAAAGCGAGGTTTTAGAGGACCAGTATTGTAAAGATGAACTAACGAGCATTAACATAATTAAACTTACAAAAAATATATCTTAATATTCAAGTTTGCATTTTTACAGCTTATGGAAAGAGAATTAAAAAAAAAAAAAAAAAAACACTTTAAGAACTTTCTCATATTTAATTTTATTAAATGAAATTTGTTATTTCTCAATTTCAAAGTTGTTAACATGCGTGCATCAAAGAAATTAGATACTGCAGCTATTCAAGGTTTAATTTCTAAATATGAGTTCCATTAGACCTTGTGTGACGCTAACCATGTTAGCATAATTATAATGAAGATTCCTAGTTATCCTATAAATTTTAACCAAAGTATGCCGGCCGTATATTGACATTGTTATAATCTTTATTTGGTCCATATTATTATTCAAGCTAATCTTACTTTCTAAAATGCATTCACAAGTCACCAACAATCAAAGAAAGTAAAATTCCAGAGATCTTGTGCTGTAACACTTGATATTATTCAAAATTTTATTCATTTGTAAAAGAGGGGCAAGAGTTGGCGAAAAAAATTTCCTTCCATCTCAATTTATATGCCATATATTTTGGATCGTAAGAGTCAAATAAATTCTTGCTTAACTGCAACTTTTTCCGTACATCTTTAAAGTATCAATTAATTATTGTGATTTATAATATTTTTTACATACATAAAAGTCTTGTAAAATTTATTTCAAGAAACTACATATTTAAATTTACAGTCAAAATTTAAATGTTTAACTCTTGAAATTCAAACTGTGCTGCCTAAAACTTTTCCGTTGATATACTACGTCTTAACCGAATTCTCCTGAAATATTTACCACATGAAAACGCATAAAAGTTATTTAGCTAGCTTCATCTTTTTTTTCCTTTTTTAATTAAACACGGGAGACATACAATATATTAGTGGATTAGAGACTTTGAGATTTGCATGATTCTGATTTTTAGGTCAGCTACTTAATTGCTGACAAAACTATATTGAATAGTACATATCTTTTTTGTTTGCTTTGCTTTGCTTTGGTGCCAATCTCTTGTATTATAAAATTACAAGAAGATGGTGGTGGCTGCTATAATTAACAATATTGACTGGGAAACAATTATAGGAACTTGTTATTTTCAACTAAGGTCCCGTTTTTATCTTCCTTAATTTAAGCTCTTAGCAATAATGATTCAGCCATCATGTGAACTAATAATCAAATTAATTGGTTGTATTTGAAATACTTGTACTCGTGGTTTGTTTATTCTTCTTTTACTCAACCTATGTGCAGAACTGGTTCTGCTTTTACTCAACCTATGTATAAAACTGGTCAAACTTATAATAAAGTAATTTTGTCATGGTCCTAATGTCTCGTTTCAGTTGTACAAAGCATGTGGTTTCAAGAATAGAGGTTTTAGTTTTACCAAGCATGACTATGAAATTGATCAGATTAATATTGTTTGAACTTGTACGAATTCAAAACTTGAATATTTATGCTACTTCCAATTCACAATGTACTTTATACATGCATGCGAGTACAATGTACAAAATATTCTACACTAACAGGTAAACTTGATCTGTTGGTTTGTTATAAACCAAACAGAGAGCCCGCTCAACCCAAAAGATTAGTCTGATAGGTGGGAGATCCCATTTGACCTATAAACCCAGCATTTCTCTATTTTTCCAATGTGGGACAATTGGTTCATAACAATCGCCTCCGCTTAAGAACCAACGACCTCGTTGGTCACGGCTGAGCCCAGTTGATCACGGCTGGCACCCCTCTTAGGTCCAGGACACCACTCCGAGTCACGGCTCCACGCGTGGATCGATCCTCGTTGGTCACGGCTGCGCTCAGTTGGTCACGGCTGGCACCCCTCTTGGGTCCAGGCCACCACTCCTGTCGCACAGGTCATCACATCGAGTCGTGGCTCCACGCGTGGATCGATCCTCGTTGGTCACAGCTACACCCAGTTGATCACGGCTAGCACCCCTCTTAGGTCCAGGCCACCACCCAACCCAAAAGACTAGCCTGATTGGTGGGACAACCCATTTGGCCTATAAACCCCTTACGTTTCTCTATTTTTCCAATGTGGGACAATTGGTTCATAACAATCGCCTCCACTTGAGAACCACCGACCTCATTGGTCACGGCTGAGCCCAGTTGTTCACGGCTGGAACCCCTCTTAGGTCTAGGCCACCACTCCGAGTCGCAGCTCCACGCGTGGATCGATCCTCGTTGGTCACGGCTACTACGCCCAGTTGGTCACGACTGGCACCCCTCTTGGTTCCAGGCCACCATTCCTGTCGCACAGGTCACCACTTCGAGTCACGGCTCCACGCATGGATCGATCCTCGTTGGTCACAGCTACACCTAGTTGGTCAAGGTTGGCACCCCTTTTAGGTCCAGGCCACCACTTCGAGTCGCGGCTACACGCGTGGATCGATCCTCGTCGGTCACGGCTGGCACCCCTCTTGGGTCCAGGCCACCACTCCGAGTCGCGGCTCCACGCATGGATCGATCCTCGCTGGTCACGGCTACACCCAGTTGGTCACGGCTGACACCCCTCTTGGGTCCAAGCCACCACTCCTGGCACACAAGCCACCACTCCGAGTCACGACCCAACGCGTGGGACTCTCAATGAAAGCACCAATGTTATAAACCAAATGGGAGAGCTCAACCCAAAAGACTAGCCTGATAGGTGGGAGAACCCATTTGACCTATAAACTCCTTAGCATTTCTCTATTTTTTTCATTGTGGGACAATTGGTTCATAACATGGTTACCTAATTATTTTTTTTCAATTTTTATGTAAAAAAATTGAATACATGCAATAACAGATCAAATTTACCTGATAGTGCACAAAACTTGAACTCTTCAATCTAACCCGCCTAATACAGGTTGTGGAGCTACATGTGCTCGAATTGACGCCCCTTTGAAAAATTACACTACGTAGCTATAGATAAGAAATTCTTTTTATCTATTTAAACTATATATTGAACTCTTTGGCTTCTTAATTCCTTTATATTTTGATATTTTTTAGTAAAAATTATGAGTTCGCCACTTAATTATAAGGTGTCTCTTTCCTCAACTTAAGTGAGCTATTTCACAACGAATAAGATAACTAGCTACTTACGCATTAACGCATGCATGCAGAAATATAAAAGTTAATTTTTCATTTTGTTAATGCGATTTTGATGAGCCTATCTTCGCTTCTTCGTCCATTTAATTATTTCCACAATGTAAATGAATCAACGGTGGAAAACAAAATATATATATATAGGCTTAAGTAGTGCAGTTTAAACTTTTATTTAGTTGATATTGAACGTAAAAACTAGCCGAAATTAAAATATTAATTGAGGTAAGTGACTTGACTTTAGTTAATAACTGAATATAACCTATATTTGTCATTTGTGTTTAGGCATCCAATAGACAAGTGTTGCATATGTTAGTCATCATGTGATCACACTAGGATTCCTTCTTATCTTACAAAATTAAGATAAAAAGCATGGTGCATGGACATGTGCATGTATATTGCCATTGTAAGCTTCCTGTAGTATATTCAGTCCATGAAAAAGTATACATGCTAATAATGCCTTATACTTAAATTTTTTTCACTATCAAATTTAGAAATTCACATGCGAGAGATCAGATCCTGCTGCATTATTGTTATTTTATTTGCAAAAGGACAGAATAGGGAATTTGGATAATTCATACTTATGTAGACTTACTCCATCAGGAGAATCATATGATAGATGAACATGCATCATGATACATAATTATAATAGGATTTAAAGAAATTAACGTAGGTAGGTTATGCTACTACCATTCGATTATTAAGTACCATCTATCAGTGCCTCAGGTAAAAAAATTATTTTGTGCCTCATATAACTGACACTAATAGTGTGAGGTTTTTTCTTAGTATCTCATAAAAAATGGATCGAGAATTTGTGAACTCAAAAGTATAAGATATAAAACTACTCTTTGGGGAGAGAGAAAAATGACTCACATAATAGTGTGATACACAATAAAGTTTTCGTGCTTGAGGCAAGTTTAATATAGTGCGTGGTACGTGGTGAAAGTGAAACCATTCAATATGAAGGAGCGTTTGTCTCTAAACTTTAAGTTGAACAAGTCTAGAGGATGAATATCGTAAAAATACAAATATCAAAGATGAACGCTTGATCAAACAAGGTTTAAATATTAAAAGGATAACAAGATTCTAACTACAGGCATCTTCAAATATTCTCATAAAAATTCATTGAATTAGGATAAATCGAAATTCTCGATCGCTATGTTAATCTTTATACTCTCGAATATTTTATGATATTTCAGCACTAAGTAAGAAACGTAGTTTGTCATGGCAAATAGCTTGGAGATATGTGACAAGGACAACAAACGAATGGCACATGGTTAAAATAAATTTTCACTCATCTACATTTGTCCATAATTAGTTACTCCCTTGGTCCATCTTCACTCATTTATTACAAATTAACAGATAATTTATTCATTTTATTTTTAATATTAACTATCATTCATTATTCAATGAATTTCTTAAAGCATTAAATTATTATATTTAAAAAGTAATATAATAAAATTATCTCTATTATTTCTTAAACCTATGTATCAACTCAATAGTAAACACTATTAATAGACGGAAGGAGTATTTTGTCACTTTCATTTCTAACACAGCCTCAATTTAGTCGAAGCAAGTGGATTAATTTCCCCTTCTTCTTGTACTCCGACTGACAAATGACAATGCGTTCCGTCTACTCAAACACACACGTACTCCGTGTTTAGTAATTTTTCATAACACCATTACATATGGAAAAAAAAAAAAAAAAAAACAGTTTTATAATAGGGAAAACCGATTTTTTTAGTCTTACATAAATTATTTTAAATTTTATGTGTTTTTATAAAATATACATACAAGATATGAAAAAATGACTTTCTTCTATTCAAATCATAAAAATGGATGAGATTTATTTTCTTCTTTCGTAATCCTATCTGCAACATAAACGAATTTATAAAGGAATTGAAACTATATAAGAAAAAGACAGAAAAGACAGTGTCTCTCCATTTCACAATGTACATCAAGGTTTTTCACCTCTGCCCAAAAAGAAAAAGGAAGAAGAAAGAATAAAGAACAGAGATTTAATTTGTGTCTTTGACTAATGATCCAAAAAGAGAAAAATAACCTTTGATACAGGCCTTTTTCATAATCAAATTTGAAAAATATAATTGATTATTATCTTTGCATTTTCTTTTAATTTTTTACTTCAAATACCATGCATACATACATTAGTTAGAAAATCTGTTCTTAGTTCATGATATTTGGGCCTGGGCTTCAAAGAAAATGGGCCTAGATTGGCCTAGATTGGGCTTCTAACAAAAGAAAACCTCAACACTTGAGGTTGTAACGGAGAGACAAAGTGGACAAGCTTGCACCACACCATCACAATCTGTACAAACACACAAATGCCGACACGGCAATAGCACCACCGATGCAACTCGCTTCCGGCACGCCTTACAACTCGGCCCGGTTGACTCAACAACTCTGTCCGGGTCAATGTAAGCCGACTCAGCATCCTCTGCTTCACCGGAGCCACCGCCGCCGCCGCTGCCGGCGACATCTCCGTCGCAACCTCCGCCGTTTACCATAGCCTGCTGCAGCTGTGCCTGCAGCGTTGCGGCGGTGAATTCCTCCGCTCTTGCCCTTGCCTGCCACGCTTGCGCCTCCGCACTCAGCTGCGCTGCACGGGCTTCTAATTCGGCGTTGCGCCGAGCCGCTTTTGTCACCTCGGCTTCCTTTTCCTTCAACTGCCTCGCCATTGATTCTTCAGCGGTTCCGAGCAGCGCACGATAGTGTGTCCGCCTTTGTTCCTCTAATGTACGCCTCAATTGTTCTCTCTATTGATACAAGCAAAATGAATAACGATTATTCATTGCAATTTCAGCGTACGGAAAGGAAAAAAAAAAAAACTAAAATCTGTGGTGACATTTGTACCTGAACATGGAGGAATTGTTCAATTTCATCGCGATGTTGTTTGATAATTGTGGACATATCTTCTGATAATATGGAATAGAAGGCCGATGATTGGGAAGACTGAGGAGAAAGAGAATGTTGATGTTGTTGATGGTGATACTGTTGTTGTAATTGGTGCTGCTGGTATTGTTGTAGCTGTTCTCCGGAAGCTAAACGGAGGCCAGTGGAGACGACATTTGGTTGATGCTGGGGATGCGTCTGGAGCTGAGTAAGGTCAATGACCTGCGGCTGAGATTGAAATGAGACTAATGCATTCATCGCTGTTGTTGTACCAGTATGGGCGCTAATTTCTCTTCGTCTCTTGCACGAACGATTAGAGCCAGCTGCCATAGCAAAAAAAAAAAAAAAAAAAATACAGTAACAAGGTTACTTCTTGAAATTGTCGTATTAAGAAATGATTTGACAGAGCCATTCCATCAATCAATGGATCAAACTTAATAAAACAGCCCCTGTTTATGTTACCTCCTGGATTGAATAGCATTTGTGTGTGATCAAGAATTGATCCTCCACCAGGTTGAGGTTGCAACGAATAATCATCTTTGCCAAGTGGATTCTTTCGTTCTTGTACACTTCTGCAACCAAGAATCAATCAAAAACCCGTTAACGTACTAGTATTGAGAAAAAAAGAGAGGATATATTTCAGAGGGAATTAAGGGAGATGTGTAGAATGCAAACCTGTTGAAAAGGTGAACATTTGATGGGTATTGAGCTTGAACGGACATTGAAGAATGAAGTATATGATCAAAAACAGAAAGGTTAATATATGGAGAAATTAAGGGTATATGATGGCAATGAAGAGAGATTTTGATTGATAAAGAGTGGTGAGAAAGGAAAGGGCAAATTAAGGCAAACACATAAACAACATGAAGGGGAGAAGAAGATGCCACAAACTATGGAAGCCTTTTTCCAGTGACCAACCAAAGGAAATATCAAGAAGTGAAAAAAGAATACCAAGTATTCAAGGACAAGAAAGAAACTTTTTTTTCTTTTTTGATTCTTGAGAGAGAGAAAGAAAGAAAGAGAGGTGTTTAAAGAGGAAATTTGGGAGTTGAATGAATTTATCTTTCTTTTTTTTGTGCTGGAGAAGAAGAAGCCAAACTCAACCCAATTTTCAAGAATACCAACACATGACCATGATGCACCACACTTTGTTTCCACCTAAGAAACTTTTGCTTTTATTTATTATCTTTTTACTTGCTTGCTTCGCCTTGATTTGCTATGCTAAAATGCTTTATTGAAGCATATGGGAGAGAGAGAGAGAGTGAAGGAGATGCGATCAAAGCGAATGAGTCCAAAGAGAGAGCCCCTCTTATTGTGGCTCCTTGTTTCCTTGCTCTTCCTTCTCTTGTTCTTTCGCGTGGGCTTTGTTTTTTGGCTTTTCTTTCAACACACCGAGGGACTCGTGTTTCTCATTAATCTCTTCCTTTTCTAATCCATTACTTCAATACTTGTTGGTATTATATCCTTTTTAACTTTCACTTGTTTTAAGGTAAAACGCTGTTCACCTTTTCCTCCCCAAGATTTATGGTATTTTTGCACCATCCATACACTACCGTAGTTGACCCCAAGAAAAGTAGTATTACTCCCTCGGGTGCTTGTCATGTTTTATTTTGCACATTTTAAGAGAACTCAATATAACAAATAATTCTATCTTAATCTTTTCATATGACAATTATTTTGGTTCATCTATTTTAAATAAGTACGACAAATGAAATTTAAAAAAAAAAGGATTTTAAGTTGGTAGATATGCAGTGCCAAAATTTTGATGGTATATGAAAACTTGGTAGTTAGTAGAGTATATATTTCTGAAAAATAATATTACATGATTACATAATTTAAGTGGATTGTAGAAGGTGCAATCACAAACAGTCCAAATAACGTATATCTCCTTGTTTGTATGTACGTATACAATATTGACGGAAGGAGATGGAGTCAATAAGTTGATGTGAGGCGCATTGTTGGGCGTGGAGAAGGTTAGGCGCTGCCGCTGGGCTTGTTGTTTATGGAGCATGGCCCATGCATGCTCGCCACCTCCTCCTCAAGAAAGTTTTTCATTTGAGTCGTTGCCGGGTGATCAAGAGGTCACAGATTCAAGTTATGGAAATGGTATTCAGTAGAAATGTAGGGTAAAATTATGTACAACAATCTTTTGTGGTTCGATGTTTTTCCGAACCTTATGCATAACGAGAACTTTAATACACCGAACTATTCTTTTTATTTGAGTTCAACACTTACATTAGAATTTGAATTAATTTAAATTTATGTCATTATAAGACATATTTAAGAATAAAGCACTTTTTATTAAATAAATTTCATGTCTAAATTTGAACTCGAGATTTCTGATGTAAACTCAGAAAAATGTTATGCATTCACCTCTTTCTACCCTTTACTAACCCCTCTCCTCTACTCAAGAAATTATAAAAAGAAACCAAATCTTTGATCTTAGGTAATAAAAAAGAAAGAGTCAACCACAAGGTAAGATTTGTGTGGTGGTTCAGCACCTCACCCCTTAAACAAGAGGTTGGGGATTTGATCCTCATCTTTGGTAAATAGAAAAAATTTTGTGATCAGTTTTCTACCGCTTAATGCGCTGACAATAGAAACGAAGGACTAGTCTTGTGACTGCTGGCTATAAATATCTTGGAAAACCAAAAAAAAAAAAAAAAAAGTGTCTACAATCTTGATATATGGACCATTATTTAAACCAAAAGACGACTTGTCCCTTTACATAGAGAAAGGGGATTGGTTTCACTTCCATTAGTCATTAAATTTCGATGTGTGTGACGGAGGATTCATAGCTTAAAGCAAGATGCTATCTAGTTGTGAAGCCTATGTCACCCTCGACATCATATACAAAGTTTTGTTCCATTTTCTCTTTCGCTTATAGTCGTTATTTGCCATGTGGGGTCCTTGAAATATTATGATTCTTATATTTGGATCTTGCTATTTGAACTAATGAGCTCCATTACCAATTTTAGATTTCGTTTGGCTATTCTTACAATTGAGATTTGAGATTGGATGGATGAGATTTATACATATCATAAAACATTTCTTCTTCTTTTTTTTTTTTTAGAAAAGAGATACACAAGCTTAATTTTTCAAATTCAAAGATTAAAAATATATTCCTATAAAATAAAATAAATAAAAAGTCAAGACTATTTTGTCTACTTTATTCTTGGATAGTTGGTTTACACCTCCTTATTCTCTTTTTCTATCCGTGATTGAATTGCCCAAAATTCTCAAATTTATTTAATCAATAAGGTTCTATTGAAGCAATTAGTACCTATTTTCAAGTCCTTCAAAATGGAAGAAATTTTATTTGGAGCACCACCCTAAAATAATGGATATTGGAATGTGTGAATTCAGATTTAATCAGTTTCTTAATATGATATCGGATGTATAAAAAGAATTGAAAAAAAATTTACTTAATTCCTCATCTAAATTTTTCTTTTTCCTTCTTGAAAGAATAGAAAAACTCAAAATTTTCTCTGGCGGAAACTAATTAATGTGATTTACTTGAGGTGTCAAACGGGTCGGTTTTAACCGGCCCACTAAAGGAAATCGGACCGGTTTGAGTCGGTCCGGTAAGCTCAAGGGCTTTACGAGCCCGGGTTCCGATCCGGTTGGATTTTGAATTTGGGCCCGGTTAACCTGGACCGGACTCAACCCGGTTAGGGCCCGTCGGTTAACCGGCTCAGCCCGGCCCGGATAAGCCCTTTTTTTATTTTTATTTTTAAGATTTTGGAAAATTGGGCCAAACTAGCCGTTGGTCCAACGGCTAGTTTGGGCTCAAATATAAAAAAAAAAAGTTTTTTTTTTTTTAAAAATTATTTTTTAATCCCAAAAAAAATTCTATAAATACCCTACACTTTCAAATCATTTTTCATCCTCTCAAGTCTCAAATCTCATTCTCTCTCAAATCTCATTTCTCAATTCTCAAATATTCTATATATTTAATTTCTAAAGTGCTCACTTTAATTTTTTTAATTTTGCGATTACTAAGTACGAGTGGAAGTTTCTAAAGTCGCAACCTTCGGATACTTCCAAAATTTGGTATTGTCGTTCCATCTCTTACTTTTAATTTATAATTAGTGTATTAATTGTTGAATATTTATTTTTATTACTTTTTGTGTATTTTGAATATTTTTTAGTTTGATTTATACTATGGATAAATTAAGAAACCTCGATAAAAGTGTCAAAAAAATTTATCCCGGAAGTGGTAGTGGTAGTAAAAAGCGAATTACTAGCAGTAGAGGTACTTCAAGTACTAGACATACCCGTGTGTCTTCGCCTCCGGTACCACTTGGTCAACCTTTTGAGGAAGAAATAGGTGTAGGTGCTCACGATATGAATTATTTAGAAGTTCAGGAAAATTACGGTATAGAAGAAGAAAATGAAGTAGATGCGGTTGATTTAGATGAAGATGATGAAAATATTGGTGAGACACCCGAAGTAGGAAATGCTAACGTTAGATCCGAATCGGTTAATCTCCTTCCCCGTCCTCCCCGTGCCCCAAGAGCTCGTAAACAAACTAGTGTTGCATGGAAATTTTTTGAAGGTATATCAGATACTGAGGTGCAATGCAATATTTGTCAAAAAATATATAAGCATAAAAGAGGAGACAAGCAAGGGGGTATGGGTACGTTAATGAGATATTTAGCTGAAGACCACGAAAGAGAGTTAAAAATTGCGCAAGGTGGTGAGGTTGTTGGTGGGCCCACACAAACTAGAATGGACCCAACAACCGGTCACGTAACGAAGAAGTATAATAAATTAAGAGACCGAGAAGAAATAGCAAAAATGGTAGCTGTAGGTTGTTTGCCTTTTAGTTTTCCTTCTTCTGATGTTTTTATTCATTATATTCAAGCAATTTATAATCCTGTGTTTAATTGTATTTCTAGAAGTACTTGTCAGTCTGATATTTTTAGACTTCATTCACAATATTATTTTTATTTATCTACATTGTTAAAAAATATTCAATGTAGAATATCCCTAACTTCTGATCTTGATCGTGCTATAAATAAAAATGATTATTTAACAGTTACTTGTCACTAGATGGATAGTAATTTTGTGATGCAAAAACGTATTCTCGCTTTTTTATATGATGAAGATCGTAAACATACTGGACAATTTATTGCTGACTCGATACATAAAGTTGCAACATTTTATGGTATCGAAAATAAAATCTTATGTATCGCTTTTGATAACGCTTCTAACAACAAGACTGCTATAATAAAGTTGAAATCTAAGCTATCACCGCCGTTACCTGAAATTTTTCATATTAAGTGTGCATGTCATATATATAATTTAATTGTAAAAGATGGTCTTGAGTTTTTTGAGATTTATATTGAAAAAATCCGTCTTGTTGTTGGTTTTATACAAGGAAATAATCGTAGATCGAGAATTAAAGAATTTAAAGTTAAATGTCAAGAAAATGAACTTGCACCGATATTGATGCCTGAGGAAATTGATATTAGATGGAATTCTACGTATGATTTTTTAAAAACTTGTCATAAAGATAGAGTTCCTATTACATTAGTTTTTAACCAACATTGTGGTTCATTTGCTGATTCTGCCGATTGCATGCTACTTGATTCTGATTGGGTTGTAATTAATGATCTTGTTAAGTTTTTGGAAAAAATTTATGTAGCTACGGTTGAATTTTCCGGTGCTTATTATCCTACTGTTTGTAATATTTTGGGATATATAATCGATATTTCTGGTTTGCTCAAAGAATATAAAAATAAAGAAGGTTATGAAAATGTTGTTGGTGTCATGTTTACTAAATTTTTTTTAAAAAAAATTCCGATTCCTCCTATTTTCTTGGTTGGTGCTATGCTAAATCCGTGCATTAAATATCATATTATGTGCCACTTTAGTACTCTTATTTATCGTAACTTAGAAATAAATACTAACAATGATTCTGAACAAGTGCAGCCTGATTTGTGGACGGCTACGTCTGATGCGAATGCTTATATAGATAAATTATATAACCACTATGTTGATTTAATTGATTTAGCCGTACCGATACATATCAGTCCAACTGTCGCTCCTCATAATGTCTCAAAGAGTTAAAGAATGCAATAACATCATTTACAATCCATCTAGGAAAATTAGTAAATTAAGTAGTGTTTTGTAGTAACAAAGTAGAAAACTTAGCTAAACTATGTGTTATTATATTTCAAGATCTAGGAATATACACAATATCTACATCTTCAAAGAAATTCATCAACTTTCAAATATCCTCACAAGTAGTTATTATCTCCCACGATACGACACTTCTTTTCAATTCATATCCACCACGTTCTTTGCATCCGACAAGACTTGCACTCTCTTTCATCCATTTTTCATTGCATTTTTCAATGATTTATGAATTGCTAGTGCTTTAACAGTGATGACCTTCCCAACAAATTAAATTGGGACGCTCAAGGCTTGAAGCAATTTATCACAGTTTCATAGCTATCACTATATTGTTTGTCATCTTTCTCTACTTCTGTAAGCTAGCATATATGAAAAAAATAATACCATTTTGTACAAGAACAATGTTCTTATCATTAGGACAATTGATATACACAAAGTAGAATGATTAGTAAGCAAATTATCTTCATATTCATGAAAGTCAAAGAGTGCTTTATTTACTATTTAACTAGGTTCATAAATTTTTCCATTAAAGTTTAGAGCGTTTCTAGCTTTACAAAATTGTCACATAATAAAAACATTTAACTTAGCTAGTTCAATAGAATCTGGATATCGATTAGCATTACAAAAACGGAACGAATATATCCCTGAACTTTGATAAATGATATAGATATACTCTCCATCATACTTTAGATACAAATATACCTTTGTTATTAATGAAAAAGTACATATATATCTCTGAACTTTAATAAATGATACAGATATACCCTCCGACATACTTTAGGTAAAAATATACCCTTTCATTAATGAAAAGGTACATATATACCCTTCTAACTAACGGCATGGCACATGTCACAATCCTGTTCATTTGACCTTTTGTAATTTAATTTATTCAGCCCCACCCCAAAACAATTCTAACTTAACCTATCACTCGATTCAAATAACCCGACCCGGTCTAATAGAAAAAGAAAATAAATATGCGTGAATAGAGATGCGTCTTGAAGGTTCTATTAGATCGGGTTGGATTTGGGTTATTATTTAAATTGATTTGTGGGTTAAATTAAAATTATTTTCGAATAGGGTGAGAATAAATTAAATTAAAAAGGGGAAATGAAAAAGATTGTGACACGTGTCCAGTTGTTAGTGAGAAGAGTATATATATGTACCTTTTCATTAACGACAAAAGTATATTTGTCCTTAAAGTATGGCAGAGGATATATTTGCACCATTTATCAAAGTTCAGGGGTATATATGTATCTTTTCATTAACAGAAAGGATATATTTGTACCTAAAGTATGACAGAGGGTAAATTTGTACCATTTATCAAAGTTCAAGGGTATATATGTACTTTTTCATTAACGACAAGGGTATATTTGTACCCAAAATACGATGGAGGACATATCTGTACCATTTATCAAAGTTCAGGGGTATATTCATACTTTTTTCCTTACAAAAATTATCATTTCAGCAGATTGCAAAATCTATACTGTTTTCTACGTCAGGCCAATTTATTGGATATATTTTTCAAACTAATTGAGCTTTAGGACATCTAAACAACATATGCTTTCACTTTTCAGACCACATCCTTTACAACCATCACAATTATGTTTTAATCTTTTTGATACAGTATTGTTAACTAGAAGCACATCTATAATACATTTTCGAATAAAATGTTTATATTTATTTTTAATATTCATAGACCATAGAAAATTTCAGAACTTTTTAAAATAGGACTGATAATTAGAGTGGGTCTTTTCAAACTAGCTTGTTGACATCTAACCATTTTTTTATTTAAATGATAGCCTAATTTAACATCATGATTTTTTGATTTAGTATGATGCCACATGATATTATCCGATAGTCCAGTAATGGAGATTGGAATAGAGACTATTGCTTGTATATCAGCTGGACAAGACAAAAGTTAGAGCTTTTGCATTTTTCAAGTATGAGTATTTTTATCTGTAAGATCCTTCATTTTTAGATTCACATTCAACTGATTCGAATAAAGACTAGGTTTAAAACTATTAGAGTTGATATCCGTGGATCCGTCCAAACGTTGATATGTTCTCCTGATTCTATTATCCATCTAATTTCTTTTGTAAAAAGTCCCTTCCCATATAATACTTTTTCATATTCAAGAACTAGCAGACGAGCAAATGACCTTGAGGAAAGAAAAATATTGAAAATATTTACTTTTGAGAATTCTAGCTGGAAGAGAATTTTCTTCGGTCAAAAAGCCGCCAAGTTAATTTAGCTAACAACACTTGATCATTAAAAGAAAATAATTCTTCTAAATTCAATGCCCCTTTGAATTTTGCTAAACAAAGATTATTTCATTTCTCAAAGTGCTGAAATATTGAATTTATTGAATTCAATATATAAATTTATTATATTGAATTAATATATAAATTTATTATATTGATATAAATATTGCGTGTACGATTTTATCCCAGATCAATTCATGTACCATCATTTGAATTTTGACATTTTGTTCATTAAATTATTTCATTTAGAATATTTTATTAGATGTTCACAAATCACAAGAGTTTTGTGAGAAACGTAATGCTTGTTTAATTTGAACACCTTTTGTATTTTGTCATTTGGAGTGTTGATTAGGGAGGCACTTCCCTATTTCACAAAGACGTGTGGCAAAGGATATAATTAGTTGAACACCCCCATAATTACGTCCCAATCAGGCCTCATCTTTACGTTGTTATTGAAGCAAGCTGTTTGTTAACAATTGGAATATATTGTTTTGTTTATAAATTATAGGGTTGATGAGAGGAAAGTAAAGAACATACAACATCATTAACCCGGCCAAAGTTCCCCAATATTGATTCCGGAATAACTAATAATTAGTCATATCTGCTGTGCCCACAAATTATAAATTTATCCATTTCAGAACAATTTCAAATATGAGATGCTTGAAGTTTGACGTGGCTGAATTATAGGTACATATCATCGAAGTTCAATAAGTTTTATATGGATTTCTGACACATACGGCCGAAGTTCAACTTTTTTTTCCTGAATTTTGGTCATATATTGCTGAATTCAATTATTTTTGTCTGAATTTTATTTATTTTTACTCGAACTTCATATATTTTTGCTTTAATTTCATGCACATATAATTGAATTTCAACCGCTTTAATTACGCGAATTTCATATAAATATGACTGAACTTCAATCACATATAACTTCAAACATTTTTGTCTAAACTCCAGTCACACGTACCTTAAATTGTTTTGAAATGATATATGTGCCAAAAGAAAATAATCAGGTACATATTAAGGTAAGGTTGGAAACAATCTCTAGCAGAAATGCGAAGTAAGAAAGCGTACAATAGATCTTTGGTGAAACTTTTTTCGAATTCTGCGCATAGCGAAAGTTTTAATATACCGAGCCGTAGTTTTTATTTTTTTAGGTACATATTAAATGAAAGTATCCAAATAAGATATCCATAAGTTTTTTTACTATAAATCCTAATAAAGCTCTACAATATCTTGACAAATAAGTTTCTATTTTTCTACTCAAATAATAATGAAAAAGAAAAAAAGCACACACCAAACCATGCTGTACGTGTATGATTTCATTCATGAATCATTTGCCAACCCCAACCCCAACCCCCAACTCCTCTTTGAATTGTCTTTTCCATAAATTAAGCCAAAAACCGTTGAAGATAACAACTATTTAATAGTAGTATTTAAATGAAACATGGGGTTGGAAGAAAGAGTGGATCTTATTTCTGTTTGACAAGAAAAAAGCAATGGGGAGAGAGTTGAGTTGGTGTTGCTAATCTAATCTTCAAAATCAAGAAGGATATTTAACTTTAATTATTGAAAATAGAGGTGACAAAAAGAAAGAAATTAAAGAATCCACCAAAAACAAGTAGCTAGGAAATGTGAAAGAGAGTTCTCGAATTGGCATATCATGAAATAATTTGTCATTGTTTTGGTCCCACGATGATAAAGAGTCGGCTTTATATTTCTTCCCCCCCCCCAATTAATTAGTAATCTTAATTAGTCCACCACAAAATTTGTCTTGAAGTACTTTCTCCGTCCATCTTTCTTTATTCATTATATTTAAAAATAAATATTTAATTATACATATTCAGTTTAAAAAATTAATGAATAATTTATTCATTTTATTCTTAATTATTAATTACAATTATTACTTAATACATTCTCAAAGCATTGAATTAATTATATTCAAAGAGTGATATGATAAAAATTACCTCTGTCATTTAATATTTTTTAATATGTTTGTCAAGTCAATTGTGGACAATTATTGAAGGACGGAAGGAATAATTTATAATCTCTCCATTTTTCTCGATGTTATTCATTACTCTTCATTTCAATTTGTTTGTTTGTTTTTGACTTAATATAAACTTTAAAAAAAATAAAGATTTTTTTTTTTTTGAATTCTATGGACATGGTCTTAAAAATATGTAGGATGTTCCAAAATATATTTTAATCTTATAATATTAAACATGTCATGCAGAGAGTTAGAATTAAAAAGTTTTCAAAAGAGTAAAGAGACATTCTCTTCGAAACGATTTTCTTTTTAAATAAGGTAAAATGAAGGGAGTGATTTATTATTTAAAAAAAAAAACATTTTTTAAAATTTAAAATGAATTTTTCATTACATTTAGTGACAAACTTTTATCATCATAGAAATATCATGACACATTTTAAAATCACAAATTTCAAAGTACTCTCATCCTTATACAAACAAATGTTATAGCCTATGATCACAAACGTAAAAAAATATTAGTATTTTTTTTGGGTTAAATTTCATGTGCTCAATATTAAACTACTTCATATAAGTTGAAACTAAGTAAATGCCAAATTCATACATGACACACGTATAATTCTCTTCAACTATATACTTTCTCCCACCCTAACCTTTCAAAATCTTGTTTTTTTTCAGTCCTTTCTCCTACTTTACTCTTGTTTTCCCCTTTTCAAATTTAGTTTTCGTTTCAATAATACGAACTTGTCCATAAATGCTGGCAAATATAATTTAATTTGCCTCGTAACGTTAAGAGTGTTTGGAGAATGATGACAAACATATATATGTCTGCAGCATGTCATGTAAATCTCGTTTACATAGCAGTTTTGTGGGTGAAAACAAGCAAGTCATCAGTGTAAAAACTCAAGTGGTCAAAAGAACAGAAATTGAATCTGCAATGCACATGCCTGTATCCCTTTCAATTATGTCCTTTATGCACCCTGTTAACCATGAATATATTGATTGGTAGGAATAGAAGATAGTTTTTTGAAAATGAGTGATTTTCTCACCATTTTTGAAAAGTTTTTATTAACATTATGAGCTGATTTTGCGTTGATTATTTTAAAAGTATCCATCCTCGTTTGGAA
The DNA here is from genome assembly GCA_030864215.1 of Capsicum pubescens. Lineage (NCBI taxonomy): Eukaryota > Viridiplantae > Streptophyta > Magnoliopsida > Solanales > Solanaceae > Capsicum > Capsicum pubescens. The sequence continues at coordinate 68,470,725 of CM061543.1, read as the reverse complement.
CAGTAGTAAAGTTTGGTTGAATAGGCTTTGAAATTTGACTCAATACGTACACCCCTGAAAGGGTCAGAAAAATGCATGCAAACATTTATTAACTGAAATATACAAGTATTCAAATACGTAGTTAAATTTCTCTCTCTCTCTCTCTCTCTCTTTTTTTTTTTTTTTTTATAAATAATTTCGTAAATGATACTCACTTCGTTTACTTTTACTTGTTACATTTGACTGACTTGACACATATATTAAGAAAATAACTATTGACATGTCTATTTTATCATACTACCTCTATTAATTGATGTTTAGAAAATAATCAATTAATGTTAAGGGTAAAACAAAAAATTCTCTTGCGTGTTTTTTTTATATGTCAAAAGCTATAAGTAAAAGTAGAAATTTATTTTAAAAAATAAATAAAAAGTAAAAATAAACGGAAGAAAGGAGTATTTAAAAACCTTAATAAAATACATTTTTTCTTTCTCCGAGCGAGACTCATAGATGAAATTTTAAGGAAATCATTATTTCCAACAAGCTATCGTGTAGAAACCACTAACTTTCAATTTTGGTTGAGATACTTTATTTATTGTGTTATTTTTACACATCATTATAACAAAACATTAATTAAGAAGAAACTAATGTATACATTAGGCGCGATTGCGATCTCCTTATTTATGTCTTGCAATAAATAATCTATTTTCAGTGAATATATATTTACTTTATTATCTCATGCTTGTAGTCTTCAAGAATAATGACTATCAAGAAAAAATATTATTTTATATATTTTAAAAATTACAATAAGTATCTATTTAAGATGGAAAGAGTAATATTTCTTTAATCTTAATCTAGCCATTCCCACTTGTAAACTCTTTTTCATATTTTCTAGATCCTTTCTTTCTCTCTCTCTCTCTCTCTCTCTCTCTCTCTCTTATTGCATTTAATCCCTTTTGGACTTCATTTGAACAACAATTTGGTCTAACTTGTTGAAATAGCTCCATCCCCATTCCTACGGCCTCCACAATATATCTACCCACTATCTATGCCTTTCCCTCAAACCAAAAGCTGCAATTTTCAAACCAATCTTTGTTTGCAAATTGGAAAAACTTATTAATCTTTGCACTTAATTACTCACCTATTCATTATTTTCAATCCTTTTCACCAAAATTAAGGAAATTGCTTCAACGAAAACCCCACCAATCATAAAAGCCACTATTAAATTAAAAAAAAAATGACTTTAATTTTGGTGCCTTAACTTTCAAAACATTTGACATAGATGAGAGGCCTACTAACGAATCTTTAATTTGGTACAAATTAAATCCATCAATTTAAGGTGAATCAATCAAATGAAAATATGAATATTATATATCGAAGTGGATACAACTTAGAAGTGGAACAAGTACCTTTTTAGCTTATCTTTAATCGACAGATCACATTGTAATTACCTATAAAAGATAAATAATACTGGCATACTAATCAATAATCTTATCTAATCTCTGAAGGATTAATCAGTAAATGGAGGTGCTTAATTAATTAACAAGTTACATAATGGAGTATTAGTATTGATAAGCACCATCTATTGGACAGCTCAAATGAATTATTACCTAAAAACAACACTAACCCTTGCTTTATAGGTGTGCTAAGTGTTGTAGCAGGTGGATTATCACATCTTAATTTCAATATCTTAATTTTCTTTTCCTCCCCTTACTTTTTCTTTTATTTTGACTAAGACGATAAAGCAATGTTTCGTCATGACAACAAATGAGAGGTATGATTATGCTCACATTAAAAATTTTAATTTTGATTTATTTTTATAATATTATCAGGTTTTCTTTTAGCAACCAAATAAAGTTAGATTTGATTTCTTCTCGAGGAGAAGATGAGAAAAATGATTAATCAGAACCATGTAGAAATAATTGGGGTTCGAGACAAAGCGTATGACCATAATCACACGTCGTGTTAATAAAAGAAGTTGTCAGATCCAATATATAGGACGAATTAGAGGGACAATTATATTTTATATATATATGAAGGATAAAAGAGAAAAAGGGTGGTGGAAATTAATTACTCCCTCCATCCCATTTTATGTGTTATCATTTTTTTTTGGTCTGTTCTAGGAAGAATGTCATATTTCTTTATTTGGTAACTATTTAAAGACAAAATCTCACTTTTATCTTTATTGGTCTCAGTTAATTAAAAAAAAGACAGTAGCATATTTTTTTGATTAAGGACAATTTAGTAAATATTACCAAGTCTTTCCTTATTTCTTAAACTCCGTATTCGATCAAATGACGACACATAAAATGGGATGAAGGGAGTACATCATTTGTTTGAATATGTTTAGCTTACTTTTTTTTTTTTAATCTGTTTCAAAAAAAAAAAATCTTAGCCACTTCTTAATTCTGACCTTTCACTTAATATATTCAAGAGCATGAAATTAAAGAATATTTAGGTACATTTTACGTATCTTTAATATAAGAGTACAAAATTTAAAAGTCTTAGTTTCTTGAATTTTATGTTAAGTCAAATCAAACGAACGAATCGAAAACAAAAAAAGCACTGTAGTTAATAATGAAAATGTGACGAGAAGAAGAACGTAGGTGTTGCTACCTCTAGTCCAATATAAGTGAATTATTGGGGTGTGACACGCTTGTTAAACCTCAAAGATCCAATCCAATCAAAGGTTAAAAATATCTCCGAACAATTGGGATTCAAACCAATTCAAAAATCATCTTCTGAACCTAACGGAATTATTAGAATATCATTCCAATTCACTTCACAATTTTTAATTCGTCAAAACTGAAAATATCACTCAATCCTCATCTAATCACCCCATGAATCGCCTCACTCATTCTCGCTAATTTTTCACGTGACATGTTTAATTAGGATCACGAGACTAAGAACATTTTGATACATTTGACATAACTTAAATCTGGGAACACAAGATACAAAATCTTCTTTATTTTTTCTTAAACTTTGTGTCAAATCAAAATAAATAATTCTTTCTGAAACGAAAAAAGTATTTAACAAGCGCTCACATCCATGACTCAAATAAACTGTAGAACTTAATCATACTGACCATATCTCCATCACATTCACTTGGGAACCACATGGATATCGAAGGGCCATGATTCTTGACTTCATCTTAATAATGGTGCACATGAAGAAGCAGGTAAGGCTACTTCGATTACAAAAAAACAAACAATAAAAAGAGAAGAAAACAAAAAAGAAACAAATTTGGAAACGAAATAATCAGTGGTCCCTTAAAATTGGAAATTGTCGTAATAAATTTTGGGATATCGTACACATCACATCAGCATAACCATGTTGTAACTATTAAACCAAGTGTAATGCTTTTGTAGTGCAGTTGATATTGGAAGCTTATTATAAAGTCTAGAAAACATAATGCTAAATAAGGTATATTATTCTTGGACCAACATTAGAAAATGAGAAATATCTCAATCAAACCACGAGGATGGAGTCTGGAATCAAATAACCTTTGATTCATTTTGATCTTAATAATGCACATGGCCAGACTCAGTCATCCTTTTACTATTGATTTATACAATGTTAGTAGACTCTCATATTAATTATTTTGTCCACGTTCCAGATATTGAGAGACTTGATGGTAGGACGGAATTATTAGAGTCTCACAATGGTTCCAAGTTCCAACTGCTCTACCACTCACGAGCTAGCTACTGATGAGGAACAACAAGAGATTTGATTTTATAGAATTGAATTTCCGTCCTAATCCATGACCGATAGATGAGCTTGAAGCTTCCTTCATAACTCTCGAAACTTTCTTCATAGTGATCGAATTCCTTACGTGCCTAGTTCATCTCTGAGTGAACCACAAACTGGCTCTATTTCATCATTAAGAGCATAATATGTTGTCTCTTTTTACTTGTTGAGTTAAACACAATGGCAATATACACAAAATCAAATGAGTAAAAAGGAAAGGAAAAATATTAGTCTTGCACGATGATTAGCATCATTAGATCAACTAATTAAGACATCGATCTCTTTATAATAATGTGTAAGGACCAAATATACAAACTGTACTTATAAATGCTTTTTGAATCACACAGTTTGTGTTAATAATTTGATATATATGATCATTATTGCTTGCTGCATCAAACAAAAACCTATAAATTCAAAGAAAGGTGGAAGAAAAAAAGATCTACTTATCTTATGCAATTCAATTTTTTACACATGTATTCAGATGATGGAGCTGCTGCCTGCAAGCAAAGACAGTTCTGTCCCACTGGTATAATCATAATGAGAAAAAATGTAGTTCCCTCCGTTCCACAATACCGTTTGATTTGACATTAAAGAAATCTAAAAAAACTTTTAGAATTTGTAATTTAAAACTAAATTTTGAAAATTTACTTGGTTATAAGTTACGTATTTCAGTAATAATAAAAGAAATATAAATTTGAGTTATCTCTCTAATTATAATAAAAAATAACATTTTGTTCAATAGACTAAAAAATTAATGTCACATGAATTAAAACGACGCGAATAGTTAAAGGTGTTTCTCCGATAACTTTGATGAGAATGCCCATTTTTTTACCTCTTCTCCGAGCTTCACCTCTTTTGCTTTCTTAGTGATTCAAACTCACGATTTTGAAGTTGGAGGATGCTTATCATCCTAGCAACTGCCTCTTGTCGATGAGGGTGCTAATAAATTTCTCTATTAAATGAGTATTTTATTTTTATAACCAATCCACTCTCATCTTGTGATCCCAAAAAAAAAATATTAAAGAGTCAGAATTGCCACAAATCTAGGCATTTGCTGGCCTATTCTTACATAATGTCCTTCTCCCTTAGCCTTTTTTGGCCAGCAAAAGATTGTGCAATCAACTCTTGTAATACTAATCAAAGTATATGTTAACTAATTTAATAAACAAATTGATGGGATTAATAATGTCATCTAGTGGAATGAGTTCATCTAAGCAATTAATTCTATTGGATCGTCGGTTTTGTTGATTAACATTTAGCTATCAATATTACGTGTACTAAATATTTTTCTTTTCTGTCGAGCAATTTATGGCATTATTAGAGATGAAAAAAATTATTTGAATTATTTGGAGAATATGCTCCTTGAGAGGCACGAGGAATATAAAGCAAAAGTCATGGGGGATGAGCTGCAATGACTATGATGCTGAACCAACCATGAGCTCATGTTTGTAACCACCCTTTCTATGTTCAAACTTCAAACAATTTGATAAGTTCACAAGGCACGTATACTAAGGAATGTCAGCAATATAAAAAGTAGACAGACGTAGAAACAATTAGGAGTGTCAACATATAGTATGTGTGCATAAAAATAAAATTTGGATCTAGCTAAATAATATTTTCCGATGAAGGAGTGTCATTTGACACCCCTTAGCATAAGCTAGCTTCGCCTACTGCACACAGTCAGAAACATAGATTTAAAATTTACATTTTATGGATTTGAATCCGGAATGCATTTATTTAATGACTTTTTTTTAACACAATCAAAATCCGAGTTAAAATTATTGAATTTGAACGAATCCATAATTAGTTTGAACTTTACCTTCGCGCCTGCACATGACTCATTACTCTTTCAAGAACCTCCCATTATCCCTATACAACTTCCCAATTTCTATCATATAAGCATGCATTTATATTTTATATGTATTCTGATATAAGATTTTAAATAATTGGGTGCAAATGCAATGTATACTAGCATATGCACTACTATTCTTTTGTGGAAATGAGTGCAAACTTAACAGATACAAATTAAATTGTCCAACTATATGCATATAACAAATGTAGATCCAACGGAAGGCCAGCAATGAATTTGCAGCTGAATTATGTGTGTTACGCATGCAAGTTTTTTCTTTAATCCCATAAATTTTAACCACATGCAATGTATTATAGTAAAATATTTAGTTAAAATTGGAAACTTTCTAATGAAATGATTGATTTTAGATCACAAACTTATAAATCTTTTCTTTTATAAAAGACTTTGTATCCTATGATCAATATATCACATATTGACAGGGGCGGAGCCAGTCTTTTGAATGGGGTTCACCTAGCCCCCTTCGACGGAAAATTATACTATTTATGGATTGCTAAAATTATATTTTATGTATATATAATAGATGTCGAACTCTCTTCAATTAGTTTTTCTTCAAATTTTGAACCCCTTCGTGGAAATTCTGGCTCCGCCTTTGCATATTGAGATGAAGAGAGTATTACTTAATAGGAATATGCATATACATGGTCTGTGGATATAGATATATATACTCCTCGATCTATCTATACTATGGCTGTCAAGTGGGCCGGGTCGGGTCAACCCAGAACCAGCCCGTGTTATTTAACCGGGTTGAGGGCCGGGTCGGGTCCGGGTTGGGGTCTAAGTGGGTCGGGCCAGGCCGGGCCCAACAGTAAAAAAATCAAAAATCACCCTAACACGACCCACTTAACCCAACCCGGTTAAACCCACCTAAACCCGGTCAAATCCGATTAAAAAATCGATCAAACCCGGTCAAAAGTATAAAAAAAAATAAAAAATCAATATACATTATATATATCCACCTATATACATTATAAATACGTTAAACAATATATATACACACTATATATAGTATATACTACATTAGAATTTAAAAAATATATACACATATACACAATTACACATATATACGCACCATCCAAATATATATGTACTACTTTAAACTTTAAAGTTTAAATAAAATATACTACAATATATATATATATATATATATATATATATATATATATATATATAAAATTATATATATATACACATGTATACGTTAAATATACACGTCTATAGAAAATCTATTCACATATATACACTCTAATCTATGTATATGTAATACTTTAAATGAAATATACTATAATATATATACATTACAATATATAATTGTATAGTTATATACTAATTTATAAAACATATACACATGTATACGTTAAATATACACGTCTATAAAAGATCTATTCACATATATACACTCTATTCTATGTATATGTAATACTTTAAATGAAATATACTATAAAGTTATACATTACAATATATATTTGCATATTTATATACTAATTTATAAAACATATACACATGTATACGTTAAATATACACGTCTATAGAAGATCTATTCACATATATACACTCTATTCTATGTATATGTAATACTTTAAATGAGATATACTACAATATATATACATTACAATATATATTGGTATAGTTATATACTAATTTATAAAATATATACACATGTATATGTTAAATATACACGTCTATAGAAGATCCATTAACATATATACACTCTATTCTATGTATATGTAATACTTTAAATGAAATATACTATAATATATATACATTACAATATATATTTCTATAGTTATATACTAATTTATAAAATATATACACATATATACGTTAAATATACACGTCTATAGAAGATCTATTCACATATATACACTCTATTCTATGTATATGTAATACTTTAAATGAAATATACTACAATATATATACATTACAATATATATTTGTATAGTTATATACTAATTTATAAAATATATACTCGTGTATACGTTAAATATACACGTCTATAGAAGATCCATTCACATATATACACTCTATTCTATGTATATGTAATACTTTAAATCAAATATACTACAATATATATACATTACAATATATATTTGTATAGTTATATACTAATTTATAAAACATATACATATGTATACGTTAAATATACACGTCTATAGAAGATCTATTCACATATATACACTCTATTCTATGTATATGTAATACTTTAAATGAGATATACTACAATATATATACATTACAATATATATTTGTATAGTTATATACTAATTTATAAAACATATACACATGTATACGTTAAATATACACATCTATAGAAGATCTATTCACATATATACACTCTATTCTATGTATATGTAATACTTTAAATGAGATATACTACAATATATATACATTACAATATATATTTGTATAGTTCTATACTAATTTATAAAATATATACACATGTATACGTTAAATATACACGTATATAGAAGATCTATTCACATATATACACTCTATTCTATGTATATGTAATACTTTAAATGAAATTTACTATAATATATTTGTATAGTTATATACTAATTTGTAAAATATATACACTTGGATACGTTAAATATATACGTCTATAGAAGATATATACACACCATTCAATATATATGTACTAGTTTAAATAAAATATATACTACAATACATATATATATATATATATACTACAATATTTATATATATATATAGTTATATACTTGGATACGTTAAATATATACGTCTATAGAAGATATATACACACCATTCAATATATATGTACTAGTTTAAATAAAATATATACTACAATACATATATATATACTACAGTATTTATATATATATATAGTTATATACTTGGATACGTTAAATATATACGTCTATAGAAGATATATACACACCATTCAATATATATGTACTAGTTTAAATAAAATATATACTACAATACATATATATATACTACAATATTTATATATATGTATAGTTATATACTGATTTATAAACCATATACATAACGTATACATTAAATATACTCATCTATAGAAGATATATACACATATATATATACCATTCAATATATTCACTACTTTAAATAAAACATACACTACAATATATATATATATATATATATATATATATATAGTTATATAGTTATATACTAATTTATAAAACATATACACATGTATACGTTAAATATATATTACTTTAGATTTAGAAGATATACACACACACATATATATATATATATATATATATATATATATATATATATATATATATATATATATATATATACCATTCAATATATACACTACTTTAAATAAAAGTATAAAACATATGCTACTTAATATAATAAATTAATAATACTCGATAGTAAATTAATAATGTATTAAAACTAAGTTTTTAATTTCAGTTTGTGAAATTCTGAATTTCAAAAAAGAAAAAAAAAAAAAACCTTAACCGGGCCGGTTAACCGCCGGGCCCAAACCGGGTTGGGTTCGGACCGGGTTAACCGAGCCCAAATAAAAAACCCAACTGAACCAGGACGCGGATCCCTAAAGCCCTTGGGCTTACCTATCCGGGTCAAATCAGACCGGTTTAATTATGTGGGCCGATTCGGACTGGTTTTAACCGGCCCGTTTGACACCCATACCATGTTACCTTGGGAGGCATCTCTCTCTGTTTCCTTTTTTTTTTTTTTCGGCTATCATATTTAATGTAATAATAGTATGCTCTTGAAAGTATTGTGTCATATATATTTTTCATGATGCTAAGGGGTCATTTTACACCTCTATCAAGATAATTGCTAGCCACACACTGAAAATTATGGCTCTATTGTTCTTTTCTCCAATATTCTTGCTCTTGAGTTTCGAATTTCGATATTGGAGAAAAAAAATCTTACTCTTGATCATAACTTATCATAATAACTTTTCCTCAGGACCTCAACAAAATGCCACAAAATCATTTTTCTCGTCTTTCCTCATAATCATCATCATCATCATCACTGCGCTTCCCTTTTGTAGTTTTCTTATGATATTATTATAGATAAAGATTTGAGGATATTTCATTTGGCTTTGCGGGTCATATGACATGTTTATTTTGGTGATAAAACTTTAATGGTACGTCGTAGCTCTACAAAAGTTCAAAAATAATTTTCTAATGTTTTCTTACAAGATTTTTAATTTGCTCAAAAGAGATGTTTAGGTGGTATTTTAAAAATGTTCATAAGTTACTAATAAAAAGAGAATCATCTACTAAGCACTTGTCCCAAAACCCAAGGAAAGGGAAAAGGACATCCACTAACCATTTTGAAAATAAATGATCAACATTTAATCAATTTGTTAAATTATTATGTCATTGGCTAATTTGGATCTCCCCTTTCTTCTTGGACCATTTTGGCCCATTAATTTTTTTTCCAGTCATTTTCTTTTGTTTGGCTATAGTTCTTTTGTGGCTAAAAAAATTGATTTTTTTTTTTTAAATAATTAAATACAATTGTATAGAAATTGTATTATTATTATATAGAATATGTATGTATATAAGATAATGTATAGAAACTAGGTAATATGTGCATAAAAACTGTATCATTATTATATAAAGATGTATTAGTATAAAATATATATAAAAACAATATAGAATGTATATAGAAAATGTGTAGTGTTGTATAAAATAGCATCTCAATAACTATTGCAACTAAAGATTGTATAAAATACATATATAAATTGTATAATTATTGTATTGAACATTGTATAGAAATTGAATCATTGTTGTATAGAATATGCATTGTATAAGATGTGTATAAAAATTGTATCATTGTTGTATAAATATGAATATGTATCATTATTGTATAAAATATGAATATGTATCATTATTGTATAAAATATGTTGTTTGAATACAATCAATAAAAATACTTTTTTTTTTGGTACTTGAGTGATAAAACAAGAATAGCAATTAATTTTTATTTGATTGTATTGAAAAAGATATACTCTTTTTCTTGTTTGATTGTGGAAAAATATGCTAATTATTGTGTGTTTATATATACATCATACAATAAGTGGATATATATTATGCTTGATTATGTATTAATTATAAATTTATTACGCAGAAATAACTATATACTCAATCTTTTTTAAAACAAGAGCAACAAAAAAGAAGCGGAAAAAAAAGTGAAAAAAAGGTAAGAGCAGTAATGTTCTTTTGAAAAAAAGATTTTCCATAAAACTTTTTCAAAAAAGGAAGGGATATTACTTACAAAAATATCTGAACTTTGACCGAATTTTTAATTGAGCATATTGAACTTTGCGGGGTCCTATTACCTCCTAGACTTTTTAAAGTGGATTTAATTCCCCCCAAAACTCTATCCTCAGTTTCGGCGGTTGGCGGTGTAATACATGCACCAATCTCATTTTTACACGTGTATTGGCGCGTGTAATACACTCGTTAACCTCATATTTACATGTGTCCAGGTGGGCAGATATATACCATTAAAATACGAAAAAAAAAGAAATCTAGAGGGGTAATAAGACCCCCGCAAAGTTCAGTATGCTCAATTGAAAATTCGATCAAAGTTCAAATATTTTTGTGAGTATTACCCCAAAAAGAAATGAAATTAAAAAAAAAAAAAGTCCTTGGCTATTCAATTGGTTTCCACCGAAGGGCTATTCTTGTTCATTCCCAGAAGGGAAAAACAACAAACATTCTGCTATTTACTCTGTCTGTCGAGGTGGCCCATTCGCTTATTCATTTGACAGGCCCCAAGTGCAGGCCCAAGTCATTTTGATTTGTCAGCTGTACTTTTATGAGGCCCATGCATAATGAAGTTTTGGAGAATTTACATATTAATGTTGATAATGAAAGTCTAGAATGCAAGGAACAACACAGTTAATTATTAAAATCTAATCAGCAAACTATTGGATTTTTAATTAAAGGGCGAAAGGGTAAAATAGGAAAAAGAAATAAAGGAAATGATATATCTGAAATGCTTTCTTTTACAAAGAAATTTTGTCCCTTATTACATAGTAAAAAGATTATTGTGCTTATAATATAATAGAAAGTGAATGAATATAAGTGACATAAGTTGATAACAATTGATATAATAGAGATAATGAATGCAACTAAATCGAATGAAAACAAGTGATACAATTATTAGAACGTACAAATAAAACGGATACAAAGTGGTAATAATTGTGACACTATTCATAAATATACTCCTAATTAGCACAGAGATACTAGCTAATAGACAGATACAACTACTAAATCAAAATAATAGCTATGAATAGTAAATAAACAACCTATATCTTCTAGAGAAAATTGAACGAAAGATGTCTTTTAAGTCTTGAATGAAGGATTGGTGACATTGACCAACTTGATGGGTCAAACATAATTAGAAAACTTGATTAAGTTAATTGTGGACTTGATTAATATTTTCAAAACTTTCTAATCTTATCAAAAATACAAATCAACCCATACCCCTCTCCTCTACAAATCAACTGTCTCTCCTCTCTCTCAATCGACAGTTTCTCCCAACCAACAGTTCTGCAAAATTCTCCTTTCAATCCCAGGCGAAAAATATTTAGGCTTCGAGTATCTTTTCGACTTTCAACCGTCAATCGACATGACAACCTTGCTCTCCGGCCACAACTTCGAGTTCTTCATCGTCCCTTTTCTTCTTTCACAGGTAAAAAATTATGGCCTTGTTAGTTTTGAAGAAAAATAGGAACTCGAGCCAACTTCTCACTTCTCTTCTCTTCTAGTATTGCTGAACAATTTCAATATTTGTTGTTTAAATTTGAAATGCGGTCTGAATAAAACTCTAATTTTTGGTATTTCTTCTCTTCTTTTTTCGGAGTGAAATATGATTTTTTTTGAAGTTTGATTTTTCTTATTTGTGTTTGTACAAACAAAACAACGATGTTGACGTTTTTGGTGTTGCACCCATTGTTGGATTGATTTTTTCTTGTTCTTGGTAAAAATGACGATATTATTGTTGTTCTATTGAACAAAATCATGCTACTATTTTCTTATCTGCAACAGATTAATCATCTGATGCAACAGATTAATCATCTGGTAAAATAGATTAGTCATCTGGTGCAACAGATTAACGATCTGATGCAAGAGAAAAATCATTGGATAAAAAATCGAATGCAGCAGATTAACGATTTGATGCAACAGAGAAACCATCGGATTAAAAATTCGATACAACGGATTAACCATCTGATGCAACAGATTTGCCATCAGATTAAAAATTTGATGCAATAGATTAACCATATGATGCAACAGAGGAACCATCTAATTAAAAATCTGATGCAACAGATTTACCATCTGATGCCAACGGAGGAACCATCAGAATAAAAATCTAATGTAATAGATTAATCATCTAATGCAACAGATGAACCTTCTGTTGGATAAAATCCTATCAACTATTCCAACAGGACATGTCCAAGACTTGATTTTTTCAACTGGTCATTCAACTGTCTCGATAGACGACCCTTCTATTGGAAAAAATCTAAACAATATTGACAGTTGGTAACTATCTCAACAAATCACTCATATGTTGCAACAGATGTGTGATCTGTTGCACAGACCAGGCATCTATTACAACTGATGAGTGATCTATTTTTATTGTTGCAATAAATTACTCATTCGTTGCAATAAGTTAGTTATATATTGCAACAGATCACTCATATATTATAACAGATGTGTGATCTATTGCACAGACCATTCATTTATTTTAGCAGATGAGTGATTTGTCTTTATTATTGCAACAGATTACTCATTCATTGTAACTGTTTAATTGATAACTATTTCAACAGATCACTCATATGTTACAACAAATGTGTGATCGGTTGCATAGACCAGTCATTTTTTTTAATAAATAATGGTCTGTTTGCAATAAATTACTCATCCATTGCAATAAGTTAGTTATATGTTGCAACAAATAACCTATCTGGTGCAACAGATGTGTGATCTGTTGAAATTGTTATTTTATTATTGTACATGTTAGATATACTGTTACCCTTCTTAACAATGCATTCATAAATTATTATCTATTTTATCTTCTGTTAATTTTAGATAATATGACTCCCAAAAGAAAAAAATCCGAATCAAGTTCAAGTAAAGGAACAAGTGAAGCAGCTAGGCTACATCCACCACTCTATGAGCTTGCTTTACAAGCGTTATCTCAATCAGGAGCAGAAGATAATGAATATGGGGAGGAGGAATTTTTCAAAAGAGATGATCTAAATGCTAATAGCCCTTTCACCGAAGAGTTGGTCAAAACCTTCAGCATTGATAGTTATTCTGTGAGAATGAAGTGCTATAGTTCCATATATTTAACGAGTGATTTTATGGTTAAGTCAACCATGAAAAAATCTTTCGTCGCCTTCAGAAAAATACTTCGAGAACAAAAATTAGATCTTATTTCAGGGACAACTATTTTGGGCAATATCTTAATTTGTCGGAGGACAATAATGCTCGTTTCCAAATGAAAATGGTATATGATCTCCTCAAGCGTAGGTTTATATATGAAAAACAAAGATAAGATGGATGAGGTGTGGATAAATTACTATGACATGCCTGTTTGTTTTGGTTGGAAGGAGTTTGTCATAGTTACTGGACTAAAATATTATTCTCTTCTTCCTTCTTAAGCTGTACCTATTCTAACTCCAAAAAATACCTCGCACACCCAAAAAAGAAAAATGCAAGTCGAGTAATCGTGAAGACTTGGTGTCTCTTGTTGGTCCAATCTCCATAATAAAATTTGATAGAAGCGCTGAAAGTTAAAAGACTTTTGAAGAAGCACAAACAATCAGAGTGTTTGGTTTGATTTGTACATAATATTCATTGGGCGAGAGACGTTAACAACAACATACCACTTGGTTTAATAAAGCTCTCCGAGGATCTTGAGGCATTTAACATCTATCCTTGGGGTTATGAAAGCTTCAAAATGACTGTCACAATATTTGTTGACTCCGTTAGCGCAAAAAACAGTCACTTATATGGCTTTCCATGGGCTTTCATGGTAAATATTTTCTTTAATATGATATGATTTATTTTTTTATTAAATAATGGTTTTGATTTATTAGAGTTATGTTATAGGCTTGGGTGTTTGAAGCCATTCATTATTTGAGACAACAAGTGAACTACCAGAAAGAAGTTTCCTGTCCAAGAATCTTGAGATGGTTGTCGGCTAAAACTGATAAAAATGCAATTTTTTTTTATCTCTTCAACTCCCCAAAGGATGCAGTAAGTATAATTATAATTAAGTTTTCATTTTAATTAATAATTTTTTTAATGATCTAATCATCATTCTAATATATATAATGATTTATGTTAGATTGTGCATCCGTCGCTTGTTCCAACCAATCGAGAGTTGAAGATGTCATTTTTTTCTTACTTTACGATCTATGCAAACTTTATCGGACTCTAAGGTCATTGACAGAATAAAAATAAAATTGTTTGGAGCAACAACCATCATAAGTAACATAATTTTGGAGGGTGGGCTTGTTGTTGTTGGTGGTGTTAGTGGTGATGAAGCTGTTGCTGATGGTAGTGGTGCTGCTGTTGGGGCTAATGATGGTCTTCTTACAGTTTTTAAAATAAATCATTATGAGTATGATCATATTGGTTATAAAGAATTTGCCCTTCCTAGCGGCTGTTCTGCATGCAAATGTCAAGACTGCAAGGCGAAACATGATGTACTGATTAATACTATTCATGCATTAACTGCTTCTGTAAAGGAATTGACATCTAAGAGGGGTGTCATTCCATCAAAGAGGATTTCATATCCATCCACTCCATTAGAGATTAAGGCTAAGAGGAGAAGGAAAGTAATTTCTAAGAAATTATCAAGCATCCAAGAAAGTGAAATTACAACTCTGCTATCTTTGTGTTGCACTACTGAGCAATGTACAAGGGCCACAAGAGAGCAACACGAGATAAAGAAGGTGAATATATAACATCTGTTCCAACTAAAAAATAAACACATATCTGTTTCAACAGATGACACATCTGCTGAAAATTATCAAACAGATATATACATCTGTTGCAACAGTTGACTAACCTGTTGCATCAGATACAGTATCTGTTGAAACATATGTATCGTCTGTTTTAGTAAATTAAACAGCTCTACTCAACATACTATTTTTATTTGTACCAATAGATGACCTATCTGCTGCAATGAATGTGTCATTTATTGGGACAAACTAAATCAAGACTTCCTACCATTTCAGTTTTTCTAAATAAATAATTCATATGTTGCAACAGATGGTTCATCCGTTGGAAATTATCACACAGGTCTTCCTCGTGTTATAATTTATCCCAACAGTTGATCCATCTGTTGCAACAAAAATATAATTTGTTTGGGATAATTTAAAACAGGAGGAAAACCTGTTTGATTTGCTAAAACAGATGAGTTATCCTTTTTCGTTTTTTCTTGTATCTCTATGATTAACATTTACCAATTTTGGCTTTCCAGGTGGATGTCACTGTAGAAGCAACTGCTGAACAACATTGACAATATGCTACTCTTTTTATGAAAATACGGAGAAGCAAAAACGCAGAAATCGTATGCAGGAGACACTAAAGATTCACCACGACCAAAATCGAATTCCATAGCATCGGATGAAGAACTACTTGTCCATATTGAGTAGATCTTTATAACTTGTGTATGTCAAAGTAATAACCTCACACCTCCTTAGGAATTATTGGCATTAAAACTTAAATTGTTGATTTATTTGTTGAAATCTGTACCCATAATAATTTTTTTACATTTTATTTATTTATTGATTTATTTCATGTAATTTCTGAAGGCTTCGATTTATTTTATTTTATCTATAATATTTATTTTATACTTAGATTTGAACTTATTAATTAAAATGGAATAGTAGATTCAAAAATGCAACAAATAAGGTATCTGTTGCAACAGACGACATATCTGTTGGAAAATATTAAACAAATTTAGACATATATTGCAACATGTAGGTAATCTGTTGGAAATTATCAAACAGGTCTTCCCACTGTTGCAACAGATAGACTTAGATAGAAATATCGACATAATGCAACAGAAGACCAACCTATTACAATAGATAAACTATTTGTCGGTACAGGTAGAATATCCGTTACAACAGATGGACAATCTATTGCATTATAAAATTCAACTTTCATTAGTGATTAAAAATTAACACTACATGTAAAGTGAAGTGACTTGAAATAAAAAAGGCGAAATCAATCGACAGGCACCTAAAGTTGCAGTGATCTTTCACTTTGGCACCTCAAGTAGACAATGTTTATTTTAAACACCTAAAATAAAATAGACATCAAATGTATAAGTTTGACACTTTTTTCTCTGTTGGCATCTTGCGTGTAATTCACGCAGCCAAGGCTCATTGAACCCCCATTTTTGCAGACTTGGCATCTGATTTGGCCCCCAACGGTTATTTTTCCTCCATTGTCTTATATATTCATCTTCTTCTTAAATTTAACCCTAAATTCCCAAATCTCCTTCTTCACCATCCTTTTTTCTCTATACAAATTCTTTAAATTATTTGTATTTGTTTTTTTACATATTTTTTTTAATTTTTTCCAATGAACTTGACAATGTCGAGCTCATCTTTCACTATTTTTTGTGATAAAGATTTTCGTTATTGTAAGTGTGCTCATGAAGCTCTATTGAAGACTTTTTGGACTCAACAAAATCCAGGTCGTAGGTTTTTCACTTGTAAAATTTCAAAGATAATCTTTTTTTATTTAATTGGTTGATTAATTATTGACTTGTAATTATTTTATAATTGTGATCTTGTTTTTCTAGAAGTTAGGTGGATGTGATTACTTTGATTAGCATAAAGAACGACATCCTTCACGAGCAAATCGTGTAATCTGGGTTTGTTGAAGAAAGTCAAGGCTTTTGAAGAGAAACACAATCGAGTAAGAAGATACTACATTGTAGGAGTTATTACTACTGGTTTGGTGTTGTTGGGCACATGGATATTCAAGTCTAATTGCTGAAATTTTCACAGTGGTGTATTTGTATTTGCTACTGGTTTGGTATTGTTGAGCACATGAATATTCAAGTGTAATTATTGGAAAATATCAAATAGATTTAGACATATGTTGCAACATGTAGGTCATCTGTTGGAAATTATCAAATAGGTCTTTTCACTGTTACAACAGATAAGACTTAGATAGAAATATTGGCATAATGCAATAGATGGCCAACTTATTGCAACAGATAAACTATCTGTCTGAACAGATAGAATATATTTTACAACAGATAGACAATTTGTTGCATTATAAAATTTTTTATTTTCATCAGATAAAAAAATTGTCACTACATGTAAAGTATGTATGTAAAGTGACTTGAAATAAAAAATTATTATTTCACAGGCTCTTCTGTATACACAGGCTCCAAACGTCCAGTTAGTACCCCATAATCCCAGTCCTGTTGCATGTTTTCCACAATATTATCGCACAAAAAAGTTGTTGGCTCAACCATTTCTGTGACGATCATCAAACATTCGATGTGTGCAAGTACGTGCGACCCGCACGCGGCACCGGTTTAATTTTTTGGAAGATCCATGTACTTGTTTCGACCTTCAAAATACCATGGTTGCATCATCAACCTTTCGCTGGCAAATGATCCATCAGTTTACTCTGCCTCAACAAGATGGGGAACAACTCCAACAGTAGCGGTATAAGGATAAAAAAGTCGGCCTCGTCCAAGGCAGGTAAGTTGCCGTCATAAACCTTGATCTCTCCCTCCTCGAGTAGTATCTCAATATCCCGCTAATGTATGCCGTCCACGTTCATGACTCCAAGAATCCTCTTTTCCTCGGTACAAATCTTGCCGTGTGAATTTGGCCTCTCCCCTCTAATATATTTTATCATTTCTTCATCCCATTGAAACCCAGAAACTAACGAATAAAATTTCACGCCACCAGGAGTTGACACTCGCTTACTGAGATCATCATACCTATCATTTAAATTCTTGTAGAAGTCGAGGTCGATTATCCTTTCGGCAGCATTATAATCTCTTGGGTACGCTAATTGTCTGCCCTTCATGAGGCAGAGAATTTCTTCAAAATACTGTGATATAAGAAGTCAATTTTTAAATAGGTTAGTAATTATAAAGAAGAAAAACATAGTGGAAAGATGCAACGGATGGTCTATCTGTTGCAGAAGGTTCTCTGAATCTGTTCACAGATTACCCTTCTAACGCAACTTATGTAAGAAATGGGTAATATATTACAACAAAACCACCACAAGTTGCACCAGAACACATAGCTGTTGCAATAGATAACACATCTATTGCGTAGCTTCTTCTTCATGGAGTAGATTGGAAGGCTAGGTTAGGAAAAGTAAACTTATCCTGTCTACGGACTACGTACGCATATCTGTCATACTCTTGAAGTCTTAGGTGGAAAATCTATGGATGGGGTAATCTTGTGCACCTTGCTTAGCATTCTTGGCCCATCACAGATCCCTCTTCTCTTTGGCGCCAAGTTTCATGTATATGTCCACCTTCTTGAATGGCCTCTGAACTTTAACAACTTTTGGAGAGAGAGGAGTTATGATTTTTTTTTATTTCCGATTGGAGAGTATTTGACTAATTACTTTTCTCTTCCTCCCAAATACCACTGCAGGAGTGTATGGCTCTCTCACCTTCTTGGATAGTATGACACCCCTCCTGGATTTTAATTCTTCAACATCTTTAGCTATAACCTCTATTTTTTCAAAGAGTTTATCCTGGCTATCCTTGCACTGTTTGTATTTGCAATGAGAATATGAGGGTGGAGGAAGGTGACAGGGACCAGTGTAAGAGTGAGAGAGACTTGTGTAAGAGTGAGAGGGACTTGTGAAAGGGTTATTTTTAAACATATTTATTTTTTCTTAAGCATCAATATGCTCATCATCATAACTAGCAGCAGCATTAGCATGCCTGCCACTAACATCAATAACTCCACCAGCAACACCCCCAGAAGAAGCACACAAAATTGTTGTAGTAGGTTGATCATGAAGAACCTCAACATTAGGATGACTTTGCCTAATTATTTTTCTTATGGCTATGGATCCGACCAATTCTTTCTTTATTAACTCCACCGCTGGGTTTGGTATTGTATCAATAAGACCTAGAGTAATAAAATAAGTCATCCCCAACTCCTGCTCAGTAGGCACGATCCATGAATACACAACCTATGAAAAAAATAGATACATTTAAATCATATAATAATTTGCAGCCAGTTGGGTTACATGTTAACACAGAAAACTTATGCAACAGATGATCTTTTTGTCGTAACAGTTGATCTGTCTGTCGTAATAGATTAATTATCTGTTGTATCAGATTACCCATTTGTTGCATAATTTGCAGTAAATGGGTAATCTGTTGAGTCGGGTTCAGAGAACCAAAGCAACAGATGGGTAATCTGATGCAAAATATGAATCATATGTCGCAACGTATTACCCCTCTGTTGTACCAGTTGCAGTGGATGGATAATCTTTCGTAACAGATGACACATCTATTTTAATATTTTTCTTTGAATCAAATTATTTAACTTGAAAGAAGACATACTGCACCACCCGGAGGGTTAAAGAGATCATCTCCTTAATTTTTATGTTGCTCTTTGCAGCCAACCACCTAAGGATCCTTGGATAAGAAACCTCATCCGGGTAGTCCTTGACCTACTTTCGGAGGTAAGGAATGACTTCAAATTACTAAGCCTAAAAAATGTAAACAAGAGGTAAGAAAAAAAAGTCATAATAATTATTCAATATAAATTAATAGATGAGTAAACAAATAGTAATTAAATTTACCATGAAAGCCCAAGGAAAGCCATATAATGTGATCGTAGCTTTGTCAATAAATATTTGACAGTTAAGTAGTAGCGGTCATATCCCCAGGGATAATTGTTGAATTTCTCAAAATCCACAACAAGATTCAATAAATCATCTTTTATGACTTTGTTGACGTCTCTTGCCAGTATAACGGAATGGGCAAACCAAACTAAGCATAATTTCTCCTTGGACTTCTTTGATAGGGTTATATCCTTGAGATGTTCTATCAACTTATTGGCTTTGTACCCACGTCCAACAATGTCCAATAACCCATCTATTTTTTCCTTACGTTTGTTGATTTTGGAGGGTGGTCGCTGAGACAATGCCTTCCCACTATTTGATGGTGGTGGTTTGGATGTCCTGCTTGCCTTGGACCTTTTGCGTGGTATTTTCTTGGTAAGAATTTCTACTGGATGATCACATCTCAAGCCCGTCACTATGGCAAAATCTTTCAAGCCAAAACAAACAGGCATGCCACAGTAGTTGATCCAAATTTCATCCATCTTCCCCCTTTCGAATCTTTATCATCCCCTACGTACTTGATCCTGCACTTGAGAAGACCATATACCATGCTTATTTAGAAACGAGCAGTGTGGTCCTTAGGCAGCTCAAGAAAGTGTCCAAAGCAGCTCTTTTTAAAAAGTTTGTCTATGTTTTCATTCTTCATAATATTCCTAAATTCATCAAAAGGTTTCCCCAACTGACATTAAGTACAAGATCACTAATTAGTTCTGCAGGGTCATCTATCGGCATCATAACTTGGAACCTGTCAATACTAATAGTTTTGACAGCCTCATGATAGAATTTCGATATTAATTCACGCCCCATTGGTGATGCATTATCATCCTCTTTTTCACTTTCTTGTTCCTCCTCTTCTTGTTTATCTTCTTCTTTCTCCTCCCCGCTTTTATTTTCCTCATCACCATATATAGACCCTTGTCCACCTCCCTTAATGTCATTTTCATAACTTTCCTCAGCTTCACTTTTCCCTGATTGGGATTGTTCAGGAAGCTCCTCCGAATCCCTCTATACTATAGCCTTTTTTGTTAGGTGGTCAGAAGTTAATCCATTTTCACTTTCTTTTCTTTTGGGAGACATGATTTACCTACAAACAATAGAAAAATAAAAATTACATTACAATTGATGTATACATAAATTTTAAAAAATACATTACAAACACCACCAATACCGACACCACCAACAACCACCATAAACACCACCAACCAATGCTGCCAATACCAGCACCAACGACCACCACAAACACCACCAGTGCCACCACGATGATGACCGCTACCACCACCACGATCACTTATACCACAAATGCCATCCAACAATACCACGACAGTCAACGAAATACTGCAACAAAAACTAGAGTTTTCTTGGGTTCTTCATACGATTTTACCATCAAAACTCAAAATTGTAAACCCATTCTCGAAGATAATACAACTAAAAGTCTTCTTTTTCATCATTAACTTAAAAGCTCTAGTCTTAGAAAAAATAACAAATAAAGAACTCTTCTAAAACTATGTTACCTACGAAGACAGAGAAAACGACGGATACAAGAAAGAATAAAGTTGAAAATAACACCTATGTGGAAAGAAAATTGATTTGTTGTAAGGGGTTGAGAAATTTATTGAGTAGTTGTTGTCTATATTGTCGAGAGAGAGAGAGAAAAAAGTGAGAACTCGAGATTTGAAATGATGAAATATTTTTTTCTCAAATGGATGATTTGTATGGGTTGATTTGTATTTTGAAAAAGAATGACAAGTTTTAAAAATGTTAATTTGGTTTGAATTGATCTTAATTATTTTTTAAAATTTTAAAAGCTATGCGTAATTTTTAACCGTCTTATCATAATAAAGTGTATTACGTTCAACTGGAACACTGATGAATTTTAGGTATTAGCTTGGAAATGAGGTAATAAGAACCGTTTCAACTCAGAGTGATCGATCGATGACTCAGATCGGGAGAAACGCAATACCAATATCATGCAATTGCCAAAGACTCAATTAAAGTTGTAGTTGACCCTATGAACTTACCCCTAGTTCTAGCTAAATTAATTTAGATATTAGCTTGACAATGAGGTAATAAGAATCATTTCAACTCATAGTAATCAATCGATGACTCAGGTCAGGAGGAACGCAATACCAACATCATGCAATTGTCAAGACTCAATTGAAGTTGTAGTTGACCCTATGAACTCACCCCTAGTTCTAGTTAAATCTATTTAGGTATTATCTTGACAATAAAGTAATAAGAATCGTTTTAACTCAGAGTGATCGATCGATAACTCAGGTCGGGAGAAACGCAATACCAACATCATGCAGTTGCCAAAGACTCAATTAAAATTGTAGTTGACCCTATGAACTCACCCCTAGTTCTAGCTAAATCAATTTAGGTATTAGCTTGATAATAAGTTAATAAGAATCATTTCAACTCGGAGTTATCGATCAACAAGTCAAGTTTGGAAGAACGTAATACCAACATCATGTAATTGCAAAAACTCAATTGAAGTTGTAGTTGACCCTATCAACTCATACCTAGTTGTAGCTAAATCAATTGAAGTTGTAGATGAACATATGAACTCAATTGAATTTGTATAAAAATAAATGTTCAATCTGTTGCAATAGATGACTTATCTTTTGAAATTTATCAAACAAATTAAGTCATCTATTGCAACAGATTAACTATCTGTTGTAAATTATCAAAGAGGCATTGCCATATGTTGCGATAAATGACTGAGCCGTTGGAAATTTTCAAATAGAAATTGTCATCTGTTGCAATAGATGACTTATATGTTTTGAGATTTTTTTTAGTTTTAAAGCGATTTCCTAATTTTTTGTCTGAGATAAAAAATATAAAATACTAAGGCGGTAAAAAATATTACTTGGATAACTAAAAAATCTCCTCATTGAGGAATCTTATCTTGTCTTTTCAATGTCACCGTCTCCTCGTGCCCCTCAAAATTATTAAAGAATACTTAAAACCCATCTCTAGAATTCTCTCTCCTTCAGTCATAAATTAATTCAACCCATTTCTCTCTTTCTTTAGAATTCTCTTTCTCTCCTCTTTGGGGTAATCACAAACATCTTCTTTTTTCCTCTTTTTTCTCTCCTCTTTCGCATGAGAATCCTTTCGGATCTCAATCGATCAATATTTTTTCTCAACTGAAATAGGTGTTCTAATCCCTTTGCTTTTTTGACATTGCAGGTATGAGTCACCATTGCTCTTTCCTT
Organism: Capsicum pubescens; assembly: GCA_030864215.1. Taxonomy (NCBI): domain Eukaryota; kingdom Viridiplantae; phylum Streptophyta; class Magnoliopsida; order Solanales; family Solanaceae; genus Capsicum; species Capsicum pubescens. The sequence goes on along the minus strand of CM061543.1, from coordinate 68,447,070 downwards.
CTCGTTTTCTTCTTTGTATGTTATTTAAATTAGATATTTACATCTATTGTTATTATGGATTTACCCATTATCAATTTCCTATTTATTGAGAAAATTGAACGAAAGGTGACTTTTAAGTCTTGAATGAACGAACCGTTATTTTTATTAAAATATGCAAAAGAAGTTATCTGTTGGGAGAACTTAAAAAGCCTTGTTGTCAGTATCATTTTTTTATGTCTTTTGATTGTTACTTTGGTGGTGCTGTTGTTGGGGGGTGTTGGTGTTGTTGAAACATATGGTGTTTGTGTTGTTGATGGTGTTGGAACATATGGTGTTGTTTCTTTATTGTTGATATTGTTGGTGGTGGTGTTGCAACAGTTTTCTCAACTGTTGCAACTGATGAATCAATAGTTTGAATGTAATTAATACAATGGAGCTGAACAGTCGTGCCTTTTTGCCTAACACATTCAGATTCAATCCTCTATAAATAGGTCTCTCCTTAATCTTCATTCTACTCTATTTTTATTTATTTCTTGCATTTTGTCTTTTCGTATTACATTTTCAACCAATTCTATTCAAAGAGCATTCCTTTCTCGTTGAGCTAATTTTTTTTCTACGTAAATCTACCAGTTGGTAGTATACGTTGTATTATATTCGGACTCTTTTCTTTACTTTTGTGTTTACATTTTTTGTTAATTCATGCGTGTTCTAGATATGGTTGATCCTGTTTGGTACATTACTATTCTGCGTCACACCGTACGAAAACTTCAGAAGCAGGTTAACGACCTACAAAGGGAGTTGGTCATCGTAAGAGCAAGGATGTTCAGAGAGATGCAGAGGCTGATGAGGGCCCTGCTGCTATCGGTTAACGATTGGCCTGTTGGCAATAATAATAATGATGATAATAATAATTAGAATGTATTTTTTTAGCGTATGTATTTTAATTTTTCTATATCAGATCTGTACCTAATGTATTTTATTTTTCGTTTAATGAAAAATTTATTTTTTATGGACTTTGGCTTTTTAATTCTTATTTAATTTTTATTCTATCTATTTCTTCTTCTAAACATGTTAACATGTCGCCGGTTGAAGGTAAGGAGCAATTTTGAATCCAGTAGCACTAATAATTTTCGCTTCTGAGTTCTTTCAACAAATGGACCATGTATTAGAATAGATTGGTCATCTGTTCAGTTTCTGTCAACAAATTATCTATCTGTTGCAACAGATTAGTCATCTGTTGGAGGAAAATATTCCAGTTTGATAAACTATATTGTGTTCTTCTAAATAATGTCTATCTGTTGCGACAGATGTGTAATCTGTTAAAAATAATTTTGTGATCTGCTGTATTTAGTTCATGTTTTGCCTCTTTTTATTGATGCATAAGTTATTAAAAAAGATATTTTATATAATAAATGTTAATATTTAGTGTTACATCAATGAGTTAAATATATAGAAGTCCACAACAAACAACACAAGTTTTTGCAATTATAACGATCATGGTGGATTGCGATCCGGGTATGTAGTTTTTTTGTGGTCAACACTCTTACATACAGAGCATTTGTTTCTTCTTGATGAACGTGATTCTCCGACTCCACGCCTCCTCTTATATGGCCTTCTTCCCGATTTGATAGTGCTTGAGTCAATTTATGGAGGAGGTATTAATCTCCCCAAAAGCTCTACAGGAACAACCCAAGATTCTTCGTGAGTCACCGGAGTAATATGCCCACTATATGCCGTTGTCTATTTTTTCACCGAATAATATGAAGAGGAGTACTCATAAATTTTAGTCTCATATTTTGCACCGTATTAAGCTCAAAGCGCTGCCATAACATGTGGACAAAGTATTTTGTCCAAGTCAAAAAATCTGTACGTACAAGATCTTGTTTGAAGATCGACCGTGGCAACATCACCATGTCCGTTGATACTGAAATTGTAATCAACTATTTGATGAGATAATAACCTATTCCCCAAACTGATGTTCGTCGATATTATTTTTTCCGCTTCTAGAATAAATGGGGTTCCTGCATTCTCGAACTTTACATGCCTTTCATGAAAAAATTAGCCATACTTTTTGTTTATTATTTCAAACAGAGCCACGATGGGAAATTCTCTTTCTTCACCAAATAATGAATTGACCGATTCAGCTATGTTTGACGTCATAATATTGTACCTATACTAAAGAATCACTTAGTACGATATCATACTAAACTTGTAACTCAAACAAGACATTAAATTCATAAAAATGTATCTATTTACCGAAAAAAATGCCCGGCTCAATCTCTCAAAACCAACACGTATGAGATGTTCTGCTGCCTTGGGATGCATATCCGTTATTTGGTTGAAATGGTCTAAAAACTCCTCTCTACTATATGCTTTAGTTTTTCTATAAAAAAGGGTCACAAGCCTTTCGTTGTGAAAGTTAGTCTGAATATTCTCTCCAAGATGCCTGATGCAACAATCAAAGTGAGCTGAAGTAAAGAAAATTGAACCCATCTTTGGAATACATGGATGCCTATCAGAAACAAAATATAACTTTTCGATATCTTCAACAGGTAAGTGATCAGCCGCAACAGATTACTTACCTGTTAGGATTTATGTTACGCTCCTGAAGCTGATTTTAATAGATGAGTCATCTGTTGTAACAAGTGAATTATATGTTGCAACAGACTATACATTTGTTACAACAAATGTCGCTTCTGTTGGAATCAAGTTCAAATTCTATTACAATAGGTTACTAATTTGTTGCAATAGATATTTACCCTGTTGCGATAAATGACACATCTGTTGGAATTGAGTTTAGGTTCTATTGCAATAGGTTACTAATCTGTTGCAACAGATATTTACCCTGTTGCAACAGATAACTAGTATATTGCAATAGATGGATCATATGTTGCAATAGATGACTAATCTATTTGATTCATGTTACAACACTATAGAACCATAAATATAATCCAACATATATCTTTCATTACAACACATGGCTCATCTGTCGCAACAGATGATTGATCAGCTTACAAAAATATCTCTTATGTTGCATTCATGTTCGCGTGCTATCTATTATTGAAAAAATAGCACAATAACAGTTACCCAGATGACAAATTCAACTAAAAATCATAATTTGACTTACTAAAGTCTCCTGTGAAGTAATGCCAAAGTGGAAAGTGATGTATGAAACAAAATTTGACCTAAGAAATTGGTCAAATAGCAGCAGTAACGCTAACAAGAACAACAACAATGGTCAACAAGAAGAAAATGAAGATGATAATGAAGTAGAAGATGATGATAATGAAGCAGAAGATGATGAATAAAGCAGCAACAACAATGAACAACAAAAATCGCTAAGAGAGAGAAAACAACAATGGATGAGAAGAGATAAAAACACACCTTTTTTCCTCCATTTCCTATTATATTAGGTAAATATTTGGATCAATGTGTAAATTTAAAAACTTGTGGGCTATTCTCAAACTTACCCAACTTTCTTAATCCATAATAAAGTAATTGTCACCTACACTCAATTATTAAGACTTGAGTCACCTGTACCTCATTTTCAAACTCTTTTGTCATCTCAAAGCCCCTAGCTTCTGATGGTAATTATGCTCCAAATTATAATTGTTTATTTATGAAATTTCCCTATATAGAAAACTTCTTCAAACTTTAAAGAGTTAGAGAAGAAAGTCTCTCGTCGTGCCATTATGTCGCTTCGCTCGACTTCGGATTGATAAAGTAACTCATATGCGTTGACAACCGTGAGAAAGTTATATTGTTAAAGAGCACACAAACAAATTGTGGACTTAAGAATAATTTTCGGCTTCTTCTACATTTATGTTCAAGCATTTTTTCTGTTTTCTGATTATAAAAAACAGAAAGTATGTTATTAAACTACTCTCCTGTACACAAATAATTAGTATAATACAAATTCCTTGTTTAAGGTGCCAGATGCAACTACAACGGGTAGTCACTATGTCAAATGCTTTAATCTGGGTATTACATTCCTATTCTCCTTTCAATTCAAAATAGTTAGAAATTTGTTGACTTAACACTCCCCTTAAGAATATAATTATTAGGAACCTATTCTATTGAACTTGCCTTATTTAATTATGATTTGATAGTATAAATTTGAGTACATACACTTATGATAGTTATTTAATGATAGAGGTAATATTGTAAGAATGAAACAACTAAATTAAAATAAATATTTTTTACAAGAGAATCAACTATTTGAAATGGAGTGAGTAGAAGATAATGGAATCTTTTGTTGTTTTTTGTTCCTGATATCTCTACTAAAATATCTATGTACACGAGCTGACACATCTTTTTCCTTTCTGATTTCACAATATTGAACTTGATGATTCAAACTCTATTGTAACTTGTATCATGCATGTTTCGATAACCTAACTTTCCAAATGTGGACTCCAATTTTTCCTCAGTCACGTAAAGATCGCATATTGTAAGTGGTAGACCTACTGTTTTGATCGAATTCAATAGCTTTAGTTTAAATTTGATTTTTGTTTTAAGACCTCGTCTTGCATTCCCTCCTCTCTGCATAGGCAAAAGTGAGTCTCGCCAAATGTTGAAGAGACAAATTATGGGTCACAAGAATTCACTTCATTCTTCAGGGAAGATCTATAGAATAGAAAAGCCAAAAAGGATCTATCAAAATAGATTTATTCTAAGTAAGCTCACTATGTACAAAAATCAACTTTAGAATCCAATTATCAACACCTAATCTTGTTTAATTTAGGATTTAAAATCCATAAATTTCAAATTCTAACGGAATATTTTGTGGCATTTCTGGTGTACTACTCTCTTATGTGTTCTGCTTTTGTCTTTTACTGTTTTATAAATATCTTACTCCTGTAGTTCCTTGTCCTTCTATTATTAGTATTTGTTGATTTTTTGTACCTCAATTATTATATTATTTATTGTATTTTTTGTTCTGCTATTAATTCAGTTATGGATCCAGGATTTTCATTAAAAGAAATCGAAAAATACAAATATAATGCTTGGACCCCAACCGAAGGGGAAATACAACGGCTCTTTTGCAGCTTTCGATACCCTTTCGGAGAACCTCTATGGATTGCGATGTCTCCCAATTTTGTGCTCTTTGAGGTGCTTATAAAAAAAATGAGTGTTGGATATAATCTCAACACCTTTTGGAAGATCATGGTCATTTAGTAGTACAACAGGGAATGAGATATCATCACAATATTGGAACCTCCAAAATATATAGTAAAAGATATCAAAATATATACCCAGGTTGGTTAATACACTTATCATATAGGTATTAAGTGTAATTATGAATATAAAGTTAAACATGAACTCGAGTTCATCACTGCAGAGGACGAGGGATCGAATACCTAGCTAATGATGTTTGGGAATCCTTACATTTATAGTGGATTCTTTTCACATATAGTTGAATTCCTATGTTGAAATTCTATATAACCTCAATAGGTTACAAAAATATGTAGCTCCTAATGCTGACACATGTTGCATAAATTATTTGTCAGTATGAATTATGTAACTTGCACGGTGCTAGCTTGAGTCTAAGCTCATCATGAACGAAGTAGGAATGGTGGAAATTGGGTCATGGATCACTCCATGTGGGCTGATCCGACTCGATTAGTAGAGATAAGAAATTGGATAACTTACATAAATTTCTAAATCTTTAAGTGATATTACATAAAATTCCGACTATTTTGTTAATTACATATTATCCCAATTTTTTGAAATAGTGATACATATGGTATACAGTGATACATATAAAAAGGTGATACATTTGAAACAGATTAGATCCTTATTTTAGGAAGTAACTGATTTGTTTAATTCTGCGACGCAAATTATGCCAAAACTATTACAACCGTAATTGCAATTCCATTCTACCAGATTTCAAATTTGAAGCAAACCAAATTTTTTGAAGCAAACCTGTCACGACCCGAACCAGGGCCCTGACCGTCACGGACATCCCGAACCATGAAGGCCTGAGAGCCTTTCTAACTTGTAATCATATACACCATTCATATATAAATAAGAAATGCGGGAATAAAATCTTCTACGGAAACATGGTCATAATCTAAATTTAGTTCAACAATGAGGAATAAAATCTAATATCAACTAAACACCGTCTGAAAACCGTCTGCAAAATCTCTACTACATGATCAAATAACAACTGTCTGAAAACTGAGACAAAGCCCCCACTAGACCAAAACCATAATAAATAATAACTGTCTGAAAGAAACTACGACTTCTGAAATATAGAAGGCTCACCAACTGGTACTCTTCACTCCTGTCTGATGAAATCTACTGCTTATCAGGACCCCTAGACTATGCCTCAGAACCTGAAGGGAGGGGGGGTCAATACAGATGTACTGATACGCAGAGCAATCTAAAATAAAGCTTGTATATAAATAAAATAGTTGGAGAGCAATTTGTCAAAATATCATGCATGAAATAGTTCTAAAACACATGGGCACTTTCTAAAAATCATAAATCATTCTTGTCAATGCAATGTCTGATCTTTGTATTACTTCTGAGCTAGGTGGCACTCCCCTATAATTCTGATATTCCACGGGCGGTATGGAATCTGCCATTGACTCGGCGGGGAAGCCCCCAACCCGAGTGTACTGCAAGGGTTGGAGTTTCTGATTCTGATACGCCATACGACACTAGGCCAGCGTAATATAATATACCCGGATCGACAAATCAATATTTCGGGCAACGAGTTGTCTGAACTCGTGCCTTTTTCGGGGAACCACCTAAATCTCTTTATGTCCAATTTTATTTTGTTCTGAATCATGCATTATTTTAGTTTCAACATCTGAAAATTCTGACTTCAAACATGCATTATATTCTGTTATGAATTACCATGGCATAGTCTGAATTGGTGTCGTCACACCAAGACTTGCAAGTCCTCTTTTCTGAGCCATAATGTATCATGTATAATGATTTCATTAAAACACAGTTCAGACCACCCAAACATGCAAACAATATAAAAGATTTCATGTTCCGAAAATACAAATCAAAACTATGCTGAGATTATTCAAACATATAGTGGTCATGTGTTCTTTTGGCAAACCATGCTACTCTTTGTTATATACATATTCAACATTTATGAACATGCATAACCCTCTCTTTTTATTTCGAAATCACATTCAAGTTATAGCATAAATCAAGACATTTCATATCATGCTTTCAACATGAAATTTAGAACAATTCATATCATATGGAAGATGGGAAAAATCATAACAAGAGAGGGGTTCATTATAATTCATGCTCTCAATTGAATATTTATCCTTAAACACATTCATATATATACATACATACATACATATATATATATATATATATATATATATATATAATTTTTCAATCAATTTGGGGAAAGGTCTAAAGACCAAAACCATACCGTCAAAACTTCTAAAACATGATTATATTCATAAATCTGAAAACCCCTTTCTTAAAATCATGATTTCTATGCCCATGAGATTTTAGGTATACCACGCGTACCTTAAATTAGAAGATTTTGAATGAACTCTAGCTTTTGGGATGCTATCCATACGATTGATGGGTGCCTTTTGTAGACCTCGCAATGAAAATTCCAAATCTTGAAGAATAAAGGAAAACCCACGGTTAAATCTTGAGATATTTGGGTTTTTAGTTTGAAACCCTAGGGTGAGTTCTTGATGAATTTGAGAGAAAAGAATCATATTTTGGTGTTTTGGGAGTTTAATCCCATGTTATAGCTGGATAAGGGATGGAAGATACCCATTTTGCCCTTAAAAATGCAGAAACAGAACCTGAAATTTTGGTGCGTGCGTCGCATGCTTATCGCGTGATGTTACTGTCTCAGTCACTAAAATGGCCATAAATTTTCACTCGAATATCGAATTTAGGCGAAATTAGTATAGTTGGAAAGCTAATTCGAAGAGATTTTATTTGATATATAGTAGGCCCTCTAATTCATTATATACAAAGAGTTATAATCGATTGAAATTTACCTAAGTTTCGACGCTCACTCAAACTCGAATGATAGGAAAGCTTTCAACTCGTCCTTGAGTTAGGGGACCTCTATGATCTCAATTCATACTTAAATAGGTTCACACACTACAAAATTGATTAACATGCCAAATTTGCATAGGATTTATAGATTTTGGATCATCTATGCATAGAAACGACGATTTTTATTCTAGCCCGAAATGCGGGGTGTTACATTATCTCCCCCTTGGGATCATTCGTCCCCGAATGATGGGTAGGAATGTTGAAGTATTAAAGGTATGGAATAAAGTGGACATGATATGTCTTCTAAGAAAGAATATACTGATCTGAAACATTTAAATTTCTATCATGAAACTGAATTCTGAGTTGACTTGCCCTTACTTGCTTTAAGGAGCTGATTCATACTGAGAATTTAGGATTCCCTTGAGGTGTTCAGGATCCAATCATACATATCGAATTAAGAAGTGATAACTTATGTAAGTACGAATCTTGAGACAACAAGATTTAGATCGTACAAAGGTATTACATTGTCTGAGCTAAAATGCCTAGAGAGTTTTGAGACTATGCGCTGAACTCTTATGAACTGAGTCATGACTAAATAGCTGAATCTGAAACATGATGTTTGGACTGAACTGAATTCGCAATTTACATGGATGAGATAGATTATCTCTTGGGATGGTCATACACATGGGACTTCAGATAGCAGGACTGGGTGTAAAGGTGGAAAACCACAGTAATTTGTCTGCCTGACTGTTAAACTGAGCTGCTGGTTATACTGGCTGAATTATACTGTAAACTTATACTTAACTGGAGTATCTCTTCAAAACTCTTTCTAAAGAAGTTCTAGTAGAATTCGGGGGCAAAGAATATTGGGCATGAGTTACACATGACACCCAACTAAGGAATCACAACAATGACACTACTTTATAGCATGGAATATTAACATATAACTCATAAACTAGGATAGAATTACCAGGCCTTAGGCAATGCAACTTCTTACTTTCAAGCTTAGCGCACTTCTCGAATATTCCCTTAACTATATTATTCCCTTTAAATACCATACTCATTTGATTCAACTTAGAATTCTTATATGGGCATTGATAAATCTTTCTACTAATGCCTAAAGTACATAAGTCCTCTCACCATGATCAAGCTCAACTTCAAATCACAAAATACAACATGCCACACCATGATACTAGTCTAAACCATATGATTCAATCTTCTATATATATTTTTTTAGAGATCATACCCTAAGCATACCGTGCCTTACCACTTCAATGACTAACTCTGATCTCTTACTATGGATTCACTAGCGCATATTACGTTCCTCCACTTAAATCTCAACATGTAATTCAAGCATATCTTTATAACCACATATGAACTCCAAAGCAAACACCCATAGGGCATACTTCACATATTCTCTAATCCACTATCAATATAACTCCCACACGCTACCCCAAGAACATACGCACATAAATTTCCACTAACCATTACATATATCAAAGACTTGGCCCCAGATCTTACTTCACACTTATGACCTTATCTAAAACAAGCATACTATGATCTTTCATTAACAAGAAACATTTACTCATCACCACTATCATCACATAAAGAGGAGTCACTAAAAGGTTAGAACATAAAACCTTGAAGCATGGGAGGATATTATACGAGACATGACACTTAACTGAGGCCGAAGGAATAGCAAATCAACATCAGGGATTCATCAAAGTGATCTGAATTGGGGCATACATGACTATAAGCTGAATCTCATCAATCATAAAGAGTATATCATGAATTTTGGGAACTGAGCACACTATAAAGTGTGAGTACATGAGTCATGAGCTGCATGACCTCAATTTGAAGTTCATAACATATGGAATGTGATTCCGACTACTGAATGAACTGGAACTCCTCATTTTAAAACTGGAAGAGCACGTGATTATCTATCATATACATGAACATGAACTATAATCATGGAACTGAAACATAAGGTATGAGTAAGTATTGGGATAATTGAAAAATACTGAGATAAGAATGGGTTGAGCCTCACCCTCACTTCCTGATGTTTTATATCATACTGACATCACTACTAGAATCTGAGAGCCTATCTTGGTCACTTGTTTTATGATCTCCCCCTTAGCTTTAAGCCATCATCTTAAGTTTGAGAGATACCTTACTAGACTCTAAACTGAACTACACTCACTGCACTCTGGGGATCGGAATACGACAATACATGTAATTAATAGAACTTAACCCGAATGGCTTCACTTGGAAGGGGAAAACCCATTGCTAATCCTACCTTCTGAGACACACTCTATCTTTCTATAGCCCCAATCGTCAATCATATAATACTTGAACACTTACTAACTTCGAATCCTCGTGAGTATTCCCATAGTCAGAGTGCACATCCTATAGCGCTTCAATTCTTATTTCTATCGGTTCAACCTTCAAAAATTCAAACTTAGATTATAACACTTAACATAGATATCACTAAGCCTTTGATGAATCATACTACTAGTCTTTTTCCACCTAGTAACTCAACGGTACTACTATGTCTACTAGCCACACGCAATATGTAATAGTCTTAGAAAATGCCGCAACTCCATATCACCTTGAGCATAATTCTACCTCATACATACAACAACATACTTTGTTACTAATCAAATAAACTTAATCTATTGCATATACCATTCAAGCCTATTAGATCACTTCCATATAACTAGTATCATTAACCTAGATATCATCACATCCACCTTTATGGACATCAACTTTTCAAACTTAATGTCTAGTGCTAAGCATGATTTACAACCCAACCTGACGCACAATTCTCACAAAACATTCATCATTAATCTTAAGCCACTATTCTTACATCCACATCCTACATTAAATTCAAGCCAACAGTCTAGCATCAATCATCTAGCACCAATGAAGAAGGCAACATAATATACTAGTCCATCAAATTGGGACATTCTATCCAAATACCTCAAAAATCTACTACATACCTTCTCACAAGTAGTACTAGTTTACAACTACCAACGAAAAGAAGGTCAAGCGGGGTAAAGTCACATAATAGACATGGTCAACCTTAATCTTATATTATAACCCCATACAATCTTATCTACTTATACGACTTTCTCACATCACACTTACTTACCCAAGCGTACATTTAGACTACTTTCAAATTCCACAAACAATCATGAGTCTATAATTATAACTTACTGGCACATCTAGCCATTTTCATACTTCAAGCAGACAATAATTCACCTTAGCTAATAACTCCTTCTCCACCTTCTACTAAACTAACACACAAGGACGTATCACTTTATTACCAACTCAATCTCATGCGAAAAGATTCGACTATACATATATTCAACCAACACAAGAACAACAAGTTGAACAACAAGTTGCTACTGAATCGAAATAGGCCTCACACGGCTTCACTAGACTTTGATTTTCTGTGTTTTGAACAAGAAAATGAAATTAATAACAAAGCAACTATGCTAGTGAATCGAAACAGCCCCACACAACATCACTAGACTTTAATTTTCTTTTGAAAAACACGATGATAACAAGATTACATATTACAAGAGATAAAAAATTGACACACAATATTCAATGATCTAAGGATACACATCTTACTCTGTATAAATAAAAATCTGAGTTAAACACTTCCCCCACAGACTACCATACAATCCACACATGTTACTAGCTACCACATTAGTCTATCACTATAAAGTGGTAAATCATCCTCAAACATTGGTTAATCAATTAAAATATTTATTTAAACAAAAGTCACCCTCACTCTGACTTCTAACTTTGTATCTTCATTTTACCAACCTCTTGGTCTAATCTCACTACCAATAGGTCATGGCACCGACACTTTAACTTATACTACTAATCGGGTAGAAATACAGTTCCAACATTCTGCTACACATCATTCCCCCTGAAGCATGACATCTGCAACATAAATTTTTTAAAAGATATGGAATACTCTTAATATCGCAGGCTGAAAACACGATTTCATCAGAATCAAAGTTCACACAAAAATCAATACACTCTGAGGCACTAACAGACTCTTCTCAAGTCCTTGCACAAATTTTAAACTCTTATATGGCTCAATCAGAAAGGACCATACCATTTAGACTCTAAGCTTCTGCACTTAAATCACCCCAATAACGAGACATATCTGGGCACATCAAAGTAAGAAAAGAACTGGGATAACTTTACTTTCGTATGGGCGACACCATAGCACGAATTAAAGTATGGAAGAGGAACATTCTGGCTTAATAGCACGAACTATAACATGAAGAAAGGGAAACATTCTTAAACGCCTAGTAGCCTCCTGCTTATAAGTGTGGCGCGCTACATACCCATAAATAAGACTCTACCCGACGCGATTTCACAGACACCCTGGGACCATGAACCTGGATTTGATACCAAGTTTGTCACGACCCGAACCAGGGCCCTGGCCATGACAGACATCCCAAACCATGAAGGCCCAAAAGCCCTTCTAACTTGTAATCATATACACCATTCATATATAAATAGGAAATACGGGAATAAAATCTGCTACGGAAACATGGTAATAATCTAAATTTAGTTTAACAATGAGGAATAAAATCCAATATCAACTAAACATCGTCTGAAAACCGTCTGCAAAATCTCTACTACATGATGAAATAACAACAGTCTGAAAACTAGGACAAGGCCCCCAGTAGACCAAAACCATAATAAATAATAACTGTCTGAAAGAAACTAGCCCTTCTAAAATATAGAAGGCTCACCAACTGGTACTCTTCACTCCTGTCTGATGAAATCTACTGCTTATCAGGACCCCTAGACTATGCCTCAGAACCTGGAGGGAGGAGGAGTTAATACAGATGTACTGGTATGCAGAGCAATCTAAAATAAAACTTGTATATAAATAAAATAGTTGGAGAGCAATTTGTCAAAATATCATGCATGAAATAGTTCTAAACCATATGGGCACTTTCTGAAAATCATAAATCATTCTTGCCAATGCAATGTCTGATCTTTGTATTACTTCTGAGCTAGGTGGCACTCCCCTATAATTCTGATATTCCACGGGCGGTATGGAATCTGCCATTGACTCGGCGGGGAAGCCCCCAACCCGAGTGTGCCGCAAGGGTTGGAGTTTCTGATTCTGATATGCCACACGGCACTAGGCCAGCGTAATATAATATAACCGGATAGATAAATCACGATTTCGAGCAACGAGTTTTCTGAACTCGTGCCTTCTTCGGAGAACCACCTAACATCTCTTTATGCCCAATTTTATTTTGTTCTGAATCATGCATTATTCTAGTTTCAACATCTGAAAATTTTGACTACAACCATGCATTCTATTCTGTTCTGAATTACCAAGGCATAATCTGAATTGGTGTCGTCAAACCAAAACTTGCAAGTCCCATTTTCTGAGCCCCAATGTATCATGCATAATTCTTTCATTAAAACACAGTTCAGACCACCCAAACATGCAAACAATATAAAAGATTTCATGTTCCGAAAATACAAGTCAAAACTATGCTGAGATTATTCAAACATATGGTGGTCATGTGTTCTTTTGGCAAACCATGCTACTCTTTGTTATATGCATATTCAACATTTATCAACATGCATAACCCTTTTTTTTATTTCAAAATCACATTCAAGTCATAGCATAAATCAAGACATTTCATATCATGCTTTCAAGATACAATTTAGAACAGTTCATATCATATGGAAGATGGAAAAAATCATAACAAGAGAGGGGTTCATTATATTTCATGCTCTCAATTGAATATTCATCCTTAAACATATTCATACATATATATATATATATATATATATATATATATATAATTCTTCAATCAATTTGGGGCAAGGTCTAAAGACCAAAATCATACTGTCAAAACTTCTAATACATGATTATATTCGTAAATCTAAAAACCCCTTTCTTAATATCATGATTTCTATGCCCATGAGATTTTAGCAAAACCCCGCGTACCTTAAATTAGAAGCTTTTGAATGAACTCTAGCTTTTGGGATGCTATCCATACGATTGATGGGTGCCTCTTGTAGCCCTCTTAATGGGAATTCCGAATCTTGAAGAATTAAGAAAAACCCACGGTTAAATCTTGAGATATTTGAGTTTTTAGTTTGAAACCCTAGGGTGAGTTCTTGATGAATTTGAGAGAAAAGAATCATATTTTGGTGTTTTGGGTGTTTAATCCCGTGTTATAGGTAGATAAGGGATGGAAGATACCCATTTTGCCCTTAAAAACGCAGAAATAGAACTTGAAATTTTGGTGCGTGCGTCGCACGCTTATCGCATGATGCTACTGTCTCAATCACTAAAATGACCATAACTTTTCGCTCGGGTATCAAATTTAGGAAAAATTGGTATTGTTGGAAATCTAATTCGAAGAGATTTCATTTGTTATATAGTAGGCCCTCTAATTCATTATATACAAAGAGTTATGGTCAATTGAAGTTGACCCAAGTTTCGACACTCACTCAAACTCAAATGATAGGAAAGCTTTCAACTCGTCCTTGAGTTAGAGGACCTCTATAATCTCAATTCATGCTTAAATAGGTTCACACACTACAAAATTGATGAACATGCCAAATTTGCATAGGATTTATGGCTTTTGGATCATTTATGCATAGAAACGACGATTTTTATTCTAGCCCGAAATGCGGGGTGTTACAAAACCAAATTACAAGCTTCATTCATTTTGATTTTGCCCAACAAAAAACTTTGTTCCTCCTTCTTAATTTTCTGATTAACTTCAATGGAACTTATCACTGTATTGTTGCGTCATTCCGGGGTCTGGGTTTCAGATTACCAATTAAATATTAGAATATGTATAAAACATTCAGTGTGAACAAAATGTATCACCCTTTAATAGCATATGAATCACCCAATAATTGAAATAATAACTGTAACAACCATATGAATCACCAGAACACCATATATATCACTCATTAATCTCATATGTATCACCCATTAAAAACATACAAACCATATGTATCACTCATTAATCTCTATATGTATCACTTGCGATATCAATACCTGATTCAACGGGGAATTAGAGATATTCTCTATTTCCTCCTGATCTTCCATTTGCATGTCAGAATTTTAATTTTTAGCTGCAAAATCTTATCTTAAAATCTTCAATTTTTCAGGTTCATTGTGTTGCTTTGACCTATTTTCACTAAAACCTTCCTTGGTGTAAGCAAAGTTGCCCGAAGTAAAACCCAGAACTTGTTTACTAGCAGAAACACCTTTTTGTGTTTTAAATTGGGAAATCCCCAAGCTGAATGAGGGTGAATCTTCATTAGCCATTGACGATCAAACAAATTAACACAAAAGAAGTTAAAGCATATATGGATATGGAAAAATGGCTCTATGGACCCTTGTACTATGTCCGTTTTGTAATGTGGGTACTCTTACTTACATGTTTGTCATCTGGACCTTTGAACCCATTAAAAAACAACGTTTTAAATATTTTTTCAGTGAGTGTAACACACCCTCCCCACGTTAGCTGCCACATCATCTTCCACGTTATTTTTAAGGATAAAAAATATTATATATTAAAATAAATAAAAAATAAATAAATAAATAAATAAGAAGAAACCCCCCTCCCCCTCCTTTTGTTCCTCTCTCTTCCCCTTTTTTCTTTCTTTTTGTTGTTCTTCTTTCTCTATTTCTTCTTCTCATTTTTTTCTTATTCTTCTCCCTCCTCTTCTCCTTCTTTGATAGAAATTATGTGTTGGCTTTGCTGAAATTTGAGATACGTCATGATTTTTTTTCAATTGTGAAGAAAGTGTTTGAAATGAAAATTGTTTCTGTATTACAATTTCTATCAATTTAATACAATTTCTAACTCCACCACTTTTTCTCTCTTATTTCTATCAATTTATAACTCCAGTACTTTTTCTCTCTTATTACAATTTCTATCAATTTAATATAGAAATTGATTTACTTTTCAACAAATAAAAAAATAAAAAATGGGGATTTGAGGGTTCAATTCGGAAGGAAGTTTTATGTTGGAGTTAGGTTGTTGTTGTTGGTTTTGTCGGGGTAATGGAGCTTGCTTGTTGGGTTGTTCAGTGAGGTTGAAATCAAGAGTTGAAAATGAGGGTAGTGATGATGAGTTACAGTGATGACGTTGTTGCATTCATGGTGTTCGATGATAATGTTATTCTCTTATGTTTTTCCTTTCTATTTTCTCTTTTACCTGTCTCACAATATGTGTGTGTATATGGAGGAGTGTGTGTTTGTGCTTTGTGGAGAAGATAAAATTGGTGGAGTTGGAAAAGTTGTGCAGTGATGGCAGATTTGCTTTTGTTCATGTTAATGGTGGCGGTGTTGGGGGCTCTAATGGCCATGGCAACTTTGGGATGGGGTGGGGGGTGGGACTTTTTTTTTTTAATTTTTTAAATATAAAATTGATCTAAAAATAACCTCACTCGCACTTCAAGCACGTGTCTACACGCGTTTCATCCTACTCAGCAATTTTAATGCCACATAGGTTTAGTGAACGGTCAAAGGATTTAAATATTGTTTTTTAATTAGTTCAAGGGTGCAGATGACAAAGATGTAGTAGAAGTATCCACATTACAAAACAGACATAGTACAAGGGTTCATCAAGCCATTTTTGCCTATGGATATTGACTTATCTTGTTAAAAACTAACTTAAAATCCACATAAACAAACAACTAACCTCTTTGAAGAAGTTGACAATTTTAGAAATTTAAAGAAGAAAGATTACGGTTCTAATCGGTTGAAGTAATGAAGAAGGAAGTTAACTCAAATTCTGTTGATATGGGAGAGATTTTAAGAGAGGAATTTGTGGGGAAAAATGTTTATGCGCTAATGGAGGAGTGAAATACGGGAATGAGCTTTACAACATATGTATCAACACAAAAATTGAAAAAAGGGATTTTATGTAAATTTTAAAAGGGTAAGGGATATTTGGTAAAATGGTGTCTTAAGTTTGGGATTTGTGTAATTTATCCTAAGAAATTAAAAGGGTTATTATTTTAATGAGAAGCTTCCATTAAGTGTGTGTTTGGTATGATGAAAAATATTTTTCATGGAAAATATTTTCCTGATTTTTTTTTCCTGAAAAATAAGTTGATTTTCTACTTATTTTCTCATGTTTGATTGATGAGTGAAAAATATTTTTCGGAAAATATTTTATGGTGTTTGGTTGGTGAGTAGAAGATATTTTAAAAAAAATTATTTTCTAGTGTTTGATTGGTGAGTGAAAAAATATTTTTTAGAAAATACTACTAACTGTTAACTAGTATATTAGTGTCTCAAGCAACTCAACAATTTGTAATAACTAATTTAAGCATAACAAATAATATCAATATCGAATACTAAAATATTACAATCACTAAATTTAATCAACTACTAATTAGCAAATATAGGAGACATTTTTCAACATTTTGTTAGGACAATCTCAAGATACTACAATCAATAGAAATACAACGGAACGACAAACTTATTCAACCTTGTGAAACAAGCTACATTGATGACAAAATGAAATATGCAATTAGCAAAAGTAACATAGGTAAGTCTTCCTTTATGCATATGGAAATAACAATACATTCAACGAACATTGGAAAAGAAAAAAATTCGGGCTTCACTATTTTTTATTTCAAACAGTGAAAAATTGAAGCAAAGCACAGTGAAAAATATTTTCGAGTAATGTGAATTTTTTGAGAAATGTGAATATGAGTGTTGTTGGGGTGGAGAAGAGGAGTGAGGGTGGGGGCATGAGTTATATTTGTCATTTTTCGGAAAATGACTTCCGTACGGAAAATGACTTCCCTTGTCCCATGACGGAAGTCATTTTCTCTCAAATGGAGAAAAATGAGCTGTTATGGAAAACATTTTCCCAACATTTAACTACAATCAAACAAGAGAAAATAAGAAAATATTTTCCAAAAAACTTTTTCCATCTTACCAAACACACCCTAAAGGAAAAGACCTTTTCAGAACAGTGAATGCTCTCTCTAAAAAAGAAAAAAAGAAGCAGCAAAATATAGGTTTGACACACAATAATTAAGGCATATAGTTTGTGAAATACCAACTTTGTTTCCAAGAGATTCGAAGTTTGAACATGGGGCAAATTTTTTTGATGGTGAGTTCAACAAATTCATACACAACTCGTTGTTCTTACCTGATTTTGTCTTACAAATTTTAAGTTGTCAGATGCTTTAATCTGTGATGTTACTACTTTTAGACGACCTTGGAATGTTCTGTCGTATTTTGCTCACTGAAAGTTACTCCTCTTCCAATTTAGCTTCTTCAAAATTTAATCATATTGACTCTCGAGAAACAAAATATACAAGGTATTAAAATATACGAGCTGCTACATTTTTTTTCTTTTGATTTCAAAATGCTGGACTCGATGAATCAAACTGTGTTACATGTTTCAATGACCTATATGACTTTGCAGATTTGCTTCCCGTCTCAAAAATAACATGCAAGTCGTAGAGGTAATTCACAAACAGTTCAAGCGGTATTTGAGTCAAATGCAGAGCCAGACCTCGTGGCATACAACCAAAACGGCTCCCGCTAGATAGCGTCCCCTTTCTCTCTTTTTACAGCATCGTGGACGGACAAAAGAAGGGAAGTTACAGAAAGGTTATTGCCGAATTCAATAGTTTTAGTCTAAATCCTATATTTGTATTAACTAATTTACTAAATATCTATAAAAATCTAATTTAGAACTCAATTACTAATACCTAATATCCCTGTTCTTAAAATTTGAAACACACAGAGCAGTGGCGGATGTAGAGTAGAAGAACCCACATCCGCTATCGTAAGGCTTAAAATTACATAGAAAAATACCAAAAGTTATAAATATTAATAGGTGGGAATCCATAACTAAACCAAGGGATAGCTTAGTGGCTAGAAAGGAGCCCTTGGAACCCACAAGTTTAAAATCCTGGATCCGCCTTTGTCACAAAGTTAAAATTTTGACTCCGCTTTTAAGTATTTTGAGTTAATAACTCAAATGGTTACTCAACTTTAGACTTTTATCCTAGAACGTCACTCAACTTTGATCTTTACTTCAAAAGTCACTCAAATTGCACATTTTTACTCAGAAAGTCACTCAAACTATTTAATTATTTTTTAAATAACATTTGCTTATGTGAAATTATTATTTAAATACAAAATTTAGAAAAATAAAAAATTATCTTTTAATGACCTTTTTATTCTTATTCCCATAAATTTAGTATCTCCCCTCCTCTTTCTTATTTTTCTTCTTCTTCTTGCATATTGTAATTGATTCGACATTAAATATGTTTAATAAAATATCAAAGGATCACATTAAAATTTAACAATAACCAAAGAATTAAAATTATAATTATTTTGATCTACCTTTTCAATCCTTATTTCAACTTTTTTTTTTCCATTTGATATTGATGTTCGTATTGAAATCTAATTAAATTTAAATTTGCACATTATATAGCTTATTATAAATGCGACGCTCTCAACGATACAATCCTCCGCCCTCTCCCCTATTCCTGTTTTCACTCTAAAGATGCCTTTTTTTATAAATGTTTGTACTATATGTATGAAAAAAACACTGTACTATATGTATATGTATGATGAATTAGGAATTTTATATCGATAACTAAATATTATGAGTAATATACGTACGTTATAGGGATTCACTATATGTATGTAATAACTACGTACACGTGACTTTTAGTAATAAATGAGTTAAATTACGTATTATTTAGTTATATTTCATCATATTAATATAGTTTATATTAATAATTTTCTTATCCTTAGATTATTGTTAAATTTAATTTAATCTTTTAATATTTTATTAGGCATATTATTACAATATGTGAGAAGAAGAAGAAAAATGAGAAAGGAAAATTAATTTATAGGAATAAGGATAAAAGGGTCATTATGAGATAATTTTTTATTTTTTTGAATTTTATATTTAAATAATAATTTCATATAAGCAAATGTTATTTAAAAAAATGATTAAATAGTTGAGTGACTTTCTGAGTATAAATGTGAAAGTTGAGTGACTTTCTGGATAAAAGTCCAAAGTTGAGTGACCATTTATTTATTAACTAAGTATTTTGCGTGGCATTTCTGGCCTACTTCCCTTCTGTTTTCTGTTTTTCTGTTTTTCTTCTTCATGAAGAACATTCACCACCTAGCGATGGTTTACCATAAAGAAAAAGAAAAAGAAAAGCAATAGCTTGTGACAAATAGGATCAATTAATTATTACTTTCATAGTGCTAATGAGAATAAGGTTGTCACATCCAAAATAACAAGGTATTGAAACGCATAAATAGTAGCAGAATACATCTCAACATTTATTGAAAAACTAGTACTACTACAACTTACCACCCTCAGCCGTAAGGCTCAAAGCTTGTGCAGGATAATCTGTGCACCATATTGAGGCTTCATAACCAGTGTGACATGAGGGGCATGCTTGTAGGAAGGAGAGAGTTCAAACCAAAAGCGCTGCAGAATTTGAGATAAAACGAGCTTCGCTTCCACCATGCCAAAGTTATTACCGATGCACATTCGAGGACCCCAACCAAAGGGGAAATACAACGGCTCTTTTGCAGCTTCTGAGAACCTCTCTGGATTGAACATCAATGCGTCGTCTCCCCATACTTCAGGATTACGATGTACTAGATATATAGGCACACACAATTGTACTCCTGGTGGAATTGTCATGTCTCCCAATTTTGTGCTCTTTGAGGTGCTTCGATAAAGGATGAGTGCTGGATATAATCTCAACACCTCTTGGAAGATCATGTTCATCTAGCAGCACAACGGGGAATAAGATATCATCACAATATTGGAACCTCCAAAAAATATATAAAGGACATCAACTATTTATGACATGTTTCTAGTGTTACAGTTATGGTATAATTAATTGTTACTCCGTGTCCAGTCGAATAGGTAAATTAGTTAGATTCAGTTACTTACTATTTTTAGTTGATTCAAGTCATCAAACTTTGGTTTGTTTTTTCCAATGACTTGAAACACTTCATTCCTAGCTCTGTCTTGCCACTCAGGGTGCATGCATAAGACCACCAATGTCCATGACAGCAAAGCTGTGGTTGTGTCTTGTCCAGCAAGGTAAAATTCTTTACATTCCTCAATCACATCATCAGTTGATATTCCTCTTCCTCCTTTGGACTTGTTTCCTTCATTTCTTGCTTTTAAGAGTAAGCCTAAAATGTCATCATTGTCCGACTCTCCTCTTTGCATGTCCTCCTCTCGCTTCTCTATTATTCCTCTTATCAATGATATCACTTTCCTGTGGATGTACCTTGCTTTTCTGTTTGATGCTGTTGGAAAGAATCTGTGTAAAATCAAACATGTTATGACAACTGATAGTATTTTTGAAGAGTCTGCCCAACATAGACAAAACAGTGATGACTCTGAATATAACACTTTGAAAGTTAGTGATTTTAAGTGAGTCATATTTTATAGGAGTTCAAGAACACACCTTAGGGAAGGAAAGAAAAGGGTAAAAGGAGAGGCCAAAATAAGCTCGCACTGCTCCTTTTGAAGTAGGAAAATGGTCCTTCCTTCTTCAATATTGCTGCCAAATGCAGCTCTTGATATAACATCTCCACCTACGTTTAGGAACTCATCTGCCACATCCAACTCACAACTTCCTGTTTTGCTGACCAATTCCTCCCATCTGTTTATCATTTCATCAGAACACTCACAAAATGCCGGGAACGTCCTCTGTCACACAAACATAAATATTACTACTAAGAATTAAATCAAGTTTTATATAGTATTAATTGAAATAGAGGAAGTGACTAATCTCCATCAACTATTTAGTTCTAACTTTCCACATGACATATTTAAGATTACATAATTCAAAAGTCTCCTTTACTTTTTTAAACCCCGAATCAATTCAAAATTAGCTAGTCATACCTTCAGCTACTCAACATGAAAGGCAGGGTTTAGTATCTTTCTGTGGCTCTCCCATTTTTCACCATTGTAACTGGCAAGTCCAGTAACAAACATGTCGATGAAAGCATTGGATTTAGGCTTCTCGAATTCATTATATCTGTTCACCACTTCTCTAATTAGCTTTGGATCTGTAACAGTCACACGAGGTGTTGGTCCAGCCCACAGCACAAATGTTTTCTCTGCAGTGACAGAAGTCAAAAATTTCGTTAAGAGTGTTTAAGATTAAAAATATATATCTTGGAAAATAATTTTTAAACTATATATTTCGTATAGTTTTTTATATACATGATATAATTTTTCAACGAAAAGTATTCAAATGGTCACTCTTCTTTACATGTGGCTACGCCATTGTTTCTCTGCCTCATATCATGACACATTGGTTAGTATGGTTTAAGTGCTAGAAAAAATCGTTTTAACTTTCACATACTGAATATACATAAAAAAAACACTCTAATTTATCCAAATCTTTAACAAAATAGTAATTGAGTAATCCTTTTACCAAAGATGGAATCAGAATTTCTAGAAACTAGGCCAGTACACTTGATTAAACAAAACAAAAAGAGAAAAATAAAGAAATAAGCACTTGATTAAAGCATAAATGACGTGGAAACAACATAAGCTGATATAGACAGACATGAAGTAGTTATAGTTTACAAGACACATGATCCTAAATGAGAAGATGTGGAGGACGCTAATTAAGATAGATGGGTAGTAGATAAGAGTGTGTTTTTAAAAGTAGGTAGGTGAATTTTGTCTTACTATCCGTGCTAGTTATTTTAGTGCTTTGCTTGTAGTGTTTTGGTCTTGGAGTCTCAGTGATGTTTGTTGTTCGAGAGTAGGCCAAGTGTGATACTACTTCGTGGTAGGCTTACTTTTTCTTTTTTGTTATTAGATCTGTTGTTTATTTCTACATGTTGTTTCTTGTTCTTATATTGTGTCCTTCTCTAGAATATTTATCTTGAGCAAAAGGTCTTTTGAAATAGCCTCTCACTTCACCTCGATGGTAGTATTAGTGTTATGAACTGCGTAAACTTTACCCTCTGCAGATCTCACAAAGCAAACCCCACTTTATAGATTTCATAAATCAGACTCAAATTTATGGGAATATACTAGATATGTTATTGTTATCTCACCTGAAGAAGTGACAAGGGAGAAAGCTTTGTAGGACAGTGACTGTACGGTGGAGTACCATTTGCGTATCGAACAGATCTCATTTTTAGTAGAGAAATAACATATATATTACAACAGGTTAAATATATTGTTTAAAAAATGTGGGCATGGGAGAATGGGAGAAATTGGACTTACCATACGTGTTAGAAAGATGCAAAAGAAAAGGATTAACCCAAGGAAGGATATCATGATTTAACAAGGGTTGTTTCTTTGCTTCTCTAGACATTTTCATCATCTCTTTAAGGTTCCCAAACAACAACTTGTAGGGATGGCCATGGATACCTTCCTCCTGCAACTCCTTTTCTATCATCTTTGACCACCACCATACTTTGTACAACATTTTTCCAATAAAATTGGCCACCAAAATCCCAATGGTTGCACCAATTACCATTGCAGCTGCCAAAGATATTTAATAAACTG
Organism: Capsicum pubescens; assembly: GCA_030864215.1. Classification (NCBI taxonomy): domain Eukaryota; kingdom Viridiplantae; phylum Streptophyta; class Magnoliopsida; order Solanales; family Solanaceae; genus Capsicum; species Capsicum pubescens. The sequence goes on along the minus strand of CM061543.1, from coordinate 68,423,515 downwards.
AATAGTGAAACTATTCTCTTGAGAGCAAAGCAAAGAAAAGGTCACTGACGAACACGCTGTTGGGTTCATAGTAATGAAAGTGTGTTGAATGGAAAATGGAGAAATCAAGTGGAAGAGAAAAAATTGAGTTAACACCAAAAATGGAAAGTGTACTCAATTTTGATAAGTTTACTCTTTCTCCCACATTGATGGAAGAAAAGAACTTGAGAGTGTTTATAATGAGAAACACTTACTCCACATGATAAGTGAGGCAAGGAAGTAGAGATGCCTCGCGTTGCCGTCGTCGCTCGGCTCAGATTCGGATTGATGAGATCTTTCTTTTTGGACAAATTTTATTTGACAAAATCTGAACAATGATGAATAACGCAAGGAAATATTTCTGAGTTTTAATCCTCCATTTACATGCAGTAACAGTGACCTACTATTTTACGTGAACAGTGATGCAGAACAGTTGCACTGCTTCAGAAATGTTGCATTGCTTCAGAACTGGTGCACTGGTTTCTGTTATTTAATTGAACTGATGCACTGGTTGAATAAACAAATGCAACCATTCAGCAAAAGGCACACTGATTCATGGAAAGATATGACTGTTCATGAAAGGATGAAATCTTTGATGAACAAACATGAATTTACAGCAAAGGTGCAACCTTTGGAGTGAACCATTGCCTCCTTTCTAAAGAGACATCATTTGGCTATAAATAACCTGGTTTTCATCCACAGGTTAGAGATAGAAAACATAGAAATTTTCAAATTACAAAACATTCTTCTTGTCTTAAAAATACTCTAAGTGTGATCATTCAAACTGTGAGTGTGTTCGAAGAATCCGCCTATTTGAGGTACCGCTATAGTCGGATTGAAGGCCATTTTATCCTAGGAGGAAGATTCCATAACCTCGGGTACAGTGAGGGGAATTATTCCTTAAGGAAAGTCCGTGAATTCGGACGACTTGGCCTTAATCATTTTTGTTTCATCTTTATTTTCCGAAAAATAAATACACCTCTTGGAAAGGTCTTTTTGATCTTGTGTTGAGGGTATTTAATACTTCATTGTGTTCTTGTTCACACTTGAACTCGAGTTGAAGTTGTTGTTCTGTTATACAGATTCTACGTACCCATATTGTGGAAAATAACAATCTTAAGGAATAAACTTTACAGAATCTGTATTGCTTGTTTTTGGAGATTAAAGCTTAGGATTTCTACTCTGCTTGAATTTAACTAGTGATTAAAAGACATAAAATCTTCATCACAAGTTAAGGTTCACTCGGTTTACGATTTGAAGTAATAAAAACTTCATCGTTAACTAGAAACAAGAAGAAGAGTTTCAAGTTATTTAACTTTATAAATAGTATTCTGAAAAATACTAAGTTTTCTGTCTTGTGGTGACAGAAAAAATGACAACTGAAATTCAAATGATGGATGCGACAACGTCTATGGGGGCAAATAATATTGTCATATCAAGTCGCACAAATGCTCCGCCAACGATGGCACCGGCGGAGAAGCCCAAAATATTTTCTGGCATCGACTTCAAGCGGTGGCAAAAAAAGATGTTGTTTTACCTCACCACTTTATGTCTACAACGGTTCACTAGCGAAGACGCTCCCGAAGTGCCCGAGGGGACCTCGGACAAGGACCTCTTCGTTATTGTAGAAGCTTGGAAACATTCAGACTTTCTTTGTAGGAACTATATTCTGAGTGGTCTCCAAGACGACCTCTATAATGTCTATAGTGAAACCAAGACATCAAAAGAAGTGTGGGGGACACTTGAATGGAAATATAAAACGGAAGATGCGAAAATTAAGAAACTCCTTGTTGCACGGTTCCTAGACTTCAAAATGATTGACAGCATATTTGTTATCTCTCAAGTACAGGAGTTGCAAGTCATCATACATGATCTCCTAGCAGAAGGTATATTTTTGAAAAATACCTTAGTTGAACAAATTAAAAATATTCTTAATACTCACATAAACTGTTTTGTAGGTTTAATTGTGAATGATGCTTTCCAAGTAGCAGCGATAGTTGAGAAGCTACCACCTTTGTGGAAAGACTTCAAAAACTACTTAAAGCATAAACACAAGGAGATGACCGTTGATGATCTTATCGCCCGACTCCGTATCGAAGAGGACAATAAAGCTGCAGAAAGAAGGTCAAAGGGGAGTTCTACAATTAATGGAGCACATATTGTAGAAGATGGCCAAAACAACTCGAAGAAAAGAAAGAAAGTTGAACATGGAAGCAATCAACCCAAGAAAAAGTTCAAGGGAAAATGCTTCAATTGTGGCAAAATTGGCCACAAGTCCACAGATTGTCGAGCCCCGAAGAAAGGCAAGAAAAAGGACCAAGCGAACATAATTGAGTCCAACAAAGAATATAATGATCTGTGTGCTATGTTCACGAAATACAACTTGGTGGGAAATCCACGCGAATGGTGGACGGATTCTGGTGCCACACACCATGTTTGCGCAAACAAAGAATTGTTCTCGTCATTTGCTCCAGCTCAAGTAGAAGAAATGCTCTACATGGCTAACTCTGCTACTGCTAAGGTGGAGGGAACAGGAAAAATATGCCTAAGGATGACTTCCGGCAAGGTCTTGACACTGAACAATGTGTTATATGTTCCGGAGTTATGTAGGAACTTAATTTCTGTTTCACTCCTAGATAAGAACGGATTCAAATGTGTAACCGTTTCTGGAAAAATTGTAGTTAGCAAAGGAGAAATGTATGTAGGAAAAGGCTATCTCACGGAGGGCCTTTATAAGATGAATGTAATGATTGTTGAAATGAATAAAAGTTTGAATTCGTCTTATTTGCTTGAGTCTTATGATTTATGGCATGAACGTTTAGGCCATGTTAATTACAAAACGTTACGAAAACTGATTAACTTAGAACTTTTGCCAAACTTTGAGTGCAATAAATTGAAGTATCAAACGTGTGTGGAATCGAAGTATGCAAAGAATCCTTATAAGTCCGTTGAAAGGAATTCCAATTCCTTCGACTTAATACACACTAACATTTGTGATATGAAGTCAGCACCATCTCGTGGTGGGAAAAAGTATTTCATAACTTTTATTGACGATTGCACTAGATATTGTTATGTCTACTTGCTAAATAGTAAGGATGAAGAATTAGATGCGTTTACGCAATATAAAACTGAAGTTGAAAATCAGTTAGACAAAAAGATTAAAATGATAAGAAGTGATAGGGGCGGAGAATATGAATCTCCATTTGCGCAAATATATGTAGAGAATGGAATCATCCATCAAACTATGGCCCCGTATTCACCTCAATCTAATGGAATTGCAGAAAGGAAAAACCAAACTTTGAAGGAAATGATGAATGTCTTACTTATAAGTTCTGGTTTACCACAAAACTTATGGGGGGAGGCTATCCTTACGGCCAATCGTATACTCAACAGAGTTTTCCATAGTAAGACACAATCAATTACTTACAAAAAATGGAAAGGAAGAAAACCTAACTTGAAATATTTCAAAGTGTGGGGGTGTCTAGCGAAGGCTCAAGTTCTTATACCTAAAAGGGTTAAGATAGGGCCTAAAACGATGGATTGCGTGTTCATAGGATATGCTAAAAGTAGTAAAGCATGTCGATTTTTGGTTCATAAATCCAAACATCCGGATATAAATAAAAATACGATAATTGAATCAGATAATGCTGAATTCTTTGAAAATATTTACCCGTATAAAATTAGACATGAACAGTCTAGTGGAGGATATAAACGACCTCGAGATGAACCAAGTGAGAATGTACATAATGAAGAAAATCCAAGACGTAGTACACGTCAAAGAACGTCAACTTCGTTTGGATCAAATTTTGTAACATTTCTCTTAGAAAATGAACCTCAAACATTTAAAGAAGCGATGTCGTCGTCAGACTCATCCTTTTGGAAAGAGGCAGTCAATAGTGAGATTGATTCAATCTTAAGCAACCATACATGGGAAATGGTTGACCTTCCTCTCGGAAATAAACCTTTAGGTTCTAAATGGATCTTCAAAAGGAAAATGAAGACGGATGGTACTATTGACAAATACAAGGCAAGACTTGTAGTAAAAGGATTCAAACAGAAGGAAGGCCTTGATTACTTTGATACATATTCGCCAGTAACAAGGATAACATCGATTCGAATGTTAATTGCCTTGGCGGCGGTATATGATCTTCAAATCCATCAAATGGATGTGAAAACCGCATTCCTAAATGGAGATTTGGAAGAAGAAATATACATGGAACAACCTGAGGGTTTTGTGGTTCCAGGAAAAGAAAACAAGGTGTGTAGACTTATTAAGTCGTTGTATGGACTAAAGCAAGCACTTAAACAATGGCATGCAAAGTTTGACCAAACCATGTTGGCAAACGGATTCAAAATAAATGAATGTGATAAATGTGTTTATATTAAAGACACTCCAAATCACCAAGTCATTGTATGTTTATATGTGGATGATATGTTAATCATCAGTAGAGACATTTCTGACATAAATGCAACAAAACGAATGCGCGAGAGCAAGTTTGATATGAAGGACCTTGGAGTTGCAGATGTGATCTTAGGTATAAGAATCAATCGAACTCCACAAGGGTTGGCATTGTCACAGTCTCATTATATCGAAAAAGTACTTGACAAGTTCAAGTATATGGAATTCGGTATTGTCAAGACTCCATTGGATGCGAGCTTTGCACTTCGAAGGAATGAAGGTGAAAGTGACTCGCAATTGGAGTACGCAAGAGTATTGGGATGTTTAATGTATATAATGAACTGTACACGACCAGACATAGCATGCGCTATTAGTAAATTGAGTCGGTACACGAGTAATCCCAACAAAACTCAATGGATGGCAATGAAAAGAGTTTTGGGGTATCTTAAATACACTCAAAACTATGTTTTGCATTATAATAAATATCCGGCGGTACTTGAAGGATATAGTGATGCAAATTGGATCACTGGATCAAATGAAGTAAAATTCACAAGTGGATATGTTTTTACTATCGGTGGAGGAGCAGTTTCTTGGAAATCATCCAAATAGACTTGTATCGCTCGCTCTACAATGGAATCAGAATTTATTGCATTAGAAAAAGCCGGTGAAGAAGTAGAATGGCTCTAAAATTTCTTGGAAGATATTCCGTATTGGCCCAAGCCAGTGGCACCAATATGTATACATTGTGATAGCCAAGCGACAATAGGTAGGGCAGGGAGCATGATGTATAACGATAAATCTCATCATATAAGACGAAGACATAATACCGTTAGAGAACTTCTCTCTAGTGGAATTATCACTGTAGACTATGTAAAGTCAAAGGACAATGTGTCAGATCCACTTACAAAAGGCCTATCTAGAGAAGGAGTAGAAAGGACAACCAAGGGAATGGGTTTAAGGCCTAGGACAAGTCAGCATGGCGGTAACTCTACCTAGCAAACTGGAGACCCCAAGAGCTAGGTTCAAGAAGATCAAACAAAGTTGTGTCTGACAGGTTCAACATTGTCAATTACCCAACCCATTCTTATGATGTAGACAATGTATAGTAAACAAGGATAAGACTTAAGGTGAAAAGTCTTTTAATGATTATCTAAATTTGGCAGATTTGATCAAATAGTTTAATCTATAGAATTGAACGTTTAGAAATCACCTATGTGTGGGTGAAGTGGAAGCCGCTTCAAAGAGAATGTTAGTAAAGGCCTATTCTCTAAGCTCTCATAAAAACCAGGACGTGTTCGTGGCTGAAAAGAACAAAACTGTAAAAACCATAAAACGGTAAAAGGCTGGTTGTATGACATGTGTTGTCTAGGTGTACATTAAAGCTCGACGGTTCAAAGATATCAAATCTACCGATTGACCGAGTGCATCCGATGCATGTTCACTATGAAAAGTTCAAAGGGAAACCCACTTATCCAGATGCAATCAGTCTTTGCTTGATGATCACATACTTGTCCGTAAAAGTTTTACGAAAAAAATAGTCATTCCCCATTCATGTAGGGGATTGTTGGGTTCATAGTAATGAAAGTGTGTTGAATGGAAAATGGAGAAATCAAGTGGAAGAGAAAAAATTGAGTTAACACCAAAAATGGAAAGTGTACTCAATTTTGGCAAGTTTACTCTTTCTCCCATATTGGTGGAAGAAGAGAACTTGAGAGCATTTATAATGAGAAACACTTACTCCACATGGTAAGTGAGGCAAGGAAATAGAGATGCCTCGCGCCGTCGTCGTCGCTCGGCTTCGGATTTGGATTTGGATTTGGATTTGGATTTGGATTTGGATTTGGATTTGGATTTGGAAAATGATCGATCGATAAGATCTTTCTTTTTGGACAAATTTTATTTGACAAAATCTGAACAATGATGAAAAACGCAGGAAATATTTCTGAGTTTTAATCCTCCATTTACATGCAGTAACAGTGACGCGATACTACTGTTTTACGTGAACAGTGACGCGTGAACAGTGATGCAGAATAGTTGCACTGCTTCGGAATTGTTGCATTGCTTCAGAACTGGTGCACTGGTTTCTATTATTTAATTGAACTTATGCACTGGTTGAATAAACAGATGCAACCATTCAGCAAAAGGCACACTGATTCATGAAAAGATATGACTGTTCATGAAAGGATGGAATCTTTGATGAATTTACAGCAAAGGTGCAACCTTTGGAGTGGACCATTGCCTCCTTTCTAAAGAGGCATCATTTGGCTATAAATAACTTGATTTTCATCCACAGGTTAGAGATAGAAAACATAGAAATTTTCAGATTACAAAACATTCTTCTTGTCTTAAAAATACTCTAAATGTGATCATTCAAACCGTGAGTGTGTTCGAAGAATCCGCCTATTTGAGGTACCGCTATAGTCGGATTGAAGACCATTTTATCCTGGGAGGAAGATTCCCTAATCTCGGGTACAGTGAGGGGAATTATTCCTTAAGGAAAGTTCGTGAATTCGGACGACTTGGCCTTAATCATTTTTGTTTCATCTTTATTTTCTGAAAAATAAATACACATCTTGGAAAGGTCTTTTTGATCTTGTGTTGAGGGTATTTAATACTTCATTGTGTTCTTGTTCATACTTGAACTCGAGTTGAAATTATTGTTCTATTATACAAATTCTACGTATTCATATTGTGGAAAATAACACACGCTAGAGGCCAAGGGTCTATTTATGTAACTTAAAACACACTCGAGAATTTAGTGTATGCATTGAGATTGAGAAAATGCTTTGGTAGGTGTTATCAGATGCTTTTAATATGTGATTTTACTACTTCCTAGGCGACCTTGGAATCTTTTATTGGTTTTTGTTAGCTTAAATTAATGTTGTACTAATATACTCCCTCCGTTTCATATTATTGAATTTTAGCACACATATTAAAAAAAAAATATTAAAGATATAAATTTAACACAATTTTTTATTTTTATCCCAAAAATAAATAAATATTGACCTTATAATACTTTTCAAAAGTTAATTGGTTGTCAAATCATAAAGACAAATTTAAAAAAAAAATTCAATGATGCACTTATTTTGAAACACCAATAAATACCCCAGAAATTCACTTATTCCGAAACGGAGGAAGTATATATATATGCTTTTAATATGTGATTTTACTACTTCCTAGGCGACCTTGGAATCTTTTATTGGTTTTTGTTAGCTGAAATTAATGCTATATATATATATATGAGCTGACACTTTTGTTCTATGTTTCGATGAGCTATAAACAATGTCTCAAAAAATAACATGCAAATTTTTCCTCAGTCGCAATATGGCATATCGCAAGTCGTAGAGGTTCACGAACAGTTAACATGGTAATCAAGTCAGATGCGGAGTTAGAACTCAATGACTTTCGTTCGAATGTCGCATTTGTATTAAGAACATTAAGTATGTAAAAAATTAAAAAAATTTAGAGCCCAATTACCAACACCTAATGTTATTACAACAACAACATACACAGTGTAATTCCGCAAGTAAGATCTGGAGAGGGTTAGAGCGCACACAAGCCTAAGCTCTTCCTTGTGAAGGTAGAAATATTGTTTCCTATAGACCCTCAGCTCAAGTGAAGATATATCAAACCAGGTAAGAATATAAAGGAGAAAGAGCAGCACCAATAACAAATACTATGATAACTAAAGCAAAGTATAACACCTAATGTTGTTAATCCTAGAATTTAAAACTCATAAAGTTTAAATTTTGACTCAACCTCTTTTAAGTATTTTGCGTGGCATTTCTAGTCTACGGCCCTACTGGATTCTGTTTTCTCCTTCTCTCTCTGCTTTATGAATAACATTCATCACCTACTGATGGTTTACCAAAAAAGGCAATAGCTTGTGACAAATACGATCAATTATTTCATAGTGCTGATGAGAATAAAGCTGTCACACATCCAAAATAACAGGGTACTGAAATGCACATCGTAGCAGAATACATCTCAACCTAATTTATTCATCAACTAGTACTAATAAAACTTACAACCCCCAGCCTGAAGAGTCAAAGTTTGTGCACAATTATCTGTGCACCATAATGAGGCCTCATAATGAGTGTGAGCAGAGGGGCATGAGTGTAAGAAGGAGAGAGCTCAAACCAAAAGCGTTGCAGAATTTGAGATAAAATCAGCTTTGCTTCCATCATGCCAAAGTTCAAACCGATGCACATCCGAGGACCCCAACCGAAGGGAAAATACATTTGATCTTTTGCTGCTTTTGATACCCCTTCGGAGAACCTCTCAGGATTGAACACTAGTGCATCTTCACCCCATACTTCGGGATCGCGATGAACCAAGTGAGTGGGCACGCACACCTGTACTCCTGCTGGAATTGTCATGTCTCCCAATTTGATGTCCTTTGATGTGCTTCGAATCAGAAATATTGCGGGGTATAATCTCAATACCTCTTGGAAGATCATGTTAATCTAGTAGCGCAACAGGGAATAAGATATCATTAGAAGATGTCATGTCTTCCATTATTCCTTTAGTTTGTTTCAAAAAGACGGACACCCTTCTAATTTGGAAAACATTAACTCGATCTACTCTTCACATTTTACCCTAATGAGAAACTTTTATGACCGACAAAAGGTCATAAGTTTTTTTAAAAAAATGTTATAGCCACACAAATGTTAAAGACATATTTTGAAATGCACAAGTTTCGAAATTCATGCCATAAGTTACTTTCTAAACTCTATATCAATTGCATCATTTAAATTGAACCGGGGGGAGTACTTACTATTTTTAGTTGATTCAAGTCATCAAACTTTGGTTTGTTTTTCCCAATGAATTGAAACACTTCATTCCTAGCTTTGTCTTGCCACTCAGGGTGCATGCTCAAGACCACCATAGTCCAAGAAAGCAGAGCTGTGGTTGTATCTTGTCCTGCAAAGTAGAACTCCTTACATTCTTCAATCACATCATCGGTTGATAGTCCACTTCCTCCTCCTGCTTTAGACTTGTTCTCTCCATTTCTTGCTTTTAGGAGTAAGCCTAAAATATCATCATTGTCCGACTCTCCTCTTCGTACCGCATCTTCACGCTTCTCTATTATTCCTCTTACCAATGATATAACTTTCTTGTTTATGTACTTCGCTTTTCTGTTTGATGCTGTTGGAAGAAACCTGTTTAAAATCAAACATGTTATGATACGAGGATCGATGAATAATAGAATAGTCTCCAAATGTTGAAGTACAAGAAAAGTTTATGTAGACGTGTTTCCAAAAAAGATAATTTTTGTAGGATCAGATAATCGTAGTGGTAACTTTGAATAGTCCGAGCGATACAGAAAATAGTACATTCTGTTACTTCCTCCATTCCAATTTAGGTAACTTGACACAAAATTCTAAAAAGAACGAAAGACTTTTGAAATTTGTAGCTCTGAACGTGTCATGATATTTTGTGCGACTAACACTTTAGAACTTGTGATTTTAAACATTATATAACATTTATGTGGTTATCAAAGCTTCTCATTGAGGGCAAAATGGGAAGTTCAAAAATTTTCAAATACAAAGTATTTATATAAATTGAAACGGGGGAGTAAATATTTCATATATAGGAGTTCAAGAATGCACCTTAGGGCGGGAAAGAAAAGGGTGAATGGAGAAGCCAAAATAAGCTCGCACTGCTCCTTTTGAAGTAGGAAAATGGACCTTCCTTCTTCAATATTGCTACCAAATGCAGCTCTTGATATGACATCTCCACCTAAGTTTAGAAACTCGTCTAACACATCCAACTCACAACTTCCTGTTTTGCCAACCAATTCCTCCCATCTATTTATCATTTCGTCACAACACACACTAAATGCTGGGAACATCCTCTGTAACACAAACATAAATATTAGTACTAAAAATTTAGTTTAATGTACTATGTCATTTTGGAGGTCGGATGGGATAGATAGACAAGAATTTTCCATGAGTTAAGATATTTCATGATACTGTTTTATTTCACCTTTTAGCCGTCATCCTTCTCTCAGAAACCAAACAAATATATACCTATGCATTCATGTCATGACTAATAACAAGTTAATCTTCATAATAAAATAACACTTTCTCCGTCAGTCGAACAATGTTACAAGAATTGGGATGAAGTACTCTCTCCACTTTATTAAATTTAGCTTTTCAAAACATAATTAAAAAGGTCAATCTAATAAAACAAATATTTTTCTTAAGGGAGTATCAAATCAACATCATCGATCAAGTGAAATGAGATGAAGGAAGCAATAACTTATCTTTATCATAGGTTAAATTAATGAAGTAGTTAGTGTCTACCTTAATATCCAACCAAGAAATTAAGACCATAGTACTGATTAATACCTTTAGCTTCTCTACATGAAAGGCAGGGTTCAGTATCTTTCTGTGGCTGTCCCACTTTTCACCATCGTAACTGGCAAGTCCAGTAACAAATAAGTGGACGAAAGCATTGGCTTCAGGCTTGTGGAATTCATTATATCTGTTCAACACTTCTCTAATTAACTTTGGATCTGTAACTGTCACGCGAGGTGTTGGTCCAACCCACAACACAAATATTTTCTCTGCATCATATCATGAGTTTAGTTGGTAAGTTCATTACATTGAAATAGTGTATAACATGTTAAAATACACTAAACCTATTAAAATACTGAAACACTCATTTCTGGGAAAAGATACTTTTCATATCAAGTGAAACACAGCAGCAACAACAACAACAAGTCTAACCCTAAGTCACTAGTACGAATAACAAAACAAAGCACTTCTAACTATTAGCATGGACTCACCCCTTCGTACTAACCTTCTAGCCTAACAGGTTGAAATACACTATTAGAAAAAATATTATGGAGAAAGCGTTAAGAAATTGGAACTTACTGTACGTGTTAGAAAGTTGCTGAAGAAGAGGATTAACCCAAGGAATGATATCATGATTTAACAAGGGTTGTTTCTTTGCTTCTTTAGACATTTTCATCATCTCTTTAAGGTTCCCAAACAACACCTTGTAGGGATAGCCATGGATACCTTCCTCCTCCAACTTCTTTTCTATCATCTTTGGCCACCACCATACTGTGTACAACACTTTCCCAATAAAAAAGGCCACCAAAATCCCAATTGTTGCACCAATTAGCATTGCAGCTGCCATAAACTAAATAGTGAAACTATTTCTCTTGAGAGCAGAGCAAAGTAAAGAAAAGAACACTGATGGATACTTGAGGTCAAGTGTATATTAAAACTTGAACACCATAGAAAAACAAAGAAAAATATTAGTCGAATCTATTGTATAGTACATATTAAAATATGCTAGCCACGTTGCTGTACAGAAACTGACAATTATTGGGGACTGATTCTTCTAATAATAATAAAAATTAAGAAATGGAATCGAAATTTTAAATTTCAGAGCGCAATAACACGTGGAACTACCAGAATTAGGGTGTTAATGGTACGATTGATTCGTTATTTCAAAAAATATCTCATTTGATCATAAAAACATAATTTTTTTGAAGTTAAATATACAATTAAAATTAAAATTAAAGTTATATTTATTCATGAATAAATTAAAGTTATTTTTAAAATTTTACGAGAAAAATAAAAGTAAAAAAAATAAAAATAATTCATTAACAAAAAAGAATAAAAATATATCATGTGGATTGAATTTTAATGGCTAGACACACCTAATGAGTTTGTAAGCAAATATTTGATTTTCAAAATGTGTTTCTCAAATTAATAAGTGATACTTTATGTGTGTTTCTCAAATTATAAATTATAGTTTAGATGTGTTTTTCAAACTAAAAGTGATTTTAGTTATATTTTTCACATTTTCATTGATTTAAATGTAAAAAATAAAGAAAAAAAATTAAATATGTTTTTAATACTTAAATCTAAAATTTATACAGTACATATGTTTTGATTATTTTATTTTGTGTACTAGATTATTTACCATTGTCAGCAATCTCCAAACTTCTTACTTTATACTTTCACTCAATAATTATAAAATGTTTGAATAGCTATAAAAATTATCCCAATAATTATTATAATATTTTAAGAAATTGTGTAAGTTATTAAACAATTGAATAATTATTGGGATAATGCGGTTGTTCGATAATTGCGTGTAATTATTTGAAAGACTTAACTCCTTCCAACTTAATTAATTTTATGAAATTCACTTATAACTTTTAATTAATTAATGACTTAAAAGACATTCTCACCTTATTTTTTTTTGGTAAAACCTCTCTATGTAATTTTATTATTTAAAAAATTATGAATCAACAATAGAGATTCACCTCATTATTTTATTTTACAGTACTGTCAACTCCTTTTACAATTTTCTAGAGTTTAACGCCCCGCCCCCCGCCCCCCCTCGCTCCTCTCCACCTACTATACCTGTTACTCAATATAAACTGGCGCATTTCTTAAGTTGTAATAAATAAAATAATAATTTTATTATAGCATTATTTAGATAAAATAAATTTAATATTTTATAAAATAATTATAGTTAATAATAAAAGTAAATGGAAGTTAAGTGGTAATTACTTCTTAAATTTTAATTTAGACAAACTGAAAATTGATATTTATTTTTAGTATAGAGTATAGTGAACAAATAAAAATGAATAAGTGAGAGGTTAAGTCATTGAGACGGGTCATTTTAATTGATAAATAACATAAATTTCATCATTTTGAAACATAATACCTTTTCTCCTTTCTTTCAATTAAAATTTCTCTCCCTGATTTTAGTCATTCTTATACATTACTATTTATGTATCTAAACTAATTTATTTAATTATAATTAAGGAAATAAAATATCTGCATTGAATACAAACGCTATTAACTTTATATTTATGAAATTGTGATTAATGGATCTCTTAACTTCAATAACAGTTTTTAAATTTCAAAATTTTGAAACGCCAAAATAATTTCAATGAATAGAAGTAGAGATTGAGGAATTTCGGGTTGATTTCGACAATTGCATCTGCATTGCATCCCCTGTAATACTATACATTACAAATCAATATTAGCATAATATGCAATAAAACTTGAATAAAAATTTTCAAAACTTGAAAACATAAAATAATGCTTAATATTCATGCCTAATATTCTTTTATATACATAACAATACTATGTATATAGGCTAAAATAAAAACACTTCACCTTGTCTAACAGAGCCATATACATAATCGTGTTACGTATAACACTATTAATGCATAACATATACATAACTCTAAAATGTATATATTCTGAAAATACAACAGTCCAAAAGTGTTTGTTTCAACACATATACATAACAGAATTATGCATATGGGTTGATATACATAATTGTACTATGTATGACATTAACGCATCATATATACATAACCTTGTAATGTATATGTTCTGAAATAAATAACTTATCAGTATTTGTTTCACCACATATACATAACAAATTTACCTATATGAGTTCATATACATAATAATGTTATGTATATAACATGAAGTAACAACAAATATCATACATATGTATATGATGTGACATAAAATCTCTCAACAATTTCAAATTTACATACCGTTTTTGTCTTTCTCTTTTTCTTTCTTCCTCTTTTTTTCTTTTAGCTACATAATGTTGACACATAATTTTTGCCATTCATAACTAAGTTTAATTTCGAGTTTCTACGATTTTCAAATAAAATTACAATATTTATTTCATCCGAATAAAAACTTCTCAAAGTATTTACCTGGATAAATTTATTATTTTAAATGATGATCATATATTATCGTATTCAATTATACGAAATTACATAATTTCGTTACTTAAATATTTATTTTACGGGATATCGAATTTTAATCAAGGATTATCTTGAAACTAAATCTAACTGATTAAAATTTTGATTTAAACGTAATTTGTTCTTGCAAACAATTTATTTGAAAAAATATTTATTTGATTTTATTAAAACAAGAAATTCGGGGTTAATTTGTTACTTAATTCATGTCAGATTGAGATTCAATTTAACCAGCTAATTAAATTTGACCTCAATTGACATTAAATTGGGCCGATTATAATGCAGTTGACCAATTGGTATTCAATTTGGCTAAAATTTAAATAAATTTGCCTAAATTGTAATCCAATCTTAATTCCCAAAATAATTCAATTCCATCACATTGTTCCCTTTTCCAAGAAATAGTTATACAATCAGCCTAATGATTATACAATCAAACCATCAGCCTAAATCAACCTTGATACACAACTAAAGGGATATGTTATATTGGTACAAATCATTTCGTGACCTCGCATGGATACTTGTTGACTAAAAGTTCTTAAAACTTGCAAAGAGAGGGGTAAGATGGGTTTTATGGATCTTCTCTTCAATCTTCGTCATGTTGATGTCTGGAATTACCTAAATGGAATTTAATTCGACATTCATCATGTGGTTTTGAAGTTGCTTTCAATCCTCATCTTAAAAGAATCAACCTTTATCCTTATTTTTCTTTGACAATAGTTTGTTCTCATCTCAAAGAAATTTAAGAGGTGTTTAGAGATTCATGGGTAGGAAATCTTTTACTATTGTACTTTTTAGTCACCACAATAGGAGATTAGAACACATTGTCTAAAGGTTAAGGATCATTGTGATGCCTTCAAACGGTTCTTCCTCTCTTTACTTCTAAAGTATAATATGATGTAAGAGTTATCCTCATCTTTTCTTTTAAGTGATATGTTTCACTAATCACTCAACTAGATTTTATATGATACTTCAGTATCAAAATAGTGACTTCCAAAGGTCTAAACTTTCTAAAAATTTTGTTCTTGTGTCTATTTTTTTTTGTTCTTTCTTTTCATGAACTTTCTTTTTTTGCTTAATTGACCTCCTCTTTAGCTAGAATTTGTCCATGAGATAATAATGTTTACTTTGGTTGATTGAAGTTAAATTTTGCAGCTTTTCTTTTGAACATTTTGCATATTTTAGAATGTAGTATTTGATTGATCAAAATTTGAGATTTTGTCTAAACTTTTCATTTATCGTCTCTTATGGTCTCCTTGTTTAATTCTTATATATGTGTTTGGTTCATGTTTCTTTGTCAGTTAGATTATTTATTTTTGTAAACACGTATTAATTCCTTCGTTCTTTTCTTTGCATGAACCCACTTGGGAGTCCAAATGAACTCTTTTTCCTTGCATTATGCAATGGGCCATTAAGGTCCATCCTTTTAGAAGACTTTGAAAGATGGATCACTAGGATAAAACATGAAGCACAAAATGTGAGAAGATGGAAGAAGAAAAGCGGGTTAAAATCCATATATGAAGATGTTAAGAGACTTAACAAGTCTCTATTTTTATTCATGTATTTTTATATGTTCGTTCATTCATTTATTTGGGGCCTCGAAGCCAAAGTTATTAATTAATACAGGTAAAGTCGATTATGGGCCAAAAGGTCCAAAAAATAGTTTAGGATAGGTTATGGGTCAAAAGCCCGATATATAGATCAAGACAGGTGCAGGTGGGCCAAAAGCCCAATTAAATTAGGACAGGGATGATACATTTGGGCTTATGAGCCTAAGTCTTCTATTTCTCCCCTTCCTCTTTACGTACTTATTTGCTATCTTATTTGCATTAGAATTAGTTAAATTTCCTACTAAGTCGTCAAAATTTATACAAGTCCCTTTTCTAAAATCACTTTCTTTTCAAAAAATCAACTTCTCTTTTTCAAAGTTAGTCAAAGATAGTTTTCAAATAATCCGGATAACCGCAAGTTAGCGGATATTTTAGGTGCCTTAAAAACTTTCCTTAAATGTTAGTAAGAATCTCTTACCCGGAATTTTCTTAAAGGCCTAAGTCTTTTTCTGTTTTGAGACTTAGAATTTATTTTAAAAGTTTTCTTAATTTCTTTTCAAATACATTACGTGGCGACTCTATAATTTCTTAGATTGTTTTGAATTTTTTTTAAAAGTTTTGAAATAGTTATAAAAATTCAAAATCAATGTTTTTCAACCCTTTGAGTTAAAAAGGGATAAAACAGAAATGACGACTCTACTAAAAATTTTAATTGGGTTCTAACCAAATGTTTGAATTTATCTTTTGACTTAACTGTTTACGTGCTTATATGTTTCAATTCTGCGAAATTTAAACTATTGCATTTCATGGCATACTCCTGCATGATTATTAAACTATTTTGGGATTTCGTGGATGTCCCGGCACCAGTTGATCAACTCCAAATTAAGTGTTGAAAATATGATAGTTTATCGGCACATTAGGCGGTCGGAGACTGTTCGTATTTCCAAATCCAAGTTGTCCGCTTGGGAACCTGTGTCCAAACCCACTCTAGACACCTAGAATAGAGAAAAACCAAAATCCTCTTTTAGGCATGAGCCTTGGAGGACCCAATACCCGAGGGGGTGTTGGACCCATTAGAAAACTTGTCCTGTGTGCATTGACTACGAGTCAATTAAAAACGAAGCATATTTATGTGTTGAAGAAATATATGTTATTTAATCCAATTCATTATTCTTTGGGCTAGGGGGAAGGGCTTTCTTTGCTTACTTTCATGTAAGGATGCTTTAGTCATCCACCAATTGAGAAAAAAATTAAAGCGATCCAAACAAGAGATTGATCAATTTGGACAATTACATGATTTTTCAGACTTATGGTGTATCAGTATAGAGCACATTTATACAGGATTTGCTTGATCATCAACAGATGTCGCCTATGATAAAAAATGAACAAAGTCATGAGGGCGAAGGTCGATAGAAGAGCATTTAGGAACTAGTATTTCCTATACTCTGCGTGGAACGTTGTTCTTTTCTCATGTTATTTTTTTCCTTTCCCAAAAGATTGTATCCTTTTGTGCAACTTTTGTAAGCATTTATGCCCTTTATATATATAGATTTGGGGGATAATGGATTGATTTTAAGAAGCTTATATTTCCTTTAAAATTTTCTAGGCCAACCCTTGGCTTAAAAGGGCAACCCCAACTAGGATATATGTTTATTATGTGATATAACTGCTTTATGTGTTTATGTGCATTTGTTTAAATCAAAGACAAATTATTCCACTATGTTCCCGTGGATCAGTTTGCCTATGAGGCAAACAACTCTATGTGGTTACTTCTTGTCAAATATCTTCTATTATTTATCATATATGGGAACTAAAACATCTGCCTTTGAGTTATTTTACTTTACAGATAACAGAAAACTACTCCGTGTTTAAACAAACTGGCAGAACATTCTTACTTCACCCGTTCAAAAGTTCATAAAATCTCATCCTCTAACCATCATTCAAAAATGACTGGAAGCGACGAAGATAATGCGTTGACCATCAGGGACAATATAATAGTAGAACAAAGTGAGATAATTGTTGAACTTGTGAGAAAATAAAAAATGCTTCAAGAGGAGATGAACTGTACTAGAGATTTGGCTAATTTGGCCATCACAGTTAATGCTCCCACCCCAGAATGACATGGGACTCCACTCCAAATTCCTCCCCTCGGTACACCTATTGTTGGGAACTATCCAAATAACATATCGCTCACCTCCGCTTCTCAATTACCCACAAATCCTATAATCAATAATCCTTCAATTCTTGTTGTTCAAAACACCAATCGAGAAAATAATCCAGATGCCTACCATACACAAAATCCATCCTTAACCCCACAAAACCCACTCCTAAGTCCACAAAATCTGTCTCCAAATACACAAAATTTATTTTCAAATCCATAAAATTCCTATCAGATTTCACCAAACTACTCTCAAATTTCACAAAATGCTGTCAATTTCTAAAACGCCCTCCCCACCTACCACCCAACCTCCTCCCATCCTCAAAATTAAGCTACCCTTACAAATCTTTCTCATGTTATCTTATTCCCTGACATCTACAATCCCTTTCTCAATCCCGAGGTAGATCATTATGAGGAGAAGGAAAATGAGTCGAGGACTGAGCATAAAAAGAAGTTGCTGGCCATGCATGAAGAGATTATGAGGATCAAGAAATCTCATAGCGCAGGCGATAATGATGCTTTGGGGTACGATGATCTGTGTGTGCATCCCAGAGTAGATCTACCAGAAAGGTACAAGGTCCCTAAATTTGAAGTGTTCAACGGTATCAAAAATTCAATAACCCATCTAAGAAGGTATTGTGATCAAATGATTAGAGTGGAAAAAAATGAGGCATTATTGATGCACTTATTCAGCTGAAGCTTAAGCGGTGAAGCCTTATATTGTCTCACGTCTCAAGAATTGAAAATATAGTCTAGCTGGAGAGCGTTGGCTAAAAATTTTCTCGATAGATTTGCATTTAACGTTGAGAAAGTCCCTGACCGATACTCACTAGACCGAATCAAGCAGAAGAATGATGAGTGTTTCTGAGACTATGCCTTTCGTTGGAGAAAAGAAGTTTCTAAAGTATAACCCCCCATGTCTGAGGAGAAAATGATATCGGTTTCTCTTGCGCTCGGGAGGGAGAATCTTATACAGGATGGTATCCGCGGTCCGAGCAACTTTCACAGATTTGATAAAGATCGGTGAATGGTTAAAGTAAGGCATCCGAATGGAAAAAATTATCAAAATCCCAACATCATCTGAATCTTCTGCGTTCTCAAAGAAGAAAAGAGAGCATGTGATTGCAGTCTTTACTAATTTTATTGATAAATTAAAGAAGAAATTTGAGCCTAAGAATATTCTTTCCTCTCCACCATCACCAAGTTTTCAGCCTGTATTCTACGCTCAATCCTAATACCAAGCTCTACTTCCAAATATCCAATCCCAATACCAAACTCCACTTCCAAAATTTTACCCTAGTACCAAGTTTGGCAGCTAAATTATCAGTCTTATGTTTCAGCTAACCTTCCAAGCAACCAAATAAACATCCAAGTGCCTCCAAACTATCATCAAGTACCTCCTCCCGCTAATCAAAACCAGTATAACCCCCTACGTCTAAACCTAAAAAAAACCTCCTAGAAAATTCACTTCATTGGCTGAAAATCGTACTCAACTCTTCGGAAGATTGATGAAAGTTGGTTACTTACAACCTATTCCATCAAAACCTACCAAAACTAATTCCTAATTCTTTTAGACTGATCAAGTATGTGTTTATCATTCAGGAGTGGCCGGGCATAATACCGAAGATTGCATCAACCTTAAATAGAAGATCCAAGACTTGATTGATTAGAAGATTATCACTCTTCAGGCGCCAACACCAAATATCACCAATAATCCATTGCCTAATCATGGGGAAGCCATGGTTAGCATGATCGAAATAGCAGGCGAATGGGTATCTAGAAAGACTATTACTAAGGTGGATTCAAAAAATCCTAAAAAGACAAAAGGAGTGGAGAAGATAGAGAAAGTCATGGTTGCCTTGAGTGTCTTGGGTAAGAATTTAGAAGGAATTATTCATCCCGTTATGGTCCTAGAAAAAGCATTTAAGCATTGGATTGGGTACCAGTCAAGAAAAGAAGATGAGATTGAAGATAAGTCAAAGATGAGTCTGTCCAAACCATTGCCACTCTTGTACCCGTCATGTCTTGTGTGTGAGATATCAAAAGATGATGGTCTTGGGGATGGGATAGGAAATTTATTCGAGAGATGCAATGCCTTACCCGAGGATTTCCCTAATTCTGGTGGGGTGAGGAAGGTGGCACCAGGAGAGGCTTTGCAAAACTGGACCTCCACTCCACTCATAACTCATCGCCCATCGTGGTAGATAAAAAGGAAATTACTAGTAGTTTTAAAAATTGGTGATGATCCGGAGGAGGCCCCGTGATCCACCCTTTTATGTCTTGAATTTTCTTTTCATGTTTTACTGCTTTCAAAAAGGCATGGGCCCGCATTTGCACGAGTTATGAGCCATAGTTCGTATTTATTTCCCAAATTTCAATGAAAAGGCCTCCCTTCATTTCAAAATTTATTTTTGAAATATGATTCTATTATTGTCTTTTATTATCTTGTTATCATCTAACTTGGTTTATTTCAGTAGCAGTAATTTAAAGCCTTTCAATGTCATGTCATGTCAAGGGTTAGAGGAACAAAGTAAAGGGAATGATGATGAATCGAAAGAAGGTAATGAGGAGCAGTTAGTAGAAGATATAGAGGAATTTGAAAATCAAGAAAAGCCTAACTTGGATGAAACTAGAATAGTCAACCTGGTCGATCATAATGAAATCAAAGAGAAAAGTGTTAGTGTTCACTTAGCAGAAGCACGCGCAATTCTGATGCGATAAAGAGATACTATGTTTGAAGAATGTTTTGGTTTTGTTTCCTTGGTTTATTTGTGATCGCCTTTACGATAGTATTTGTTTTATGATATGTAATTTCCTAGAATCCCGTCCCCTTTTTGTATGAACTATGTTTGACCTGAATTTCCAAGAAAGGGATACGTAGGCGGCCTATGTCGGCTTCAGTCAACCCCTTAGGACAATTTATCCTTGTTTTTTATGAACTACGTGGTGACCTGAATTCCCAAAAAAGGGATATGTAGGCGGCCTATGTCGGCTTCGATCAACTCACTAGATTTTTCTATCCCCAGCATAGTCCTGAACTATGTTTGACCTGGTTCCTGCTACAAAGGTATATGTAGGCTCCTCAATGGCTCGGTCATATAACCTCAGGAAATGAAAACTGGGGAAGAATTTTTTAGAAGGAATCTCAAAAATTCACAAGAGGAAGATCATCATCCAGCAAAGAGAATAAAGATCAGCAAAGACTTCAAATCCTCTCAAGCCAAGATCATCTCAAATAGTAGCAACTGGGCAGAAATTTTGAGATGGTCCTCAAAATTTCCACTAATATATTGAAATATATTTCAAATTCTCCAGCACTAGAGGTCAAAGGCAAGTTCTGGATATCACCAGTTGCGACAAAGTCTAGGTAGACTAAATCTTCAGCTATGACAGAACTTCTGATAGAAAGCCTCAAACACGATGAAACCCTCGCAATCCTCTGTCAAATGTCAAATACATTCAGAACCAAGATAAAGACGTTCGTTGATCTTGTACATGACATGACTAGCGGAGATTTTCCAAAGTTTTTATAGGAATTTTTGAAACTAGTTTCTAAAAGTTAAGACTACTTTTGAAAATCTATACAAATCTTTTTACTTAGTGATTGTCTAGGTATCTATTGGAACGGGGAGTCAGAGTAAAAGTCCCAACATAACGGACCACCCTAAAGATGGCGAGGAACAAACCAAGGATAGAAGGAGGTCAACACAGAGTATTGTAGACACCTAATTTTGTTCCTCCCAAAGTTTAATTTTATTCATTTTTGTCTCACCTTATCATACACCCTCAACCACTCTACACTTTCCCCACAAGGAAATAAATAATAACCAAATTCTAAAAAATTAATTTCCTAATTCTTAATATTCTCTTATCCTAACTAATTTTGTATACCTCATCCTAACCACTATCCTACCCTACCCCTAGTACATACCCCTACCCTACCCACATGGTCCCCACCCCTCTAACAAACCCTCGAGAAAAATACACGGCACACACAATTCATAATGGAGGGGATTTTATTTTTTCCCATTAACAATAGACACAAAAGAATACATACTACATATTGGCACATTCAAGAGAAAAGAGACGGGGAGACAAAAAAAGACGAGAAACAACACATAAAATTGATCACACACGCACTCATACAGCTCCTCCATCGAGAGAATACAGGCATACAAAAATCACACACACACGCTATTCTTTGGGGAGGAACTCAATTTTTCTTTTCTTCTTTTCCTTCTTCAACGGATAGAACATACAAAGGAGGAGACCATCATCTCCATTTTCTTTCCTTTTTGGGGACTCCCCAACTCTCTCAAAATATACACACACGAGAACGGAAGAGAAAGAGCCATAATCATCTCCATTTTCTTTTTTTTTTTGGATCGACCATGCAAGGATTCACGCATACACAGATCCCTCGCTGAAAAAGAACATACACAGACGAAGAAAATAACGTGAAGAGTTCGAGAGAGAAGAAAATTGATCGTAGATCAAGTTTTTCGGCCACTCTTCACCGAAAACCACTTCACCCATTCTTATTTCACCCTAAAATCCACTATAAACTCGACTGAAACCCATCTTCGTTACCAAAAACCAGAATCGACTGATTAAATTAGCCTGAAATCAGCCTATTTAGGTTGATTCCAACCTGTTCGGGTTGATTTCGATAAAATTCAGATTGATTCCAGTAAGAATTTGTGTGGGTCTCATTTGTCTTGTTTCGCAGTTCTTGGTTTGAATATTCGCCAGTTTCTTAGTGGATTCTGTATTTTAATCAAACTCTCGGGTTTTGTGATTGCATCATCTTATACCGAGTTGGTTCATCGTTTAGGTTTATATACGAGGTTTCAAGTTTGGATTTCTTTAACTCGTTATTATCAACAAAAATCAATTATCTAAAGGTCCAATTCTATCTCTTCTTATTTTATTTCATTATATGTGTTTGATTTGTGTGAGGCATGATTGAATATTGGGTGATATCAGTTTTTTGGTTAATTTTGTTGAAAAGTGATTGTGGATTGTTGAAATGGTAATCGTGAATTGTGGAAATTTGATGTTAATAGAATTTGGGACGGAATTGAGAAATTGATAAAAAGGGTAAATTTAGTTTAATTTTGGTTTATCGTTGTTTTGTTTAATTCAAAATAAATATCTAGTTTGTGGACTCGATAGGATCATATTTTAGGCCAAAAGCTTAATAGGTAAAAGTTTAGGTTTCGGTAGGCAAAATTTAGGAATGGTGTTTTGTTGAATGCTTGAATGTGTGTGTGTTGAATGTTTTCTAGTTTACCGTATTTGATTCAGATGTATTCATTCGCTGGGGAACGCCCCAAAGGTATATTGTACTTAATAACTGGGGAATGCCATGAAGTATTTTGTACTCAGTGAACGTCCGTGACGAAGGCCCGAGGCATCGGGTAAACCATTGGAGCGTAGTTAGGATTAGTGTAGGTTAGCATAGGTTTACATTTCCGTATTTTCTATTTTGGGACTGTATAATTGGACTGAACATTATATTTTTAGGATTTGTTTTGTTTGTGTTTGTTTGTTTAATTATTGTGTGTTTTATGTGGTTTATAAACTCTTAGTGTCAAATTAGCCGATACACTTCTCAAAGTGACCGTGGTCAAACCACGGGATCGAGGGGTGCCTAACATCTTCCCCTCGGTCAACAGAATTCCTTAATCGAAATCTCTGTTCACAAACTTATTTTAAAGAGTCAAATCATTTTGAGAAAGGACTTCTAAAGGTGATTTGGCACACCCGATTTATGTCAAGTGGCGGCTTTGAGTTTTGAATATAAATTTTCATCTTTTATTACTTTGATAATAAAAACTTTTTCAAACTTAAAATCAATAATTTTTTTGGTTGAAAAGGGGGTGTGACAGCTCTGGCGACTCTACTGGGGATTTTTTAGAATTTAAGCTTATTTTTGGAGTTGTATTGGCTTAGTTTGACATTATGGGTGTATAGACATTATTTGTGTTATTGTGTGTTTGTTTTATCATCGTTGAATGCCTACTAGCACGAATTTACATTTTTTCCTCTTATGTGTTACCGCTTTATATTTGGCACATTTGCATAACTCGAGTCAATTTTTTCTACAACAAGTCCTGGAGTACACGTCGTGTACACGAACTCTAGTTGAGTCACCCTTATTTTATGAGGGGGATCCATCGGATGTATGGAGTAGGTGGAAAGCAAAGTAGTCACTTTCAACCATATGCTCACCCGAACGGCCTTGTTAGTGGATCTCAGTGTAGGTCAGCCTTTAGGTCATGCTTATCTGCATCACATTGAGACCTAGAGGGACCCACTTGGTCCATACGTGCTAATTATTGCATCTTTAAGGGTAATATGGTCATTTGATGGACTGATTTGGGTAGAGCATGTGCTAGAATTAAAGAAAGGTGTGTAGGCATGAAAAAAAAGGAAAAGAAAAGAGAGGTGAATCAAAAAAATGAGTTTCGTAGTTTTTTTTAGTGTTCTTTATGACTTTTGTCTTTCACAATTCAAAAATTCAGAAAGATTTTTTACCTTTTGCACTCATTTGTCAAAAAAAACACCAAAAAGATTTTTCTTTTGTTTCTTTGGTAAGAATTCATAATTCAAAAATAAAAAAAATAAAAAATTAATAGGAGTTTTTTATAAAGAAAATTCAAAAGGATGGTAGAAGTTTTGTACATTTCATATAATGAAAATGCCAAAAAAAAATCTTTCATAGTTTTTGGTGTCATTTTTATGTAAAGTGTCAAATTGAAAACTCAAAAAAGATTTTATTGACTTTTTTGCCGTGTCTCTCAAGCCGTGGTTCATCAGTATCTTTAATTATCCAATCTGGACGAACTACGCACCCCTGATTCTCCTCTCTCAGGAGTGAGATACGTAGGCAGCCTATTGTGGGTTCGGGGATCTTCTTTAAAAAATTCAAAAAAAATTCTTCACTCTTCATTTAGAGTAGCTGTCATATACATCTTTTAAAAGAAAACTACAAAAATATTTTCCTTTAATAAGTTCAAGTTTCATTTTCGTATGAAATTACAAATTGAAAACACAAAAAAACATTTTTCTTTAGTAATAATAGGTTTCATTTTGTATAGGAATCTGAAAAAAAATCCAAAAAGATTTTCTTCACTCTTTATATAGAGTAGGTGTCATATACATCTTTTAAAAGAAAAAGTATAAAAAAAAAATCCTTTAATAGCTTCAAGTTTCATTTTCGTATAAAATTAAAAAATCAAAAATTCAAAAAAAAAAAAACTTTGGTAATCATAGATTTTATTTTGTATAGGGGTGTTAAAGCTGAAAAATTCAAAAAGATCTTCGTCAATTCATTTGATAAATTGTTATTTTCTTTTCTTCTTAAAATTTCAAAAAAAAAGAAAAAAAAAGAGTTTTATTGGCCCTTTTGTGGACAACTTCACAAACTATGCACACCTGATTCTCCTCTCTCGGGAGTGAGATACGTAGGTGCCCTTCTTGGGTTTGGTGATCTTTTTCAAAGAAAAAGATTTTAAGAAAGTGTTGAACTCTAAGACATTTGTTATCTCTTATTTAGTTAGTTTAAGGTCGTTGGTTTGTGGCATTGTAGCTGGTCCTCCATATCACACCAAATCTAAGAAAGGGTTAATTATGTTCAACAAGGATATAGAGAGTGACCTCATGGATCAAACAAAGAGTCAGAAAAATGAGAGTTTAAAGGAAGATAATTTGAGACTAAGACAACAAATGATGGAAATATATTGAGCTTGGGCTAGTGGATTGCCTCCCCCTCCATTTTTCTCTATTGATCCTACAAATACCTTGATTTTTCCACCAAAATCGCAAAGTCAGATTTCTATTGTTGTTGATGTACTGCAACATGACTCAGAATTCATTCCAAGCCAAAAGCATTCCAATACTTCTACCACTCTTTCTTTAACTCCTCAGTATAAGCCTACCACATTCATAGCACCACATACTGTCTATGATTTTGTTGCTCAATCCTCTGTTGAGAGATCTACATTGGATAGCCGCCCAACGTTTGTGCCTACCCATGCTGCTAGTGAACTCATGTTCAATACTATTAGTGATCAGTGTTATACTCCTGAGCCTACTTTTAAGTTAACTGGATCACCAAAATTTCTTAACAAGAAGCCTAGTATGCCAGAAGAGCCAGAGAAAATGGTTGGAAAATGAAGAGTGCAGAAAATGCTACGAAAAGTTCCCTAGGACTTGTGGGTAAAAAAGATGTTACATACAAAGACTAGGTCATGTCTTCAAGTGTTAACCTTCCTCCAATCCTTGAGATGTCAAAATTTGAGGAGCAAGATGGACATAAGGAATTCGTGAAATATTTGGGACAATATTGCAATCAATTAAGGGAAACTGGAGGAAAGAAGAATGAGAAAGATGCAACTGCTATTGTAGTTGGAGAATGGGCACATCCAAGAAGACGACATCGTCGTTATCGTCAGCATCAAGCCCAAGTTCATACCCAAGCTTTCTATAATCACTCCCAAAGTCTATTATACTCTATTTTCCCATCTCTATATCTAGTATACTGCGCACAACCATATGTTCAACTTCTTTCTTACTCACAATGGCGTGTACCAATGCCTCAGAGTCACCCTCCAACTCCACAAACATATCAAATACCTTCTAGGCCCGATGTTCGATCCAAGTTAAACAATGAGAAGAGGCATAATCCTAAGGATAGTTTCACGCCAATTGAAGAATCATATGCTAGTCTATTCGGGAGATTACTACAATGGGGCATGATCACTCCTCTTCTTGGGTATACTTCTGACCCGCATTCAAGAAATTTTGATCCTCATGTACAATGTTCATATTATTCTGATGTTCAGCGTCGCAATATTGAAGATTGTCGTGCTTTGAAAAGAGAAATAGAAAAGATGATTTAAGATAAATTAATTGTGGTGCAGAACGTTGACAGTGGTGAAAGCTCTAGTCATGATGATATGCAACTCAGTGGCTAAGATGTCAAGCTTAGCAATTGGAAAGTCACTCATCTCCTTACCAGGAAGGATTATTGGTAGTTTATTTTGTTTTCCTTTCTATTTTCCAATTATTTAAGGTTTGTAGTTTGGAATCTATCTTGTTTTGTTTCTCTGTCATTTTTGTTTAAACCCTTCTATCTTTTCTTTTAATGAGATGTGGTGTCCTTGTTGTTTTGTCTTATTTTAAGTTGTTTGTTTATTTTTGTTACACAGTTTATTTTATGTTGGTTCTAGTGATGTGACAAGTATCACTCAAAACTAATCATTTTTCTGTGGATGCAGGGATCAATACGCAAAATTGGAAATCTTTTTTCAAAAATCCCCAAGAGAGTTGGGAACCACCAAAGTATATAATGCTCAAGAACGGTATTTTCGGGTAGCCCCAAAGATGGGTTAATACCCATTTATCAAGGACCTTTTGAATTGTCTATCTCATTTCTTAAGACCATGAAAGACAAACAAATGCGCGTTATTTTCTATATAAATATTATATTTAGATTTTTTCTAAAAAATAGTCGCTAGCAAAAGTGACTTTGTGTCTACTAAATATGAACCTTGAGTGCAGGTACAGTCAAAGTATCGGCCTTATAAGGCCACGATCAAAGGATTGCTCCAGAGAAGGAAGAGTAAGAAGTCATCCCCAAATTCGCCATGGGTTGATGCAAACGGTATTCGACAAGTCCCTCAAAAAGGAATTTTACCCATTGGGTTATATTCAGCAGGTTTATCCTTTAGATGCTTATCTAAAAGAGGATGATAAGCTAACTAAGTTATTCGGATTAGTCATTTAAATTATTATAAATCTTGACTGTGGTCGCCAGTGAGAGAGACATTGTGTCTACTGACTGTCTACCTTGAGTACAGGTACATGCTGAAAGCAAAACGCAGACAAATGAACCCAGGTGAACTATTTTCAAATCACCGAAAGAACCATTTCATGTCATTGCCGAGAGGGCCATTTCATATCATCACATTTCCGAGATGGCCATTTTATGCATTTGATGAGAGGGTCATTTTATATCATCTCACTGCCGAGAGGGCCATTTCATGTCATTGTCGAGAGGGCCATTTCATATCATTGCCAAGAGGGTCATTTCATGTCATTGCCGAGAGGGCCATTTCATATCATTACCAAGAGAGTCATTTCATGTCATTGCTGAGAGGGCCATTATATATCATTGTCAAGAGGGTCATTTCATGTCATTGCCGAGAGGGTCATTTCATAGCATTGTCAAGAGGGCCATTTTATACCATTCCAAGAGGTTCATTTTATATCATCACTGAGAGGGCCATTTTATGCCATAGCCAAGAGGGTCATTTAATATTTGTTGACACACGAGACACAAACATTGGCGTCGAGGATATCATCAACATTTAATATCAATTGACAGACATAAATGTTGGCGTTGAGGATATCATCAGAATTTAATATTTATTAACACGCGAGACACAAACGCTAGCGTCAAGGATATCATCAGCATTTAATAGTTGCTGACACGCGAGACACAAACATTAGCGTCGAGGATATCATCAGCATTTAATATCTAATGACACACGAGACACAAATGCTGGCATCGAAGATATCTAATCATTTTATGAATCAGCATCTAAATGCATCAAGAGCACGCAATTTGAAGGGATACCTTTAAGTCGTTATCAAAAGACGGATGATATATAAGATTTCCTAGAATTTGACAATTTGAAGGTCATATATAAGTCATATTATTTGAAATAGGATAGTGTACAAGTTACCTATGATTTGATAGCCCATAGGCCATCCGTAAGCTGCAACAACATCCTAACCGAATAGTGTGTAAAGTTACCCAAAAATTGATAGTCTGAAGGTTATCCATAAGTAGCAACTAAATTCTTACTGGAGAATATGCGAGATTATCAAATTGATAAGTCCAAGGGTCATATATAAGTCATTCCATATCCAAAGATCGATTATGTGCAGGATTACCCAAAAGACTATCAATTTGAGAGATATCTATAAGTCATAGTGTATCCAAGGTCGGATGATGCTCTGGAGTACCTGAGAGCTAGCGATTGGAGGGATATCTGTAAGCCATCTCATATCCAGGGTCGGATAATATGTGGGATTACCTAAAATCTAGCAATTCAAAGAATATCTGTAAGTTGCCTCGTATCCAACATCAAATAATGCACAAGATTATCCAAAGATTGACAATACAAGGAAAATCTATAAGTCGTGTCGATACAAAAGATGCGCAAAACTTACCTGAGATCCATATGCAAAGAATCATTGGCAATAATCGAAGAGGTTATCATACAACAAGCATTATAGGTGACTAAAGGGTTGCCGCATCAGCATAGGATTACACGGTTGCAGGGACCGTTCTGCATAAAATGTTGTCAATATCCTAAGGGCCACCCTACTTTGAAGACATATTCAACCGACAAATGAGATAATTATGGAACAACCAAGAGGTTTGTTGTGTCTTTTGTTGCAATTTATTTCCTTTCAAACAGGTACATGAGAGGATGACTTCACTTTTTTGGCAACAACTCACCTAGAGATATGGTAAAAGACTATATACCTCTTTCGTGAATTATGTTTAGCACTAATGATTTTTGTTTGAGACATTATTGAGAGCATTCGAGAGGATGAAAATCTCAAATCAAAACCACAGGTGCGGACGACTCCAAAAAAGATGCATCATAAAGTGGAATTTTTTCTTAACAACAAAACGGGACATAGTCTAGAGAGGAACGTCAAACTCTCCGGACATGAGCTAAAGGATGATCACCACCACTATCAAACCACACCCCTATTATAATACATGTGGGCATTCTGGGATATTCTAGTTTCAGTTTCACCTTCGGGATATTTCTAAACTCATACCGAGGGTAACCTTCTTTTTCTTTCAAATTTGGCTGACAACGCACTTAGAGTTTTGGAAATTATGTCTAGGTAAGTTCTTGCCTATGTATTTTAAGGATCCCACATTCATGGTTAAGAGGTTACAAACCTCTTTTCCGCAACTTGATCAACTTGTCACTCATCCTGAGCCAAAGATCGTCTGAAATAAAAGACTATCTTTTCTATCAATTGAGTTGAACTACAAGAAGTCTGATTTCCTGAGTCTCAGGAATATGTAGGTTGGGCTATATATAGAAAACTCAACTGCATGACAATCTCCCCCCAAATACCTCTACTCCCCAACTTTTCAGTTTCATCAAAAACTCCAAAACCGAGATAACTCGTGAATTTTCTTAAAATCGTGTTTAAAATCAAGTTTTATGAACTACAAGTGGCCTGAATTCTCATGAAACCTGATATATGTAGGAAACCTAATACCGATATCCAACCATAACTCCAAAACTCGTGTGATAACTAACCTCTTTGGGAAGCGAATTTGTGGTCAGATAAAAATTAGAAACGTCAAACTCCCTTTGCCAAGGGTTACTTGCATCCACCCTATCCAAAGGGAGGGGACAGTTGTTGAAAACTAATTTTTGCCCTCCATAACTAAGTTTAATTTTGAGTTTCTTCGATTTTTAAATAAAATTACAATATTTATTTCATCTGAATAAAAGCTTTTCAAATATTTACCTGGGTAATTTTGTTATTTTAAGTGACGATCATATATTATCGTATTCAATTATACGAAATTATATAATTTTGTTACTTAAATATTTATTTTAGGAAATATCAAATTTTAATCAAGGATTATCTTGAAAATAAATCTAAATGATTAAAATTTTGATTTGAACTTAATTTGTTCTTGACAACAATTTATTTGAAAAAATATTATTTGATTTTATTAAATCAAGAAACTCGGGGTTAATTTGTTACTTAATTCATGTTGGATTGCGATTCAATTTAGCCAACTAATTAAATTTGACCTCAATTGAAATTAAAATAGCCCCGATTGTAATGCAATTGATCAATTGATATTCAATTTGGCTAGAATATAAATAAATTTTCCTAAATTGTAATTCACTTTTAATTCCTCACATAATTCAATTCCAGCCCATTGTTCCCTTTTCCACGAAATAGTTATACAATCAGCCCAATAATTATACAATCAACTCATCAGCCCAAATCAACCTTGAAACACAACCAGCCCACTCTAAAACCCCTGACCCAGCCCATTCCCAATTTATTCTCTCCCTTAAACAGCAACAACTTTAAACGAATAACGAAACGCGACAAAAATAATAGCCAATAATGTCCACAATAACGAACAAAACTCCAGCAAACTATCGATCAATTCAATGACAAAACGACAACCCATCTCCGACTCGAAGTCAAACTGCAACCCGACACTAGATTTTGGCGACCCGATACCAAATCGCGTCGACCCGACCTGGCAAACCCAAATCTGATCCGAACAGTAACTTCAACAATCAACACCATTGTATTCCAAAAACAATCGCAACAACTCAACAAGATTTCATAAATTTGAATTTTTAAATCCGTACCAAATTGTACTATTACAACTCATCCCCCATATCCCTTAAATCCCAAATCCGAACTTCCCATTTGGAATGCCCGAATTAACCTTGAATATTTTTTCTCCTACATCGATGGAAATGTCAGAAGGAGCCCAAAAAATTTTCCTATAAAAACCTCATTCTTGAGCAAAAAGAGCAAGTCTTGGAGGTGGAAAAAACTTCCAAGCAAAAATAGTCTCATTTTTTTAGTAGAATTTTTTTGTTTCATGAAATTTAATGGCTAAATAAAGATTACGAGTTGATGATGATATTTTTCGATGGTGGTTGATTCCGACGAAGCTCGTGATTCTGTTTTGCTGCTCCAAAAAAGGTAAAAAAATTTCCATTTAGTTTCGATTTTATTTCTTCTTCATCTCATTGTTTTATAGTCATTGTAGTATTTGATAGTCTTGAATGCTGGGATTTTTTGTTGCAGACGCCTTCGATGGCCATAGAATTCATTTGTGATGGTTGTTGTTACGTTTTTTTCATACGACAGTGTTTGCTCTATTGTTAATGTTGTATAGTTTTGATTTTGACGTTTTGAACTCCCTATCTCGTATTAATATCACTAGTTAGATGTTAATTCCCTTTTAGCACATATTGTGAACATTCTGTGTTTTATCGTTTGATTCAACATCTTTCGTCGCGAGGCTTAGACTATTATTTTTGTATTAACCTTGTTTAAATGTGCACTGACCTTGTTTAAATGTCCAATGTATAGTGTTCTTTTGATTTACTATTCTTCAATTCATCTGTGAGCTCAATGCGTCGGTCTCATAATTTGTGTTTGGGGTTTGTTTTTTGAAATCACGATAACATCAATTTTCGCTAGTTTGGCATGGTGGTCTGACTTGCTAGTTATATAGATGAATATCAGTTGTTTTAGTTCTCATTTATGACCTTAATTTGATGTTGTTGGAATGTTTTGCTTTTTCCTTGCTTAGTCTTGTGTTTGTTTGGATTTCTATGATCGAGTAGAAATATTCCTAAAGTTCTTTTGGTAAATAATGTCAAGAAAGGGAAAGGGATATGTTATATTGGTCACAAATCATCTCGTGAACTCTCATGGTTACTTGTTGACTCAAAGTTCTTAGAACTTGCAAAGAGAGGGGTAGGATGAGTTTTATGCATCTTCTCTTCAATCTTGGTCATGTTCATGTATGGAATTGCCTAAATGAAATTTAATTCAACATTTATCATGTGGTTTCGAAGTTTCTTTCAATCCTCCTTTTAAAAGAATCAACCTTTATCCTTATTTTTCTTTGACGGTAGTTTATTCTCATCTCGAAAAGATTTGAGAGGTGTTTGGAGATTCATGGGTAGGAAGTCTTTTACTATTGTACTTTTTAGTCACTGCAATAGGAGATTAGAACACTTTGTCTAGAGATGAAGGATCATTGTGATGCTTTCAAATGGTTCTTCCTCTCTTTACTTCTAAAGTATAATATGGTGTAAGAGTTATCCTCATCTTTTCTTATAAGTGAATATGTTTCACTAATCACTCTACTAGATTTTTTATGATACTTGAGTATCAAAAGTAGCTTTCAAAGGTCTGAACTTTCTGAAATTTATGTTCCTGTGTTTATTTTTCTTTTGTTCTTTCTTTTCATGAACTTTCTTTTTTGTTTAATTGACCTCCTCTTTAGCTAGAATTTGCTCGTGAGGTAATAATGTTTACTTTGGCTGATTGAAGTTAAATTTTGTAGCTTTTCTTTTGAACATTCTGCATATTTTAGAATGTAGTATTTGATTGATCAAAATTTGAAATTTTGTCTAAACTTTTCATTATCGCCCCTTATGGTATCCCTGTTTGATTCTTATATATGTGTTTGGTTTATGTTTCTTTGCCGATTAGATTATTTACTTTTGCAAACATATATGAATTCCTTCATTTTTTTCTTTGCATGAACCCGCTTGGGAGTTCAAATGGGCTCTTTTCTCTTGCATTACGCAATGGGTCATTAAGGCCCATCCTTTTAGAAGACTTTCAAAGATGGATCAATAGGATAAAACATGGAGCACAAAATGCGAGAAGATAGAAGAAAAAAAGTGGGTTAAAACCCATTGATGATGATGTTAAGAGACTTAATAAGTCTCTATTTTTGTTCATGTGTTTTTATATGTTCGTTTATTCATTTATTTGGGGCCTCGAAGCCAAAGTTATAAATTAATACAGGTGAAGTTGATTATGGGTCAAAAGGTCCAAAAAAGTAGTTTAGGACAGGTTATCGGTCAAAAGTCCGATATTTAGACCAGGGCAGGTACAGGTGGGACAAAAGCTCAATTAGATTAGGACAGGGATAATACATTTGGGTTTACGACCCTAAGTCTTCTATTTCTCCCCTTTTCCCTTTACGTGCTTATTTGCTATCTTATTTGTATTAGAATTAGTTAAATTTCCTACTAAGTCGTCAAAATTTATACAAGTCCCTTTTTAAAAATCACTTTCTTTTCAAAAAAATAACTTCTCTTTTTCAAAGTTAGTCAAATATAATTTTCAAATAGTCCGGATAACCGCAAGTTAGCGGACATTTTAGGTGCCTTAAAAATTTCCTAAAATTTTAATAAGAACCTCTTACCCGGAATTTTCTTAAAGGCCTAAGTCTTTTTCTATTTTGAGACTTAGAATTTTATTTTAAAAGTTTTCTTAATTTCTTTTCAAATAAATTACGTGGCGACTCTATAATTTTTTTGATTGTTTTAGAATTTTTTTAAAAGTTTTGAAATAGTTAAAAAAAGTCAAAATCAATGTTTTCGAACCCTTTGAGTTAAAAAGGGATAAAACACATAATACTGCCGCTAGTAAGTCAATTGAAGCCGATGAAATAATTATGATTATGATTGAATTAAATATGCCAAATAGCAAAAGTCGTTTATAATGTCGAACAAGTGATGATGGTGTTTGGCACGATGAAATTTCTAAGCAAATTAAGCAAAGCCATATGAATACATTAGGATACTATTGTGGAGTTGGAATATTACAACTATTAAGTACCAACTATTGTCAAAGAAATATAGGGTATCTAACATATTAACGATATGCAATTCATGGCTGCATAGAGCATAGGGTGTAAAGAATGAAGAGAATGGAGATTGAAGGAGTTTTTGAGTGAATCTAAGGGTTGAAAGAGCGTTAATTTTGGGAAAGGAGAGGCAAAAGTCATTGTTTTTTATTCAAGAGGAAATTTTTCAGTTTCGTATTCAAACTTGATAACCTCTTGATTGTGCTCCATGATTGGGATCCGTCTCATCTCCATTTCCTTCCTCTCCATTTTCCCCAAGTCTCCATCTTGATGAATGCCACATGGCCTAATTAAATTAAATGGCTAAAATTTAATTTATTCTAAACTAAAACTCTAACTATGGTTATAACATATCAATTAAAAATAAGTTATTTTATCTCTATGATTTTCTCAATATTCTCTTTTTATTATTTCTCTCAACTTTTCCTTATTCCCTCCAAATTTATCAATTATAAATTTGGCAAACACCTAAGATTATGAATGCAGATAAACTGTTTCATATTTTTACCATGAAAATTAATTTTTCCAAAGAACAAGATTATCTTTATTTTTGTTGGATTGAGGCAGAATATCCTCCAAGTTCTTTTTCATCCACTTTTGATTCTTCAATAATGAAATTCTTCTTGTCTGTGTACTTGTGTTATAGGAATAACTAGTAGAAAAAATGTCTACAATATGTTTGTGCAAATTTTCAAATGAACTTTTTTGGCTAGAACATTTGGATTTTGACATCAGTTAACTTATAAAGCTTTTCATTTTAACTTCTAGACTGAAATAGGATAGCATAATGATTCAATTTATCAAATATATTGAGACAGATGTTTTACTTTTTAAAATTTTCCATGGTAGATTCAATGGAGACTGCCTCTCTAAATGATCATAATGATACTTCTCATTCATTTGAGCTAATAAAACATGGAATAAAATTTGATTCGGATGAGGATGGATTCAATTATTACAATGAATATGTTGCTAATATTGATTTTAGCGTAAGAAAGAAATATGTCAACAAAAGTAAAGATCATAGATACATAACTTTAAGAAGATTTACATGTTATAAAGAAGGTTACAGGGAAAAGGACAACCGATATGGGTTAGTTAAGAACCCTAAAAAGAAACTAGGACGGGTTGTTTAACTCATATGATTGTAAGCCGTCAACCAAATGGAAAGTTTTTAGTCATTTCATTTGAAGAGAAGCACAACCATCTACTTGTTCATCTATCTCTAGCTCATATGTTACCATCACAAAGAAATGTTAAACTTTCTCAAGCAAATAAAATTGATTTATTAGATGATTCAGGAATATGTCCTAAGTCTTTTTTTAATTATGTCGCTCGTCGAGTGGGGAAAAATCTGTTTTGAATTATACACAGAGAGATCACAAGAACTATCTTCAAGATAAAAGAAAAAAAAGTCTACGATATGGAGTGGCTCGTAGCTTGGTAAATTATTTTAAAGAAAGAGTAATAAAAGATCCATTTTTCTTTATTTTCCTTGCAATTAGATGATGATGATTTGATAACAAATGTGTTCTGGGCCGATGCTAAAATGATAAGGGATTTTCAAAATTATAGAGAAGTTGTATCATTTGACACAACGTATAGAACAAATAAGGAGTATCATCCATTGGTGTTGTTTTTTGAATTAAATAACCATAGGTAGATGGTTGTATTTGGTGCTTCCCTTTTATATTGAGAAACAACCGGAGCATTTGAATGACTTTTTAACATATTTTTTAGAGTTGTGTTTGCAGATAAGCCACAAACATTCATCACAGATCAAGATCCTACAATCAATTTAGCAGTCTCCTTAGTGATGCCCCAAATATATCACCGTCTTTGTATACGGCACTTGGGAAAGAACGTATGTAAGCACCTTGGTTATATCTTTAGAGCTCATTAATCATTTCAAAGTGATTTTAGCAAGTTGCTTTTTAATTACGAGTATGAAGCAGATTTTCTAAATGCATGGGAAGAAATACTTGAAAAGTATGATCTTAAAGATAATAGTTGGTCGAAAAGCACCTTTGCTATAAGGGAAAAATGGTCCATGACATACGGTAGAGATATATTTTCAGCCGGTATGCAAAGTACACAATTGAGTGAAAGTTTCAACGGATCACTTAGATCCTACTTGAAATCTGATTTAGATATTATATATTTTTTTAAGTATTTTGAAAGAGTTGTTGATGATAAGCGTGCTAATGAAAGCAAGTCAAATTTTGACATGACTCAACGAATGTTTGTGTTAAAGGTTAAACTTTCTTTATTAATTCATGCGAGAAAGAGATATATTGCGATTATATTTGATTTGTTTGAGAAGAAATGGAAAAAATCATTACTTGTTTCAGTAAACGGCTTACGTAGTGAAGGAGATTGCTATAAATACAATGTTAGAACTCATGAAAGTGGTAGGGAGCATGCAGTAGTTGTGAATCAATCAACAAAAATAGTATCTTGCAGTTGCAAATTATTTGAATTTTCAGGTATATTATGTGGTCATGCTCTAAAGATTCTGGACACTTTAAATGTGAAGGATAAAATTTTCGACTACTATATAGTGAAAAGGTGGACAAAAGATGCTACTAACTTGATGGAAATGGAGATTTAAGATTTCATAGAAGAAAGTGATCCAAAAGCTGAGGTTAGTACAAGGTACAAATATTTGTGCAAAATTTTTATCCAAATTGCGAGTGAAGCTTCAAAATTCAGAGTAGGATATGAATTGGCTGGGAAGTATGCCAATGAGATAATTGAGAAGTTGAAGGAAATAAAAAAAAAGAAACGAGTCTCATGAAAATTCATCAGTTCCAAGTGAACTTATACACGATAATACAGTATTTGTTGATAGTGAAAACATTACAAAGGTGACAGGGTTAAAAAAGAAGCAACCAACTCATCGCTCTAATAGTCATCCAAAGAGCTTGTTAAAAAAGGCTAGAAAGAAGAATAAAATCTAATTATCTCCATAAAAAAACGATCCAACATGATGCAAGTCACATTGCAGGTCTTCAAGAATCATGTTCACCACTTTCATATTTTACAACACCTACGATATGTCATATTAATTATATTGAAAGCATTACTGTATTTTTTGAAATGTGCTATCTTCACTTTCTTATTTGTCTGAGGCTTAGTCCGATGTCTGGTGCTTCTGGAAAGGTTAGAAATTTCGCACAAGCATTTTTACGTGGCGATTTGACTGTTTGAGCAATAGTCACATTTGTAGGACAAGATTTTATTCTTCTGAAGAGTTTCGATGCAATATTTGAAATGAACTCTGCTTAGCTCTTTCATTCTCTTTCGATGTTATTGCTTTTGATGTTATATTCTCTTTTTAGACATGCACTATCCATGACATTATACTAAAAGAACTGTTATGTACATAAATTAGCTGATTGAATATCTACATAGCTTCTTTTATGGTAGCCCTTGCTCCAGATGACACTAGCTGAATATAAATAAGCATAGCTAGAATGATTGGTGTTGTCACTTGACAAATAGAAGTTCATGTTTTTAGGTTTACAAAAATGACTAGAACAAGAATTAACAAATTAAAAATTATAATGAACAACTTTTGTTATAAGATGAAATATTTTTCAGTATAATCTCCATGATATTAGATGTCTTCTGCAGCAAATTGTACCATAATTAATGGGAATATTAAAGTATATTTCAACTGATTTGTATTGTAATATAACCAAAAATAAATGCATGTTAAGGTGTTCAAAGGGCTTGGTTTCAACTTGTCTGTGAGAGGATATAATCAGGATTCATATGATACACTGATATCGTTATTTTATGTGTCGTTGGAATAGGCATTACAACATTATTAGATGAAAAATGAAAATACCCAATTAATAGGGATAGAGTGAAAAAGAGAAAATTATTTTATAAAAATAATGTTTTGCCAAAGCTAGCTTTTGTTCTTTAGTTCTTGCAATGGCTAAGCACTTTCTACTGATGAATCAAATAGAATTAGTAAGTTTCTGCTGTGTTGTATTAGCTTTTGAGCCAAGTCCAATGCAAAATTTTTGTGTGGCGGATCCTTCTAGTTCAGGTATTGCAAATCAGTAAATGGTGATAAGAATCTCAATTTCCTCTTATATACTTTCTCCATTTCAATTAATGTGATGTAGAGTTTAAGAAAGAAACTAAACATTAAAACATAGGTATCAAGTTGAGAAAAGAATAAACAATGACCATATGTAACACTAAATAACCTCCAGATAAGATTTAATTTGTCTCTATAAGTTCCTGGAGATCAAACTATCCAATGAACCACATTTAGTTTTTCTGTTACCTTTTATTCTTTGTGTGGTATTATGTCAAAGCTTATTTTTCTCTTTTCATCATAGATATTGAGAGAAGGAAATTTTTTGCCATGGCAATCTTCGAAATTCTCTCAACTATTATCTCATGAAAGTCTATCTCAACTCCTAAGGGTTAGTATAAATTTTATAAGTCATACTTCACATATAAATTATTTCTGTTGTACTATTGATTGACTTGATACAATTTTATTTATTACGTGCAGGATATTTCATCTCACAATTTAAACAAGTACTCTCAAGGTGGATTGTCAATATCGTGAATAGTGACAAGTACTCTTGGTCTAGTAATTCTCTTAAATGGACAGTAAAATGTTGTTCTTTTTAAACGTAATTGCTCTGCATTTTCAGTTAGAATGACTAGTAGGGGTGGACATTCCGTTTGATTTTGTCAAAGTTCTATTCGATTGTGAAATGACAAATCAAACTAATTCGATTTGATTTTTTTTAACTTCGCTTCAATTTGATTTTGTGTTTCTAAATCAAATTTTTCGGGCAAGTGAGAAACAAGAGAAACAAAATATGAAGGTTGTAAACTTAGCATATTATATATATGATTCTTAAATTAATAAAAGTTTGGTTATTCGTTGCACCAAATAATCATGACCCTTAAATTGAAGAACGATTATCCGGCTCCTCTTCATTTTCTCGAACGATTAATAAAGTTGAAATCGAATTGCAGAATCATGAGCAAAAGAATTGGAGGACAGAAAAATATTTTCTCAAAGTCATTTCATGTCTCCCTTTTTATTGTCGTGTTCTGAAAATAATATATGTTTTGAGATGACATTAAAAATAGAGTTGTTATATTAACTACTAAAGTTGTTATATTAGCTACTAAATATTCATTTCTGTATCTTAGGTGTTTGTCAAATTTATAATTGATAAATTTGGAGGGAATAAGAGAAAGTTGAGAGAAATAATAGGAAGGGAATATTGAGAAAATGATAGAGATAAAGCAGCTTATTTTTAATTGATATATTATATTAATCATAGTTAGAGGTTTAGTTTCGAATAAATTAAATCTTAACCATTTAATTTAATTAGGCCATGTGTCATTCATCAAGATGGGGACTTGGGAAAATGGAGAGGAAGAAAATGGAAAGGAGTTGAATCCCCTTGATTGTATGCACTTTCCAAGGCAAAAAAAAAATGTATAAATGAAAAGGTAGAGATATTATAGAGAGAAAATTTATAAAAATAGAATATTTTTAATTAGCTTTGAGATTTGGAATATTGTGTAATAATATAAAGTAAAGTTATGATTTTAAGTAATTTTTCTCATTTCAATTGGGGGAGTTGGATTGTGGATTGATTTATTAAATTAATTATATTGGGATCCCTGGGACGGGGAGGGGGACTCCTTGTCATTAATAAATTA
This sequence comes from Capsicum pubescens, assembly GCA_030864215.1. Lineage (NCBI taxonomy): Eukaryota > Viridiplantae > Streptophyta > Magnoliopsida > Solanales > Solanaceae > Capsicum > Capsicum pubescens. Next base: position 68,383,435 of record CM061543.1, on the reverse strand, counting down.
TTTTTTTAGGTTTAATATGGAAGCTGTTAAATGAAGGGTAATATAAAGCTCTGAAATGGATGTTAGGGGTATTAGGATTTAGGAAGCTAATAGATGAATAAAGGATAGTTTTGGACTATTTTCAATCGATAAAGGGCAATTTTTTCATTTTTTCTAAAGGAAACTAATAAAAAGGTGTTGTGAAAGACGTGTTTAGGTTTGTACTGTGTAAAAAAGTTTGTTGTTAAAATTGATGTAAAAAAGGGCAATTTTTTCATTTTTTCTAAAGGAAACTAATAAAAAGGTGTTGTGAAAGACGTGTTTAGGTTTGTACTGTGTAAAAAAGTTTGTTGTTAAAATTGATGTAAAAAAGGGCAATTTTTTCATTTTTTCTAAAGGAAACTAATAAAAAGGTGTTGTGAAAGACGTGTTTAGGTTTGTACTGTGTAAAAAAGTTTGTTGTTAAAATTGATGTTAATTAACTTAGTTAATGTTTAATTAGTTTTTAAAAAAATTGAAGTAAGTTATGACCATTTTACCTGATTCATATCTTATTCATCAATTTTTTTTGGCTCATATGGTCGTATACTCATACGAGTGGGAAAGATTGTAATTCAATTTATTTATGATTCACCCAAACTTCATTCAATTTATCCATTAGTCATCACTGTATTGTGATAAACAAAAATCGGGTGAATCTAAAAAATAGACTCAAATTGGGGTGACTTTCAAATTTTAGCCCCAAATAAAAAAGTTTTCTTAAAATAACTTTTACCTATTAACTAATATTTTTTGGACAAAATTGTCCATGATCAATGGAATAATTACATAAATGATCCTCATAATGGATAACAACTCCATATTTATATCTTTCAACTTTTGTTTTTTTTTTCTCTTTTTAATTTACTTTGATTTTTATTTTTTATTTTCTCTTTTTATTTTTTATTTTCTCAACCCTTACTTTTTTCCTTTTTTTCCTCTCAACTTCTTTTTTTTTCTTTTATAGTTTTTTTATTTTTTATTTTTCTTTCCTCTTTTTTTTTTCTTTTTAGTTTTCTTAAACCTTACTTTTTTTTCTTTACACCTTCCAACGTCTACTTTTATAAAAAAAAAAACCTTTTTTTTTTATTTTTCTTTGAATTTTTTCTTTTTAATTTTTTCCCGACCTTTATTTTTATGTAATCTTTTTTTTTATCAACCTTTATTTTTTTCTATTCTCTCTCAACTTCTACATTTTCTTTGATTTTTGTTTTTTTAATATTTTTCTTCATTTTCTTCTTTTTTCGTGATTTTTATTATTTTGTTCTTTTCTTTGATTTCTTCCATTCAAGTTACATCTCATGAGCAAGAGTTGACACTATCATATTATAAAGGCATGACTTACGACTTTCGAACAATAAGCTACGTTTCATGGGCAAGCGTTGATACTACTACATTGTAGAGGCAAGACTTATAACTTTCAAACAACAAGTTATATTTCACGGGCAAGAGTCAACACTACCACATTGTATTTTGATTTATGAGATGATTTATAACTCTTACCTTAGAGGAAAGACTTAGCTCATGGACTTTCAAACAACAAATTATACCCCACGGACAAAAGTTGACTCTACCACGTTATGTTTTCATTTATCAGATGTTCTACAACTATTGTCTCAGAGGCAAGACTTAGCTCAAGGACTTTCAAACAACAAGTTATGTTTCATGGGCAAGAGTCGACACTACCACATTGTATTTTTATTTATGAGATGTTCTATAAATATTCTCTTATAGGCAAGACTTAGCTCAGAGACTTTCAAACAACAAATTATGCCCCACGGGCAAGAGTTAACTCTACCACGTTATGTTTTCATTTATGAGATCTTCTGCAACTATTGTCTTAGAGGCAAGACTTAGCTGAAGGACTTTCAAATAACAAATTATGCTCCACAGGCCACGTTATATTTTCATTTATGAGATGTTCTACAATTATTGCCTTAGAGGCAAAACTTAGCTTAAGGACTTTCAAACAACAAATTATGCCCCACAGACAAAAGTTGACTCTACCACATTATGTTTTCATTTATGAGATGTTCTACAACTCTTGCCTTAGAGGCAAGACTTGACTCAAGGATTTTCAAACTACAAATTATGCCCCACGGACAAGAGTTAACTCTACCACGTTATATTTTCATATATGAGATGTTCTACAACTCTTGCCTTAGAGGCAAGACTTAACTCAAGGACTTTCAAACTACAAATTATGCTCCACGGGCAAGAGTTAACTCTACCACGTTATATTTTCATTTATGAGATGTTCTACAACTATTGTCTTAGAGACAAGACTTGACTCAAGGACTTTCAAACTACAAATTATGCCCTACAGACAAGAGTTGACTTTACCATGTTATGTTCTTATTTATGAGATGTTCTACAACTATTGCCTTAGAGGCAAAACTTAATTAGCTCAAGGACTTTCAAACTACAAATTATGCCCCACGGGCAAGAGTTGACTCTACCACATTATATTTTTATTTATGAGATGTTCTACAACTATTGCCTTAGAGGCAAGACTTGGCTCAAGGACTTTCAAACTACAAATTATGCCCCATGGGCAAGAGTTGACACTACCACGTTATGTTTTCATTTACGAGATGTTCTACAACTCTTGCCTTAGAGGCAAAACTTAATTAGCTCGAGGACTTTCAAACTACAAATTATGCTCCACGGGCAAGAGTTGACTCTACCACGATATGTTTTCATTTATGAGGTGTTCTACAACTATTGCCTTAGAGGCAAGACTTAGCTCAAGGACTTTCAAATTACAAATTATGCTCCACGGGTAAGGGTTGACACTACCACGTTATGTCTTCATTTATGAGATGTTCTACAACTCTTGCCTTAGAGGCAAGACTTAGCTCAAGGACTTTCAAACTACAAATTATGCCCCACGGGCATTAGTTGACACTATCACGTTATGTCTTCATTTATGGGATGTTCTACAACTCTTGCCTTAGAGGCAAGACTTAGTTCAAGGACTTTCAAATAATAAATTATGCCCCACGGGTAAGAGTTGACACTACCACATTGTGCCTTTATTTATGAGATATTCTATAACTCTCGCCTTAGAGACACGTCTTCTCTCAAGAATTTTCAAAGAACTTCGTAACAACAATTCATGCCCTTAAATTTGTTTTGATGTCAGAAAAAGAAGATATCTTTGTGGATTATCCTATTTTTTATTTATTAGAAAAATATAATAGAAGTTGAGAAAAAAGAAAAAAGCGATCAAACAAAATAGAGAAATAAAAAAAAAAGATTGAGAAAAAAAGGAAAGAAAAAAATAAAGAGCAAGAAAAAAGCAAAGAATTAAAAAATTGAGAAAAATAAAAATGAGAGGAAAAATATAAAGTTTGAGAAAAATGAGGGGAAAAAAGAGAACTGAAAAAAGAAAAAAACAATCAAACAAAATAGAGAAATTTAAAAAAAAAAAAAGTGAGAAAAAAAAGGCAAGAAAAAAATAAAGATCAAGAAAAACACGAAGAATTAAAAATATTGAGAAAATAAAAATGGAAGGAAAAAATAAAAATAAAGTTTGAGAAAAATGAGGGAAAAAAAAAAACCCGATAAAAATAAAAAAGAAAAGAAAAATAAAGGTTAAAGACAAATGAATTAATAAAGGGAAAAAAAGAAATAGATAATGCTTGAGAAAAAAATAAAAGTTGAGACAAATGAATTAAAAACATGAAAATAAAATTAATGGAAAAAATAAAAACTGAAAATAATAAAAAATAGAATAATAAAATTAAAGAAAAAAATAAAAAGATAAAAATAATAAAAAAATATAATAATAAAATTAAAGGAAAAAATAAAAAGTGAAAATAATAAAAAATAAAATTTGAGAGACAAATAACTATGAAAAGTTTAAAAAATATATTTGAGGTATAAAGGATAAAATGGTACTTGTACTATATTTAAAAAATAAGGAAGATTATTCTTTAAAGACATTTCTTATTGAGGTCAAATATCTAAAGTCACTCATATTTGAGTCTATGACATGCAATTTCCTAATTTTGATTAGACATGTATTTTATTTAAAAATCAAAAATAGAACACATTTGAATTAGTGAACGGTGAAATGAGCTAGGGTTGCGAAGCCAACTCAAACCAACCCTTTATTTAATAAGTTAAGTAGGAATATGCTAAGGTTTCTTCAGTTCACTCAAAAGTGATTCTGAAATTATTGAGCATCAATTTTCCCTTTCCCCCTCACTTAAGGATTGGGTCAAGGCCAAAAAAATGTACACCTACATCTATATTTATATCTATAATCTACAATTTATATATTAAAAATATGAAGACTTTTTAAAAGTAATTTAAATTCTCTGTCCTTCATTAAAGACTCTATAATAGACACAAACATCTTTTTATTTTTTTTATTAATTAAATTTAAAATATTTATAACTAAAGAGTCCTAAAATTTCAGTTATCAAAATTTTTTCTTAATTGAACAAATAATAAAGTACATCAATTTTTTACAATAACAACTATCATATTAAATTGGGATTTGGACTCTAAATAATAATACTCCTATGTATGTTCTATTTAATCCTTTTGAGAAACAATTAATATTTTAAAGGAATAATTCAATCAGACCTTACATGCAAACATAGAGATTTGTTCTACTTCATTGTCATTGCTACTGTCTCTCTGTTCATGGCAACAAAAAGCTACATGTATTTTAGTATTTACTGTTATTTTATATATAGAATCTGTTGCTCTTTACTCTGATAATGTTATAAATATAAATTGAAAATTATATTTTAATTTTAAAGCATAATATTCAATTCTAATATTTGTGGTCTAATGCTTATATTAAGTTGTATGTGCTCATCAATTATTGCTACATGCAGAAAGTATCAGATTGACGTAATTTAAATTTTTTAATTACATGATTTTTTTTGTATGTCATAATTTAGAAAAATAGTTATTGTTATATATAGATCTATATGGTACATGTAGTGAGCTACTTCTTTACTATTTAGGTTGTAATTTAAATTTTTTTTTACTCTAAATTTTTGGTGCATATGACTAAAAATTATTTAGTCTGTTACAGACTATATCTGGTGCTTTCTTTCTTGTTGTAGGTTGGATCGAGTGAAAATTCTTCTTATGTGTTTATTTAATGTCTTCTTTGTCACTCAATTATTGTATTATTTTATAGTAATCAAAAGTAAAATAAAACAAACAATATGAAATAAATGATACATGTCATACTACCAATCAACTTAACTTTTATTATAATTTTATTAAATATCAAATAATATTTGATTAATAAATAATTTAACGTTGTAGGATAAATATTTCTTAATTGATTATTGATTTAATATTTAAAATTTTAAAATTAACTAAAATAAATAATTATAAAGTTTAATTTAAATAATCACAGGCCCATGTACAAGGCAGATGAAGTTTAAAAAACTCAAAAATAAATTAAATAAAAGGAAAAATATTGAAAAATAGAACGTTGCTATCAACTAACAGCAAAATAGGAATTAAATTTTACTTTTTAGTCCTTCATTGCGTCTCTTTTGGACGTGATTTGGACTAGTGAACAAATATAATCATTTATATTTGTTCTTTGAATTTAATTTTTTAATGTAAGTTGGTGCAATAATGAAAAGCAGATTACCAATAAAAAAATAAACTAATGATGTAGCAGAAATATGTCTGATCGCAAAAATTTCCACGTACAAATTAAATAAACAACAACAACAATATTTCTACATAGTCGAATCTAGGGAGGATAAGTGTACGCAGTTTATGTCACTACATCAACAGTGATATAAAGAGACTGTTTCTAAATGACCCTTGGCACATGATAAAATACAATCCATAAAATAAATAGGAGCAAAAGCAGTACAAAAGACAATAAAGAGTAATACAACGACTACAGAACAAATACCACCAAAAAATAATGCAAAAAGAGACCTCCCCAAAACAACATAAATCAACAAAAATTCAAGAATACTACAAGTGTAGCACTATGACTAATAATATATAGCGACAACGCTCATACCTACTAGCATGAACACCTTCCGACCTCCTAACATTCTATCATAATTCGCATGCGCCACATCTTCTCATTTAAGGTCATGTCCTCGATAAACTGCAACTGCACCATATTTTGTCTAAGCACCTCTCTTTAGTATTTCTTTGATTTACTTCTCCCTATTCACAGACAACTTCTCACACCTCCGTATTGGGGCATCTGTGCATCTCCTTATAACATAATCAAACCATCTCAATCTCGCTTCCCACGTCTTCTCTTCCACCGCAAAGTCATTCTCACTTTACCTTGGATATGCTCATTTGTAATTTGATCTAGCCTAGTCAACCCACACATTCGTTGCAGGGGTAGATCTACAGTGTCGGGTGGGGATTCCCGAAAATATTCGCCCGCTATCGTAGATTCCGTAAATATATTAAAAATTAGAAGAAGTCAATAAAATTTTACAGATGAGAACTCATACACAAATTGAAGGTTGGCTTGATGGTGTAGAAGGGACCCTTGAATTGCTTATGTTGCCCTGTGAACATGGGATTGATCCTTGATAAGGGTTGTTTTTTAATTATTATTATTATTATTACATATAATAGCTTATTTTATCAGGAACCCACTAGTTTGAAATTCTAGATCTGCCTCTAATCCATCGCAACATCCTCATCTCTGTCACCTGCATCCTATTGGATATGAGAATTCTTGATCGGCCACATTCCACTCTGTAATCATTGCTCTAAGCCTCTAACCACCGCTTTGTAGAACTTGTATATTTGAAACTACCTCTCTTTTGATCGAATTGAGTAACTAGCGACTATCCTCACCCTCTCTTTTGAGTAGATTGAGTATCTACCCTCACCCCCGCATCATTCTCTGTGTCACTTTACTGAACGTACACTCCAAATATTCAATTTTAGTCCTATTGAACTTAAACTCCTTAGATTCCAGAGTATGTTTGTGAACTTTCGACTTATCACCAACTCTTTTACGCATCTCGTCAATCAAAACTACAACATCTTTAAAAAAAATATATGTCATGGCACCTCAACTTAAATTTTTTATGTCATTATATTCATCATCAACGCAAATAAAAAGGGCTATTTGAAAATGTTATTTCAAAAGAAAAAAAGATAAAATAATTTTCCATCCTTTAATGGGCAATCACTTAGCTAGGTTCATCAATTTAAAATTCACTCCCTTGTTTGATTCACATTAATAAAAAATTACTGGCACAAATTAAAGGAACTGAAAATCATTTTAAATTAAGCTGGAATTGTCAGCATTACCTATCCCCATTGCCTCAACTCATGGACCTTGTTTTGCTGTTGTTGTACTGTACTCGTAGAACGGAGTATCCTTCCGCTCGTTTTATTTTATAAGTACTATTTTCTTCATTCGCATTTATTTATCATATTTTAATTTGATACATTTTTTAAGAAAAATAATTAATAATATGATTATATTTTCATAGTGTTCGTATTAAATTATGATTACATTGTGTCTTGAAATTAATTTGGAGTAAAAATAATATATGTTAATGATAAAATTAAAAAAAAAAAAAAAGTTATTTTCTCTTGATATGTCAAAAATGACAAGTAAAATTAAAAATTTAATTAGAAAATAAGTGACAAGTAAAAGCGAATGGAGAGAATAGCAGCTAGGAGCGTTCACACAGTTCGGGAAAAGAACCAAACCAAACGTGAACCAAATCAAACCATGAACACCCCTCTTAGTAATATTTGTATGTGAAAGTGAATTTTTTGTTAAAATAAAAAGATAGCAAACAGGTGCAAATTTTAAAGTTAAACTCCTATTTCATTTCGTATAGAAGCAAAGCTTACTTTTTCTTATTATTATTTTGCTGATTGCTGAAGTATTTAGCTATCACTCTTTTTTTCAGAAAGGATCCATTCATTACTTACTTGCATCGGCTTCAAACTTGATTTGTAGAAGAAAAAAATAGAAATTTCTTTTTCAATGAAAATTAAGGATAATTCAATAAGAATTGTAAGTTCTTTTAAGAATGTTCTATGTGCCAAATTAAAATCTATTAAGAAATACTTCATCCATCTCAAAATAGTTGGCATCTTAAAGAATTTTGTCTCAAAATTGTTGATTTATTTAAAAGATCACCAGATAATTAATTTTTTTTTTCCAACTCTACCCTTAATAATAATTATTATAGTATCAAGAGACACGTAAATAGATAAGACTAAGAATTAAATCACACTTCTAATTAATTTTTCCTTAAGAAAATTATACAAAATCGATACATATATACTATTTTGAGACGATGGGAGTTGTAAAATTGCTTTCTCATTCAATGTGGAATGTCTCATTGTTAATTGTCTAATTTGCCTCCATATAATTGCACGAGGAACTGGGCCAGGGGGGCAGGTTAGGGATATGGGCCGTAAATCTTGATGGGCCTGTTAGACCGATCCATTTTGGATACCAGTACATGGCCCAATGGGGCACCAACCTGTTAAGGCTTCTTTCAATAGTTAACAAAATATTAGTCGCTTGTTTTAATTTAGATCTTAACCGTGTAGTCAAAAATCTTATCGGAAGATATGAAAAATTGAGTACTTTAATTACAAGTTCTAAAATATTAGGCAAAGTTATATTGTTTAAAACTTAAAACTTTGAAATAATATCTAAAAAACTTAGAAAAAGAGATTTACATTATATTTCTTATGTGGTGACTCTACAAGGAAATAATAAAATTTGTTACTAATTAAAGATGTTAAATAACGAACGCAAGGGAAGATACATAGTTTTGTAATATTTTGTATTGAATTAAAAGGTACAATAGTGAGTAATAATAATAAAGCTTTTTTAAAAACTATTATTAGTTATAGTTACAATTCTAGCCAACATATAATGCACTTATGAAAGAAAAATGGGGAAAGGACATGGGCTGCCCGCTTTAAAAAGAAATGTCACAATTTGAAAATATGAACAATTGAAGTCAGCCGGCTCAATTTATTTCTGTTTTTTAGCCATTTGGCCCATTGGACACATGCAGTCTTTATGCTCAATTGATACACTTTTATACCATATTGATACGTTTTTATACCACATTGATACACTTTTATACTATATGAAAGGTTGTATAGAATCTGTATAGAAATTGTATAATTATTATATAAATATGAATCTATATACAATGCATACAGAAATTGTATCATTATTGATGTATGAAAAAAATATGCTAATTAGCGTATGTGTAAATACACATCATACAATTAGTGTATATATATTATGCATTGATTATATATTAATTATATATTTATTACACAAAAATAATTATACACTCAATATTTTTTAAAACAAGAGCAACAAAAAAGCGGGAAAAAAAGAAGTGAATAAGCAAGTGCAGTGATGTTCTTTTTTAAAAAAGCAGCCATAATTTATTTATTTTTAAAAAGCAAAAAAAAAAAAAAAAAAAAAAAGATGAGCAAACAATAACTGAAACAGCAAGGACTAAATGGCTATAAAATGACATTTCAAAGTCCTTGGCCATTCGGTTGGAAATAGTTTCTACCAAATGAATATTTATCGATTTTTAAATTTAGGTGCTAGTTTTGTGAAATTATTTTAGTTTTAGATGTTATTTTTGTCCCTTCCCCCAAAAAAAATTGATCAACATTTTGAGGTTGAAGTTTCGCTTTTTATATAATAGTTCAAAAACATATGATTACAATCATTATAAATAAATGGTTTCACTTGCCTTTAGATTTGGGTTGAGGTTGTTTAAGGCCGCATTTGTTTTTTTTCAGATTCAGACGTCTGAATCTGAATGCACGTCTGAATGATTAAGATGTTGTCTCTAGATCTGAAAATTGAATGATTAAGACTGTTTGTTTTTCAACATCTGAATATACAATAAAAATTTTATTTGTATATATAATAAAATAAAAAATACATTTGAAATAAAAACTAATTATATATTAGAAAAATATGTAATTTAATACAACAAAATTATTATTTGATTGAAAAAAAATATTTATGTTTGTTAGTGATAGTGGAGATGGTTTATAATGGTGGTTGCGGTGACAACGGTTGATATTAGTGATTAGTAGTGTTACTGGTGATAGTTGTGATGGTTGGTATTGTAGTGACTGTTATGATGGTGACAGTTGATAGTGGTGGTAGTGGTTGTGATGTGACATTGCTTGATGTTAGTAGTTGAGGGTGTTAATTGTGATGGCTGAAAAATGAATGAATGATGGCTGACGATGTGTTGGTGCTAGTTGGAGATATTGTTAGTTGTGATGGTGGAGATGATTATTAGTAGAGATAAATTATAGCAATGATAGTAATTGGAGTGATGGTGGTGGCGTTACTAATATGTGGAGGTTGTGATGTATTAGTGGTAGTTAGCGGTGGTGCTAGTTGTGATAGATGAGTTGGTCGATAGTAGGGATTGACCGGTATTGTTGACGGTGGTGGTGACGTTAAATATAATTAAAATAATAGAGGTAGTGGGTGTAGTAGCGGTTGACAATAGTGGTTGGTAGCGATATTTGTTGTAGATGGTTGTTGTGATGATGGTGGTGGATGACAGTTGACAATGATGACAGTGACAGAGGTGGTGACTAATGATTATGAATAGAGTGACGGTGAATATTATCCAACATCAGAATATCTTTTCAGACCTATTAAGACTTGCTTCTAGATCTGAATGATTAAGACCTATTCAGACCTATTAAGAGTTATAATCTTAATAAAAAACAAATGCACTTCATGGTCTGAAAACTGAACCATTCAGATTCAGACCTCCATTAAGTGCAAACAAATGAGTCCTAAATGAGTGATAAATTAAGATAAGTTTTTATTTTTTTATTAATCAGTGCATATGCCTATCTATTTGTTCGAATTTTTCTTTCCCCACATACGTTAATTCTCTTCTCTTTTAACAATTTATATCGATTTTTTAAAATTTTAACTCAAATGTTTTTCCTGAATCAACTGTTTCTATTTCCCATGAAAAAAAAATATTGAAAGAAATAATCCTTAAATAGTTAATTTATAGTGGCTCTGATGAAAACGTTTCCTTTGTCACTATAAACTAAATTCATCGCGAATCTTTCGATTATTAATAGCAACTCGTGAAATAGTCTTTTTTATATACAAAGAAAATGATACATGCCCCTTTCCTTACAGCAAAGTGGTTTTCCGCTTAACATTTTAAAAAGTTGAAATAATGGTTCTTAAATAAAAAATATCGTGAATTTGTTATATTTATTTTATCCCTTTTCGAATTTTATCTTAAAGAAAAATGATTTCGATCTTTTCAAATTATTTCAAAAATTCAAGAAAATTTCGAAATAATTATTTTAAGAATTTACAAAGTCGTCATTCGATTTTTATCTAAAATATCAAGAAAAATTTAAAGAGGTTTCAAAGATTCAAAAATAGAAATAAATCTTTGAAATTAGAGAAACTGAGTAAGGGTTGAAATAACGCCGTAAGAAGATTTTTAAGACACTTAGGAGCACCCGTTTAAAAATGATTCACCAAAAGATTATTTTTTGACTAACTTAAAAAAGGTGACTAACTTTATAAAATGTCAATTTTTATGAAAATATCGAGCTTGATTGAACAATTTTGAAAAATAGATTTATTCCGTTCGAGTCTAAATAATCCATTTTTTAGCTAAAGAAAATGGCTTTGAAAGCAAAATTTTGAGCAAAATTTCATTTTTGGTGATGTAATTTTAAGGCAAATTTTTTTATTTTTTTTCTTTTTAAGGGAAAGGGTCATTTTTAAAGGAAAGCCTATTTAATTTAAGTCTTGACTTTAATAACAATGGATTTTAAGGAGAAATACTAAACCAAAATAAATAAGGAACATTCAATCGCTCATGGAAAATTTTATTTCTTAGAAGAAAGAAATTTATTTCTTTTAATGATTTTAGGAAAAAAAATTCTATATTTTTCTTTGCCTAAACGAGATTAATACATGAACAAAAGAGAGTTGACTTGATCCTAAAGCTTGTTTTTAAGAAGATTATATATATACATATTTATTTATTTTTAAAGGATAAAGTGGATAGAAAAAAAATAAAATAAGTAACGAGAAGAAAATGATGATAAATAAAAATAGCAACATCTAAGGGATTTTGTCTAGATTAATTAATTAAGTGCACAAATAAATACAAATAAATAAGTTAAAAATGAAAATTAAAGAGAAAAGAGTTAAGATTGGGCCCTTTTCAAATCTAGCCAACTTTTGAGCCTATTCTTTATGGACTTTTTGGTCCATTTCTGCAGTGTATATCCAGTTGTATACTGACTGTATATCAGTTTTACTGCTGCTGCGTTTTTGTTTATCTGGAATATACATGACCATATATTGCTCATTTACATATGCATTTTTGATCTTCCACCTGTATACTAGCATTCCTCTCTCACTTCCAATCGTATATACTCAGTATACCGCTGTATATCTGTGTATACAGCTTTGTATCAGTCCATTTTTGCTTCATATATTAGTCCACTTTGGACTTGGTACGGATCTTGACTCGATGCAATTTGGATTTAACCCAACGGAATCGAGGAAAGAGAGTTCGAGGGACTCCGCAATGGAGGAGCTCATGCAAATAAAAAAATGCGATAAGGATTAGCCAACACATAATAAATGATCAATCAGGGAAGAATAAATGATTATGGAAAAAAAAGATTTTAACATATCAAAGCAATCAATCCAACTATCATCTATCTGGTAGAATAAATATCTTATGGACAAGATAATTTCACAACAAAGGATTTGGAGTACTTATTAGGTTAGATTTAACAGTTAGTAAAAATATACAAATATCTGCAAGGCATTACCCAAGTTTCTAACAATTCTTCTCATGTTAAAGAAAAAGATTGTAACAGATAGTGATAATCTAGACACAATGAAAATTTTCAAGGAGAGTAAGGAGTCCATTTTTCATTTACGTCCAAGGAAGTGTAAAACACTTATTTCTCTCAAGTTTACAAGAGTAGAACCTTAACACACATGGAGAGGAAAAAAATGAAGCAGTGAACTGGTTTTCAAAATCAGAATTTGAAGAGGAATTATCATGCTTTTGCTAATTCAAAACCGAAAAAAAATGAACGACAAGCACACCATCGCTTGATAGAGGCAATTATGAAGGTGAATCTTGTCTTACGACAATCTCAAATAGCTTAAGAAGAATAAAAAGTAAGTGAGCAACTCAATGTTTCTTCTAGACACCGTAAAATTCTTGAAACACAGAGAAATATAATTTGTTTTAGCCTTTCACAGGATTGAAACCAAAGAGCAAGAGAGGGAAAAACTAGAAATCCTTAATCATCCACACATCGATCAAATAAGAAAGCAAAACGTGTAGATGAAAATCTCACAAATTTCTTCCATAACAGATAAGAAATCGAAAAAACACATTAAGCCATTTACTTACAGAAACTACAAGGACATAATGCGGAGACAAAATAAGTTCAGTTTTCGACACAATCAATTCAAACTAATACCATTCCAACTAACACCAAGCATGTAAACATACTGTCTAACTAACTCGAGACTGTCGATACAGCTCCAACAATACAATTAACACCCAGTCCTAAGTCCTTATCCATATAATAAGCCTCAAACCACCGCGATGAATAAATCATTCAACATGGAAAAAACAGATATGAAAGCTGAAGCTTTTACATAGGTTTCATTATCAAATCCACTTCACAGGAGCGGGAACAACTAGAATACCATCAAAACTATACACTGTAATCTTTAAACAGGAAGAAGTCGAAGAGGAAACGTAATGAGATTTTTACCTTTTCGGGAGCAGAAACTGGGACGAACAAATTTATGACGATGAAGCTTCCACCACCTCGAATTGATTCTAACCAATAGAGTTTGAACGAGAACGTCAAATTTCAATCTTTCGAGGGCTCTTTGAGAATTTTGATTGCGTAAGATTAGGAGTGTGCGCCCCCAGAATCTCCAAATTTTTTTCCAAAATTCCCCTTTTTTGCCTTCTTCCCCTCAATCCTTATTTATAGGGGAAGATATTACTTTTTCATCTTTAAAAGAGAGAAACATATCCCTAAATTTTGAATTTGAATTGACATCTCCTGATTTGAATTGGATTTTGATATTGAAAACACATAATCTTGAGCAAAAAAATTAAAAAAGAATGGCTCTAGATCTGCAAAATGCAGAGATAAAATAGAGAGAGAGGTTGGCTTGGTTGAATTTTGGTGTTGGCGCCAGGTCGGGTTGACGTTATTGGTGTTGGGTTTTTCGTTGCTGTTGGGTCGGCTGAAGCCACCGTTGCAGCTGTTGTTATCCGTTGTTGTCTGTTGTCGTTGGTATGGTGGAATATCGTTGATGTCGTTGTTGTTGATGTCGGTTTTATGGTTTTCTTGGTTGAAGTAATTATTTGATATCTGATGTTGTTGTTGTTAACGTTGTTGTGTACGCCGTTTGCGTTGAAATTGGTGGTGGTGTTTTGCTGTTACGTGGAAAAAAGAATAAGGGTGTGGGTCGGGTTATCTATATTGGGCATGAAATTTCGGTGGGCTGCTGTGGTGCTGGGTTAGTGTTGTTGAGTGTTGATGGGGCCTGGGTAGATTTAGGGAAAAGGTTATGGGCTGCTGAGCAGGCCCAACATTGAAAAGGGGTTGGAATTGGATTGGGTTTGGTGGAAATTTGGACTTAGGAGTTTTTAGGTTATTTAGGCTATTTATTAAATAGTCAGAAATGAGAATTTAGACAATCTATAATATACTAAAAGAGTGAAGACCATTAGAAAAGTGATTTGAATTTTTTGTCCTTCATTAAAAGATTCTGCAATAGACAAAATCGTCTTTTTCACTTACTTTCTCTAATTAATATTTAATTATTAAAAAATTTAAGAATCCTAAAATACATGGAGAATTAATATTAGTAGGTTTTCTGTTTCCTTGTGTACATGAAAAAGAATCCTAAAATATATGATAAAAAAAGAGAAAATTATTAATTAACTAGAATTTCTTTATATTAGTTAATATTGTCTTTTATTTATTTACATTTAGTATCCACTTTAGGTTAGGATTATTCTACTAAAACTCTCTTTAGGTTTAAGACTATTAATCTACCCAAACCGTCGTGGGTTACAATACGAAAAAAATAGGTTTAAGTTTCATTATTTGATGTCACTTTAGTTTTAAAAAAAATTTCCTTGTTAATTTTATTATTAGTTAGTATGATCCGAAAAAGATCTCATATTTGCTTCTCGATTTCATATTCTTTAATATATGAATTTTGACTATGTGTATTAATGCAAAAAAATTATATTATATTAAGGTTGATGTGATTTACATTTGTAATTTCAGATGATCATACTCTATTTTAATGATGAGAAGACTAGTAGAATGAGGTGGAGATATATCAATAAACTAAGAGACTCTTGCGTTGCAAAGGTACATTGTTATATGTGGATATGTTGATCATGTTATTGTTTCAACTAAAAAAGGTAAAACTTAACAAGATTGTGCTTAGTGAATACATACAACAATATAATGTTTAAGGATTTTATGACTGCTTGAGGCAAGTCTTTGGTGTTAGTGACTCCCTGTTATTTGCGATAACATTTTTGTCATTGTAAGAGTCGTTCAAGTTACTTGAATAGTAGTTTAACCAGATGGATCATGAGAGAGGTTATACAAACTCTGCATAAAACAACCAGTTAGTTATTTGTGAGCATTTGACCATAAAAGTAAAAAAGATTCACTTAATATGAAATTTTTCTAAGTTGGAGTTGAATTTAAAGTTGTATTTGACACAATTTTTGCAATAGACATTAAGAATTTAATATATATATATATATATATATATATATATATATATATATATATATATATATATATATATATATATATTAAAAACATAAAATATGATTTAAATATGTTAATCATATTTGCATATCATACTAATGGTATAGTTGCATGTAATGTTATTTGTGTTAATATCCAATTAACATTAGGAGTCTTTCATCTTAACTTGACAGGAAATATATATCAAGATTCTAGGCCGAAAGAAGTAGAAGATTAGGGTCAATACTGGACCATAATAGGTGATATTCTTACTTGAATAATGCTAAAAAATTCTGGCATTAGTTTCTTGAAACACTTCCTACTTAGACGCTAAGAAAATGGAGCATTATGCTATAAGTTCTAAATTTCAATTTTGATGTTTATCTTAAAAAAAATAAATATTGGTAAACTCTTATAACCTCTCTACCCTCACAAGGTAGGAATAAGGTTGTGTACACACCATCTTCTACATGTTCCGCTTATAAAATTATACAAAATTTATTGTGGCTGTTCTTATTAGTTTGAGATACATAATCCTACCTTCAAAATCTACAATATATTTCACTTTATCATTTTTTTTACTTTATTTATTCATATACTTGTCATTCATGTTTATAATTATTAATCTTGACCCATTTTCTCATTAAACGAAAGATACGAAATAAATTAAATTAATAAAAGTACCATGTGAAATCTTTGGTATTTGCCAATAAGATAAAGTAGGAAACAAGGAATCCGACGAAGATTTGTAACCTCTACCAGTGTGGTTGCTAAGTCCAATTTTCGATAGTGTTTGTTGACAAATAAGGTGTGTGCTTTTTGAACAAACAACACTCCACAATATGCTGCGACGCAAAATGTTACAAGGTAAGACCATTTTGTTTGTACTTTTAAGGGATGATAATTGATGTTTTATCAAAGAGAAGTTTGATAAAGTAAAGCATGCAGGAAACACATGAACTCTCTTGGACTGTTGATAATGTTTTGCTACTACAAGTGTATAGATCCTTCATTTTACTTCTTTGGCTGTCATGTTGCCTTCCCGTGGTGAGTTTTTCTTACCACATAGTATACATATTTTTAGAGTGTAATGAGGTTACTTCTAAGTGTATAATATGGAATACAGGTCCTGTACTTTTATTTTTGAATTTCACCTTTTTGCTGACTTGAATAAAGATAATCGGTGTAATTATAATTTTATTGTGTAGTTAAATTTATGCTATCAACCAAGTATTTTTGTTGGGCAATGGAGATAATTGTATGAAATGAGTTACCAAGAATTAAAGGTAAGGTCTATCAAGTGATTGTTAGACCAATTATATTGTAATGATCAAGAGTTCGCACGTTCAAAGGATCAAAGTAACGAAAATGAGAATACTATGATGAATATGTGGGCATATTGGGAGACAGAGGGTTAGGAATGAGGATATTCCAGAGAAGATAAGAATGACTGTTGTGATGATCAAGGCTAGAGACGAAATTGAGATGATTCGGACAAATGAGAAGAAGATATTTAGATGCTCAAACCACCTACCAAATGTTGTATAAGTTGTACATGTATAATCATCTAAAATGCCTTCATTTTGATAAAAATATAGAATCATGAGAATAAAAATAACTCTCCTTTAAAAATAAAGTGCTTTTAGAATTAGAAAATAAGTATAATAACAAAGTATTATTTAGAGTGTTTAAACCCTGGTTGTCATTAATTCGGACCATCTCAACTTATAGAAAAAGACTAAATAGTATAAATTAAATGGTGAGTATATTTTTTACTACATCTAATTTTACTCTTAATTATTAGTGTGATGGTGATTTATCATGTTCCTCTTTAATTAACTACAGTTTTTTATATTATATTTTTAAAATTTTTGTACTTAGTAAAATATCGTATACACAATAATATACTTTATATACATTTATCTATATTATTAATAGGAGAGGATAAAACCTCCTCATTAAGCCACTTGGCATACTATGCATAAGCCATTTGTCAAAATATAGTTATGTTTGTTATTAGTTATTACAATTAACTTAAATTTAAAAACTTAATGTCAAAAAAATAATAAAATAATTATTGTAAATATTTTAAAATAGAGAGAAAAAACTCTTCTTATTCCATATATGACATTTCTGCAATTTGTCGATTGATCATTCTTCAAAATCCCTAAGATGAAAAAAAAACATCCTTAATAAATTTGTAAGTTTTAAATTATCCCATAATTCAAATAATAATCCATTATCAACAATTTCTTTTTTAACTACTTATACAAAAAGTTAATACAGATTAAATCTCATTAACTGTAGGAGAAAAATCGTCCTTCTCAATCATTTCCACTCTGATAAATAACTTTGTTCTCTATCTCATATCTGATAGAATGGAACTTTCTCATCTTTGTTGCCTTCTTTCTCATGGAAACACCAACCGCCAGACATTCTTAAAGTCACTGCCAAAACTGACATCATTTAAATTTCACCACAATTTTTACTATTGAAGGTTAGAGTTTACTACCTTGATCCAATTCTTCTACATATAAATTTCTATACTGTTGAATTACCAAGGAAAATAGGCGAAAAAATTATGTTTGCGGTCAAATTTTACACAACTGAAGAACTTTTGTTTCTTAAGGAAGCAGGACAACAAAAATGCAGATCAAACTTTTTGTTAAAGAAGGTTTCAGATTCGGAATTGAATATTTCAGATATTATTTATTAGTTGTTTCATCATTAGTATGTATTGTTGATTCCATGTTTTATTTTTTTAAGGCTTTGTTTTCGATGAATGTACTTTTAAAATGACTAACCATTATCGATTTTGTTCTAATCGCTGATTCTTCCTTTAATGGAGAATTTTTGAATGCTAATCTATTTAAGATCATTTGCCTGCTGCATTTATGTTTTATTTGGTATTCAATGGTGTTGATTTGTTAGTGTAATTGGCACAAGAGGTGATTCGAATAATAGTATCCGATGGACCATTGCATTACATAGTACGGGGAGGTAGGTCAAGGAACAAATGTCTCAATTCATCAACATTAACTTAAATATTTTGATTTACTTTTAGCTAATGAATTCTCATTTTCATTTTAAAAGTATTGACAAATAACTTACAAATATGCCTAACCTTTTACATTATAGTTCCACCAAATAAAGATGAGGTTTACAAAAACTCATAAATGGCACAAAAATATCGTTTAAAAATGATGGGAGATTGGCGGTATGCTACCTTTTTTACTTGTGTTTCCCTTCTCATCTACTAATGTCTTTTTGCTAACAAAAAATCTGATCCGTAAAACATTAAGTGGATTGAAGTCTATCTGTTGTATACTCGAAAGAATCAATGATGAAAATTTTCTGTTTAACTACAATTGTATGTTAATAATCCCTACTTATACCTTATTAGAATTTGTGTCCAAATGCCGATCTAATGGTAAGGAAGGGGATTTTATTGAATTTCCTCCTGTTGACATCCAATTTTGACCTCCCGATACTACATTTAGGCTGCTATTTTGGAAAAATTATTAATTTTTAAATGTTAGTATTTTTTCATATTTTCCTTGCATCAAACAGATTTTTGACGTGTCACATTCATGACTTAAAATATATAAATTATTTTATTAATTTTTTCATATTTTTTTTTTTTTACAATTTATTAATTCAGACACAACATTTTACATAATTTTATTAATATATATTAAATTATTTTTTTCACAAAATATGCACACTCATAATTTACTAATACATTATCTAGTTTTTCATTATACAATACTATTTATTGATATTATTATTTATTGACATTGTTATTATATATATTACTATTATTTATTATTTATCATTTATTATTATAATTTATTATTATTATTATTATTTATATTTTATTATTTTTATTATTATTTATTATTTATTATTTAATATTGTTATTTATTATTTAATATCGTTATTTATTATTTAATTATTATTATCATATAATTTAAATAACAGCCTAATTAAAATTATCTTGCCTAATTTATTTACCTTTTAATCTAATTTTATTTAAGTTCTTACAATTATAGCCTATTTTACCCAATCCATTACAATCTTAACCCAATTTCTTACGATTCTAGCCATATTCTAACTCCATATAATGTTAAAATCCCAGTCGTTGATCAAAGTCGATCTAACGACTGAGATTTGATCTACCTTTCCTTCCTTTTAAAAACCAAACAAAACCCCAATTTCTCTCTCTCAACTCTCTCTCTCTAAACTCCCTCTCTAAAAAAAATCACAAATCACCATCCTCCATCGGCGACCAAGCAACAACAACCATGGCCGAAGCCCCTTTTTCCCCGTCGCCGCTCAGATCGGCGACCAGCGGGCCAACACCGCGAATCCACCAGGCGCATCACCGCCTCCCGCATCGGTACCACTCCAACCTGCCATCGCGACCTCGCCGCCCCCTCCAGCCTGTTCTCCGACCATACAACGCGCTCCAACCCCACCGCCGCTCCAGCACTGCCAGCGCCATTAACAGCGACCAACACCACCAGCGCCTCCGTCGCCCTCCACACCAGCCGTGGACACCCCCCCAACGATGATGAGACCAACGCCAGTCCACAATCGGAGAACCCCGTCGCCACCGGTGCGCGACAGTCGCGGGTATTCCGCCAAAACTCCTCTCAATATTCACATCCTTGTCGGAGTCGATGACAGGCAAGGTTTTCGAGGAGCGTCACTGTATTTATGTCCTGGTTGGACCCTTTTTCTTTAATTGCATGACGTTGTTTGCTTTGTTATTTGAGTTCTCAGATTTAGAATCCATGGTGTTAGAGTTAGAATTGTGGTTCAATGTCTAAATTATGTGTTTATTTGCATCTCTAGTCTGGCATATGTGAAAACGCCCAAATTTGCATGTGCTTAATTTTGACCCTAATTTTGGTTCTAATTCATATGCTTACCTATCAATTTTGGTCAAACCTAATTGTGCATGTCTAAGGATTTGTTCTATTTTTCAAAATGAAGTTGTGCTTTGTTGATACTGATTCCGTTCATCAAGAGAGAATTACAGTTTTAATTTGATTTTAAAGATTCTAGTGCGCTAAGTATGGTAACCTGAGGTCTTTTAGTTGGCCTAACAAAAGTTGACTGATGTTATGTTTAGGGAAATATTTGTTATTCATCTATTTAATTATTTATTACTGTGACAATTGAGTTAATTATGGTAAATTTTTGACATGATTGGCTGAATTGCTTGACTTTAGGGAGAAGAATTATATTTGAATATATGTGACAGATGTTCTGTTTATGTTTAGTAAAATGTAGATTTATTTTGATAATATTTGTCCCTGTGAGAAAAGATCTTATTAATTGCTTCTTCCGAATATTCCTTTTCCTTTTTACTCTTTTTACTCCCCAATTTGATATATTCATTTAAGGAAAGATAATTCCTAGATTAGTTGGGATTGATTTTAAAAAATATTCCTTTCCTTTCCCGTGATGGCTAGTTGAACCTTAACTTACAACCCTCTTACTATATAAACCCCCTCCCTTTTTATTAACAGACAACTCTTAAGTTATCAAGTTCCACAACTACAATTGCTACTACTCTCTAAGGAAATTATTTTTTTTTTAAAGTGTCTTATTTCTCTTTGGAGGCTGCTATTAATATCTTGCATATTTCACTACTACGTGTGCTTGGCTTTTGGCTCCTATTTTTCTTATTCTCTCTTTATCGCTGTTCACTGGTGAGTTCTCGCATCGATGCAATTTTCTTTCCTTTGTGTGTTGACTGCATCATGTCGTGACAACCTTTAAAAACCATGTCTATGGAAAATTATGATGTTCATCATATATTCTTGCTTTGCTTGCTATTACATCTTATTTTCCAGGTTTAAATAGACAAATACGGGTTTTGAAGAGTCGCCAGAATATTTACATAATTAGATTGTATTAGCTTTAGTATGCTTTCTTATTATTTGATTTGTAATATTGTGTAAAGACATTATTATCGATGTAATGGTAAAATTTGGGGACTGCTTTGGGGGACGGAAATTATGTGCTCTATGAATGGCGTAGTAGGCACAATTTAGTATTTTTACGTGTATTATGTGCTATACGAAACGCTTAGACAAAACGTGATTTAAAATCCATTAATCTATTTACTTGGCCACCTAGAAATCATGCTTTAGGAACTTTAAGTAATCTCGACATATTAAGTTTCGATAATATAGAAATTGATGAATCTTGTCTACTACGTATTTTTAGCATCAAAGTCATTTTTTCATTCTAGATTATCCATATTGATTCCAACATATTAACATCTTAGCATAGTTGACGTCAAGCATATTACTACTTTATTTGACATCAAGCATGTTATCGTATCTTTAGCATGTTAACTTGGTTGTAAGCGTGTTAAGCAGTAGGTTTAAACAAGTTAACGTACCTTCAACATGATTACATTAATTTCGACACACTTCTAACATGCTAAATGTTAGAGTTATACATATCGTTGAAACAAGATTTTCTACTAAGTTCTAGCATGTTTAAATTGAATTTCCGCACGGTAAGTTAGTTTCCAGCGACTTAGATTAATTTCTAGCAAGTTTTAATTGAGTTTACGTATGTCTACATACATTTTCAGTGATTTAGATTAATTTTCAACATGTCTAAATTAGTCTCAGTATGTTTAAATTGATTTTCAGCATACTTAAAATAAATTTCCGACATGTTTAATAATATTTCAGCATGTTTAATACAATTTTTCAGCATGTTTAATCAGTTCTTTTACATGATTAATCAATGTTTAGCATGTCTAATTAACTTTTCAGCATACCTAAAATAAATTTCAGCATGTTTAACAATATTTTCAGTATATTAAAAAAGATTCCAGCATGTTTGTCATAACTTTCGATATGTCTAATAATGTTTTCAACATTTCAGCATGTCTAAGGGTAATTTCAGCATTTTAGTATTCAATTCCTTAACATGTTAACGCATTCTTTGCTACTTTCTTATATTCTCATTATAGTTTACAACACTTAATTTATAAGCACATTTCTTGACACATTTACCACACTTATGACACCTTTTCATGAACACACATTACATTTGTTGCATACACGAATCACAGTCGTCCCTTATCACTACTTGTTGAACATTTAGATATCATACCTATAGGTTAACAACTTAATAAATAATTATTCGTCGTCGCAAGCCATCACATTAATAAACATTAATTAACAAAGAGGCAAATGTGGGATTATCATGTGCTACTTGTAGTCCTACTTGTTTGCGCTTCGAGTCCTATGCAACATAGCTTTCTTTGTGTCTAGATCACAAATTCAAAATAGTAAAGTCCAATGCCTCTTGGACGATAGTTGGGACGTTAAATATTACTAAAAACGTTAGTTTTATCCTTGTCATAGAACGCCCTTAGACTGGACATCCAGCCTAGGTGGGGTGGGACGGGTAGCCCCTATTCGAAAATGATGATCCCAACAAATATTAACGGCGAGGCTGATGACAATTTTACTTGTCTACGAGTTCGGCCCTTAGGTCGAATGAGCAGTTCTTCCTTTCCTCCTGCAGCCCTCAACTGGTTGCAATAACGTCTCAAATGTGCAACGGGATCACCATGTCCTGCGTACTTCTCGAACTTAGGCATCTTAAAACCGGGGGGCAGGTTGATGTCTGGGAACATGCATAGATCTTTATAGGAAACACTTCTATAATCGCCGATTCCTTGCAAATTCCTCATAGCTTGTTCTAAACTTTTCAATTTTCGAGCTATGATATCCTGTTCCTCTGCTGCGACAGGTTTCTCCGTATCAAATAGAAATGCAGGCTGCTGAGTGTACCCATACGGTTCATTCATTTGCAAGGTAGGCTCCGGGGCATAATACTGATTATCTGGAACCTTCAGTACTGGCTCACTGGCAAACCTAGGAAGCCTCATTCCGGGACGCACAGTATATATGGGAGTTTCTTGTGGCGGCGGAGCCACGAATACCAGTGTGGTTGGTGGCGCTGGCTGAGCAGCGGGTCTTGATTGAGGAGCTGCCAAAGGCACATCAGAACTTCCAGGATAATAATGTTGCGGCGTGAATCCTGGAGCATACTCAGGTGACTCAGTAGGAACAGAGAATTGCGCCTGAGAGAGCGGTGGGCAGTTAGAGATATTCTCAAGACCTTCAGAGAGCGGAGGAGGAGGCATTCCCCTGGCCCATGCCCGGTGCAAATCTATTAATTGTTGTCTGAGCCTTACTACCTCATCATTGTGTTCTGAACTTTCTTCCCTGTGATCCTGATCCGGGTCAATGAGCAAATTTTCAATCTCCTTGCTAGCCATGAAAAGCTCTGCTTTGGATCTAGTGAAGTATGGGTGACTAGCCAGAGTGCTGCAAACCTACCACTGTTATCTGAAAGAATATGCTCATCAAAGACGACATCGGTTAGGATTAGGGCACACAACAAGCATGAGAGTCACATTGGTAAAATTGTCCTAAATTCATGTTCATTTCTACCAGCTTTTGAGGGTAGAGAGGTCATTTCAACATCATCTCGATTTTTATCTACACTTTTTTTTTTTTTTCGTATCCACCTCTGTTCTTTCCACTTCTCCGTTATCTACCTTTATTTTATCATTCTTTATGGCTTTTATTATTCTTTAACAAACGAAACAAAATGATTAGATCGAACCCAAAAGTAGGTTGCCTACGTATCACATTGTACATGAATCAGATCTTGCGTAGTTAGGGCAGCTTATGCATAAACAATACACAATTGAAGGTTTTTTTTTCACGAAACACGAAAACAAGTAAACAAAAGAAAGACGTAACATCCTAACATTTCGATGAAAGACAGCAAAACATACAACGAATTTAGGACCACTTTAAAACTAAACAACAAATACAAAACAACACTTTAAACCCCTAACGACATGCGTGCAATAAAGACCCGAATATAAAAAATAACTTGACTCCTACTTAACACAGACACCAACCTACAATGACAGAAACATAAAAGACTCAAAACTACATAAAGATAAGACATACTCTTTCAAACTGGTGCTCTGTGTGATGTCCCCGGCTGAGATGAACCCATCTGTGAAGTCCCCACTTTTCCACTCAGACTTTGCAACATATCCTGCAACGATGTTTTGATACCCGGAAATAAATTTCTTGCCCGTATCTCCGCCTCTTGGAGAGTACACCCGCAAAGGTTTCTCTGACACCCATCCACAGTTGTGATCAAACGCGACAACTGAACTCTCAAAAACTCCACCTTGGCACCCGGATCTTCCTGCTCATCATCTTCTACCATGATTGCTTCCCGTATTCGCCCTCTAAGTTGGGCTGGTAAGGGTCTACTAATGCCACGGGGCAGAGATTGTAGCCAGATTTCATAGTTTTGAGTGCATCCTGGATTTTCCTCGAGAGTATCGACACCTAACTTTATCGCGTTATTCCAGAATTGCTCATATTTGCTTTCCCCCACGGCTTGGTCTTTAAAGTACTCTACATCCTTTAGAAGGTCCATTATTAGGGGGAAGTCTTGCATCCTACCCAACTGACGCATCACCCTTCTTGGACTGTAAGGCCTAGTGCAGTTAAGTCCTATCAAAACTAGAAAGAGTTGCATTTGAGATCCAATCAAGATTTTCTTAGGACGAAACCACATATAGCACCAAAGAATGTTGTTCGGAGTTCTTGATTAGAGAAATTCGATCCAAGAATTGACTCCAATAGGAAAAGAAAATTTGTCAAAACGCATTCTTTCTTGCATGGCTTGCACTTGATCATTCAGACAACGGTCGATCACATCTGCTCTAATCAAAGAAGGCGTATGCAAGTGCTCCATCATCCACAGCTGCAATATCAGATTACTCCCCTTAAAAAATCGTACCCCTCCTTTTACTTCAATTAAAGCCTTATATATTTCTGTTAAGATCATTGGTACAATGGTGACCTCATTTTTTTTCTTGAATAAAGATATCACTACTGATTGTAGACGAGTATTGATACACCTCTCATCTAACGGGAACACTAATATACCCAACAAAGCCAGACAGAAAACCTCAAGACGATGTTGTTCCCAGATTTTTTTGGTAGTACAAGATTCATCCCAAAAGCAGTCGAAACCCTCTAAGGACCCAAATCTAGCAAATAAATAGTCCAAGGAAATCCAAGATTGTTTGAGACATCCCAGATGCTTGTTATCTTTTAATCCACAGAGTCGAAGGAATTTCTTACGAGTATGATTACGGGATAAAATCATCTGCTGACCCATGTAAGTCAACCGAAACAAACGAGATATTTCTGTCAGGGTAGGAGTCAATTCACAACTTTCGAACCTAAACACCAAATTATTTAGATCCCAGAAAGTCAACACAGCTTCTATTAAATCCGGACGAGGCGTGAGATCCATGAGTGTTACAAGATTGCCTAACACTTTCCTCGCTTCGTGCTTTTCAGAGTAATTGAACGTGCCCCACCACTTGATCAACTTTTTGGGTACCTTGACTACCATAAGAACTCTAGACTTTGTGGACAGATCCATCCTGTAGTAGCAGATAAGAAATTATCTCAAAAATTTGATAAGAGCAAAAGGTTCACAACCAAAAGGAATTTGATGCGGACATAAGTCGATGGGACAAACCGCTTCATGACTCTGAATCGCCGAACAGTAACGCTGAATAAAATTAGCCTACTTGGCTAACAACTTTAGGTTATGGGGTAAAAGACCTAGCCTAATACTAAGACGAAGGCCAAAATAAAGGTTACCGGACCCACCGAGGGTTGCCTACGTATCCCGCCTGAGGGACGGGAATCAGGTATGCGTAGTTCGTCCAGATTGGACACTTAGCTATTAACTAATAAATTGACCCTAACTTAAGAGACAACCAAAAACAAACGAGTGAACTTTTTGGATTTTCAACTAGACATTTCAACTAAGACTGACACCACCAATTATATAAAAAAAAATCTTTTTGGTATTTTATTTTTGACAAATAAGTAGAAAAGGCAAACAAAACCCTCTTTTTTTCATTTTTTTTGTTGAACTTACGGTACTTTGGGAAGATAAATACAAAACGCAAAAAAAATCTTTTTGAGTTTTGGATCGTGAAGAACAAAAACCATAAACAACTCTAAAATAAACTACGACACTCCTTTTTGATTCATTCTTTTCGACTCACTTTTTTTCTTTTTCTTTTCACACTTTACTTCTAACACATGTTTTCCCCAAATCGGTCCGTCAAATGACCACGTTACTCTCAAAGACGCAACATTTAGCACGTAGGGATGCTTTAAAGGTGAGTCTCCTACAAAGGACCAAGTGGACCCCGCTAGGTCTCAATATGATGCACATAAGAATGACCTAAAGGCTGACCTACGTTGTGGTTTACTAATAAGGCCGTTCGGGGGAGCATATGGTCGATAGTGGCTGCTTTGCTTTCCACCTACTCCATACATCCAACGGCTCCCCCCCTAAAATAAAGGTGACTCAACTAGAGTTCGTGCGCACGACGTGCGCTCCGAGACTTGTTGCGGAAAGAATTGACTCGGGTTATGCAAATGATGTCAGATATAAAGCGATAACACATAGGATAAATACTGTAAACAAAGAGCACGAAAACACACAAAAGTGAAAACACAAACAAAAATCACAAACAATGCTTATACACTCGTAATGCCAAACAAAGCCGATACGACTCCAAAAAAGCTCGGATTCTAAAATAGTTCCCTAGCAGAGTCGCCAGAGCTGTCACACCCCTTTTTCAACGTACTCCAAAAGATTATGGATTAAGTTTCGAAAGGGCTTTTATTATTTAAGTGACAAGAAATGAAAATTTGTTTCGGAAAAGGATTATTTGCATTTTTTATTCAGAGTCGCCACTTGGCATAATCCGGTGTGCCAAGTCACCTTTGGAAAATCCTTTTCGAAACCATTTGACTCTTAAAACGGTTTGCGAACAGAGATTCCGGCTAAGGAATTCTGTTGACCGAGGGGAAGGTGTTAGGCATCCCTCGATCCCGTGGTTCTACCACGGTCACTTGGTGGAGTGTATCGACTATTTTGGCATTATGAAATGTAAAAACCACACAAAAGAACACAAAATAATCAAACAATAAACAAAATAGGCCAAAAACGTAAAAGTCCAGTCCAATTATACAGTTCAAAAAATAGGAAAAAAAATACGAAAATATAAATTCCTAGTCTAAACTAAATCTAGACTAAGCTCCAATGCCTTACCCGACTCCGCGGGCCTTCATCACGATTATTTTCTGCCAACATGATACGTCGGGGCATTCCCCGGTGAATAAATACAAATGATCTCGGGGCATTCCCCGGCTAAATAAATACATCTGAATTAAACACGATAATCTAGAAAGAGACATTCACACGCACATTCCAACATCCCACGAAACACTTATTCCTAAGTTTCGCCTGCCCGGCCTACGTTTGCCTACCCGCTCGACTTACCATGATACTATCACGAATTTGATAATTAGACGTGAAAGTAACAATAACGACGAATCAAAACAACAACAAATCAAAATTAATCCTAATTCGCTTTAACAATTTTTAAACTCGCGCCCCGAATTCCCTTTAAACCATGTGATTAGTGCATGCTTCGATTTTCCAATCACATCTCATAATTCGAAACCAACATCAAACACAAACAACGAAGATTCAAACCAAACATACGACAAATAAATCATCCACACCCACAACATCAATAAAAAGTCAAAATAAATTAAAGATTCGGTTAGAAGAAATGGACCTCGATGAAATTGATCCTTGTCGATAATAAAGAAATCCGAAGACCAAAATACTCGACCGGAGAACCTCACAACGAGCAAACCAAACTCGGTATTAAAATAATAACCGGACAGCTCTAAAACCAGTGAATAAAAACTTTACTATACGAAACCCAACCAAGAACGACGACGCGATTCGATAAAGACGATTCGAAATCCACTATCGACGACAAATCAAGAAATAGACGAAACCAAGACCCCTCGACAAACAACGAGAAACCAAAAACCCAACGCAGATCGAGCTCCGGGGAGCTTCGGTGATGGAGAGACGGCGGCGGCGCCTGTTCTCCGATGGCGGCACTGGTTCGCCGGCTGTTTCGCCGGACGGGTGAGCTGTGACTGCTGGCGGCGGAAGATCTGGAGGTAGTTCTCCGGCGAGGCAGCAGAAGAACAGAAGGAGGGTTGACGTGCGACAACTTCGCCGGAGAGAGAGAAGAGAGATCGGAACCGAGAGAGACGGCAACGCCGACGTCGACGCCGTCGTCGTTGTGGTCGGATCTAGAGTTAGAAGAGGAGGATGGGCAGCGCGGTGGTGGGGTTGATGGTGTTGTGGTAATAACCGGAGCTCCGGTCGGTCGCTGGCGACCTTTTTTGTGAGAGAGAAAGTGAGAGTCTAGAGAGAGAGAGTGCTGATTTTTTTTTTTACTCTCTACTGTTCCCCCCATTTTTTGTGTATGTGGGTATGTATATATGGTATTTTTTTTTTGGGGTCCTTTCTTCTTGGACAAGAAAAAAAGAGGGGGGTGGGTAACGTGGGGTAGGGGGTAGGTTGTGAGGTGTTTCTTTTTGGTTGGATGGGATAAGGATTAGGTATTTTTTTTTATTGGGTGGGTTGTTAGAATATTAGGATAAAACAAAATTAGTTAGGGGTTGTTATTTTTGTCATTTTGTGGAGGGATTATCACACGGGTGAGGGTACACGGTAGGATAGGGTAAACAATAGGTAAAAATGATATCGGGGAGGGACGAAATTAGGTGTCTACAACTGCTCCTCCGGCAAGCTCAGCTCAGGCAAGCTCACCCTAAACACATGTTGTATTTTGAAAAATTTGTGCTTTTTGAGGTTGATTTATAGGTGCACTAGTTTATATAATTGTGAAATTTATAATGGTGAAGATTAGGTTAGTTTGAACTAGTTTTTTTAACCTCGTTTGAAGCTCGAATTTTGTTTAGTTATTTGCGAAATTTTTGAGATATACACATAATTGTTTGAACTCGCTTTGCTTGTTTAGATTGTTATTTTTGATTTTGAATGGATTTTATGGTTTAGCTTGTTGTTTTGGACGTGGGTTTAGCTTGTTGTCTTTAAAGTGAATGGATTTACTTTTATGGTTTAGCACTTTAGCTTGTTGTTTTTGATATGAGTTTTGCTAAATCACTCAAAGTTGGAATATGTTGTCTTGATTTTTTTAGGTTCTTGATTCGGTGATCGGTTATCTCTTTCACTTTAATTTAGGGAAAGCAAAGGTAAGTTAATTTCTCTCGATTCACTATTGTTGTTATCTTCTTGTTATTGTTCATATTGAAGTCTAGTGAAGCCGTGCGTGGCCTTGTTCGATTCATTAGTATTGTTGTTATGTTCTTGTTATTGTTTATATTGAAGTCTAGTGAAGCCGTGTGTGGCCTTGTTCGATTCACTAGCATTGTTGTTGACATCTTTTAGGTCTTGTTGTTGCTTGTTTCTTGAATGTGGTTTTGATAGGTGACTTAGTTTCTTGAAAATGGTTAAGTCTAGGGACTTTAAAGGGAATTTTTTTGTTTTGAATGTGGTTTGGCAGGTGACTTAGTTGCTTGAAAATGGTTAAGTCTTGGGACTTTAAAGGGGATTTTTTTTGTTTTGAATGTGGTTTGGTAGGTGACTTAGTTGCTTGAAAATGGTTGAGTGTAGGGACTTTAAAAGGGATTTTTTTAGTTTTGAATGTGGTTTGGTAGGTGATTTAGTTGCTTGAAAATGTTTAAGTCTAGGGACTTTAAAGGAGATTTTTTTGTTTTGAATGTGGTTTGGTAGATGACTTAGTTGCTTGAAAATGGTTTGGTAGGTGACTTAGTTGCTTGAAAATGGTTAAGTCTAGGGACTTTAATGGAGATTTTTTTTTGTTTTGAATGTGGTTTGGTAGGTGACTTAGTTTCTTGAAAAAGGTTAAGTCTAGGGACTTTAAAGGGGATTTTTTATTTTGAATGTGGTTTGTTAGATGACGTAGTTGCTTGAAAATAGTTAAATTTTTGTGACTTGATCTAATTAGTTGAATCTGATCGATTGCGTAGATGAAACCTGCTTATAGCTGGATATATCAACGAAACAATGATAATATAATAGGTATTAGGGAGGAATTTGTTGAAGGTGTCAAAAGATTTGTTGAACATGCTAAGACACTTGACATTTGGACACGTTATTGGTTTATTCGTTGTCCTTGTGTTAGATGTGATGGTATAAATCTTATAAGTGAAGAAGATGTAAAGGAACATCTTCATAGAAAGGGGTTTCACGAGGACTTTTTAAGATTACGTGGAATTCATGGGGATGTTGTGCAAAAGAACTTTATTGTTGGAGAAAGTAGTAGGTCTGCAGGGCATAATGAATATCTAGATACTAGGATGACAGAAATGGTGTACGATGATTTTAGGATGCAACACGGGGTTGACTTTAGGAAAAATGTTGAAGATGTTCCTAATAGCGAAGCAGGAAATTTCTACAAAGAATTGCATGTTGCTAGTCATCCTTTGTTTGATGGGTGTTCTCACTCTCGTTTGTCTGTCGCTGTTAGATTATTAAGTATTAAATCTGAATGGAATATTGCTGAAGGAGGAATGAACTCAATGATAGACCTTATTAAAGAGTTAGTTGACATCGGTTTAGAGGTTCCTGATTCTTTCTATAAGGCAAAAAGATTGGTGTCAAAGTTAGGTCTCTCCTTGGTTAGAATTGATTATTGTGAAAATGGCTGCATGTTATACTGTAAGGAAGATTCTAACCTAGAGTTTTATAAGTTTTGTCAGCACTCTCGATATAAGAGTGGTTCTACTAAAAATAAAATTGCTATTAAGGCGATGCATTATTTACCTCTTATACCAAGGTTGAAGAGGTTGAATGCTTCAAACAGCTCAGCTCCTCATATGAGATGACACAGTGAAAATAAAAGGCCCACTAGTGTTATGTGTCATCCTTCTGATGGAGAGGCTTGGAAGAATTTTGATGCAACTTATCTAGATTTTGCAGTTGATCCACGAAACATTCGATTGGGATTATGTGCGGATGGGTTCTCTCCTTTTTTAGTTGGTGGTGCGCCATATTCATGTTGGCCTGTATTTATCACTCCTTATAATCTTCCATCTAAAATATTGATGACTAGTCCCTATATATTTCTGAATTATGTTATTCCTGGCCCGCGTAATCCAAAAAGAAAAATAGATGTCTACTTCCAACCTTTGATTGATGAACTTCAAATTTTATGGCATGAGGGGGTTGAAACTTGGGACATCTCTCTTAAACAGATTTTCAATCTGCGTGCATATCTAATGTGGACTGTTAATGATTTTTTTGCTTATGGAATGTTGTCTGGGTGGATGACAGCTGGAAAGTTGGCTTGTCCATACTGCATGAAAAAAATAAAATCTTTCCCATTGAGACATGGCAGGAAAAATTCATGGTTTGATTGTCATGGTTGTTTCTTGCCACCTAATCATGAATTTAGGAGACTCAAGAATGCATTCAGAGGGAATAGAAGGGAACATGATGGTCCACCTCCAAGGTTGTCTGGTCATGACGTCTGGGAAATAGTTCAGGATTTTCCTAAAGACAGCGAGGAATGATTGTACAGGCTTGATGGATATGGCGTTTCGCTTAACTGAACTAAGCAAAGTATATTTTGGGAGTTAGAATATTAGCCAGATAATTTACTTAGAAATAATGTTGATGTCATGCGTACTGAGAAGGACTATTTTGACAAGTTGTTCAACACAGTTATGGATGTCACCGGCGAAACAAAGGATAATACTAAGGCCAGACTTGACTTACCAGAATATTGCAACCGCAGAGAATTACACTTACAACAGGGGACCAACGACAATGTTCTTAAGACCAAGGCTCGTTTTACATTCAAGTTGGATAAAAAACGTCAAATATGTGAGTGGGTTCAAAGTTTAAAGATGCCCGATGGATATGCCTTAAATTTGGGAAAAAGGGTTGATATGACCCAAGGAATCTTGCATAGAATGAAAAGCCATGATTGTCATGTTTTCATGGAACAATTACTTTCAATTGCTTTTATCGGTTTACCTGAAAACATATGAAAACCAATAGCAAAGATCAGTTTGTTCTTCAAAGACTTATGTGCCATCACATTAAAAGAAGAAAATCTGGCGTGAATGAAAAGTAATATTTTGTTATCACCAACAAGCTGGAGAAGATTTTCCTGCTAGCGTTCTTCGATGTGATGGAACATCTTCCCATTCACCTTGTGCACGAAGCTCGGCTAGGCGGTCCAGTTCAAACTAGGTGGATGTATCCATTCGAATGGCAAGCATTTGCTACATATTTAAATTCATACATATCTTTTTTAAATATAGTAAACATCTAACCTTAAGATTGTACAGGGCAATTGAAAAATTGAAAAGGAGTTTAAAAAAAAACATAGGGTGGAAGGCTCTATTGTTGAGGCATATCTTGCATGAGAAACTTCTCAATTTTGTTCATACTACTTTCGTGATAAAGTTGCTTGTTCAAAAAACTGATCGAATCGTCATCAGGACGATGTGAATGAGCCTCATTTGCAACCGATATCAATTTTCAATCAATTTGGTTGTAAGGCTAAAAAGACCATACCTCGTCGGCTCACTCCCATGGAGTGAAAATCAGTAACTTTGTATGTTATGCTGAATTGCCCAAAAATTGAGCCTTTTCTGAAGTAAGGAGATTAAAATTTTAACATATCTTATTTGTTTACTCATTCCCTTAAAGAAACTAACTGTGTTTCCCATGTTGGATGTTCAGTTCATTTAAGACTCAATTCCACGAAAATCAAGTGTATGCATCCTTTGCAACATGGTTTAAAAATGAGGTTCGTAAGTGTATTAATATTTCTATAAAGTTTAAATATTTACACATTCCTCAACTAAAATATATATATGTATAATATTTTTAGGTACACCATTTACCAAATGCAGCCATATACGATCAGCTCTTGAGAGATATTTTTTTGGGTCCAGTTGAGGCTAATGCAATGTCCTAATACAAAGTAAATGTGTTTAAATTTTCTACTGAATAACACTCCAGAACAAGAAAAACAAACAATAGTGGTGTTTGGGTTAAGAGTGATGATGATGTTGATTACTTTGGCATCATACACGAGATCTTAGAACTGGAGTATGCTGATTTCCTAATAAAAAAATTATCCTCTTTCGACGTAAGTGGTTTGATCCAAGCACAAGAGGCACAAGAGTACATAGGGAGCATAACATCATTGAAGTGAAGCAAAATAGGTCGTATCCTATTTACGATCCATTTGCTCTAGTGCAAAATGCTAAACAAGTGTATTATGCTCCTTATCCGTTGTGCAATGACAAGTCTGATTGGTGGACTGTAATAAAAACAAAGCCTATAGGCCTGGTGAAAGTTGAGAATGTGCTGGAGACTACGTATCAAAATGAAATACAGATTGATCACCAGCTAGTGGATGTTGAATTAGTGGACGGTTTGAATCACCCAAAAAATATATTTGAAGAAGTTAATATTGCGGAAGAAGAGGCTGAGTGGGTAGGAGATGAGGAAACCTCCGAAGAGGGTGAATGGTTTAGTGGAGAGTCTTCAGAAGAGGAGGATTAGTTGTGTAGGTTGTATTTATTATGTATTGATGTCTTTATGCTTTGTACTATATATTTACCTTTATGTTTCTTGTCTAAGATTGATATGTAATATACTGTTTAAGTTTGTTGTTTCCACTTTTTCATGATTTATATAGTAATAAAAATTTTCTTATCTATATCTCGTGTTGTATTAGAGCGATTTAAAATGTGAATTAGTAACTTGAAATTAGTTACGTAGAATATTTTCTTATATATTCATTTTGTAGGAACTAACTACTTGTTAACTTAACATAATTTAGATGTCAGGCAGAGGTGACAAGGGTAAGGAAAAAGTTGATACTACGAAACCAAAGAAGAATAGACAACCTACGACTTATAGACGACCGATAGGTATTCATATATCTGAGGGTCGGTTTGCTGAAGCGACAGCACTACCCTCATATTCTAGGTCATCCGAGGATTCGATACCTACTCCTACGCATGTGGGACCACTACATGGGTCTACACCGACTCATTCTTCTTTTATGATCGTACCACCGCCAGCACAGTGCTATCGAACGGCCGCTGGACCCTCCAGACATCTACCATCATCGATACCCTCCTACAGCAGTCACGCAGCTTCTCACAGTGCTTCTACCAGATCTATTGGGTTATCAGATCTTCAGCTTGGAGGCACTCCATCTGGTGCTTCAGATCCGTCCACGCCAGTGCATCCACCATCACTTACTAGGAAGCCAGGAGACAAAGATGATTCTGGGAGGATTTATCTTGTTCCAGTTGAGAGAGGGTAAGATTTCTAAATATAATAACGTTACTCATTTTTTCATTACTATATTATTATGCTCTATGAAATTACTGTTTGATCTTGTGTTGTAGGTTTAGGCCGGATGTTGGAGTTGGACAAAAGACACGAATATGCATTACTCGATACTTCAACGGCTACTGGACCAGCTGGCAAAAGGTTCCAGAACTTGACAGGGATAGAATGTTTGAAGAATTTAAGGTAAGGATTTAACTTATCGACTACTTATTAACACTTTGTTAGAACAAAAGATTGAATATTATATTTTTGTTGTAGAAATTTTACTGGTGGGATGATGCAAATGCATTTCTTATATAGAAGAACTTTTTCATAAGATGTAGAGCCAGATTTAACGATCTCTTGGATTATACCCGAAAGAAATTGGTAAAACCTAAGTGGATTCCTGAACCCGCAGAGAAACTATAACTTCGCTATTGGAGTAGCGCAGAATACCAATTATTGAGGAAAAAAGGAAAGAAAGCCCAGGCATCATCCAAGGGTGGCTTCCTACATATTGCGGGTGCCAGAAGTTCTCTTGCTGTGTTGGAAAAAATGGTATGTAAATTTTACAGTTTTAATTGTTTGTTTTTATTTATTTATTTTTTATTATTTGAACATTGATAATTTTTTCATATGCAGGAAAAAGAAAAGGGTAGGCAAATACCAATTGGTGAGCTATTCGAGGAGACTCATATGAAAAGGAAAAAGAACCCGACTGATGAAGATGTCTGGGTTGAAGCTCGTGCAAAAGCTGTCCACGTAAGAAATAAATTTTGAATTTATGAATCTTTTTCTCAAAGTTGATATTATTCAATTATAACTACTTTAATATTTTTTGACTTTTAGTATTAACTTTACTTTGAATATAAGACGAATATACGCATCTTGTTGGTGAGTATCGTAGTATTTAGCCTCCTGAAAGTCAGGGTGACCCAATACCCTAGCATTTATAGGAGGAGTTATGGACAAAAGTTGTGGGTCCTGCAAATAGAGGCCATTTCTACGGATACCACACAAAATTTTTTGGCGATAATATTAGGTGTTCGTCCGGCGCTGCATACTCTAGATCTTCAGTTGATAGAGAAACCATTGAAAGACTATAAAATACGGTTTCTCAACTCACTGAAGAGCTTGCTGAACAGAGAGAGAGGTTTGCTGAACAGAGAGAGGCAGAAGAAGACGGAGAAGGAAACAACATTACAAATCAAGATGTTGCAGCAACAGTTTAACTCTTTCATTCAGACTGCGGGGGTTATTCCTCTGTGTCCTGGTGATGCAGTTCGGGATGCAAAAGGTCTAGGCCCCCTGGATGATTTCAGCACGGATGATGATATGGAAGACGAGGACGAATTCGATGATGATTACTATTAGTTTTTTGCTTTTTGTATGTGTTATACTTTGAATTTAGACATTTTATTGTTTGAAACTATTGTTATAGTTTTTTCATACTCACTTTTGTTGGACATTTTGTATGTGTTGTACACTTTTGAAAGTATTTACATTTGGTTTTTGGTTGTTGCTGCTGCTGTATTTGATTTGGTTACTGCTGTATTGCATTGTTGTTGTTGCATGCTGTATTTGGGTTTTGATTTTAATTTTTTTAAAAAATTTCCAGAAAAATCGACCACAGGTGGTCGGTTTTTGAAATTATTTTTTTGCAGAAAACCGACCACAAGTGGTCGCTTTTATATTAAATTTAATTAATTAATTAATAAAAACCGACTACTTGTGGTCGGTTTTTATTTAATATTAAAATTAATTAATTAATTTAATATTAAAATTAATTAATTAATTTAATATTAAAATTAATTAATTAATTTAATATTAAAATTAATTAATTTAATATTAAAATTAATTAATTAATTTAATAAACAACCGACCACTTTTGGTCGGTTTTTCTTTTCCTAAAATTATTTTTTACAATTTTAATAAAATAATAATGAATTTTAAAAATATATATATATTTTTAAAAAAACCGACCACTTGTGGTCGGTCTTTAAAAAACTACCACTACTTTACCGACCACACATTTTGGTCGGTTTTGTGGTCAGAAATTGAGGGGAACCGACCACATGTGGTTGGTTTTACCCCTTTTTTTAGTAGTGCTACAACAGTCAAACAGAATTGTGTTTGCTTCATAATGCCCATTGATATTTAGCACTTGTTCTGGTAAGTTTTTTGAGGAGATATATTGTTAACTCATGGAGTTCAGGTAGAGGTTTATATAGAAAAAAAATTGCATCTTAATATGGTTGTGAAGCATAAATTAAAGTTAGATAGTGGAGGTATTCTTTTGAATTAAGTAACCTAAAATAATTTAATGGGCAATCACTTTAGCTAGGTTGACCAATTTAAAATTTTGCTCCATTGTTTGGCTCACATTAATAAAAAAGTAGTACTTGTACATATTATTAAAGTAACTGCAATTATTTTAAACTAATCTGGAATTGTCAGCATTACCGACCCTATGCCTCAACTCATGGATCTTGTTTGCTATTATTGTACTGTTCTCGTAGACCATAGTATTGTCCGATTCGTTTTATTTTATACTAGTAGGTAGAAGTGTTCATAGGTCGAGAAAAAAACCAAACCAAACGCGAGCCAAACAAAATCATGAACACCCTCCTAGTAGTATTTGTATGTGAAAGTATGAAAGTGATTCTTTTGTTAAACAGTTAGTAAACAGGTGTGAATTTTAGAGGTATACTCCTATTTCGTTTCGTATAGAAGCAAAGCTTACTTTTCCTTATTATTATTGTGCTGAAGTGTTTAGTTGTCACTTTTTTGTTTTCAATAAGGATTCGTTCATTACTTACTTGCATTGGCTTCAAACTTGATTTGTAGAGAAAAAATAGAAATTTCTTTTTCAGTGAAATAAAATTGAATATGAATTGTAAGCAGTGGCGGACCCATAGAATTATGTTTGTGGGTGCTTACTTTTATAACATAGAATTATTTAAACATGATATTTTCATCGTCCCATATTAGTTGATATCTTACTAAAATATATTTTTTAAATTGTTTGTCCACTTACTAAATCAAGATAAATTATTTAAAGTGTTTTCATTTTACCCTTATAATTAATATTCCTTGAAAGTGTAAAACTAAGTTTATAAAGTTTCAACTTCCAAGAACGTATCTTAAGGGGTAAATTAGTAAAATTATTTTTTTTATTTACGATTACTTAAAGAAAAGTAAAAACTTGATTATTTAAGAAGTAAAATCTAAAAGTGATCAACTAATATGATATGGAGATAGTAGCTTAAAAGTTAATGAGAAAACTACAATTAATATTTATCATAGTAAAAAAAATCACTTTTGGGAAAAAAATGAATTGGTTTGAAGGATTTCTTTTAGCAAATAACAAAAAATTCTTAAAATAAAACAAGAGAAATGATTGGATAATGACTTTTTTTTCACAAGAAGTTACTAAATCGTAAAATAAAATTGTAAAGTAAATTTAATTACAGTATTACGCAAAGAAAGTGAAAAAGAAAAAGAGACTAAAGAAAATAAGGAGAAAATATCAATAAGTGCTGATGCAAATAGGAATCGAATCGTGCACCTCAACACAGCTATCAGCCCTTTGGTTTATTGGGTGCTGCGTGTTTTATATATCTCTTTTTTGAGATATTTCTATATAAATATATAACATTTACATCGGAGTCAATGGGTGCTCGAGCACCCATAAATTGTACGTGGGTTCGCCCCTGATTGTAAGTTCGTGTAAGAATGTTTTAGGAGCTAAATTAAAATCTATTAAGAAATACTCTCTCCGTCTCAAAATAGTTGACATATTAAATTTTTTTGTCTCAAAATAATTTGCATATTTAAAAGATCAACAGATAATTAACCATTTTTTCAACTCTACCCATAGTTATAATTATTTTAGAATCAAGAAAACGTAAATAGATAAAAATTAAAAGAATTAATAAGAAATATGCTAGTCAAAACACACTCCTAATTAATTTTTTCTTAAGAATTGTGTATAATCTATACATATTATTTTGAGACAAAAAGAGTTGTAAAATTGCTGTCTTATTTAATGTGGAATGTCTCGTTGTTACTTTCTCTGTTCCAAAATAATTGAATTGTTCATTATTTAAGATAGATGTTGAAATTTTTTTCAATTTTACTCTTCATTAATTAAATTTCCAAGGATAAGTTCCAATGATCATTATTAATGTTTTAAGATTTGAAAAGGGCAAAAATAAAAAAATATGACTAATTTATGTCTTTATTTTTTTTTCTTAAGATGTATGTCATATTGTAACAATTCAATTATTTTTGAAACGGAGGGAGTAATTGTCTAACTTGCCTTGATATAATTGCACGGGGGACTGGGCCAGGGGGCTGGTTAGGGAGATCGGACGGAATTCTTGATGGGCCTGTTAGACTGATCCAGTTTGGATACCGGTATATGGCCCAACAGGGCGCCAGCCCGCTACGGCTTCTTTTTATAGTTAACAAACTATTAGTCACTTGTTTTAATTTAAAATAGTAGTTCTTAAATAA
Organism: Capsicum pubescens; assembly: GCA_030864215.1. Lineage (NCBI taxonomy): Eukaryota > Viridiplantae > Streptophyta > Magnoliopsida > Solanales > Solanaceae > Capsicum > Capsicum pubescens. The sequence continues at coordinate 68,343,673 of CM061543.1, read as the reverse complement.
AAATACCCTGTTATAAAATATAAAACAAATACAAGAAGAATAGAGAGAGAAGAAAGAGACTTCTTTATTTTTCTCGAGGGATTATTGAGGGATGAATTACAATGAAGGAAAATCCATTTATTTATAGGAAAAACTAACCTTGGGGTTTGTAACTTTTTCATAAATAGACATACACCATATATGATAAAGTAGGTATTCACTATATATGGTAAAATAGACATTCACTATATATGGAACATTTATAACACTCCCCCTTGAATGTCTAATTGATAGATAATACGCATAAATGCTGCCTCATTAAAAATCTTATAAGGAAAACTCTGCGGGATAAAACCTCGTAAGGGAAAAAGAGTACAACACGTATTAACTCCCCTTAATGAGAACATCCTTGAACCTTTGCATTCCGATCTTGTGCACCATTTTCTTGAAAGTTGCAGTTGGAAGAGACTTGGTGAATAATCAGTCATATTTTCACTTGAACGAATTTATTGCATGTTAATATCACCATTCTTTTGGAGCTCATATGTAGAAAAACTTTGATGAAGTGTGTTTCGTTCTATCTCCTTTTATGAATCCTCCCTTAAGTTGTGCTATGCATGCTGCATTATCTCCGAATAAAATTATAGGTATATTGTCACATTTCATATCACATTTTTCTCGAATGAGATGTATCATGGATTTCAATCATACACATTCTAGGCTTGCTTCATGAATAACTATTATCTCAGCATGGTTCGATGAAATGGCTAGATAGACCATTTTGTATATCTTCAAGATATGACAGTATCCCCACATGTGAACACATTGCATGTTTGAGATCGAGATTTATGCGGGTTAAATAAATACCTAGCATCAGCATAATTAATAAGATCGAGACTGAAATTCTTAGAATAATATAAGATCATGTGTTTGATCCCATTTCGATGTCTCCTAGCAGGGGGAAAAACTATACCTTGCTAACAAATTAATCAAAAAGGCTATATCAAACTTTGTAGTATTTGCAAGATACATAAGTGCACGAATTTCACTAAGATATGATACTTCATAACCAATCCAAATTAGTATATTTCTTATTTCAGCAAGTAATTTATTGCTTTTGAAAACTCTCTAAGAGTTTGAATAATTTTCAAGCTATAAGCTTATACAATATAAAGATTATAAATAAGTTTCTCGGAAATTTTTATATGCTTCAAACATTTTGAATCCTTAAAAATTTTCATGTAAATTTTGTCAAGTGACAATATTCAACATTTCATGAGTGACATCTTCAAGTGTTTGGATTGCAAATCAAATAAGTTTTATGCTTACCAAGATGCATCCTTTCATGTCACTTGATAAATATTCTACGTCAGCATGCTTAAATAAACGTAGAATTCAAATCCTCGTAACCTTTCACTTTATTGTGTCAATATTATATCAAAAATACTAATGATATATCATTTCGTATTAGTTCACAGTGTGTCATAATATTTTGAGATCTCATCACTTCAGTATTTTTAGGTACCTAAACCTCTCATAAGATTTCATGAAGTGTTATATCGTAGGCTCTTCAAGAACACATTGCCTTTTTATTATGATTATTTGCTCCGTATTCTTTTCAAGGATTATTTCATTTGGAATCGATTGGTCTATCACGCTTCATATATGCATAGACTTTGTCCTTTAGGGACACAAAATAGGAGCACTTGCAGCTTAAATATAAGATGCTTTCGGCATTTGACTTGAATTATCTTTTGAATGAGGATCTGACGATAATTCCTGACATATTTCATAGCTGCTTATAATCTCCCTCTTACGTTAGAAAAACTAACATACATCCTCCATATTCTTTGAGGAATCCATTTTTGTGCATCATGGCATATTTATTAATCGTATACCACACATCAAAACTATTAGATGGACAACGTGTGATTCCTGACTTAGAATCAACTTTGAGGGAAAATTAATCATAATTTATTGGTTTGATGCCTACAAGTACTTTTGTATATAATATTTCAAACCAACACATGAAGATTTTGTTCTCGATGGTTTAACTATTTATTGAAGGCATTCGATGCTAAACCATCATCATCAAGATGAATTATCTTAATTACACAATCTGAAAGTTATGCTCTTAACTCAAGTTTATTGAGCAAGCAACTTTATGAATGTCAAACTGCAGGTTGACAATAAATGTACATGTGATCATCTTATTAATGCATCTTTTCAACATATCACATGATAGTTGAACGAGCCCATATTCACCTTTTATAATTTTTAGATTTTAAGGGATTCAATCCTAACATTAGTTGGTCCAACCAACTTATCATGAGAACAAGCAACATTAAAAGCTCGGAAAGAATTTTTGAATTCTTCAATATGTATTTAATACTTAATATGCACATCTTTGGTATGTTGCAATAGTTCATGTCAACTTATGAACTTTTATATTAGTAAACTCCAAGTTTACCATGATATGTACTTTTTTCTTTAGCAAATTTCAGATTTACTTTGATATGAATAGATTTCAGATTTAATACTTGAAAAATAGATTTCAGAATAACTCCTTTCAATTATTCTACCTCTTTCGAAGTTGAATTGTGGTACCATCACAATCAAGTGCACATTTATATTGATGAGATTTACTAAATATCATCACATTCACCCTAGGGAATGGATCTATGCTTATAACAATTTAAATTCTCATTCCTATAAATGAAATATAATCGTTCCTTAAGCCTATCAAATTGATAGCTTATAACCTTTTTCAAGATATTGCTATTACAAGAGCAAATCGAGGCATACATATGATTTAGGGAATTTTTCTCTAACATAACTTATGCGTGTGAAAATGTCATCACTTTTGATGATCATTATTATATTATCCTTTCACGTTTATCTTCGTACATTCAATCGGTTTGTCTTCTTTCAGACGTATTATACACTGCTACCACATTCACTTTAGGGAATGGAGCATATTTGATGGGACAGATTTAATATTTTTTCACCAAAGGCATTATTTTACCTTACCCATTATTATATCATAAATATGATGCATTGAGATTCAAACTCAATGTCTTATTCATATAGAGCCGTCTTAGGTAATAAATCGATGGGACTTAAATCCAACATATTATCACCTCTTTTGATAATATTATTCTTGAGGAATAAATTTAAAACATAAATGGTTCCAAACCAATTATTTTTTCTCAAATCCAATAATAATTATATCATTGGTAGCAAAAGACAAATAACCATGAAATTACTTTTAAATTTATAATCTCACCTTGTTTGGTAGAGTCTCGTGCTGATAACGTGTTATAAAATATAAAACAAATACAAGAAGAATAAAGAGAGGAGAGAGAGACTTCTTTATTTCTCTTAAGGGATTATTGAGGGACTAATTACAATGAAGGAAATCCCCTTTATTTATAAGGAAAACTAACCTGAGAAAATTGAAGGAAATGTGTCTTTTAAGTCTTGATTGAAGGATTGGTGACATTTACCAACTTAAAGGGTCAAACATCATTAGGAAACTTGATTAAGTTAATTATGGCCTTGATTAATATTTTCAAAACTTTCTAATCTTTTCAAAAATATAAATCAACCCACACCCCTCTTTAATCCAAATCAACCAGTCTCTCTCCTCTCTCTTTCTCTCAATAGCTTCTCTCAACTCTCTCCCAACCAACAGTTCTGCAAAATTCTCCCTTTAATCCCAGCGACTTCAACCTCTGGCGAAAAATAGTCGAGCGAGTTCCCTTTCGATTTTCGATCGTCAATCGACGTGAAGACTTCATCGGCAACAACTTGAGCCAACTACTCTTCTAGTGTTGAAATGTGGACTGAATAAAATCCTAATTTCTGGAATTTCTTCTTCTTGTTGTCGTACTGTTGAGTCAGATTGGATGGTGATTTTTGTTCACAGTTGATGTTGTTAGTGTGTGTGTGTGTGTATGATGTGTTGGTGTTGTTGGGTTGATTTGTTGTTTGTCTTGGTAAAAATGCTATTGCAACAGATGAAATATATAATGCAATAGATTAAGACGTCTGATGCAACAGATGAAAACATCTGATGCAGCAGATGAAAATATCTGATGCAACAGATTAAAATTTGATGCAACTATAAAAATCTGATGCAATAGATGAACAATCTAACAGATCATTCGTCTGTTGCGACAACCGACTCTTCTGTTCGGAAGAAATCTAAACAATATTGATCTAACAGATAACTTATTTTGCAACAGATGAGTGATATGTTTCAATAATTCAGTGATCTATTTTTATTGTCTCCAATGGTTTACTCATCCATTGCAACAGGTCGGTTATATGTTGCAATAGATAACATACCTGGTGCAATAAATATGTGATCTATTTTTACTATTTCCAACGGATTACTCATCCGTTGCAACAGGTTGATTATATATTGCAACAGATAAACTACCTGATGTAATAGATTTGTGATCTGTTATTACTGTTTCCAATGGATTACTCATCCGTTGCAATAAGTTGGTTATATGTTGCAATAGATAAACTACCTGGTGCAACAGATATGTGATCTGTTACTACTATTTCCAACGGATTATTTATCCTTAAAACAGGTTGGTTATATGTTGCAACAGATAAACTGCCTGGTGGAACAGATCAGAGATCTGTTATTACTGTTTCCAATGGATTACTCATCCGCTGCAACAGGTTGGTTATATGTTACAACAGATAAACTACCTGGTGCAACAGATTAGAGATCTGTTTTTATTATTTCTAATGGTTTACTCATCCATTGTAATAGTTTGGTTATATGTTGAAACAGATAACATACCTGGTGCAATAGATGTGTGGTCTGTTGGAACTATTATTTTACCATTATGCATGTTAGATTTACTGTTATCCCTTTTTAACGATGCATTAATCAATTATAATCTATTTTATGTTTTTATTAATTTAAGATAATATGGCTCCCAAAATAAAAGAAACCGAATCAAGTCCAAGTAAAGGAAAAAGTGCAGTAGCTCGGCTACTTTCACCACTCTATGAGCTTGCTTTACAAGCGTTATCTCAATCAGGACCAGAAGATAATGAACACGGGGAGGAGGAATGTCACAAAAGGGATGATCCAAATGCTAATAACCCTTCCGCTGAAGAGTTGGTCAAAACCTTTAGCATTGATTATTATCCTGTGAGAATGCAGTGCGATACTGCCACAGACTTAATTGGTGATTTCGTGGTTAAGTCAACCATGGAAAAATCTTTTGACGCCTTCAGAAAAATACTTTGAGAACAAAAAATGGATGCTTATTTTAGGGAAAGTTTCTTTGGGCAATATCTTGATTTGCCAATGGACAACAATGCTCGTTTCCAGATGAATATGGTATACGATCTTCTCAAGCGTAGGTTTATGTATGAAAACAAAGACAAGATGGATGAGGTGTGGATAAATTACTATGGCATGCCTGTTTATTTTGGTTGGACGGAGTTTTCCATAGTTACTGGACTAAAATATTATCCTCCTTCTCCTTCTCAAGTTATACCTACTCTGACCCAAAAAAAACACCCCGCACACCCAAAAAAGGCAAAGACAAGTCGAGTGATCGTGATGACTTGGTGTCGATTGTTGGTCCAAACTTCAAAAACAAAAATTTGATAGAAGAATTGAAAGGTAAAGGACTCTCAAAGAAGCACAAGTAATCATTGTGCTTAATTTGATTTGTACATAATATTCTTTGGGTGAGAGACGTTAACAACAATATAAACGTTGGTTTAATAAATCTGTCTGAGGATCTTGAGGCATTTAACAGCTATCCTTGGGGTTATGAAAGCTTCAAAATGTCTGTCCAAAATTTGTTGACTCTGTTAACGCCAAAGAGAGTCAACTTATATGGCTTTCCATGGTCCTTCATGGTAAATGTTTCTTTTATCATGATATGATTCATCATTTTTTTATTCAATAATGCTTTTGATTTATTGGAGTTATGTTATAGACTTGGGCATTTGAAGCCATTCTTTATTTGAGACAACAAGTGAACTACCAAGAAGAAGTTTCCTGTCCAAGAATCCTGATATGGTTGTCAGCCAAAACCAATAGAAATGCAAAATTTCTTGATATTTTCACCCCCCAAGGAAGCAGTAAGTCCAATTCTAATCAAGTTTTTGTTTTAATTAATAATTATTTTAAATGATTTCATCATCATTTTAATATATGTACTGATTTAATTTAGATTGTCTATTCGTGGCTTGTTCCGACCAAACGAGAGTTGAAGATGCCATTTTTTCTTACTTTACGGTCGGTGCAAATTTTACCGGATTCTAAGGTCGTTGTTGGAATAAAAATGGAATTGTTTGGAGCAACAACTATCACAAGAAAAATAATTTTGGAGGGTGGGATTGTTGCTGTTGACGATGGTAGTGTTAGTGGTAGTGGTAGTGATGCTGCTGTTGGGGCTAATGATGCTCCTCTTATCGTTTTTGAAATAACAAGCCATTATGATTATGATCATACTGGCTATAAAAATTTTTCTCCAGATTTTTCCACATATAGCGAATGTTCTGCATGCAAATGTCAAGACTGCAAGGTGAAACATGATGGAGTGATTAATTCTATTAACGCACTAACTGCTTCTATAAAGAAAATGGCATCAAATAGGGGTGTCATTCCATCAAAGAGGATTTCATATCCATACACTCCACTAGAGATCAAGGCGGCTAAGAGGAGAAGGAAAGATACTTCTAAGGCATTATCAAGCATTGAAATAAGAAAAATTACAACGCCTCTATCTTTGTCTTACGCCGATGTTCAGTGTGCAAGGGCCATAAGAGAGCAGCATGAGCCGAAAAAGGTGAATGTACATCACCTGTTCCAACATATGATACATCTGCTGAAAATTATCAAACAGATATATATATCTGTTGAAACTATTGTCTAATCTATTACATCAGATGCGTTATCTGTTGCAATAAATGAGTTTTATGTTGCAATAGATGGGTCATGTGTTCAAAATTATCATACTACTTTGATTTACCTATTCGAATTCCTCCCAACAGATGATCCATCTGTTGTAACATAAGGCTCATCTGTTGCAACAGATGGACAATCTGTTCTATATCTGTAATTAGCATTGACAATTCTGGCTTTCCAGGTGGATATCACAGTAGAAGCTATTGCTAAAGAGCATAATATCACAGTTGATAATCCATCAACTACTTCCAAAGAAGAAGAAAAAGTGGAGCCTGTCAGTTCGGGATAACGGAAGAGTTACCCGTTTGAAAGGTTTAACATCTCGGACGAGGCTTCAATAAAACTAACACAGTTGATCAACGACTATTCAGAATAGATTGCCGATGGACTGTTAAAGCATCATGCCGGCAGGTACATAAATATATTTTTGAAGATATTGGTAATTACTATTCTTGTTGTAAGAACGTGACATTAACACATATAAATCATCATGTAGAAAGCAAAATGACGAATGCTACAAAGTAAACGAATCGAGTCTTGGTTTTGATATTTTTGACTTTGTTGTTGCATATCTTGAATTGAAGAATTGGTTCTATTTGATGTCACAGCCCCAAACTTGCTGTAATGATGAGGTTTAAATGCCATACATATTACTATTAATTAATACTTTATTTAATTGCATTTGTGTATTAATTTTTTCGTCACGTAATCTGAAATGTTTGATAATATGTGTAGCACATCGATGTCATTTTTTACTACCTCCAAAAGAAGGACAAGTTGCAAATACAAGAACAATACAGATACACGACAGACAATTATTTATACAAAGTTTACATCAATAATTCCTACGATAGGTATCGTCAACAACAATCGGAAGTTTTCCAAAATAAGGAATGCTTAATCAACATCATCAAAGGTTTTAGCATTCCGACTGTATTACCTTGGCATTTGGTCGATGAAGTGTACATCCCAATCAATTGTGGTGATGAATTCCATTGGGTGTTGGCTGTCGTCATTCTAAAAAAGAGACGCATCTGAGTTTATGACTCGATGTCGCGAAGGAGACATTTTGGGCCATCGTCTGAGATACAAAAGATAGCCAAAATAATTCCTACTTACCTTGATATTAGTGTCTTTTTAGATCAAAAGGTTCATACTGATTGGTCAAAGATTGAAGCATACCGGGATAAAATGGCTAATCCATTTGATGTACAATATGCTGAAGGAATTTCTCAACAAACCATTGATAGCCTGTAAGTATAAGTGTCATGATTTAGTTTCATTCCACAAATTTCACAACGCTTGCATGAACTGCAAGATATGGATTATCAATTTTTTTAAAACGCAGGAATTGCGGTCCTTTTGTTGCCGCTTATGCCGAGTATTTGAGCGATGGGTTACAAGTACCAAATGGTGGACTTGATGCTGGATTACTCCACAAAAGATATGCTTCTCTTTTATGGAAATACGGAGAAGCAAAAGCTCAGAAGCCGTATGCAAGCGACGTTAAAGATCCACGACGACCAAAGCTGAATTTCATAACACCAGATGAAGAAAAACTTGTCCATATTGATTAGATCTTTATAGCTTGAGCCCGTTAATGTAATAACCTATCCTCCTTGGTTTAACTTGATGATTTATTTGTAGAGTAGATCATTTGTAACCATAATGATTTTCTTTACATTTTATTTATTTATTGAGTTATTTTATGTAATTTTCGAAGGCTTCGATTTATTTTATGCTGTCTATGAATATAATTTAATCCTTAGTTTTTAACATGTTAATTGAAAGAGAGTATTAGATTCAAATATCACAACAGATAATACATCTGCTGTAACAGACGACATATCTTATCAAACAGATTTAGACATATGTTGCAACATGAGATGCAACACGTAGGTAATCTGTTGGAAATTATATAACAGGTCTTCCTACTTTTTTAATTTGATCTAATAGATTACCGATCACTTGCAACAGATAGATAATATATTATAACAGATTGTATATCTGTTGCGACAGACAGACAGAACATCTGCATAATGCAATATATGATCAACCTATTCCAACAGATAATCTGTCACAACAGGTACATATCTATTACAACAGATACAATATCTGTTACAACAGATATAAAATCTGTTACAACAGATATAAAATCTGTTGCATTATATAATTCAACTTTCTTCAGACAGAGAAATTATTGCTACTACATGTAGAGTAAAGTGGCTTGAAATAAACAATTGTTATCATTTTTATCTCTGTCTTTGTACATATTCTTCTTTGTACACAGGCGCCAACCATTTAGCTAGGTCATCTGTTGGAAATTATATAATAGGTATTCCTACTTTCTTTCTTGATTTATTGCAATAGATTACCTATCAGACAGATAGATTAAATATTACAACAGATTGTATATCTGTTGCGACAGACAGACTGGGAAACATCTGCATAATGAAACAGATGACCAACCTATTCCAACAGATAATCAATCTGTCACAACAGGTATTATATATGTTACAATAGATATAAAATCTATTGCATTATGAAAATTCAAATTTCACCAGACATAAAAATTATTGACAATACATGTAAAGTGAGGTGGCTTGAAATATAAAAATGTTATCGTTTTTATTTTCGTTTCTATCTTTGTACATATTCTTCTTTATACACGGGCTCCAACCATTTAGTTAGTACCCCATAAGCCCAAACCCATTGCATCTTTCCCACATTAGCGTCATACATACCGATCATTTCTATGCCGGTTAGTAAACACTCTATGTATGTAAGCGAGAACGGCCTGCACGCTGCACCGGTTCTATTTCTCTGGAGCTTGATGTTCTTATTTCGACTTTCAAAATCCCATGATTCCTTTATCAAGACTTCAGCTGGCAAATGATCCATCAACTTACTCTGCTTCAATAACTTGGGTAACAACTTCAAGAGTGGCTGCATGTGGGCTATAAACTTGTCCTTACTAAAGACAGGTAAGTTGCAACAGCGAGAAAATGTTTGACTTTTATGTTTATGACTGCACGGATTCTCTTTGCCTTGGTACAGTTCTTACCGTGTGGATATGAACTCTTCTCTCTAACATATTTAGTCACTTCTTCATCCCATTAGAATGTAAAAACTAACTCATCAAATCCCGAGCCACCGGTACCAACTAGCTCACGGAGAGAAGCGTACCTATCCTTAAAATTATTGTAGAAGTTGAGCTCCATTATTCTATCGGTAGCATCATAAGCATCCGGGTATGCTAATTGCCTGCCCCTCATGAGGCAGAGAATTTCATCAACAGACTGTGGTATAAAAAGATAATTTTTAAATAGTTTAGTAATTGTAAAGAATAAAAACACAGTGGAAAGAATACGATGTAGAGGGTTCTCTAAATCAGTTCACAGATTACCCAGCCAACGCAACTTATGTAACAAATGTGCATTATGTTGCAATAGAATACCAAGCTGTTGCAACAGATTACACATCTGCTACGCAGATTCTTATTCATGGAGTAGATTGGAAGGCTAGGTTACCAAATGTAATCTTACATTGTCCTCGTACCACACGCGCATATTTTTTATATTTGTGAAGTCTTCAGCGAAAAATGAATGCATGGTGTATTATTTTCGAACCTTCGTCTTGCCATTAATGATTTCTTGCAGTTCCTCCCCATTCTCCTTGCCAAGCTCCGCAAATATGTCCACTTTCTTCGGCGGCCCCTGAACTTCAATAACTCTTGGAGTGGGAAGAGTTACAATTTTTGCTGATTTCAGAACGAAGAGAATTTTTCTATTTTTTCTTCTCTTCCTCCTAACCGCCACTGTAGGAGTGAATGGATCCCTTACCTCGTTGGATGGTATGACACCCCTCCTGGATTTCAACTCTTTGGCAGCTTCAGCAATAGCCTCTAGCTTTTTAAGGAGTTTATCCTCTCTGTCCTTGCACACTTTGCATTTACAATGAGAATATAAGGGTGAGGAGGGGTGAGAGGGACAACTATAAGGGTGGGAGGGATCGGTATAGGGGTGAGAGGGAGGACTTGTGCAAGGGGTGTTTTCAAAAGTATTTATTTTTTGCTGAGCACCAATATGCTCATAATGACGACTGGAAGCAGCTTCAGGATGGCTTCCACTATCACAAATAACTCCACCAGTAAGACCCCCAGAAGAAGCATACAGATCTATTGCAGTTTGAGGTTGGTCGTCAAGAGCTTCAACATTAGGCTGACCTTGCCTAACTGCTCTTTTTATGGATGTTGCTCCATCCAATTCCTTCTTTATTAGCTCCACTGTTGGGTCTTCTTTTGTATCCACAAGACCCAGAGTAAGAAAAGAAGTCATCCCCAACTCATTAATGGTAGGCACGATCCAAGGATGCACAACCTATAAAAAAGACAGGAGGTATCATATAATAATAATTTGCAGTCAGTTGGGTTACATGGATGCCAAATTATGCAACAGATGATCTAGCTGCCGTAACAGCTGATCTGTATGTTGTAATAGATTGACAATATGTTGCATCAGATTACACATCTATTGCATAATTTGCATCAGATGGGTAATCTGTTGAGTCGGGTTCAGAGAACCAGAGCAACAGATGGTTAATCTGTTATGAAATATAGATCGTTTGTTTTAATAAATTACCATCTGTTGTACCAGTTGCAGTTGACGGGAATCTGTTGCAACAGACGGACCATCTGTCACAACAGATGGAACATCTATTTCAATATCTTTCTTTAAGACAAATTATTTTAGTTGAAAGAAGACATACAACATCATCTAGAGGGTTAAAGAGATCAGCCTCTTGCTCCTTAATATTTTTTTGCCTCCCTTTGCAGCCGTCAACCACCTAAGGATCCTTGGATGAGAAACCTCATCCGGGTAAACCCTGAACTACTTTCCGAGGGGAGGAATGGCTTCACATGCCTAAGCCTAAAAAATGTAAATAGAAAGCAAGCAAAAAAAGAGTCATAATAAGTATATTCATTATAAATTAATGGATGAGTAAAAATAGTGATCAATTTTACCATGAAATCTCAGGGAAAGCCGTATAATGTGTTCGTATTTGTGGATAACTTTGTCAGTAAATATTCGACAGTATTCGACAGTTAAGTAGTAGCTGTCATATCCCCAGGGATAATCGTTGAATTTTCCAAAATCATCAGCAAGCTCCAACAGATCATGTTCTATGACTTTCTTGACGTCTCTTGCTAATAAAATGGAATGGACAAACCAAAATAAGCACAATTTCTCCCTGCAGTTTACCCATTTTTTTAACCTTGCATTTGTTGGAACCTTTGTGGGGTGTTTCCTTGATGAGAGGTTCTTCTGGACTATCGCATCTCAGGCCGGTCACGATGGCAAACTCTTTTAATCCAAAACAATTCGGCATGCCACAGTAGTTGATCCATACTTTATCCATTTTTTTCTGCCCTTCCTCCCCGCATACTCGATCTTGCACTTGAGAAGGACATATACCATGCTCATTGGGAAACGAAGAGTGCGTTCCTTAGACAGCTCAAGAAAGTATGCAAAACAACTCTTCTTAAAAAGTCCATCTATGCTTTCATTCTTTATAATACTCCTAAGTTCGTCAAAAGGTTTCTCCAATTGACATTTAAGTATAAGATCACCAAATACTATGTTAGGGCTATTCATCGGCATCGCAACTCGAAACTTGTCAATACTAATGGTTTTGATAGAATCATGCTGGTATTTCAATATTATTTCATGCCCCATTGGTGAGGAGGAGTTATCACTTTCCCTGGCTTTATTTTGCCCTGACTGAGATTGTTCTGGAAATTTCTCTGAATTTATTTGTACTCTAACCTTTTTTGTTTGGTGATAAGAAGTTGATTCACTTTCTCCACTTTCAGTTTCCTTTTTTTTGGGAGACATCTTTTAACTACAAATAATAGAAAAATAAAAAATACACTTCATTTGTTGTCTTTATAATATTTTTAAACGGTAATACAAATTTCAATAAATTATTCTGAGCCACATTACAAAAAAATACTCCAACGGATAACCCATAAATTGGAACAGATGGGAAATTTGTTTGATGACCTATTTAATATCTCCCAACAGATCTTTCACCTATTGAAACAGATAGACCACCACCACCACAACCAATGCCACCACCAATGCCACCAAGACCACCACCAATTCCACCAATACCAACACCAAGACCATCGACACCACCACCAAAAACACAAATACCGACACCACCACCAACAACCACCAACAACACCACAAATACCATCCAATAATACCAGGACAGTCAACAAAACTCTGAAACAAAAACTAGGATTTTCTCAGGTGCTTCCTACCTTTTTAGCATCAAAACACAAAATTGTTAACCCATTCTCGAAGATAATGCTACTAAAAGTCTTCTTTTTCATCATTAACTAAAAAGCCCTAATTTTTAGAATAAAGAACAAATGTAGAACTCTTCTCGAAGTCTGTTACCTGTGAAGATACAGAAAACAAAGGATACAAGCGAGAATGAAGTCGAAAATAATAACTTTATGGTCGTAAATGGGAAGAAAATTGATCTGTTTTGAAAGGTTGAGCAATATGTTGAGTAGTTGTTGTCTGTATTTTAAGAGAGAGAGAGAGAGAGGAGCGAGAACTTGATATTTGAAATAAGGAAATTTTTTTCCCGCAAATGTATGATTTGTATAGGTTGATTTGTAATTTTGGAAAAGAATGACAAGTTTTGAAATTATTAATTTGGTCCGAATTGATCTTAATTAATTTTTAAAATTTCAAAAGATATAGTTTTTAAAATATTAAGTTGATGAGAACTCATTTTAACTCAGAGTGAGCGATCGATGACTCGAGTCGGGATGAACGTAATACCAACACCATGCAAATGCAACAGCTTAATTGGAGTTGTTGTTTACCCTGTGAGCTCATTCATTCATCCCTAGTTCCACCTAGATCAATGTAGGTACTATTACTAATCTTAACATTAAGTTGATGAGAACTCATTACAACTTAGAGTGATCGATCGACGACTCAGGTCGGGATGAACACAATACCAACACCATGCAAATGTAACAGTTCAATTGAAGTTGTTGTTGACCCCGTGAGCTCATTCATTCATCCCTAGTTCCACCTAGATCAATGTAGGTACTATTATTAATCTTAACATTAAGTTGATAAGAACTCATTTTAACTTAGAGTGATTGATCGACGACTCGGGTCGGGATGAACACAATACCAACACCATGCAAATGCAACAGCTCAATTGAAGTTGTTGTTGACCTTGTGAGCTCATTCATTCATCCCTAGTTCCACTTATATCAATGTAGGTACTATTATTAATCTTAACATTAAGTTAATAAGAACTCATTTCAATTCAGAGTGATCGATCGATGACTCGGGTTGGGATAAACGTAATACCAATACCATGCAAATGTAACGACTCAATTGAAGTTGTTATTGACCCTATGAGCTCATTCATTCATCCCTAGTTACACCTAAATCAATTGTAATAAAATCTGTTGCAATAAACAACTGAGCTATTGGAGAATTTCAAACAGATAATCTATCTATTGCAATAGATAACATATCTGATTTAATTATCAAATAGACATTTGAATCTGTTATGACAGATGACTGAGCTGTGGGAAATTTTCAAATAGATAGTTATATCTGTTGCAACAAATGACATATCTGATTTAATTATCAAATAGACATTTGCATCTGTTGTGACAGATGACTGAGCTGTTCAAAATTTTCAAACAGATATTGCTATCTATTGTAACAGATGACATATCTAATTTAGTTATCAAATGGACATTTGCATCTGTGTCACAGATGACTGAGATGTTGGGATTTTTCAAATAGATATTTGTATCTGTTGCAACAGACGACATATCTGTTTGAAAATCTTTTTTTTCTTTTAATTTAAAAGCAAGCTTCTGCCTGAGTAGATAAAGTAGTACTACTAAAGGCAGTAAAAAATGTTTCTTGGATAACTCAAAAATCTCATTGAGTAGTCTTATCTTGTCTTTTTAATGTCACCCATTTTCTTTCTCGTGCCTCTCAAATTATTAATGAATATTAATTAATGACTATTGAAACCCCTAATACTTATACTTCCTCCGTTTCATATTAGTTGGACCCTGTTGGCTTGGCTTACCCATTAAGAAAATATTAATTAGGGGTTTATTTTACCAAATTAGCCTTATTAATTATGCTTTGAAAATATAAATTTGAATAAATACACTTTGTTTAGTCATTTAATATTAAAGGTAGTACATCTAGAAATTAGAATTATCTCATTTCTTCTTCAGACCTAAATTTATTTTATTCGTATCTCATCCCTTTCTTTCTATCCTCTTTAGGGTTATCACAACCTTTTTTTCTCTCCTCTTTCTCATAAAGATCCTTTCGAATCAAAATCGATCCATATGTTAGATTCCTCAACTGAAATTGCTGTTTTGATCCTCTTTTGACATTAAGGTATGGTTCACTATTGCTCTTTCATTCTCGTCTTCTTCTTTGCAAGTTATTTACATATTTTTTTTATTTAATTAACATTTACCCATATCATATTTATTTTAAAAATTTGAAGGAACTTTTATTTGTTGAATAAATGAACCGAGAATTTTTATTACAAGATGCGAAAAAAATCATTTGTGGGAGAAGTTTAAAAGCCTTGTTAGCAGTATCATATATTTTTTATGTATTTTGTTTGTTTCTTTGTTGTTGATGTTGTTATTGATGTTGTTGGTGGGGATGACATTGTTGGAACTTGTGGTGTGGTGTTGTTGATAGTGACGGATCCAGGTTTTTTAGACGGTAGGTACTTCTTAGCTTAAAAATAGTGGAGTCCAAACAATCAACACAAGTAGTAAGGGAGAAAAAAATAAAAGAAAGTTTAAAGTGAATAAGGAGAGAAAAGTTGGTTACCAAAATTAAAAAAATATGTGTTGAGTGGGAATTGAACTCAAGAACAAAAGAAATAAATAGCCTTAAGCACCCATAAACAACCACTAGGCCAACCAAACAACTCTTACTATGGGTGATCATTGATTAGATTATATATTTTTTTTCTTAATTTCCATATACATATATAAAGTTCGATACGAGTTCAGTCTGTGCTCGTGCACCCAGAGGACTCTATGTGGGTCTGCCCCTGGTTGTTGATGGTGTTGAAACATAGGATGTTTGCTTCTTTGTTGTTGATGATGTTGTTGGAACAAATGTTGTTATTTTCTTTTTTGTTGATGTTTTTTATTTGTTCTATCTTTGTAGTTTATGCTGTTATTGATGTTACAACAGACGGAGCAACTGTTGGAACAAATCAAACCACCAACAAGGCTAGTTTGATATACTTCAACAGACTCCACATCTGTTGCTTCAAACTCCACATCTGTTACATCAGACTCCACATCTGATGCAACAGACTCTACGTCTGATACAACAGGCTCCACATCTGATGCAACAAGCTCTACATCTATTGAAACAGATGGATAATTTTCTTTCTATGACCTTAATTTTTTTCTTCTTCTTTGTAGATATAAGGAACTGAAAGTTGATCAATTTTTGCCAGACCATCATAAGAGGCTGCAGTAAAGATGGGTTCAGAGGAATAAGCTGCATGCAGATGGAACCACTTCATATGTTGGAGGTATGTATTACAGATAATGTTTTTGTGTAAACACATATAGAGTACACTGATTTTATGAATGTTGTTTTTACCGATTAGTCATAGATCATTCAAACAAGATATCTAGAATTTTACAGTTAAGTTTGGTAGGTCCAAACTGATAAGGCTGAGGGACCATGAATATGGTTATGATACCCTATTAAGATTTAATATCGTTTGTTGCTCATGTTTATTTATCATGCCTTCTACAGAATTTCGCCGTGGCAAGCATTTCTGTCGATGGTGTAGACTTTTGCATGACAGATATGTTGTCCTCTATATGGGAGAAGAATGATCAGCAAAAAAGTTGAGATATTGAGATCGTTTAATCTGTTCACTAACTTAGGCTAAGGTTTGGAGATCTTACCCCTCCTTTCTTATCTTGTGCATGCAAATATGAAGAGTACAAGTCGAAACATGATGGAGTGATTAATACTGTTAATGCATTAACTGCTGATGTAAAGGAATTGATAGCTAACAGTAGTGTCATTCGATCAAAGAGGATTTTAGTTTCATTCACTCCATTTGATCAACATAACTACTTGACACAACGAAAGCTTATATCGAGAGATTATTGATTATGTCTTCTCAAGACTTGCTTCTACCAAAAATTATTCTGTATTGAGTGCTGTACTATCCATATATGCTGCAACACCAGATTTATCAGCCGAGAGAGCGCTTTTCTTGGAAAAACTTAAAGAAAACCTTCCATACTTCTCCTTGACCTTGCGTAGAGCTAAGAAGGACAAAGAGGAGTATTATTAGAAAGCTGCCAAGAAAATGGTCCTCGATGACAAACTCATAAAAGATCAAGAGCTCTATACAGAGATCAACGACCACAATGACAAAATGATTGAATTGGAAGGGGTGACTTGACTTAGTCAGACAAAAAGCCATGACTGTTCATATCCCTTAGTTAAATAAAATTTGTGAATTTTCGAATATGTAAACTAAAAAAAATGGATCTAAATATAATATTTTATCTTTTTATTGTATTTTGGAAAGAGATAGATTGGTAATTTGTTGCAAAATATATTCCAGCTGTCAGATAACGTACAATATATTGACAATCTGTTGCAACAGATGAATATATCAGTTTGCTTTTCCATCAGTTGTGGCATCTGTTGCAACTTGCTAGTCATCTTTTTATTCAATTTCATTGAGAGCATTAGATTTTTTCAAAATACTTCTTGAAAAACTCAATTTTTGCTCTTGGATTGCTTCTTTTTTTTTCTTTGCATCCTTCAAGCTGGCCTCCAAACTCAATTTTTTGTCTTGGATTGCTTCTTTTTTTTCGAGGCCGACTTGAAGGATGCAAAGGAAACATATTCATTAATAACTTGAGGAGCACGAGGAAGATGAGTGACATTGAAAAGACAAGATAAGGCTACTCAAAGAGGAGATTTTTGAGTTATCCAAGAAATATTTTTTACCGCCTTAGTAGTACTATTTTATCTTTCTTCTCTCGGACAGAAGAGCGCTTTATAATTTAAAAAATATTTTCAAACATATATGTCATCTATTGTAACAAATATCAATATCTATTTGAAAATTTTCAACAGCCCAGTCATTTGTCACAACAGATGCAAATGTCTATTTGATAATTAAATATGATGTCATTTGTTGTAACAGATATCAATATCTATCTGAAAATTTCCAATAGGTCAGCCATCTGTTACAATAGATGCAAATGTCTATTTGATAATTAAATCAGATAGATAATCTGTTGCAACAGATCTCAATATCTATCTAAAAATATCCAACAGCTTAGTCATATATTGCAACAGATTTATTTACAATTGATTTAGCTAGAACTAGGGATGAGTATATTAGGTTAACTATAACTTCAATTGAGTCTTGCAATTTCATGATGTTGGTATTGCATTCCTTTCTACATGAGTCATTGATCGATCACTCTAAGTTAAAATGATTCATCATAACTTAATGTTAAGCTAATACCTAAATTGATTTACCTAGAACTAGGGATGAGTACATAGGTTCAACTACAACGTCAATTGAGTCTTTGCAATTACATGATATTGGTATTGTGTTCTTCATGACCCAAGTCGTGGATCGATCACTCTGAGTTAAAACAATTCATATTAACTTATTTTTAAAATAATACCTAAATTGATTTAGCTATAACTAGGGATGAGTACATAGGGTCAACTACAACTTTGATTGAGTCTTTGCAATTGCATGATGTTGGTATTGCGTTTCTCCTAACTCGAGTCATCGATCGATTACTCTGAGTTGAAACAATTCATATTAACTTAATGTTAAGCTATAAGATCCTACAAAATTCTTAGCTTAATTAAGTCTTTTAAGCTTGTTAGGGGTCCCAGACTTAGAACATATTAACTAAGCATTCAGACTTAGTATCATTTTAGCCTTCAAAAGTTGGAAATCTTATTTCATGACCTTTACATCCTTTAAATGTTGATATTTGAGTTAATTCATGATCAAAAATGTCACTAGAGCTTTCTGGACAAGTTTCAGATTTTTTGGACCTCATTTAGACCATTTTGAGTGCCCAAAATAGTGAGTTGACGGGATCTTGATATGTCGCGTCAACCATCGCATTGATAAGATAGTTTTTCCCCAGCTTCTATGCAAATTCTAGTGACCTGACACTGACTTGATGTGGCGCATTGGCTATCGCGTTGAGGCCAATGACGCAATGGATTGTGCGTCGGTAACACAGTTTGCAGGCATTAAAAGGCCGCATCTTCAGGGTTAATTAGTTTTTTTCCCACACCCTCAGCTCCTAAAACACGAAATTAAACCCTTTGGAGAGAAATTATATTCATTCTTTCACAAATTTCCCAAGAACAAGAACCCTAGGTGTTCAAATTTCAAATCAAGAACTCAAGAACTCACCATTAATTTTTAGAAATTCATCAACTAAGGTATGTGAAGTGTTCATCCAAGGGTCCCTTCCACCCTTGGAGTCCAAGAAACTATTTTTCTACTTCAAGTTTATGGATTTTATGAATGCCATGCTGGGTTTGATTATGTTCATGTTTATAATGATTAATTGGGATTCTAATCCATGTTTTATGATACGTTTTATGTGAGGTTAATTGATATATAAGTAATATCATGAGGATCCATGTAAAACCCTTGAAGTTTTCAATGAGGATTTGAATTATGATGTCTACTTGTTGTTTAGTGTTATGTGCATATGTATGCTCACTAAGTGCTTGATGAATTGTTCATGTGAACTAATAAGAGAAAGAAATCATGTCATGCTAGCTTATTTGCAAGTTATACCATGCAAAAGTTTGATAAGATGTCTCTATAGATGCATTATGCATTCAATGTGCATGCTTATACTAAGCAAGATCATGCGATGCTCTATTTTCATGCTATCGATATTGGGGGTATTTTATACCTGATAATTTAGCTGTTTACTTCGAGCCAGTTTCAGTTACGAAGTAATCTCAGTAGTGACTCAATCAGTAGAACTTAGATAGTTATAGAAACCCAGGGAATCTTAGTAGTGTTCGTAATTCGGTCACAGTACTCAGATCAGACCTTAGTAGACTCAGTCAGTTAATAGAATTCAGTAGTATTCCGTCAGTCCATGAAACTCAATTCCATTTGGTCAAATAGTAATATCAGTAAAAATTCAGTCCAGTCTAGTACAGACTAGAAATCAGTTCAGTGTCCGTTCAGTTGGGAGTAGGATTCAGCACCGAGCGAACCCAGGGATAGGGGCATTCCTGTCAACAGAGGGTTTGACCCTTAGTAGAAATCCCTACATTATAGAACTTTATAGCCAGCATAGGTTAAGATATCTTCCTGCCAGATACTATGAGGGTTGATACATCTTATTTAAGTTTTCCTACAAGCAAGGGTTGACGGAAGAGCTTCCTATCAGAGAGGGTTAACTCACAGCTTATCTCTACCCATGGCATAGTATTGACACCTTTCAAATTAGGGTTATAGGTTGGACCTCAATCAGTTCAGAGAGGGTCATATTGGTTAGATGGTTACTTCCCATAGTCTCAATTTCAGTCTCAGACTCAGAATAGAACTTAGTTTAGTTCTACAGATTCAGGACTATCAAGTATTGTCACTCAGCTTAGTACGGAACTTAGTATAGTTCTACAAAATCAGGGCTGTCATATACAGTCATTCAGTTATCAGTAATATAGTATCAGTAAACTTAGACATCAGTTAATCAGTATTCAAATCCAGTATTCAGTACTATCACGATCTCAGTTACAGTATACGTATTCATGTATGTACTCTCATTTAGTCATACTCATGTTACTCAATTAGTATTGTTCATGCATATGAACCCATGCATTTCAGCCTACCTCACTAAGAATAACAATACAGTCAAAGTACCGACGCATGATTTTTTTTTGCACTATGATGTCGTATATCATAAGTTCAGATGCATAGGCTCCAGATCACCCTTAGCAATTTAGATTTTCAGCAGTCAGCGTAGTGGTGAGTCCTCATAGTTCGAGGACATGGTTATTTTCAGTATTTCAGTATTATTTCTAGTATTGAACCTTATGTCCAGTTTTCTGCCTAATTTTTGCATATTTCAATATTTTTATTAGTCAGTTATACAGTAAGTACCAGTCATGGGTTAGCTTGTGGTCCTTCAAGATTATGAGCATCGGGTAGCGTCTGGGGGACAGACTTAGGGTGTTACATAATCTAATACCTAAATTGATTTATCAAGAACTAGGGATGAGTACATAGGGTCAACAACAACTTTAGTTGAGTTTTTACAATTGCATGATGTTGGTATTGCGCTCTTCCTGACTCGAGTCATCGATTGATCACTCTGAGTTGAAATGATTCATATTAACTTATTGTTAAGATAATACCTAAATTGATTTAGCTAGAACTAGGGATGAGTACATAGGGTCAACTATGTAATACCCCATACTTCTACCTAGCTTGAAATCATCCCAAGTATGTTAGAAACTTATTTGAAATATGAATTCACTTTTATATATATGTAATTTTTAATATTCTTACTTTTTTTCATGTGGGAAATTGAATTAGCTTTCCATCGATACCAATTTCGTCAAAATCCAGTAGCGGGGTAGAAAGTTATGGCCATTTTACCAAAAATAGTCAAAACTGCCCAGGTGCGACAATGAGGGCCGACGTACCGTTGAGCTAGTGACGTACCGTTGCCCAAACCATCGCAGTGGAGTAAGTGAGACCACCTTCTGCCTAAGGGCGATGGCTCAAGCCAATGGACCGTCGAGCTAGCGATGGACCATCGAGCTAGCTACGGACCATCGCCCAAGCTGTCGTAGCAGAGGCAGTGAACCCCTATTCTTCCCAGGTGCGATGGTCAGGACCGACGGACCGTCGATCCAGCGATGAACCATCACATAGTTCGTTCATTTATTTTAAAGTCATTTTTAAAAGGGTATTTAGGTCTTTTCGACCCATTTTAACCTCTAATTATATCAGATCAAGGCTCATAAGTTCATTATCCATCTACAACATCAAATTAGGATTTTCTCTCAAAGATAATCCCCAAGAATAAGATCCAAATCCTTCTTCAAGAAACTAAGAAATTCAAGTTCTTCAAGTCCAAGAACTTCAAGAAACTCACAGCCCAGGTATGTCATGTGTTGACTTATGGATCCCTTTCACCCATGAAGCTCAAGAATCTCTTTTCCAAATACAAGATTTGTGTATTTATGAATGTTGATGATTTAAATAGAATTGAAATTCATGTTCATGATGTTGTGGGGTTTTGATTCATGTTTTAAATTACATATTCCAATGATTTACCCTATTATATGAAGATTTGCATAATAACCATGATAAAACCCTTCAATTTACCAGTTGATTGATGTATCCATGATTATTAGATGTGTTGATGATTGTATAACCAAAGAATGCTCCCCACGTGTTTGATTAAATGCCTATGTGAAGGAAAAGTGCCATACTAGTATAATAATATGAAATCCCCATTTATGTACAAGTTCATGCATGTCAAGTGTTTGATGAAATGTCTTAGTTAATGAATTATGGATTATGTGTGGCCATTGTGGTGCTTTAGAACTTGTACTTCATGAATTCTCCAACTTATTATATTATGTATTGCTGATGTGGTTATGTATTCAAGAAAGTCATGCTTTATTAGTTTATTCCCATCGAGTCCTAGGGGTACTTGTACCCAAAAAATATAGCTGTGTGCCTAGAGAGTGAGTGTCATGTTTTCATGATATCTTCAGTCAATCCATGATCCATAGAACTCAGTCAGTCATGTGACTCAGGAAAGCTTAGTAATACAGTAATCTCAGCACTATTCTGTCTATCAACGAAACTTAGTTAATGCAGTCCAGTGCAGTTCAAAAATCCATGTTCAGTGTCTATTCAGATGGGAGTAGAAATTAGCACTGAGTGAACCTAAGGATGGGAACACACACTGTCAGATGAGGGTGTGATTCTTACAAGAAATCCTTGCATTCTAGAACTATGTATCAAGCATAGGTTGAGACATCAACACTGTCAGATGAAGGTTGATGAGGTGGATAAACACTGTCAGATGAGGGTCCCACCATTCTCTTTTGGGGACACTGTCAGATGAGAGTCACCCATAGCTTATCCTTACCTGTAGAGCGATATTGACACCCTTCTAATTGGGGTTACAGATTGGATCCCAACTCAACCATAATGGCATATTAGGGGTATGTCACTTAGATGACTACTTCCCACAATTTCAATTATAGAATCAAGACAGTCTGTTACAGTCATTCAGTCTCAGTAATAGAACTCAGATAGTTCTACAAAATTCAGGACTGTCAGATACAGTCAATTTAGAACAGTATAGAACTCCGCTAGTTCCATCAAAACCTAGACTGTCAGATACAGTTGCTCAGTATCAGTTATTTTAGTTATACAGTTATCAGTATCTTATGTTATCAGTACTCAGGCTCAGTTGTCATGTTATCATAAACTCAGTTACAGTTATAATGTATTCATGAATGCATTCTCATGTTCATGTTATCTAGTCAGTTAGTATAGTTTATGCATGTGAACCTTCTACATTCATCCTACCTCACATGCATACCAGTACATTCAATCGTACTGACGTATTTTCGCTATGGTGTTTTATACCATAGGTTTAGAAGCACGAGCTCCAGAGCATCTGTAGCATTCCAGTCTCAATAGTCAGAGTTAGCTGTGAGTCCTCATCCTTAGAGGACATGATCATTACTTTATTATCTCATTAATTAATTTATTTCATTAGTTGGAGCAAGTTGGGAGACATGTCCCATCAGCTCCTTATTCAGACAGTTCAGTTAGTTAGAGGCTTTTCAGACTACAGTATGTTCAGGCAGTTTATTTTAGTTGTTTTAGGTATTTCATATCCCATCTATATATTATGTTTTACCAGTTATGTTACAGTTTTGAACCTTATGGCTTTTCAGCCTTTATTTTTGCATTTATACAGTATATTATGCAGTTTTCAGGTACAGATATCAGTCATGGGTTAGCTTGTGGTCCTTTGGGTTCATGAGCACTTTGTAGCATTTCGAGTATCAGATTCGGGGCGTTACAAACTATAACTTTAATTAAGTCTTTGCAATTACATGATGTTGGTATTGCGTTCCTCCTGACCCGAGTCGTTGATCGATCGCTCTGAGTTGAGATGATTCATATTAACTTAATGTTAATATAATACCTAAATTAATTTAGCTAGAACTAGGGATGAGTATATAGGGTCAACTACAACTTCAATTGAGTCTTTGCAATTGCATGATGTTGGTATTGCGTTCCTCTCGACCTGAGTCGTCGATCGATCTCTCTGAGTTGAAACGATTCATATTGACTTATTGTTAAGCTAAGACCTAAATTTATTTATCTAGAACTAGGGATGAGTACATAGGGTCAACTACAACTTTAATTGAGTCTTTGTAATTGCATGATGTTGGTATTGCGTTCCTCTCAACTCGAGTTGTCGATAGATCACTCTGAGTTGAAACAATTCATATTAACTTAATGTTAAGATAATTTATTTATCTATAACTAGGGATGAGTACATAGGGTTAACTACAACTTTAATTGAGTCTTTGCAATTGCATGATGTTGGTATTACGTTTCTCCAGACTCGAGTTATCGATCAATCACTCTGAGTTGAAATGATTCATATTAACTTAATGGTAAGATAATACCTAAATTAATTTAGATAGAACTAGGATTAGTACCTAGGGTCAACTGCAACTTTAATTGAGTCTTTATAATTGCATGATATTGGTATTGCGTTCCTTCCGACTTGAGTCGTCGTTCGATCAATATAAATTGAAATGGTTCATATTAACTTATTGTTAAACTAATACCAAAATTGATTTAGATATAACTAGGGATGAGTACGTAGGGTCAACTACAACATCAATTGAGTCTTTGTAATTGCATGATGTTGGTATTATGTTCTCCTAACCCGAGTCGCCGATCAATCACTCTGAGTTGAAATAACTTATATTAACTTATTGTTAAGCTAATACCTAAATTGAATAGTGTTCTAGTTGAACTTACCCATTATTATGATGAGACCATTAAAATTATATTTTATAAAATTTCATAAAATAATTAAGATTAATCAGACCAAATTAACAATTTCAAAACTTGTCATTCTTTTCCAAAAATACAAATCAACCCATACAAATTATCCAGTTGTGGGAAAAATATTTTATCATTTCAAATATCGAGTTCTTGCTCTTTTCTTTCTCTCTTAACAATACAGACAACAACTACTCAACATATTGCTCAACCCTTCAAAACAAATCTTTTTTCTTACCATTTCTAACCATATAGTTGTTATTTTCGACTTTATTCTTGCTTGTATCCATCATTTTCTCTGTTTTCACAGGTAATTGAGTTTGATAATAGTTCTACATTTGTTCTTTGTTCTAAAAATTAGGGTTTATTAGTTAATGATGAATAAAAACACTTTCAGTTATAGTAGCTTTGAGAATGGGTTAATAATTTTGAGTTTTGACGATAAAAATATAAGAAGAACCCAAGGAAACCTTAGTTTTTTTATCATAGTGTTGGATAGTATTTGTGGTGTTGTTGGTGAATATTGTTGGTGGTGTCGGTATTGCTGGTCTTACTGGTGGTGTCAGTGGTTTAGTGTTGGTATTGGTGGCATTGGTGGTGGTGTTGGCAGTCTTGGTGGTCTTAGTGAGGGTATTGGTGGCATTGGTGTTCGTGTTGGTGGTCTTAGTGTTGTTGTTGTTGGTGCTCTTGGTGGAATTATTAGTGGTCTTGGTGGCATTGGTGGTGGTCTTTGTTGTCCATCTGTTGCAATAGGTGGAATATCTACTGGAGATGTTAAATAGGTCTTCAAACAGGTTCCCCATCTATTCCAACTAATGGGTTATCCATTGAAATATTTTTTTGTAATGTGGAGTATAATAATTTATTGAAATTTGTGGTCCAACTGATGTATTTTTTGTTTTTTGTGTAGTTTGTATTTAAAATATGTCTCCCAAAAGAAAAAAAACTGAAAGTGGATCAACTTCTGACCACCTAACAAAAAAGGCTAGAGTATGGATGGATTTGGAGGAGCTTCCTGAACAATCTCAATCAGGGAAAAATGAAACTGAGGAAAGTTAAGAAAAGGGAGATGAAAAAGGGTATATAGAGGCTGGTAAGGAATATAAAAGTGAGGAGGAATAAGAAGATAAACATGAAGAGGAAAAAGTAGAAAGTGAGAAAGAGGATGTTGATCAACATTATGATAAGCAAGAAGAAGAAGAAGTAGAAAGTGAAAAAGAGGATGATGATCAACATAATGATAATACATTACCAATGAGCCATGAATTAAGATCAAGATCCCAGCATGATCCTGTCAAAACTATTAGTATTGATAGGTTTCAAGTTGCGATACTGATAGATGACCCTGCAGAACTAACTGGTGATGTCATACTTAACTATCAGTTGGGGAAACCTTTTGATGAATTTAGAAATATTATGAAGAATGAAAACATAGACGAACATTTTAAGAAGAGCTACTTTGGATGCTTTATTAAGTTGCCTGAAGACCACACTGCCTATTTTCAAATGATGGTCTTCTCAAGCGCAGGATCAATTACTTGGGGGATGATAAATATTTGAAGGAGGTGTCAAAAAGATGAATGAAATCTGGATCAATTACTGTGGCATGTCGGTTTGCTTTGGATTAAAAGAGTTTTCCATAGTGACAGGCTTGAGATCTGATCATCCAGAAGAACCTCTCATTAAGGAAACACCCCACAAAAGTTCCAAGGCAATAAGGACATCCAAACCACCACCATAAAATAAAGGAAAGGCATTGTCGCAATGACCACTCACTAAAACCAACAAACGCAAAGAAAAAATAGATGGGTTGTTGGATATTGCTGGACTTGGGTACAAAACCAATAATTTGATAGAATATCTCAAGGATAAAACCATACCAAAGTAGTACAGGGAGAAATTATGCTTAGTTTGATTTTCCCATTTCGTTATATTGGCAAGAGACGTTAACAAAGTCATAGAAGATGATTTGTTGAAGGTTGTTGACAATTTTGAGAAATTCAACAATTATCCCTGGGGATATGACAACTACAACTTGACTGTCAAATATTTACTGATAAAGTATCCCCAAAGACAATCACATTATACAACTTTTCTTGGGCTTTCATGGTAAATTTAATCACTATTTGTGTATTCGTCCATTAATCTATATTGAATAATTATTATGAATTTTTTTGCTTGCTTCCTATTTCAATATTTTATGATTGGGCATTTAAAGCCATTCCTCCCCACCGAAAGTAGGTTAAAGATTACTCGGATGAGGTTTCTCATCCAAAGATCCTTAGGTGGTTGGTTGCCAAGAGCAGCACAAGAATTAAGGAGGATGATCTCTTTAAACCTCTCGATGATGCAGAACATATTCTTTCAAGTAAAATAATTTGACTCAAAAAGATATTAAAACAGATGTGCCATCTGTTGCAATAGATAGGTCGTCTATTGCAATAGATTACCCATCTACTGCAACTGGTGCAACAGATGGGTAATCTGTTGCGACATACAATCCATATTTTGCAACATATTTCCTATATATTGCTTTGGTTCTCTGAACCTGACTCAACAAATTACCCATCTATTATAAATTATGCAACAGACAGGTAATCTGATGCAACATATAGTTAATTTGTTGTTAGAAATAGATCACCTGTTACGTAAGTTGTCTGTGTTAACATGTAACCTAATCGACTTCAAATTATTATATGATTTAAATGTATCTGTTTTTTTTATAGGTTGTGCATCCATGGATCGTGCCTACTGAGCAGGAGTAGGGGATGACTTCTTTTATTACTCTAGGTATTATTTATACAATAGCAGACCCAACAGTGGAGTTAATAAAGAGGTAATTGGCTAGATTAATATCCATAAGAAAAGCCGTTAGGCAATGTTGATGCTCTTTATAACCAACCTACTGCAACAGATCCGGGTTCTTATTCTTGGGATATTGCTGATATTGGTAGAAACCATGCTGATGCTGATGGTACTGCCATTCATGATAATGAGCTTGTTGATGCTCAAGAAAAAATAAATATGTTTGAAATCACCCCTTACACAGGTCCCTTTCACCCTTACACCAGTCCCTCTCACCTTTACAGTGGTCTCTCTCACCCTTGCAGTGGTCTCTCTCACCCTTAGTGGTCTCTCTCAACCTCTTCACCCTCATGTTCTTAGTGAAAATGCACAGAGTGCACAAATAAGATAAACTCTTTGAAAAATTAGAGGCTATCGCTAAAGATTTCGAGAAATTGAAATCGAAGAGGAGTGTCATACCATCCAAGAAGGTGAGGGATCCATACACTCTAACAAGGGTGGTTAGGATGAAGAAAAGATTAATTAGCCAAATAATCTCTAATTTGAAACCAAAAAAAATGCAACTCCTCCCTCTCCAAAACTTATTAAAGTTCAGGGGCTATTGAAGAAGGTGGACATATATGCGACACTTGGCACCAAAGAGAAGAAGGAACTACGAAGGACCATGAATGCCAAGCAACCTGAACAAAAATACACCATGTATACCTTTCATGGTCAAGACTTCAAGAATATGGAGAGAGTGGTATGTGGACAAGGTAAGTTAACTTTTTGTAACCTAGCCTTCTAATCTACTTCATGAAGAAGAAGATACACAACATATGTGTCATATGTTGTAACAGTTGGGTATTTTGGTACAGTTGATGGTGGTTCTATTACAATACATTACCCATTTATTGCATACGTGGTGTTGGCTGGGTAATCTATGAACAGATTTAGAGTACCCTCTACAATAGGTGGACCATCCGTTGCATCTTTCCACTATGTTTTTATTATTTACAATTACTAAACTATTCAAACATTGTCTTCTAATATCACAGTATGTTGATGAAATTCTCTGCCTCATGAGTGACAGGAAATTAGCATACCCGGATGCTTATGATGCTGCCGATAGGATAAGGGACCTCAACTTCTACAATAATTTCAAGGATAGGTACCATGAGCTCAATAAGAAAGCCGACAGTTTTGATGGACTGAGATTTGATTGGTTAGTTATAGGTTCCAATGGGATAAAGATATAATTAAATATGTTAGAGGGAAGAGGCCATATCCATACAACAAGAATTGGACCAAGTTAGAGAGAATTCTTGCAGTCATGAAAATGGACGTCAAATATTTCTCGCTATTGAGATACTACTCAAGGAGAGAAAGATTAAGGTTTATGACTGCAACTTACCTGTATTCGATGATGGTGATTTTTCTATCCATATGCAACCATTATTGGAGTTGTTCCCCAACTTGTTGAGGCAGAGTAAGCTGATGGATCATTTGCCAGTGAAAGTGTTAACGAAGAAAGCATGAGATTTTAAAAGTCAAAACAAAGACATGGACCTTCCAAAAAATAAAACCAGTGCTGTGTGTGGGTCGTATGCGCTTGCATACATCAAATATTTACTGAACGGCATAGAAATGATCACTCTGTGTAATGACTTTGTGGTAAAAATGCAAGAGGTTTGGGCTTATGAGGTACTAACTAGATTCTTGAAGCCTGTGTACAAAGAAGAAGATTTAGAATCACAAACACCATAATAATTTTTTATTTCAAGCCACTTCACTTTACATGTAGTGACAATTTTTTATGTTTAATGAAAGTTGAACATATAGTCTATATATGTTGAACGTATATATGTTGTAACATATAGTCTATTTATCCTGAAAGATTGATTATATGTTGCAATAGGTTGGTCATTTGTTGTATTATGCAGATGTTTCTAAGTCTATCTGTCACAACAGATATACAATATGTTGCACCATATAGTCTATCTATTACAAGTGATAGGTAATCTATTGGAATAGATAAAAATAGTAGGAAGACCTGTTTGATAATTTCCAACAGATGACCTACAAGTTGCAACAAATGTCTAAATCTGTTTAATAATTTCCAATAAATATTTCGTTTGTTGTAACAAATGAATTCTCTGTTGCAATAGTTGCCTTATATGTTGTGATATTTGAATCTAGTATTCTATTTCAATTAATAAGTTTAAATTGAAGGATTAATTTTAATGCATAGACAATGACAAAAAAATATTATGGGTATAGATGATCTACACAACAAATAAATAAACAATTTAACCTCTGGTAGTAACATTTCCTAAGGAGAGGTTATTACTTTGACACACTTAAGCTATAAATATCTACTCAACATGGATAAGTTGTTCTTCATCCAGTGGAATGGAATTCAACTTTGGTCGCCGTGGATTTTTAATATCGCTTGCATTCGGTTTCTGAGATTTCAATTCTTTGTATTTACATAAAAGAGTAGCATATCTTTTACGGAGTAATCCGTCATCAAGTCCATCATTTGGTACTTGTAATTCATTGCTCAAATACTCGATGTATATGGCAACAAAGAGACCTATAACGCCTTAAAAGTACACCCTGGACGTCACACGGTGCTTATAGCCTCAAAGGACCACAAGCTAACCCATGGTGGTACCTTCTGTGAGCACTGGATAAAATAATAAAAAACATGTGCGGAATTTAACTGAAAATGCCATATGGTTTTAAAATATCAAAATAATCTCTGAGATAATAAGCCTGAAAATAGCTGTCTGGAAACAATACTAAAAAGGGCTGTTAATAACAATTGATAACTGTCTAACTGCTTGAAAGTGTCTAAAAGCATCTAACTGAATGACTAAAGAGTTTATGGGACAAGTCACCAACTAATTTTGACTGACTGCTAAAACTGAGATACTGAAATCAACATAATCTATCCCTGAAATATAATGACTCACCACTGCTACTACTGCTGTTGTGCTGGAGTGTCTAAGTGCGGTTAGGAATCTGAGCATATGGACCTATGATATGAGACATCATAGTGCAAGAAACGAGTATGCGGTCAGTACTTTGAATATACTGGTATGCTAAATAAGGTTAGGCTGATTTACATGGCTCATATGCATAGATTATAACTGACTGAATAAATAAGATGAGATGATTGATGTATAGTATACGAGGAAGCTATAAAATCTGAGAATGCATGACCAAGCATGTAACATGATGCTGGAGTAATCTATAAACTGAAGTACTGAAATATTGATACTGCTCAACTAATAATTGTATGCCCTGGTCAAACAATCCTGAAAACTGACCTCTGAACAGAATACGGGACTAAGACTGTGGGAGATATCATCTAACCGACATGCCCCAATATGAGATAATTGGGATCCAACCCACGACCCCAGTTGAAGAGTGTCGGTACCATGCCATGAGTACTAACACTGGTTGTGTGGATCCACTAAAGTGTTGCCCCGAAGGTCTAAGAGTCACCCTCTACTAGCAGGTGCTCTAGTGAGATGTGCGTCAAACCTCAACTGACAGGTTAACATCTCAACCTATGCTGTCTAAGTAGTTCTGAAATACAGGGACTGTTACTAAAGGTCATCTCTCAACTGGCAGGTGATCCCCCATCCCTAGGTTCTCTTGGTGCGAAATCCTACTCCCAACTGAACTGACTCTAATTACTGGACTGAATTGAACTGAACTTACTGACATGATTTTTACTAACTGAATTGATAATACTATAGTATATCCAAAACCATTATGAAAAATACTAAAACTAAGTAAACAACTAAGTTTTTCGGGTATTCATAACCTCCAGGACTCGATAATATTTACAGTAAAAGCATACAAAAACTGTAAAAGCACAATGCGTAGTCATTGCTTAAAATTCCTCTTTTAGTCATTTCATCAAACACTTGTAGTTCATGGTTTAAGCAAGAGAATAGTATTAACATGTAAAGATAACATGATTTCAATACTAAATCCCCCAGTTAAGGCTTAAATCAGCGAATAAAAACCATTTAAAACATGTAGGGTTTAATAACAATGAAAATTGCTTGGAAACATGATATAAACTCGAGATACATGAAAATTCATAGGTAAAATTCATAGTAACATGTAAAAATCATTACTTTAAAACTTGATTTTGGGTTCTTGGACTCCTTGGGTGAAAAAGGACCTATGTTTGAACATTTAACATACCTTAATCAAAGAATTCTTGGAAGTTCTTGGTGAATTTCTTGAGAATTTATCTTGAAACTTGAAAAGCTAGGTTTTGTTCTTGAGAGAGGATGATTTAAATTTGGGGGAAATTATGAAAAATGATGCAAAAGTATTATTTTAGGACCTAACTCTCATGTTTTGGCTGAGTTGGGTGAGGGGAAAGGACCTAAATGCCCTTGGAAAAAATGTGAATGAAAGATGGAATTAAACGGGGCGTGATGGAGCACGAGCTGCTGGCTTTAGTTTGTCGGACTGGATGACGCGCTGCAGGCTCTATTCCACTGGGCTGGACGGTGCGCCACAGGCTCTATCGCGGGCTCCCCCAAGAGTAAAATGGAGGGAGAATTGCGGGATAATCGCGTACTACCTCTATTTTAGATGTCCAAACTCATCCGTATGCTGGTCTGAAATTTCCAAAATTCACTCAAGATGTACTATGGACTACCCCGATCATGAATCAACAAAAAAACAACTTTCTGATGTCGGGAAGATAAAAAATAAATTCATCAAATTTAAGGGCTTTAAAAATGACTAAGTCTTAACACAATGAAATATTCTAAGTCTTTGAACCCTTTAATATGCAAGAGTGAGCTTAAACGAGCTAAAATCTTATGGGGTCTTACAATATATCCCCCTTGGGAATATTTGTCCTCAAATGAGACTGATTAAGCTGACAAATATAGAGGTACTGAGGTTTCAAGCTGAGCATTCATAACTAAAAGCATGAAAATATGATTGAGTCTGAAATATGGTGACTGCTTGAACTGATTTGTAAATGCATGGAATGACATAAAGATGAGCACATGGCTGGGACTGAGAATGGAAAAAAGATAATCTAAGGAAAATCATTACCTTGAATTAAGTCTAAATTTGTGGAGAAGAGGTGAGGGTACTTGGTACACATGTTTGCTTCTGATTCCCAAGTATCTCCCTCAACGGACTAATTCAGCCAAAGAACTTTGACCAAAGGAACTTCGTTGTTCCTCAGTGTATGAGTCTGACGATCAAGGATCTCAACTGGAATTTATTCATAAGAAATACTACCCTGAACATCTGTACTTTCTAAAGGAACAACCAAAGTTGGGTCACCAATACGCTTCTTTAACAAGGAAACATGGAACATCAGACGAACTGATGCCAACTCTGCAGGCAACTTAAGCTCGTAAGCTACCTTTCTAAAATGACTCAAGATTCTGTAAGGGCCTACATATCGGGTACTGAGTTTCCCCTTTTATCCATATCTCTTTATTCCCTTCACGGGAGAGATTTTCAAATAGACTAAGTCTCCAACTTCAAACTTAAGATCTCTTCTCCTCACATCTGCATAGGATTTCAGTCGGCTTTGGTCTATCTTAAGCCTCTCTCTGATTAGATAAACTTTCTCCAATGTATCAAATACTGAATCTGGACCTATCAAAAGGTCTCACCTACCTCAAACCAATCGATAGAAGATCTGCACCTCCTTCCATAAAGAGCCTCAAATGGAGTCATCTAAATACAGGAATGATAACTGTTATTGTAACCAAACTCAATCAATGGAAAGTGATCATCCCAACTGCCCTTAAAGTCGATAACACAAGCTCTTAACATATCCTCTAAGGTATGAATGGTCCTCTCTATCTGACCATCTCTCTGTGGGTGAAAGGCTGTACTGAGACAAACTTGGGTACCAAGACCCTTCTGAAAAGCTTTCCAAAAGTAAGAGGTAAACTGAGTACCCTTATCTGAAATGATGGACAATGGGGCCCCATGCAACCTAACCAACTCTCTAATATAAGGTTGGCATAGTCCTAGGCTTAATAAGAGGTATGGACCGGCAAGAAATAGGCTAATTTGGTCATTCTATCTACAATAACCCAAATCGAATCATGCTGGTGACGTGAATGAGGCAACTCTATCCCAAAATCCATGTTCATCTCTTCCCACTTCCAAGTGGGAGTACTAAACTCCTGTATAGAACCACTAGACTTTTGGTGCTCAACCTTGACCTGCTGATAATTTGAGCACTTAGCTATAAACTCTGTAACATCCCTCTTTATCCCACTCCACTAATAGATTTCTCGCAAATCGCTGTATATCTTAGTGACCCCTGGATGAATAGAGTAACGCGCACCATGTGCTTATACAAGAATCTGCTTCCTCAGGTCATCTACACATGGCATACATATTCTACCCTAACAACGCAACACAACATCTCCCCCTTGGGAGAAAACTTCTACTTTCTAATCTCTGACTGACTCCTTCAACTTAACTAGACAGTGATCCCTATCTTTCTTTTCTTTCACTTCGGTAACCAAAGAAGATTCTGAACTGTTCTGAACCCATACACTACCCTTAGCTGAGTCAACCAAATGAACGCATAATCTAGCCAACTGATAAACTTCCTGAAAAAACTTCTTATCACCCTCAACATGAGTCACAATACCCATGGACAATCTACAAAGAGCATCTGCTACTAAATTAGCCTTGACCGGATGATACAAAACACCCATATCATAATCTTTCAATAATTTAAACCACCTTGTCTGATGAAGATTTAACTCTCTTTGAAAAAACACATACTTGTGATCTATGAACACATCAACATGCACCCCATACAGATAATGCCTCCAAATTTTTAAGGCAAAAACAACAGTTGCTAACTCAAGATCATAGGTGGGATGATTCTTTTTATGAGGCTTAAGATATCTAGAGGCATAAGCTATCACCTTACCTCTCTTCATCAAAACACAACCTAGGCTAACTCTAGAGGTATCAAAATAAACAACAAATCCATATATACCATCAAGTAGCACCAAAACTGGGGCTAAAGTGAGTCGAGCCTTCAACTCCTGAAAACTCTTCTCACAAGAATTTGACCACTGAAACTTGACTTTTTTCCAAGTCAATCTAGACATGGGGATGCAATAGATAAAAACCCTTCAACAAGCCATCTGTAGTATCCATCCATACCCAAGAAATTGCTGATATCTGATGGAGAAATATGTCTGGGACAGTTTCTCACTA
The DNA here is from genome assembly GCA_030864215.1 of Capsicum pubescens. NCBI lineage: Eukaryota > Viridiplantae > Streptophyta > Magnoliopsida > Solanales > Solanaceae > Capsicum > Capsicum pubescens. The sequence goes on along the minus strand of CM061543.1, from coordinate 68,308,494 downwards.
CTTCAGTCTTTTGAGGGTCAACTTTAATGCCATCATCAGAAATAATATGGCCAAGGGAGGCTACTGATCTTATCCAAAATTCACACTTACTGAGCTTGGCAAACAACTAGTGGGCTCTAACAGTCTGCAATACAATTATGAGATGGTCTTAATGATCGTTTTCATTATGGGAATAGACAAAGATATCATCTATAAAGACTATGATGAACATATCCAAGTACTATTTGAACACTCGATTCATCAATTCCATGAAAGCTGCTGGGGTATTTGTAATACCGAAAGACATGACTAGAAATTCGAAGTGACCATACCGAGTTTTGAAAGCTATTTTTGGAATGTCACATTCTCTGACTCTGAGCTGATGATAGCCATATCTGAGGTCTATCTTAAATAAGTAACTGACACCTTGAAGTTGGTCGAACAAGTCATCAATTCTGGGGAATGGGTACTTATTCTTGATTGTGACTTTGTTCAACTGATGGTATTCGATACACATTCTAAGGGAACTATCTTTGTTTGGCACAAAAAGGATTGGAGAGCCCCATAGGGAAACACTGGGCCTAATGAAACCCTAACTTGAGAAAGAGAAGGAGGATAACATTTTAGTCCAGTAACTATTTGCAAACTCCTTCCAACCAAAACAAACAGGCATGCTACATTAATTTATCCACACCTTATCCATTTTATATATTTTTTCATAAATAAAACTACGCTTGAGAAGATCATATACCATTTTCATTTGGAAACGAGCATTGTTGTCCTTCGATAAATCAAGAAATTGCCCAAAGTATATGTCCCTGAAATAATCATCCAAATTTTGTTCTCAAAGTATTTTCCTGAAGGCATCGAAAGATTTTTCCATGGTTGACTTAACCATGAAATCACCCGTTAAATCTGTGGCACGATCGCACCACATTCTCATGGGATAACTATCATTGTAGAAGGTTTTGTCCAACTCTTCGGTGGAATGGATTAGCATTTGGATCATATATTTTGAAACATTTCTTCTCCCCATACTCATCATCTTCTGCTCCTAATTGAGATAACGCTTGTAAAGAAAAATCATAGAGTGGTGGATGTAGCCTAGCTGCTTCACTTGTTACTTTACTTGGACTTGATTGGGTTTATTTTCTTTTGGGAGCCATATTATCTAACATTAATAGAAACATAAAATAGAATATAATTGATTAACGCACCGCTAAAAAAGGAGAACAGTAAATCTAACATGCATAACAGTAAAATAACAGTTCTAATAGATCACACATCTATTGTACCAGGTATGTTATCTGTTATAATATATAACTAAATTGTTGCAACGGATGATTAATTTGCTGCAATAATAAAAATAGATCACTCATCTATTAAAACAGATGACTGGTCTATGCAACGGATCATACATCTGTTGCAACATATGAGTGATCTATTGGAACTATTATCAATGCTCAATATTGTTTAGATTTCTTCTAACAAAAGGGTCGTCTATCACAACAGATGAATGATTAGTTGGATAAATCAAGTCTTGGACATGTCCTGTTGAAATAGTTAACAGGATTTTACCCAACAGAAAGTTTTTCTATTGTGTCAGATGATTAATCTATTGCATTAGATTTTTAATTTGATGGTAAATCTGTTACATCAGATGGTTCCTCTATTGTATCATATTTTAATACAATGGTAAATTTGTTGCATCAGATAGTTAATCTGTTGCATCAGATAGTTAATCTATTGCAGATGATGGTAAATCTGTTGTACCAAATGGTTAATATGTTGCATCACATGCTTAATCTTTTGCATCAGACATCATAAATATGTTGCATTAGATTTATAATTTGTTGCATCGGAAGGTTAATTTGTTACATCAGAAGGTTAATATGTTGTAGAAAAAAATAGTAGCATGATTTTGTTCAATGAAACAACAACAATATGACCATTGTTACCAAGAACAAGAACAAATCAACCCACCAACAGGTGCAACACGAACAACATAAATCAAACTTCAAAAAACACAACAAATAATCAAAAAAATCATATTTTACTCCAAAAAGAGAAGAAAAGAAATACTAGAAATCAGATCGCATTTCAAATTAAATTAAAAGATGTTGAAATTATTAACCAATACTAGAAGAGAAGTTGACTCAAGTTCCTCTTTTTCTTAATAACTAAAAAGCCCTAATTTTTACCTGTGAAAGGAGAAAAAGGACGATGACGAAGTCAAAGTTGTTGTCACTGGAGAGCAATGCTGAGACGTCGATTGACGGTTGAAAGTCCAAAAGGAACTCGAAGCCCAACTGTAACTCCCTGAGAGTACACCCTGGGCGCTATATGGTGCTTACTGTCCCGAAAGACCACAAACTAACCCATGAATGGTACCTACTTCGAGCACTGAATAAAACTGATAACAAAAGCTTATTTTGTGGAATTTAACTAGAATGCCATAAGATTTTAACAACTGTAATCAATACTGAAACATAATATTAACATCTAAAAATATACTGAAATTGACTAACTGTCTATACTAGCAAAATAAGAAAATCTCGGAGATGCCAGCAAGTAGTAAAAATACAATTAAGTCAGTAAATGAACAAATCAATGGTGTCAAAGATGGACAATCATGAATTCCATGTTCTCCTAAAGCTATTTTTGAACAAAAAAGAACACCACAAAAAGGAACCAAGATATTTCTGTTCCTAATGATTTTGGTGAGGTTTCCGATTTCATCATAGATGATTTCAGAACTTCAAGGAAAAGAGGCCTATTGAAGGTTTGTCATTCTTTCAGAAATGAATGAGTTCAGCTATTCATATGTTTGTTGTGCTCATCTTATTTTATTGATGAATTAGCCTTCATTCATAGATAGGCTGTAAGAGATAATTAGTTAATTGAATTATTTGTCGTCCTAGGGATAACAACTGCAATAGTATTTTCTTTGGAGAAACTGTTAGAAAAGGATAAAGTGGACAGTATAATGCAGACGGTTTAGTCTGAAAAGAGCAATTAGTGTTGTTAATCATTACTACGTGTGACGCAATAGTAGGCTTGAAGATTAGTAATAGTTTTTCTATGCTGAATATTTGCAACCTCCATTGGAAATTAAGATAGGAAATTAACTCGTTAAGATACATCATTTAAGTTGTAGTTAGTTCTTTTAAGATTAAACATTTCTGCGCTCAGGCCTATAAAATTGTTTAGTAAGCACTCTATGCATGAATCTTATCAAAACCAATCAGGATTTAAAGAGGATAAGATGTTTTAAAACTGATATCTACTTACACTATATAAGTTTGGATGTTATGTTACCATATTAGTCTAGTTTTTATTTTATTCAGATCTTGTGTATTCAGTGTGAATGAGCATGTTATCATATCTTGGTGCAGATTGTACGGTACATGAATGAAGGTTCACCTTTTTCATGCATGTTATTCCAATTGTTAATCCTTCCGATAGTTCAAATCAACTGAACTAACGGAATGTCGTCTCCTTTCCTCTTGCGAAAGAGGTGAATAAATCCACAATAAACATATTTCCTACCTAAACGAGCAAGAAATATATAAGGACAAAAAGGACAAACACTAGGAAAAGAAGGAAAAACGTAAGGACAAAAAGAAGGACAAGGATAAAGAGAAAAGATACATCTCTGAAGAGACAAAAGTTGCTACTCTACCAGGGGATTATAGCGGACAGAAACTTCCTAGTGGAGATGAACATTTCAAAAATAAAAGAATCAACTCACAGGAAGCAAAATTCCATGATCAATCTCATGTACAACGTGCTAAAAAGCTCCTTAAATCCAGCCTTCCTGTTGTCGAGATGGAGGAGTCTAAATTTGTGCAGGAGTCAGTCAGTTGGCTGAGAGATTTCTTCAAAAAGGTATGAAAAGATAGACAATATACACATCAAGGATTCATGATCAATCTATGTTCCAATAGTTGCTCCGTCTGTTACAACATCAACAACAATATCATCAACAAGGAAACAACATTAACAACAACATCAACAATAAAGAAATAACATCATTTTTTTAAACACCATCAACAACAAAGAATCAACATTATTTATTCCAACACCATCAACAACACCACACCATAAGTTTGAACAACCAACCTCATCAACAACATCAACAATATCATCAACAACAAAGAAACAAATAAAATACACACAAAAAAATGATATTGCCAACAAAGGTTTTAAACTTCTCCTAATAGATGACTTTTTTTTGCATATTTTAATAAAAATAATGGTTCATTCATTCAAGATTTAAAAGTAACCTTTCCTTCAAATTTTTTAAACAAATATGATATGGGTAAAGGGTAATTAAACAAAAAAACTGATGTAAATAACTAATTTAAATAACTTACAAAGAAGATGACGAGAATGAAAGAGCAATAGTGAACTACACCTGTAATGTCAAAAGCAAGGGGATCAAAATAGTAATTTCAGTTGAGGAAAAATATAGATTAGTTTAGATATGAAAGGATCCTTATGATAAAGAGGAGAGAAAAGAGAGAAAAAAGGAGACGACTATGATAATCCGGAAGAGGAGAGAAAGAAAAAGAAGAGAGATAAATAAATTTAGGGCTGAAGGAGAGATAATTTTAGACATGGGTTTAAATATTCATTAATAACTTGAGGGGCACGAGAAAGATGGGTGACATTGAAAAGACAAGATAAGGCTACTCAAAGAGGAGATTTTTGAATTATCCAAGAAATATTTTTTACTGCCGTAGTAGTACTATTTTATCTTTCTTCTTTCGGCCGGAAGAGTTTTTTAAAATTTAAAAAAATATTTTCAAACATATATGTCATCTGTTGTAATAAATATCAATATCTGTTTGAAAATTTCCAATAGCTCATTCATCTGTCACAACAGATGGAAATGTATATTTGATAATTAAATAAGATATGTCATCTGTTGCAACAGATATCAATATCTGTTTGAAAATTTTCAATAGGTCAGCCATCTATTACAACAGATGCAAATGTCTATTTGAAATTAAATCAGATAGGTAATCTTTTGCAACAGATCTCAATATCTATTTGAAAATATCCAACAACTCAGTAATCTGCTGCAGTAAATTTCTTTGAAATTGATTTAGCTAGAACTAGGGATGAGTATATAGGGTCAACTACAACTTCAATTGAGTCTTGCAATTGCATGAAGTTGGTATTGAATTCCTCCCGAGATGAGTCGTTGATCGATTACTTTAAGTTGAAACGATTCATGTTAACTTAATGTTAAGCTAATACCTAAATTGATTTATCTAGAACTAGGGATGAGTACATAGGGTCAACTACAACGTCAATTGAGTCTTTACAATTACATGATGTTGGTATTATGTTCCTCAGGACCCGAATCGTGAATCGATCACTCTGAGTTGAAAAGATTCATCTTAACTTATTTTTAAGATAATACCTAAATTAATTTATCTAGAACTAGGGATGAGTACATAGGGTCAACTAAAACTTCAATTGAGTCTTTGCAATTGCATGATACTGGTATTGCGTTTCTCCCGACTCGAGTCATCGATCGATTACTCAGAGTTAAAACAATTCATATTAACTTAATGTTAAGCTGTAAGACCCCACAAAATTCTTAGCTTAATTCAGTCCTTTAAGCTTGTTAGGTGTCCCGGACTTAGAATATATTAACTAAGTATTCATACTTAGTGCCATTTTAGCCTTCAAAAGTTGGTAATCTTATTTCATTACCTTTACATCCTTTAAATATTGATATTTGAGTTAATTCATGATCAAGAATATCAGTAGAGGTTCCCAGACAAGGACAAGTTTTAGATTTTTCGAACCTCCTTTAGACGATGTTTGAGTGCCCAAAATAGTGGGTTGATGCGATCTTGATGTGTCACGTCGACCATCGTGCCGATAAGATAGTTTTCCCCAACTTCAGTGCAAATTCCAATGAACTGATGTGGACTCGATGCGGTACATTGGCTATCCTGTTGATGCCAATGACGCGATGCGTCGATCTGCGCGTTGGTAACACAGTTTACATGCATTAAAAGGCTGTGTCCTCAGGGTTAATTAAGTCTTTTTCCCACGCCCTTCAGCCCCCAAAACATGAAATTAAACCCTTTGGAGAGCAATTATATTCATTCTTTCACAAATTTCTCAAGAACAAGAACCGTAGGTGTTCAAATTTAAAATCAAGAACTCAAGAACTCACCATTAACTTTCAGAAATTCATTAACTAAAGTATGTGAAGTGTTCATTCAAGGGTCCCTTCCACCCTTGGAGTCCAAGAAACTATTTTTTTACTTGAAGTTTATGGATTTCATGGATTCCATGCTGGGTTTGATTATGTTCATGTTTATAATGATTAATTGAGATTCTAATCCATGTTTTATGATACGTTTAAATCAAGCCATGTTTGGGGAGATCTATTAGGGTTTTTGCCTAATTTTCTTACCAAATTTAAGTTTTACTTTTCTTAGAAGGAAAATAAAGTAATATCATAATTACTTTTATTTTTTCCTGAAATAAAATATAAAACTTTTTCATATTTGACAAACCTCTTACTTGGAGGAAAGGTTTTGGATAGGTATAAATAGAACACCCCCTTCTCATACCATAACACAATAAGCACCCACAATGTAGTCTTTAAAGAGTCTTTGTTTAGGGGGAGATTTCTCCCAATAGGTTTAATATTTTTCGATATTAGATTTTCAATATGTAGCTCTCTTGATCAAAACATATTAATAATATTACATTTTTTGTTTAGTTTTCTTTGTTGTCTAATTTATCATCTCATGGTTTGCAAACTTTAAGCTTCCGCATGACGCCCTCTCGATTTCGAATCCAACAGTTACTGCTCCAAATCTAATTTCTAATTTCATACGCTTAAATCTTTTTTTTGTTTTTTAACAAAGCTTAAATTAGTAGATCTAGTTGAGAATAATAAATATGAGATTATTTACTTGTCTAATTTAAATTGTTCAGTCCTATCAAACAAGGGCCAGTCCTTTTCAGTATTACTTCCTAAATATCATGTCTTATTTAAACGTTTTGTGCTTTCATCACAATGTTTGTTAGACCGGAACACGATTCGACCATTAATTAACAAAATAAAATACTATCAAAAAAGAGGAAATTAACAGTGTGACACCATATAATAGTAATAAAAGTTATTACTAGGTTCCAACTTTGTTTCCTAAATCTCGTGTTTTCGTTAAAATTTATTTTTTGTATATAGATAGTGGACTTAATACAAATACAAAGGTTTGGCTGAAAGCTACTACAAGATTCATACCATCCTATCTAAGGTCAACAACGTTATGAAAATTTTAGTAAATATTATATATGAGTAATATCATCTTTAAAAATTGACATATATAGTACGTTAGTTACAGAAACAAGCTTTGATATTCCAAAGTAAATATAACCAATAAGAATTACAAAGGTAATATCATGAAAAGTAATTCATCAAGAAAATGAGCACACCAAACATGTGATCAACTCAACTAAACATGTCCATAAAAATTGATAACCATAAATATTTTTTCAGTTTCTTTGTCCATACATTTGTTGTTATTCATACTTATGATTATATGTCTCAAACAAAACACATACTTTGGTATTTTTTTTTCATTTGTTCTTTTTATGATCCCCTTAAAGTTGATACTTTATATGTGCTTCGCCCTTAAAACCCGAACAGACTTCAAATCTTTTTGATTAACACTTTTTGCTTTTGATAACATTGACCTGAACTGAATGTCTAACCTTCAATAACATCTCTTTTCTTGATGTTCTAACATCATATGAGATGTAAACGGAAAGCACCAGAATCACTAGGAGAAGAAACATCCTAGCGTTCTTATATTATGTGAAGAAACATCAAGAGCACATGGGTTTCCTTTTACAGCTGATTTGTCTATAACACACTTACTAGTGTCTTTACTACTTGTGCTTCAAGCTAAGAAGGTAAATACAATACAAGTGAAGAAATTGCACACCCTGATATAGAAAAAAATATAATTACTTCTACAGGCTGCTCAGGGAAATAATTTCATGTTCCAAATACATGCAAAAGTAGAACGCTGCTTATTGTAGCTTTGTAGAACACAAATTATATAATTGATATAGGTTAAAACTGAATTAAGGTTTAGATCCTTTTTAACATTGGACACAGATGATATAAATGACAGATGTTCAATATTATACTTAAATCTAGAGGTGTTCTGAAAGTGAAACTTAGCTGAGAAGAGGTAACCGTATTTGGTCCATCATGGAAGACATTAAGTGCATTCCTGTGAACAAAATCTAGAATCAACAAGAGTTCATAGAGTGAGGAATATATACACTCTTACAAAAATTCTTTTAACTTCTCTAAGTATATATATGTAACCGATCAAGCCTGAAAATGTGGATGCAGGTCCATCCACTGATGATATGTTTTATTGGCCTACAATTTCAACATTCCTTTATAATGTGAAATCTTGAAGTAATATCAACCTATGCTGCTTGACTCTCCAAAAATGCTACCGTACCATGCCGGATCCTCCAAAAATGATTGAAAACATATGTTGTATTGAAGTGATTAGGGAGGATAGTTATTATTTTAGCTAAATAATTCCTACCGTCCTTAGTAACCATTACAACTCTGTAAGTCCTATTTGATCTTAAAGTCAACATGCTTTAATCTTAAAACTCTCAAAGTTATATGTTGCGTGTGAAATTCTTTGTTAAATGATCCTTCACACATCTATCTAACATTTTTTAAGAGTCCGAGGAAAATAGATGGCAACAAATAGGAAAAAAAATTTTCTTTTCTACAAGCTTTCGAAATCTTGGGATCCAAAAAGTTGGTAGCTTTACCTCTACCTCATCTTCAAGAAACACATATCAAAGAATAATAGCAATAACAAAAAATGTGATAATCGAAGTACAAGGGATAATAGATAGTAACAAAAAATGGAGGACTATTGAAAAAAATAGCGGGATCCCAAAGTTGGTTACTAGTAAAAAAAATTCATCTCAAAACCTTAGATTTTCCTACATTTTTTTTAATTTCTCAAGAAGACAGAAGCTAAAATAATTTAGTTTGCACAATTTAGATAGAGATATGCTTGATCCCTCTTGATTGAAAACTGTGGTTTTGCGATAGCATGGATAACATATTGGCTAGGTACAACGGTTCTCCAGAATCTTCTGAGCCAACTTCAGCAAACAATGATCGGCCAAACCTAAAGGAAGGTCTTGAAAGTTGAATTATCAATGCTACGTTTGGTGCTTGCTCAATTTATGAGAAAAGGAATTGAAGGCTTGACCTCCACGGATGGGAAACCCTTTGAAAATATACAATATGATGTTCTTTTGTCTACTAAACAGCCAAAAGAACACCATTTAGCAGACGCTTAAAGGGCTTCCATTCATTGGAGCTCAACCCTTCATATCTTTTCCCATAAGTCAAGAAAGCTTACTACGTAGCATCGCAAATGAGGCTCTCAAGACCTTCACTTGAGGATGTGTCTGATCATTCTCTATTGTGTTAGCTTAGAAGATTTTGTAACATCATTGTACCTCGCAATGTGCTATCTGCACTATAACAAAATATCGTTATAGAGATTAGTGAGGTTGAATCTCGTGTTGAAGTGGATGGAAATTAGGCATGGTTTTATAGTTGAAACAATCACATAGAATGGTCACTTTTATGAAGTTTTTTGGTAAGAGAAACATACATGAGAAGTATTAGGAAAATTAATAATTAAGTTGTTCTAAAATATATGGTCAGAGAAAAACATATTCTAAAGAGAAAATACATAATTACACCACTGATCTTGTCCGAGATTTGCAAAAAGATACCTAAACTTTAACTTCGACCTATTACCCCATGATTCTTCTTTATTTCATTGCAAACACACCATTTTGACCCTCTGCGTGTACACATGCGCCACAGGTGTGTGAAAGGGCTGAAATTTGACTTTTTTGACCAATTACAAGATGCCACATGTAAAATAATTTAATTTATAATTTATATATATATATATATATTTTAAAAAATTAATATTTATTTATTTTTAAAAATTATTTCATACCCCACCCCACCGCAACCCCCATCCACCATTGTCTTTTTCCCCAAATTCTTCTTCATCACCATCACTTAACAACATCAATTACAACACACAACAACAATTACAACAACAACAATCAATTACGCCCACAACAATAACATCATCATCATCACCATAACCCCATCCTTTCTTTTTCAACACAATGCCACCATTAAAGTTCCTCCATTAAAGCTTTTTTCTTTTTTTAAAATCATATCATTAAAGCTCCATTTTGCAATTAAATTATATCATTTAACCACCCACAATTTCTTCTTCAACATAATATCTTCTTCAACACCATTAAAGCTATTCAACACAATGTCACCATTAAAGCTCATTAAAGCTTTTTTTTAAAGCTCCATTAAAACTCCTCCATTAAAGCTCATTTAATTATCTTTAAAACTAAATTCAATTATTTTACTATCCTTAAAACTCAATTCAATCATAAAATTAATTTTTGAATTGATTTGAACAAAAAAAACTGGACGGGGAGGTGCTGGATTGGGGATGGGGGAAAGAGGGGGTGGGGTGGGGTATTAAATTAAATAAAAAGGAAAATTGTATTAAAAAAATAAAAATATATGAAATTAAACTTATTTGACATGTGGCAACACCTGATTGGTGCGTGTATTTCACTCTCCTTGTTGTGACTGAGATTCAGCGAAAAATGGTGTGTTTGCAATGAAATTAAAAAGAATCGTGGGGTAATAGGTCGAAGTTAAAGTTTACGTGTCTTTTTGCAAATATCAGACAGGATCAGTGGTGTAATTATGTATTTTCTCTATTCTAAAAAAGATATGGTAAAAGAAACATATACGGTAATTGGTAAGTAGTACTGGGAGAATTAATAAATAACCAGTCCTAAAATATACATGGCAATAGAAACATATATTTGAAAAATTAAGAAATTATAAAATATATATGGTAAGTGAAACATATATGGTAAATAGTATTAGGATAATTTAATAACTAAGCAGTTCTAGAATATATATATATATATATTAAAAAAACATATATGATAAGAAATATTAGGAAAACTAATAATTAAGTGGTCCTAAAATTTATATGGTAAGAGAAACATATATGGTAAATAGTTTTAGAATAATTTAATAATTAAGCAATTCTAAAATATATACATAGTAAGCAAAACATATATGGAGACAATTTCCATTTTACGAGTCACCTCAGCGCGATGCTTCTCCAGTTGGGATACTGCATTACTAAAAACGCCATAACTTCTCAACCGAGTATCGTATTTAGGCAAATTTGGTATCGATGGAAAGCTAATTCAATTTTCTACATAGTAGAGGGTGTAAATCTGAAAAATTTCACATGCAACAATTGTTATTCATTTTTAAAGCTAACCCTTCACATCTTAGGAGCGAAATTAATCTAGGAAAAAGTACAAGGTATTACAATATCTCTCCCTTGAGAACATTCGCCCTCGAATGTGGTTAGTTAAACTGAGAACACTGAGGAATCTAAGGTTATAAGCTATCATGCACAACTGAAATAAACTATAAGACTGAATCTAAAACATACTGAGCTACTGAACTAATCTGCAAGCTCATGAACTTCATGAAAATAGCTATATGGCTGAATCTAACACTGGAAAAGTATTGAACAAGGAAGACTATTACCTTCGGCTAAATCTGAGTTTGTGGAGAAGAGATGAGGATACTTGGTACGCATGTCGTGTTTTACTTCCCAAGTAGCACACTCAACGGATTGATTTCACCACAAAACTTTGATCAAGGTAACTTCTTTGTTCCTTAGTTTACAGATATGACGATCAAGAATCTCTACTGGAACTTATTTATATGAGAGGCTATTCTGAATATCTGCACTTTCTAGAGGGACTACAACAGCTAAATCATCCATGCACTTCTTCAACAAGGACATATAGAACACTGGATGAACTGAGGATAAAACGGGTAGCTCAAGCTCATATGATACCTTCTTAACACGACTCAAAATTCAAAAGAGACCTACATATTGGGAACTAAGCTTCCCTTTTTTGCCAAATCTCTTTACCCCTTTCATGGGTGAAACTTTTAAATACATAAGGTCATCAACCTCAAACTCAAGATCTCTTCTTCTTACGTCTGCATACGATTTCTGATGACTCTGGGATGCTTTTAATCTCTCTCTAATTAACTGGACTTTTTTCATGGATTCAAACACCATGTCTAGCCTAATCAAAGTAGCCTCACCCACTTCGAACCAACTAACTGGCGATCTATATCTCTACCCATAAAGAGTTTCAAACGGGGCCATCTGAATACTAACATGGTAACTTATATTATAAGCAAACTCAATCAATGACAAATGCTCATCCCAACTACCTTTGAAATCAAGAACACATGCCCTCAACATGTCCTCTAGAGTTGAATGGTCCTTTTTGCCTGACCATCTGTGTATGGATGAAAAGATGAACTAAGATGAACTTGGGTACCAAGACCCTTCTGAAAGGCTCTCCAAAACTGATAGGTAAACTGAGATGATGCACAAAGGAACTCCGTGCAATCTAACCAACTCTCTAATATACAACTTGGCATAAACTTCAACTATGTAGGACGTGTGAACTGGCAAGAAATACGCTGACTTAGTCAATCTGTCTACAATTATCTAAATCGAATCATGTTGATAACACGGATGGGGTAATCCAGTCACAAAGTCCATATTCACCTTTTCCTACTTCCAAGTGGGGATACCAAACTCTTGCAATGTACCACCAGGTCTTTGGTCCTCTACCTTAACTTGTTGACAAGTTGCACACTTGGCTACAAACTCTTCTATATCTCTCTTCATACCACTCCACTAATAGATTTCCCGCAAGTCATAGTACATCTTGGTAGCACCTGAATAAATGAAATAACGCACACCATGTGCTTCCACCATAATCTGCTACCTCAAATCATCAACACGTGGTACACATAATCTTTTCTGGTACCTCAACACACCATCTGCCTCTTAAGAGAAAACCTCTATCTTTTGGTCTTTAATTGACTCTTTAAGTTTGACCAAACTAGAATCCTCATCTTGCTTCTGTTTCACTTCAGAAACTAGAGAAGATTCGAAACTACTCTGAACCCAAACATTCCCTTCTGCTGAATCAACCAATCTAACACCCAACCTAGCTAATTGATAAAATTCTCGAACTAACTCCTTCTTATCATTCTCCACGTGAGAAACACTGCCCATAGACAATCTACTGAGGGTGTCTACCACTATATTGGCCTTTCTCGGATGATACAACACACTCATATCATAATCTTTCAACAATTCTAACTATTTTCTCTGCCAAAGATTCAACTCTCTTTAAGTAAACACATACTGCAAGATTTTGTGATCCGTGAACACTTCAACATATACCCCATAAAGATAGTGTCTCCATATTTTCAAAGCAAACACAATAGCAACTAATTCAACATCATGGGTAGGGTAGTTCTTTTAATGTGGCTTAAGCTGTCTAGAGGCATAGGCTATAACCTTATCTTTCTGCATCAAAACACAATCTAGACAAACTCCATAGGCATCACAATAGACAACAAAGCCATTTGTACCACCAGGTAGCACTAAAATTGGGGCTGAAGTGAGTCGAGTCTTCAACTCCTGAAAACTCTTCTCGCAGGAATAGGACCACTGCAACTTAACTTTCTTCTGAGTTAATCTAGGCATAAGAGACACAATAGATGAGAAATCCTCAACAAAACATCTGTAATAGCCAGCTAAACCCATGTAACTTCTAATGTATGATGGAGAGATAGGTCTAGGCCAATTTCTTACTGCTTCTTTATTTTAAGGATCAACTTTAATCCCCTCAATGGAAATAATATGACCTAGAAAAGCTATTGATCTTAGCCAAAATTCACATTTGCTGAATTTAGCGAACAACTGGTGATTTTTAAGTGTTTACAATACAATTCTAAAGTGGTCTGCATGATCATTCTCACTACAAGAGGAGATGAGAATATTATCAATGAAGGCTGCTGGGCCATTGGTAAGACTAAATGACATAACTAGAAACTCAAAATGACCATAACGGGTTCTGGAAGTTGTCTTTAGAATATCACACTCCCTTACTCTAAGCTGATGATAGTCGGATCTAAGGTTTTTCTTGGAGAAGTAATTGGCACCTTGGAGTTGATAAAATCAGTCATCAATTCTAAGAAGAGGATATTTTTTTTGACTGTGACTTTATTCAGCTGACGATAGTCAATGCACATTCACAAAGAACTATCTTTCTTTTCTCATGAATAGGATGGGAGCGCCCCATGGAGAAACACTAGGCTTGATGAAACCTTTATCTAAAAGATCTTTAAGCTGCTCCTTTAACTCTTTAAGCTCAGCTGGAGCCATATAATATGGAGGAATAGAAATAGGCTGAGTATCTGGGAGAAGGCAATACCAAACTTGATTTCCCTATCGGTAGGTACCCCTGACAAATCTTTGGGAAAAACATTAGGAAAATCATTGACTACACTGACTGACTGAACTATTGGAGTCACAGACTTAGTGTCTTTGACTCTAACTAGATGATAGTACACCCTTTGGAAATCAACTTTATAGCTTTAAGATAAGATATGAAATGACTCTTGGGAGACACTAAATTACCTTTCCACTCAAAGACTGGCTCATTTGGAAACTAAAACTTCACTACTCGGCTGCGACAATCTATAGATGCATAACAGGAATAGAGCAAATCCATACCAAAAATAAGATCAAAGTCAACCATATCTAACTCTATTAGGTCTGCTAACATAATTTTATGAAGGATATTGATAGGACACTTTCTATAGATCTGTTTAGTAATAACAGCCTCACCTACTGGGGTAGAAACCAAGAAGGGCTCAGGGATCTTTTCAGGACTTATTTCAAAATTTACTACAACTAATGGGGTCACATAAAAAAACTTGACCGCCTGAAAGACACGAAGCATACCAGTGAAAATATCTCGTGAATTCTCCTGCTCTTGACGGGATGGTAAAGCATAAAATTAATTCTGGTGCTGACCGCTATCGATACTGGATGATGCACCCTAAGGAGAGACCAAGCGACCTAGAGGAGCTGGTGCACTAGTAGCCTTAGTCTGGGGACAAACATCTCTATTCCCCTGCTTAGAATGCGGACACTCTCTAATTCCATGACCCAACTTACCACAACCATAACAACCTTTTTGTCTCAACATATACTCAGCAGGATAATTCTTACCATACTTAGCACATTGAGGATAACTGGGTCTTCCACTCACACTATTCTGAGATCTGGACATAGAAGACTTACCCCAATGCTCCTGTCTAGCTCTGGGAGCGGGAGCACTAGATGAAGATGGTGCTGGCATAGATGAATGATTCTAAAACTGTGAATGATTTCCCCCCTTGATACCTAGTCTGGCCATACTCAAACTGATCGATTCTAGCCTTTTTATCCCCTCTCTCTCTTCCCTTCATCGTTTCTACCTCAATCTACTAAGCATGAATCATCAATCTAGCAAGATCCATGTCTCCAATAAGCATGGAAGTCCTAGACTCCTTGACTACTAAGCTAGATATTCCAGTAACAAACTTACTCATACTTGCCCTAGGATCAACCATCGTATCAGGGGCATACTTAGACAACTAATTAAACTTAAGGCAGTAATCCTTCACTGTCATTGACCCCTACCTTAGGTTCACAAAATCCTCTATCTTAGCTTTTCTCATTTCACGTGGAAAGAACCTGTCTAGAAATGCATTCTGAAATACTTGCCAACTCATAAGAGCTGCATTCTCACCTCTACCAGTTTTCCACATAACTACCCAATCATACGCTACATCCTTCAATCGATAGGATACCAACTCTACACTTTCCTCCTCAGAAATATGCATAATCTGGGTGATCATCTTTACCTCACCTAAATAAATCTATGGGTCCTCACCTGCCTTCGACCCAAAGAACTCTAGAGGATTCATTCTCATGAAATCTCTGATTTTGGCTGCTGTTAAATCACCATTTTACAGAAGTTGGACTGTATCCTAATGGTTTCCCTGAATATCAGCAGTCACAGCTTGAGCCAACGCCTGAAAGGTAGCCCTAAACTCAGCATAGGATATATTCTTATTCAGAGAATTGGTGGGTTGGGGTGGTTGGTTGCCATTTCTGCGGGCGTTAGCTCGACAAGGAGTCATATTCAACTGTTACATAAGAGCATGAGTTATAAAGAAGATAGAGATACTGTAAGCATGATAGATCATAAAAGAAAGAGATTATTTCCTAAGGACGCCTAGTTGCCTCTTGCTCATAAATGTGGCGCGCTTCACACCTATGATCAAGACTCTACGTAACACGGCTTGTCTGACTCCCTAGGACTCTTAAAAACCTTAGGCTCTAATACCAAGTTTGTAACACCCTAAAACATGGTCCCAAAACATCACACGATGCTCAATACTACAAGTAGCCTTAAGCTAACGCTGTCTTCTTTCTACTAAGTCTGAATCTCATAATAAAGGAAACATAGGCATAAGAGTCATACTATATGCAAAAAACTATCTGACTATAATATCTAAAATCAATGTCTAAAACCTCAATACTGAATAACATAAATCAAAACTAACAGTCTGACAAGCCTCTACTACTAATATCTAGAGAGTCACTAAGACAAATCCCCAACTGACTCGAACTGTCTGAAAATAATACTGAATCATCTAAACTAGTAAGCTGAAAATAATCTAAATGACTGAGTCCCTTAACTATGAGGACTCACCAACTATTGGGATGTAGATGGAGATGCTCGAAATCACTCATACTGCTAAAACTGAGCACTTGAACCTACATTATGAAATAATGTAGCACATAGACATATATGTGGATCAGTACTTTGAGGATGTACTGAGTATATGGGGGTGAATGCATAAGTAAAACATAACATCAATCATCATCATAGTTTGTAAAAACAATGCATGCTAAATGTAAATAACTCACATAAGCTGGAATATATGAAAACTAAAATCTGTAATCATGAATAGAAAATCATACTTTATAAATCTAGTGAGTCATAACATTTAGTCCTGAAAGCTGACTAATGTTCTGTTTGTAAATAATACTGTCTAAGTGTAAAAAAGTCACACTTCTATATCTGAAATCTGAATACTGTACTCTGTAGCTAATATCTTTTTGTAAAAACATAATCTGAATAAAGCTGTGAGTCTTTACACTTAGTTTTCTTAAAAAATTTTCTGTTAAGATTATTTTGTTCTGAAATCTATAGTCTGTAGGCTTTAGGGAGTTTTTTCTAACCGATATAAACCATGCGAGCTATAATTCAACGTCTTATTCCCCTATGGGAAAAACCTTACGATTGAGAGAGGTGTCATACTCTTGCCAAGGAGTATAACCTAATCTAAGCGATCACATCTGTAACTATCATCCATATAGAAATAGGGATAATCTGATAATCTGTACCTAGATTGGCTACGTAGTTCTGTGGAAGTTAGGGCACGCTAATCCCATACTTCTCGCTCGGTGCTAAATACTACTCTCTTTAATCTGTATGCTCATTCTGTTGGAAATCCACTTTAAAACTAGCATAAGGATTTATTTTGAAACTAATTATGCTTTTGTATGATTCAATCTGTAAGTAAAGAAAATCTGATTTATGTAATCTATAATAAATCTGTAAAGTGGATTCCAAATTTTATCTGATGATCAAAAGATCAAATCTTTACTGAAAATTTGAAAATGAGTTGATCATTTGATGCTTAAAGCATAATCATTTATGAAATAATAGTATTCAATATTAGGATAGTAACCCATTCATCAATCTCATGTCAAAACATCATAAAGTTCATGCTTGATATCTCAAAATCTAAAATTTATTGCAATAGGCATGTAAATATGAAAATAGTCATGCAATTCAACTTCTAAAACACTTGAAATCTCATAATCTTACAATTAGCAATACTGGGTATGAACCCTAATTTAAAACCAATGTATAATCATTCAAATCATATAAAGAAATAAGAACTTGGTTTTAGGCACAAGGATGAAAGAGGATCCTTGTTCATAAACCCCACATACCTTAATCAATGAAATTTCTAAGAAAGCTTGAACTTGAATCTCTATTTGTGCCTTTAAAGATTAACTCTTGATTATCTTGATTTAGGAACCCTCAATTTTGGGTTTTCATGGAGAAATAATGGAGGAATTTAATTTCTTGGATAGTAAGATTTTGAGCTCTAGGATTTTTCTTTGAGAGAGAACGGATAAAAATAAGCATGAAGTGCTTAAGATATGCTTAGTTCCTTGTTTTGGATGAATTGGGGGCTTGGGAATTAACCAAAGTGCCCCTTTTAAAATTTAATCGGAACTCGAAACAAGGGAAATTTTCTGAATTTGATGCCACCACGACGTGCCATTATAGCGGTGGCTCACTGGAATTCTACAATAGGGAACTGGACATTTTATGCGATGCGGAGCTCTCATGGTGCACTATCACCGCGATGTACCACTATCACGGTAAGCCACTGGAAATTGAAAATTAGGAAATAAGGCTTCACCACGATGCGGACTTATTACGGAGGTCCACTGGAATCGGACAATTGCCATTTTGCAAGTCACCATGGCGCGATGCTTCTCCAGTTGGGATACTGCTTTATTAAAAATGCCATAACTTCTCAACCGAGTATCAAATTTAGGCAAATTGGTATCGATGAAATCTAATTCAATTTTCTACACAGTGGAGGGTCTAAATCTAGAAAATTTCATATGCAACAATTGTTATTCATTTTTAAAGCTAACCCTTGATATCCTAGGAGCAAAATTAAGCTAGAAAAAAGTATAGGGTATTACAAAGTGATAACTATCCTGATGCTGCTACTGCTGATAGTCGTGATTATGAGCATGTTGGTGCTCAGGAAAAAATAAATACATTTGAAAAAACCTTTTGCACAGGTCCCTCTCATCCCTACGCCGGTCCCTCCCACCTTTACAGTGGTCACTCTCACCCCTCTTCACTCTCATATTCTCATTAAAAATGCAAAGTTTGCAAGGATAAAAAGGCTAAACTCCTTGAAAAACTAAAGTCTATTATTGAAGCTGCCGAGGTGTTGAATTCCAAGAGAGGTTTCATACCATTAAAGAAGGTGAGGGAGTTATACACTCCCATAGTGGCAGTTAGGAGGAAGATAAGAAACATTAGACAATTACTCTCTATTCTAAAAACACAAAAAATTACAACTCCTTTTGCTCCAAGAGTTGTTAAAGTTCAGGGGCCGCTAAAGAAGGTGGATATATATGCGGCACTTGGCAACGAGGAGAAAGAAGAACTGGAAAAATTTATGACTGACAAGATAAAAACTCCACAAGAATACACCATGCATTCATTTGACACCAAAGACATCATGAGTATGACAAATATGCGTGAGTGGTACGTGGATAATGCAAGTTTACTTTTGCTAATCTAGTCTTCCAATATACTCCATGAAGAAGAAGCTACACAACAGATGTGTAATCTATTGCAATATCTGGGTATTCTGTTGTAACATAAGACATATCTATTGCATAAGTTGCATTAGCTGGGTAATCTGTGAACTGATTCAGAGAACCCTCTGCAACAAAATCTTTCCACTGTGTTTTTATTCTTTACAATTACTAACCTATTTAAAAATTATCTTCTTATACCAAAATATGTTGATGAAATTCTCTGCCTCATGAGGGGTAGGCAATTAGCATACCCGGATGCTTATGATGCTGTTGATAGGATAATGGACCTCAACTTCTACAATAATTTCATGGATAGGTATGATGATCTCCACAGGACAGATGGTATCGATGGCCAAGGATTTGATAAGTTAGTTTCTATGTTCGAATGTGATGAATACATGATTAAATATGTTAGAGGGAAAGTCCATATCCACACGGCAAGAGCTGGACCAAGGCAAAGATAATTCTTGCAGTCATGAACGTGGAAGACAAACATTTTCTCTTCGTTGAGATACTACTCGATGAGGCAAAAATTAAGGTTTATGACTTCAACTTACCTATATTCAATGAGGATGCATTTTTAATCCACGTGCAACCACTCTTGAAGTTGTTTCCCAAGTTGTTGACGCAGAGTAAGCTAATAGATCATTTGTCGGTGGAAGTCTTGATGAAGAAATCATCGGATTTTGATGGTCAAAATAAGAACATCGACCTCCTAAAAAATAACACTAGTGCAGCATGCGAGTCGTACTCGCTTGCATACATCGAGTGTTTGCTGACCAGCATAGAAATGTTTGGTATGTGCGACGCTATTGTGGAAAAGATGCAAGAGGTCTGGGCTTATGGGGTATAACTAAATAGTTGGAGCCTATGTATAAAGAAGAATATGTACAAAGACAGTTATGAACACGATAATAATTTTTTATTTGAATCCACCTCACTTACTTTACATGTAAGGGCAATAATTCTTATGTCTGGCGAAAGTTGAATTTTTATAGTGTAACAAATTATCTATCTGTTGTAACAAATATAATACTTATTGTGATAGATTGATTATCTGTTGGAAAAGGTTGGTCATATGATGGATTATGCAGATGTTTCCTGGTCTGTCTGTCGTAACAAATATATAATCTATTGCAACATATAATCTATCTGTTGCAACTGCTAGGTAATCTATTGGAACAAATCAAAAAATATAGGAAGACCTGTTATATAATTTCCAGCAGATGACCAAACTAAATGGCCGGAGCCTGTGTATAAAGAAGAATATGTACAAAGACAGATATGAACACGATAATAATTTTTTATTTTAAGCCACTTCACATTCTTTACATGTAAGGTCAATAATTCTTATGTCTGGCGAAAGTTGAATTTTTATAGTGCAACAAATTGTCTATCTGTTGTAACAAATATAATACTTATTGTGATAGATTGATTATCTGTTGGAAAAGGTTGGTCATATGATGTATTATGCAGATGTTTCCTGGTTTATCTGTTGCAACAGATATACAATCTGTTGCAACATATAATATATCTGTTGCAACTGATAGGTAATCTATTGGAATAAATAAAAATAGTAGGAAGACCTGTTATATAATTTCCAACAGATGACCTACATGTTGCAACATATGTCTAAATCTGTTTGATAAGATATGTCATCTGTTATAGTAGATGTATTATCTATTACGATATTTGAATCTAGTATTCCATTTCAATTAACATGTTCAAAACTAAGGATTAAATTATATTCATAGACAATATAAAATAAATCAAAACCTTTAGAAATTACATGAAATAACTCAACAAATAAATGAAATGTAAAAAAATCATTATGGGTGCAAATGATCTACTCTACAAATAAATCAACAAGTTAAACCAAGGAGGATAGGTTATTACATTGACAGACTCAAGCTACAAGGATCTACTCAATATGGACAAGTTGTTCTTTATCTGGTGCTACAAAATTTATCTTTTATCATCGTGGATCTTTAATGTCGCTTGTGTATGGTTTCTGAGCTTTTGCTTCTCCGTATTTCCATAAAAGAGAAACATACCTTTTGTGGAGTAATCCGGCATTAAGACCATTATTTGGTACCTATAATCCATTACTCAATTACTCAGCGTAAGCGGCAACAAAAGGATCACAATCCCTGCATTTTACAAAAATATATAATCCATATCTTGAAGTTCATGCAAGTGTTGTGAAATTTATGAAATAAAACTAAATCATAATACTTATACTTACAGGCTACCAATGATTTGTTGAGCAATTCCTTCAACATATTATACATCAAATGAATTACCTATTTTATCTTGGTATACTTCAATCATCAATCAATCAGTACGAACCTTTTGGTCTAAAAATCCACTCATATCAAGGTAAGTAGAAAATATTTTAGCCAGCTTTTGTATCTCAGACGATAGCTCAGAACATCTCCTTCGCGACATTGAGTCATAAACTCAGACGTGCCTCTCTTTATGAATAACGACAACCAACACCCAATGAAATTCATCACCACAATTGATTAGGATGTACACTTCATTGACCAAATGCCAAGGTAAGCCAACTGGAATGCTAAAACCTTTGATGATGTTGATTAAGCATTCCTTATTTTTGGAAACTTTCGATTGTTGTTGACAATACCTATTGTAGGCATTATTGATGTAAACTTTGTACAAATAATTGCCTGTCGTGTATCTGTATTGTTCTAGTATTTTCAACTTGGAATTCTTTCGGAGGTAGTAAAAAATGACATTGATATGATGCACATATTATCAAACATTTTGAATTACGTAATGAAAAAATTAATATGCAAATGTAATTAAATAGTGTTAATTAATTGTAATATGTATGAAATTTAAACCTCACCATTCCAACAAGTTTGGGACTGTGACATCAAATAGAACTAATTCTTTATTTCGGGATGTGCAATAACAAAGTCGAACATATTAAAATGAAGACTTGATTTGTTCACTTTGTATTGTTCGTTATTTTTTTTCTACATGATGATTTATATGTTTTAATGTCATATTCTTACAATAATAATTGTATAAATCAATATCTTTAAAGTTGATTTATGTACCTGCCGGCATGATGCTTTAACAGACCATCAACAATCCATTCTGAATAGTCATTCATCAACTTTGTTAGTTTTTTGAAGCCTCGTCTGAGATGTTGAACCTTTCAAATAGAAAATTCTTCCATTCTCCCAAACTGACATGCTACACTTTTTCTTCTTATTTGGAAGCAGTTGATGGATTATCAACTGGGATATAATGCTCTTCAGCAGTAGCTTCTGCTATGACATCCACCTGAAAAGCCAGAATTTTCAATGCTAATTCCAGATATACAATAGATTTTTTATCTGTTATAACAGATGAGACTTATGTTGCAACAGATGGATCATCTGTTGTGACAAATTCGAATAGGTAAAATAGACCAGTACGATAATTTTGAACAAATGATCCATACTGTTGTAACATAAGACTCATCTGTTAGTAGAAATTAAAATAATATGAAAACCTATTTGATTTGCTAAAACAAACAGACATATGTTACAATAGATACCGCATCTGATGCAACATGTTAGACAATAGTTGCAACAGATGTATATATCTGTTTGATAATTTTCAGCAGATGTATCATCTATTGAAAGAGATATGTCCCTATTTTTTTGTTGAAACAGATGATGTACATTCACCTTCTTTAGCTCATGCTGCTCTTCTGTGGCCCTTGCACATTGAACAGTGATGCAAGACAAATATAGAGGCATTGCAATTTTGATTTTTTCGATGCTTGATGATGCCTTGGAAATATCTTTCCTTCTCCTCTTAGCCACCTTGATCTCTAGTGGAGTGTATGGATATGAAATCTTCTTTGATAAAATGACACCCCTCTTAGATGTCATTTCCTTTACAAAAGCATTTAGTGCATTAATTGTAATACCCGTAACTTTTTCCTAGATTGAAATCATCTCAAGGATGTTAGAACTTGCTTTGAAATATGAATCTATTTTTGTACACGTGGTATTTTAAGATTTTTACATTCTATTATGTGGAAAATTTTATAAGCTTCCCATCGATATAAAATTCTCCTAAATCTGATAACTAGGTAAGAAATTATGACTATTTCATGTTCCCATCATAAAATAACGCCATATTGGTCAGTGGCGCTCCGTGCCACAAGTTAAAATGGAAATTGTCCTTTTATAGTGTCTCAGCACGATTTTCTCTGCGTCACTCTAAAGTTTCAGGTCACAAAAGAAGGGGCAACGCGATGGCTCTGCGTCATGCCATATCTCAATGTCCCAATTGTCAAAATCCAGAGACACGACACCATCGCGCTGTGTCGCGCTAGGGGTCCAATTCGAGAAAATTTACTAAAATTAAATAACGCATCCAGGGTTAAAATGGTTAACTTCCCACCCCTATTTAAGCCCTTTAACACATGATTCAGCTAATTTTCACCCAAAATACACTAGTTTCTCTCAAAAACCTCTCAAGAACAACCTAGGGCTTTTCATAGAAGATTCAATTTCAAGAAAGTTTCACCGTCAATCTTCACGAAATTCCGAACTAAGGTATGTATTGTGTTGATTTATGAATTTCTTTCATCCATAGAGCTCAAGAACCCTATTTTAAATTATGAATAATGATATTCATGTTGTGGGTCAGTTGTAACCATGTTGTTGATGTTGATTGATTTCAAAATGAGAATCTTTATGTGCTTTTCATGATATTATGTTAACATGCAAGATAAAATCCATTAATTTAGTTGCTTATGATGTGAATTTGATGAATTCACTTATGACCTAAGTTGTGCATGCAAGGTGGTTGATAAAATTCTTGAAAACGTAGAAATCATGCTTTATAGCTTAAGACATAAACTAAATGTGACATGCTTGTCATTCTCCTATGTTTAAATGGTTTCCATGCTATCATTGTGAAATATGTATGTTGTCGGAATGCCCATGATATTAGAACATGAGATTATGATATCATTATATGCATTTACCGTCTATGCTAGATAGTATGATAACCATGTACTTCATGAAATATCTCCCAACTATTATATGATGAATGGTGGACTTTAGTCATGTGTTCAAGTAAGTCATGCTTCATCAGTTTCCTTTCATCGATTCCTGGGGGTAATTATACCCGAAATATTAGCTGTGTGCTTAAAGCCATGTCATGTTTTCACGATACTCTCAGTTAAGCTATGATCCTTAGACTTCAGAAAGTTTTATGACTTAGGAAATCTCCATGATCTCATGAACTCAGTCAGTTGTTAGATATTAGTAGTATTCCATCAGCCAGAGGAATCCAGTAACTCAGTCCATGTTCAGTTCAGTTAATCATGTTCAGTGTCTATTCAAATAGGAGTAGAAATTAGCACCGAGTGAACCCAAGGATGGGAACTCACCTTTTATATGTGGGTGTGATTCTTAGAAGCAATCCTTGCATTCCAGAACTATGTAGCCAACATAGGTTGAGACGTTATAGCCTACTATATGAGGGTAGATGAGATGGCTTAACCTACTATATGAGGGTTCCCACTGTTCTCACTAGAGTTACTATTATATTAGGGTTACTCACATTTTTTCCTTACCAGTGGCGCAGTATTGACACCCTTCCAATCAGGGAATAAATTGGACCACAGTTTAGCTATTATAGCGCATATGGGGCATGTTAGTTAGATGACTACTTCCCACAGTCTCAGTAAAAGAACTCAGATAGTTCTTTAGATTTTAGGACTGTCAGATATAGTCAACTAAGATACAGTACGAAACTCAGATAGTTCCATCAGATTCAGGACTGTCAGATACATTCACTCATGTTATCAGTTATATTAGTATCAATATGTCATGTTATCAGTATTCAAATTTAGTAATTATGTATTTTCACGCTCATGATAGTTAGTCTGCTATTATTATTGTTCATGCATATGTACCCCATGCATTTAGCCTACCTTACATGCATAACAGTATATTCAAAGTACTAATGCATTTGCGCTATGGTGTCTTATACCATAGGTTCAGAGACACGAGCTCCAGAGCATCAGTAGATTCTAAATATCAGCAGTCAGAGTTAGCAGTGAGTCCTTATCCTTCTAGGACATGAATATTTCTCTATTATCTCATTAGCTAGTTTGTTATTTGGAGTTAGTTGGAGAAATGTCCCATCAACTCCTCATTAAGATAGTTCAACCACTTAGAGGCTTTCCAGACTATCATATTTCAAACTTCAGTATTTTCAATTTTTATTTTGGGTATTCTATTACCCCACACATATGTTATATTATTCAGATTATGTTCAGTTTTGAACCTTATGGCCTTTCAGTTAATGTTTCTGCATTATTTAGTATTTTATGCAGTATGTAGGTACAAATACCAGTCATGGGTTAGCTTGTGGTACTTCGGGGTCATGAGCACCGTGTAGCATTCCAGGTACTAGATTTGGGGCATTACAAACTTGGTATCAGAGCCTAAGGTTCAATAGTGTTCTAGAAAGTCTGAAAGCCGCAGCTAGTAGAGTCTTGTACATGGGTGTGTTGCGCGCCAAATTTATGTATAGGAGGCTATGAGATGTTTTAGGAACATTTTCTCATTCTTCAAGTATTCATGTCGTGCCAGTGATCATAATATCAAGTCAATCTGTCAGTCTAATCCATCTCTTCTCTTTATTTTAGAACATGCCTCCTAAGAGAAGAAACCAGTCAGCCCTTCAGCCCGAAGAACCTTTGGGAGATAATGTTTCTCATGCGGAGTTCAGGACCGCATTCACTACTCTTTCTCAGTTAGTTGATGCTCAAAATGAATGACTGACTGTCGTTCCGGCCAACCCAGTGGCCAATTCAGCTGTAGTCAGGATTCGGGACTTCACCCGAATGAATCCTCCATTCTTTATCGGGTCTAAGTAAGATGAGGATCCTCAAGAATTCATTGATTAGGTTCAGAGAGTGACTGACATCATGAGGTTGACTACTGTTGAGAGTGCTGAGCTAGCCGTATATTAGTTACAGGATATGGATCATACTTGGTTCAAGTAGTGGGAGGAGTTTGTCACTGCATTCTTAGACAGATTCTTTCCCCAGGAGATCAGATAAGCTAAGGTGTTAAAATTCATCAACCTAAGGCAGGGCAATATGACGGTGAACGAGTATTCTCTCAAGTTTACTCAATTATCTAGATACGCCCCTTATGTGGTTCCAGACAGCAGGGCTAAGATGAGTAAGTTTATGTCAGGGGTGAATGATAGCGTGGTAAAAGAGTGCATAACTCTAGGCTAACGACTCTTGCTCAGCAGATAAAGGAGCAGAAGATTAAGATGAGGGAGAAGCAGAATAAAAAAGCGAAGACAGGTAGTTTTAACTTTGCTCACCCTAAATCAGAAAGAGGAAACCGTTCTCAATTTCGTCCTAAGTCATCATTTCCAACTCCTTCTTCAACCAGTGCTCTAGTTTCTAAGTTCAGAGAGTGTAACAAGGGTTGAGCGCCAGGCTCTAAGTCTTAGGGCAATTTAAGCATTGGCCGTACCTATCCTCTTTGTTAGACTTGCGGTAAGCACCATCAGGGTGTTTGAAGAGCGGGTAGTGGTATCTGTTTCGAATGTGGCAAGCTGGGCCACAGGGTCAGAGCTTGTCCTCAACCAGATCCCCAGGGTTAACAGAATCGTCCCACAGATCAGTATGGTCGCGCTAATCAACAGGGTTCCACCTACAGTGCTACTAATAGGCAATACCTAAATTATCTTTATGCTCTTTAAACCCGACAGGATCAGAAAAATTCTCCTGATATAGTTACTGGTACGTTATAGATCTTTCATGTTCTTGTTTATGCTTTGCTAGATCCAGGAGCTTCTTTGTCTATTGTTACTCCTTATATAGCAGGCAATTTCGAAATCAGTCCCAAAATTTTAGCAGAGCCCTTTTACATTTCTACCCCCGTGGGTAAAACCATCATAGCCCAGCGGATATACAGGAATTGCCCGGTTATGGTATTTCAGAAATTCATTTTAGTAGATCTAGTTGAATTAGAGATGACTGATTTTGATTTCATTCTCGACATAGATTGGCTTCATTCCTGCTCTGCCATAATCGACTACAAAAATAGAATAGTCCAGTTTCAGTTTCTAAATGAACCCGTCCAAGAGTAGAAGGGTAGTGTATCTGCTTTCAGAGGTTAGCTTATTTCCTACCTTCGGGCAAGGAAAATGATATCAAAGGGATATGTCTATCATCTTATTCGAGTTAAGGACACTAGTTCTGAAACTCCCAGTCTTGAATCAGTTCCAGTTGTAAATGAATATTCAGATGTCTTTCCGAAAGATCTTCCAGGAATTTCTCCTGAAAGCAAAATAGACTTCGGCATTGATCTTCTTACAGATAATCAGCTATCTCTATTTTTCCATACAGAATAGCATCAGCAGAACTCAAGAAATTGAAAGAGTAGTTGAAGCATCTCGTAGATAAGGGATTCATTAGACCCAGTGTGTCCCCGTGGGTTGCACCAGTCTTATTCTTGCGCAAAAAAGACGGTTATCTTAGAATGTGTATAGACTACCATCAGCTCATTAAAGTTACGGTCAAGAAGAAGTATCCTCTCCCCAGAATTGATGACTTGTTCGAACAACTTCAGGGTGCTAGATATTTCTCTAAGATAGACCTCAAATCCAGTTATTATCAGCTCAGAGTTAGAGAATGTGATATTCCAAAGACAACTTTTCGTACTAGGTATGGTCACTTCAAATTTCTAGTTATGTCCTTTGGTCTTACCAATGCCCCAGCCACTTTCATAGACTTGATGAACCGTGTGTTCAAGCAGTACTTGGACATGTTCATCATAGTTTTCATAGATGATATTTTTTTCTATTCCCACAGTGAGCGAGATCATGCAGACCATCTTAGAATTGTACTTCAGACTTTCAAAGATCATCAGTTGTTCGCTAAATTTAGTAAGTGAGAATTTTGGCTAAGGTCAGTAGCATTCCTTGGTCATATTATTTTCGGTAATGGCATTAGAATAGATCCTCAAAAGACTGAAGCAGTGAGAAACTGGCCTTGCCCTATCTCTCCATCAGACATCAGGAGTTTCTTGGGTTTAGATGGCTATTACAGACGGTTTGTTGAGGGATTTTCTTCTATTGCATCCCCTATGTCTAGATTGACTCAGAGGAAAGTCAAGTTTCAGTGGTTAGATCCTTACAAGAAGAGTTTTTAGGATTTAAAGACTCGACTCACCTCAGCTCCAGTCTTAGCTCTTCCAGATGGTTCAGATGGGTTTATAGTGTATTGTGATGCGTATAGAGTGGGCTTAGGCTGTATCCTCATGTAGAATGGTAAGGTCATTTCCTACTCCTCCATTTAGATAAAACCCCAAGAGAATAATTATCCTACTCATGATCTTGAGTTAGCAGCCATAGTTTTTACCTTAAAGATTTGGAGGCATTACCTATATGGAGTTCATGTGGATGTGTTCACAGATCATAAGAGTATTCAGAATGTCTTTTCTCAAAAAAACCTCAATCTTCGTCAGCGAAGGTGGTTAGAGATCTTGAAAGATTATGACATGAGTGTCCTTTATCATTTAGGCAAGGCCAACGTAGTGGCCGACGCTCTCAGTAG
This sequence comes from Capsicum pubescens, assembly GCA_030864215.1. Lineage (NCBI taxonomy): Eukaryota > Viridiplantae > Streptophyta > Magnoliopsida > Solanales > Solanaceae > Capsicum > Capsicum pubescens. The sequence continues at coordinate 68,279,349 of CM061543.1, read as the reverse complement.
GCTGTCCATGGGTAGTGTTTCTCATGTTGAGGCCAGTAAGAAGAAATTAGCTCAGAAAGTTCATCAACTTGCCAGACTAGGCGTTCTCTTAGTCAATACAGAAGAGGGTGATGTATAGGTTCATAGTAGTTCAGAATCATCTCTAGTTTCCAAGGTGAAAGAAAATCAAGATAGAGATCCTAGCCTTCTCAAGTTGAAAGAGTCAGTCCAAAATAAAAAAATAGAGGTTTTCTCCCAAGGGGTATATGATGTCCTACATTGTCAGGGTCTTCTATGTGTTCCAGGTGTAGATGACTTAAGGTAGAAAATTCTTACAAAAGAACATGGTGTATGCTACTCTATACATCTAGGTACCATAGAGATGTACCACGACTTACGGGAGATCTATTGGAGGAGTGGGATGAAGAGAGATATTATAGAGTTTATGGCTAAGTGCTCTACATATTAGCAGGTTAAGATAGAGCATCAGAAGCCTAGTGGTCCCACACAGGAGTTCATTATTCCTACTTGGAAGTGGGAAGAAGTGAAAATGGACTTTGTGATGAGTTTGCCTCAAACTCATCATCAACATGATTTAGTCTGGGTCAAAGTAGACAGAATGACCAAATCAACCCATTTTTTTCCAGTTCATACCTCTTATTCAACTGAGGATAACACCAAACTCTATGTCAGGGAATTGGTTAGATTACATGGTGTTTTACTATCCATTATCTCAGATGGAGGTACCCAGTTCACCTCTCACTTCTGGAAAGCGTTCTAAAAGGGTCTTGGTACCCAAGTTCATCTTAGTACAACCTTTTATCCTTAGATAGATGGTCAAATAGAAAGGACCATTTAGACTCTAGAAGATATGCTAAGGTCCTGTACAATTGATTTCAAGGGAAGTTGGGATGACCACTTGCCTTTGATTGAGTTTGCATACAACAATCGCTATCATTCTAGTATTCAGATGGCTTCATTCAAAGCTTTCTATGGGAGGATATGTATATCTATAATTGATTGGTTTGAAGTTAGTGAGGCCTCAGTCATAGGGCCAGACTTGGTATTCGACGCCTTAGAAAAAGTCTAATTGATTAGAGAAGGACTCTGGGCTGCTCAGAGTCGAAAAAAGTCTTATACAGATGTGCGTAGAAAGGATCTCAAGTTTGAGATTGATGACTATATCTATCTAAAGATCTCTCTCATGAAGGGAGTGAAGAGGTTCGGCAAGAAGGGAAAGCTCAGTCCCTGCTATGTCGGTCCCTTCAAGATTCTCAATCATCTTGGCAAGGTAGCTTATGAGATCGAATTGCCTTTAGATCTAGCCTCAGTTCATCCAGTCTTCCATGTCTATTTGCTCAAGAAGTGAATAGGTGACCCAACAATTGTAGTCCCTATTCAGATCATAGATGTTCAGAATAACCACTCTTATAAAGAGATTCTAGTCAAAATTCTAGACAATCAGACTCATAGACTAAGGAACAAAGAAGTCCCTCTAGTCAAAGTTCTTTGGTGAAATCAGTCCGTCAAGGGAGATACTTGGGAAGAAAAAGCATATATGCATACCAAGTATCCTCACCTATTCCCCTCCAACTCAGATCAATCTCAAGGTAACAGTTCTCCTTAAGGTTACTCAGTTTCATGTTCAGTGTTCATCACAAACTTAGTATCAAGTACCATTGCATATTCAATCATGCATTCATGTATTAGTTTAGTTATATAATTATTCATCATACATGTATTCTCATTATGAGAAAACTTTATTTCTCAGAACGCTCAGTTATGCATTGATGAATCAGTTACCCATGCATCAGCTATGGATGCTCAGTATGTTATATTCAGCTTATCCGTCATGTCAGTCATGAGATCATGTTTCAGTCATACATGTTCATCTTGTTGTATCCCCTCTCAGTCATTCTTATTCGAGGATGAATGTTCTCAAGAGGGAGATATTGTAATACCCGTAACTTTTTCCTAGCTTGAAATTATCTCAAGGATGTTAGAACTTGCTTTGAAATAGAAATCCATTTTTGTACACGTGGTATTTTAAAGATTTTTTCTTTCTATCATGTGGGAAATTTAATAGGATTTCAATTGATATAAAATTCGCCTAAATCCGATAACCAGGTAAGAAATTATGACTATTTCAAGTTCCCATCATAAAACCACGCCATATTGGTTAGTGGCGCACCGCGCCATAAGTTAAAATGGCAATTGTCCTTTTCCAGTGTCTCAACGTGATTTCCTCCGTGTTGCGCCAAAGTTCCAGGTCATAAAAAAGGGGCAACGTGATGGATCCACGTCGTGCTATCTCTCATTTTCCTAATTGTCAAAATCCAGTGACACGGCGCGACAGCGCCGCGTCGCGCCAGGGGTCCAATTCGAGAAATTTTACTGAAATTAAATGATGCATCCAGGGTTAAAAGGGTCAACTTCCCACCCCTATTTAATCCCTTTAACAGGTTATTCAGGCACTTTTCACCCAAAATGCACTGGTTTCTCTCAAAAACCTCTCAAGAACAACCTAGGTCTTTTCATAGAAGATTCAAATTCAAGAAAGTTTCGCCGTCAATCTTCCCAAAATCACGAACTAAGGTATGCGTAGTGTTGATTTATGGATTACTTTTATCCATAAATCTCAATAACCCTATTTTAAATTATGAATCATGATATTCATGTTGTGGGTTAGTTGTAACCATATTGTTGATGTTGATTGATTTCAAAATGAGAATCTTTATGTGCTTTTCATGATATTATGTTAACATGCAAGATAAAATCCATGAATTTAGTTGCTTATGATGTGTTATTTGATTAATTCACTTATGCCCTAAGTTGTGCATGCAAGATGGTTGATAAAATGCTTGAAAGGGTTGAACCGAGTGAACCCAAGGATTGGAACTCACCTGTTATATGAGGGTGTGATTCTTAGAAGCAATCCTTGAATTTCAAAACTATGTAGCCAGCATAGGTTGAGACATCAAAACCTGTTGTATGAGGGTAGATGAGGTGGCTTAACCTGCTATAGAGGGTTCCCACCATTCTCACTAGAGTTACTTGTTATATTAGGGTTACTCACATTTTTTCCTTACCAGTGATGCGGTATTGACACCCTTCCAATCAGGGCACAAATTGGACCCCAGTTTAGCTATTATAGCGCATATGGGGCATGTCGGTTAGATGACTACTTCCCATAGTCTTACTATCAGTCTTAGTAAAAGAAGAGTAAAATAACTCAGATAGTTCTTCAGATTTCAGGATTGTCAGCTACAGTACGAAACTGAGATAGTTCCCTCAGATTCAGGATTGTCATATATAGTCACTCATGTTATCAGTTATATCAGTATCAGTATGTCATGTTATCAGTATTCAGATTTAGTAATTATGTATTCTCACGCTCATGTTAGTTAGTCTGCTATTATTATTGTTCATGCATATGAACCCCATACATTTATCCTACCTCACATGCATACCAGTACATTTAAAGTACTGATGGATTTGTGCTATGGTGTCTTATACCATAGGTTCAGAGACACGAGCTCCAGAGAATCAGTAGATTCCAGATATCAGTAGTCAGAGTTAGCAGTGAGTCCTCATCCTTCGAGAAGATGAATATTTCTCTATTATCTCATTAACTAGTTTGTTAGTTAGAGTTAGCTGGGGACATGCCCCATCAACTCCTCATTCAGACAGTTCAGTCAGTTAGAGCTTTTCCAGACTATCATGTTTCAGACTTCAGTACTTTCAATTTTTGTTTTGGGTATTCTTTTACCCCACACAAATGTTATATTATTCAGATTATGTTCAGTTTTGAACCTTATGGTCTTTCAGTTCATGTTTTTGCATTATTTTGTATTTTATGCTGTATGTATGTACAGATATTAGTATGGGTTAGCTTGTGGTCCTTCGGGGTCATGAGCACTGTGTAGCATTTCAGGTACCAGATTTGGGGTGTTACATTAATAGCATTAATCACTCCATCATGTTTTTTCTTGCAGTCATGATATTTGCACGTAGAACATTCGCTAGATGTGGCACAATCTAGAGAAAAATCTGTATAACCAGTATGATCATAATCATAATGGCTTGTTGTTTCAAAAACTGTAAGAGTAGCATCATTAGCCCCAACAACAACACCACTACCACTACCACTACCACTACCACTACTACTACCATCATTAACAACAACAAGTCCACCCTTCAAATTTGTTTTTCTTGTGATGACTGTTGGTCTAAACAATTCCATTTTATTCCATGAATGACCTTAGGGACCGATAAAGTTTGAACAAATCATAAAGTAAGAAAAAATGGCATCTTCAACTCTCGATTGGTCGAAACAATCCACGGATGGACAAACTTAAATAAATCAGTACATATATTAGAATGATGATGAAATCATTTTAAAATAATCATTAATTAAAACAAAAACTTGATTAGAATTAGATGTACTGCTTCCTTCGGGGGATTGAAAAGATAAAGAAATTTTGCATTTTTATTAGTTTTGGCCGACAACCATCTCAGGATTATTGGACAGGAAACTTCTTCCTGGTAGTTCACTTGTTGTCTCAAATAAGGAATGGCTTTAAATGCCCAAGCCTATAACATAATGCCAATAAATCAAAAGCATTATTGAATAAAAAATGAATCATATCATGATAAAAGAAATTTTTACCATGAAGGCCCATGAAAAGCCATATAAGTTGACTGTTTTTGGCATTAACAGAGTCAACAAATATTTGAAAGTCATTTTGAAGCTTTCATAACCCCAAGGTAGCTGTTAAATACCTCAAGATTCTCGAAGAGATTTATTAAACTGAGGCTTATGTTATTGTTAACGTCTCTCTCCCAATGAGTATTATGTACAAACCAAACCAAGCATAATGATTGCTTGTGCTTCTTTGAAAGTCCTTCAGTTTTAAACGCTTCTATCAAATTTTATTTTTAAAGCTTGAACCAATAATGGACACCTGGTCATCAAGATTACTCGACTTGACTTTGCTTTTTTTGGGTGTGCAGGGTGATTTTTTAGGGTTATAATAGGTATAACTTGAGAAGGAGAAGGAGGATAATATTTTAGTCTGGTAACTATGGCAAACTCCTTCCAACCAAAACAAACAGGCATGCCACAGTAATTTATCCACACCTCATCCATCTTATCATTGTTTTCATACATAAACCCATGCTTGAAAAGATCATATACCATTTTTATTTGAAAACGGGTATTGTTTTCCTCCGACAAATCAAGATATTGCCCAAAGCAACTTTCCCTAAAATAAGAATCCAATTTTTTTTCTCGAAGTATTTTTTTGAAGGAGTCAAAAGATTTTCCCATGGATGAGTTAACCACAAAATTACCCATTAAATCTGTGGAACTATTGCACTGTATTCTCACAGGATAATGATCAATGCTGAAGGTTTTGACCAACTCTTTGGAAGAAGGGCTATTAGTATTTGGATCATCTTTTTTGAAATATTCCTCCCCCCGTGTTCATTTTCTTTTGCTCCTGATTGAGAAAATGCTTGTAGAGCAAGCTCATAGAGTGGTGGATATAGCATAGCTTCTTTACTTGTTCCTTTACTTGGAATTGATTCGGTTTCTTTTATTTTGGGATCCATATTATCTTAAATTAATAGGAAAATAAAATAGATTATAATTGATTAATGCATCATTAAAAAAGGATAACAGTAAATCTAACATGCACAACAGAAAAATAATAGTTCCAACAGACCACACATCTGTTGCAAAATATAACCGACCTATTGCAATGGATGAGTAAACCGTTGAAAACAATAAAAATAGAACACTAATGCAATACCTCAAAAAATCCAAACCAATATTAGTGCTATGTTTCAATCTCATGCATAGTACATCATGGTTATTTTATAGTTTTATGAGATTGAAAATATTCAACATAGTATCAGTCCCTCAGTATTCAGTAATACAGTATCAGTTTCTCACTTACTAGTGACTCAAATATCAATATCAATAGACTCTCAATTATTCAGTATCCCAATATTGACATACTCAGATATCAGTAAATCCATGTTGTCAGTAGAATCAGTTGTCTAAACTCAGTATTCAGTCCTATCACGACCTCAGTTACAGTTATATTATTATGCATGTATTCTCACGTTCATGTTATTCAACCAATCAATATTGTTCATGCCTATGACCCCTTTGCCTTCAGCCTACCTCACTTGCACACCAGTATATTAAATCGTACTGACGCATTTGCGCCATGGTGTTTTATACCATAGGTCCAGAAGGACGCGTTTCAGAGCCTCAGTAGCATTCCAGTACTAGCAGTCAGAGTCAGTAATGAGTTCTCATCCTTCGAGGACAGGATCCGTATTTTATCAATTTAGTACTTAGTTTATTTCAGTAGTTGGAGTTAGTTGGGGACATGTCCTATCAACTTCTTATTCAGTATAGTTAGAGGGTTTCAAACTATAGCATGTCAGATAGTCATTATCAGTTTTGGGTTTTGTTATACCATTTTCATACATTGTTTTATTAGATGTTTATTCAGTTTTGAACCTTATGGCCTTACAACTTATATTCCGCTTATATCTTTTAGTATATTTTTTGTGTATAGGTACAGATATTAGTCATGGGTTAGCTTGTGGTGTTTTGGGGTAATGGGCACCGTGTAGCATTCTGAGTACCATATTTAGGGCATTACAAACTTGGTATCAGAGCCTAAGGTTCAATAGTATCCTAGGAAGTCTGAAAGCCACATCTAGTAGACACTTATGTGCAAGAGGCTATGAGATGTTTTAGGAACAGTTTCCCTTCTTTCAGTATTTATGTCATGCTAGTGAGCATAGGCTCCAATTAAACTCTCAGTCTAATCTGCTTCTTTCCTTCGTTTACAGATCATGCCTCCCAAAAGGGCTAGCGAATGGGGAAATGGAAATTAGTCAACACCTCAGCCCGTCCAGCCAGGCCCTTTGGATAAGCACGTCTCTCATGTAGAATTTAGGACTACATTCACTACTCTAGGCTATTTAGTCACAGCTTAGAATGAACATCCAACCACCATTCCATCCAACCCAGTGGCCAACGCTACTGCAGCTAGTATTTGGGACTTTACCCAAATGAATCCTCCATTATTCTTCGGTTCTAAGACCAAGGAGGATCTACAGGAGTTACTAGTCCAGGTTCAAAAAGTCACAGACATCATGGGAGTGACTTTCAATGAAAGTGTAGAGTTAGCCACCTATCAGCTACAAGACGTAGCCCATACATGGTATAAGAAGTAAAAGGTAGACAGGGGTACAGATACAGAGCCCACAGAGTGGGAAGAGTTTTCTACAACTTTCTTAGATAGATTCTTTCCTCTAGTATAGAAAGAAGCCAAAGTGTTAGAGTTCATCAATCTTAGACAAGGTACCATGAGAGTATAAGAATACTCCCTTAAGTTAACTCAGTTATCCAGGTATGCTCCCCATGTAGTAGCAGATAGAAGATCAAGAATGAGTAAGTTTGTGTTAGGGGTATCAGGTAGAGTGGTTAAGGAGTGCAGAACTGCGATGTTGATTAGCGATATGGACATATCTAGGCTTATGGTTTATGCCCAACAGATGGAGGAGCAGAAGCTTAAGAAGAAGAAGAGAGAAAATAAGAGGGCCAGAACAGTTAGTTATAATTTTTCTCAGCCAGGGTTGTAAGGTGGTAACCGTTCTTAGCATAGTCAGAAGTTTTCAGTCCCAGCCCCCTTTTCAGCTAGTACACTAGGATCCAAGGCATAGGGTAGTGAGATCAAGATTTTTACTCATCCATTTTGCAAAGAGTGTGGTAAGTATCATAAGGGGGTATGTAGAGCTAGCAGTAATGTGTGTTTTGAAATTGGCAAAGTAGGTCACAAAGTTCGAGATTGTCCTAAACTCAATCCTCGAAGTCAGCATGGTCATTCTTCACTTAGTTTGATCGCCCAAAATGGCAGGGTGCCAATTCTAGTGTTATTAGTGGGCAACGCCTAAACAGACTTTATGCACTTTGGTCCCAGCAAAATCAGAAAGTGCTCCTGATGCAGTTACTGGTATGTTACGGATCTCTCATTTATATGTTCATGGTTTTTCTGATTCATGAGGTTCTTTTTCTTTTGAAACCTTGCATAGCAGTTAAACTTTGGGGTTAGAAAGTCAAACCTTCAGATTCTAGTTATTGTTCCAGTATGTATAGATAATCAATAAAGGAAGATGATTCCTAACCCATTCCTGTCTTAGTGTAAAGTTTCATTCTATAGCCATCACGATATTTATGGATGCTACCCATTTCAGTTCCATGAATACAACTTGTATCCGTACGCTTCTCATAGAATAGTTTGTATTTCAAGTTCCTAGTATGAGGAATTCCAGTTCACTCAGTGTTACAAATCGTGTCCCATGAACATAGAAATTCCTAGATCAGGTCATGCAGCTCATGACTTATGTACTCATGTCATGTTTTACAGTATGTCCAGCCCACATGACACATGCTCCTCCCCTAGTGATTAGCCAAACTCAGCTTATGCCATGTATACTCTTAGTTTAGATTCCTCGATAAATCTGTGACATTGACGTTCTATCCCTCATTCCTTAAGTACAACATCAATTTAGTAATTGATATTTTGTAAAGACTCAGATAGTCCTATGGGACCATGGCTATCCGTTATCAGTTACTTAGCCATTAGGATTTAGTACTTTCATATAAGTATCAGCCCCAGATACTAGCATTTGGTACCTGTATAAGTATCAATTACAGACTTAGTTACAGTCTGTAATACCCCACAAAGTCCTTTTCCAGTCCAAACCTTAGAGCGTATTCAGTAAAGCGGGAATCCGAGTGTAAAAGTTTTAGAAGTGTCTTTCCATGTATGAAATACTTTGAATTATATGGAATTTACCTAATTTCTACTTTTTTTTATGTAGAGCATTGAATAATCTTTCCATCGATACCAAATTTTCCAAAATCAGACACTCAGGTGAAGAGTTAGAGCCATTTTAGTGAGACAGTGTGCCTTTTGGCACTTTAGCGCATCACGGAGCCGGCCAAAATGGAAATTGTCAAATTCTAGTGATCCTTTATGATTTAACCACATCTCAGTATAGTTCCAGTTTGCAAATAAGTTGTCAAAGTGATCTCTACCACGGCACGCCGTCCTACAACTTCCCAATTGTCCAATTTCCAGTAAGCTGGTGCGATTATGGCATGAAGCGCTAACATAAAAATCAGGATTTTTTAGTTAAAATCTCCAAGGACTTTTTGGTGTTTTCACCTTATCCCCAGCCTCTATATAAACCCAACCAAGGGCCTTTAGTATCATTTTCTCTTCCACTTCCAAAAATTAGGGTTTCCAAAAATCAAAATCCTCTTCTTCTTCTTTAACAAAAAATCAAGAAAGATCTAGAGAAATAAACAAATCTTCTGAAGGCTTTCAAGAAAAGAGTTTTACCAAGGTATGTAGATGTTGATTCTTGGGTCCCGTTCATCTAAGAAGCTCAAGAAACGTTTTTCTAAATATAAAGATTTTATGTTTGTGAGATTCCATGATTTGTATGAGTTGAAACTGATGCTCCATGTGTTGTTGAGTTTTGATTCATGTTTGTTTACAAGATTTATGGGCTTTGACCCTAGTATGTGGAATTTATATGATCTAGAAATGGTTGAATAAGCGGAGCATGTCCCTCATAGGTTGGATGAAAAGATTAGGTGAAGCATAAGGGCCATTATAGTATATGGAATAGGAAACCCCAAGTTGTGAGCTAGTCCATGCATGCCTAGTGTTTGATAAAATGCCCAAGTGAATGAATTATTCCATGATAGTATGAAATCCCCAAGTAGGTGTAAACCTGTACTTGTTTAGTGTTGCTGAAAGACCTTAATGAACAAGTCGAGATATAATGGTTTTAAATTACCCAATTATGTGCTCTTTGTTATATGCTAAGCTTTTAATGCATGCTAAGTAGTTAGCAAGTAAGTTGTGACATGATAGTATGAAATTTTGCCAAATCAAGTGGTATCCAAATATATGTTAATACTGATATAGGTATGAAGTACTTGATGTAAGACCTTGTTGAATGGGGTATAATTTAATAGCATGTGTTCCCTAGGCTAGTATATGATGGTGAACTAATGTTGATGATCCTTAAATGTTTGGAGTGATCCTTTAGTGATTGTGATGATGAATAGAGGTCTATGTTTCCTAAATTCTTGATGCGATGCCATAAGGATTGTGAGGGGGAAAGTATGTTATGATTCTGAAATGCTTAAAGTGACCCCTTGTAGAATGTGATGATGAGTAGACATTTGTGATCCTTAAATGCTTAAGGTGATGTCTTAATGATTGTGGAAATAAACATATGATATGATTCGTAATTGCATTAAAAGATACCTTAGTGGTTGTGATAGTGCATTAATGATTGTGATGATGAATGGATGATTGTGATGATGAATGAAAGATCGTGATGATGAATGAATGATTATGCTCTACTTTTATGTTATCGAGTCCTGAAGGTATTCATACCCGATAATAGTGCTGTTGTCTAGAGCCCGTGTTAGTTTCTCGATAATTTTAGTCGATCCATGATTCTCAGAACTCAGTGAACTATAGAACTCTGTGTCCTCAGTTAAATGCAGAACTTAAGAAACTCAAAAATCTCAGTAATCTCAGTTATCTCTGAAATCTCTGTATTGCTAGTAATCTAGCCTCAGTCCTATAATCAGCTCAGATTTAACAGTATATAAGTGTTCAATTCTAATTTCGGTAGTGACTGAATAATCTATTCAAATTCTGTGTCATCATTCAGATACCATGATTCAATTCCATTTCTGTCAGATACGGAACTATGTGATTTCTGCGTGACTTAGTCAGATCTTTTGAGAAACATGATCAGTATTAGATTTAATTCAATTTGTTTTTAGTTAAGAATTCAGTTCAGAGTCTTTCAGTTGGGAGTAGAAACTAGCACCGAGCGAGGAAAGGGATGGCGGCTCTTCCCATCAATGAGAGAGGCTGGAGTCGTTAGTAGCAATCCCTGAACTCTAGAACTGCGTAGCCAGCGCAAGATACAGGAGTCACCGTCAGTAAAGGTTGTCACCTCCAGAGGGAGAGTATTTAACTATTATATTGCCTTAGGTCGACTTTCTCGTAAGGGACATCCGTCAGAGATAATTGACCAAAGAAAGGTCTTTACCCGTGGCATGGTATTGACACCCTTCCAGCTAGGGTTACAGGTTGGACCCCACCTGTGGTAGGTTGGGGCATGTCAGTTAAGTAACTACTTCCCATAGTTTCAGCTACAGTTTCAGATTCAGTCTTAGTTTCAGTATCAATTTTCAGAAATCAGGACTGTCAGCTACAATCATCTGTCTTTATGAAAAATTCAAATAGTTCCATTAATTCATGGACCGTCCGTCAGATAGTCTTAGTCTTATATACAGTTATTTGATATCATATTCAGAGATATACCATTAGACAGGCTTGATCACAGTATCAGATTTCTATTAAGTATCCTTGTTGTCAGATTCAGTTATAATCATATTTCTTATCATTGATAAAAGCTTCCGAAATCATCTATTAGAATAGTTGATCTCTAATTCTGTCATTCAAAAAAATTAAACTCAAAATTCATTCCTGGATGTAAGTACATACCGATCATCAGTTATCAGTATCAGATGTGTCAGTAGTGAGTTCATTTTGCAGTAAAGTGGTATCCGATTTTTAGTAGCTAGAGTTGCGATGATTGTGCTCATGGTCTGTGCATTCATGTATATGTGCTCGTGTGATATTTTCATGATTATTCAGTTTAGATATTGTGCATGCATGAGCCCCTGCATTTAGCCTTACCCCATCTACATACTCGGTACATTACTGTACTAATGCATTTACGCTATGGTGTTTTATTTGTCACCATAGGTTCAAAGGCACGAGATTCATAGTATCCTCAGTAGTTTAGTCCCAGTTAGCAGCAGTAAAAGTGAGTCCTCTTCTTTCGAGGACAAATCTCAATTTACTATTATTATATTAGATTTTTTTTATATTTTTAGTTGACAGAGTTAGTTGGGGACATGTCCCATCAACTCCAAAGTTCAGACAGTTTAGCGGCTTTTCAAATGAATGTATTAGTATTCAGTTTTGAGTATGTATAGATATGTTGAACCTTATGGATAGTTTCTGCATTTATTTCAAATATTATGCAGTTTACAGATACAAATATCAGTAAAGGGTTAGCTTGTGGTCCTTAGGGGTCATAAGCACCGTGTGACATCTCGGGATGGGATCTCAGGGCGTTACAAACTTGGTATCAGAGCCTAAGGTTCAAGAGTGTCCTAGGGAGTCTGAAAATCCGTATCTAGTAGAGTCTTATGCATGGGAGTGTAGCGCGCCACATTTATCTATAAGAGGCTACAGGATATTCTTAGGAGCAGTTTCCCTCATTTTAGTATACAGATCATGCGAGTGAGTATGAGCTCAAGTTGATTCACAGTCTAATCCACTTATTTCTTCCAATTACAGAGTATGCCTCCTCGCAAAGATTGTCCATGAGGTTGATGATCAGTCCCCTCAGCCAGTAGATCCTAAGAATGAAAGTGTCATATGCAGTGTTTTGGACAGCTTTTCAGGTGCTAGCCCAAGCTGTGACTAATGTTCAGGGCAATCGTCAGGCTGCAGCCCCACCTCAGCAAGATGGGAATTTTGCCAAAGCCAGGGTTAGAAATTTTATGAAAATGAACCCGCCAAAATTCTTTGTGTCGTAGGTGAGGACCTGCAGCTTTATCTAGGGGAGATGAAGAGGATTACCCAGATTATGAATGTTTCTGAGGAGGAGTGTATGGAGTTAGCATCTTATAGGTTGAAAAATATTGCTCATAATTGGGTAGTGATGTGAGAGAAGAGTAAAGGAGAGAATGCAGCTTCTGTGACTTGGCTAGAGTTTCAGAGTGCCTTTCTAGATAGATTTTTCCCACTAGAGATGAGAGAGGCTAAGGTAGAAGAGTTCATGAACCTAGGGCAATGTTCTATGACCGAGAAAGAGTATTGTCTTAAGTTTAACCAATTAGTTAAGTATGCTCCTGACTTGGTGGTTGACCTTAGAGCGAGTATGAGTAACTTTTTATCTGGGGTATTGAGTTATATGTTGAAAGAGTATAGAGCTGCTATTCTTAACAGAGATATATACCTTTCTAGGCTAATGATGCATGCGTAACAGATTGAGGCATATAAGATAAAGAAAAAAGAGAGAGTGAGTAAGAGAGCCAAGATAGGTAGTCATGGTTTCTCGTAGTCAAGGTCCCAGGATAGTAGTAGTTCTCAGCATGGTCGGAGATTTTTAGCCCAAGCTCTATCTTTATCTAGTGTACCCGCACCTGTGTTTGGGGGTGTCCGATCCGAGGGAGCGCCAAGCTCCAAAGCTCATAGTAGTGCTAGTGGTGTTTGTACCCATCCACATTGTGGAAAGTGTGGCAAGCGCCACCGAGGTATGTGTAGAGACAGTAGTCATGTGTGCTTTGGATGTGGTGAGCCAGGCCATAGAATGTGAGAGTGTAGAGTGTTGACTCAAAGGGGTAGACTTCATGCGCTTCAGGCTCGCCATGATTGGGAAGGATTCCCTGAAATAGACCCGGGTATGTTATGAGCCCTTTATCTTTATGATATGCATTGTTAGATCCCTTGCTTCCACTTTGAGCTTATATGCTAGTATGATTCATGCATGCGTTTCTAATCTCAGTGGGTCAGTCATGACCTAGTCTGTAGGTGCCCCGTTCACTGCCCCAGTATTTTAGCAAGGTGTGTTTAGAGGGACATAGAGTCCCAAAGGGGAGATACCCCATAGTATTATGATGTTGCATGTCATTAGACTCATTCAGATGCATTTTCAGATCCTCCTTATGTAGTTAACATCAGTTGTCATTGCATTGTCAGTCATGCCCTCGAAAGTCAGTTTAGTCAGACATTTATGTATTAGATATGTACATTCAATAGAAATAAGTCCAGCTTGTCAGTGTGTTCATCTATGCATTCATGAGATCATCCCAGTTATGAGTCCATACATTAGACATGCATGTGTGCTATGAGAATTCAGCTATGATTAGATTCAGTCTAGTATTCCATGCACCAGATATGAATCATACCAAGTGTGGGAACTCAATATGTCAATCATTCTAGTTCGTAGTCCTGTTCTGAGATGTTTTTGTTTTTTTGAGTAATTTCTTTTGATCCGTATTCTCAGTCTATCAAGAGACATTTAAGGATGAATTTTCCCAAGGGGGAGATAATGTAATACCCTGCAAAGTCCTCTTCCAATTCGAGCCTTAGAGCGTATTCAGTAAAGTGGGAATCCGAGTCTAAAAGTTTCAAAAGTGTCTTTCAAGTATGAAATACTTTGAATCGTGTGGAATTTCCCAAATTTCTACTTTTTTTCATGTAGAGCATTGAATAATCTTTCCATCGATACCAAATTCTCCCAAATTAGACACTCAGGTGAAGACTTAGAGCCATTTTAGTGAGACAGTGTTCCATCTGGCACTTTAGCGCGTCGCGAAGCCGGACAAAATGGAAGTTTTCAAATTCCAGTGATCCTCCATGATTCCACTGTATCGCAGTATAGTTCCAGTTCGCAACCAAGTTGGCAAAGTGATCTCCACCGCCTTGCGCCGTCCTGCAACTTCCCAATTGTCCAATTTTCAGTAAGCTGGCGCTATTGTGTCGCATCGCACCAGCATGAAAAATTAGGATTTTTCATTTAAAATATCCAAGGGATTTTTGGTCTTTTCACTTTATCCCCATCCTCTATATATACCCGGCCAAGGGCCTTTAGTAGCATTTTCTCTTCCACTTTCAAAAATTAGGGTTTCCAAAAATCAAAATCCTCTTCTTCTTCTTCAACAAAAAATCAAGAAAGATCTAGAGAAATCAAGAATCTTCCGAAGGCTTTCAAGAAAAGAGTTTTCCCAAGGTATGTAGATGTTGATTCTTCGGTCCCGTTTATCCAAGAAGCTAAAGAACCTTTTTTTTAAATATAAAATTTTTATGTTTGTGAGATTCCATGATTTGTATGAGTTGAAATTGATGGTCCATGTGTGGTTGAGTTTTGATTCATATTTGTTTACAAGATTTATGGGCTTTCACCCTAGTATGCGGAATTTATATGATGTTTGTGATGAGCCCTCTTGAAGTTGTTTTCTGTGTGATGTGTTCATAAAGTTTTGGTGTAGAAACGGTTGAATAAGCGGAGCATGTCCCTCATAGTTTGGATGAAAATCTTAGGTGAAGAATAAGGGCCATTATAGTATGTGGAACAGGAAACCCCAAGTTGTGAGTTAGTCCATGCATGCCTAGTGTTTGATAAAATGCCTAAGTGAATGAATTATTCCACGATAGTATGAAATCCCCAAGTAGGTGCAAACCTGTACTTGTTTAGTGTTGTTGAAAGACCATAGTGAACAAGTCGAGATATGATGGTTGTAAATTCCCCAATTATGTGCTCTTTGTTACATGCTAAGCTTTTAATGCATGCTAAGTGGTTAGCAAGTAAGTTGTGACATGATAGTATGAAATTTCCCCAAATCACGTGGTATCCAAATATATGTCAAGACTGATATAGGTATGAAGTACTTGATGTAAGACCTTGTTGAATGGGGTATAATTTAATAGCATGTCTTCCCTAGGCTAGTATATGATGGTAACCGATGTTGATGATCCTTGAATATTTGGAGTGATCCTTTGGTGATTGTGATAATGAATAGAGGTCTATGTTTCCTAAATGCTTGATGCGATGCCGTAAGGATTGTGATGGGAAAAGTATTTTATGATTCCGAAATACTTAAAGTGACCCCTTGGCGACTGTGATGATGAGTAGACGTTTGTGATCCTTAAATGCTTAAGGTGATGTCTTAATGATTGTGGGAATAAACATATGATATGATTCCTAATTGCGTAAAAAGATGCCTTAGTGGTTGTGATAGTGCATTAATGATTGTAATGATGAATAGATGATTGTGATGATGAACAAAAGATCGTGATGATGAATGAATGATTATGCTTTACTTTTATGTTATCGAGTCCTGGGGGTATTTATACCCGACAATAGAGCTGTTGTCTAGTGCCCGTGTCAGTTTCTCGATAATTCTAGTTGATCCATGATTCTCAGAACTCACTGAATTATAGAACTCTATGTCCTCAGACAATTGCAAAACTTAAGAAAGCTTAGAAATCTCAGTAATCTTAGTTATATCTGAAATCTCTGTATCGCTAGTAATCTAGCCTCAGTCCTATAATCAGCTCAGATCTAATAGTATGTAAGTGTTCAATTCTAATTTTGGTAGTGACCGAATAATCTATTCAAGTTCTGTGTCGTTAGTCAGATACCATGATTCAATTCCATTTCTGTCAGATACGAAACTATGTGATTTTCGCGTGACTCAGTCAGATCTTTTGAGAAACATGATCAGTATCATATTCAATTCAGTTTATGTTCAATTAAGAATTCTGTTCAGAGTCTTTCAGTTTAGAGTAGAAGCTAGCACCGAGCGAGGGAAGGGATGACGGCTCTTTCCATCAGTGAGAGAGGATGGAGTCATTAGTAGCAATCCCTGAACTCCAGAACTACATAGCCAGTGCAGGATATAGGAGTCACCGTCAGTAAAGGCTGTCACCTCTAGAGAGAGAGTATTTGACTATTATATTTCCTTAGGTCGACTTCTTGGTAAGGGTCATCCGTCAGAGAGGATTGACCAAAGAAAGGTCTTTACCCGTGGCACGGTATTGACACCCTTCTAGCTGGGTTTGTAGGTTGGACCCCACCTGTGGTAGGTTGGGGCATGTCGATTAAGTAACTACTTCCCATAGTTTCAGTTATAGTTTCAGATCTAGTATCAGTTTCAGTATCAATTTTTAGAAATCAGGACTGTCAGGTATAGTCATCTATCTTTATGAGGAACTCAGATAGTTCCATTGATTCATGGACCATCCGTCAGATAGGCTTGGTCTTATACACAGTTATTTGATAACATATTCAAAGATATGACATCAGAAAGGATTGATCATAGTATCAGATTTCTATTGAGTATCCTTGTTATCAGATTCAGATATAATCATATTTCTTATCATTGATAAAATCTTCCAAAATTATCTATTAGAAAAGTTGATCTCTAATTCTATCAGTCGAAAACATTAAGCTCAGAATTCAGTCCTAGATGTAAGTACATACCGATCCTCAGTTATCAGTATCAGATGAGTCAATGATTCAGTATCTCAGTGTCAGTATTAAGTTCAGTCTGAAGTAATGTGGTATCCGAGTTTCAGTATCTAGAGTTACGATGATTGTGCTCATGGTCTGTGAATTCATGTATGTGTTCTCATGGGATATTTTCATGATTATTCAGTTTAGATATAGTGCATGCATGAGCCCCTACATTTAGCCTTACCCCATTTACATACTCGATACATTCCTATACTGACACATTTGCACTATGGTGTTTTATTTCACACCATAGGTTCAGAGAAACGAGATTCAGAGTATCCTCAGTAGTTCAGTCCCAGTTAGTAGTAGTAGCAGTGAGTTCTCTTCTTTCGAGGACGAATCTCAGTTTACTATTATTGTATCAGACTTTGTTTATTTTTTTAGTTGACGCAGTTAGTTAGGGACATGTCCCATCAACTCCACAGTTCAGACAGTTTAGAGGCTTTTCAGACGAATGTATTAGTATTCAATTTTTAGTTTTGAGTATGTATAGATGTGTTGAACCTTATGGCTAGTTTCCGTATTTATTTCAGATATTATGTAGTGTACAGGTATAGATATCAGTAAAGGGTTAGCTCGTGGTCCTTCGAAGTCATAAGCACCATGTGACATCTCGGGATGGGATCTCGGGGTGTTACACAGTCTCTACTACAGTCTTAGCTATAATTCTAGCTTTAGTTCCGTAATCAGACCAGAAACTCAGTTCAGTTCCAGACTTACTTGACCAACGCTGCAACTATCAGTTAACTAGTCAGTAGTATTTTAGTACGTAAGTCTACAGAATGTATCGAAATCATACTAGACGCCTAGCCTTGCATTCTTGAGGTGATACAATTTTTTCTCATTCATGCTCAGTTACCTCATGTTATCCAGTCAATCATTACCTCCTATGCATAATACTCTACAACCTCCGTCCAGTTATTCGGACTAAGTACAGACCAGTCTCACATGCCTAGTATTCAGCTATCAGTTATTCAGTTAATCGGATAAGTCAATATGTTTGTGCATTCGTGCTCCACGACCATGTGAATCTTTTCAGTAGTCTTAGTTGCAGTGTAAGAATTTTAATCATTTCATCTTAAATGATGTTCGTAGGTCTTAACCTATCTTACCAAATTTTACCCAGGAAATGATTTTTCTATTTAACTGTCTTGTTCAGATCACACCAAGATCTCCTTGTGCCCTTAATCCATTAGATCTCTATAGAAAGAGTGTTAAAGAAAGTCTCTAGTCGACTATAAGTTTTCAGTATGTGTTAAGCTTAGACAGACAAGTTCGTACAGTACATCAGTCCAAACCAATATTAGTTCCATGTTTCACGCTTATGCATAGTACATAGTGGTTATTTTATATTTTTATGAGTAATTTAGATGTATATTACAGCTTCAAATAACTCTCAGCTATCAGACAGATCAAAACATTCCTTGTCAACTAAATTCTTGGGAAGGATATCGCTATAGTCAACTTCAAATGATGATATCTCTCATTGTACTACAAATTTTTGATCTTATGACCTACGAAAAGATATATAATTGAATTAGATTTCCAACGATATCAATTTCGTCCAAATCCGATATCGGAGCAAAAAGTTATACCCATTTTACTCCAGCATGTCAGCCTGGCAACTGAGTGACGACATATCTGACGGCCCGTCACATATATGATGACTTAGAAGCCCAAGTCATTAGACTTAGGTAGAAACCCATCAATTCCAGCTTCCAAGTGACAACCTAAGCTGACGGGCTATCACATATCTGACGGCTTATCAGCTGAAAATTTCAGCAACTGGAAAGTGATTTCGTAGGGGTATTTTGGTCTTTTACCTCACCCTAAACCTCACCCCCACGACATAAAACTCCAAAAACACATACCTAGATATTGTGATTTAGTTTCAAAAGCTCTTAACCCTCTTTGTTCCCAAGAACAAACTTAGGGTTTCTTCTCAATTAACTTCAAGACCTTATCACACTCTCCACAAGGTAATCAAGAATTAAGATTTTCGATCCAAGAACGTTCACGAAAGGTCAATTCTATTTCAAGATTCAATCTCTAAGGTATGCATAGTTTTCATTCATGGATACCTTTCATCCATAAATTTCAAGAATCCACTTTTAACTCATACATCATGATGTTTATGTTATGGATTGATGATAACCATGGTTATGTTGTTGTATGATTCACAAGATGGAATCTTTATGTGATTTTATGAAACTACGTTGTCATGTGAGGTAAAAACTCTGAATTTAGTTGGTGATTATGGGTTACTTTGATGGTTATGACTAAGCCCTAGTTTGTACATGCAAGGTGTTTGATAAAATGACTAAGAGAATAGAAATCATGTTCCGTAGCTTAATTGTGACTAATTGATAAATACATGCTATCCGCTTATGTTCAGAGTGACTTCCATGCTATTGTTGTGTATTGGTATTAGTTGATGGAATGATCATGAGGTTAGATGGATGAATTTATGACATGATTAAATGCATTCCTACCCATGTACAATATTGTGATAATCAAGTACTTCATGAAATCCCCAAATTATTGTAGTATGGATTGTTGATGTTGGTCATATGTTCAAGAAGTGTCATATTTTGTCAGTTTCCTTCTATCGAGTCCTGGGGGTATTTATACCAAAAAAATATAGCTGTGTACCTAGAGCCAGTGTCATGTTTCTTGTTACTCTCAGTCAGTCCTCAGATCTTAGTAGCATTTCGTCAGTCAACGGAACACAGTGAACTCAATTTAGCTTCGTTAAACAATACCATTAGTATCAGTTTAGTGTCTATTCAGTTGGGAGTAGGATTCAACACCGAGATAACCCAAGGATGGGGACTCACCTATTATTCAGTGGAGGGTGTGATCCTTATAAGTAATCCTTGTGTTCCAGAACTACGTAGCCTGCGTAGGTTGAGATGTAACCTACACATTTATAGATATATAAATTTTATTTGGGTTACCTTCCCAGAGGGGTTGACGAAAGAGATCACTGTCAGAGAGGGTATACTCACAGCTAGTCTTTACCCGTGGAACGATATTGACACCCTTACAGCTGGGATTACAGGTTAGACCCCACTAGTTCAGTTTCTCGGAATGTCAGTTAGATGATTACCTCCCACAGTCTTAGTTTCAGTATCAGTATCAGTAAAAGAACTCAGATAGTTCTTTAGATTCAGGAGTGTCAGATACAGTCAACTCAGTATAGTACGAAACTCAAGTAGTTCCATCAGAATCTAGACTATCAGATACGATCACTCAGTTTCACCTATATCAGTTATTAGTAACTCATGTTATATATATATATATCCAGATACACGACTGACAGGTACGATCAACCAGACCAGTTCTTCATAACCAGAGCTATTAGAAACAGTTATTTATGTACCAGTAACATAGTATCAGTCCCTCAGTATTCAGTAATACAATATTAGTTTCTCACTTATTAGTGACTCAGATATCAATAGACTCTCAGTTATTCAGTATCCCAATATTCACACACTCAGATATTAGTAAATCCATGTTGTCAGTAGACTCAGTAGTCTAAACTCAGTATTCAGTCCTATCACGATCTCAGTTACAATTACGTAGTCATGTATGTATTCTCACGTTCATGTTATTCAGACAGTCAGCATTGTTCCTGCTTATGACCCCTTTGCATTCTGCCTACCTCACTTGCATACCAGTATATTCAATTGTACTGATGCATTTGTGCTATAGTGTCTTATACCATAGGTCCAAAAGTATGCTCTCCAGAGCATCAATATCATTCCAGTACACAACAGTCAGAGTCAGTAGTGAGTTCTCATCCTTCAAGGACATGATCAGTATTTTATCATTTCAGTTCTTAGTTTATTTCATTAGTTGGATTTACTTGGGGACATGTCCCATAAACTCCTTATTCAGTACCATTAGAGGCTTTCAGACTATGGTATGTCAGATAGTCATTATCAGTTTTGGGTATTGTTATACCATTTTCAGACATTGTTTTATCAGATGTTTATTCAGTTTTGAACCTTATGTCCTTACAACTTATATTCCGCATATATCTTTAAGTATACTTTTCAGTGTATATTTACAGATATCAGTCATGGGTTAGTTTGTGATCCTTCGGGGTCATGGGCATCGTGTAGCATTCCGAGTACTGGATTTTGGGCATTTTAACTAATCTATTGCACCAGGTAGTTTATCTGATGCAACATA
Source organism: Capsicum pubescens (assembly GCA_030864215.1). Lineage (NCBI taxonomy): Eukaryota > Viridiplantae > Streptophyta > Magnoliopsida > Solanales > Solanaceae > Capsicum > Capsicum pubescens. Next base: position 68,257,950 of record CM061543.1, on the reverse strand, counting down.
TAACCAACTTGTTGCAATGGATGAGTAAATCATTGGAAACTATAAAAACAGATCACTAATCTATTGCACCAGGTAGTTTATCTGTTGCAACATATAACCAACCTGCTGCAATAGATAAGTAATCCATTGGAAATAGTAAAAATAGTTCACTCATTTGTTGAACTAGAAAGATTAACTATTGCAACTTATAACCAACCTGTTGCAACAGATGAGTAATCCATTGGAAATAGTAAAAATAAATCACTAATATGTTGCACCAGGTAGTTTATCCGATGCAACAAATAACCAACTTGTTGCTATGGATGAGTAAACCGTTGGATACCATAAATGTAGATCACTAATCTTTTGCACCAGGTAGTTTATATATTGAAACATATAACCAACCTGTTGCAGCAGATGGGTAATTCATTGGAAATAGTAAAATAAATCACTAATCTATTGCACCTGGAAGTTTATCTATTGCAACATATAACCAACCTGTTGAAATGGATGAGAAATCCGTTGAAAATAATAAAATAGATCACTGATATGTTGCACTAGAAAGGTTATCTGTTGCAACTTATAACCAACCTGTTGTAATAGATGAGTAATATGTTGGAAATAATAAAACAGATCAATGTTCTACTGAAAAATATCACTCATCTATTGCAAAATGTGTTATTTGTTGGATCTATATTGTTTATATTTCTTTCAAATAGAAGAGTCTTCAATCATAACAGATGAATAATCTGTTAGATTATTCATCTATTGCATCAGATTTTCACAGTTGCATCAGATTTTCATCTGTTGCATGAGATGTTTCATCTGTCTCATCAGATGTTTCATTTGTTCCATCAGATGTTTTATCTGTTGCATCAAATGTTTCATCTTTTGCAATACCATTTTTACCAATAAAAATAACAAATCAATCCAGCAACACAAACACATCACACACACTAAGAACATCAATGGTGACTAAAAATCACCAACAAATTCGAATCAACAGTTCGACAACAAGAAGAAGAAATGCCAGAAAATAGGGTTTTATTCAGTCCACATTTCAAATTTAAGCAAGAAATATTGATATTATTAACCAATACTTGAAAAGTAGTTGGCTCAAGTTTCTCTATTTCATCATAATTTTTTATGTGTGAAAAAAAGAAATGGTACGACGAAGAACTCAAAGTTGTTGTCGTCGGACAAGTCTTCACGTTGATTGATGGTTGAAAGTCAAAAAGGAACTCGCCCGACTATTTATCGCTGGAGGTTGAAGTCACCAGGGATTGAAGGGAGAAACTTTGCAGAACTGTTGGTTGGGAGAGAGTTGAGGAAAGCTGTCGAGAGAGAGAGAGGAGAGAGACAGTTGATTTGGATTGAATAGGGGTTTGGGTTGATTTGAATTTTTGAAAAGATTAAAAAGTTTTGAAAATATTAATCAAATCAACAATTAACTTAATCAAGTTTTCTAATTATGTTCGACCCTTTAAGTTGGTCAATGTCACCAATCCTTCATTTAAGACTTAAAAGACACCTTTCCTTCAATTTTCTCCATCTACTAAGGCCCGTGAACAAAATTGCTCTTTGGTGCAAATTCATAGACAAGCAGGCATGAGACGTTTCTATATATTTCTAGTTTCTTTTATTTGTTTCTAATTATTGTTGATTTTTATAATGAATCTCAATATTGAATAACCCTTTTATTCAATATTTTTTGGTGAGATATTTCTTTTTTGTTTAATAAGTTATTTTGTTTTTCTTTTATAATAAATTTTATGTTTTTTGAATTGGTTATTAATATGTAGCCAATTGTCTAATCATATCATTATATGTTCTTTAGTTTGTTTGTCTTTGTCGTCTGAATTATCACCCCAGTGATTTGCAAACTATTAGTTTTCGCATGACACCTTCTTGAACACAATACTTGTATCACCTCCTTTCACTGAAATATTGAATTTAAAAATTTGTAAAGTTCAAGTTTGATACCATCAAAAGAAGTGAAATTCTACGTAATTGATAATTGAGAACAAGATCACATATTATCTCAAGACATAAGCCAAAAACATCTAACAAAATACTTTTATCACGTGTTCAGATGTTCTACTAACGTATCTAAATGAAAATTATCAACAATCTTAAAGAGCGCTTAATACAAATTACCAAAACGTCTCAACCATCTAACACCATTATATAATATAGTAAATTATATAATAGAGCAGAGAAACACGATGCACTAAAACTTCCACTATACGAAGAGTTCAGGAAAGGAACCCACTATTTGCAAGACCTTGCCCAACTACAATGGAAAAAACTATGGTAATATTGACTCCTAGTCTCCCTGAAGTCACTAAGTATACCTCCACTGTTTTCTAACTAAGAAGATGATCGATTCAATCGAGCAAAAATAGGGTTGGGGTTGTTATGGATCCAAAAGTTTGCTTGACCAACCTAGTTTTGCTAGATTAGATCGATCGTCTTCTTGGTTTGATATTAGTGGAGGTATACTTTGTGACTTCAATGAGACTAGGAGTAAACATTACTAATTTATCAATTCCACTATCCGTTAAATAAGAATCAACCTTGATGTTCAAGCATTTCGATTGATGCTCATTATGAAGTAATTATTTTCTCCTTTGATTCCTTTTTTCCTTGAACTGTTGCAAGTGCACATTTACCTGTGTCTTTTACAGATCCTTCTATTAGATCCCTAACCCCCTCCCCTCTAAAAAAAGTTCTTTTACTTAACAGGAGGAGCCTTAAAAGTTGAACAAAATTCCAAAGGGTTCAAGGATATCTCCCTCTGACTTCCTCAGTAAAAAGTTGCACAAAATTCTTTTGCTGGGAGTAGTTCCAGTAAGAAAGATAAATTATTTTAGATTCTGTCTTCTCCTGAAAATACTAGAAATTCAGAAAAGAAGGAGATTTATGGTTTGAGATGTATCATTTTACTAGTAACAAACTTTGGATCCCAAGAAACATCTCAAAATTTCAAGAACTGGAAACTTTTTGTCCTGTCTGTTTGTTACCATTACTTCAAGATTTTGCATTAATATTTTTTTGGTAACAATTGTGATTATTATTACCAAGAACCAACAAAAGATTTACAAACTAAGAGAACCGGACCACCTAACTACCTCCTAGAAAGGGTGCTAGCAGGATCAGGTCTCTTTCAACAGGAAAACAAGCAACAACTAGTTCTGTAACTTATACAAAAAGTTCCTACTACTATTAGATTTCTTTGAAACTAAAAACAGTTCTAATCTAATAAGAAAATCATGCCTAATCTGTAACACTGCTTTTGCTGGTTTGATTAATATCCCTCTGAACTGCTTATAGTTTAGCACTTTCCATGTAGTACAGTAAATAGCTCCCCAAATAGCAGCTAACACATCCTTCATAAACTTATTACATCTTCATCGTTTAATTGCTAGTAAGACTTTCCTTACTTCCCCAACCTGAATTGTAATGCCTATCTATTGTTCTACTTCTTTCTTAACCTCTTTAAAGAAATCACAATGCCAAAATAATTGATTTTTTGTCTCCTGTACTTGACTATCACACAAAAAACAATGATCATCAGCGATGGAGATGTTTAATTTCTGCATTCTGGCTTTAGTGAGTAGCCTATTTTTAGTTTTGAGCCAAACAATCACTCCATGTTTTGGATGTGCCACTTCAGTCCAGATGTATTCAGCTATTGGAAGCCTTCTTTGTGGTCCTATCATCTTCAAGTAGCTTGGAGTAACTACGTAGATCCCCTTTCCTTGTAACTGATATCTATCATTAACATACTATGTCTGCATTTTAGCTTTGAGAGAATGAATTTTCCTCCAGTACCAGTTGTAGTTAGGAGGAACTCTATGTGTTCACACATCTTCATACTCTTTCATATATAGCTCATGTACCCATTTACCCAAATTGATTCCTTGTTAACTATTAATTGCCATAGTAGTTTACCAACATATGATATATTCCATAATTTACAATTTTTCACATTCAAACCACCAGTTTTCTTTGTATGACATATTTTTTCCCAAGAAACAAGTGATACTTTCCTTCCATCAGTTGTAGACCTATAATGCCCCAAAATCTTATTCTCGGGATGCCACACGGTGCTCCGAACTACAAGTAGTTCTGAGCTAACCCTGACTACCTTTTCTAAATCTAAAATCTCAAATTTGGGAAGGTATGAATGAAAAATCATAATAAATATGGAAACAGTCTGAATTATCAAGATATATCTAAATCATACTAATCTCAAAAGTCTAGTAAAGAAACTACTAAAAATCTGAATACTGTAACTGAGATCTAAAACTGATCAATCACAAGCTAAGTCTGTCATCCATATAGAAATTGGAATAATTTGAGTCTGTACCTACGTTGGCTATGTAGTTCTGTGGAAGCTAAGGCACGCTAATCACACACTTCCCGCTCAGTTCTAAATACTACTCCCTTTTAAAACTGTATGCTCAAACCATTAGAAATCCACCTTTTAAAATTTAACATAAGGATTCATATGGAAAACCAATCATACTTTTATATGAGTAAATCTATAAATAAAGCTATTTATGAGTTCTGTAAACTGTAACAATCTGTAAAGTGGATTCCAAAGCTAAACCAATGATAAAAAGATCAAAGCTTTACTGAAAGACTGTAAATAATCTATTCATAAGATGCTTAAAGCATCATCTTTCTTGAAATAATAATATTCAATCTTAGGGTAGTAACCCATGCATCAATCTCATGGAAAATCATCATAATAATCATGCTTGATAATGTAAACACTTATAATTCATCATAAAATCTAGAAATTACTGCAGAATGCATAGAAATATGAATAAAGTCATGTAATTCAACTTCTAAATCATTGGAAATATCATAAGCTTGTAAATAACAATAATGGGTATAAACCCTAACTTGAATTTCATGGGAAATCATATAAAATTCAGTAAATTTGAATTTAAAATAAGTTTTTTGGGAAGAAGGACGAAAGAATTGTCCATGTTCATAACCCCACATACCTTAATTGATGAGATTTGATGAAAATAATTAATTGGGGATAGTCAATCTTAAATTTCTTTGAATAATTAATGGAGAAATTTGGATTTCTTGGGAAGGAAGCTTGATGAACTAGGGTTTTTCTTGAGAGGGATTTGATGAAAAGTGGATGTAAAGTGCTTTGGAGAGGTTTAATTCATTGTTTAGGACGGGTTAGGGGCTGGGAGATTTACCAAAATGCCCCTCTTAAACTCATAAACGAAACTAAAAAATGACTAAAATAGCAACTTTTGGCCTTGGCGCGATGCGCCACTATCGCGCCAAATCACTAGAAATTGCCAACTGGGAATAAACATGGTGGCGTGACGCGGTGGTATCGCGTTGCCACCTTGCATGGAAAATGGAAGTTTGGTGCGATGCGCCAATAACACGAACCCTTACTGGAATTGGACAATTGGAGATTTGGACCTCTCCTATATGCGCCAATATCGCAAAGGGCCACTGGAAATTGACAAACGTCATGTAAACCTTCTCCGCGATGCGTTAATGACCAGAATAATGGTGTTTTATGACTGGAACTTAAAATAGCCATAACTCCTTCACCGAGTGTCGGATTTAGGCGAATTTGGTATCAATGGAAAGCTTATTCAATTTCCCACTCAATGGGAAGTCTAAATCTGAAGAATTCCACACGAAATAAATAGTATTCATTTTGGAAGCTATCCCTTAATAGTATAAGGACTAATTTATGCTAAAAAGGTATGGGGTATTACAATATCTCCCCCTTGAAAATATTCATTCTCGAATGTTGCTAGTTAGACTAAGAATACGGAGGAAATCTGAGACTATAAGCTATCATGAACAACTGAAATAAACTGAGCAATTGAATCTAAATCATTCTAAGTTTTTGAGTAATTCTATGAGTGCATGAACTTATATGAGGACAGCTATATAGCTGAATCTATGATTTGAAAAGAACTGAATCGAGGACGAGTATTACCTTTGGCTAAATTTGAGTTTACAAAGAAGAGGTCAGGGTACTTAGCTCACGTATTTGTTTCTGCTTCCCAAGTGGTAACCTCAATAGATTGATTCTGCCAAATAAATTTGACCAAGGGAACTTCTTTGTTCCTTTGTCTACGGATCTGATGATCCAAAATCTCAACTGGAATCTTTTCGTATGAAAGGATGCTCTGAATATCTGAGATTTCTAAAGGAACTACAATAGTGGAGTCATCGATGCACTTCTTAAGCATAGAGACGTGGAATACATGATGAATGGCTGACAAGTCTGCCGGCAAATCTAGCTTATAAACTACTTTCCCAACACGACTCACAATTCTATAAGGGTCAATATACTGGGAACTAAGTTTTCCTTTCTTTCCAAATCTCTTCATCCCTTTCATGGGTGAAATCTTCAGGTACACTGAATCACCAACCCAAAACTAGAGGTCCCTTCTTCTCACATCTGCATAGGATTTCTAACGACTCTGAACTGTTTTCAATCTTTCTCTAATCAACTTAAATTTCTCCATATCTTCAAACACTGCATCAGGCCCAAGCAACCTATGGGTGATCTACATATTCTCCCATAAAGAGCCTCAAATGGGGCCATCTGTATACTAGAATGGGATCTATTATTATAAGTGAACTCAATCAGTGGAAAATTCTCATCCCAACTGCCTTTGAAATGAAGAGCATATGCTCTCAACATATTATCTAGAGTATGAATGGTCCTCTTTGCCTGATCATCTGTCTTAGGGTGGAAACCTGGTCTAAGATGAACTTGGGTACCAAGACTATTCTGAAAAGCTCTCAAAAACTAAGAAGTGAACTGAGTACCCCTATCTGAGATGATAAACAAGGAAACTCCATGCAATCTGACTAACTCTCGGATATACAACTTAGCATAATCCTCAGCTTTATGGGACATATGAACTGGCAAGAAATGCGTTGACTTAGTAAATCTATCTATGATAACCCAAACAAAATCATGATGATGACGTGAATGGGGTAAACCAGTCACAAAGTCCATATTTACCTCTTCCCACTTCCAAGTGGGGATGCCAAACTCTTGCAACGTACCACCAGGTCTTGGCGCTCTAACTTATCCTATTGACAAGTTGCATACTTAGGTATGAACGATGCTATATCCCTCTTCATACCACTTCACCAATAGATTTCCAGTAAGTCGCGGTATATATTGGAGCAGCTGGATGAATAGAATAACGCAAACCATGCGCTTCAGCCATAATCTACTGTATTAACCCATAAACATATGGGACACACAATATACTTTGGTATCTCAACACGCCATCTCTCTCTTAGGAGAAAACCTCTACTTTTTGGTCTCTAACTGAATCCTTTAGTTGGACCAAACTAGAATCCATATCTTGCTTCTCCTTCACCTCTGAAACTAGGGAAGATTCAAAACTACTCTAAACCCATAAATTACCTTCAGCTGAATCAATCAACCTAACGCCCAATATATCTAAATGATGAACTTCTCGAGCTAACTATTTCTTATCATTCTACACATGAGCAACACTACCCATAGACAATCCACTAAGGGCGTCTACCACTACATTGGCCTTGCTCGGATGATACAACATGCTCATGTCATAATCCTTCAACAATTCTAACCATCTCCTTTGATGAAGATTCAACTCCCTCTGGGTAAACACATACTGTAAATATTTGTGGTCCGTGAACATATAAACATGTACACCATACTGATAGTGTCTCTAGATTTTCAACTCAAACACCCCAATAGCTAATTTAAGATCATGGGTTGGGTAATTATTTTTATTAGGCTTAAGCTATCTAGAGGCATAGGCTATGACCTTACCTTTCAGCATCAAAACACAACCCAAACCAACTCTAGAGGCATCACAATACACCACAAAACCATCTGTACCATCAGGTAATTTTAGGACTGGAGCTGTAGTGAGTTGAGTCTTCAACTCTTGAAAACTTTTCTCACATGAATCTGACCATAGGAACGTAACTTTCTTTTGGGTTAATCTAGACATAGGGGATGCAATAGACGAGAAACCTTCAACAAAATGTCTATATTAACCAGCTAGACCCAAGAAACTTTTAATGTCTGACGAAGAGACAGGTCTAGGCCTATTTCTTACAACTTTAGTCTTTTGGGGATCAACTCTAATGCCATCGGCAGAAACAATATGACCAAGAAAGGCTACTGATCTTAGCCAGAATTCACATTTGCTAAACTTGGCAAATAATTGATGATCTCTAAGAGTTTGTAAAATAATTCTAAGATGATCTACATGGTCATCCTCACTACAGGAGTATACAAGGATATCATCTATGAATACTATGACAAACATGTCTAGATACTATTTGAACATTCGATTCATGAGGTCCATAAAAGCTGCTAGAGCATTAGTTATCCCGAAGGACATGACTAGAAACTAAAAATAACCATAAAGGGTTCTAAAGGCTGTCATTGAAATTTTACACTCCCTTACTTTAACTGATGATAGCCGGATCTAAGGAATATCTTTGAGAAATTAACTTGCACCTTGAAGTTGGTCAAACAAGTTATCTATTCTAGGAATAGGGTATTTATTCTTGACTGTGACATTATTTAACTGACGACAGTCATTGTACATTCACAAAGAACTATCTTTCTTTCGCACGAATAGGACAGAAGTGACTCATGGAGTAACACCAAGCCTTATGAAACCTTTATCTAAAAGATCTTGGAGTTTCTCTTTCAACTCCTTAAGCTTTGAGGGAGCCATATGATATGGAAGGATAAAAATAGGGTGAGTATCTGGGAGAAGGTTAATACCGAATTCTATTTCCATATTGGGAGGTACCCCCGAGAGATCTTCTGGAAAAAATTTAGAAAATTCATTGACCACTCGAATAGACAGAAGTGTTAGAGTCTCAGACTTTGTGTCTTTGACTCAAACTAGGTGGTACATGCAACCTTTGGATATCAACTTTATGGCCTTAATATAAGATATGAAATGATTCTTGGGAGACACTGAATTACCTGACCACTTGAAGACTGGGTCATTTGGGAACTGAAACTTCACCACACAGGTGCGATAATCTATCATGGCATAATAGGAATGGATCCAATCCATACTAAGGATATGATCAAAATCAACCATATCCAACTCTATCAAGTCAGCTAACATAACTTTATAAGGGATAGTGATAGGACACTTCTTATAGATTTTCTTAGCAACAACTGACTCACCTACCAGAGTAGAAACCAAAAAGGGCTCAGGGATCCTTTCAGGATTTATCTCAAAATTCACAGCAACTAGCGGGGTCATTTAAGAGAAGCTTGACCAGGGGTTTAACAACACATAAACAGTAAAATGGAAAACACGACGCATACCAGTAACAACGTCTAGCAAATCCTCCTGCTCCTGGCGGGATGGTAAGGCATAAAACCAATCCTGGCTCTAACCGCCACTGGTACTGGATGATGCACCCTGAGGAGGAGCTGGGCGACCTAAAGGAGCTGGTGCACTAGTAGCTTGAGTCTGAGGATGAACATCTTTGTTTTTCTGTCTAGCATGCGGGCACTCTTTAATTACATAACCCAGATGGCAACAACCATAGCAACCCTTCCATCCAATTAAACACTCACCAGGATAATTCTTACCACCCCTAGCATAGTAAGGATAGATGGGCCTTTCACTCACACTATTTTGAGATCTAGACATCGTGGTATTACCCTATTGTTCTTGTCTGTTTTTGGGTGCCAGAGCACTGGATGAAGAAGGTGCAAGCATAGATGAACGATTCAGAAACTACGAACTATGTCCTCCTCCATACCTATTCTAACCATAGTTAAACTGCCCTATTCTATCCTTCTAATTTCTGTCTCTCTTTCCCTCATTTTTTTTGCCTCAATCTGCTGGGAATGCATTATCAATCTTGGGAGATCCATGTCTCTAATGAGCATAGAAGTCCTACACATCTTAACTACCAACCCAAACACACCAGTCATAAACTTACTCATGCTTGACCTAGGGTCAGCCATCTGATCAGGGGCATTCTTAGAAAACTTGTTGAACTTAAGGCAATACTCCTTCACCGTCATTGAGCCTTGCCTCAGGTTCATGAACTCTTCTATATTAACTTCCCTCATCTCATATGGGAAGAACTTGTCTAGGAACACATCCTAAAAAATCTTCCAAGTCATGGGAGCTGCATTCTCCTCTCAACTCTTCTTCCACATCACTACCCAACCATAAGCAATATCCTTCAGCTTATCGGATTCCAATTCTACACTTTCCTCTTTAGAAATATGCATAATTCAGCTGATTTTCTTCACCTTATATAGATAGAGCTGTGGGTCCTCACCTACCATTAACCCAAATAACTCTGGCAGATTCATCCTCATAAAATCTTAAATTATGATTGCGGCTAAGTCCCAATCGTTCTGAGCTGGGGATGTAGCTTGATGATTTCCCTGAATATTAGCTTTCACAGCTTGGGCAAGCGCCTGAAAGGTAGCCTAAAACTCTGCATGTGATATATTTTCATTCAAAGTATCTGCGGGCTGAGGTGGTTGGTTATCATTTCTGCATGCGTTATCTTGATGTGGAGGCATTTTCTATCATGTGAAAGCATGAGTTAGATACAGATAGAGATACTGAATGCACAATAGATTATGAAAGAAAAGTTGTTTTCCTAAAATGATCTATAGACTCTTGCTGATTGATGTGGAGCACTTCAAGCCGATGATCAAGAATTTACGTAACGTGGCTTGTCTGACTCCTTAGGACTCTCTAAACCTTAGGCTCTGATACCAAGTTTGTAATACCCTGAAATTTGATTCCCGGGATGCCACATGGTGCTCTGAACTAGAAGTAGTTTTGAGCTAACCCTGGCTACTTTTTCTATATCTAAATCACAAATTTGGGAAAGTATGAATGAATAATCATAATAAATGCTGAAACTGTCTTAATTATTGGGGTATATCTTTATCATACTAATCTTAAAAGTCTAGTAAAACAAATACTAAAAATTTGAATACTGTAACTGAGATCTAAATTTGAATCTAGTAGTCCAACAAACCTATACTAACTGAATCTAGAGAGTCACTGGAACAGGCCTCTAGCTGACTCAACTGTCTGAAATGAATATGGAAACATCTATTAATAAACTGAAAATATGAATAGCTAAGTCCCCAAACTATGAGGACTCACCAACTGCAGAGATGGAGATGAGATGCTCAGAAATCACCTGCGCTGCTGGGGCTGAGCACATGAACCTGCATTATGAGACAATGTAGCATATATACATATATGTGGATCAATACTTTGATGATGTACTAAGTATATGGGGTGAATGCAATAAGTAAGCAATATCATCACAAGTTATAAAATCATGCATGCTAATTTTAAATGACTCACGCAGGCTTGAATAAAATCTAAAATCTGAGGATCACAAATCATAAATAATAGGGCATATACTATAAATCTTATGAGACATTACTCTTAGGTCTAAAATCTGCATTTCCGTTCTTAATCTCATCATATAGGCAAAGTAAAATCTGAAAACTTATTCTGAAAATCTTTACAGTTAGGGAGGTTCTCTTAACTGACATAAACCATTTGAGCTACATGGAGTCCAACGTCTTGACCTCCTAAGGAAGAAACCTTACGTTGGGGAGAGGTGTCATACTCTTTCCAGGGAGTATAACCTAATCCAGGTGATTAATCACAAGCTAAGTCTGTCATCCATATAGAAATAAGAATAATCTAAGTCTGTACCTACGTTGGGTATGTAGTTCTGTTGAAGATAGGGCAGTCTAATCCCACACTTCCCGTTCGGTGGTAAATACTACTCCCTTTTAATTCTATATGCTCAAACCATTGGAAATCCACTTTTTAAAATTTAACATACGGATTCATATGGAAAACCAATCATGCTTTTATATCAGTAAATCTATAAATAAAGCTAATTCTGAGTTCTGTAGACTGTAACTATCTGTAAAATAGATTCCAAAGCTAAACCAGTGATCGAAAGATCAAAGTTTTACTGAAAGACTGTAAATAATCTGTTCATAAAATGCTTAAAGCATCATCTTTCTTGAATAATAATATTCAATCTTAGGGTAGTAACCCATGCATCAATCTCATGGTAAATCATTATAATAATCATGCTTGATAATGTAATCACTTATAATTCATAATAAAATCTGGAAATTACTGCACAATGCATAGAAATATGAATAAAGTCATGTAATTAGACTTTTAAATCATTGGAAATATCACAAGCTTGTAAATAACAATAATGGGTATAAACCCTAACTTGAATTTCATGGGAAATCATATAAAATTCAGTAAATTTGAATTTAAATTAAGTTTTTTGGGAACAAGGACGAATGGATTGTCCATGTTCATAACCCCACATACCTTAATTGATGAGATTTGATGAAAATCCTGAATCTTGGATTCCTATAAATGCTTTGAATATGAATTCCTAGATTTCTTGTGTTAGGGATCCTCATTCTTAAATTACTTTGAAGAATTAATGGTGATATTTGAATTTCTTGTGGAGGAAGCTTGATGAACTAGGGTTTTTCTTGAGAGAGATTTGATGAAAAGTGGATGTAAAGTGCTTTGGAGGGGTTTAATTCATTGTTTAGGATGGATTAGGGGCTGGGGTATTTACCAAAATTCCCCTCTTAAACTCATAAACGGAACTGAAAAATGACCAAAATCCCAACTTTTGGCCTTCGCGCGACACGCCACTATCACGTAAAGCCACTGGAAATAAACACGGTGGTGCGATGCGGCGGTATCTCGTTGCCACCTTGGATGGGACCTAGAAGTTTGGCGCGACCTGCCAATATCGCGAACCCTTACTAGAATTGGACAATTGGGGATTTGTCCCTCCCCTCTATGCACCAATATCATGGAGGGCCACTGGGAATTGACAAACGTAATTTAAACCTTCTCTGCGATGCGCTAATGACCAAAATGATGGTGTTTTACGACTGGAACTTAAAATAGCCATAACTCCTTCACCGAGTGTCAGATTTAGGCGAATTTGATATCGATGGAAAGCTTATTCAATTTTCCACGCAACAAAAAGTCTTAATCTGAAGAATTCCACATGAAATAAATAGTATTTATTTTGAAAGCTATCCCTTATAGGGGTGGGCGTTCGGTCGGTTTGGTATGATTATTTAATATCGGTTCGATTTATCAGTTTTCAAATTGATAAAAATAACATCCATAATCAAACCAAAATAAATTCAATTTGGTTCGGTTTTTACAAATTTGGTTCGGTTATTTTGGATTTTTATTTTGGTTTGAAATATTAAAGTAGTTAGCCTCTTTTTTTTATAACTGAGCATTTAAAATTGATGTCTTTTTAGAAAAATTATTTTTTTCAAACCTGTTTTTCATTTCAAATATAAATAACTATAAATAACTCAACATGGATGAAGAAAAATGAAATAATCATAAGCTTGGCATAATAATGTCATTAATCATTACATATAATATAACCTTGCTTAAATAGTCCATAAAACTGTCCAAAGTCACCAAAATAGTCCATAAAATATTTGAGTCACTAAAACAATCCATAAACAGCCTGCAACGTATGCGAATTTGCTGTTAAATGTTAATTGTGAATGTGAATTACTAAATATTATATATATATATAATAATAATAATATATATAATATATATATATAATAATAATATATAATATATATATATTATAAAATATATTATTCATTTATTTATAAAATTTTGGTTTTTCAGTTTAACCAATTTTTTTTTTAAAACTGAAAACCAAACTGAAAAATCAAAATTTTAAAATTACAAACCCAATCCGATCCGAAAAATCAAAAACACAATTAAATTTCGGCTTGGTTTTTCAATTTTTTCGGTTTAAACCAAAATATGCCCACCCCTAACCCTTAACATTATAGGTACTAATTTAAGCTTAGAAGGTACGGGGTATTCCTATATCCCCCCTTGAAAACATTCGACCTCGAATGTTGCTAGTTAGACTAAGAATACTGAGGAAATTTGAGACTATAAGCTATCATGCACAACTGAAATAAACTGAGCAACTAAATCTAAATCATTCTAAGTTTCTGAGTAATTCTGTGAGTGCATGAACTTACATAAGGACAACTATATAGCAGAATATATGATTAGAAAAGAATTGAATCACGGAAGAGTATTACCTTCGGCTAAATCTGAGTTTGTGGAGAAGAGGTGAGGGTACTTGACTCGCATATCTTCTTCTGCTTCCCATGTGGAACCCTCAACAGACTGATTCTACCAAAGAACTTTGACCAAGGGAACTTCTTTGTTCCTTAGTCTATGGATCTAATGATCTAAAATTTTAACTAGAATCTCTTTGTATGAAAGGCTGTTCTAAATATATGAGCTTTCTAAAAGAACTACAAGAGTGGAGTCACCAATGCACTTCTAAGCATAGAGACGTGGAATACAGGATGAACGGCTGACAAGACTTCTGGTAAATCAAGCTCATAAACTACTTTCCCAAGACGACTCACAATTTTGTAAGGGCCAATATACCGGGGACTAAGTTTCCCCTTCTTGTAAAATCTCTTCATCGCTTTCATGGGTGAAATCTTCAGGTATACTGAATCACCAACCTATAACTCAAGGTCCCTTACTCTCACATCTACATAGGATTTCTGATGACTCTGAGCTATTTTCAATCTTTCTCTAATCAACTTAAATTTCTCCATAGCTTCAAACACTGCATCATGCCCAAGCAAAGCGGCCTCACCCACATCAAGCCAACCTATGGGTGATCTATATCTTCTCCTATAAAGAGAATCAAACGGGGCCATCTGTATACTAGAATGGTAACTGTTATTATAAGTGAACTCAATCAATGGTAAATGCTCATACCAACTGCCTTTGAAATCAAGTGCACATGCTCTCAACATATCCTCTAGAGTATGAATGGTCCTCTCTTCCTGACCATCTTTCTGAGGGTGGAAAGCTAACTCTCGGATGTACAACTTAGCATAATCCTCATCTGTATAGGATGTATGAACTGGAAAGAAATGCACTGACTTAGTCAATCTATCTATGGTAACCTAAAACGAATCATGATGATGAGGCGAATGGGGTAAACCAGTCACAAAGTCTATATTCACCTCTTCCCACTTCCAAATGGGGAACCCAAACTCATGCAACGTACCACCAGGTCTTTGGTGCTCTACCTTAACCTGTTGACAAGTTGCACACTTATCTACGAGCGTTGCTATATCCCTCTTCATACAACTCCACCAATAGATTTCCCGCAATTTGCAGTACATATTGGTAGAAGATGGATGAGTATAATAACGCAAACCATGCACTTCAGCCATAATCCACTGTCTTAACCCATCAACACATGACACACACAATCTACTTTGGCATCTCAACACGCCATCTCCCCCTTAGGAGAAAACCTCTACTTTTTGGTCTCTAACTGAATCCTTTAGTTGGACCAAACTAGAATCCATATCTTGCTTCTCCTTGACCTCCAAAACTAGGGAAGATTCAGAACTAATCTGAACCCATACATTTCCTTCAGCTGAATCAATCAACCTAAAACCCAATCTAGCCAAACGATGAACTTCTCGAGCTAACTCTTTCTTATCATTCTCCACATGAAAAACACTGCCCATAGACAATCTACTTAGGGCATCTTCCACTACATTGGCCTTGCCCGAATGATACAACACGCTCATGTCATAATCCTTTAAGAATTCTAACCATCTCCTCCAATGAATATTCAACTCCCTCTGGGTAAACACATACTGTAAACTTTTGTGGTCCGTGAAGACATCAATATGTACACCATACAGATAGTGTCTCCAGATTTTCAATGAAACACCACAACAGCTAATTCAAGATCATGGGTTGGGTAATTCTTTTCATGAGGCTTAAGCTGTCTAGAGGAATAGGCAATGACCTTACCTTTCAGCATCATCACACAACCCAAACCAACTCTAGAGGCATCATAATACACCACAAAACTATCTGTACCATCAGGTAACGCTAGGACTGGGGCTATAGTGAGTTGAGTTTTCAACTCCTGAAAACTCATCTCACAGGAACTTAACTTTCTTTTGGGTCAATCTAGACATAGGGGATGCACGAGAAAACCTCAAGAAAACATCTATAATAATAAGCTAGACCCAAGAAACTTTGAATGTCTAACGAAGAGATAGGTCTAGGCTAATTTCTTACGACTTTAGTCTTTTGGGGATCAACTCTAATTCCATCGGCGGAAATAATATGATCGAGAAAGGCTACTGATCTTAGCTAGAATTCACACTTGCTGAATTTGGCGAACAATTGATGATCTCTAAGAGTTTGTAAGACAATTCTAAGATGATCTACATGGTCATCCTCACTACGGGAGTATACAAGGATATCATTAATAAATAATATGACAAACATGTCTAGATACTATTTGAACACTCAGTTCATAAGGTCCATAAAAGCTGCCAGAGCATTAGCCTGAAGGACATGACTAGAAACTCAAAATGACCATAACGGGTTCTAAAAGCTGTCATTGGAATGTCACACTCCCTTACTTTAAGTGATGATAGATGGATCTAAGGTCTATCTTTGAGAAATTAACTTGCACCTTGAAGTTGGTCAAATAAGTTATCAATTTTAGGAAGAGGGTATTTGTTCTTGACTGTGGACTTATTTAGCTGACGACAGTCAATGCACATTCACAAAGAACTATCTTTCTTTCGTATGAATAGGACAGGAGTGCCTCATGGAGAAACACCAGGCCTTATGAAACCTTTATCTTAAAGATCTTTGAGTTTCTCTTTCAACTCCTTAAGCTTTGTGGGAGACATACGATATAGAGGGATAAAAATAGGCTGAGTATCTGGGAGAATGTCAATACCAAATTCTATTTCCCTATAGGGAGGTACCCCTGGGAGATATTATTGAAAAAATCTAGGAAATTAATTGACCACTCGAACAGACTGAAGTGTTGGAGTCTCAGACTTTGTGTCTTTGACTCGAAATAGGTGGTAAATGCAACCTTTGGATATCACCTTTCTATTCTTAAGATAAGATATGAAATGACTCTTGGGAGACACTGAATTACCTGACCATTTGAAGAATGGCTCATATAGGAATTAAAACTTCACCATACGAGTGCGACAATCTGTAATGGCATAACAGGAATGGAGCAAATCCATACTAAGGATAAGATCAAAATCAACCATATCTAACTCTATCAAGTCTGCTAACATAACTTTATGAAGGATAGTGATAGGACACTTTTTATAGATTTGCTTAGCAAAACTCACTCACCTACTAGAGTAGAAACCAAAAAGGGCTCGGGGATCCTTACAGGATTTATCTCAAAATTCACTGCAACTAGTGGGGTCATATAAGAGAAACTCAACCCAGGGTCTAACAAAACATAAACATCAAAATGGAAAACACAAAGCATACCAGTAACAACATCTGGCGAATCCTCCTACTCCTAGCCATATGGTAAGGCATAAAACCAATCTTGGCACTGACCGCCACCGGTACTGGATGATGCTCCCTGAGGAGGAGATGGGTGACCTAAAGGAGCTGGTGCACTAGTAGCCTAAGTCTGAGGATGAACATCCTTATTTTCATTTATAGCATGCAGACACTTTTTAATTCCATAACCTGGCTGGTCACAACCATAGCAACCCTTCAATACAGCTAAACACTCACCAGGATAATTCTTACCACCCCTAGCACACTGAGGATAGCTGGTCCTACCACTCATGCTATTTTGAGATTTGGACATAGTGGACTTACCCCATTGTTCTTTTCTATTTATGGGTTCCGTAGCACTGGTTGAAGAAGGTGCAGGCATAGATGAACAATTCAGAAACTATGAACTATTTCCTCCTCCAGACCTATTTTGACCATAATTAAACTGTGCTATTCTAGCCTTCTTATTTACTCTCTCTCTTTCCCTCATCTTTTCTGCCTCAATATGCTGGGCGTGCATTATCAATCTAGAGAGATCCATGTCTCCAATGAGCATAGAATTCCTACACTCCTTAACTATCAACCCAGATATACCGATCACAAACTTACTCATGCTTGACCTAGGGTCAGCCATCTGATCAGGGGCATACTTAGATAACTGGTTGAACTTAAGGCAATACTCCTTCACTATCATTGAGCCTTACCTCAGGTTCATGAAATCTTCTATCTTAGCTTCCCGCATCTCACGTGGGAAGAACTTGTCTAGGAACGCATCTTGAAATTTTTTCCAAGTCATGGGAGCTGCATTCTCCCCTCTACTCTTATTCCACATAACTACCCAATCATAAGCAACATCCTTCATCTTATAGGATTCTAATTCTTTGCTCTCCTCTTTAGAAACATGCATAATTTAGGTGATCTTCTTAACCTCATCTAGATAGAGTTGTGGCTCCTCAGCTGCCTTCGACCCAAAGAACTCCAACGGATTTATTCTCATAAAATCTCAAATTATGGATGTAGCTAAGTCTCCATATTTATGAGGTGGGGCAACAGCTTGATGATTGCCCTGAACCTTAGCTGTCAAAGCTTGGGCAAGCGCCTGAGAGGCAGCCCAAAACTCTGCATGTGACATATTCTCATTCAAAGGATCTATGGGTTAAGATGGCTGGTTATCATTTATGCGTGTGTTAGCTCAATGAAGAGGAATTGTTTGTCACGTGAAAGCATAATTTAGAAGAAGATAGAGATATTGAATGCATGATAGATTATGAAAGAAGAGATGTTTTCCTAAAACACTCTATAGCCTATTACTCATGGATATGGTGAACTTCACACCGATGATTAAGAATCTATGTAACATGGTTTGTCTGACTCCCTAGGACTCTTTAAACCTTAGGCTCTGATACCCAGTTTGTAATGCCCTAAAATTCTATTCCCGAGATGCCACACGCTGCTCAAAACTACAAGTAGTTCTGAGCTAACCCTGGCTACCTTTTCTAAATCTGAAATCTCAAATTTGGGAAGGTATGAATGAAAAATCATAAAAAATGCTGAGACTATCTAAATTATAGGGGTATATCTGTATCGTACTAATCTCAAAATTCTAGTAAAGAAAATACTGAAAATTTGAATAATGTAACTGAGATCCAAAATTAAATCTAGTAGTCCAACAACCCTATACTAACTGAATCTAGAGAGTCACTGGGATAGGCCCCCAGGTGACTCAATTGTCTGAAATGAATACGGAAACATCTATTAATAAACTAAAAATATGAATAGCTAAGTCCCCAAACTATAAGGACTCACCAACCGCAGAGATGTACATGAGATGCTAAGAAATCACTCGCGCTACTGGGGATGAGCACCTAAACCTACATTATAAGACAATGTAGCACATAGACATATATGTGGATCAGTACTTTGATGATGTACTGAGTATATGGGGGTGAATGCAATAAGTGAGCAATATCATCACAAGTAATAAAATCATGCATGCTAAATGTAAATGACTCATGTAGGCTTGAGTAAAATTCATAATCTGAGGATTATAAATCATAAATAATAGAGCATATACTATAAATCTTATGAGCCATTACACTTAGTTCTGAAATCTGCATTTCTGTTCTTAATCTCAAATCATAAAGGCTAAGTAAAATCTGAAAACTTATTTTGAAAATCTTCACTGTTAGGGAGGTTCTTTTAACCGACATAAACCATGTGAGCTACATGGAGTCCAATGTATTGACCTCCTAAGTAAAAACCTCACGTTGGGGAGAGGTGCTATACTCTTTCCAGGGAGTATAACCTAATCCAGGTGATCAATCACAAGCTAAGTCTTTCATCCATATAGAAATGGGAATAATCTGAGTCTATACCTATGTTGGCTACGTAGTTCTATGGAAGATATGAAACTCTAATCCCACACTTTCCGCTCGGTGCTAAATACTACTCCCTTTTAAATCTATATTCTCAAACCATTGGAAATCCACTTTTTAAAATTTAACATATGGATTCATATAGAAATCCAATCATGCTTTTATATGAGTAAATATATAAATAAAGGTAATTCTGAGTTCTGTAAACTGTAACAATCTATAAAGTGAATTCCAAAGCTAAACCAATGATCGAAAGATCAAAGCTTTACTGAAAGACTGTAAATAATCTGTTCATAAGATTCTTAAAGCATTATCCTTCTTGAAATAATAATATTCAATCTTAGGGTAGTAACCCATGCATCCTTCTTGACTTCCCTCTGCTTATTAGGGGCATTTAATCCCCTCACATTCCAACTCAACATACTAGCCATCCCCATAGTGAGGATGATCACTACTTCCTGCATTATCAACCTTGCTATTGAAACCTATTACTTCTGTTAAGGTCTAAAATACATTACTTTGAGATAAAAATTCAATTTCTGGTAAATGATTCTTGCCATTCCTCATTGGTATGACCCAACCACCTTGAGCAATTTTTTGAGTTGCAACCAAGGTTTGCCAAGTATTTTCACTCTGGATTACATGTTTAATCTGCCGATTATGTGGATTAGTTAGTGCATTATCCTACACGGTCTCCACTCTCAGAGTGACCTGTTCCTCAGCTGGTTGATGTTTCTGCCCCTCTATTTGATTCCTTTAATGTACAACATCTTCTTCTTCCTACAAACTGCTTCCACATAACCATACTTCTTACAGTAGTCACTTAGTGTTGGTCTCCAATCATATGTGACCTTTTGGTCAATTAGTAATCCCTTCTCAGAATTTAAATATACGTTTTCCCAGAATGCAGTCTCCATTTCAACTTCCACCAAAATTCTAGCATAGTTTAAGCCATTCTTCTTAGCTATATTCTTATCTACCAATATAGGTCTACCAATCAGGCTTCCTAGTTTACTCAACCCCTTAGGACTCCAATATTTAAAATCTAGCCTAGGAAATCTTATCCAAATAGGAACAATATTCAATTCATCTCTTGTGAATTCCAAGTCAAGAGACCATGCCTTGTCTATAAGAGGTTTGTTGTCGAAGTGGTATATTCCACCTTCAATCACTGCATCTTTCCCTTTCTTCGAATCAAATCTAACCAATAACACACCATTCTTTAGCATGACTATCTTATTGATACCATACATCCCTCATATCCTCTGAATGTAACCATTAATCAAATTAATGAGGGAGGGGGTGAGCTTCTAAAACATAACAAATAATAAATTTTTTCAAAAATTCTACCTCAGATTGGATGTCCTCCTTCTTAATTTCAACTACAACAGACTCACCATGCTTTCTAGGGGCTACATACTCGAATTTGAACCTTTCATTTTTCATTTTAGTTATATCAAAGTTATCCCAAATGGAATTCCTCAAATGTTCCTATTCCTCCTCAACTAGATATACCCAGGATTTTTGATCACTACTGTGTTATTTTACGTGGGAATTAGTGACGACATCGCTCCAGATTTGATTTACCTTTTTCTTGGACAAAATCCTATTTCCTTCAATTTGGTTACTGTTCTATTGAATTCAACTGTGTTCAAACACAAAATTGCATCAGCTACCTCATTTGCAGAATCAAGATATTTATCTTTATCCGAATTCACCATTGATGACGAAGCTCAAACTACTGCCGATTTCATCAAAGACGAAGGACCTTGCATCTTCAATTCCTTAATTTGTTCCTGCTCAACTTCCTTAGCTAATGGATTTTGCTTCTTACCTTTACCCTGAGCTTGTACCGCTTATGTTTCTATCAGCTGTATAGCTTTATTTTATGGCTTGCGAGCTAACCTTTGCCCAGAGAGATTAACCTCCAGAGAGAGCTACTGAACATTATTTCACATTAACATTATTTCACATTATTATTATTGTGTATCGGTTATTGCACAATTTATTGTTGTTACTATTTCTTTTCTATATACTCTATTGGTTTCCTTTTTAGTTCCCATGCTTTCTTCATTATGTAGTTCACTGCTTGGTTATTCTAAAAGATATTAGATGTAATCTTACTGACTGTTCTCTATGATCATTACTTTACAACCAAATTACTGAGCCATCCAAAATCAATTATCCAATGAAAAGCTTCAAGATCAGGTGGTTAGATACTGCCAATAGATTGATTTGTTTTATTGGTATGAATACTTATGATTACAGACCAATTAGGATTAATGTGGAGATATGACCTATTTATGAAGTTAATTTATGTATGTGGAATCCATCCATTAGGAAGTGGAACATTTTTCCACGAGTTACATCCTGGTAAATTTATTTTCCATCTTTGAGATATGGTTTTAGATATTACAAACTAAATGATGATTATAAAGTTGTTGCTATGTTTGATGATAATCCTTCATACCAGACAACTAGAAAAATATGCAGTCTGAAGAAAGATTCTTGAAGGACAGTAGGGGATTGTCAGGGTGGCTCGATAAGTGTGTAAAAGGAAAGCTTTTTTGGATTGCATGTTTAAGTAATCATGAGTTCACCATTGTTTCTTTTGATTTAGAAAATAGACGTGGGATAAGGTGAGCAACCAGTTATGGAGAAGGCAAATTTGATTTGAACTTGGGAGTTTTGGAGAGTGATCTCGTAGTATGTTGTACCTATAAGAGAACTCATTATGTTTTATGGATTATCGACAATGGATTTGAAGCATCTTGGCAAAATATGTTCACCATCAATTCCTCGAATGTTCTTGTGACTTATGGCAATGACTATAATCGGCACCTCTGCATGCCATTTACCCCACTATTTTGCAAGTCAGACAAGTGTAAAATCTTACTATTGTATCACTCACTTTCATGGTCTATAATCCAAAGGATCTAAAGTGTTTTCTTGAGGCAGAAATATTTGTTGAAAGACTTGTTAATCCTCTTGAACTATACTGACTTGAAGCCTTTCGAGCATTGATGAGTGAGGAATTGCTAACACATTTAAGGACTTTAACCTAGAATAATTGCAAGGTCTTAAGCAACTTTTGTCCTTTTTTGATGTGTTTATGTTAATTTTTCTATGTAAGATGATGGGATAGAGAGCCAAAAAGAATAGAGGTAAGGAAGTTAAAGTCTAGAGAAAGATGAAGAGAAGTGTGGCTGATGACATCTGTGATAAGTCATCAGCCCCATGACAGACTATCATAGTTGTCGTCAAACGTAACAAAAGAGTTGGCATGAATTTAAGACCGTGATGACATCTGGTGATAAGTCGTCAAAAGTGTGATAAGTCATCAGGGATATCGTCAGCCTTAACCAGAGAATGGGATTTTCTGTAACATTGTGATGGCATGTTGTGATAAGGCATCAGAGTTGTGATAAGGCGTCAGGATCACCGTCAACCTTAGGCAGAAATTATCCAAATGAAAGAGGAGCTGACGACATCCATGACACACCATCAGACTCCTGATAGGCCATCATTATTATCGTCATCCTGAGACAACAAAAGCCAAAATTAAAGCAAATTTGACGACGTCCGTGGTAGGCCGTCAAACTCCTGAATGGCCATCACGGGCGCTGTTATCTATTTTGAGGAAAATATGAAACTTTAATTTTATTTTCTTATTTAGGGTTAATTATTTAAAGTCTTGTTGGAGGGTTTTCTATTATCGATTGATAGATCCTATAAGATACAATATATGATATTTCTCTCTCTCTAAGACCAATATTTTGGAGTTTTACCTTGTGATTCAATTAAAAGTATACTTTTGATTTTCTTTATCATTGTAAGTTAATCCTTTCAGTTATGAACTCAATTTGCATACTTGTTTCTTGTATCATGAGTGTCTAAACAGATTTAACCTGGATTATGGGATCTAGGGTTAGGTCATCATAAGGTGTTAAATACTCGAGCTTTAATAGGTGTTAGGATTTCTTGGTAATTCTGAGATTATAATTTACATCTGTTGGTTGTAAATAGTAGGCGTACCTACTTTGGTTTTCTTGAGAAAGAAATCATAATCAGTAGGAAGTGAATTATCAATAGGGACTCGGAAAGAATTTGTTTAATAATTAGTGTTGTAACAAGGTTGAATAACCTGAGGTAAAATCTGGACAGTGAGTAGCGATTCCCTAAGTTTGAGAGGTTTAGTAAATTAGACGCTTGAATAGGTCGAGAGACATTTTAGCATATAATCGATAAAGATAACTTGTGATCCTAACCACCATGAGAATCTTGAGTAAATTCTGGAATCTGTCATGTATCATAAGCCCTAGTGAACATAATCCTGGTTATTTCATAAAATCTTGGTTACAAACATCAAATTCAAAGTGACAATCAATTATTTGCAAAGCTTAAACTCCCATTTCAGGAACAGTAAACTACAACTGAATTAAATCGTAAACAACTTAAGTTTACACCTTATTCCCTGTGGGATTCGACCCCAACCTAGTTGGGTTTTATATTGAATGATTGCTTACACCCATTCACGAGTGTAATTTGAGCATCATGAAAAAAATGGCGCCGTTGCCGGGGAATACGGTAGTAAACTGAAAGTTTGTGGGTGCTAATTTACTGTTAGTTAAGTTTTCTAGATTTATGTTTGTTTGTTGTTTTTGTTTATTTGCAGGATCTTGATAGTGTACGCCAAGCACAGCTCAATTCGGAACCCCAAGGCATAACAAGGAATAGCAGAACAACCATTACCGTATGAGTTTGATGATGAAGATGACGATATGGATGGAGAAGGTGCAACGGGTGCCATCATTCCTCCACCATTGGGACCTGGAGCAAAGTTCAACATTATAAGCACGATGATCCAACTTCTGAACTTGAAAGGGTTGTTTTGAGGACTTCATACGGATGACCCCAACCTGCATCTGGTGAATTTTATCACCATTTGCAAATCTTTTGATAACCCAGGAGTAAGCCAGAACGCTATCCGGTTGAGGTTGTTCCCGTTTTCTTTGTCTGGGGATGCAACATTGTGGCTGAATGAGCTGACACCCGATTCTATAACCAACTGGAAGAAGTTGAACGGAAGTTTCTTAAAAAGGTTCTTTCCGCCTTCCAGGAGGGTATAGTTGAGGGATGAGATCAACAACTTTAGACAGCTCCCGACTGAGGCCTTACATGAAACTTGGGAGAAGTTAAAGAAGAAGCTGACACAGTGTCCAAACCACAACATGACAGACATACATTTGATGGAGATTTTATACAGGGATCTCAACTCTGTAAGAAAGCCAATTGTAGATAACACTGCTAGTGGTTCTTTTATTGATCTGTCTTTTCAAGATACCTCAGATATACTGAATAGGATGACCAAACAGAGTTGGGTTTGGTACACCAGGGATTCTGTGTGGAAAGCCCCACTGTTTATGTTGGAATAACTGCTGAACAATGTAGGAGAGATGAGGAGCGGGATCAAGATATGGCCCTTCTAAAGACTCAGATGGACTTGCTTACCATGCACTTATTATCGGGGAAGACTGAGAAAGTAAAGGCTATGACTTCTTAGGACTGAGTTGATGCAGAGCCTGAAGAATAGGCTAATTATGTTAATAAACAGGGGGTTTCTGAGGCAATATCCAAGGGAATCAAGGTCGGAACATTTATTACAAGCCTAGTTACAGAGACAGGGAGCAAGGGAATTGAAGAAGTAGCAATGAAAGGAGTGGGTTATATATTCTTCCTGGAAATTGGGAAGCTACTGCAACTAGCTTTGGAAAGATGTCTATGGAGAACCTGATGAAAAAACTATTGAAGGGAGTTGAGGCTACCAACTCAGGGGTAAATACTATGTAGAGTGAATTTTCTACTCTAAGTCAGTTGGTTAGTTCACACTCAACTACTATCAAGAAGTTGGAGCAGCAGATGAGCCAACTTTTCGCAACACTGAACCAGAGAAGAAGTAGTTCTGTACCTAGTGAAATGGCTCAAAATCTGTGAACTGATGGCTCATGTCTGGCTATTACCACTAGGAGTGGTAAGATCTTACCTGACCCTTCTGTGGGTAAGTCTACAAATAATGAGGTAGTTGTGGATGAACCAGAAAAAAACAATCCAGGGGAGTCAGAGAAGCTGAATAGCTCTGTTGATGCTTCAGAAAAGGTGAAGGAGAAGGAGAAGGAAGAGGAAGTGGTGTTGAAAACTATCCTAAGACCGCCACCCTCTTTCCTCAATGATAGAGAAAAAAGGATGATGATGCCAAATTCAGCAAATTTATGGCAATGCTTAAGCAATTGACAATAAATCTGCCTTTGATTGAGGTACTTGAGCAAATGCCAGGATATACGAAATTCATGAAGGACCTTGTGATGAAGAAATAAGTGGTGAGCTACGAATTGGAGGAAGATCTCCACATTTGTAGTGTTATCACTACAAGGACCCTAATGCAGAAGAAACTAGACCCAGGTGTAGTCACTATTCCCTGCACAATTAGAACTATAGAATTCACCAAGGCACTGTGTGATCTGGGAGCAAGCGTTAATTTGATGCAATTTACTATTTATAGAAAGTTGGGTCTAGGGAATCCCACACCTACCATCATGAGACTGGTGATGGAGGATAGATCAGTAAAGCGACTGGTTGGCATTCTGTATGATGTGTTGGTAAAGGTTTCCAATTTTATATTCCTTGCAGACTTCATCATTCTGGACTGCGAGGTGGACTTCGAGGTGCCCATAATCCAAAAGTGTATTGATCGATTTGAGAGCGCATGAGATCTTGTTTAGGATAAACGAAGAAGTAACACGATTTTATATGGGCAAATAAATAAACAAGCATGAGGAAATGAGTGTGTTCTCAGTAGTTAATATGTATTTTGAGGACGAACAGGACGTGCCCATAACTGAGCAACTTATTATCGAACCTGTGGCTGCGGTCATAATGAATTATGCTAGTAAAGGCATTAGGGAGTATGAAAAGAAATTTTATGCCTTTACAGTCATGGTTTCATATCCTTATGCTCCCAAAAAGTTGGACCTTCATCTAGCTAGTCGACCAATGCCACCAGCCAAGCTATCTATTGAAGAGCCTCCAGTTTTTGAGTTAAAGGAGCTGCCTGGGCATTTATGGTACATGTTTTTGGGTAAAGGGAACACGCTACCTGTTATTATTGCAGATAATTTGGGAGAATAACAACTGAATGCACTTATTTCAGTACTTCAGAAGCACAAGCGAGCAATAGAGTGGACCATCACAGATATTATTGGTATTCCCCCAGGCATCTGCACACATAAAATTCAACTTGAGAAATACTGTATTCCAACCATAGAATATCAACGCCGTATTAACCCACCAATGGAAGAGATAGTTAAGAAGGAGATTATTAAATGGTTGGACGCAAGAGTGATTTACCTTATTTCTGACAGCAAGTGGGTGAGCCCAGTTCAATGCGTGCCCAAAAAAAAAGGTATGATGGTGGTTGCTAATGAAAAGAATGAGTTGATTTCACTCAGGCTAGTAAGTGAGTGGAGAGTTTGCATGGACTACTGCAAGATAAACTCTTAGACTCTGAAGGACCATTTCCCAATGCCTTTTATGGACCAAATGCTTGACCGATTAGCTGGTAGAGGGTGGTATTGCTTCTTGGATGGTTATTCTGAATATAACCAAATCTATATTTCTCCTGAAGATCAGGAGAAGATGACATTCACATGCCTATATGGCGCCTTTGAATTTAAAAGGATGATATTTGGGCTATGCAATGCACCCGCCACTTTTCAAATGTGCATGATGTTTATCTTCTTTGACATGGTGGAAGACACCGTAGAGGTATTCATGGATGATTTCTCTATGGTGGGTGATTCATTTGAAATGTGTTTGGAAAATCTGAATGTGGCCTTGCAAATATGTGTTGAATTTAACCTAGTACTTAACTAGAAAAATGCCATTTCATGGTAAAGGAGGGCATCATTCTTGGCCACAAAATTTCTGAAAAAGGGATAGAAGTTGATCGAGAAAAGGTGGAAGTTATTGAGAAACTCCCACCTCCCATCTCAGTGAAGGGAGTGCGTAGTTTTCTTGGTCATACAGGCTTTTATCAGAGATTCATAAAAGATTTCTCAAAGGTTGCAAATCCACTGTGCAAACTTTTGGAGAAGGAAGTGAAATTTTTCTTCGATGACGAGTGCTTGAAGGCATTTGAGTGCCTTAAAAAGAAGCTGATTGAGGTTCCTATTGTTATTGCACCTGACTGGGCAAAAACTATTTGAGATAATGTATGATGCAAATGGTGTTACCTTGGGAGCTGTATTGGGAAAAAAGAGGGATAAACTATTTCATCCGATATATTATGTCAGCAAAGCACTGAATGGAGCACAAAAGAATTACACCATCACTAAACAAGAACTTTTGGCTGTGGTGTATGCTTTTGAAAAATTCAGAGCTTATCTTTTTGGGACCAAAGTGGTAGTCCACACTAACCATGCTGCCTTGAGGTATTTGATGTCTAAGAAGGATTCAAAACCAAGGCTTATTAAATGGGTGTTGCTGCTGCAAGAATTTGATTTTGAGGTCAAAGATAGGAAAGGTTGTGAAAACTAAGTTATGGATTATATATCTAGAATGGAAGGTGAACAGAAAGCTAGTGATGAAACAAAGATAAATGATGCATTTCCTAAAGAGGAAATCCTGGCGGCTACTATGGAAAAATTGCCTTGGTATGTGGATTATGCAAACTACGTCGTGAGTGAGGTCATCCCAGAAAATATTTCTTTTAACCAAAGGAAGAAATTCTTGCATGATGTAATACATTACTTTTGGGATGATCCTTACCTTTTTCGATGATGTGCAGACAATATTATGCAGAGATGTGTACCGAAAGTAGATGTATTGTGCATTTTGGAAGCATGTCATGCTTCCCCAGTTAGGGGTCACCATGTGGGTGATCGAACGGCCAGTAAGGTGTTGCAGAGTGGCTATTATTGGCCAACATTATTTAAGGATGCCCACGAGTTTGTGCTGAAATGTGACTAATGTCAGAGGCAGGGGTCAATCTCTAAAGGACATGAGATTCCCTTGACTAAGATGCTTGAAGTGGAGTTATTTGATGTTTGGGGCATTAATTTCATGGGTTCATTTGTAAGCTCGTACGGGATAAAGTATATTTTGGTTGTTGTTGACTATGTCTCTAAGTGGGTCGAAGCTCTGGCCTTGGCTGATAACGAAGGAAAGAGGGTTGTTGCTTTTCTCAAAAAGAACATCTTCTCTCGCCTTAGAGTACCATGTACTATCATAAGCGATGGACGATCTCATTTTTGCAACAAATTATTTCAAGAAGCTTCGGTAAAATATGGAGTGAAATAACAAAACGTGGCTACCCCATACCACCCACAAACTAGTGGGCAAGTGGAGGTGTCAAATCATGAATTTAATGCCATCCTAGCCAAAACGGTGAATGCTAGCCAAAAAGACTAGTCTCAAAAGCTTGACGACGCATTGTAGGCTTATCGGACTGGTTTTAAGACACCCATTGGCATGTCACCATTTTAGCTGGTCTATGAAAAAGCTTACCACCTTCCAATAGAACTAGAACACAAGTCTTTATAGGCACTTAAAAGGTTGAATTTGAATTGGAAGGAAGCAACAGAGATAAGACTGGTACAACTGAATGAGATGGATGAATTCTGTCTCAGGGCACATGAACGAGCAGATCTGTATAAAGAAAAGATGAAAAAGTACCATGATTGGAGAATAGAGAAACGAGAATTCAAAAAGGGGGACTTGGTGCTTCTGTTTAATTCCAGACTCAAATTGTTCCCAGGCAAGCTGAAATCTAAGTGGTCAGGCCCTTTCAAGGTTAGTCAAGTCCACTCATCGAAAGTAGTGGAACTCAAAAACGAAGACGGAAGTACCTTCAACGTAAATGGGCAACGGGTTAAGCTTATATTGGCTCAAAGAAATAGTGAAAAACATCACCATTATCTATCTCGATGAAGTCTGAAGTAATCGATATACCTAATTCGTGCTGCGACGCTAAATTAGGCGCTGCATGGGAGGCAACCCATGATCCCTGAGATCGATCCAGTCCAGGTATACTCTAACCCTTAGTTTAGCTTTGCTTTAATTTTAAGTTGAGGGTGTAGGGTAGTCTATTGTTGTAACATAGTTGTGGTAACTAGGAGAAATACAATCACAAAAAATAGTTGACATATTTTTGATGGACTTTTGAACACCCCTCCAATGTCTGGTTTGCTAAACTGTGTGGATTACATGTACTTGTGACCATTGTGAATATGGTAGTGGCATTAGTTAAAGCTGTTTGATGATCATTTCTAAACAATTGCATGAATTAGATAAGTGGTAGCCTGTGATATAATCATGTGCTAGGTGTGTATGAGTTACTACTTATTTCCCTCTGTATGCTTAAGCCAGAACTTGCTTGGTTGGTCGTGCCATGGTCATAGGATAGGATTTAGGATAGGATCATAGGCCGTTGTTGATTAACCAACTTTTATTCTAAATAGCCTTCCATGTGTGCATAATACCCCTTGATCCCTGTTTAAAGCCTAAATTGACAATTTCTTTCATATGACACCTCTTACCTTCCCATTTATACCACAATGAACCTATTTTGTCACTGTCCTTCCTTGGACACTGAGCACCTTTACCTAGGCAAATAGCCTAAGTTGAGGGTAGGAGATAAGTATGAAGAAGGGTGGAATAAAGGAGAAAGATTAAAAGATGGGTGCTAATATAAAAAAAAGGGGAAGAGCATCACCCAACTTGAATATGGGTGATTAAGAGAAGAGGAAAAGAGAAAGAGGATAATAAGTAAACCCCTAGAGAGTAGTGTAGTGTCAAGGAGACATAGTCACTCTAAATGACCTTGAATATCATACCAGCCCCAAACCACATTACAAGCCTAAAAGAAGCCCTATAGTGATTCTAACTGGCCTATCTGAAGATGTTGGTAATGAAAATAAGGGCAAGCCTATGGTACTCTGCATACACTGACTGGAACTTCTTTATGAGAGTGAGAGCCTTTTGATGACCCCTACATTTACATTTTTTGGTTTTCTTAAATGAGAAAAGGGGGATTTCTTTTTTGTGAGGGAACACTGGTATCTTTGCTAGCTACTTGCTCGTTTAGATAGTGTAGCATTGGTATGTGAATGGTTATTGAGGATAATATTGATGCCATAGCTTGAGTCCTTTATGTTACAGTATTGTTTTTCAATGATATGGACAATTGGTATTAATTGGTTTGGCATTGGAGGAACAACTTTGTATTGAACTTAAATGGAAAATTGGCTGCTGAATGTGCTATGTGTTCTCTTAGTTGGATTAAGTTGCTTAAGGACAAGCAATTGTTTTAAGTTGAGGGTGTTGGTGTGTGAGAAATTGATAACACATTTAAGGCCTTTAACCTAGAATAATTACGAGGTCTTAAGGAACTTTTGTCATTTTTTGATGTGTTTATGTTAATTTTTCAGTGTAAGTTGATGGGATAGAGAGCCAACAAGAATGGAGGAAAGGAAATTAAAGTATGGAGAAATCTGAAGAGAAGTATGGATGACGACATCTGTGATAAGTTGTCAGCCCCATGACAGGCTATCACAGTTGTCGTCAAACATAACCAAAGAGTTGGCATGAATTTAAGACCGTGACGACACCTGGTGATAAGTTTCAAAAGTGTGATAAGCCGTCAGGGATATCGTCAGCCTTAACCAGACAATGGGATTTGCTATAACATTGTGAAGATATTTTGTGATAAGCTTCAGAGTTGTGATAAGGCGTCAGGATCACCGTCAACCTTAGGAAGAAATTATCCAAATTGAAGAGGAGCTGACGACATCTATGACACGCTGTCAGAATCCTGATAGGCCGTCATTGTCATCGTCAGACTGAGATAGCAAAAGCCAAACTTAAAGCAAATCTGACAACGTCCATGATAGGACATAAAACTCCTGATACGCCTTCACGGGCTCCGTCATTTATTCCGAGGAAAATCAGAAACTTTAATTTTATTTCCTTATTTAGGGTTAATTATTTAAAGCCTTGTTGGAGGGTTTTCTATTATCGATTGACAGATCCTACAAGATATAATATACGATATTTCTCTCTCTCTACGACCAATATTTTGGAGTTTTGCCTTGTGATTTAATTAAAAGTATACTTTTGATTTTCTTCATCATTGTAAGTTAATCCTTTCAGTTATGAACTCAATTTTCATACTTTTTCTTGCATCATGAGTGGCTAAACACCTTTAACCTGGATTATGGGATCTAGGGTTAGGTCATGATAAGGTGTTAAATACTCAAGATTTAATAGGTGTAGGATTTCTTGGTAATTCTGATATTATAATTTACATCTTTTGGTTGCAAATAGTCGTACCTACTTTGGTTTGCGTGAAAAAGAAATCATAATCAGTCGGAAGTGAATTATCAACATGGACTCAGAAAGAATTCATTTAATAATCAGCGCTGTAACAAGGTTGATTAACCTAAGGTAAAATCAGGACAGTGAGTAGCGATTCCCTATGTCCAAGAGGATTGGGAAATTAGACGCTTGAATAGGTCGAGAGACATTTGAGCATATCATCAATAAAGATAGCTTGTGATCCTAACCATCGTGAGAATATTGAGTAAATTATGGAATCTGTCATATATCGTAAGCCCTAGAGAACATAATCCTGGTTATTTCATAAAATCTTGGTTACAAACATCAAATTCAAAGTGAAAATCAATTATTTGCAAAGCTTAAACCCCTATTTCAGGAAACAGTAAACCACCAGTGAATTAAATCGTAAATAACTTGAGTTCACACCTTATTCCCTGTGGGATTCGACCCCAACCTAGTTGGGTTTTATATTGACAACGATCTCTTACACCTATTCACGAGTGTAATTTGAGCGTTATCAAGCATCTACTTCTAACTGAAGTCTTGAAGCAGCCATTTCTCGTCAGTTGTTTAGTGGAGACGAATAATTTAATGTTCTGTTCACTGCATCTTGTTATATTATTATTGTTAAGCTTGACAAAATATTGTGTTTTGTTCATTGTATCTTGTTATATTAGTAATCCTTTTTTTTTGTTTGTTAAACTACATTTTGCCGTCTCAGTCTCTCTCCTGGGGAGTCGAAAATTGTCCTTCGACATTTTTCTCTTGGAGATTTTGAAACAAGTTCAAATTATATACACTAATAGTGTAAATATTGATTACACTATTAATGTGGTTTAATTTTATGATTAGATGTTAGTTAACATCTGTACTAGAAAAAAAATTAATACTTATCATAAATACCTCTGATTAAAGTTGGTGCCATGTGACCAGAAGATCGTGGGTTCAAGCCTTGGAAACAACCTCTAGCAGAAATGCAAGGTAAGACTATGTACAATACACCCTTATGGTGGGGTCCTTCCCCGGACTCTACGCATAGAGGAAGCTTTAGTGCACTGGGTTGCCCTTTTTATAAATACCTATGATTAACTAATATGTTACCTACTTGTTCAAGTATCTTTTTTAGAGTTTTTGTACATAAAATCTAAATTCTCTTAGATGTGTAATGTAGAGGGTTGGGTGGTGGCGTTAGCACCCCTCATGCCCTTAAATTTTTGCTCGGATGCATTGATTTATTTACATATACACAAAACACAATTTCTACCCTATTAGTATAATATAATTTTTCCTGAAAGGAATTTAATTGAAACCCTTTATAACTGCGTAACTTCGCTCCCAAAATTATATGTAAGAAACACAAAAAGAAATGGTCACGCGAAATTTCTATGAAAGACTCTCCACATATATGAAATTTCACTTGACGCCCTTAATTTTTAGAATTGAAGTTTGGTGCATCGCCGGTGTAGTTATTTTTTACACTGTTAGGTAACTTCTACCTGCTGTAGTAGGTCATTCATTTCTCAGGTAAAAATATAAAGATAATGACATGCTAAGACAGGTAAAAGTCACCTAATGGTGTAGAAAAAACTACACCGATGGTTCACCAAACTTAAACTCTAATTTTCAATGGAGATACCAATGAAAATGACAATGGCAAGATATTGATTAAAAATCTTTGCATATCACGTTTATTGGGACAAGGCTAATAAAACAAGGAGGACAAGAGATATATGATCAAATACTAAGCTGAATTTTTTTTGTGTTCAGTCTATGCCCGGGGTAAGTTAAATAAAAGATTACTACAATCCAACAACTACGATGTTAGAACTCAAAATCTCGACTCAGGAATTGGTGTTAAGGGTTGATTTTTCTAATCTATACAAGAAATCAAACCTTTATAGAAATAACTAAGCATTGATTAGCTAACCCAGTAGGCCTTGTGCTGGTACAAAAGACCTGCATTCCGATAGTCAATATTCGCAACCATTCTGTATTTGATTTTCTTCATTGTCATATTCCTTTCCATAACTACTTTAATTTGTTGCACTTGAGCCAAGGGTCCTTCGAAAACATCCCTTTGCCTCCAGGGGCAGGGTAAGCTCTGTATACACTCTACCATCCGCAGACCCCACTTGTGGAATTTCACTATGTAATTTGTTGTTGCTGTACTTAAAGATTTCACGTTGTAGATGAATACAAAATACAAGCAGTAGGTGGACCGATATCCGCAACTTCAGGCTCAGTTACATGTGTAGAGAACTTTAAAGATTTTCCTTTAAAGAGTGTATATATTCCTCATTCTAGAACTCTTGTCGATTCTGGACTTCATTTATGGAAGTGTACTTAATGCCTTCAATGAAAGACTAAATATGGTTACTTGATCTGAACTATGTTTCTCTTGCGGATCATCTCAAGACATGAGTATATAATTGGAATAGGTGAATAGGGATACTGGCTTCAACTAATGTCAAATATTAGAAAGGTTTTAAACCTTAGTTTAGTTTTCACTTTGGTTACTTAAATCGTCTATGTTCTATGTAACTACAATCAGCGGCGTTCTAATAGTTGACATTAGTTGAAGCCGGTGACCTTTGTCACTTGTTCCAATATTATTCTAAAATCCTAAGGTGTTTCGAAATTGAAATTTACCTTAGAATAAGTAACCATATTTTGCCCTTCATGGAAGAAATTAAGTGCACTTCCGTGAACAAATTCCAGAATCAAGATGATTTCACAGAATAAGAATTATATACACTCTTAAAAAGAATCCTTTAAACTTCTCTAAGCATATATATTTAACTATTATGATTTGAACAGAATAAGAAAACCATAAGAAAAATAAAACAAGAACAACACACAGATTTACGTGGAAACCCTTACGGGAAAAAAACCACGGGAAGAGGCAGAGGAGGTTTCACTATAATGGAGAGAGAGTACAATGTGGAGAAGGCTGAATTTTCCGAATCATGAAAATAACCCTCTAAATTGTACTTATATTATACGTGCGTGTACAAATAGGTTCTAGGCCCAATCCCTACGCTACCACCACAGACCACATTGAAAATCACAAACATGGGTCGCACCACAAAACTTTTAGGGCCGAACCAACAAAATTTGGGTCACAACTCTAACAATCTCCACCTTGACACGAATTCTAATTCACAACTCAAATCCATTTCAAAACAAACTCTCCACCTCTTCCATAAATCCCCTAAGGGAACATCTTACTAACTAACACCAACCAAGTCAAAGCAATGCTCAAACTTTACACTTGTTAGTTTCTTGGTCATCATATCAGTAGGGTTATCATAGGTAATATTTGTACTTACCACAATATCACCATGATCAATAATTTCAAGCACAAAATAATATTGAACATCAATGTGCTTTGTCCTCTCGTGAAACATCTGATATTTCATAAGGAAGGTTGCACTCTGACTATCGCAAAAGACCATAGTAATATATAAGTCTTTGCTAAGTTCACTGAAAAGACCCTTCAAGCAAGTAGCTTCCTTGAAAGCCTCCGTAATAGCCATCTACTCTGCCTCAGTAGTTGATAAAGCAACCGTAGTCTATAAGGTAGCTTTCCAACTGATCGCACAACTACCAATGGTGAAAACATAGCTTGTAAGGGATCTTTTTTTATCATAGTCTCCTGGAAAATCAGAATCAACATACCTAATTACACCATCTCTATTTCACCCAAACTGCAAATAAACATCAGCAAATCCATGTAAGTATCTGAAAATCCACTGAACTGCTTTCTAATATTCTTTGCTAGGATTTTCCATGTATCTGCTAACTTCACAGATGGCATATGATAAATCTGATTGAGAACACACAATCATATATATAAGAGACCCGACGATACTAAATTATGGAACTCGGGACATATAGTGTAACACCCCAACTTAGAAAGGAGTCCCACATCGACAAAACACAGGAGGGATGTTGGGTATATAAGTGAGAATTCCTTACTCCCTAGTGACGTATTTTAAAGACGTATGGGACTGGGCCCAGAATGGACAATATCACTAGTGGGTTTGGGAGTTTAGGGGTATCTTGGGCCTATGTAGTTTGGGATGCCCGTCACGGACAGGGCCTCGGGTTGGTTCGTGACATATAGTTATGCTCATTATCTTACTTTGGATATAAAGTGGCGAGATTTTGAAGTGAGCTACCAATGGAGTACTGATAGGCTTGATATTTTTCATATCGAACTTGTGAAGCATTTTCTCAATATACCTTTTCTGACGCATATATAGCTTATATTTCTCTCCATCCCTCATAATTTCCATGCCAAGAATATTCTTTGATGCTCCTAAATCATTCATCTCAAACTCCTTGCTGAGCTAGACTTTGACTTCTATTATCTGTCTCATATCCTTTATAGCTATCAACATATCATCAACATACAAAAGAAGATACACAAATGAACTATTACTTACCTCCTTCAAGTAGACACAACTATCATAACTACTCTTCCAAAACATATGGTAGGTCATAAAAGAATCAAACGCCTTATACCACTGTCTGGGCGACTGTTTTAAGCCACAAAGAGACTTTTTCAGCAAGCACACATAGTCCTCCTTTCCTAAAACTACAATGCCCTTTGGTTGCTACATATAGATGTCCTCCTCAAGTTCTCCATGTAAGAATGAAGTTTTGATATCCAACTGCTCAAGCTCAAGATTATGCATGGCCATAATACCAAGCAAGGCTCGAATCGAGCTATTCTTAACAACTGAAAAAAACACATCTATGAAGTCAATACCTGGAACCTGACTGTAGCCTTTAGCAACTAGTCTTGCTTTGTATCTAGCATCTTCAACTCCTGATGTTCCTTCTTTATTTTTAAATACCCACTTTCAATAGACAACTTTCTTATCTTTGGGAAATCTCACCAAATTCCATGTGCCATTCTTATGAAGTGATTCCACCCCCCTTGCATAACAATCATTCCTCGACCGAAATCATCACAACTAACTGCCTCTGAGTAAGAAAAATGTTCTTCATCAGAATCAATACCTTATGCTACATTTAATGAATAAGCAATCAAATTAGCTTCAACATACTTCTGAGGAGGTCTAATATCTCTTCTATGCATGTCTTTAGTTATAGAATATTATGGCATCACCGGTGGTGAAGAAGAAATTATACCATTATATATCTCTGGGCTAGACTGAGAAGTAGGCATTGGTGTAGACTCTGCTCTAATTTGCAACTCAACATGGGTGCTTGACTTTTGCTGATTCATGTCACTAAGATCATCAGGGGGAGAAGAACTAGATTCGGAAGGAGCCCGAAGCATGGCAGTTTCATCAAATAAAACATCCCTGGTAATTATAATCTTTCTGTTTTCTGGACACCAAAGCTTATAATCTTTAACATCAGGCTTATAACCCATAAATAAGCTTTTAATAGATCTAGATTCTAACTTTCCATTATCAACATGAGCATAAGTAGAACATACAAATATCCTCAAATCAGAATAACTAGCAGGAGTACCAGACCATACCTCTTGTGGAGTCTTTTTATCAATCGCGACTGAAGGAGTGCGGTTAATAAGAAGACAAGCTGTGGAAGTAACTTCAGCCCAAAAAAACTTGGGTGAACTAGCATTAGAGAGTATACAATGCACCCTCTCTATTATAGTCCTATTCATTCATTCGGCCACACCATTCTGGTGCGGAGTATGACAAACTTTTAAGTGCCTCATAATTCCTTCTAACTTGCACAGAGCATTAGATTCATTTGAACAGAACTCTAAAATATTATCAGTCCAAAGGCATTTTACCTACTTTGATGTTTGTTTTTGAATCATAATCTTCCACTCCTTGAAAGTAGGAAACAGATCATTATTTTGATTCAGGAAGAACACCCAAACTTTTCTGGAATAGTCATCAAAATAGTCAACAGGTAATTCGTACCTTCTCTAGAAGGTACGCTAAAAGGACCCTATATATCAAAATGAATGTAATCAAGTGTGCCTTCTGTTGAGTGGATATGTTTAGTGAATCTGACTCTTTTCTGCTTCCCAAAAATACAGTGCTCATAGATCTCTAATTTAGTAATACTCTGGCCATCAAGAAGTTCTCTCCTGGATAGTTTATCAATCCCGTTTTCACTCATATGCTCGAGCTGCATATGCCAAAGTTTAGCAACGTCACTTTCTGATAGAGAGGAGGTAGAAATAGCTACATCACCTTTAATTGTAGAGCCTTGCAAGACATATAAATTTGCATACTTTCTCTGTCCCTTCATCACAACAAGAGCACCTTTAGTAACCTTCTAGACTCCTCCTTCACTAGTGTACCTATATCCGTTTGAATCAAGGGTACTCAAGGAAATAAGATTTCTCTTCAGGTCTGGGACATACAATATATCACCAAGTCTTCTCACAACTCTATCAAATATCTTAATTCAGATTATTCCACTACTAGCGATCTTACAAGGTGTGTTATTTCCCATTAACATAGCACCTTTAGAGACTGTTTCATATGTTGTAAACCAATATAAATTGTAACACATATGAAACCTGCAAGCTAAATCAAGAATCCAATCCTCACAGGGTTTGGAGTTACTATCAGAAAATACCAAGAGTTCTCCATTACTACCGCTATCTTTAACAAAACTGGCTTAACCATACTTCTCTGATTGGTTTCCCTTCAATTTTGGAACTTCTCTTTTCTCACTATTCGTAATATGCCTTAACAAAAACCTGGTATTGTTATCCAATAGCAAAATATCATACTTTATGGTTTCCATCCCCAAAAAAATAGTCTAACCTGGCTTTGATATCAGATTGTTATGATTCAGATAGAATAAGTAAAACACAAGTAAATAAAACAAGAAAAACACACAAATTTATGTGAAAACCCTTGCGGGAAAAAACTACGGGTAGAGGCAGAGGAGATTTCACTATAATGGAGAGAGAGTACAATGTGGAGAAGGCTAGATTTTCTGAATCATGAAAATAACCCACAAAATTTCACTTATATAGTTTGTGCGTACAAATAGTTCCTAGGTCTGATCCCTATACAACCACCATAGAACCATTGAAAATCATAAACATGGGTCGCACCGCAAAACTTTCAGGGCCGAACCAACAAAATTCGGGTCACAACTCTATTAGTAACCAATCAAGACTGAAAGTGTGGATGTAGATCCATCCACTACTGATATGTTGTACTAGCCTACAAGTAATAGAAACCTATGTTGCTCGACTCTTCAAAAATGCTACCATACCCATGCCGGATCCTCCAAAAATAATTGAAAACACATGTGTTGTATTGAAGTGCTTATGGAGGATAGATTATTTTATCCAAATAATTCATATCATCTTCAGTAAACATTACAATTCTTTAACTATTTAATCTTAAAGTTGACATACTTATAGTAGAGTATTTTCGCTAATTAACGACATGTCTATGACTTATCATATGTTGCATCTCGAATTCTTTGTGAGATGATCCATAACACACCCATCTAACATTCTTTAAGAGTCCGAGAAACATAGATGACAATAAATAGTAAAAAGAAAATTCTATTCTACAAGCTTTGGAAATATTTCTTGGGATCCCAAAGTTGGTTAGAAGAACAACATGCCCTCTATAGAGCGTATGCAAATCTTACCTCTACCTTAGGAGGTAGAGAGGTTGTTTCCATTGAATCTCAGCTTAAGAAATCACATATCAAAGTAGATACTTACAAAATCATGACCTAACATTCTGAGAAAAGAAGAGTAGCAACAACATAAAAGTGAGATACTTGGAGTGCAAGAGATAGTAGATAGAAACAAAAAGCGAAGGACTATTAGAAAAAATACTAGTAAACAAAATACATCTCAAAACCTTAAATTTTCCTACTTTTTTTTTTTTTTAATTTCTAGCATTTTTCTGAGAAGACAGAAGCTAAAATAATTTACCTTTTTTACTGGAACAATCCCGAAAAAAGTAAGATTTTTGTGCAATTTTTTCTGAGGAAGTTAGATAGTGATATGCTTGAACCCTTTTTATTGAAAGCTCTACTTTTGCTATATCATAAAAAGCATATTGGTAAGGTACAATGGTTCTCCAGAATCTTCTGAGCCAACTGATGCAGACAATGATCGGCCATGATCTGAGATAACTGAGAAAAGAATTTGAAGGATGCGGCTGATCATTATCTGTTGTGTTAGCTCAGAAGATTTTGGAACATTGTTGTACCTTTCCATATGCTTTCTGTACTATAGTGAAATGTCATTATATAGATTAGTGAGGTTGAATCTTGTGTTGAAGTGGGTGAAAATTGGACATGGTTTTATAGTTGAAACAATTGCATGAGTTGGTCACTTTTCGAAATATATATGGTAAGAGAAACATATATGGCATGTAGCATTAGAATAATTAATAATTAAGCAATCCTAAAACATATTGTAACAGCAAAATACAATTCTAAAATATATATATGGTAAGTAGTATTAGGAAAATTATTAATCAAACAACCTTAAAATATATGTGGTAAGAGAAACATGTATGGTAAGTATTATTAGATTTACGGGATTTAAATAATTAAGAAACCTTAGAATATATATATGGTAAGCAAAAGATACACGGTGATAAGTAGTAGGAGAGAACTAATAATTAAGTAGTTCAAAAATATTTTAAAAATTAAAAATCCTAAAATATATATGGTAAGAGAAACATATATATGGTAATTGATAAGTAATATTAGAAGAATTAATAATTAAGCAGTTCTAAAATATGGTAAGAGAAACATATATAGTAAGTAGTATTAGGCGAATTAATAACTTAACAATCCTAAAATATATATGGTAAGAAAAACATTTATGATAATAAATATTAGGAGAATTAGTAATTAATAGTCCTAAAATATACTATATGGTGAGAAAAACTTATATCGTAAGAGAAACATATATGGTAAGTAATATTAGTAATATAATAATAATTAGGTGTCCTAAAAAATATATGGTAATAGAAACATATATTGGTAAGTAATATTGTTAGAATAAAAATTAAGTAGTACTAAAATACATATGGTAAGAGAAACTTAAATGGTAATAGAAAAAGAAAGTATACAGTAAGAATTCTAATATTTTCTTTAATCAACATAACTATTAGACATGTCGATCTCAAAGTTTGAGGATGTGAAACAATTGATTGTTAAATTTAGAAGATTTTACATGTCTTTAGTGCGTTAATTATGCCATAAACTTGTTTTAGCACTAATCACTTGACAAAATTTGTAGAGCAATAGAGCATGTAATTTTATTTTTTCTCAAATTTGTCCACTTCAAAATATAAAATAAAATATTGCGTGTACTTAAAAAATTATTTTTTTTTGTATAATATAATTTTTTTCTTTCCCGAATTATATAGATCATCACTTTCGTAATAGAAAGTCATTATTTCATGATTAGTCGTATAACTATTGTGTTATTAGCCTCTTGGTAGATCCCTTTTAGTTTTCTTTCATCGTAATTTTCAAAGTGTCAAAGTGAAAGTTGTGAACTACTTTAAGGGCGTGTTTTAATTGTACATTTTAAGTGAGAAAATAAAACCCTAGTGACCCTAGTCTGCGTTGTCCTTCATTTTCTTCCATTTGCAAAATTTTGCACAACTACAATGGTAGATTCTATAGTAACATTGGCTCCTAGGCTCCTTGAATTCACTAAATATACTTCCACTATTATCAAACCAAGATGACGATCATTCAACCCATCAAAACAAAGGCCTGGGAATGTTGTGGATTCAACAATTGACTTGACCAACTTGGCAAATTCTTGGTCAATCCCAATAATCAAAGGCACTCTCTATCCAAGGCATACAATGCGAGGTGATGGATCCAGCCCATGAAAACATGGTAGGAACACAGAGAATAGAATGAATTGTCAAGTGGTATGGACATTATATGATTAACAACACCATTGCAAACAATATTACCAAATCTTCTAGACTGCCATTAAGGCAATGTTAACATATAAAATTGTAGTGGTGGTAACGATTTTAATATAAAACTACAACTATTTGTTATACTGATTACAATTATAGTGACTTTAGCAAAACCGCCAAAATATCTTTGTGGCAAACGTAATTACGATGCTTTTCCAAATGCCGTTAAAATCTCTGCAATTTCATTAGACAAACTGCTGTTATTGCTTTGATTTTTTAGTGGTGTAGCAAAACATCAAATCTAATTGCATACATAGTGAAGTATGAAAGTTTGCAAAAATTGCAGGTCTATTAAGAAAGAAGCTTAAATCTTTTTTTGATTTTTAACAAAGCATAAATTAGTAGATCTAATTCTTGTAGAGAATAATAAATATGAGATTATTTTCTTATCTAATTTAATTTGTTGAGTCCCATCGAACAGGCCAGTCCTATTCAGTATTACTTCCTAAATCTCATGTCTCATTTAAACTATTTGTACTTTCATCACTATATTTGCAAGAGTGGAACACGATTCAACCATTATTTCAG
This sequence comes from Capsicum pubescens, assembly GCA_030864215.1. Lineage (NCBI taxonomy): Eukaryota > Viridiplantae > Streptophyta > Magnoliopsida > Solanales > Solanaceae > Capsicum > Capsicum pubescens. Next base: position 68,215,239 of record CM061543.1, on the reverse strand, counting down.
AAAAGAAAATATTGTAAAAAAAAAGAGGAAATTAACAGTGTGATTCAATATTATAGTAATGAAAGTTATTACTAGGATGTAATTTTGTTTCCTAAATCTCGTGTTCTTGCTAAAATTTAATTTTTGTATATGGTTAGTGGACTTAATACAAATACAAAGGTTTTTCTTAAAGTAACTACAAGAATCATACCTTCCTTTCTAAGGTCAACAGGATTTTGAAAATTTTAGTAAATACTATATATGAGTAATATCATCTTAAAAATGGACATATATAGTAAGTTAGATACAACAACTAGCACCTCCTAAAGAGGTGACACTTAAAAATTGATAACCATAAATATTTTTCTGGTTTCTTTGTCCATACATTTCTTATTTATACTTATGATTATCTGTCTTGAACTAAATACATATTTTTGTATTTTTTTTCTTTATTTGTGCTTTTTTCCATTAAAGTTGATACTTTATTTGTGTGTTGGCCTTCCAAACCCTAACAGACTTTAGAGTTTTTTGATTAGCACTTCTTACTTTTGATAACACTAACCTGAACTAAATTCCTGACCTTCCATAACGTCTCTTTTTCTGGATGTTCTGACATCATATGATATGGAAATGCAAAACCTCACCATAATCATTAGGAATCATAAACATCCTATCGTTCTTGTATTGTTCAAGAAAACATCACGAGCACATGGGTTTTCCTTTTCTTCATCTTTGGATAGTTGATTTGTCCTTAACACGCTTATTGGCACCGAGAATTTCATATTCCCTACAAATATTTAGGTCCCATTTGGGTGTAAAATATAGAAGGTAAATATAGTACAAGTGAAGAAATTGCACACCCTGATATAGAAAATCATATAATTACTTCTACAGGCTGGGCAGGGGAACAATTCCATGTTACAAATACTTGCAAAAATAGAATGTCACTTATTGTTGCTTTATAGAACTCAGATGATATAATTGACAGAAGATAAAACTAAACTATGGTTTAAATCCTTTCTAATATTGGACACAGTTGATATAAAAAACATATGTTCCAATATTATACTCAAATCTAGAGTGTTCCGAAATTGAAATTTAACTTAGAAGAGGTAAGCATATTTGGTCCATCATGGAAGACATTAAGTGCATTTCCGTGAACGAAATCTAGAATCAATAAGATTTCACAGAATGAGTAATATATACTCTTAAAAGAATTCTTTTAACTCCTCTAAGCATATATATGTAACCGATCAAGCCTGAAAATGTGGATGCAGGTCCATCCACTGCTGATATATTATATTGGCCTACAGTTTCTACATTCTTTTACAGTGTGAAATTTTAATGTATTAGCAACCTATGTTGCTTCTGTTAGAGTGTGTACCCTACTGATTTTAATATTATACTCTACTAGTTGCCTATTTGTGGAACAAATAAGCTAATGTGGTTCACTGAAGTAAAAGATGAACATAATATTTTTTTGTGGAAAACAGCCGACTCAAGAAAGATGTAAAAAATCACGACCTGTACCTCTACAGGATTTAACCCCAAATTCACTATTACTCTTGAGCCTCAACAATCAATAAATTACAAGACTTCTTATAAACTAGGAATTAAAACTTCTAACTCCCATTTCAACAATAATACAAATCTTTCCAAGATAAGTGTTCCCAAGTCTTCGAGTTCCCTAACTTGGAGACACTACTCCTAACTCAGTTTATACTTTACTGAGACTTAGAACAAAAGACTCATTACAACTCAAAGAACAAACCTATTATATAAAATCTACGACTTGCTGAGTAAAGAACCAAGTTCTTCTTCAAGTAAGTGAGATGATTTGCTGATTGCTGATTTTCTTGTTAGTGCATGAGTGAAACTCTTGATCGTTGTTTCTTGTATTTATGCCAACTCCTGATAGAGTCCTTTAGATGATATGCACTTCTTTCTTCAATAGGATTCTTAGGTAGTTTCACTCTTACTTCCGTCTCTCTCCTTGGCTGAATAGAATTTTTCCACTTTATCTCCTAGTTTGGAAGGACTCATTGATCAACTCAAACTCTAAGTGTTTCACTTATCTTATCCTCAATCTTTTTGTTGTTTGTGATAAGCATTAGCAATATATCTGTGTTTCCTTGCTTATCCACTTTTGTCTTAACTCCTTATCAACCTTACATCAACTTCAATATGCAATACATGTGAGAACCAGTAACTTCTCTTTCTTCACTCTTGTGGACCACTTTGCACAACATGTTTCATCTATATATCTATCATCAAAACTTCAAATTCCCTAACAAATTCCTCCTTTTTGATGATGACAAACTAATCAGCACAACATCCACCACAAAGTCCTGACATACTCAATAAAAGAATTTAAACAAAAGAACACAAAATGAAATAGGTTAGTAATTGAGTTATAAGTATTGAAAAATCTATTCTTCCTCCTTTTAACATCATCGAAAAGCTAGGCCCAAAAAGTGAAAAATATTTAATAATCCTGGCCACTGAGGCTATCACTAAAACAATCAAAACCTAAAATAAAAGAACATAGATTCATTATGAAAAAATAGGAGCATAACACAATTAAGCAAGTGAGTCCATTTCATTCAAAGGCAGGATATAATTAAAACTACCCAAAAATAACAAAAAGAGATAATAGGAACCTAGTAAAGGAAACAAAGTAGATAATCTTAAAACACTAAGAGGGGAACTAAGATGAAGGGGATGAAGGGATAAGGGAGGATTCTCATCTCATTCACGCTCCAAGAAAGTTGAAAGTGAGACAATTTGAGAAAGGAGAGCCCTCTTCTCATCATCATAGCCAGCCTGAGCAGCATCTAATGCAGTCGGAGCAGCCTTCAACTCAGCATCTTTAGCTGTAAGCGCATTCCTTAGGTGTTACACAGGATTGTCTACACTCCTTATAGAAATAGGTAGCTGCATGTGTTTTACACTCCCTATAATATCTTTGGTGGTCTATAAAGACCACACTTGGACAGATACTCTAAACTCCTTAAATAATGGGGTAAGAAAAAATTCATAAGGGAGAGCATGTACAATCACTTCCATGAGGAGAACCCTTTGCATATGCTTCAAGATAAGCCTAGGCAGATTAATCTTCACCTCAGTGTCCAGCAACTCTATAAGATCAAGGTCAAGAAAGTTTTCTACTATCCTTCTTTCCTTCCTAGGGGTTAGTATCTTGTGAACAACATAAAAATAAAGTTGATGGAGGGGAGACATATCTCTTTTAAAAACCCATCGATGATTGACCAGGTGAGGGTTGCCAAAATTTTTTCAAGATATGGAAAGAGCAGAAGCAAGATTGTTAAGAGGTGGTTAAGTGTCCTTAACATAATGACCCCACCCACTGAAGAAATGTGCAAGATTCGAGCAATATCTATAACATAAAGATTCATGGTGACCCCTCGAACAGTTCTAGAGAACATCTTACCAATAGCTTACCCATTTGTATAAAACTAATAAACTTCAGGCTTAACAAACCTTCTTTGTAAGTCACCCTAAAGAAATAGGTGTGACCAATCTTGGACCTCTAATTTTTCCAACAAAGTATTCATAGCAACACCTACAAAACCACTAATAACACGTCCTCTAGCTAGATTAAGGTTTTAAAAATAGAGATAGTGTTCTTCAGGAGTGTCCTGATTGGTAGATGGTTCATGAACTTCAAAATCTGTATCCAACTCAGAAGCAATATCAAGAGGTGACTCAGGCTCAAAAGAATTAGAATGAACAGGTTTGTTGACCTATTTCTTTAGACGAGAAGATGATTTCTTAGGAGTGGATTTAGAAGATAAGGAAGGTTTTGAGGTAGGGGTGGTTTTAAGTTGAGATGAGGGTTTACAAGAAGAGGAGGGTTTTGGAGATTTTCCTATGATCGTCTTCTTTTTACATACTAAGCGAATAAGAATATCAGGAGAGGATACACGAGGAGGAGGAGAAGGACCAGATGTAGCAACTTATTTCTTTTTTCTTGCTTGAAGAGATTCAGACAAGGAAGGTTCTTACCGTTGTTTTTTACACTAAGTATCAAGAGTTCTGGGAGTGGGAATAACAGGGGTAGGTTCACCCAGATTTTGGTCTTCAACAATAATGGTGGGGGAAGTGGGAATAACAAGGTATGTGGGCTTTCTTTGTGATTTATATCTTAACCTTCTTGGGATAAAATTAGAAATAAGTTAATCATCAGGGTCAATAATTTGGAGGGGAGCAAAGATGGTAGTGAAGGTTTATAAAAGGATGAAGGGTTTGAAAAAAATTGAGCAAAGGGTTTTTTGAAGTTTTTGAAAGCTGCAAAATTGGATAATTTGATCAAAGTTGGGCGAGGAATGAGAGACGGTAAGTTAATATTAGTATAAAGAACAATGGTTGTTAAGGGAGTGGTGGTAGAGTCTCAGGATGGGTTTGATGATGAAGATGCCATGGTAAGAAAGAGAGAGAAATAGTAAATTGAACTTAGTTGTTAAATGGAGAGTGCTGAGGAGAGAAAAAAGTGCATTTATGGTAAAGAGAAGGAAGTTGAATCATGTATGGAGTGTATTTGGTGAAGAAACATAATGATGGAGAGGTTTAGTTATGATGAGAAAGGGGTGGCAACTTTTTAAAGAAGAAAGACTTTTGGATTTTTGGCGGTTTAGGGGGAAGCAAAGGACCATATAGGAAACCCATTCCTCTTTATGCCACTATTAGGTAAAAAGTAATCATACCTTAATTTTGAGGATAAAATGGACACAATTGCCTCTGTGTTCCAGCCTTTCTGCAAAATCAACACATGAATGAGTCAATTTACTCTAAAATCTTGGAATTAGGATACACAACTAAATGTGTAAGACTTAATTAATCAATAATCACTTAAGAGCACCTTTTCTAGTCAATCATTGAGGGAGATTTATGGAATTTTAATCATCCCCAAGTCTAACCTATTATTTTCAAAATGTTCTCTACTTAATGCGTTAGTGAATATGTCAGCAATTTGTTCTGTGGTAGAACAAAATATGATTGATATAAGACCTTTTTTAACATTGTCTCTAAGAAAGTGATGTCGAATATCAATATGTTTAGTTCTTTTATGTTGAACAAGATTCTTAGCAATATTAATAGCACTTGTATTGTCACATAAAATAATAACACATCCAACATCTACACCAAAGTCCATGAGTTGTTGTTTAATCCATAACAATTGCACATAACAAGATCCTGTAGCAACATATTCAGCCTCAGAGTAGACAAGGCTACTGAGTTTTTGTTTCATAGTTGACCAGGTAATTAAACACGATCCAAGGAAGTGTGCCATGCCTGTGGTGCTCTTCCTTTCCACCAAGTATCCTGCATAGTCAGTATCAGAGTATCCTACCAAGTTAAAGTTACTACCTTTTGGATACCATCGGCCAAGATCACTGGTTCCTTTGAGATATTTGAAGATTCTCTTCACAGATTTTAAATGTGATTCTTTGGGATTAGCTTGAAACCTTGCACATAGCCACACACTAAACACAATATCATACCTTCTTGATGTGCAATATAGTAATGAACCTATCATTCCTCTATATAGCTTTTGCTCTACATCAGGACCTGTTTCATCCAAATCAAGTTTTGTGGCAGTGGCTATTGGAGTGCTGATCTCTTTTGCCTCTTTCATGGAAAATCTTTTGAGAATTTCCTTGACATACTTCTGTTGATGGATCATGATTTCAAATAATGTTTTTTTAATTTGCAAACCTAAGAAGAAATTTAGCTCTCCCATCATACTCATCTCAAATTCATAACTCATGAGTTTAGCAAACTCATGAGTCATGTTCATGTTTGTGGAGCCAAAAATGATGTCATCAACATACACCCGCAGAACCAATATATCTTTTCCATAAGTTTTTAAGAAAAGAGTGTTGTCAATTTTACCTCTAGTGTGACCATGCTCTATAAGAAATTTTGACAATCTTTCATACCAAGCTCTTGGATCTTGTTTCAGTCCGCACAAGACCTTGTCCAGTTTATAAACATGATCAGGAAACTCCTATCTTTCGAATGCTGGTGGTTGTTTGACATACACTTTTTCTTTGATAATTCCATTCTAGAATGCACTCTTAACATCCATTTGATAGAGAATGAATTCCTTATAAGCAACAAAAGCAATAAGTAATCTAATTGCTTCAATTTTGGAAAAATTCTCATCAAAATCTATTCCTTCTTCTTGATTGTACCCTTGGACCACTAATCTTACCTTGTTCCTTGTAACTATTCCATGCTCATCAACCTAATTTCTATACACCCACTTAGCTCCAATTACTGTTCTATATTTTGGGAGTGGAACTAAGTTCCATACTTTTCTCATCTCAAACTGTTTTAACTCTTCCTGCATGGCTATAATCTAATCAACATCAAATAGTGCTTCAGTTACCTTCTTTGGCTTAATTTATGATAGGAATTCCTTGAAAGGACACATGCTTCTCAATCCATACCTTGTGGTGATCCTAGAAGTGAGATTAATAAGAATATTCTTAATAGGATGTGATCTTTAAAACTTATAACCTTTTAGAACCAAACCTAGTGAGCTACTGGGATCATTGCAGTTGTTCTGAGTTGGGGTAGTTGGTGGCTCAGTTCCCCCTGTCACTGTGCCTACAGAATTAGTTCCCCCTACTAGGTACCTCCATGTTTGGTAGATCCAGTCGATGAACTAGGTTGTGTAACCTATTCCTCAGAGTCACTTCCTTCCTGCAGGTTAGTCTTAACATAGGATTCATAAAAAACTACATGCATACTTTCTTCAACACAGTTTGTTCTATTTTTAGAACCCTATAAGCCTTACTATGAAGTGAATAACGTAAGAAGATTCCCTCATCACTTTTAGCATCAAATTTTCCCAGATTATCCTTTCCATTATTATGAATAAAACATTTACAACCAAAAGTTCTAAAATGAGAAATGTTTGGCTTTCTTCCTTTTAGTAATTCATAGGGAGTCTTCTCTAGAATAGGTCTGATTACGCATCTATTTATGATATATGATGTAGTACTAATTACCTCAGTCCAAAGGTTTTTAGCAAGATTTCCTACAAGCATCATTGTTCTAGCCATATATTCCAAGGTTCTATTCTTCCTTTCTACCACTCCATTTTGTTGTGGTGTTCTGGGAGCAGAGAAGTTATGATCTATACCATTTGTGGAATAAAATTCTACAAATTTGACATTTTCAAATTCTATACCATGGTTAGATCTTTTGGAAACTAGAGAAGTGCCAAGGTTTTTTCAATTTTCTTAATGAAAATAGTAAATACATCAAAGGCATCTTCTTTAGAAGCAAGAAACAATGTCCAGGTAAATCTGGAATAATCATCTTCAATCACAAAACATACTTTTTCCACCTCTGCTTTGAAGTCTCATTAGTCCACACAAGTCCATATGAAACAGGTTAAGTGCATAGTTCTTTGACTTAAAAGAGGATCTTACCTGCTTCCCCCTTATGCAGGCCCTACATACCTTTTCTTCCTTGAACTTGGTCTTGGGTAAACCCAATACCATATCTTTGGAAGAAAGTTTGTTTAGCTATTTTAGACTTGCATGTCTAAGTATCCTATGCCAAAGGAGGGGATCATTTCCAGTGCACTCAGACATGTCAACTCTGTTCCTTACATTGCCATTATGCCAGCTTTGTATAAATTTCTTTATCTCCTTGCAGTGAGCACAATCTCTTTGGTGTCCATCCTCTTGAGTCTAACTCCTGCAGAAGTAAAAATAACTTTATTACCTTTGTCACAAAGTTGTGAAATGCTCAGCAGGTTTTGCTTCAATCCTTTTACAAGATAGACATCTTCCAATGCTCTTGACTCAGATGTGTCAATTTTTTCAACTCCAGTAATGATTCCCTTTTTGCCACCACCAAAAGAAACTCCTCCTCCATTCATTTTGGAGAGTGAAAGAAAATTTTTCTTATCACCAGTCATGTGTCTTGAGCAAGCATTGTCCAACTACCAATGCTTTTTGCTTCATTTCACCTTCTTCTATAAGAAATCAATGGTTAGACTTAGGAACCCAGACAATCTTGGGTCCTATTTTATGAGTAAATAGATGAATTAAATTTCTTCTAGTCCATATAGTCAACATGTAATGTGACCTATTTCTCTGACAAAAACCAATTCTTTTCTTCTTGGTCTAAGAAAATTTATTAGCCAGGTTTTGACTGCTCGATCTGCTTTTAGCAGCCACAGGACATTCAGTGATTAGATGTCCAAGGTTACCAAAAATATAACATAAGTCTTTAGGATATTCAAGAATCTTGTGGAAACCCAAACCTGCCTTTTCACCATGATTTATTTCACTCAACTTATGAACAATTCTTGAAGAATTTGTCCACCTATTTTCTTTTTCAAGATCAAGTTTCAATTTAGAGATTTCTTGACTTAGTTTATCCACCATATTAGTTGCATCATTACATTTTTTTTGTACTTGACCAATTCAAGTTCAATACCTTCTTGTTCCTTACTTGTGACCTTTTTTCCATTATCAGTGAGTGTAATTTTCAGAATTCATACTTAAGATCATTGTTTGAGGAATCAAGTTGTGCAACCAGTTTCTTGAGAGTGCAGTTTTCTTCTTCAACTGTATTCTTGCAAGTTTTTAAATCAATGAGATCAAACTTTAGACTTTCAAGAATGTTGAACAACTCATCCCTATCAGAAGTTAATTCTTGGAAATCATCAATTAGTCCACTCATCAAGGAAACAAGTTTTATTTTTGAAAATAAATGTAATTTTTCTTTAAGTTCAAGTATACTTACCTATGAAGCATCATATTCTTCCTCTAAGTCAGAATCTCCTAAAGCCATGAATGTTGTTTCATCAATTTCATCATCATCTAAATCAGATCCCCAAGATGCTACCATAGCATATTCTTCTTTCCTTTTTTCTTTTAATTCTTTCTCAGCTTTCTCCTTCATCCATTCCATTTCCCAAACAGGAAAATCTCTAATATGATGATTAGTCTTTCCGCACTTGTAGCATCTATTTGGATTGTCATTAGAACGTTTCTTGCTACCTGTTCCTTTTTTCTTTTTAAAGAATTTACTGAAATTCTTAGTTATGAAGGCAACTTGTTCCTATTCAAGTTCAACTTCATCATCACTGTCGGAGTCCTTCAAAGGAAAGACTTTCTCAAAGGATGCTTGTTCATTAGGTCCATCAATATCCATTTCATAAGTCCCTAAATTTCTCACTAGTTCATCCAGTGTCATTCCTGTGAGATCCTTTGCAGTGACTTTAACATTCCATTTTGATTTAGGTAGTACCCTCAACACCTTTTCAACTTGTTCTTCCTCATTGATGACTTTTCCCAAGGAAGACATCTCATTTGTTAAGGAAGTAAGCCTTGTCATCATTTCATGCAAGGATTCATTCTCCTTCATCTTAAATGCTTCATACTCAGTAAAAAGAAGAGAAATACTGAATTTTCTTACGTGAGATATACCCTCATGTGCATTGAATAGTGCAACCCAAATTTCGTTAGCTGTGGGACAAGTTGACACTCTGTTGTACTCAACTGGTCTTAGTCCACAAACTAAGATGTTCTTAGTCTTAGCATTTTTCTTTAATGCCACTAAGTCATCAGCAGTAAATTCACTCCTTACTTTCTTGTCTTGTTCAACATTAACCAACTTCATTGGAATAGCAGGACCATCAGTGATCCTATCACATAATTTTTAGTCTTCACCTACTACTAGTAGTTGACTGACCTTCACTGTGATCAGTAGGAGGTGCGGAATTCATCATAGTGATCTTTTCTTAGGTGCTAACCTTATTTAAGACAACCTTTCTATGATACCACTTGTTAGAGTGTGTACCCTACTGATTTTAATATTATACTCTACTAGTTGCCTATTTGTGGAACAAGTAAGCTAACATGGTTCATTGAAGTAAAAGATGAACACAGTATTTTTTCGTGGAAAACACTCGACTCAAGAAAGGTGTAAAAAACCATGACCTATAGCTCTAAAGGATTTAATCCCAAATTCACTATTACTCTTGAGCCGCAACAATCAACAAATTACAAGACTTCTTGTAAACTAGGAATTAAAACTTCTAACTCCTATTTCTACAATAACGTAAATATTTCCAAGATAGGTGTTCCCAAGTCTTCGAGTTCCCTAACTTGAAGAAACTACTCCTAAATCAGTTTATACTTAACTGAGACTTAGAACAAAAACTCATTACAACTTAAAGAACCAACCTATTACATAAAGTATATGACTTGCTAAGTAAAGAACCAGGTTCTTCTTCAAGTAAGTGAACTGATTTGTTGATTGCTGATTTTCTTGTCAGTGCATGAATGAAACTCTTGAATGTTGTTTCTTGTATTTAAGCCAACTCCTGATAGAGTCTTTTAGATGATATGAACTTCTTTCTTCAATGCGACTCTCAGGTAGTTTCACTCTTACTTCCGTCTCTCTCCTTGGATGAATAGAATTCTTCCACTTTATCTCCTAGTTTGGAAGGACTTATTGATCAACTCAAACTCTAAGTGTTGAACTTATCTTCTCCTCAAAATTTTTGTTGTATGTGATAAGCATTGGCAACATATCTGAGTTTCCTTGCTTATCCACTTTTGTCTTAACGCCTTGTCAGCATTGCATCAACTTTAATATGCAATACATGTGAGAACCAGTAACTTCTGTTTCTTTACTTGTGTGGACTAGATTGCACAACATGTTTCATCCATATATCTATCATCAAAACTTCATATTCCCCAACAGCTTGACTCTCCAAAAATGCTACCGTACCATGCTGAATCCTTCAAAAATGATTGAAAACATATTTTGGATTGAAGTGCTTAGGGAGTATAGCCGTTAGTTATTTAATCCAAATAACTACTACTGTCCTTAGTCAACAATACAATTCTTTACATACTATTTTATTTTAAAGTCAACATGCTTATATTAGTAGAATATTGATACTAATTAACGACATGTCTCTGATTCATCATATGTTGCGAATGAAATTCTTTGTTAGGTGATCCATCACACACCCGTCTAACATTTTTTAAGAGTTCGGGCAAAGTAGATGGAAACAAATAGGAATTTTTTTTTTCTATTCAACAAGCTTTCAAAATCTTTCTTAGGATCCCAGAGTTGGTTAGAAGAACAACATGCCCTCTTTAAGAGTGTACGCAAACCTTAACTCCATAAGATGAGGGTCAAAGTAGATACTTTAAATAGTATAAGCTAGCATTCTGAGAAAAGAACAGTAAAAACAATAAAAAGTGTGATAATCTAAGTACAAGAGATAGTAAATAGTAATGTAAAGAAAAGGACTATCAGAAAAAAATACTAGTAAAAAAAATAATCTCAAAACCTTAAATTTTTCCCTTTTTTTTTTAATTTCTAGCATTTTCATGAGAAAACAGGAGCTAAAATAAATTTTTCCTGAGGAAGTTAGATAGAGATATGCTTGAACCCTTTTGATTGAACGCTCTACTTTTGCGGTAACATGGATAACATATTGGCTAGGAACAACGATTCTACAGAATCTTCTGAGCCTACTTCAGCAGACAATGATTGACCACAACCTGAAGGAAGGTCTTTGTAGATAATAGCAGAAGAAAGATGTAATTAGGGAGACCTTTTGCTAGCCGAAGATCATTAACTAAGACTGAAAGATTCATAGAGGAAGAGGAAGCTAGAAAGAGGACCTTTGTTACGAAGGAAGACTTCTTGAATTGGCTAGTATTTTTTGGTTTGTCTTGGTTACAAATGCCTAATTTCATCCCCTATTTATACTTGTGTAGGAATGATTCTAGACACTACAAATCTAGAGTGTTCTATGCTCTTCCACAAATATCTCCCTCAAGTATCTAGCACCCTATAATATCTTGATCTTTCCTAAATACAAATATCAAATAGTCTACACTATTCTTTTCTAGATTCTTCTACCTAGAATTACCTAGAATATCAATATATATTTTTTTAAGATGATTATTCTAGAAATTACACTAGATAGTCTAGAAATTTTACTAGAAAATCTATGCTATCCAAAAAATCAAATTTAATATTTTTCATAGTCTTGAGATTTGAATTATCAATGCTACGTTTGGTGCTTGCTCGACTAATGAGAAAAAGATTTGAAGGCTTGAGCTCCACGGACTGGAAACCTTCTAGAAGCTGCTAACTGATGTTCTTTTGGCTAATAAACAACCAAGAGAACTCCATTTAGCAGACGCTCGAAGGGTTTCCAGTCATTGGAGCTCAACCCTTCATATCTTTTCCCGTAAGCGAAGCAAACACCTTACGTAGCATTGCAAATGAAACTCTCAAGGACTCACTTGGGGATGCGACTGATCATTATCTATTGTGTTCAGGGGCGACTCAAGAATGTTGGGGGCCTAAAACATTGTTTAACTAAGAGGTTTCAAATTTAACTGATGTTTTGCATAGTTCGGATAAAACCAACAACATATTCATTGTATTCCCACATAGTGGGATCTAGGGGTAGAGGGTACGCAGTCCATACCACTACCCAGTGGCGGAGTCAGACATTTTATGAACGGTGTAAAAAATTTAAAGAAGCAGCTAAGAAAAAAATTTAGTGAGCGGATTAACATCCAATTTGCTCAACCTAGTGAATTTATCATTTATTTTCCACCAAATACAAATCGTAAATTTTTTCTTCAGTTTGGATTGCTTTTAGTTATAAAAAAAATACACAGTAAATTGCATAAACTAAAATAATAGTTTTATAATGAATGGATTGATATTTTTACTGAACACATATCACACATTCACAAAAAAATAACACTAATTTATCAATGTTCACTTAAATTTAGAGTTGTTTTCGATCTTTGGTTTTGCTACTTCTTAATTTTAATGAATGCTAAATTTCTTGTACTTTGATGGAGTGTAAGTGGAAACCATAATAATATTTTCAAAGCTTAGGTTTCCTGATTCACCTATCAAACTATAAAAAGATTAACCCGTTATTAAATTTTTTTGTCCAAACCTCTTAATAACCTTTTAGGAAGAATGAGAAATATTATGTGTAATTGCACATAATATTCTCATATATTTTTTTTGGGTATAAACTTGTTTGAAATATTATTTTACATATAATTCAAATAAAATATCCAAATTAAAGTTTCCATAAATTTAATAATTACTAATAATTTGCATTCTATCTTTATTTATGAGATACATTTTTTTTTAGAAAGTCTGAGAAAATGTTATCTAAAATTAGAAATAATATAAATTTAGAATAATTATTTTAATCTAAATAAAATTATTTATAAGTATAAACAACAACAACATACCCAGTGTATTCCTACCTACTGGGGTCTGGGGAGGGTAGAGTGTACGCAATCCATACCACTGCCTCAGGTGAAGTAGAGAAAATGTTTTATAAGTATATAACAATAAAATAATACCATACAAATTTTTATGGAGGAAATAATTTATAACTTTGGCTTTGATGTAGGGTCTGGTGAGGGGCGCAGGGAGACGGGTAAAAGGAAAGAACTTTGAAGAATGAAAAGGAATAAAAAAGAAGGTTATTTACAAATATATTTAAAACATAAAATCCTAACTCATTTTTTTAATCTTAAATTACTTTTTTCCCTCTCCTTAACTTTTTTCTCCTTTATTCTAACTAAAATCACATTGTTTCTTCAACTTTTCGATTTCAAATTACTTTTTCCCCTTTCTCTAACTTTTTTCTCCTCCATTCTTATTAAAAACTCATTATTTTTTCAACTTTCTCCTTTTTAAAGATTGTATATCTTCTACATCTTTGGTGTATACCCAATATCCCCTCCTTCCATCATTAGAGACTTTGATATCCTACAAATGTCTACTCATTACTTTGTTATTATAAAAACATTGACCATAAATATAGGAGGCTAACAATCTTTACCACTAAGACACAGGCCCTAGCATCATCAAGGTTGTGCAAACGCAGTTATATATTGATATTTTATTAATTTTAACCTATATACATAGTATAATTTTTCAACGAAGGGTGTTCTCTTGCACACCCTTGATTGGTTGTAGCTCTGCCTGTGCCACTACCTCAGGTAGAGTAGAGAGACTGTTTCTGATAGACCTACCGGCTTAGGACCGATAACAATATAAAAAAAAATAAAAGATAAGTGCATATAATCTAATACAGTAAGCAAAATAAACTAATACCGCTAGCCACAAGATAAGACTACAACCATAAGATAATACTAAAAACTATCTATTCAAAATCATAGACATCACTCAACACCTTGATGTGTGAGCAAAATCTAACATATTTAATGCTTTTTGGCTCAAAACAATTGCGAAATCTTCAGCAACTTTTGTTGTTTTGATAAAGAGACATGGCTAATGACATCGCTGATACGTCGTCAGCCCTGTGATAGGCTATCAGAAGCGGCGTCAGCCCTAACCAGAGAGTTGAAGTCTGAGAGGAAGTTCTAACGACATTGTTGACATGGCGTCAAAGAGCTGATAAGGCATCACCATGGGCGTCATCCTAAACCAGATAATTGAGCTTGAAGAAAAAATCTGACGACGTTGGTGATACGTCGTCAGATCGGTGATGCGGCGTCAACTACATCATCATCCTAAGATAAATTTTGAATGCAGCTGGAGTAATTCTGACGCCATCCGTCATAAGGCGTCAGAACCTTGACGTGGCGTCAGCGACGGCGTCACCTAATCCGAAGAATGTTATGATTTTTGTTCTTTTATTTCCATAATTAGGGTTAAGTATAAATAGCATCTTTTGAGGTTTATTCAGGAGGATCTGGAAAATTAAGAATTATCAAGAAGAGAGTCTTATTTTCTTTGAACACTTATCAACTATTTGTGTATTTTTGTTTTTCGTGATTCAATTGAAGGAGTGACTTGTTGCTTTTCATATATTCGTAAGTTTACCCATATTATTATGAATTCATCTTGTTCTTTCGTTCATAAAATCATGAGCGGCTAATTTCATTAGCCGGAGTTATGGGATCCATGGATTAGGGTTTGATAGGTTACTAGGTATTTAACGGATTCAAAGAGTAGTAAGACGTCTTGAAGTTCTGTTGCTTTAACTGAAATCTATTGGTTGCAAACATTAGATTATGCCTTAGCTTTTATTTTCTTATAACGGAGAAATAGACTAGAGGTCGTGAATTATCAACAGGGACTCGAAAGCTACCAACCTTCTGTTTAATGATTAATGCTGTAACTGGATTAAACTACCTAAGATAACATCCAATTAGAAATAGATAAGTTATCTAAGTTCGAGAAAATTAGATAATAAATTGTCTGGTGAGGTCTAGAGATAAGTCAGATAGTATAGTCGTCAGGGATATTCTGTTGTTCCTACTTACTCCAAGAATCTCCAGCATTACCTAGTATCTGTCAAATCCCGGAACCCATGGTGAACATGACTCTGGTTTTCCATTTAGATTGATTACAAACACTAAAATACTGAAAGTGAAAATTCATTCATTGTTAAACCTAAACCCCTATTTTCGGAAACATTAAACTACCAGTAAAGTATTTCATAAACAAATTGAAGTTCACACCCTATTCCCTGTGGGATTCGACCCCAACCTAGTTGGGTTTATATTGACAACAATCGCTTACACCAATTCAAGAGTGTAATTTGAGCGTTATCAAAACTGGCGCCGTTACCGAGGAATACGGTTGTAGACTAAAAGTTTGTGATAAAAAATTTGCTGATAGTAAGGTTTCCTTGATTTATGTTTATTTGTTGTTTTTGTCTATTTTAGGTACTGTGTTGTTTATGCCAAAAACGAGAAGTTTCGGAGAACACTATTACCAATCAACCCGGAACCTCAGCTAATAGGGATAATGGAAGAACAATAGGAAGCAGAAAACCTAGATGCTTGATAACGCTCAACTTACACCTCAAATAAGTGCAAGGCGGTTGTCGTCAATATATTTACCCAACTTTAGAGTTGGGGTCGAATCCACAAGGAAAATTGTGAGTGGTGATTAAACTAGTTCGAAACTATAGCTACAAGTTAAATTCAAATAAATAATAAGAAAAGACAAAATAGGGGTTTTTATCAATCAAACAAATTTTAACGTTTCAACTTATTTTAGAACTCAAAACTTAGATTTCAATATTTTGAATCAATGATACAGAGAAACTAGGGTTGTGATCACTATGACTATTAATCTCCATTGAATAATAAATGTTCATGATTCTCGTGATTGGTGGGAACAACAGATTATCCCTGCCGATGATACTATCTGACTTATCTGTCGACCTCACCAGACAAATTATTATCTAATTCTCTGAACTTAGATAACATATCTATTTCAAACCGGATGTTATCTCAGGTAGATTGATCCTGTTATGGCTTCAATCATTAAATAGAAGGTTGGTAGCTTCTGAGTCCCTGTTGATAATTCACGACCTCTAGTCTATTTCTCCATTAGAAGCAAATAAAACCTAAGGCATAACCTAATGTTTGCAACCAATAGATTCAAGTTAAAACAACAGAATTTCAAGACGTTCCCACAATCACTCAAATCCTAATCCAACTATTAAATCAATGAAATAATAATCATAGATCCCACAACCCTAGTTTTGGTTTTTAGTTGCTCATAAGATAGAAAGAGATAACAATGATTAAATTCATAACTTAAAGAAAGTGAACTTACAAAAGATGAAATTCAAAGTTGTTTCTCCTTCAAGTACAATAAGAAATTTCCAAAACTAAATCAAAGGATGGAAAATTGAATTCTAAGTTAAGAGAGTCAAAAACAAGTGAACTCCCCTTTACTAAGTTATAAGATATCAAAAGCTGCTTCCGAAGTTTTGAATGAAACCCTAAAAGATTCTATTTATACTAAAACCTAATTAAGGTAATAAAATAATAAAATCACAGCTGGGCTCGAGTTTAGGTGACGGCATATTGGTGTTCATCGTCAGGCTTGTGACGGCGTCTCAGATATGTCGTCAGAAGTCGTGCCTTCTTAACCTGTTCTGCCTCACTCTGATGATGTCCTTCGACGGCTTACCAGAGGAGTGACGGCGTGTAGCAAATGTCGTCAGACCTTTAGCTTATTTCACTATGTTCTATCCCACTTGACGGCATCTTCTGACGGCTTACCATACTTGTGACGACATATTGAGAATGTCGTCATCTTCATCTAGCAACTCTTCTTCACTGTTCTTCCTGACGCCTTTTTCTGGTAGCTTACCACATCTCTGACGGCTTGCAAGAAATGCCGTCAGACTCATATCAGCTCACTTGTACCAGATTTTACAAATTTTGTTCATTTTTCCTATGTTTTCCTCCCATCCTTGCTACAACTACAATATCACAAGAAAACGATCAAAAACAACCAAAAGTTACTTAAGACTTCACAATTATTTAGAGTTAAAAGCCTCAAATATGTTAGCATCTGCTCACACATCAACACCCTCAACTTAAAATAATTGCTTGTCCTCAAGCAACTACATAACACCATACTACGATGCTTAACCAAGAGACACATAAGATACCTATGACAGTTGATTATCAAGTTTAGCTCAAAACTCATGCCACTCTCCATGTTCAATCCAATTGTGCATATCCATGAAGATTAACAATGTGACCCAAAGGAATCAAGATATGGCAACAATTCTGCAACAACAACCATGCATGTACCAATATTACACTATCCAAACAAGTTAACAGCTAGCAATGCAACCGATGTGCCCTTACAACAAAGAAGTCCCTCCTCACTCATATATGAACTCAAGCATATCAATGCGGGGACGGTCAAGAGACACTCACTCTCAGAAAGAAATTCCAATCAATGCATGTCAAATACCATATGCTTGCCCTTATTTTCATTACCAAGGTATCCAGACAGGTAAGTTAGGATCACTATAGGTCTTTTCTTTGGCTTGTAATGTAGTCTAAGGGCTGGTATGATATTCAATGGCATTTAGAGTGACTAAGCCTCCTTGGCACTACCTTAACTTTTGGGGTTCACTTATTAACCTTTTTCTTTTTTTTCTCCTTTTCTTGATCACACATTATTTAGGATGAATGCGGCTTTTCTTTTTCATTATTTTTATTTTCTTATTCTTCTTCCACACTACCCAGCTTTTTATTCTTTTTCATTTATTCTTTTACTTTTATTGTACCTTTCTTCATACTCAGTTTACATCACGCACCCCTATGATAGCCACCCTCAACTTAGGTTGTTTACCTAAGTCTAGGTGCATAGTGTCCAAGGAGGACCAGAGTCAAAAGAGGTTCATTATGATCTAAACGGGAAGGTTATAGGTGTCAAAGAAAGAAATGGTCAATTCAGGCTCAAAATAGGGATCAAGAGATATCATGCATACAGGGAAGGTCATTTAGGCAAAAAGTGACTTAAAAATCAAAATGGCCTATGATCCTTTCCTGACCCCTATCTTTCAACCAAGGTAAGACTAACCGGGCAAGTTCTAGATTTAACACACAAAGGGAACTAAGTAGTATCTCACACACACATGGCACAAAGGCGCATCACAAGCTACTGCCTATCCGGTTCATGCGATTATTTAGCAGTGGATATCATGTCACTAGTACTAATGCCATAACAAGATGCACAGTGGTCGCACATAGATGTACATCACACAGTTATAAAATAGACCAACGAAGAGGTGTTTATTAGTCTCAAAAATCAACAAAAATATGTCAACTTCTCTAGATACTTATTTTTCTCCAGTTTACCATAACACATCACAAAACAAACACAGTACGCCTAAACATGCTGGCTCTACTAGGAACAAGACTCCAGGGAAAAGAGGCACGACAACAAAAACCCCAGGAGGACATCAACACCCACAAGTATCCCCACCCTCAACTTAATATCATGTATTGTTTCCAACACGTCAAATCAAAACAAGAAAGTTAGAAACATACCTATGGTACCATGGCTGTGAAGATCTGATGTCAATCACATAATACAAATACAAAAAACAAATTACCTTGGGTTGCCTCCCAAGAAGCGCCTAGTTTAAGTCGCGGCATGACCCAACTCAGCTTTTTCCTCCACCTTGAGGATATGAATTTCACCCCCAACTTAGAGTCCATCTTCTTGCCTCACTCATAGGGAAGTGGTACAAAGATTAAGAAGTCGAGTAATGGATGATGCATGGTAAACAACTCAGCTGTAAAGTGAGGTGTGTTTTTGTGTTGCTTATCAAGTGTAAAATAAAGAATATAGGATTTTTGTTCCTCATCTTCACAGTCTTCCACTATTTTAGATGATTCCACAGACAAGATATCATCTAAACATAATGTGGAAAAATACTTCGAGTGTGTCCCAACAAATCCTACTTCAAAATTTACACTATCCTCTACACACTCATTTTTATTCATCTTCTCAACATTTTTACTTTGAATTAGGCTAGAGTCTTCATAAGAGATTGGCTTGGCTTTTTCTTTTGCCTCTAGCACCATTTCCTCAATCTTGGTATCATCCCTCATGGTTGTCTCGGTTGGTTGGGAAATCTCCAAGGGTTGATCAACATCAAGATCATCATCAATATAGGAATCTTGCTCTTCATCGTCACACTCTTCCATTCTTTTGAATGATTCCACAGATAAGATATCATATAAACATAATGTAGAAAAGTGTTTTGGATGATTGACCTTAATATCCATCTCTTCTATCCTTTCTCTTCCCTCGTTAAATTCCCTAGTGTCTTGACGTATGTCACATATGGTATCATTCGTTGTGTCTATACGATCCAACATTAGTTGAAGCATAGATTTAATGTCACTCTTTCCAGTGCTTCATTCTTCCTTTTCTTAACCGTAAGACCTGTCATACTAATAAGAAGAACTAGAACTTGGGTTAGCACAATAGAGAGAGGGGGAATTTGAGAAATCACTCCAATGTCCATCTTGACCACCACATAAAGAACAATTATACTCCTGATAGGATGGAGATGGTCCACACATCTCTCTTCGGGGAGCATATCTACAGTTATGCCAAAAGTGGGGTCCATCACAATATGGACATGGATCATCCAGATAAGATTTCCAACCATCAAACTCATATTCATTCCATGATGCCATAGTAAGAAATAAGAAAAATAAATAAAATCTACCTAACACACGAAACAAAGGAAATCACAAACAAATATTTACAAGTTCGAATTCAATCAAGTAAGGCAAAATTCCAAACCAACTCAATAAGACTAAATGTTTGATCCCCGACAATGGCACCATTTTTGATAACGCTCAACTTACACCTCAAATAAGTGCAAGGCGGTCATCATCAATATATTTATCCAACTTCGGAGTCGGGGTCGAATCCACAGGGAACAATGTGAGTGGCGATTAAACAAGTTCGAAACTATAGCTACAAGTTAAATTCAAATAAATAATAAGAAAGGACAAAATAGGGTTTTTTATCAATTAAACAAATTTTAACGTTTCAACTTATTTTAGAACCCAAAACTTAGATTTCAATATTTCGAATCAATGATATAGAGTAACTAGGGTTGTGATAACTATGACTATTAATCTCCATTGACTAATAACTGTTCATGATTCTCGTGATAGATGGGAACAACAGATTATACCTACCGATGATACTATCTGACTTATCTCTCGACCTCACCAAATAATTTATTATCTAATTCTCTCGAACTTAGATAACATATCTATTTCCAACTGGATGTTATCTCAGGTAGATTGATCCTGTTATGACATCAATCATTAAATAGAAGGTTGGTAGCTTCTGAGTCCCTGTTGATAATTCACGACCTCTAGTCTATTTCTCTGTTGGAAGCAAATAAAACCTAAGGCATAACCTAATGTTTGCAACCAATAGATTCAAGTTAAAACAACAGAATTTCAAGACGTTCCCACAATCGCTCAAATCCTAATCCAACTATTAAATCAATGAAATAATAATCATAGATCCCACAACCCTAGTTGTGGTTTTTAGTTGCTCATAAGATAGAAAGAGATAACAAAGATTAAATTCATAACTTATAGCAAGTGAACTTACAAAAGATGAAATTCAAAGTTGTTTCTCCTTCAAGTACAATAAGAATTTTCCACAACTAAATCAAAGGATGAAAAATTGAATTCTAAGTTAAGAGAGTCAAAAACAAGTGAACTCCCCTTTACTAAGTTACAAGATGTCAAAAGCCGCTTTCGAAGTTGTGAATGAAACCCTAAAAGATGCTATTTATATTAAAGCCTAATTAAGGTAATAAAATAAAAAAATCACAGCGGGGCTCGTATTTAGGTGACGGCATATTGGTGTTGATCGTCAGGATTGTGACGACGTCTCAGATATATCGTCAGAAGTTGTGCTTTCTTAACTTGTTCTGCCTCACTCTGATGATGTCCTTTGATGGATTACCAGAGGAGTGACGGCATGTAGCAAATGTCGTCATACCTTCAGCTTATTTCACCATGTTCTGTCCCACTTAACGACATCTTTTTATGGCTTACCACACTTGTATGACATATTAAGAATGTCTTCAACTTCATCCGGCAACTCTTCTTCACTGTTCTTCCTGACGCCTTTTTCTGGTAGCTTACCACATCTCTGACGTCTTGCAAGAAATGCCATCAGACTCATATCAGCTCACTTGTACCAGATTTTACTTATTTTGTTCATCTTTACTATGTTTTCCTTCCATCCTTGCTACAGATACAATATCACAAGAAAACGATCAAAAACAACCAAAATTTGCTTAAGACTTTGCATTTATTTTGAGTTAAAAGCCTCAAATGTGTTAGCATCTGCTCACACGTCACTGCTTTGGCCAGGGCTCAGGTGAATATGCAAAATTTAGGTCAATAAGCCTGTCACCAGAACCTTGATGATAAAGACTTGGGCGATGAGGACTTACTGAATCCTCAAAACCCAAGGAGAGTTGAGCAAGTTGCTGCACCAGTGCAGAAAAACTTTAACAGAAACCGTCCAGTCTGATAAAGATATGGTCAACAGTCTATTCAATATGAGGCTGATGAAGATGATGAAGGAATGGATGGAGCTGGTGCAACAGGTGCTATCATTCCGCCACCGTTATTACGAGGTGAAAAATTCAGCAAAACAAGTACCATGATCCAACTCCTGAATCTGAAGGGGTTATTTGGAGGCTTGCCTGGTGATGATCCTAACCTGCATTTGGTGAACTTCATCATAATTTGCAAATACTTTGACAATTCGGGAGTGAGCCAAAATGCGATAAGGTTGAGGTTATTTTCGTTGTCTTTGTCTGGAGAGGCAATAATGTGGTTGAATGAACTAGAGCCTGATTCTATAACCAACTGGAGACAGTTGAAATTTGCATTCCTAGAATGTTTTTTTCCACCTTCCAAAAGGGTACAGTTGAGGGATGAAATTAGTACCTTTAGACAGCTCCCGAATAAGGCTTTACATGAAACTTGGGAAAGGTTCAAGAAGAAGCTGACACAGTGTTCGAGCCATAACATGACGGACATATATTTGATGGAGACTTTGTAAAGAGCCTTTAACTCTGTGACAAAGCCAATGGTAGATAACGCTGCTGGTGGGTCATTTGTTTCCCTGTCATTCCAAGATGTTGCTGATATGCTGAATAGGATGACCAAACTAAGCAGGGCTTGGTACACCAGCAATTCTATGGTGGCAAGTCCAACTATTCCTATTGGAATAAGTGATGGAAAATGTAGAAGAGATGAAGAGAAAGATCAAGATCTAGCCCATCTAAAGACTCAAATGGACCTGCTCACCAAGAACTTCTTGTCAGGAAAGATAGAAAAGGTAAAAGCTGTAATGATTCGGGACCAGGTTGATATAGAGTTTGAAGAAGAAGTAAACTATGTTACTAATCAGGGGGGTTTCCGAGGCAATATCCAAGGGAATCAAGGTCGTAACGGGTATAACAGTCTCAATCATAGAGACCAAGAGAAAGAAAACTGGAGAAGCAACAATGACAAAAGTGGGTTGTATGTTCATCCTGGAAAGAAAGAAGCTGCTGCAACTAGATCTAGAAAGTAGTCTATAGAGGATATGATGAAAGCTATATTGAAAGGAGTAGAGGCTACCAACGCAGGAGTAACTAGTATGAGTAGTGAATTTTCCACTATAAGTCAATTGGTTAGTTCACATTCAACTTTTATCCAGCATTTATAAGAACATATGAGTAAACTTTCCTCAACACTGAACCAGGAAAGAAGTGGCACGTTACTTGACCAAACTGTTCAGGATCAGAAGACAGACTATTCATGCCTGGCAATTACCACTAGGAGTGGTAAGATTTTATCTAGCCCTTCTGTGGGCAAGTCTTTGAACAATGAGGAAGTTGCAGAGAAACCAGTAGAAAACCACCTAGAGGAGTCTAAGAAGCTGAATAGTTTTGTTGTTGTTTCAGAGAAAGAAGACGAAAAGGAAGGGGAAGTGGTATTGAAAGAAATGCCAAGACCACTACCTCCCTTCCCTTAGAGGTTGAGAAAGAAGGCGGATGATGTAAAATTCAGCAAGTTCCTGGTAATGCTCAAGCAATTGACAATAAATGTACCTTTGATCGAAGCACTTGAGCAAATGCCAGGATATGCAAAATTCATGAAAGACCTTGAGAGCCGCTAGCTGCAAACTGGAAGCAGATCTCCACCTTTATAGCGCTATTTCCATAAGGACCTTGACGCAGAAGAAGTCGAATCCAGGTGCAGTCACTATTCCCTACACAATTGGAACCATGGAATTCACTAAAGCACTATGTGATTTGGGAGCAAGTTTTAACCTAATTCCATTGACTATTTATAAAAAAATTGGGCCTGAGGAATCCCACACCTACCAACATGAGGCTGGTAATGGTCGACAGATCAGTAAAGCGCCCTATTGGTATTCTATATAATGTGTTGGTAAAGGTCTCAACTTTTATATTCCATACAGACTTCATCATTTTGGACTGCGAGGTGGATTTCAAGGTGCCCATAATCTTGGGTTGACCTTTCCTCGCAACCGGAAGTGTGTTGATCGACTTGAGAGTCAATGAGCTCTTATTCAGGGTGAATGATGAAGTGGTACAATTTGATATGGGCAAATCAATGAAGTAGCATAAGGAAATGAGTGTGTTCTCAGTAGTTGATGTGTATTTTGAGAACGAATATGATGTGGTCATAACTGAACAGCTTGTCATTGAGCCCTTAGATGCGGTTGTGATGAACTATGACAATGAAGGCATTGAAGAGTATGAAGAGACAGTTTGTGCCCTGACTGGCCTGGGCTCATATTCTTATGCTCCTAGTAAGCTCGACCTTGATCTATCTAATCGACCAACACCACCAGCCAAACCATCTATTGAAGAACCTCTGGTGTTGAAGTTGAAGGAGCTGCCTGGTCACTTACAATATGTGTTTCTGTGGAAAAGGAGCACGCTACCTATTATTATTATTGTTGATTTGGAAGAAAAATAGGTAAACGCACTCATTTCAATACTTCAGAGGCATAAGAGAGCAATCGGATGGACCATCACAGATATTATCGGCATTTCCCCTTGCATCTGTACGAATAAAATCCAACTAGAATAAGATTATACTCTTACCATTGAGCATCAACGCCGTCTTAATCCACCAATGCAAGAGGTGGTTAAAAAAGAGATTATTAAGTGGTTGGATGTAGGAGTAGTTTACCCTATTTCTGATAGCAAGTGGGTGAGTCCAGTTCAATGCGTGCCCAAGAAAGGGGGTATGCCGGTGGTTGTTAATAAAAAGAATGAGCTGATTCCACTCAGACCAGTAAACGGGTGGAGAGTCTGCATGGACTACCATAAGTTAAACTCTTGGACGCTGAAGGACCATTTCCTAATGCCCTTTATGGACCAAATGCTTGATCGATTGGCTGGTAGGGGGTGGTATTGTTTCTTGGATGGTTATTCGGGTTATAACCAAATATGCATTACTCCAAAAGATCAAGAGAAGACAACATTCACATGCCCATATGGCATATTTGCGTTTAAGAGGATGCCATTTGGGCTATGCAATGCACCCGCCACTTTTCAATGGTGCATGATGTCTATCTTCACTGAAATGGTAGAAGACACTATAAAGGTGTTCATGGATGATTTCTCTGTAGTAGGTGATTCATTCGAAATATGTCTGGAGAATCTGAATGTGGCCTTGAAAGATGTGTTGAATTTAATCTAGTGCTTAACTGGGAAAAATGTCATTTTATGGTAAAGGAGGGTATCTTGCTTGGCCCCAAAATTTTAGAAAAAGGGATTGAAGTTGATCGAGAAAAGGTGGAAGTTATCGAGAAATTACCACCTCCTATTTAAGTAAAGGGAGTGCGTAGTTTTCTTGGTCATGCAGGCTTTTATCGGATATTCATAAAAGATTTCTCAAAAGTTGCAAATCCACTGTGCAAATTGTTGGAGAAAGAAGTGAAATTTCTCTTTGATGATGAATGCTTGAAGGCATTTGAGTGCCTTAAAAAGAAGCTTATTGAGGCCCTTATTTTTATTACACCTGACTGGGCAAAACTGTTTGAACTAATGTGTGATGCAAGTGGTGTTGCGCTGGGAGCTGTTTTGGGACAAACGAGAGAAATTATTTCACCCAATATATTATACCAGAAAAGCGCTGAATGGAGCAAAAAAATATTACACAGTAACTGAACAAGAATTGCTAGCTGTGGTATATACTTTCGAGAAATTCAGGTCTTATCTGCTTGGGACTAAAGTGGTAGTCCATACTGACCATGCTGCCTTGTGGTACTTGATGGCCAAGAAGGATAACAAACCAAGGCTTATCAGATGAGTTTTGCTACTGCAAGAGTTTGATTTCGAATTCAAAGATAGGAAAGGTTGTGAAAACCAGGTTGCAGATCATTTATCTAGAATGGAAGGTGGACAGGAAGCAACTGATGAAACATAGATAAATGATCCATTTCCTGATGAGGAGATCATGGGAATTGTTGTGGAAACATTGCCCTGGTATAAGGATTATGTAAACTATGTTGTGAGTGAGATCCTCCCAGAAAATCTTTCGTTCCACCAAAGGAAGAAGTTCTTGCACGATGTAACACACTACTTCTGGGATGAGCCTTATCTTTTCAGGCGATGTGCAGACAATATCATATGGAGATGCGTGCTTGAAGTAAATATACGGTACATACTGGAAGCATGTCATGATTCCCCAGTTGGGGGTCACCATTCAGGTGACCGAACAGCCAAAAAGGTGTTACAGAGTGGCTATTATTGGCCAACATAGCTTAAAGATGCCCACGAGTTTGTGTATAAATGTGACCAATATTAGAGGAAGGGATCAATATCTAAACGACATGAAATGCCCTTGACTAAGATGCTTGAGCTGGAATTATTTGATGTGTGGGGCATTGACTTCATGGGTCCGTTTGTAAGTTCTTACGAAATAAAGTATATTCTAGTTGATGTTTACTATGTTTCTAAATGGGGTGAAACTGTTGCTTTGGCTGACAATGAGGGAAAGAGAGTTGTTGCTTTTCTAAAAAAAGAACATCTTTTCTCACTTTGGAGTACCATACACTATCATAAGCGATGGAGGATCGCACTTTTGCAATAAATTATTTTGAGCAGCCCTGGCAAAATATGGAGTAAAACAACATAGAGTGGCTACTCCGTACCACCCGCGAACCAGTGGGCAAGTAGAGGTATCGAATTGTGAAGTTAAGGCTATCCTATCCAAGACGATGATTGCTAGCCGAAAAGACTGGTCGTGAAGACTTGATGATGCCTTGTGGGCATAACGAACCACTTTCAACACACCTATTGGCATGTCACCATTTCAGCTGGACTATGTAAAAGCATGCCATTTGCCAATAGAGATGGAACACAAGGCTTTTGGGCACTCAAGAGGTTGAATTTGAATTAGAAGGAAGCAGTAGTGCTAAGACTAGGGCAACTGAATGAGATGGATGAATTCCGTCTCAGGGTATATGAACGAGCAGATTTGTATAAAGAAAAAATAAAAAAATACCATGACTGGAAAATAGAGAAACGAGAGTTCAAAAAGAGGACTTGGTTCTTCGGTTTAATTCTATACTCAAATTGTTCCTAGGGAAGCTGAAATATAAGTGGTCAGGTCCGTTTAAAGTAAATCAAGTCCACTCACCTGGAGTAGTGGAACTAAAAAATGAAGATGGCAGTACATTCAAGGTAAATGGGCAACGGGTCAAGCCTTACATTGGACCAGAAGAATCAGTAAAAAGTATCACTATTATCTATCTCGATGAAGTCTGAGGTAATCGAGACACCTAAGTCGTGCCGCGACATTAAATCAAGCGCTGTATGGAAGGTAAACCATGATCCCTGAGAATAACCCTGTCCAGGTATACCCTAACCCTTAGTCTTGTTTTGTTTTAATTTTAAGTTGAGGGTGTAGGGTAGCATGTTGTTGTAGCATATTCTGTAAATAACTAGGAGTGGTGTAAGTTTTGTAGGCAGTTAACTGATTTTGTGATTTTGAACACCTCTTCGAAGGTTTGTTTTGCATGACTGTGTGAATTGCATCTTAGTGTGACCACTGTGCATCTCGTCATGACATTAGTCTAGTTTCTTGATCATCACTGCTAAACAATTGCATGAACCAGATAGGTAGTGGCCAGTGATATTGCTTGTGTGTTATGTATGTGTGAGACTTTACCGAGTTCTCTTCTTGTATTGCCGAATCTAGAACTTACCCGATTCGTCTTACCATAGTTGAAAAATAGGGGTTAGGAAAGGATCATGGGCCATTTTTGAATTTCAGTCACTATTAGCCTAAATGACCTTCCTATAATGCATGGTAACCCTTGATCCCTGTTTGAGCCTTAATTGACCATTTTCTTTATATGATACCTATCACCCTCCCCTTTTAATCATAATGAACCTATTTTGGACCTGGTCCTCCTTAGAAACTGTGCACCTTGACTTAGGCAAACAACCTAAGTTGAGGGTGGCTATCATAGGGGTGTGAGATATAAATTGGGAATGAAGAAGGGTTGAGTAAAAGAAAAAGAATAAGTGAAAAAGAAATAGATGACTAGGTGTTGGTGAAAAAGAGCAAGGAAAGAAATTTGTTTGAATAAAAAGACAGACCACACTCATTCTGAATGTATGATAAAGATAAAAAGAAAAGAAAAGAAAAAGAGCGAAAAAGAGGTTAAAAAGTAGACCCTACAAGTTTGGTAGTGCCAAGGAGGGTAGTCACTCTAAATGCCATGTAATACCATACCAGCCCCTAGCCGACGTTACAAGACTAAGAAAGACCTATAGTGATCCTAGCTTACCGGTCTGTACACTCTAGTAATGACGATAAGGACAAGCATATGGTATTTGGTATACACTGGTTGAACTTCATTCTGAGAGTGAGTGTTTTGTGATTATCCCAGTGTTTATATTTTGAATTTTCATGAGAGAAAGGGGAATTTCCTTGTTGTGAGGGCACACTAGAATTTTGCTAGGTTACTTACTTGTTTTGGGGTAGTGACATATTGATACATGCATGATTGATGGTGCTTAACTGATGCCATGGCCAGAATCCTTTTTGTTATACTGTTGCTTTTCAAATAATCTATACAGTTAGTTTTGAAGTAGTTAACGTTGGAGATGGTAACTGAGTTTTGAGCTAAAAGGGTTGTTGACTGCTGAATGAGTAGTAAAATCTCTTAGTTGTTTTGTTGCTCGAGGACAAGCAACTATTTTATGTTGAGGGTGTTGATGTGTGCGAAAAAGCTAACACATTTAATTTTTTTGTCTCAAAATAATTGCGAAATCTTCAACAACTTTTGTTGTTTTGATGTGTTTTCTAGTGAATTTGCAGAAAAGGTAAAAAAAATGGCAAATAAACAACATTGGAGCAAAAGAGTTGAAAACTGAGCAAAAAGGAGAAAGAGGCATGGCTGACGACATCACTGATACGTTGTCAGCTTTGTGATAGGATATCATAAGTGGCGTCATCCCTAACCAGAGAGTTGAAGTCTGAGAGGAAGTTCTGACGACATTGGTGACATGGCATCAAAGAGCTGATAAGGCATCACGATGGCCGTCAGCCTAAACTAGAGAATTGAGCTGGAAGAAGAAATCTGACGACATTGGTGATACGCCATCATATTGGTGATACGGCATTAGCTACATCGTCATCCTAAGAAAGATTTTGAAGGCAACTGGAGCAATTCTGATGCCATCCGTGATAAGGCGTCAGAACCTTGACTTGGCGTCAGCGATGGCGTCACCTAATCCGAAGAATGTTATGATTTTTATTATTTTATTTCCATAATTAGGGTTAAGTATAAATAGCATCTTTTAGGGTTTATTTAGGAGGATCTGGAAAATTAAGAATTATCAAAAGGAGAGTCTTATTTTCTTTGAACACTTATCTACTATTTGAGGATTTTCTTTTTTGTGATTCAATTGAAGGAGTGACTTGTTTCTTTTTATACATTCGTAAGTTTACCCATATTATTATGAATTCAACTTGTTCTTTCATTCATAAAATCATGAGCGGATAATTCCATTAGTCGGAGTTATGGGATCCATGGATTAGGGTTTGATAGGTTACTAGGTATTTAATGGATTCAAAGAGTAGTAAGACGTCTTGAAGTTTTGTTGCTTTAAATGAAATCTATTGGTTGCAAACATTAGATTATGCCTTAGGTTTTATTTTCTTCTAACGAAGAAATAGACTAGAGGTCGTGAATTATCAACAGGGACTCGGAAGCTACCAACCTTCTTTTTAATGATTAATGTTGTAATTGGATTAATCTACCTGAGATAACATCCTATTGGAAATAGATAAGTTATCTAAGTTCGAGAGAATTAGATAATAAATTGTCCGGTGAGGTCGAGAGATAAGTCAGATAGTATAGTCGTCAGGGATATTCTGCTGTTCCTACTTACTCCAAGAATCTCCAGCATTACCTGGTATCTGTCAAATCCCGAAACCCATGGTGAACATGACTTTGGTTTTCCATTTAGATTGATTACAAACACTAAAATACTGAAAGTGAAAATTCATTCATTGTTAAACCTAAACCCCCATTTTTGGAAACATTAAACTACCAGTAAAGTATTTCGTAAACAAATTGAAGTTCACATCCTATTCCCTATGGGATTCGACCCCAACCTAGTTGGGTTTTATATTGACAACGATCGCTTACGCCAATTCAAGTGAGTAATTTGAGCATTATCACACCTCGAATGAGAAATTTCGGACTCAAATAAAAAATACTCCCTTACTGTTACTGATGCACTTCCATTTTCTAACCCTCTATCCTAATTTTCTTTCTCCACACCTTACTATCAATTGTCATGTCCTCTGTGAGCTGTAACTTCTCCATATTATGCCTAATCACCTCCCTCCAATATTTCTTTGACCTACCTCTACCCCGCCTAAAACTATCCATAGTCAGTGTCTCATACCTACGTACTGGAGCATCAGATCCCCTCCTCATCACGTGTCAGAACCAACGTAACCTCATTTCTCTCATTTTATCCTCCACCGAAGCCAAAACATTCTCATCTCCGTCACCTTCAACTTTTGGATGTGGGTATTCTTAACCGGCATATTTAAAACTAATATAATTGATTTCCATATTCTATATAAAAAGTTTATATATTTAAAAACTATATAGAAATGTTATAAGTCTTTTTAGTTAATAATTTAAAATATTTTTAAAAAATCACGTTCAAAGAAAATAATTGTCGACTCCCCAAATAGTAACTAAGACATACAAATTAAAGCAAAAAAAGGATTATTAGAATATAGATTAAGCATTGTTGACTATCAATCACAATGACTATGACATTTTATATAAAGAACTTGTACTTTTCTACCATAAAATTTCAAAAAAGAAAAAATGATAATTTTTAATTTTTTAGAAAATAACTTATCCTTAAATCTCATTTATCCCAAGATGATTTAAAATCACACAAATAACTTATGACTTAATTTTGATCTTTATTTTTTTAAAAATATTTTGTCACTTAAATTCTATATCAAATCAAATTGTATCACATACACTAAATGAAAAAATGAGGCCATAAAATTTTGGGGGCCTCAAGCTGTTGCTTCACTAGCTTTGGCCTTGAGCCGGCTTTGGTTGTGTTATCTCAGAAGATTTTGAAATATCATTGTAGCTTGCCATATACCTTTTGTGCTATAGTGTTTTGGAGATAAGGTAATCAATGATGATAAGAAAGAGAAAGAATAGACTCTTCAAAACAACATACAGTTGACAACTCACAAGATCTACAGTTGTACAAAGTATCATTTATTCTCTACCATATATACAATGTTGTCAAGTATATCCTATTTTAAAGAGTCCATTATCCTCTTTCTTATCATCATTGAATATCATATCTCCAACATAGCAAAATATTGTTATACAGATTAGCGAGATTGAATCTTGTGTTTAAGTGGGTGAAAACTGGATATGGTTTTATAGTTGAAACAATTACATGAGTTGGTCACTTTTTAAAATATATATGGTAAGAGAAACATATGTGGCATGTAGTATTAGAATAATTAGTATTAAGCAAAAAACGTATGGCAATAGGAAAAAACATTTTAAAAATATATGGTAAGAGAAACAAATATTTTAAAAATTAAGGAATCTTAAAATATATATGGCAAGGGAAACATTTATGATGAGTAGTATTAGAAGAATTAATAATTTATCAATCCTAAACTATATATGGTAAGAGAAACATATATGATAAGAAATATTAAGAGAATTAATTGTAACACCCCGTACTTAATTACGTGCATTAGCCATGGTTATATGTGTTGGAGTATATGTATTGATCATAAGTTAGGTATATATGAGTTTAAGTATGAGTATTGATTATTTTGAGATGGTTTCAAGTGTATAGTTTGATTATATGTGTATGGGAATCGACTTTATTTATACCGGAATTTGCTCGTCGAAGTTTCTATGCGAAGTTTATCGAGTTAGCTTTCCAACGATATAAAGATTTCTAAAAACAGATGAGTATCGGATATAAGCGAGCATGTTCGAAACTTGAAAACGGTGGGCGCAATGAACAGTAAATGTGCAGAAATTTTCTGCACACAAAAGTACTGCAGCCAAACAGATTTTTGGGTCGACTTTAAACGATCATAACTCCTTGTACAAAATGAAATGTGTGAGCTGATATATATCGATGAGAATCCCCGAGAGTATTATTTATAATCCAATTGGTTTCATCCAAATACAACGTCTGAGTAAGGAGTTATACTCGTTTTACTTCAGCCTCTCAAAACAGATTTTTAGGGTCCACTTCAAATGATTATAATTCCTTGTACAGGATGAACTGGGTGTCATACTTTATATGAAATGAAATACCTTTGAATTATCTATCCAACGATACCAATTTCACCCAAATCCGATATCGGAGAAAAGAGTTATGGTCGATTTACTTTAGCCTATCAAAACAGTCCACCATGGACAGATTCAGATTTACTTAAATTTTTAAGGGCAATATGGTCATTTTCCATCACCTCATGGACGAAAATTTGTCATTATATACATATAATTAGACTCATATCCATCATGTTATCATCCAAATTATTGAAGAATAAGAAACCCTAGTCTAAGTTCAACTCCAATTATCTTGTGATTCAACCGTAGAAAGTCCAAATTGATTCCGTAGTTGTGTTCACCGTATCGAGGGCTTCGAGAAGCACCCCTTATTTGTGCCAACAGGATTTCGAAATCAAAAGGTCCATTTTATGGTAAGGATGTAAATTATGTTGGTGTTATTTATATGGATATCTATATATATATGCATGTGAGCATAAGAAGTATGTTATTTGATTGTTGTTGAAAGATGATTGGGAAATGATGTTGGATTATGTTGAATTGTGAAGGGATTTGGTGTGATGATGTGGTATTGATGATTATATATATATATACACATAAACCTATTGTTCAAGTTGGTTTTTGGAATGTTTTGCAAATATTGGTTGTATGGAATTATGGAAGAGAATTGTGGTGTTGGGTTGCTAATACTAGATGCCAAACATTTCATTATAGATAAGTGATTTGTAAAGGCGGGAAGTTGTGTTGAATTGGTATCCGAATCTACAACGAGGTTTGTAAAGCATACTCTAACGATGTTCTTTGGCATGAAAACACCAATGTTCCATCAAGTAAGATTCCGAGGTTGTCCAAAAACATGTATTGTTCTACATTACCAACTAAGTTGTTTCCATTCTATAAAGTGTCAAAATGTTTCATTGATATACCAAAAGGCTCCTATTTCATTGTTGTGATATTGATGATTCTGAAACACATTGTTGATGTACCAATGAGTCTTTATTACGTCGTTATTGTATAGAAGGTCTATTACTTGGTTCTTATTGATGTATCGTTGTTTCAAAGTATCAAAAATGTGGTGGCGACCGAAATAACAATCTCAAAGATTAATTGAACTAAGTGATGGAAGTTCTCTCTTATCGGGTGGTATCCCAGGGACATAAGCCTAGCATGGGTCGATCCCTATTTACGTGTTTATGGGTGGTATCCCAGGGGCATAAGCCTAGCATGGGTCGATCCCAGTTGATATGTACTGGAGGCAGCCTAATGGTCACACTACAGTACAGTAATGATTACAAAGATGTTAAGAACGAAGGTAAAGTGATTGAATAAATTCAATGTACAGGTTGTCACAAGTTCTAGTAAGTGTGGTCTACTCCTATTACGATTTATTCACTTGTTTCGGATTTCTATTGAGCTCCTATTTCATATGTGCTTATCTACAGCTTTACATACTCAGTACATATTTCGTACTGATGTCCCCCATGGGGACCTGCATTTCATGCTACAGGCACAGGTACCTCAGCTCATTCACAGCATAGATAGGAGCCAGGTCATACAACTATTGTTGGTGAGCTCCAGTTTGCTTCGGAGTTTTCCGAGTCGGTTCCTTATGTTTTGTTATTGTACAGGAGTTATGTGTGGGAGGGGGTTTGTCCCGACCCTAGTTATGTCATGTATATCCTAGAGGCTTTGTAGACATAAGGAAGGGTAAAGTCATGGAAGTTTATATAGTGATGTTATATCTGTATATGTGGTGGCCCCGACGGCCAAGTATTATATATATATATATTTGTGCGTGTTGTACTGATACAGGTAATTAGATCCTTCTATATCCAACGAAGTGCTATCCAAATTTTTTTTGACATGTAAGGGAAAGTACAGGTATTTGAACGGGTTCTCCCGGGCCTTCTCGGCTTCGAGTGCCCGTCCGGCCCGGTGGGATTTTGGGGCGTGATAAAAGTGGTATCATAGCGGTTCGTCCTAGTGAGTCTACAAAGCCGTGTCTACGTAGAGTAATGTTTATCGGTGTGTTGTGCACCACATCTATAAACAGGAGGCTATGGACATTTAGGAATTGTTTCTTTTCTTCATGTCTTATATCGTGCGATAGAGCTTATATTGTATATGAAGTCATAGTTGACCATTGAATCAGTTTATTTCTCTTATTATAGTAATGATGCCGGTTACCAGAAGCAAGAATACCGGTAAACAAGTAGATGTGGTTGCCGGAGAGGGGACTAGTAAGTCACCCACTATACCAGCTAATCAAAGTGAGGCTCCAGCTGAGCATGCATCAGAAACTTCCCCCAGTCCGGAAGAAATAAGGGGGAGGAGAACTATATCCCCAGAGCCACCTATTAATGTTGTTGATCAAGATCTTAGAAATGCAGTGCAACTTTTGACTCGTATAGTTGTTGGGCAAGCTCAAGGGCGAGCCATTCCTACTGCAGGTCCTAGTGGTATAGATAGGGCGGCTAGTTTTCGAACACAGGATTTTCTTAAGATGGATCCGCCTACTTTTACCGGATCCGATCTTAACGAAGATCCGCAGGACTTTATTGATCAGATCTAAAGGGCCCTAGAGGTGATGCATGTATCGGGCAGAGAGACAGTGGAGTTAGCCACGTATAGATTCAAAGGTGAGGCTATATATTGGTATGAAGACTGGAAACGGTCAAGGGGCATTGATGCACCCCCAGCTACTTGGAAAGAGTTCAAAGAGGCATTTATTGATCATTATCTTCCATATGAGACTCGTTAGGCCCGTGCGGATCAGTTCTTAAATCTTCGACAGGGTAATACAAGTGTGAGGGAGTATAGTCTTCGATTTAATTCTTTGTCCAGATATGCTCCTAATGTTATAGCTACTATGGATGACAGATTTCATCGGTATGTGGATGGATTGGATCCGTATTTGGTTAGGGATTGTACTATTGCCGCTTTGAACAAAGATATGGACATAGCGAGGATCCAAGCTTTTGCACAGAAAATGGAAGATCAGAGGCAGAGGAGAAGAACACAGGAATCAGAAAGAGGATATTCCAAGAGGGACAGATCTACAGGGCAGTTCATGTCATCTCAAGGAGGGTTCAGACCACAGTTTTATGCTAGACCACCTAGGCCATTATCTTCTTATTCTACAGCTAGTGCCTCACCACAGTTCCAAGGGTCTAGAGGAAATCAATTTGGGCATAGAAGTGAGAGTCAGAGTTTGCGGATAGTGGGGTACCAAGGGCAAGGGAATATGAGCCAATCGAGACCTCCTCGAGAGCCATGCAATAAATGTGAAAGGTATCATTTGGCCGCATGTCGGCTGGGGACCAATGTTTGCTTTTGGTGCGGTATGTCGGGGCATATGATGAGGGAATGCCCACGAAGGGACATAGGGGGTATGGCACGACCTACGGGGTCATTTGTTGCATTATCATTATCGATGCCTTATTCAGGAAGGGGTGCACAACCAATGGGTCGTGTTAGAGGCGATAGAGGATCCACGGGTTCTAGCAGGGCTCAAAATCGTACGTATGCTCTAGCGGATCGACATAATTTAGAGGCTTCCCCAGATGTGGTTACAGGTACGTTGTCTATCTTTTCATTCAATTTATATACCTTAATTGATCCCGGTTCCACATTATCTTATTTTACTCCATTGGTTGCTGGAAAGTTCGAAAGAATACCCGAACTATTAGTTAAGCCATTTTAAGTATCCACACTGGTTGGGGAATCTATTATATCTAGAATGGTTTATCGAAACTGCATAGTAACTATTTGTGGTCGTGATACGATGGCTGATCTTGTAGTGTTAGAAATGGTAGATTTTGATGTTATAATGGGTATGGACTGGTTGGCGTCTTGTTATGCCACAATTGATTGCTGCACGAAAAAGGTATATTTCCATTTTCCAAATGAATCAGTCCTTGAATGGAAAGGTGAAATTAGCGCGCCAAGAGGTAGATTTATTTCTTATTTTAAGGCAAGAAGAATGATTTCCAAGGGATACATATATCATTTAGTTAGAGTAAGGGATACAGAAGCAGAGCCACCAACTCTTCACGCTGTTCCGGTGGTAAATGAATTTCCTGAAGATCTTCCAGGTTTGCCTCCTGAATGAGAAGTAGAGTTTGGTATTGATGTAATACCAGGCACCCAACCAATCTCCATTCCGCCGTATTGAATGGCCCCACCAGAATTACGAGAATTGAAAGAGAAATTGAAACATTTTCTATAGAAGGGATTCATAAAGCCTAGTATGTCCCCCTGCGGAGCACCAGTGTTATTTGTGCGCAAAAAGGATGGCTCGCTGAGGATGTGTATTGATTATCGGCAATTGAATAAGGTGACTATTAAGAATAAATATCCTCTCCCAAGAATTGATGATTTATTTGATCAGTTACAGGGCGCCAAGTGTTTTTCTAAGATTGATTTGAGGTCAGGTTACCACCAAGTGAGGGTCAAAGAGAAGTATATACCCAAGACAGCTTTCCGAACACGGTATGGTCATTATGAGTTTCTAGTTATGTCATTTGGGCTAACAAATGCACCTGCAACTTTTATGGATTTGATGAATAGGGTGTTTAAGCCATTCCTGGATGTATTTGTGATAGTTTTTATAGATGATATTCTAGTTTATTCTAGATCAGAAGAGGACCATGATAATCACTTACGACAGGCATTGCAGACTCTTCGTGTTTGTAAGCTTTATGCAAAGTTCTCTAAATGTGAGTTTTGGTTAAAGTCGGTGGCATTTTTGGGTCATATTGTATCTAGTGAAGGGATAAAGGTTGATGCTCAAAAGATAGAAGCTGTGAAGAACTGGCCAAGGCCCACAACGCCTACGGAGATTCGTAGTTTTCTCGGGTTGGCCGGTTATTATAGAAGTTTTGTTAAAGACTTTTCTTCCATTTCAGCACCCTTAACCAAGCTAACACATAAAGCATCCAAGTTCCAATGGAATGATGTGTGTGAGGAGAGTTTCCAAGAATTGAAGAATAAGTTGACTTCTACACCTGTGTTGGTACTTCTAGAAGGTACAGAAGGGTATACAGTGTATTGTGATGCTTCGAGAATTGGTTTAGGATGTGTATTAATACATCATGGTAAGGTGATAGCATATGCCTCAAGGCAATTGAGGCCACATGAGAAAAATTACCCCACACATGATCTTGAGCTGGCAACGGTTATCTTTGCTTTAAAAATATGGAGCCACTATTTATATGGGGTTCATGTTGATATATATACTGATCACAAGAGCTTACAATATATTTTCAGTCAGAAGGATCTAAATCTGAGACAGCGAAGGTGGATGGAACTATTAAAAGATTATGATGTTGATATTTTGTATCACCCAGGGAAAGCGAATATAGTAGCTGATGCATTGAGTCGTAAGGCTATGATGGCACCTATAGAAAGGCAAGGGATGATTAAAGATCTTCATCAATTAGCTAGTCTATGAGTTCGTCTTCTCGAAACTCCGGACGAGGAGCTTATTGTGCATAATGCCGCGGAATCCTCATTAGTAGCTGAGGTGAAAGAGAAGCAAGATGCAGATCCTATTTTATTACAGCTTAAGGAGAATGTTCAGAGTGGTGCGACCAAGGCATTTGAGCTTACGCGAGAAGGAGTACTTCAGTGCCAAAACCGATTGTGTGTGCCGGATGTAGACGGGCTAAGAAAGAAGATTATGACAGAGGCACATTTTTCAAGGTATTCCATTCATCCAGGATCAACCAAAATGTATCAAGATTTGAAAGATATGTATTGGTGGAATGACATGAAAAGGAACATCGCAAAATTTGTAGTTGAATGTCCAAATTGCCAACGAGTTAAAGTGGAACATCAAAAGCCCGGAGGCTATATGCAATGCATAGATCTTCCAATTTGGAAGTGGGACATGATCAACATGGATTTTGTTACAGGTTTGCCTCGTACAGCTCGGAAATTTGATTCTATATGGGTGATTGTGGATAGGCTTACTAAATCCGCACATTTCTTACCCGTTAAGACCACTTACACAGTTGAAGAATATTTGAAGCTGTATGTTAAAGAAATAGTCCGATTACATGGGGTGCCAACTTCTATTATATCGGATTGGGGAACTCAATTTACCGCAAACTTTTGGAAGTCTTTCCAACGGAGTTTGGGAACATAAGTGAATCTGAGTACAACTTTTCACCCTCAGACGGATGGACAAGCAGAGCGCACCATTCAAACACTTGAAGATATGCTACGAGCATGTGTTATAGATTTTAAAGGCAGCTGGGATGATCATTTACCTCTTATTGAGTTTGCCTACAATAATAGCTATCATTCAAGTATCAAAATGGCACCATATGAAGCTTTATATAGGAGGAAGTGTAGATCACCAATAGGATGGTTCGAAGCGGGTGAAACTCTTATGTTCGGACCGGATCTTGTGTATCAAGACATAGAAAAAGTCAAGGTGATTCAAAAACGGTTGAAAACAGCCCAAAGTCGACACAAGTCATATGCGGATAGTAGAAGAAGAGGGCTAGAGTTTTTGTTAGGCGATTGGGTATTTTTGAAGGTATCACCAATGAAAGGGGTGATGAGATTTGGCAAGAAAGGAAAGTTGAGTCCATGATATATAGGCCCGTATAAGATTATTCGAAGATGTGGGCAAGTTGCTTATGAATTAGAGCTACCCCAGGAATTCTCATCAGTCCATCCAATATTTCATGTATCGATGCTTCGAAAGTGCATCGGAGATCCGTCCCTTATTACTTCTACTGAAGATGTGCAAGTAACATAAGATCTTACCTATGAGGAGATGCCTATTTCTATATTAGATCGTCAATTTAAGAAGATGATAAACAAAGAAGTAGCATCGGTGAAAGTACTTTGGAGAAATCAACAAAGGGAAGAGATTACATGTGAAGCGAAGGAAGCAATGAAATCGAAATACCCTTATTTTTTCAAAGGTGAAAAATAAGTGCAAGGAGTGGAACTGGGATTCTAACAAGTAAGTTTTTACATATTCATAATATCTATATGATGACGTGAATATCAATTATGAATTCGAACTTGTTTCGGCTAAATAACTACATTCACATTCGAGGACGAATGTCCTTAAGGGGGGAAGGATGTAACACCCCGTACTTAATTACGTGCATTAGCCATGGTTATATGTGTTGGAGTATATGTATTGATCATAAGTTAGGTATATATGAGTTTAAGTATGAGTATTGATTATTTTGAGATGGTTTCAAGTGTATAGTTTGAATATATGTGTATGGGAATCGACTTTATTTATAACGGAATTTGCTCGTCGAAGTTTCTATGCGAAGTTTATCGAGTTAGATTTCCAACGATATAAAGATTTCTGAAAACAGATGAGTATCGGATATAAGCGAGCATGTTCGAAACTTGAAAACGGTGGACGCAATGAACAGTAAATGTGCAGAAATTTTCTGCACACAAAAGTACTGCAGCCAAACAGATTTTTGGGTCGACTTTAAACGATCATAACTCCTTGTAAAAAATGAAATGTGTGAGATTCTATATATCGATGAGAATCCCCGAGAGTCTTCTTTCTAATGCAATTGGTTTCATCTAAATCCAACGTCTGAGTAAGGAGTTATACTCGTTTTACTTCAGCCTCTCAAAACAGATTTTTAGGGTCAACTTCAAACGATCATAATTCCTTGTACAGGACGAACTGGGTGTCCTACTTTATATTAAATGAAAGGAATTTTAATTATCTATCCAAATATACCAATTTCACCCAAATCCGATATCGGAGAAAAGAGTTATGGTCGATTTACTTTAGCCTATCAAAACAGTCCACCATGGACAGATTCGGATTTATTTAAATTTTTAAGGGCAATATGGTCATTTTCCATCACCTCATGGAAGAAAATTGGTCATTATATACATATACTTAGCCTCATATCCATCATGTTATCATCCAAATTATTGAAGAATAAGAAACCCTAGTCTAAGTTCAACTCCAATTATCTTGTGATTCAACCGTAGAAAGTCCAAATTGATTCCGTAGTTGTGTTCACCGTCTCGAGGGCTTCGAGAAGCACCCCTTATTTGTGCCAACAGGACTTCGAATTCAAAAGGGCCATTTTATGGTAAGGATGTAAATTATGTTGGTGTTATTTATATGGATATGTATATATATATGCATGTGAGCATAAGAAGTATGTTATTTGATTGTTGTTGAAAGATGATTGGGAAATGATGTTGGATTATGTTGAATTGTGAAGGGATTTGGTGTGATGATGTGGTATTGATGATTATATATATATATACACATAAACCTATTGTTCAAGTTGGTTTTTGGAATGTTTTGCAAATATTGGTTGTATGGAATTATGGAAGAGAATTGTGGTGTTGGGTTGCTAATACTAGATGCCAAACATTTCATTGTAGATAAGTGATTTGTAAAGGCGGGAAGTTGTGTTGAATTGGTATCCGAATCTACAACAAGGTATGTAAATCATACTCTAACGATGTTCTTTGGCATGAAAACACCAATGTTCCATCAAGTAAGATTCCGAGGTTGTCCAAAAACATGTATTGTTCTACATTACCAACTAAGTTGTTTCCATTCTATAAAGTGTCAAAATGTTTTATTGATATACCAAAAGGCTCCTATTTCATTGTTGTGATATTGATGATTCTGAAACACATTGTTGATGTACCAATGAGTCTTTATTACGTCGTTATTGTATAGAAGGTCTATTACTTAGTTCTTATTGATGTATCGTTGTTTCAAAGTATCAAAAATATGGTGGCGACCGAAATAACAATCTCAAAGATTAATTGAACTAAGTGATGGAAGTTCTCTCTTATCGGGTGGTATCCCAGGGGCATAAGCCTAGCATGGGTCGATCCCTATTTACGTGTTTATGGGTGGTATCCCAGGGGCATAAGCCTAGCATGGGTCGATCCCAGTTGATATGTACTGGAGGCAGCCTAATGGTCACAGTACAGTACAGTAATGATTACAAAGATGTTAAGAACGAAGGTAAAGTGATTGAATAAATTCAATGTACAGGTTGTCACAAGTTCTAGTAAGTGTGGTCCACTCCTATTACGATTTATTCACTTGTTTCGGATTTCTATTGAGCTCCTATATCATATGTGATTATCTATAGCTTTACATACTCAGTACATATTTCGTACTGACGTCCCCCATGGGGACCTGCATTTCATGCTACAGGCACAGGTACCTCAGCTCATTCACAGCATAGATAGGAGCCAGGTCATACAGCTATTGTTGGTGAGCTCCAGTTTGCTTCGGAGTTTTCCGAGTCGGTTCCTTATGTTTTGTTATTGTACATGAGTCATGTGTGGGCGGGGGTTTTTCCCGACCCTAGTTATGTCATGTATATCCTAGAGGCTTTGTAGACATAAGGAAGGGTAAAGTCATGGAAGTTTATATAGTGATGTTATATCTGTATATGTGGTGGCCCCGACGGCCAAGTATTATATATATATATATTTGTGCGTGTTGTACTGATACAGGTAATTAGATCCTTCTATATGCAACGAAGTGCTGTCCAAATTTTTGGTGACATGTAAGGGAAAGTACAAGTATTTGAACGGGTTCTCCCGGGCCTTCTCGGATTCGGGTGCCAGTCCGGCCCGATGGGATTTTGGGGCGTGACATTAATTATTAAACAGTCTTAAAATATACTATATGGTGAGAAAAACATATATGGTAATTATTATTAGTAAAATATGTTGGGTTTTAGATAAAAAATGTGAATGGAAAATGGAGAGAACCAAGTGCAGGGAAGAATTAAGATAACACTCAAAATGGAAATCGTACTAAAAAATTGGAAAGTCTACTAAATTCTCCCACATTGGTGGGAGAAGGAAACTTTCGAGTATTTATATTAAGAAACACATACTCCACTTGAGGGGAATTATTTCCTTAAGGACACTTCGTGAAGTTGAAGTACTAGGCCTTTTCTGCTTCATCTAATTTTTCTATAAAATTCTAAAAACACACTTCTTTGAAAGTTCATTTTTTGTCTTGTGTTTAAAGTGTTGTATAACTTCATAAGTGTTCTTGTTTTATACTTGACTTGTGTTGAAGTTGCTGTACCAAAATACAAATTTGTGTACCCAAATACAATAATCTTACGGATATAATTTTCGAAATCTGTATTGCTTGGTTTCTGGAGATTCAAGCTTAATTCTTTCAACTCCGTTTGAACTTAACTAGAGGTTTGAAGAAATAAAATCTTCATCAAAAGTTAAAGATGACTTGATTGACGATTGGAAGTCATAAAAACTTCATTGTTAAATTTGAAACAGGGGTGTTTAAAGTTGCTGCAACTTTATAAGTTGTATTTTGATATGCTAAATTTACTGTCTTCTTGTGATAGGAAAATGACTACTGACAGTCAAGTGAATGATGCTACAACTACTGTGGCTGCAACAACTGTGGCAGCAACTAATATTGCCGCAACGAGTCGTATGAATGCTCCACCGGCAATGGCACCAGCGGAGAAACCCAAAAAATTCACCGGTGTATATTTCAAAAGGTGGAAACATAAGCTGTTCTTCTACCTTATAACTTTATGTCTTCAAAGATTTACATTTAATGAAGCTCCTGAGGTGCCCAAAGGAACTTCGGACCAGGAGAAATTTGTTGTTATAGAGGCGTCGAAACACTCGGATTTTCTATGCAGGAATTACATATTAAATGGCCTCCAAGATGAAATATACAACATGTATTGTGGTATGAAGACGATAAAAAAAGTTGTGGGGGCACTGGGAAGAAAATATAAGACTGAGGATGCAGGAACTAAAATGTTTTCGTTGCAAGATTCCTAGAGTTTAAAATGATTGATAGCAAGTCTGTTGTATCTCAAGTCCAGGAACTACAAGTCATCATCCACGATCTCCTCACAGAAGGTATGATTTTGATGAATACCTTTGTTAAATATATAAAAAATATTTTTAATGTTCACATGAACTTAATTCTAGGTTTGGTCGTGAATGAGGCGTTTCAAGTAGTGGCAATAATAGAGAAGTTACCACCGTTGTGGAAGGACTTCAAGAACTACTTGAAACATAAGTGCAAGGAGATGACAGTCGAAGATCTTATAGTGAGACTGCACATTGAAAAAGATAACAAAGCCATAGAAAGAAGGTCGAGAGGAAATTCTGCAATGAATGAAACAAATATTTTAGAAGACGACCACAACAACTCCAAAAAGTGGAAGAAAGCTGGATAGGAAAGCAATCAACCCAAGAAGAAATTCAAGGGAAAATGATTTAATTGTGGCAAGATTTTCCACAAGTCATCAGATTGTCGTGCCCCAAAAAAAGGGAAAAATAAGGACCAAAAAAATATGGCTGAGTCCAAGAAAGAAATAGATGATCTGTGTGCTATGCTGTCTGAATGAAACTTGGTTAGAAATCCTTGAGAATGATGGATGGATTCTAGTGCCACCTACCAATTTTGTGCTAATAAGGAGTTATTTGCTTCTTTTGCTCCAACTCCAGAGGAAGAGAAGATATATATGGCCAACTCCGCAACTGTAAAAGTTGAAGAAACAGAAAAATTCAGCTTAAAAATGACATCAGTCAAAGTGTTGACTTTGAACAAAGTCCTATATTTACCAAAGTTACGAAAGAACTTGATTTCTGTATCACTTCTTGAAAAAAATGGATTCAAATGTGTATTTATTTCCCAAAAAAATGTACTTAGTAAAGTAGAAGTGCACGTAGGAAAAGGCTAACTCACTGATGGCCTATTCAAAATGAATGTAATGAATGTTGAAATTAATAAAATTTTAGTTTCTTCTTACTTGCTTGAATCTTATGATTTATGGAAGAACGATTAGGATATGT
Source organism: Capsicum pubescens (assembly GCA_030864215.1). NCBI lineage: Eukaryota > Viridiplantae > Streptophyta > Magnoliopsida > Solanales > Solanaceae > Capsicum > Capsicum pubescens. Next base: position 68,171,151 of record CM061543.1, on the reverse strand, counting down.
CAATTATAAAACATTGCGAAAACTGATTAACTTAGAAGTTTTGCCAAACTTTGAGTGAAATAAATCAAAATGTCAAACGTGTGTGGAATCAAAGTATACTAAGCATTCGTATAAGTCCGTTGAAAGGAGTTCCAATCCCTTAGACTTAATCCACACAGACATTTGTGATATGAAGTCAATACCATCTCATGGTGGGAAAAAGTATTTTATAACTTCAATTGATGATTGCACTCGATATTGTTATGTCTATTTGCTAAATAGTAAGGATAAAGCAATAGATTCATTTAGGCAATATAGAATAGAAGTTGAAAATCAATTAGAGAAAAAGATCAAAACAATAAGAAATGATAGAGGCGGAGAATATGAATCTCCCATTGCGAAAATATATGTAGAGAATGGAACTGTCCATCAAACTATGGCCCCATGTTCACCTTAATCTAATGAAATTATGGGAAGGAAAAACTAAACCTTGAAGGAAATGATGAATGCCTTACTAATAAGTTCAGGTTTACCGCAAAACTTGTGAGGGAAGTTATCCTTATAGTTAACCGAATACTCAATAGAGTGCCCCATAGTAATACACAATTAATTCCATATGAAAAATGGAAAGGAAGGAAACCCAACTTGGAATATTTCAAAGTGTGGGGGTGTCTAGCAAAAGTTCAAGTTCCTATGCCTAAAAGAGTAAGGATAGGACCTATGATGTTGGACTGCGTGTTCATAGGATATGCTAAGAGTAAGCATGTCAGTTTTTAGGTCATAAATCCAAACATCTGTATATCAATGAAAATACGGTAATTGAATCAGATAATGCTAAATTTTTTGAGCACATTTATCCGTATAAAACTAGACATGAACAGTCTAGTAGAGGATCTAAACGACCTCAAGATGAACTAAGTGAGGATGTACATTAAGATGAGAATCCAAGATGTAATATACGTCAAAGGATGTCAACTTTGTTTGGATCGAATTTTGTAACGTTTCTCTTTCAAAATGAACCTCAACCATTTAATAAAGCGATGTTGTCATCACACTCATCCTTTTGGAAAGAAGCAGTCAATAGTAAGATTGCTTCAATCTTAAGCAACCATATATGGGAAATGGTTGAGCTTTCTCCAGGAAATAAACCTTTAGGTTCTAAATGGATCTTCAAAAGAAAAATGAAAACGGATGGTATTATTGACAAATACAAGGCAAGACTTGTAGTATAAGACTTCAAATAGAAAGAAAACCTTGATTATTTTGATACATACTCGCCTATACCTAGGATAATGCCAATTAAGATTTTAATTGCCTTGGCGGCGGTATATGGTCTTGAAATTCATCAAATGGATGTGAAAATAGCATTCCTAAATAGAAAATTGGAGGAAGAAATTTACATGGAATAACCTGAGGGTTTTATGGTTCCAGAAAAAGAAAATAAGGTGTGTAAACTTGTTACGTCATTTTATGGAATAAAACAAGCACCTAAATAGTGGCATGCAAAGTTTGACCAAAACCATGTTGGCTAATGGGTTCAAGATAATGAATTTCATTAATGTGTATGCATTAAAGACACTCCAAATCACCAAGTCATTGTTTGTTTGTATATGGATGATATGTTGATCATCAGTAGAGACATTTCTGACATAAATTCTATGAAATGAATACTCGGGAGTAAGTTTGATATGAAAGACCTTGGAGTTGCGGATGTGATCTTGGAAATAAAAATCCATAGAACTCCATAAGGTTTGGCATTGTCACAGACTCATTATATCGAAAAGGTACTTGAAAAATTCAAGTATTTGGAATTTGGTATAGCCAAGACTCCATTGGACTTGAGCTTCGTACTTCAAAAGAATGAGGGTAAAAGTGACTCACAGTTGGAATATGCAAGAGTGTTGGGATGTTTAATGTATATAATGAATTGTAGATGACCAGATATTGCATGTACTATTAGTAAGTTGAGTTGGTACACGAGTAATCCCGATAAAACTCATTGGATGGCAATGTAAAGAGTTTTGGGGTATCTTAAGTACACTCAAGACTATGCTATACACTATAATAAATATCCCACGGTACTTGATGGTTATAGTGATGCAAATTGGATCACTGGATCGAATGAAGTAAATCCACGAATGGATATGTATTTACTTTCGGTGGAGGAGAGGTCTCTTGGAAATCATCCAAAAAGATATATATATTGCTCGATCTACAATGGAATCTGTGTTTATTGCATTGGATAAAGTTGGTAATAAGCACAATGGATCTGGAATTTCTTGGAAGATATTGCTTATTCGCCCACTCCATTGGTACTAATATGTATACACTGTGATAGTCAAGTGGAAATTGGTAGAGCTAGGAGCATGATATACAATGGTATATCTCGTCACATAAGACAGAGACATAATACCGTTAGAGAACTTATATTTAGTGGAATTATCACTATTGACTATGCAAAGTCAAAGGATAATGTGTCGAGTCCACTTACGAAAGTCCTATCTAGAGAAGGAGTTTAAAGGACATCAAAGGGAATGGTTTATGGCATAAGATAAGTCAGCATGGTGGTAACCCTACCTAGCATACTGGATAGCCCAAGAGATAAGTTCAAGGATATCAAACAAAGTTAGGTCTGACAGGTCCAACATTGTCAATATATCCAACCCATCCTCATGCTATAGACAATGTTTAGTAAACGAGGATAAGAATATTAGTGTGAAGTCTTTTAATGATTATCTAAATTTGATAGATTTGACAGAATAGTTTAATTTACAGGATTGAATGTTTAGAAATCACCTATGTGAGGGAGAAGTCAAAACCACTTCAAGGAGAAATGAACAAAACCGTGAGAACCATAAACAGTAAAAGGATGGTTGTGTGACAAGTGTTGTCTAAGTGTACATTAAAGCTCTACGGTTCAAAGATATCAAATATACCGATTGACCGAGTGCATCCGATGCATGTTCACTAAGAAAAGTTCAAAGTGAAACCCGCTTATCCAGATGCAATCAATCTTTGCTTGATGATCACATACTTATTCATAAAGTTTTATGAAAAAGTAGTCATTCCCCATTCATGTGGGGGATTCAAAGGGTTGCATCCCTTCCAAATCAGCATTTCGCATTCTACAGTTGTTTCTGTATTTTGGTATAACAACTTCAGCATAAGTTCAAGTATAAAACGAGAACACTTATAAAGTATCACAACAAACTAATAATAATAATTAAGCATCCTAAAATATATATGGTAAGAGACGAATATATGGTAAGAAATATTAGGAGAATAAAAATTAAGTAGTGCAAAAATATATATGTTAATAGAAAAAAAGTCTACAGTAATCTAGTGAACCTAGTCTACGCCGTCTTCTTTTCCTTATATTTGCAAAAATTTTCTCAACTACAATGGAAAAACTACAGTAATATTGACTCTTAGTCTCCATGAAGTCACTAAATATACCCCCACTATTGTCAAACCAAGAAGATGGTTGATTCAATCCAACAAAACCAGGGCCAGGGGTTGTTATGGATTCAACAGTTGGCTTGACCAACTTGGCGAATTCTTGGTCAATCTCAATAGTCGAAAACACTCTCCATCCAAGGCCTGCAACACGAGGTGATGTATCTAGTGCCAGGAAAACATGCCAGGCACACACTGAGAATAGAATGAATTATTAAGTGCTTTGGGTATTATATGATTAACAACACCATTGAGAACAACATCACCCAATCTTCCAAGTTGTGAAAGATTGATGTTGTTAGCAATGGTGTTGTTAATCATATTAACATCCAAGCAACATAACAATTTATTCTATTCTCAGTTTGTGTCTGTCATGTATTCCCTGGCAATGGATCCATTACCTAGCATTGTATGCCCTAGCTGGAGAATGCTTTCGATTATGTGGATTGACCAAGTGTTTACCAAGTTAGTTAAGTCAACTATTGAATCCATATCTGTTGGCCCTAGTTTATCTGGATTGGATCGGTCATCTTCTTGGTTTGACATTAGTGGATGTATGTTTTGTGACTTCAATGAGACTAGGAGTAAACATTACTATTTTTTCTACATCACTATCCATTAAATAAGGATCAACCTTGATGTTCAAGTATTTACGCCGACGCTTATAATGAAGTAATTATTTCCTCCTTTGATACCTTTCTTTACTTGAACTAGTATTGGTGGACATTTATTTGGTATTACATAATTTATTGTGTATACTATTCCTTTTTTGTATTCTCTCAACTTCTTTTCTTATATGCTCCTATGTTTTATTCATTGTCATTTTCCATTCATAACTACTTTGATTTGTTACACGTGAGCCAAGGGTCCTTTGAAAACAGCCTCTCTACCTCCATGAGGTAGGGTAAGGTCTGCATACTCTCTACACTCCCTAGCCCCACTTGTGGGATTTCACTAGATACATTATTATTATTGTACTTAGCGATTTCACGTCATAGCTGAATGTAGAACGTGTAGACCAATAACGTGCACACAGTGCATGTACCTGCATCCACAATTTTAGGCTCAATTATATGTGTAGAGAAATTTAAAGATTTTTTTAAGAGTATATATTCCACATTCTATGAACTCTTATCGATTCTAGAATTCGTTTAAGGAAGTGCACTTAATGCCTTCAATGAAGGAAAAAATGTGTTTACTTGATCTGAACTACATTTCTTTTTCGGGACACCTCAAGGCTTGAGTATATAATTGGTCACCGGCTACAACAAATGTCAAATATTAGATAGATTCTGAACCTTAGTTTAGTTTTAACTTCTGTCATTTATATCATGTATGTTCTATATAACTGTAATAAGCGGCATTGTATTTTCGCATGTCATCAAAACATAGAACTGTTTCCATAAATAGCCTGTAGAAAGCATTATAGGATATAAACTTTTGTAGTGAAACAAAAAAATCTTGGTGTTGCCAGACAGTAGTAAAAATACAAGTAAGTCACTAAATGGACAAATCAGTGTTGTCAAAGATGGACAATCAGGAATTCCATGTTCTCCTAACGTTATTTGCTCCTAATAATTCTAGTGAGGTTTTCAATTTCGTCATAGATGATTTCAGAACTTCAAGGGAAAGAGGCCTATTGAAGTTTAGTCATTCTTTCAAAAATGAATGAGTTCAGTTGTTCACGTTTGTTGTGCTCATATTATTTTTCTTGATGAATTAGCTTTCATTAATATATGGGATGTAAGATATAATTAGTTGATTGAATTATTTTTCATCCTAGGGATAGCTACTACAATCGTATTTTCTTTGGGAGAAACAGTTAGAAAAGGATTAAGTGGACATTAACACAGACGGTTTCATTGGAAAAGAGCAATTAGTGCTGTTAATCATTGAGTACAGGCTTGTTTTCTTGTCATATAGAGTTAGTGTTTGTAGTTGAATGCAAATCTTTCACAAGTCTCACTCATTAAAGTTGCATGTGGCACCTTTGAAAACTGTAATGCGTGATTTTCTTTGTGAGGTATGTGCTTTATTTCTTCCCTTGAGTTCTAATCTTCCTCATTAAATAGTCTTCTACAACAACATGACTTTCAGGTCGGTCGAACTTTATACTTCTTACCTGTTGAATATATAAAGAATGTGGCAGATTAAATAAGAAATAGAGTAGGCTAAGTTCAGTTTTCTGTTATAACTATCATAGCAGTTAGCTATATGGACTGTTTTAACAACAAGTTAGTTAGTTGGATAGCTAATAAACAAGTCTATATATAGAAGAAAAATGTACATTGAATCAAATAATAAATGCAAGTCTATTCTTCAATCTCTAATGATCCTTCTCTCTTAGCTTCTCCTTTTCTCTCCTTCTTCTACTTATTGATTCTGTGATTCCTCCATCATCTGCACGAAGTCTACTGCTAGCTTGCCCAATTACATGGTATCAGAGTATATACTCACTAGAGAATCTATTTGAGCAAGTTAATCCTGTGAGTCTATTCAAAGATCAGAAATTTCTTGAATCAAGAATACGAGTGTGCAATAATGGTGAATGAGAATGCTAGCGCTGAGATTGGTGATTCATCCAAAATTACCCCCATTTCATTAGACTAGAATCATCCACTCTTCTCATCCCCTCATATGTAAGTGGTGTTCAGATTATCTCTTTGTAGTTAACAGGAGTTGAAAACTTCTCAATGTGGTTTAGATCTATGTGTGTTGCTTTGTTAGGGAGAAATAAATTTGGTATAGTTGACTTTCTGCTGCTTAGGAAGGGGTATAGGGTGCTGTGTAAGGATTGTAAGGTCATTTCAAGTGAGAACCTTTCGACCCAACACAGGCTTCTGGTGATGGACTTGGGTTTAAAAAAGGATAACAAAGAAGGGGCGGGGAGGGTCGACCTAGAATAAAGTGGGGCGGCTTGACGCTGGTAGGTGCACTAGAGATAGAGAAAAAGGTGGCGGAGATGGGGGTATGGTAATGTAGGGGGACGTGGATAGTATAAAAGATAGGGAAGCTAGGTGTATCAAGGAGACTTCTAGAGAGGTGTTGGGTGTCTCGAGGGGTAGGGCTAGTTAGTGTCCGGAGGACTGGTGGTGGAATAAAGAAGTGAAGAAGAAAGTGGAGACAAAGAAGGGTACGTATGCTAAGTTGGTTGAGAGTAAGGATGAAGAGGATAAATGGGTAAATAGGGAGGATTACAAGTTAGCTAGGAGAGAGACTAAGTTATACGGCTTCTATGATGACAATATTTAAGAGCTTGTATGTGGGGTTAGAGGAGAGAGGTAGGAAAAAAAAGTTGTATAGGCTTGCTAAGGCTAGGAAGAGGAAGGGTCGTGACCTTGATCAAGTGAATTTCATTAAGGGGGAGGATGGTAGTGTCCTGGTGGAGGATGTTTATATTAAGAGTAGATGGCGGTCGTATTTTCATAGACTCTCGAATGAAGAGGGGGACAAAGACATTGTGTTAGGGGAGATAGAGCACTCAGAGGGGTGTCGTGATTTTAGCTATTATAGGCATTTTAAGGTAGAGGAGGTCAGCGAGGGTATTTGCAGGATGTGAAAGGGTAGGGCAACGGGGCCTGACGAGATTCCTCTAGACTTTTGAAAGTTTACAGGCGGGGCTGGTTTAAGGTGGTTGACTAAATTGTTTAACAACATTTTCAAGACTATAAAAATTCCAAGACTTAGAGATGAAGTACCATGATTCCTTTATATAAGAACAAGGGTGACATCTAGAGTTGCAACAATTATAGGGGTATTAAGTTGTTGAATCACACTATGAAGATTTAGGAGAGAGTGGTCAAGCGGAGGTTAAAGAGAATAGTGTCTATTTTGTAGAATCGATTTGGATTTATGATTGTTCGCTCAATGACAGAGGCTATTAAACTGGTGCGGAGATTAGTAGATCAGTATAGGGAAATGAAGAACGATCTTCACATGGTGTTTGTCAACTTGGAGAAGGCTTACGACAAAGTCCATAGAGATATTCTTTGGAGATTCTTGGAGGTGAGTGGGGTTCGGTAGAGTACATCAGATCGATTAAGGACATGTATGATGGAGCTAAGACTCAGGTGAGGACGGCGGGAAGAGATTCAGAGCATTTTCCTATTTTGACAGGGTTGTATCAGGGATCGACTCTTAGCCCATTTTTGTTTGCATTGGTGATGGATTGTTGATGCGGTATATTTAAGGAGAAGTGCCTTAGTGTATGACTTTTTTGGATGATGTAGTATTGATTGATGAGATGCGGGGAGGTGTGAATGATAAATTAGAGGTTTGGAGACAAACCCTTGAGCCTAAAGGGTTCAGGTTGAGCAGGAGAAAGACAAAGTATATGGAATACAAGTTTAATGAATTGAGGCAGGAGGACGAGGTGGTAGTGCAATTCCCTGTATTTCCCTAACTTAAATTAACCCTCAGTACCTGGGTTGTCCTATATAAAATTTCTGAAATACTCAGCCTTTTTCTATTTGGAGCTTGCTATTGTAAGGAATATAGAAGCCTAATTTTTGGCTGTTTTGTCATGTCTTATGGGCATATGGCGTAGGAAATTCATTCATCTTTCCAACGATACAAAATTCGCCCAAATCCGATACTCGTGTGAAGAGTTAGGGCCATTTTAGTAAAGCAGTGTGCCAATTGGCACTTTAGCACATTACGGAGGCATGCCTAATGGAAATTGTAAAAAACAAGTGAGATAACACAATTTCACTGCATCGCAGTGAACTTCCAGGTCTCATCCAGTGTGGCAACGCAATACCATTGCGTCATGCCACTAGTCATTTTCATAATTGTCAATTTCCAGTGGCGCTCTGCGATTGGACCGCGTCGCGCCATAGGTCAATTTCCCAATCGTCTATTTTAAACAGTGTCCAGTGGATTCCAGTGGCTTGGCGCGATAGTGGCGCATCGCGCCAGGTGCCCAAATCATTTTTTTCAATGATGGATTTTATATTATTCCCAGGGGTAGTTTGGTATTTTTTCCATGGCCCTAATCAGTCCTAAACACGAAATTTAACCCTAAAGGAGAACTAATTGCTCATTATTCAGTATTTTCTCAAGATAAAAAATCATTCTCTCCTAAATAGCAAAACTGTAGTTTCAAAAATTAAGAACAAAGCTTAAGAATTCCTCTAAGAACATCAAGAATAATATTCCCAGGTATATTAGGTGTTCATTCATGGGCTCCTTTCACCCATGAAGTCCAAGAACCCTTTTCAAAATACAAAGATTATGAATTTATGAATTTCCATGATTGAGTTGAATTGAATTCATTTTCATGTTATTGTTGGGTTTAATCCATGATTTAAATTAAAAGTTCCAAGAATTGATCCTAGAATGTGTTGATTTACATGATATTCATGATAAACCCTTAAATTTGCAAGTTGATTATTGAAACTATGTCAACCCTAAGTGTTTATGATTTAATGATTCAGTTATGCCTCCTACGTATTTGACAAATTGTCCATGAGAATGAAATAATTCCATTACAGCATGTTAACATGTCTTCCCCTTTCATGTACAAGTCAATGCATTACAAGTGTTTGATGAAATGCCTCTATGAATGAATTATGCACAAGTATACATTATTATGTTATTCAAGATTAGGCTATGCTTTAATTCTCATGCTATCGAATCCTGGGGGTATTTAATACCCGAGAATCTAGCTGTTGACGTAGAGCCAGTGTCAGTTAAAGAATAGTATAAGTCATGTTACGATCAATAGAATTCAGTCAGCTATAGAACTTAGTAGAACTCAGTCAGTTACAAAACTCAGGAAAAATCAGTAAACTCAGTAACAATCCTGTCTAGTTCAGTATACTCAGTTGAGTGTCTATCAGTTGGGAGTAGGATTCAGTACTGAGTGAACCTAAGGATGGGGGCTCACCTGCCAGTAGAGGGTGTGATCCTTAGAAGCAATCCTTACATTCTAGAACTACGTAGCCAACATAGGTTGAGATATCAAACCTATCAGTTGAAGGTTGATGAGGTGTTTTAACCTGCCAGTTGAGGGTTAATGAGGCGTTTTAACCTGCCAGTTGAGGGTACCACTATTCTCATAAGGGCATATGCCAGATGAGGGTGACTCTTCAGTGTCTTTACCCGTGGCACGGTACTGACACCCTTCTAACTGGGGTCACAGGTTGGACCCCAACTCAGTTATCTTATTTGGTGCATGTCGGTAAGATGATTACCTCTCACAGTTTCAATTTCAGTCTTTAAAATAGAACTTAGTTTAGTTCTATAGTATCAGGACTGTCAGATACAGTCAATCAGTATAAGGTACTCAATTATCAGTAACTTCAGATATCAGTTACTCAGTATCAGAACTCAGTGCTTAGATTCAGACAAGCTCAGTTACAATATTTATTTATATGTATAGTAGTGCATACTCAGTATTTACAGTAGTATTAGTTATCTATGTACTCTCATGTTCAGTTACTCTATATTATTTAGTCAGTTATTATTCATGTATACGAACACCTGCATTCAACCTTACCTCATCTAGAATACCAATACATTCCATGTACTAATGCATACTCTTTCTTTATGCTATGATATCTCATATCATAGGTTCGGACACTCGAGTTCCCGACCACACATAGACAGATTCAAATTTAGCCAACAGTGTCAGAGTTAGTAGTGAGTCCTCATCTATCGAGGATATTTTTACTATTTCAGTTTCTTAGTAGGTGAAGTATTTTAGTAGATGGAGTTAGTTGGGGGATTGTCTCATCAACTCCACTTTCAGATAGTTCAATTAGAGGCTTTTCATACTAGACTTTCAGACAGTATTTAGTTTTGTAGATTATTATTTCAGTAATATACTTTATTAGTATTTCAGATGTTTTGAACCTTATGGCATTTCATCCTATTTTCCGTATTTATTACTGAATTATTACTCAGTGCTAACAACAAATATTAGTCATGGGTTAGCTTGTGGTCCTTCGGGGTCGTAAGAACCATGTAACATCTAGGGTAAAGACTCGGGGCATTACAAGTAGTTAGGTTGGATTCCAAGGTTATTTGTAGGAGGGATAGTTGTAAGTATCTCGGGTCTATGATTTAGAGGAATAAAGAGATTGATGAGGATATCTCCTACCGTATTGGGGCAGGATGGATGAAGTGGAGACTCACCTTTGGAGTGTTGTATGATAAAAAGGTGCCGCCCAAACTTAAAGTCAAATTCTATGGAGTGGTAGTCCGTCTAGCCATGCTATATGGAGCGGAGTGTTGGCTAGTGAAGAACTCCCATATCTAAAAATTGAAGGTGGTAGAAATGAGAATGTTACATTGGATGTATGGTCATACTAGGAGTGATAGGATTATAAATACGATTATCTAGGAGAAAGATGGAGTGGCTTCGGTGGAGGACAAAATGCGGGAAGTTCAGATGAGATGGTTTGGGCATGTGATAAGGAGGGGCATAGATGCCCAGTTCATAGGTGTGAGAGGCTTGCTTTGGATGGTTTTATGTGCTGTAGGGGTAGGCCAAAGAAATATTAGAGAGAGGTTATTAGTTGTGACATGAAACAGTTATAACTTACTGAGGACACGACCCTAAATAGAAAGGTTTGGAGGAAGCGAATTAGGATAGAAGGCTAGTGCATGTGGGTGGGTCATAGTTAGTAGTTAGGAGAGCTTTGGGGTAGGGGGTATAAGGGTGGTGGGTTATTTTGGTTTGTTAGTATAGGGTATTACTGTGTGGGTGTCTTATTTCTGTTATTCTATCTTTTTTCATGCTTTATTATGAATTTTCTTATTATTTTTTATCTTTACCCGGAGTTCTATCGAAAAAAAAACTTTCTACTTCTCCAAAGGTAGTGGTATGGACTGCGTACATTATACCCTCCTTAGACCCCACTATGTAGGAATACACTGGGTTTGTTGTTTTTGTTGTTGTTGATAGTTGATGGAACATTCTCTAGAGATAAATTCTCCACTGAAATGTATAATCACTAGGAAAGGGTGAATATAATTGTGTTGTCTTGGATCATGAATTTTATTTCTAAAGAATTACTTGATGGAATCATGTATGCATCTGTTGCTAGTGTTGTATGGAATAAGTTGTATGAGAGGTTTAATAAGATTGATGGGGCCAAAATATTTAATTTGCATAAAGAGATTGCTACATTGTCTTAAGGAACTGTTTCAGTTTCTATTTACTTCTGAAAACTTAAGGATTTGTGGGAAGAATTTGAGTGTATTGTGCCAGCACAAAGGTATGAATGTGAAAAATTGAAGAAGTATGTATTACATCTGCAAACAAATTTTTTTTTCCAGTTTCTTATGGGTCTAAATGGACACGCAAACAAGAAGTCAAATCTTGCTTATGACTGCTCTACCAAATGTAAACCAAGCTTATGCAATGATAATTAGTGATAAAAAAAACAAATCTGTTCAAACTCGGATAGGGACTTTGGGTATGAATCAGGAAACTACTAGTAATTGGCTTGAGATAGCCATGAATGCAAGAAATGGACTAAAAAGCCAATATCAGAGTTCAACAAAATTTTTACCCTGCAATGTGATTTCTGCAAACTCAAAGGGCATAGCAAAGAAAATTGTTGGAAGTTAATGGGCTATCCTCAGGATTATAAGGCTAAGAAGAAGTTCAGACATGAAAGAACTAACAAAACATATAATGTGTCTTTGGGTCCTCATGAATATCTAGTGGATAAAAGTGGTTGTGATCAATATGCAGGTCAATGCTCTTATTCTAAGTCTTAACAGAAATGTTGCACTAAAGATGTAGGAAAACAACTGGTGTCTAATAATCAGCTGGATCAATTGATTCAGTTTGGGAATACTTCTTTTACCAAGGAACAATATGAGAAAATTTTGCAAATGATCAACAAGAACAATTTTACCAACACATGTAATAACTCTGCAAATGTAACAAGTGCAGGTATTTCTATTTGTTTAGCTTATTTTGACTCAGATAAGTGGATTATAGATACTGGTTCTACTAATCATATGGTTGGTGACTTAGAACTATTACTAAATAAGACTATTACAGAGCTGCAAAAGCCAAAGAGGTATATCTACCAAATAGTGACACCACAATGGTCACTCATGTGGGAACTAGTTTCCTATTAGAAGGAAATAACATCATAGATGTCTATCACATTCCATACTTTAAAATGTAGTCTTCTGTCAGTGTCACAAGTGATTAAGGAATGACATTGCTCAATGAATTTCTTTCCTGATTTCTGTGTGTTCTAGGATCTTTGTACTGGAAAGGTGAGGGGGATTGGTAAGCTTGATAGAGGTCTATATTTTTTGGTAGATCATTCAAAGAAAGAAGTTGCAGTAGCAACTAAAGCATCTAGTGAACTTACTATGGAAAGAACTAAATATGAAATAGATCTATGGAATCAAAGGTTGGGACATGCTTCAACTAGTGTGTTGAGAAAGGTTGTATCTCAAGGAGTTCAAGTAATAGAAGATATAATGAAGCATTATAGTATTTGTCCTAGTGCCAAACAGATTAGGTTGTCTTTTCTGTCTACTAACATTCAAAGTACATGTTGTTTTGATCTTGTGCACATGGATGTGTAGGGACCTTACAAAGTACCAACTATGAATGACAACAGATATTTCCTAACAGTGGTTGATGATTTTTCAAGATTTACTAGGATATTTCTGTTAAAGCTTAAATCAAATATTTTTGTTCAAATACAACACTTTCTTCTGTATGTCAAGACTCAATTTGAGAAGACCATTAAAGTAGTTCAGGCTGATAATGGTACTAAGTTTGTTAAATCATTATGTCTAAGGTTGTTCCAGTAAAATGGTATAATTCATCAAGCTACATATCCGTATTCTCCTTGGCAAAATAGTGTTGTTAAGAGAAAACATAGACATATCTTAGAGGTGACAAGAGCTATAAGGTTTCAGGCTGAAATTCCAATAAGATTCTAGGGATATTGTGCTCTAACTGCAGTGTATATTATCAATAGACTCCCTAGTTCAGTCATTCATTTTTAACTCCTTATGAGAAGCTATATGGTAAACAGTCAAACTGTGATCATCTAAGTGTAATGGGGTGTCTTTGCTATGCCAATGTGTTGAATGGACATAATAAGCTCATGTCTAGAGCAAGGACATGTATCATGCTGGGGTACTCTATCACTCAGAAGGGATATGTGGTTTATAATATGTTTGCTAACATATTCTTTATGTGTAGAGATTTGTCATCTTCTTTACTCAGTCACTTCATCATATATTTCCTTTGGAAAATCAATATCCAGTAGTAAGTAATGTTGTGACACCTCTGGAGATTCCAGTGAATGTGCTATCTCCAGGTGTTCCTAACTTAGTTAATCAGCAAGAGCAGTAGCTACCAAGTGTTCCTACTGATACACAGTCCATAACTAAGGTATATTTGTTATGTTCGAACAGAATAAGCAATACCACAAAGAAAAAGAAAAACAAATTAAGACATACATATTTATGTGGAAACCTTTGATGGGAAAAATCACGGGCAGAGGCGGAGGAATTCACTATAATGGATAGGAGTACAATAAGGATATGAAATCCTCAATGATGTATTTAACCGTCCAAAACAACCCACTAATCTCACTTATATAATACGTGCGTACAAATAAATTCTAGGTCCAAGAACATATAGGTCCATATGCTACCACCATAGACCCCTCAAAAAATCACAAACATGGGTCGCACCGTAAACTTTTCAGGGATGAATCAATAGAATTTGGGTCACAAACTCTAAAAATCTCCACCTTGACGCAAATTCTAATTCAGAACTAAAATCCGTTTTGGGAAAACTCTCCACCTGTTCCACAAAAGCCCCTAAGGGCACATATTAGCTACTGACACCAACCAAGTCCAAGCAATGGTCAAACTTGGCACTTGGTAGTGTCTTGGTCATCATATCAGCGGGGTTATCATAGGTACTAACCTTTCTTACCATAATATCACTAAGAGAAATAAATTTACGCACAAAATGATATCAAACATCGATATGCTTTGTCCTCTCGTGAAACATCTGATATTTTGTAAGGAAGATAGCACTCTGACTATCAAAAAATATCATAGTAATTTGTAAGTTTTGCTAAGGTAATTTGTAAGTTTTGCTAAGTTCACCAAACAGACCTTCAACCAAATAGATTCCTTGCAAGCCTCTGTATTAGCCATGCACTCTGTCTCAATAGTTGACAAAGCAATTATAGTATATAAAGTAGCTTTCCAATTGATAGCACAACCACCAATGGTGAAAACATAGCCTGTAAGGGATCTTTTTTTATCAAGGTCTTCTGCAAAATCAAAATCAACATACCCGATCACTCCATCTCTATTTCTCCCAAACTACAATAAAACATCAATAGATAAATGCAAGTATCTAAAAATCCACTAAACTACTTTCCAATGTTCTTTACAAAGATTTTCCATGTATCTACTAACTACACTGACTGCAAATGATAAATCTAGTTGGGAACACACCATCGTGTATATAAGAGAACCAATGGCACTAGAGTATGGAACTCGATACATATAGTCTCACTCATTATCTGTCCTTGGAGATAACATGGAAGAGAGTTTTAAATGAGCTTCCAATAGAGTACTGACAGGATTGGCATTTTGCATATCGAACCTGTGAATAACTTTCTCAATATACCTTTTATGACTTAAGTATAACTTACACTTCTCTCTATCCCTAAGAATTTCCATGAAAAGGATCTTCTTTTTTGCTCCTAGATCCTTCATCTCAAACTCCTTACTAATCTGGGCTTTAACTTTTATTATCTCTCTCATATCCTTTCTAGCTATCAACATATCATCACCATACAAGAGAAGATACACGAATGAACCATCACTTACCTCCTTGAAATAGACACAACTATCATAACTACTACTCCTAAACATATGAGAAGTAATAAAAGAGTCAAACCTCTTATACCACTATCTGGGCGACTATTTTAAGCCATAAAGAAACTTTTTCAGCAAGCATGCATGGTCCTCTGTTCCTGAGACTACAAATCCCTCTTGTTGTTTCATATAGATGTCCACCTTAATTTCTCCCTTGTATGAATACAGTTTTGACATCTAACTTCTCAAGATCAAGATTATGCATGGCCACAATACCAAGCAAGGCTCGGATCGATCAATGTCTTACAACTAGAGAAAACACATATATGAAGTCAACACTTGGAACCTAACTGTAACCTTTAGCAAATAGTCTTGGTTTGTACCTAGCATCTTCAACCCTTCATGTTCCTTCATTCTTTGTAAATAACCATTTGCAACTGAAAACTTTCATATTTTTAGGAAATCTCACCAAATCTTATGTGTCATTCATATGAAGTGATTCTGTCTCCTCTTGCATATCAATCATCCATTGGCTAAAATTATTACAACTTACTGCCTTTGAGTAAGAAGAAGGTTTTTTATCAAAATCAATACCTTCTGCTACATTCAATGCATAAGCAACCAATTCAGCTTCAACATACTTCTGAGGATGTCTAATATCTCTCCTTATCCTATCATTAGCAATAGAAAATTATGGCACCAATGGTAGTGAAGAAGAAATAGTATCACTCCTTATCTTTAGGCTATACTGAGAAGTTGATACTAGTGTGGACTCTGATCCAATATGCAATTCAACGTGGGTGCTACTTTTGTTGATTCATGTGTAAGACCCCGCAAAATCCTAAGCTCAACTCGGTCTTTTGAGCTTGCTAAGGGGTCCCAGACTTAGAAAATTCTAGCTAAGTATTCAGACTTAGTGTTATTTTGGCCTTCATAAGTTGGCAACTCTATTTCATGACTCTTATGACCTTAAAGTATCGATCTTTAGATTTATTCATGATTAGGAATATTAGTAGGTATTCCCGGATGAGTTTCAGATTTTTTGGACCTCGTTTGAACCACATTTCGAAATCTAAAATAATGCATCGACATAATCTCGGAGAGATGCATCGGCTATCGCATTGATCAATATTTTTCCTTGGCTCCAGTGGCAATTTCCACTGAACAGATGCAGACTCGGGGTGTTACAAACTTGCTATCAGAGCCTAAGGTTCAACAAATTCCTAGGAAATCTAAAGCCATATCTAGTAGAGTTTTGTGCATGGGTGTTTAGCGTGCCACACTTATGGACAAGAGGCTGCGAGGTGTTTTAGGAAAAGTTTCCCTTCTTTTAGTATTCATGCCGTGAGAGTGAGAATGATCTCAAGTTAAGCTCTCAGACTAATTCATCTCTTCCTTATACTTCCTGAACATGTCTTCTAGAGAAGCTAACAAAAGAAGTAATGAAAATCAGTCATCCCCTCCATCCATTCGGGTAGATACCCTGAGTGGCATGTTTCTCATGCTGAATTTAGAGCTTCTTTCACTACCTTAGCTTATTCAGTAGTTACTATGAATAGTCAGCTGGATGTTATCCTATCTAGGCTTACATCTCATGCTCTGCAGAGCAAGGAGAAGAGGTGTAGAAGAAGGGGAGAAAGAATAAGAGGGCTAGAACATCTAGACCAAAGAGTGGCCGAACCAATCCCCTTTGTCTGAAATATGGTAAAAACCAATGGGGTGTATGTAGAGATGGTAGTGATGTGTGTTTCGGATGTGGAAAGACAAGCCACTGGGTTAGACAGTGTTCACAGGTGGGTTCTCAGAGTCAGTATAACTGTCCCCTAGCTCAGTCCAGTCACCCAAATCAGCAGGGTGCCGCATCCAGTTCCACCAGTGGCCAATACCCAAATAGACTCTAAGAAATTTAGTCCCGACAATATCAAGAGAGTTCTCTTGATGTGGTCCCTAGTACTTTATAAGTTTATCATTTACATGTTTATACTTTTCTAGATCCAGGAGCTTCTTTGTCTTTTGTTACTCCTTATATAGCTGTTGACTTCGGAGTTAGTCCAAAAATACTAGTAGAGCCTTTCTTAGTTTCTACCATAGTGGGTAAATCTATCATAGACTGGAGGGTATACAGGAACTGTTCGGTTATGATATCTCAGAAAGTCACTTCAGCAAACTTAGTCAAATTAGAGATGATCAATTTTGATGTCATTCTCGACATAGATTGGCTTCATTCTTGCAATGCCTCAGTCGACTGTAGAAATAGAATTATCCAGTTTTAGTTTCTAAATGAGCCCATCCTAGAATGGAGGGGTAGTACTTCAGCACTTAGGGGTCAGCTTGTTTCTTACCTTCGGGCGAGAAAAATGATATCTAAAGGATGTGTCTACTATCTCTTTCGAGTCCAGGACTCTAGTTCAGAAACCCCTAATCTTGTATCAGTTTCTGTAGTATGTGAATTCCCAGATGTGTTTCTCGAAGATCTTCCTAGAGTTCCTCCCAAAAGAGAAATCAACTTTGGAATAGACCACTCAGCCGATATCTATTCCGCCATACAGAATGACACCTATAGAACTCAGAGAATTAAAAGAATAGTTAAAGGATCTCCTAGATAAAGGATTCATCAGACCTAGTGTGTCCCCGTGGGGTGCCCCAGTTTTATTCATGCGTAAGAAAGACAATTCTCTCAGAATGTGTATTGATTACCGTCAGCTAAATAAAGTCGCGGTTAAGAAAAAGTATCCACTTCCCAAAATTGATGGCTTGTTTGACCAACTTCAGGGTGCCAGTTACTTCTACAAAATAGACCTCAGATCAGACTATCATCAGCTCAGGGTCACAGAATGTGAATTCCTGAAAACAACTGTTAGAACTCGGTATGGTCACTTTGAATTCTTAGTTATGTCATTTGGTCTTACTAATGCACCTACAGTTTTCATGGACTTGATGAACCATGTGTTCAAGTAGTATTTGGACATGTTCATCATAGTCTACATAGATGACACTCTTTTCTATTCCCATAATGAGGATGAACCCGCTGATCATCTCAGACTCGTACTTCAGACTCTCAAAATCCATCAGTTATCATGATATCTATTTATGTATTACATGTACGCTCTATGATAATAGCCCATACTCATTCACATTATCAATCATGCACGCTTACAGTTCCTAGTATAAGGAGTTCCAGTTCACCCAGTGTTATGAATCATGTTACAAAAACTCCAGACTCAAGTCATGCAACTCATGACTAAAGTATCCATGTCATGCTATACCGTATGCTTAGTTTCCATGAACCATGCTACACTCCTAGCGATCTGCTAAATTCTGATTTCTTCATGCATATCCTCAATTTAGATCTTTTGATAAATCCATGGTGTTGACATTCTGTTCCTCAGACCTCAGTTAAGTGTCGAGTTTGGTTAAGTATTCATACATACCTCAGGTTCTCATGTTTTAACCCTTCAGTGGACTCTCCTTACAAAATGATATAGTGATAAGCAGTTGCATAGAAGGGAGAGAGTAAACATTTCATGTTAAGAAAAGATTATTGCATGCTAGTTTTACACGAGCCTGTAGTTATGAAGATAGGCTTAAATGTCATGTAGATGTGTAAGTAGCTAAATACATTTCAAATATTTGAGTAGGCTTGAACATAGTGGGAGAATTCAATCCAGATCAGACCTTAGTAGGTAGAGTTATCAAAACCCAATATTCAGTTCCAGTACAGTCTCAGTTGTAGTCTTAGTTAAGGCCTCAGTCACAGTCCCACTCCAGTAATCAGATCAGTAACTCAGTTCAATTTTAGGTTTGCTTGACCATAACGTATAGTTATCAGTTGTTCAGTTATCAGTATTTTAGTACCTCAGTTTACAGAATATTTCAAATCATGTTATATGTTTGGTCTTGCATTCTCAAATAGTACAGTTTTCACAAATTCAATCTCAGTTATCTTCTATTACAAAGTCAGTCCTTACCTCATATGCATAATACTCTATAGTTTTAGTCCAGTTATTTAGACTAAGTACAGTTTAGTCTTAAATGCCTAGTATTTAGTTATCAGACATTCAGTTAATCAGATAAGTTAGTATGTTTATGCACTCGTGCTCATCCCCCATGTGAATATATTAAGTAGTCTCAAGTGATGTGTTGTACTAAGGTGGCGAGTATAGTTGAGAGAGTATTCGAGGGATATGTCTATGCTTGAAAATTTGTAGTTGCAGTCCATAAGGCATAGTCACTTCATCTTAGATAATGATTCGTATGCCCCGACTCATATTACAGAATTTTAGCTAGGATGTTATTTTATTATTCATATATTTTATTCATCCATGACAAGACTCCTTGCTCCCTAAATCCATTAGAAATCTATAGAAAGAGTGTCAAAGAAAGTCCCCAGTTGAATATAAGTTTTCAGTATAAGTTAGTCCGCAAAACTAGTAATTCAGTTTAATAGTTAGGCGGATAATGTTTTATATGGTTGGGTTTACCACCCTTATATCTAGTCATACTATCTAAAGTCTCATGAATATAACTATTCCAAGATCGATCAACCATGTGGTTGCAAGTTTAGCTCAGTCCGGGTGTCATGCCTCAGTTACTGATCCCCCATGTGCAGTCGTGATTCAATTCAGAGGTGCCCTATGCATCATCCCAGCTTTTCCTTAGTATCTTAGCCAAGTGAGCATTCTTCAAGGGACATAATATCCCATGGGGGAGATGCACTATGACCCTCGAGCTTTCATGTCCTAAGCCTCCCAATTTCTCTTTACGTAACAAATCCAGTTTGGAATAATGGGTACTCATAGGTGGACCCTCAAGTTCCTATATTAGCCGTAAGACATGTATTCAGGGGCTCAGTTTCATTCATGATATTCAGTTCCTATATCATGTTTTAGGCTCAGTTATGTTCTCATGTTCCTGTTCATATGTATTCAGTAAATGATCTCGAGATGGATATCGATGATTTTGTATTCTTGAAAATCTCTTTTATGAAAAGAGTGAAGATGTTTGGAAAGAAGGGGAAACTTAATCCCCGATATGTTGGTCCTTACCGAATTCTCAGCCATTTCAGAAAGGTAGCTTGTGAGCTTGAGTTGCCTTCAGACTTAGCTTCAGTGCACCCAGTGTTCCATGTCTCCTTGCTTAAGAAATGCATAGGTGACCCAATAGTCGTAGTCCCTATAGAGGGCATAGATATTAAGAACAACCTCTCTTATGAAGAGATTCCAGTTGAAATCTTTGATTATCAGATTCGCAGACTGAGGAACAAAGAAGTCCCTCTAGTCAAAGTACTTTGGCGGAATCAGTCCATTGAGGGAGCTATGCTGGAAGCAAAAGCAGACATGCAGACCAAGTATCCTCACCTTTTATCTGCAAACTCATATTCAGTACAAGGTAACATATTTTCTTTGAATTTACTTAGTCTCATGTTCAGATATAGATACCAACTTGGTATCAATTAACGTTGCATACTCAATCACGCATTCACGAATCAGCTCAGTCATGTACTCATGTATCAGACATGCATGTCCAGTATATAATCCCATCTTATTAGTAATCCCAGTCATGCATTCACGAATCATGGTCAGCTATGTACTCATGCAATTTATATGCATGTTCAATATTATAATTCAATATATTAGTAATTTAAGTCATGAAATCATGCTTTAGTTGTGCATGTCTAGTGTCTAAATATAGTCTGTCAGTATTCTCAGTTTAAACAGTATCATTCGAGGGTAAATGTTCCTAAGGGGGAGATATTGTAAGACCCATCCTAAGCTAAACTCAGTCTTTTAAGCTTGCTAAGGGGTCCCATACTTAGAAAATTCTAGCTAAGTATTCAGACTTACTGTTATTTTAGCCTTCGTAAGTTGGAAAATCTATGTCACGACTCTTATGACCTTAAAGTATCGATCTTTAGATTGATTCATGATCAGGAATGTCAGTAGGTTATCTCGAATGAGTTTCATATTTTTTGGACCTCATTTGAGCCACGTTTGGGAATCCAAAATAGTGCATCGATGCAATCTCGGCGCGGCGCATCGGCTATCGCATCGATCAATATTTTTCCTTGGCTCCAGTGGCAATTTCCAGTGAACCAACATAGATTCTTCGTGGTACGTTGGCTATCACGTGGATGCCAATGACACGACATGTCGGTCTGTGCGGTGACAGTTCAATATTCAATTATTAAAAAGCCGCATCCTTAGGGGTATTGGGGTCTTTTCCCATGTCCTTCAGCCCCTAAAAATATGAAATTTAGCCTTCTATTAGCAATATACAGTCATTATTTCACAAATTGCTCAAGATTAAAAATCCTAGGTGATTGAATTTCAAATTCAAGGCTCAATATTCCACCATTAATTTGTAAGAGTTTAGAAACCAAGGTATGTCAAGTGTTCATCAAAGGGTTCCTTCCACCCTTGGAGTCCAAGAAACCCTTTTAAACTTCAAGTAACTTGATTTCATGCTTTCCATGGTTTTGATTTAAGTGTATTCATGATTATAATGTTGATTGGATTTCTATTCCATGATTAAGTACAAGATTTATGTAAAAACAACTATTATGTATGTAGTATCATATGAATTCATGTTAAACCTTGAAATTATGATGCTCATGTGTTCATTTGTACTATGTTCTACACAATGCGTTCCAAGCGTTTGATGAGTTGTTCATGAGAATTAAATAATGAAGGTCTATCATGTTAGCATGTATTAAAGTTCATTTCATGCAAGTGTTTGCTAGAATGTCCCAATGAATGAAGGATGAACTAGTAGTTATTTATCATGTTTCAAGAATTGTGCCATGTCTTATAACTTATTATATCGAGTCCTGGGGATATTTAATACCCGATAATTTAGCTGATTACCTCGATCTATGGTCAGTCTTAGGATAGTATCAGTTATGTCATGATTAGTAGTACTCTCAGTCAGTTATAGAACTCAGGAAAAACTCAGTAGACTCAGTATCAGCCCAGTCCAATTTAGTATTTAGTTTAGAACTTAGTAAATTCAGCCAGTTAACAGAATTTAGTAGTATTCCGTCAGTCAGCGAAAATCAGTGAAAATTCAGTTTAGTTAGACAGTATAATAAGTAACAGCTCAGTCAAGCCTAGTATAAACTAGAAATCAGTTCAGTGTCTATTCACTTGGGAATAGGATTCAACACCGAGTGAACCCACGGATGGGGACTCACCTTCCAGTAGAGGGTGTGATCCTCAGAAGCAGTCCTTGTGTTCCAGAACTATATAGCTAGTGTAGGTTGAGAAATCAACCTGCCATTTGAGGGTTGATAAGGTAATCTACCTGCCAGTTGAGGGTACCACTATTCTCGTTTAGAGCACCTTCCAGATGAGGATTACTCAGCTTGTATTTACCTGTGGCATGGTATTGACACCTTTCCAACTGGGGTTATAGGTTAGACCCCAATCAGTTTAGAGAGGGGCATGTCAGTTAGATTATTACTTTCCACAGTCTCAATTTTAGTTACAGTCTCAGAATAGAACTCATTTCAGTTCTACAGATTCAAGACTGTCAAATATAGTTACTTAGTTCAGTACAGAACTTAGTAAAGTTCCATAGAATCAATACTATCAGATATAGTCATTCAGTTATCAGTATACTCAGATATTAGTTAATTAATAATTCAGAAACTCAGTATCCAATGTTATTACGACCTTAGTTACAGTTTATGTATTCCCGCATATACTCTTATTCAGTTATATTCACGTCATTCAGTCAGTATTTTTCATGAATATGAACCCATGTATTTCAGCCTACCTCACTTTGCATACCAGTACATTCAAAGTACTGACACATACCTTTCTTTTGCGTTGTGATGTTTATATCATAGGTTCAGATGTGCGGGCTCCCGATCATACTTAGCAGTTCAGATATTCAGTTGACAAAGTTAGTGGTGAGTCCTCTTAGTTTGAGGACATGATGATTATATCATTAGTTTAGCTTATTTCAGTAGTTCAGAGTTATTTAGGGACTTGTCCTATCAACTCCTTATTTTAGATAAGTTTAGAGGCTTTTTTAGACTAGAGTATTTTTAGATAGATGTTTCAGTTTTGTTATTGTTATACCGTATTCAATTTTATTACAATATTGACCCTTATGGCATGTTTTCCATCTAATTTCTGCATATTACAGTATTATCATTTAGTTAATGCAGCACGTACCAGTCATGGGTTAGCTTGTAGTACTTCGGGATTATGAGCACCATGTAGCGTTTGGGTGTAATACCCGTGCTTTTTCTTAGATTGAAAATCATCTCAAGGATGTTAGAACTTTCTTTGAAATAAGGATTCATTCTGATAATATTAGTGAGATAGTGTCTGCCTCAGCCTTCAGCGCGTCGCGGAGGTAGCTCAAATGTCAATTGTCAAAATACAGTGATGCATCGCGATACTAGTGTGTCGCGCCATGGTTCCAGGTCACAAAAGAGGGGGAAATGCAATGGCTCCGCATCGCTCCATCCCTCCATTTTCTAATTGTCAATTTCCAATGACACGGTGCAATAACGCAGTGTCGCGCCAAGGGCACAATTCGAGAAATTTTCTAAAAAATTTAGAGACGTGTCCAAGGTTAAAACGGTCAATTTCCACACACTATATAAACCTTATAACACGAGATTTAAGCCCTAATTCAGCAACTTATACTCAATTTCTCTCAAAAACTCTCAAGAAAAAGCCCTAGGGTTTTCATAGAAGATTAGATTTCAAGGAAATTTCACCGTCAATCTTCACGAAATCATGAACTAAGGTATGCATAGTGTTCATCTATGGATCCATTTCGTTCATAGAGCTCAAGAATCATGTTTTAAATATTATTTTGTGATTGTATTGTTGTGATATGACCATGTACATGTTGATGATTGTTGTTTAAGTTTAAAGATGATATCTAAAGGTGTTTTTATGAAGTATAGGTGTTCGTTAGTTGAAATCCATAAACTTTATGTGGTTTATAATGGGGAAATTCTCGAAAACACACCGAAGCTAAAATAATGCATGCAAAGTGTTTGATAAAAGTCTTAAGGTGATAAGATTCGTGTCCCATAATTTAATAGTTCTTAAATGACAAGTCTATGCTCTATGCTTTATGATTTCACATGAATTCCACGTGATCGATGTGCGTCGTTGTTGTGATATGGATTGATCATGATATTGAATCTGTGAAAGTGTACTCATGTTTATGAATTTTCCATCCATACGTAAGATGTTTAGAACTATACTTAGTGTGAAATCCCCTACTTATGAATGGTGAATTGTGGACTCCATTTTTATGATCAAGTCAGTTATGAGTGTCAGTTTCCTTCCATCGAGTCCTGGGGGTACTTGTACCAGAAAAAATATAGTTGTGTTCCTAGATCCATGTCACGTTATCACGATAATCTCAGTCAAGCCATGATCTATAGAACTCAGTCAGTCATGTGACTCAGAAAATCTAAGAAATCTTATGATCTCAATGAATTCTCAGATAGTAGTACTATTCCATCAGTCAACAGAAGTCAGTTACTTAGTCCATGTATAACTAGTTAAATAATGTTCAGTCTCTTTAGATGGGAGTAGAAGTTAGCACCGAGTGAACCCAAGGATGGGAACTCACCTGCCAGTTTAGGGTGTGATTCTTAGTAGTCATCCTTGTGTTCTAGAACTACATAGCCAGTGTAGGTTGAGACATATTAACATGCCAGATTAGGGTTGATGAGGTGGATTAACCTATTAGTTTGGGGTTCCTACCGTTCTCATTCGAGTACCTTCCAGCTAAGGGTCACTTACAGCTGTCCTTACTAGTGGTGCGGTATTGACACCCTTCCAGTCGGGCAGAGATTGGACCCTAACTTAGATATATACGTTATTGGGGCATGTCAGTTAAGAAACTACCTCTCACAGTTTCATTCCAAGTCTCAGTAAAAGAACTCAGATAGTTCTTCAAGTTTTAGTATACTAGGACTTTCAGTTATAGTCAATTATATTACAGTATGAAACTCAGGTAGTTCCATCAGATTTAGAACTGTCAGACACAGCCATTCATGTTATCAGAATTCCAATATTAGCCATGTTAGATAACAGTAAACCATGTATTAGCGTACAGATCCAGATATCACGTATTTACGATCTCAGTTACTATGTATGCATGTTTGCACTTTCACATTCATATTAGTCAGTCAGTTAGCATTGATCATGCATGTAAACCCTTTTGTATTTATCCTACCCCACTCGTATTCTCATTACTTTCAGTTGTACTAACGTATTTGCGCTATGATGCTTTCTTTTATTTTACTTCATAGGTTCGTAGTCACAAGTTCTAGATCAGTAGTAGCAGTCGCATTCCAGTACGTAGAGTGGCAGTGAGTCCTCATCTATACGAGGACTATATTATTTTATTTCATTCATTATTTCAATTCAGTTTTTCTAGACGGAGTTAGTTGGAGACATGTTCCCTCAACTCCTTATTTCAGACAGTATTTAGAGGCTTTCAGATTCAGTTCAGATTTATTTTAGATTTGATTTAGCCTTCAGTTGTTTTGGTTATTTGTCACCTATATGGATGTTACGTTTTATCAGATATTCTATTCAGTTAAACCTTATGGCCTATTGTTCATGTTTTTCTGCATTCTACATGTATATTATGTAGTGTATAGGTACAGATATCAGTCATGGGTTAGATTGTGGTCCTTTGGGGTTATAAGCACCCTGTAGCATTCTGGTTCAGAAAATTGGGGCATTACAAACTTGGTATCAGAGCCTAAGGTTCAATAGAGTCCTAGGAAGTCTGAAAGCCGCATCTAGTAGAGTCTTGTGCATGGGTGTGTTGCACGCCACATTTATGTGCAAGAGGCTATGAGATGTTTTATTAACAGTTTCCCCTCTTTCAGTATTCATGTCATGCCAGTGAGCATAATCTCAAGTTATACTATTATTCTAATCTGTTCTTCTTTTATTTCAGAATATACCTCCAAAGAGAAGAAACCAGCCAGCTCCTCAGCCCGAAGATCCTTTGGGCGAATATTTTTCACATACGGAGTTTAGGGCCGCATTCACCATAGTTGCTCAGTCTGTGGCTGCCCAAAATGAACGACCACCAGGGATTCCGGCCAATCCAGTGGTCAACTCAGCCGCATATAGGATTCGGGACTTTACCCGAATGAACCCTCCATCTTTCTTATGGTCTAAGATTGACGAAAATACTCAGGAGTTCATTGACCAAGTCCAGAAGTTCATTGATATCATGGGAGTTACTTTTGTTGAGAGTGCTGAGTTAGCCGCGTACCAGTTAAAAGATGTGGCTCATAATTGGTACAAACAGGGAAAGTCTAAGAGGGTAGAGGATGCAGGTCCTATAGAGTGGGAGGAATTTGTCACGGCTTTCTTAGATAGATTCTTTCCCCAAGAGTTGAGAAAGGCAAAATTTCTTGAGTTCATCAACCTCAGGCAGGAAAATATGACGGTTAAAGAGTATTCTCTCAGATTTACTAAGCTAGCCAGATATGCCCCTCATGTGGTTGTAGACAACAGGGCTAAGATAAGAAAGTTCGTGTCAAGAGTGAATGATAGCGTGGTAAATGAGTGTAGGTCTGCGATGCTGAACAGTGGTATGACTTTAGCTAGGCTCATGACCTATGCTCAACAAATAGAGGAGTAGAAGAGGCAGAACAAATGAGCAAGATCAGGCAGTTTCAGTTTTGCTCAACCCAAATTAGATAGAGGAAACCGTTCACAGTTTCTTCCTAAGCCAGAAATTCCAGCTCCTTCCTCCGCCAGTGCCCCAGTGCCAAAATTTAGAGAGAGCAACAGAGATCAATCACCAGGCTCTAAGTTTTAGGGCAGTATCAGCAGTTCCCAAATTAATCCCTTGTGTTAGACTTATGGTAAGAACCACAAGGGTACCAGTAGAGCTGGTCGCGATGTTTGTTTCGGTTGTGGCAAGCTAGGCCATAGGATTAGAGAGTGTCCGCAGTCAGGTCTACAGGGTCAGCATGATCGTTCCACAGCCCAGTCCGATCGCCCAAATCAGCAGGGTGCCACTTCTAATGCTACTAGTGGGCAACGACCAAATATATTCTATGCTCTTCAAACCCGACAGGATCAGGAAAATTCTCCTGATGTCAGTACTGGTACGTTATAGATTTTCCATGTTCATGTTTACACTTTGCTAGATCCAGGTGCATCCTTGTCTTTTGTTACTCCTTATATAGTAGGTGATTTTGGAATAAGTCCCAAAATTTTAGCAGAGCCCTTTTCAGTCTCTACCCTAGTGGATAAAACCATCATAGTTCAGTGAGTATACAGGAACTTCCAGGTTATGATATTTGAGAAATCCACATCAACAAATTTAGTCGAGTTAGAGATGACTGATTTTGATATCATTCTCGACATGGATTGGCTTTATTCCTGCTATGCCACAACCGACTGCATAAATAGGATAGTTCAGTTTCAGTTCCCGAATGAGCCCATCCCAGAGTGGAAGGTTAGTACTTCATCTTTCAGGGGTCAGCTTGTTTCCTACCTTCGGGCAAGGAAAATGATTTCTAAGGGATGTGTTTATCATCTCGGTCATGTTAAAGACTCTGGTTCCGAATCTCCAAGCTTTGAATAAGTTTTAGTGGTTTATGAATATTCAGATATCTTTCCTGAAGATCTTCCAAGCATTCCTCCCGAAAGGGAAATAGACTTCGGCATTGACCTTATTCCAGATACTCAGCCTATTTCTATTCCGCCATACAAAATGGCACCAGCAAAACTCAAAAAATTGAAACATCAATTGAAGGATCTCTTAGATAAGGGATTCATTAGACCCAGTGTTTCCCTGTGGGGCGCACCAGTCTTATTCATGCGCAAGAAAGACAGTTCACTCAGGATGTGTATTGATTACCATTAGCTCAACAAAGTTACGGTCAAGAACAAGTATTCTCTTTCCAAAATACATGACTTTTTTTACCAACTTCAGGGTGGTAGTTATTTCTCCAAGATAGACCTCAGAGCAGGCTATCATCAACTCAGAGTTAGAGAATGTGACATCTCGAAAATAGATTTTTGTACTCGGTATGGTCACTTTAAATTTCTAGTTATATCCTTTGGTCTTACCAATGCTCCAGCCATTTTCATGGACTTGATGAATCGTGTGTTCAAGTAGTACTTGGACATGTTCGTTAGTCTTCATAGATGATATCTTGGTGTATTCTCACACAGAGCGTAATCATTCATACCATAATAGAATTGTTCTTCAGAATCTCAGAGATCACCAACTATTTTCCAAATTCAATAAGTACGAGTTTTGGATAAGGTCAGTAGCATTTTTTGGCCATATTGTTTCTTATGATGTCATTAGAGTAGATCCTCAGAAGACCAAACTGGTAAGAAACTGGCCTCGCCCTGTCTCTCCATCAGATATCAGGAGTTTCTTGGGTTTGGCTGGCTATTACAGGCAGTTTGTTGAGGGATTTTCTTCTATTGCATCCCCCATGTATAGATTTACTTAGAAGAAGTTCAAGTTTCAGTGGTCAGATTCTTGTGAGAAGAGTTTTTAGGAGTTTAAGACTCGACTCACCTCAGCTCCAGTTCTCGCTCTTCCAGATGGTTCAGATGGTTTCGTAGTCTATTGTGATGAATCCAGAGTGGGTCTAGGTTGTGTCCTCATGCAGCATGGTAAGGTCATAGCCTACGCCTCCAGGCAGTTAAATCCCCATGAGAAGAATTATCCTACTCAAGATCTTAAGTTAGTAGCTGTAGTATTTGCTTTGAAGATTTGGAGGAATTATCTATACAAAGTTCATATAGATGTATTCACAGATCATAAGAGTCTCTAATGTGTCTTTTTTAGAAAGATCTCAATCTTCGTCAGAGAAGGTGGTTAGAGCTCTTGAAAGATTATGACATGAGTGTCCTTTATCATCTGGGAAAGGAAAACGTTATGGCCTATACTCTCAGTAGAATTTCCATGGGTAGTAATTCTCACGTTGAAGATAGCAAGAAGAAAATAGCTTTGAAAATCCATCAACTTATCAGAGTAGGTGTTCTCTTAGTTGATTCTTCAAAGGGTGGTGTATGTGTTCAGGATAGTTCAGAGTAATCTCTAGTTTTCAAGGTGAAAGAAAAGCAAGACAGAGATCCTAGCCTTATTAAGATAAAAGAGTTAGTTCGGAATCAGAAAGTAGAGGCTTTCTCCCAAGAGGGAGATTGTGTCATTCGTTGTCAGGGTCGTCTCTGTGTTTCAGGTGTAGATGATTTAAAGCAAAAAATTATTGCAGAAGCGCATAGTGCATGATACTCTATTTATTTAGGGGCCACTAAGATGTACCGTGACCTACGGGAGATCCATTGGTGGAGTAGGATGAAGAGAAATATTGAAGAATTTGTGGCTAAGTGCCCTACATGTCAGCAGGTTAAGATAGAGCATTAGAAACCTAGTGGATCCATGAGGGAGTTTACCATTCCTACTTGGAAGTGGGAAGAAGTGAACATGAACTTCGTGATGGGATTGCCTCAAACTCGTCATCAGCACGATTTAGTTTGGGTCATTGTAGACAGAATGACTAAGTCCGCTTATTTCCTTCTAGTACATACCTCTTATTTAGCCAAGGATTATGCCAAACTCTATGTCAGGGAGTTGGTCAGATTACACGGTGTTCCATTATCTATCATCTCAGACAGAGGTACCTAGTTCACCTCTCAATTCTGGAAAGCATTCCAAAAGGGTCTTGGTACCCAAGTTCATCTCAGTACAACTTTTCATCCTCAGACAGATAGTCAAGCAGAAAGGACCATTCAGACTCTTGAATATATGCTAAGGGTGTGTGCAATTGATTTCTAGGGACGTTGGGATGACCACTTGCCTTTTATTAAGTTTGCATAAAACAATAGCTATCATTCCATTATTAAAATCGCTCCGTTCGAAACTCTCTATGGTACGAGGTGCAGATCTCCAATTGGGTGGTTTGAAGTTAGTGAGTCCTCGGTCATAGACTTGACTTACTATTTGATGCCTTAGAGAAAGTCCAGTTGATCATAGAAAGACTTTGGGTTGCTCATAGCCAACAGAAAACCTATGCAGATATGCCCAGAAAGGATCTCGAGTTCTAGATTGGTTACTATGTATATCTAAAGATCTATCCCATGAAGGGAGTGAAGCAGTTCGGCAATTAGGAAAAGCTCAGTCCATGATATATTAATCCCTTCAAGATTCTTAGTCGTTTAGGCAAGGTAGCTTATAAGCTCGAATTGCCTTCAGATCTTGCCTCAGTTCATCCAGTCTTTCATGTCTCTTTGCTCAAGAAGTGTGTAGGTGATCCATCAGTCGTGATCCCTATTCAAAGCATTGACATTCAAAATAGTCTCCTTTGAGGAAATTCTGGTCAAAATTCTAGACTATCAAACTCGTAGACTGAGGAACAAAGAAGTCCCTCTAGTCAAAGTTCTTTGGCAAAATTAGTCCTTAGAGGGAGCTACTTGGGATGCAGAAGCAGATATGCATACCAAGTATCCTCACCTATTTCCTTTCAACTCAGATCAAGCTCAAGGTAATAGTTCTCCTTAAGCTTACTCAATTTCATGATTAGTGTGCATCACTAACTTAGTATTCAGTCTCATGTTCATATTTCCACGATAATCTTGATATCAAGTACCACCGCATACTCAGTCATGCATTCATGTATCAGATCAGTTATGTAGTTATGTATCAGACATGCATTCTTATTGTGAGAAAACTTAGTTCTTCATAACTTTCAGTTATATATTCATGAGTCAGTTACACATGCATCAGATATGCATGTTCAGTATGTTAGGTTCAGCTTGCCAGTCATGTCAGTCACGAGATCATGTTCCAGTTATTCATGTTCATTTTATTATTTCCCCTCTTAGTTAGTCTCATTCGAGGATGAATGTTCTCAAGGGGGAGATACTGTAATACCCGTGATTTTTTTAGCTTGAAAATCATCTCAAGGATGTTAGAACTTTCTTTGAAATAAGGATTCATTCTTATACACATGGTATTTCCTTAATTTTCACTTCCTATCATGTGGGAAATCGAATAAGATTTTGATCGATATATAATTCGCCCAAATCTGACACTCGGGCGAAGAGTTAGGGCCTTTTTAGTGAGACAGTGTCTGACCTGAGCCTTCAGCGCATCGCGGGGTAGCTCAAATGGCAATTGCTAGATTACAGTGATGATTTACGATGCTGGAACGTCACGCCATAGTTCCAGGTTACAAAAGAGGGGGGAAACGCAATGGCTCTGCGTTGAACCATCCCTCTATTTCCCAATTGTCAATTTCCAGTGACATGATGCGATAACGCCGCGTCGCGCCAATGGCCCAATTCAAGAAATTTTTTGAAAAACTTAATGACGTGTCCAGGGTTAAAAGGGTCAATTTACCCACCCTATATAAATCTTATAACATGAGATTTAAGCCCTAATTCAGCAACTTACACTCAATTTCTCTCAAAAACTCTCAAGAACATGCCCTAGGGTTTTCATAGAAGATTCAATTTCAAGGAAATTTCACCGTCAATCTTCACGAAATCACGAACTAAGGTATGCGTAGTGTTCATCTATGGATCCATTTCATTCATAGAGCTCAAGAACCATGTTTTAAATATTATTTTGTGATTGTTTCATTGTGATATAACCATGTACATATAGATGATTGTTGTTTAAGTTTCAAGACGATATCTAAAGGTGTTTTTATGAAGTATAGGTTTTCGTTAGTTGAAATCAATGAACTTTATGTCGTTTAAAATGGGGAAATTCCTGAAAACACACCTAATCTAAAAGAATGCATGCAAAGTGTTTGATAAAATGCTTAAGGTGATAAGATTCGTGTGCCATGATTTAATAGTGCTTAAATGACAAGTCCATGCTCTATGCTTTATGATTTCACATGAATTCCATGTGATCGATGAACGTCATTGTTGTGATATAGATTGAGCATGATATTGAAGATATGCAAGTGTACACATATTGTATGAATTTCCCTTCCATACGAAAGATGTTGAGAACTATGCTTAGTGTGAAATCCCCTACTTATGATATGGTGAATTATGGACTCCATTTTTATGATCAAGTCAGTTATGTGTGTCAGTTTCCTTCCATCGAGTCCTAGGGTTACTTGTACCCGAAAAAATATAGTTGTGTGCCTAGATCCATGTCACGTTATCACGATAATCTTAGTCAAGCCATGATCTATAGAACTCAGTCAGTCATGTGACTCAGGAAATCTCAGAAATCTCATGATCTTAATGAATTCTCAGATAGTAGTACTATTCCATCAGTCAATGGAAGTCAGTTACTAAGTCCATGTACAACCAGTTAGATAATGTTCAGTCTCTTTAGATGAGAGTTGAAGTTAGCACCGAGTGAACCCAATGATAGGAACTTACCTGCTAGTTTAGGGTGTGATACTTAGTAGTCATCCTTGTGTTCCAGAACTACGTAGCCAGCGTAAGTTGAGACATCTTAACCTGCTAGATTAGGGTTGATGAGGTGGATTAACCTGTCAGTTTAGGGTTCCCACTGTTCTCATTAGAGTACCTGCCAGCTAAGGGTCACTCACAACTGTCCTTACCAGTGGCGCGGTATTGACACCCTTCCAGTTGGGGAAGAGATTGGACCCCAACATAGCTATATGCGTCATTGGGGCATGTCGATTAAGCAACTACCTCCCGCAGTTTCAGTCCCAGTCTTAGTAAAAGAACTCAGATAATTCTTCAGATTTTAGTACACCAGGACTGTCAGTTATAGTCAATTCAATTTTAGTATAAAACTCAGGTTGTTCCATCAGATTCAGGACTATCAGTCACAATCATTCATGTTATCAGAATTCTAGTATCAGCCATGTTAGATAATAGTAAACCATGTACTAGCGTACAGATCCAAATATCATGTATTCATGATCTTATTTACTATGTATGCATGTTTGCACTCTCACGTTCATATTACTCAGTCAGTTAGCATTGCTCATGCATGCAAACCATTTTGCATTTAGCCTACCCCACTCGTATACTCAGTACTTTCAGTTGTACTGACGCATTTGTGCTATGGTGATTTCTTTTATGTTACACCATAGGTTCAGAGTCACAAGTTCTAGATCAGCAGTAGCAGTAGCATTCTAGTACGCAAAGTGGCAGTGAGTCCTCATCCATCCAAGGATGATATTATTTTATTTCATTCATTGTTTGAGTTCAGTTTTGCTAGACGGAGTTAGTTAGAGACATATTCCCTCAACTCCTTATTTTAGACAGTATTTAGAGGTTTTCAGATTCAGTTCAGATTTATTTCAAATTTGATTCAGACTTCATTTGTTTTAGGTATTTTTCACCCATATGGATGTTACGTTTTATCAGATATATTCTATTCAGTTGAACCTTATGGCCTATTGTTCATATTTTTCCGCATTCTACATGAATATTATGCTGTGTACAGGTTCAGATATCAGTCATGGGTTAGCTTGTGGTCCTTTGGGGTCATCATCATCGTATAACATTTCGGTTTAAAAAATTGGGGTGTTACACTGGGGTACACACTTGGGGTGTTACATCATGTCAGTAGGCTCAACACTTGATTATTCAAAGGAGGAAGCATGAAGCATGGTAGTTTTATCAAAGATAACATCCCTGCTAATTATAAATTTTCTATTTTCTTGACACCAAAGCTTATATCCATTAACACTAGACTTATAACCTATAAATAAACACTTGATAGATCTAGGTTCTAACTTAACATTATCAACATGAGCATAAGAAGGACATCCAAATATCTTAAAATCAGAGTAACTGGAAAGAGTACCGGACCATACCTCTTATAGAGTCTTTTGTTCAATCGCAACTAAAAGAGAGAGATTAATAAGAAGACAAGTTGTGGAAGAACCTTTAGCCCAAAAAGACTTGGGTAAACCAACATTGGAGAGCATACAATTCACCTTCTCCATTAGTGTCCTATTCATTCATTTTGGCACACCATTCTACTGCAGAGTATGATGAACTGTTAAGTGCCTTACGATTCTTTCTAACTTGCACAAAATATTAAATTCATTAGAATAAAAATCAAAACCATTATCAGTACGAAGGTGTTTTACCTACTTCCTTATTTTATTTACAATCATAGTCTTCCATCCCTTTCAAGTAGGCAACATATCATTCTTTTGCTTCAGGAAGAACACACAAACTTTTCTTGGATAGTCATCAATAATAGTCAACATGTAATTAGCACCTCCTCTAGAAGGTACTATAGAAGGACCCCAGAGATCATAATGAATGTAATCAAGTGTGCCTTTAGTTGAGTGGATGCCTTTAGTGAATTTGACTCTCTTTTGCTTCCCAAAAATGTAGTACTCACAGAACTCAAATTTGGTAATACTCTAGCCATCAATAATTCCTCTCCTACTTATTTCAGCCATTCCATTTTCACTCATATGTCCCAAACGCATATGCCAAAATTTAGTAACATCACTATCTAATTGATAGGAAGTAGAAATAGTTGCATCACCTGTAACCATAGAACCTTGCAAGACATACAAATTAACAGTCTTTCTCTGTCCCTTCATCACAATAAAAGCACCTTTACTAACCTTTAGGACTCCGCCTTCACTAGTGTATTGATATCCATTCAAATAAAGGGTACTCAAGCAAATAAGATTTCTCTTCATGTCTAGGACATACCGCACATCATCAAGTGTCTTCACAACCCCATTAAAAATCACAATCCTGATTGTTCCAACACCATCTATCTTATAGGCTATGTTATTTCTCATCAACATAACACCTTTAGATGTCGTTACATATGTTGTAAACTAATACCGATTGTGACACATATGAAACGTGAAAGATGAATCAAAAATACAATCCTCACAGGGTTTTGAGTTACCATCAGAAACTACCAAGAGTTCACCATCACTACTACCATTTTCAACAAAACTGGCTTCACCAAACTTCTCTAGTTGTTTTCCTTTCTAGTTTTCATCTTCCCTTTTATTTCTATTCTATAACTTATAACACCCAAATTTGATATGGCCATTCTTCTTGTAGTAATTATAGGTTTTGTTTTTCTTTTTAGATTTTGACCTATTCGTATCATCACCTCTAGAATTTCTCTCATATGTCCTTCCTCAAACAATGAGACCATGTCTTTGAGTCACTAACCTATTCACAAGATTCTTCATCTTCTCCTTAAAGAACCACGCATCATAGTTTTCATCTAGGATTAGGTTATCATGATTATATAAAATTGTATCCCTAAAGGTCGGATATGATACAGATAGAAAACACAACAAAATCAACCCTAAATCTTTCTTATCGTACTTAACCTCCAAAATCTCTAAACCAAAGATGATTTTCTTAAATAAAGTTAGGTGATCCTCCAAAGACTCACCCTCAAACATGGGATGAGAATAAAGTAATTGTTGAGATGCAACTTACTAGTTAGGCTCTTTGTCATACATAACTATTCTAGTGTCAACTACAATGCAGCGGCAGTAGTCTCCTTTAAACATGTGTAGAATCTGATTTGGTAAATAAAGATGGATCTAAGATAGAGCCTTTCAATCCTTATTCCCTTTATCCATCTCTGTCCATGATTAGGTTATCTTATCAAATCCTAATAGAGCATCATCTAAAGCCATCTACACAAGTACAACTCATATCTTGATCTGCCATAATAAAATATGGTAATACGATCCAATAATAGAATGTCATACATCATGGTTATCATCCCCATGAAAATAATTTCTCTCTAATACTAGTTTGTTATGTTCGGACAGAATAAGAAATACCACAAAGCAAAAGAAAACAAGAAGAAGACACATAGATTTATGTGGAAACCCTTGACGGGAAAAACTACGGGCAGAGGCAGAGGAATTCACTATAATTGAGAGAAATATAATAAGGAGATGAAATTCTCAATGATGAATTTAAACCATCCAAAACAACCCATTAGATCACACTTATATGATATGTGCATACAAATAAATCTTAGGGGTAAAAGAAAGAACAATAACTACAGGTTGTTATTCTTGCTGATTATACCCACAAAAAATCATAAACATGGGTCATATTGCAAGCTTTTCAGGGTTGAATCAATAGAATTTGGGTCACAAACTCTAACAATATCAAAGAAGATCAAATAGGAATCAAGGGGTTAATCAACAAGAACAACAACTGCAGGTTGTTCCTACCCCTGCACAAACTGTAACTCAACCTTCTACATCTCAGGATCAAAGAAGATAAACTAGAGGAAAAAAGTCACCATCATGGATGAAGGAATTTGTTTCCAAAAACACAAAGAAAGTACCTCATGCTCTTGCAAGTCATATGTCATTCGATAAATTCTCTCAATTCTATAAGAGCTATGTGTTGAAAACTTCATGTGTTGTTGAACCTACATGCTACTCTAATTCTTGTAAAGATCCTACGTGGGTGGAAGTAATGAAGAATAAAATATAGGCCTTAAATTCAAATCATACTTGGGAGATTGTTCCTTTGCCTAAAGGAAAGAAGGATATTAGTTACAGGTAGATATATAAAGTGAAGTATAAGACCTCAGGTGAGGTTGAAAAGTTTAAAGCTAGACTTGTAGCAAAGGAATATAGGTGAAGAGAAGAAATTGATTACCAAGAAACATTTTCACATGTGAAGATGAAAATAGTTAGAACTGTACTTGCTGTTGTAGCTAAAAAGCACTGGTTTGTTCACTAAATGGATGTCTACAATGCATTCCTAAATGGTGATCTCTATGATGAAGTATACATAGACCTACCTCAGGGATTTTATATTCAGGGGGAGAATGTATTATGTAGACTACTCAAATCCCTGTATGTCCTAAAACAAGCACCAATGCAATGGAAGACCAAGATGTCAGAGGTTTTGGTAAGATCTTATTTCACTCAAAGTCAATATGATCCATCCTTATATATCAGAACGACAACAGAAGGAATCAATGTTGTACTAGTATATGTTGATGACATGTTGGTCACTGGAGACAATCTAAAACTAATAGAAGAGACTAAGACAATTCTACACAAAAACTTTAAGATGAAGGATCTAGGTGAGCTAAAACTTTTCCTTTGAATAGAGTTTGAAAGATCTGATAAAGGAATATTAATGCATCATAGAAAATATGAATTGGAATTACTCTCTGAGTTAGGCTTAACAGTAGCCAAGAATGCAACTACTTCTATGGAATGCAACATCAAACTAACATCTAGACGGTTTGATGAGCATGTCAAGCAAGGACACTCTACTGATGATCCACCAGAAAATCAAGTTTCTTATCAAAAATTTATTGGTAAGTTGTTGTATTTAATTATGATAAAACCAAACATAACCTTTTGTGTTTAAATGTTAAGTCAGTTTCTTCAAGATCCTTAGAAGTTACCCATGGAGGCTGCACTCAGAGTTGTGAAGTAAGTTAAAAGTCAGCCAAGTCAAGGTGTGTTGTTGTCTAGTGATTCAAATAATAGAGTTAGTACTTACTGTGATGCTGATTGGGCATCCTTCCCTCAAACTAGAAGGTCTATAACTGGCTATTTTATGAAAATTGGAGAATCAATAGTGTCCTGGAAGTCAAAGAAACAAACTACTGTCTCAAAGAGCTTAAATGAGGCAGAATTTAGAAGTCCTATAGTAGTAACAACAGAGATGATATGAATTCTAGGTCTGATAAAGGAAATTGGAAGTGAAGTGGTGCTACCTGTGGATGTATTCAATGATAGCAAGTCTGCTCTACAAATAACAGCAAATCCAATATATCATGAGAGGACAAAACATATTTATATTCACTTATTCTTTATCAGGTAAGAAATTGTTCAAGGTATAATCAAGACTCATTGTATTTCAACTCAAGTTCAACCTGAAGACATAATGACTAAAGGGCTAACAAGAGCAGAACAAGTTCATCTCAATGCCAAGCTAGGAATCTATGACATTTTTATACTTTCCTAACTTGAGGAGGAGTGTTGAATATATAAATAATTTGGCAGATTAAAGAAGAAACAGAGTACACTAAGTTCAGTTTTCTATTACAACTGTAATAGTAGTTAGTTATATGGACTGTTTTAACAACTAGTTAGTTACTTAGATAGCTTATAAAAAAGTCTATATATAGAATACAAACATACATTGAATCAAATATGAATGAAAATCTATTCTTATAACTCTAATGATCCTTCTCTCTTAGCTTCTTCTTTTCTCTCCTTCTTCTACTTACTGATTCTGAGATTCCTCCACAACTTCATCCGTAAGAATTTTACTGCTATCTTGCCTAATTACATTACCTTTGTTATATCATAAGGTAGACTAATATTTAACACTAATCTCTACTTACACTATATGTGTTTCGATGTTATGTTACCATATTAGTAAGTTTTATTTTTAATTCAGATTGTGTGTTCAGTGTGAATGAGCATGTTATCATATCGCGTTGCATGTTGTACAGTATATGAATGAAGGTTCACCTTTTTCATGCATGGATTTCAAA
This sequence comes from Capsicum pubescens, assembly GCA_030864215.1. NCBI lineage: Eukaryota > Viridiplantae > Streptophyta > Magnoliopsida > Solanales > Solanaceae > Capsicum > Capsicum pubescens. The sequence goes on along the minus strand of CM061543.1, from coordinate 68,132,418 downwards.
CTAACTGACATGCCATTTCAATGCCTTTCCTCCTAACATGATAAAGGCTTTTCTTGGAAGAAAAATTAAATTCCAAATTCTGCTCTGATTTGAAGAGTGATTTTTATAACAACCTATTGCACACCACCATAACATTTGACATTTGAATCTTTTCTTTAGTCTCTTTTCCTAGTAAACCTACCACATTTGGTGCTCTTCTGCAAGCAAAACATTCTGTGCCGGCTCTTTCAAGCTTATGAAGAATACCAACTGTTTCATTCTTGAGGCACGTTCTTCTATTGCAATTCAACTAACATTCTGTTCACTTTTAACTGAATTGAAGTAAGTATTGAAATATGATATCTACATATTCTTACCCTTTTAAACACTGCATTAAAATCCACAAGAAATGTATGTTTAGAGAAAATATTTTGAAATGCTGATGTTTTCCATATGTTTGTGTCAAAACTATTACGGAGCAAATAAATAAGCTTGAGAATTAAACAGGTGTAGAAATGAAATGAAATTTTAAGAATGTAAATTAAAAAAAGAATAATAATTGATGCATTAAAATTTTGAGGCTAAAATTTCCATGGAAGGAGTCTACAACAGAATGGACCAACAATGGAACCGAGAGAATGTTTGAGGAAATGATATAAAATACAGGCCTAAAATCACTTGTAAATTGGTCCACTGGAACAACCTAGATACTAATTCATTTATTTTGAACACATATGGAAGTTGAACTCTTTTAAAGCAGGAGCGAGAGGGATTGCTAGAAAGAAAAATGAAGAGTTGATAACGGCCTTTGCTAAAACTTGGAGCATCTATAAACTTGTTGAGTCATTGAATGGAACAACAATGTCGATATGATCCATTGCTACATGAATGCCAATATGGTTGCTAATGCCCTGGCTAAACATGCTAAAAATTTGGATAACAAAGCTATCTTTCTTCAGGATAGAAATCTCCCTCGTGAGGAAACTAGAACACTGCGTATGGACCAATTATGACAGCCTTCGTTAATAAAAAGAGCTGCAAAGCACTTAGGATGATGAAACTTCGTAAATGTTCCAGCAGTTTAAGTCAAGTCAGAATCTTCTTCGAGTTTGTATGCATGTTTTTTTCAACTTCCCGCCTCCTCTTGTGATGCCTCCTATTTTTCAATTAAAAAGGTAGGGGTCCATCCCAAACCCCAACACCTCATGAGGCGAAAGCCTAGGTGATTGGATTTGTAAAAGAAAAACAAAATTAAAAAAATTAATGCATTAGAAACACATTATAGTGGTTTAAAACTGCCATTTAAGGAAATGTTGAACATAGACAATTGCGGAGGTGATAACAGTAGTAATATAAAACTATAAACTATTATTTATACTGACTACAATTATAGCGATGTTAGCAAAACTGCCATAATATCTTTGTGGCAAACATAATTATGAACCTCCAGTAATGTATGTAGTGTCCATTAAAACCGTTGCACTATCATTAGAAAAATTGTTGTTATTGCTCCAATTTTTTACTCAAATCTAATTGCATACATAGTGAAGAGCGAAAGTTTGCAAAAGTTGCAGGTCTAGTCAGAAAGAAGCTTACATCTTTTTTTTTATTTGTAATGAAGCATAAATTAGTAGATCTAATTCTTATTAAGAAATAATCAACATGAGATTATTTACTTATCTAATTGAAATTGTTGAGTCCTATCAAACAGGGATCAGTCCTTTTCAGTATTACTTCCTAAATCTCATGTCTCATTTTAACTATTTGTACTTTCATCACAATGTTAGATTTGAACACTACTCGACATTAATTCACAAAAAAAAATATTGTTAAAAATAAAGGAAATTAACGGGGTGACATGATATAATAGTAATAAAAGTTATTAGTAGGTTGAAACTTTGTTTCCTAAATCTTGTGTTCTTGATAAAATTTAACTTTTGTGTATAGTTAGTGGACTTAATATAAATACAAAGGTTTGACATGAACTGAACACATATTTTTGTATTTTTTTTCTTAATTTGGATTTTTATCATTACAGTTGATGCTTTGTTTGTGCTTTGCCCTTAAAACCCCAATAGGTTTTAGATCTTTTTGATAGCACTTTTTGCTTTTGCTAACATCGACTTGAATTGAATGTTTGACCTTCAATAACATCTCTTTTTCTTGATGATCTGACATCATATGAGATGGAAACAGAAACCTCAACAGAATTATTAGGAGCAGAAACATCCTGGGGTTCTTGTATTGTTTGAAGAAACATCAAGAGCGCATATATTTCCTTTTTATTCATCTTTGAACATTTGTCCCTAACACACTTACCAGTGTCTTTACTACTTGTTGGCACCCAGAATTTATTATTCCCTACAAATGTTTAAATCACGTTTTCACTTAAAGCTAAGAAGGTAAATAAAGTAAAAGTGAAGAAATTGCACACCCTGATATAGAAAAAAATATAATTACTTCTACATGCTCCTCAGGGAAATAGTTCCACGTTCCAAATACATGCAAAAATAGAACGCCACTTGTTAGCATTATAGAAGCAGATGATATAAATGACAGAATTTAAAACTAAACTAAGGTTTAGATCCTTTCTAATATTTGACATCATTTGAAGCCGGTAACCTTTGTCACCTATTACTATATTATACTCAAGTCTTGGTGTTCCAAAATTGAAATTTATCTCAGAAGAAGTAACCATATTTTGTCCATTATTAAACAAAGTTCTGAATCAACAAGAGTTTATAGAATGTAGAATATATACACTCTTAAAAAGAATTCTTTAAACTTCTCTAAGCATATATATGTAGATAGTAACAAAAAGCGGAGGACTATAAAAAAACCACTAGTAAAAAAAATACATCTCAAAACCTTAAACTTTCTTACCTTTTTTTTTTTTAATTTCTAGCATTTTCATGAGATGATAGAAGATAAAATAATTTATCTTTCTTACTGGAACTATTCCAGGAAGAATAGAATTTTTGTACACTTTTTTTCTGAGGGAGTTAGATAGAGATATGCTTGAACCCTTTTGATTGAAAGATCTACTTTCTCTAGAGCATGGAAACATATTGTCTAGGTACAATGGTCTTACAAAATCTTCTGAGCCAACTTCAACTGACAATGATCAGCCACAACCTGAGGTGAAGGTCTTGAGTCAAGACCTTCCTTCAGGTTGTGGAAGATCATTGTTTGTTGTGTTAGGTCAAAAGATTTTGAAAAACCATTGTACCTTTCCATATGATTTCTGTGCTATAGAGAAATATCATTATAAAGATTAGTGAGGTTGAAGCTGGTGTTGAATTGGATGGAAATTGGACATGGTTTTATAGTTGAAACAATCACACGGGATGGTCACTTTAATAAAGTTTTTTGGTAAGAGAAACATATTAGGAAAATTAATAATTAATTTGTTCAAAAACATATGGTCAGAGAAAGAACTATATTCAAAAAATTAAGAAACTTAAAAAATATATGGTAACTGGTAATTAGCATTAGGAAAATTAATAAATAACAGTCCTAAAATATACATGGCAATAGAAACATATATTTGAAAAATTAAGAAATTATAAAATATATATGGTAAGTGAAGCATATACGGTAATAGTATTAGGATAATTTAATAACTAAGCAATATATATTACAAAAACATATATGGTGAGAAATATTTGGAAAACTAATAATTAAGAGGCCCTAAAATTCATATGGTAAGTGTAATGACACAGAAATACACCCTGGTCGTCACCCGGTGCTTACGGTCCAGAAAGATCACAAGCTAACCCATGAACTGATACCTGCTGTGAGCACTAAACAATATACTGATAATAAAAGACATGCACAAAAGTTATCTAAAGACACCATAAGGTTTTAGAAAAAAATTAAATACTAATAATAATACTGAATCATAGTTATGAATGCCTGAAAACTTACTAAAAATACAGGCAAAAAGAACTGAACAAAAGCTCTTTGAATGTCTAAAAGCCTCTAAAACTGACTGACTATAGAGTTGATAGACAAGCCCCCCAACTGATTAAATAAATGAACTGTTGACATAAATAAATATAAGATAAAATTATCCTCGAAGTATGAGGACTCACCACTGCTGCTGATGCTGACTAACTGATCATGTCTAAGCTCGGTTGAAAAACTAAGCATCCGAACCTATGATATAAGACATTATAGCGCAAGAAATGAGTATGCGGTCAGTACTTTGAATGTATTGGTATATAAGATGAGGTTAGGTTGAAATGTATGGGTTAGTTGAACACATAGTAATGACTGACTGAATAACATGAGATAACTGAGTAAACATGCATGAAAGATAAACTACTGAAGGTGCAAGACCAAACATGTAACATTTCTGAAATAATCTATGAAACTGAAATACTGAAATCTGGTCGCTGAATAACTAATAATCTGTATTTCATGGTCAAGCAACATAAGATGAATTTAGTACTAATTATTGTACTAAGACTGTAGGAGGTATTATCTAATTGATATGCCTCGCTCTGAATTGATTGGGGTTCCAACCTGTAACCCAGTTGGAAGGGGTGTCAGTACCATGCCACGAGTACTAACAATGCCTATGTGGATCCACTAAAATATTGAAGAACCAGAATGTTAAGCTTAAACTGACGGGTGACACTTGGGCGGAGTGAAGCCTAATCTGATGGGTGACATCGGGGTGGAGTCAAGACTAATTTGATGGGTGTACCCTAGGATTTATCCAAGCCTAAACTGATGAGTGACTCCTCATAACCCATATTAGTTACGTAGTTCTGGAATACAAGGACTGTGTAACACCCCATATTTTCGAGCTAGAAATCAAACTGTCATTCCTACGCGTGTAAGCTCTAATTCTATGGTTTATATTTAAATTCATGTGTCATGATCTTTATCCCAGTGTATGAAGTTATTATGAAGTGAAAAAGTGTTCATAGAAATCACCTAGAGAAAAGTTAAGCTAAGAAGATTTTTTTCATCCAAAGTTTGATATTCGATTCTACAAGGTTCTAATTTGAATGTGTATAACTTTCTATACATGTGGAATTTTTTATCTCAAGACCCACCAAATTGTTGATAATTGAATTAACTTTCCAAAAATACCAATTTTTCCTAAATCTAATACCCAAGAGAAAAGTTATGGCATTTTTTGTGAGAGGCAGTAAGCCGACGTGATTGTGATGCGATGCATCGGATTGTGCGTTATGAAACTGTTTCACATGATATTTCAGTTCCTAATGGGTATAGGGGAACTTTGGTCACTTCTTGTCACCCAAAATCCATCCATAACATAAAATTTCAGCCCCAAGAAGCATCAATTGCCTCTTTATTCAAGTTTCTCTAAAAAAAAACCCTAGCCACCTCCTAGAACAAGATTTAACTTTTCGTCCCCAAAGATAAACAATTAAAGTCTTTCAATTCAAGATTCTCAAGAAAGTTTTCAATATTAGGTTTCCAATCTTCAAACTAATCAATATAAGGTACGTGGGGCTATCCTAACCTACATGGGTATATGTTTCACGATTTCTACAAGCCATAAAGATGTATATGCTCATATATACTATGAGTTTTGGTAAATTATTTTTAAGAACATGCATTGGTAAATCAATTCAATGGAATTATGAAATTGTTATAGGGTTTTCTATAAGTTTTATTTATAAATCTCGTGCTTTTGTGATTTGAAATCGAAAGATGGATTACGAATGTAACTTGTGAAATTCCACTCCCCATGATGAAATTTATGAACCTTGCATGATATAAATTGTGAATTATTTTTGAGAGCATGAATTAAGAGCCCCTCTTTTTATCATGAAATTTATGTATAACCAATGTCAGGGCTGATTTATGAATGATGAGAAACTCTTGAGTTTTAAATGTCTCCTTAATCGTTATGCATGAGTAGAATAAATGGAATAACCACTATGCTTTCAAGATTTGTAAAAAGAGTGTGTTTGAATGAATTTCATGTGATTTTGATAATGAGAACTCTGGTGTGACTAGGTAAACCTTTCGGTGGTAATTATACATGTTTGTATAAGAAGGGTTGTGGAATGGATATGATATGAATGACTTGCAAGTTTGGGTATGACGATATCCTATTGTGATGCGCCCTTAACAGAATTAGAAAGATTTGTTATTAAGAAATTATGTTTTTAGGAGGATAAAATTAGGCTTAAAGAGAGTTGATGGTTACCCAAAGATAGCATGAGTTGAAAGACTCAATGCTGGAAACCGTGATTTGCTGACACGAGATTATAGTTTCCTGCTTGATGATCTTATGTACCTTTGATTCATGTCATCCCAATTTAAGTCATGTTGTCCCAATTTGGGACTATGGTTAGGAGCCCTACTTTGTGATCTTGTGCACTACCATGACATGTGATGTGTGAGCAGATGCTAACACATTTGAGGCTTTTAATTGAGAATAATTGCAAGGTCTTAAGCAACTTTTGTCATTTTGAGTGTTTTATCTTTGATTTTGCAGTAGAAGCTAAGATGCAAGAGAACCAACAAGGATGGAAGTAAAAGAGTTGAAATCTGAAGAAAATAGAAGAGAAGTGTGGATAACGACATTCTTGATAAGTCGTCATCCCTATGATAAGTTATCAGATATACCGTCAGCTCTAGATAGAGAATGTATCCCAGCTTAAAGTTGTGACGACATTTCCTGATAGGTCGTCAAAAGTGTGATAGGACGTCAGAGTCATCGTCAGCCTAAGACAGAACATGGGAGTTGAAGTAGAGAAGTGATGACATTCATGATAAGTCATCAAAAACCTGATAGGCCATCACATTTCGTCATCAGCCTAAGGCAGCAAATTTTAAAAGTGAAAAGGAATGACGACATCTGTGATAAGTCGTCAGACTCCTGATAAGGCATCACAAAATGTCGTCACCTGTCCGAGAAATTGCTGAACTCTATGATTTTGTTTCCATAATTAGGGATAACTATCTAAATCATTGTTTAGGGTTTTCTAAGGGAGTTCTAAAAAACCTATTTTGGGACACACGTATTTTGCTATTCTCTCTCTAGTTTCTTGGCTTGAAAAATAATTAACTTTGAAGATATTTTCATCTATATTTTAGGATTTCTATTGTGATCTAATCTAAGACTCACTAGTTACTATTTATCTTGTGGTATATTTATCTTTCAACTTATGAGTACAACTAAGTGCTTTAATTATTACATTATGAGTGGCTAAATCCCTTTAACCCGAATTATGGGATCTAGGGGTTAAGTCTTGATAAGATGCTAAGTGTTTAAGATTCAAAAGGTAATAGGACACCTTGATAATTCAGAGGATTTAATTATTGGCTATTGTTTACAAATGATAGATAGTACCTGCTTTGATTTGCTTGAGATAAGAAATCAACTGCAGTAGGAAGTTAATTATTGACAGGGACTTGGAAGCTACCAAACTTCCGTTTAATAATTGACGTTGTAACAAGGTTAATTAACATGAGGTGAAGTCTGGTCAGTGAATATAAATTCCCTATGTCCGAGGAGATTGGGTAATTAAATGCTTAAGTAGGTCGAGAGACATTTAGGAAAAACTTCGATAAAGATAATCTATTGTCCTACCTACATTGAGAATCTTGAATCACTATTAGCATCTGTCAAGTACCAACATCCCTAGTGAACATAATTCTGGTTTTTCCATAAACTCTTGATTACAAACACTGAAACTATATTGACCAACAATTATTTGTTAAACTCAAAACCCCCATTTTGGGAAACATCCAACTATCAGTCGATTAAATTACAAACGACTTAAGTTCACACCATATTCCCTGTGGGATTCAACCCCAACCTAGTTGGGTTATATATTGACAACGATCGCTTACATTCTCATTAAAGAGGTGTTGTTTGATCTTTATAAAAAATGGTGTTGTTGCCGGGGAGTACAATTGTAAATTGAAGTTTATGTGCGCTAATTGACTGTTAGCCAAGTTTCCTAGTGTTACGTTTATTTGTTGTTTTTGTTTTCTACAGGACTTTTGTGGTGTATGCCAAGAACCAGAAGTTCTAGAGAACCATTATTACCACTTAATCCAAAATTGCAACGAATTGGAAGAATGGCAGATCAGCAGGAGGCTGACAGGTTAGCAGCCTTAACTAGAGCTTAGGTGAATGTGCTGAATGTCGGTCAACAAGTACGACATCCAAATCTTAAGGATAAAGGTTTGGGAGATGAGGAGTTTCTAAACCCTGGTAACCCAAGGCGTGCAGTGTAAGTAGTTGCACTAGTAAAACGTAAAGCTAACAAGAATCATCTGTTCTGAGGTAGGCAAGATTACCAGCCGGTCCAGTATGACCTCAATGATGACGATGATGGAATGGATAGAGAAGGTGAAATGGGTGCAATTATTCCTCCACCATTAGAACGTGGGGTAAAATTCAACATTACGAGTACTATGATTCAACTCCTCATTCTGAAGGGGTTGTTTGGTGGCCTTCCTGGGGATGGCCCAAACTTGCATCTGGTGAACTTTTTCACCATCTGTAAATCTTTTGATAACCTAGGAGTGGGTCAGAATTTTGATTCATTTGAGATTATTTCTGTTGTCTCTGTCTGGGGAGGCAACATTGTGGCTTAATGAGCTGACACCCGATTCTATAACCAACTGGAGGCAGTTGAAAAGAGCTTTCCTAGAAGGTTCTTTTCGCCTTCCAGGAGGGTATAGTTGAGAGATGAGATCAACAACTTTAGGAAGCTCCCAACATAAGCCTTGCATGAAACCTGGGAGAGATTCAAGAAGAAGTTGACACAGTGTTCGAACCATAATATGACGGACATACACTTGATGGAGACTTTATATAGAGCTCTGAACTTTGTAACAAAACCAATTGTAGATAATTCTATTGGTGGTTCGTTTGTTGATCTTACATTCCAGAGGCTTCTGAAATGCTAGAGAGAATGACCAAATAGAGTTGGGCATGGCATACCAGAGACTCTGTGGTAGTCATCCCCACTGTTTCTGTGGTTATGACTATAGAACAACGCAGAACAGACGAGGAGTGTAACCAAGACATGGCTCACCTAAAAATAAAGATGGACATGCTAACCAAGAACTTTCTATTAGGTAAGACTGAGAAGGTGAAAGCTGTGGGATCATAAGATAGAGTTGATGCTGATTCAGAAGAAGCGGCGAACTATGTTAATAATCAGGGGGTTTCTGAGGCAATAGCCAAGGGAATCAAGGTCAGAATTATTATGATAAGCCTAGCTATAAAGATAGGGAGCAGGGAAACTGTAGAAGCAATAATGATAGGATCGGGCTATATGTCCCTCCTGGAAATTATGAGACTGCTACAATAAGTTCTAAAAAGATGTCCATAGAGGACATGATGGCTAAGTTGATAAAAGGAGTGGAGGCTACCAAATCTGGTATGACCACTATGAAGACCGATCTGTCATCTATTAGTCAGTTGGTAAAATCACACTCCACTGTAATCAAACAGTTGGAGCAACAGATGAGCCAACTCTTTATAGCATTTAACCAGAGGAAGAACGGAACATTACCAAGTGATACGGTCCAGAATCCATGGAATGATGGCTCATGTATGGAAATTACCACCAGAAGTGGTAAGATATTACCTGGCCATTCTGTGGGAAAAAATATAATTGATAAGGTAGTTGATGATGAACTGGAAAAAGGTGGTTTAGTAGAGTCTGAGAAGCTGGATGGTTCTGATGATACTCAAGAGAAAAGGAAAGAGAAGGAGAAGGAGGTAGTGTTAAGAACTTTCCCAAGACCACCACCTCCCTTTCCTCAATGGTTGAAGAAAAAAACTGATGATGCAAAATTCAACAAGTTCATGGCAATTCTCAAACAATTGACGGTGAATGTGCCATTGGTTGAGGCACTTGAGAAAATTCCAGGATACGCGATGTTTATGAAAGACCTTGACACAATGAAATGAAAGGTTATCCATGAGCTGGAGGACAGTCTCCATTATTGTGGTGCTATCTCCACAAGGTCTTTAGTGTAGAAAAAGGCAGACCCGTGAGCATTTACCATCTCATGCACTATTGGGTCCCTGAATTTTACAAAAGCGCTATGAGATTTGGGAGACAGTATAAACCTAATTCCAATTTCTATGTACAATAAGTTTGGTTTGGGGGATCATACCCCGACAAATATACGGTTGGTGATGACAGCGATCTGTAAAGCGGCCAGTGGAAATATTACATGATGTATTGGTAAAGGTGGCCAACTTTATACTGCCTGCTGATTTTGTAGTCCTAGACTGTGAGGTGTACTTTGAAGTGCCCATCATCCTAAGCAGACCATTTCTTGCAACTGGGAGAGTGATAGTAGACATGGAGTTGAATGAGCTGAAGTTCTGGCTCAATGACAAAGAAGAAAGATTCAAAATACACTCATCCATGACACAAAAGAGTTTTTTCTCAATCGTGGATGTATTCTACGAAGATAGTAAAGAGGTATCAACAGGTTGTCTTGACGAAGTCCGAGTAGTCAAGATAACCAAGTTGTGCCGCGATATTAAAGCAGGCGTTATTGGGAGGCAACCCAAAAGTTTTATGTTCCAGCAAAGTGTTTATTTTTGTAGTTAGGTTCTAGTTCAAAGAAGGTAGAATTGATGTATCTAGCTAAGTGTTCCTGACGACATATTTGATGTCCTATCACAATTGTGATAAGCCGTCAGGTTCGTCGTCAGAGATATCAAACCTGAAGCATGTTCTGTTAAGGCTGATGACATTCATGATAGTGTATCACAATTGTGATAAGCCTTCAGCCTTTGTCATCAGAAATTCTAAAAGAGTAGGTGAAATTATGGGCCAAATTAAAAAGATCCGACCGGGCCCACAGCTCTGTCTTTCCTCCTTCCTGCGTATTTCCTCTCATTACTTTAAGTTTTTTTTTCATATTTAGTTTATTTTCTTCCCTTTCTAAAGTGTTTCAAAGTAAAATTAAAGAAAAATTCCTTGTGTGTGGGTTTGAAATCAGAATCAAGAATTCTTCTTTCATCTAGTTTCTCCTACTCGTGTAACCAAGTAAAGGTACCTATCAGGTATGCTCAAAACCTAACTTCTCTCTTTAGTTAGTAAGTGGTAAACTGATGTGAACCAAGGTTCCCAAGAATCTTGAGTCAAGTTTAGCTTGTAAATGTATGAAAATCGGGAACTATGGTTTGCTGTGCAAGCTTGAGAATTAAAATTCCAGCTCAAAAATGAGAATCGGTGGGATTTTAAGAAGAATTTGGATTAAAAAATTAAGTTAAAGTCGAGTTGGGGTAGTGTCCTGAGTCGACGACATGGCTGATAAGTTATCACATTTGTGACGGCTTATCAGACACGTCGTCAGAAGTTGATAAAATTTTATGGGTTTTGTTTAAGGCTGACGACATTCATGATAACCTATCACAACTATGACAGCTTATCAAACATGTCATCACACCTATGGTCTGAAGCATAAATAAACCCTTTCAAGGGGTATGAAACTTCAATGATTGATGTATTTGTGTTTATACTTTTGAGTGTCGACTAATGGCTTTTCTCTTGCTACAGGTCTTATAATGTCACCCAAAGGAAAGAACCCCAAACCTACAAAGAAAGAGCAATAGAGGAGTGTAACTCAGAGACTTATCGATGAGGGATCCAATTATGAGGAAGAAGAGCCACTGCTCAGAAAGCAAAGAAAGAAGATAAGCCTAAAAAATCCTCTACCACCCCCACTATTTGAGGTAGAGGAAAGTTAAGAGACTGATATTGAGCCAACAACGTCTGAACATACAGCTTCTGAGCAGACGGCCTCAAAATAACAAGATTTTGAACATGCTGAATCTGAAGAGCATAATTTAGATCATCCTGATTCTGAGGAATATAAGTCTGGGAAACCTGAATCCAAGAGACCATCAACAGAGTCCCCATTTTTTAGCAACAAGATGATGAAGAATCTCTGATTCAGGGAACTATGGTTAAATGAAAGAACCCCGAAGTCCAAGACAGTACTAGGTGGAAAATTCCCAAAGCACAAAAAATCTTGTTTGATGGGGTTTGCAGAACTAACAGAATAGCTGTCAAAAGGCCAATCTTTAAAGAAAAGAGGATCATCACTAAAGGGTTGAGCAGATGCCCTAAAGTGGAGAAGAAATTTTATGACTACAACTTGGGATGGACTACAAGAAGAGGAAATTCATTTTTCCCTACACTAGTTAGGGAGTTCTATGCGAACTATCAAGCTCGCTTGGAAAACATGGGTAAAGAAGGGAAAAAATAAGCAGATCAACCTTTGTTGGATAAAGTTCCAATACGGGGTGTAATGGTGGATGTTTCTGAAGCGACAATCAACAGATTCCTTCATGGCCTAAATTTCGCTCCTCAGGCCACTTCACCTACTTTCTATGCCCGATTGAAGCATCATAAGAATCAGCGATCTTGGTTAGAGACCCTCATAGATGAAGGAAAACCTGAATGGATGACTAACCTAAATGAGAGGATTTTTAAGGCTTCCTTGACTCAATAGGAAAGGTTTTGGTAGGGTGTAGTGTGCACCCATTTGATGCCTATTGATGGAGATAATATCCTCGAAGAAGATAGAGCAATATTGGTCACAAGTTTTGTAGCTAACTTTAAGTTGAACTTCTGGGAGATCATTGCTGAAGAGATAAAATTTGAGTCTGAAGACCCGATACTGCATATCCTTTCCCTTGCCTAATTATAAGGTTTTGTAAGGCACCCCATGAACCTGAGGTTGTGGGGTTAGATGAAGAACTTCTTGCCAAAAAGACCCACAACCCCATCCGTTATTATGAAAATCAACCAAGGCTGACACTTGATAGAGAGGCAGGGGTTGAAACAGACCCACCAACTATAGGTACCAGCTCAGCCCCTAATGCAGAGGTGCCAAATTCTGAAGTTATACCTCCAACATCCTCAGTAATGGCAGAATTGGTGACAAGAAGTGAGACAAACCCTTCAGTTGCAGTGTTTACCACAAAATTTGCCTTCAACCCTATGAATTTTAGGAGAGTGGAAAAGAAATCTAAGTGGTGCGAGGCTTAGTTTAAAATCTTTGCCAAGAAATTTGCAGTTGTGGTAGACAAGAGGGTTAAGCCTGCACTTGAGCCCTACAAGGCTCTGTCGGGTTGGATTAATGAATTGGAGAACCATTTCAATATACGTTCGAAAAAGAGTTCAAGTGAAGAGATTGCACTATTCAAATTAGACCTAGACAAAGTAAAAGAAGAGGTTGGAAAGCTCTAGCAACACCAATTTATGGTGTCAGCATATTCACCTATTAAGGAGTCTGAGGGTGAAATCCCATTGTTTGATCTCATAGAGGAACCCATGAAAAAAAATAAGAAGAAGGGTGAGAAGAAAGGCAAGGGTAAGAGAGAAAGTCTTGACAGTGATGAAGAAAGAAAAGCAGAGAAGAGGGAGAGAAAGAAAACTAAAAAGGCAGAAATGAAGAAGGCAAGGATTGAGTCTCTAGTCGACAATGAAAAATGGGAGGCAGCCCTTCGAGCGAGAGCTGAAGGTGCCTCAACTAGTAGGCCCTTAAAAAATACTGAGCCTAATGTGTTAGAAAGGGAGGAGGCTCCTGATGGATATAAGACAGCTGAGGATGCGGCAACAGAGTTAGGAACCCATAATTCTCGTGCTTGATCTACTCCAGGTATAACCTAACCCTTAGTTCAGTTTTTCTTTGATTTTAAGTTGAGGGTTTAGGGTAAATTGTTGTTGTAAACTTTTTTTAACTGACTAGGAGAAATATAAGTAACTAAGGCAGTTAACTTGTTTTTGTGATTTTTTAGCACCTCTCCAATGGAATGATTAGTTAACTGTGTGAATTGCATATGATTGTGACCATTGTGCATCTTGTATGGCATTTGTTCTAGTGACTTGATAACCATTGCTAAACAACAAAATGAACTGGATAAGTAGTCACTTGTGATATACTTGTGTGCCATGTGTGTGTGAGATTGTACTTAGTTCCCTGTGTATGTTGAATCCAGAACTTGCTCAGTTAGTCTTACCTAGGTTGAAGGATAGGGGTTAGGAAAGGATCATAGGCCATTTTGATATTAGATCACTTTAGCCTAAATTACCTTCCCTATGTGCATAATATCCTTTGATCCATCTTTCATTTTACGATACCTATCACCGACCCATTTATATCATAATGAACCTATTTTGGCCCTGGTCCTCCTTGGACACTGTGCACCTTGACTTAGGAAAATGACATAAGTTGAGGGTGGATATCATAGGGGTGCATGATGGAAAGTGAGTAGGAAGAAAGGTAGAGTGAAAGAAAAGAATAAAAAGTTGTGCGGTGGAAAAGAGCAAGAAAAGAAAAATAGTGAAAAAAAAAAGTGATTGTTGAAAAGACCGCACCCATCCTGAATAAGTGTGATCAAGAAAAGAGAATAATAAAAAAGGCTAATGAGTGAGACCCCAAAATCTAGTGTAGTTTCAAGGAGGCTTAGTCACTTTAAATATCATCGAGTATCATACCATCCCCTATCCTATATTACAATCTAAAGAAAAGACCTATAGTGATCCTAGCTGACCTGTCCGAAGATCTTGGTAATGAAAATAAGGGAAAGACTATAGTATTTGGTATACATTGATTGAAACTTCATTTTGAGAGTGAGTGTCTTTCGATTGACCCCATGGTTACATATATGATTGCTGATATGAGAAAAGGGGTATTTCTTTGTTGTGAGGGCACACCAGATATGGTGCTTATCGCTAACTTGTTCGGATAGTGTGATAATGGTCTATGAGTAGCTGTTATAGCTGAATTAATGTCGTATCTTGATTCCTTTTTGTTGCATTGTGGTTCTTCAATAATATACATCATTTTTCTTGAATTGACTGACTTTGGAGATGGTGAAGATATTTTGAGATAATATGGATGAGTGACTACTTAATGTACTTTTATCCTCTTAGTTGTGTTTTGGTTCCTTGAGGACAAGCAATTGTTTAAGTTGAGGGTGTTGATATGTGAGCATATGCTAACACATTTGAGGCTTTTAACTAAGAATAACTGCAAGGTCTTAAGCAACTTTTGTCATTTTGATTGTTTTATCTTTGATTTTACAGTAGAAGCTAAGATACAAGAGAACCAACAAGGATAGAAGCAAAAGAGTTGAAATCTGAAGTAAATAGAAGAGAAGTGTGGATGACGATATTCCTGATAAGTCATCAGCCCTATGATAAGTTATTAGATATACTGTCAGCTCAAGATAGAGAATGGATTCCAGCTAAAAATTGTGACAACATTTCCTGATAGGCCATCAGAAGTATGATAGGACGTCAGAGTCGTTGTCAGCCTAAGGAAGAACTTGGGAGTTGAAGTAGAGAAGTGATGACATCCCTGATAAGTCGCCAAACACCTGATAGGCCATCACGTTTCATCGTCAGCCTAAGGCAGCGAATGTCAAAAGCGAAAAGAAGCTAACGACATCTGGGATAAGTCATCAGACTCCTGATAAGGCATCATAAAATGTCGTCAACTGTCCGAGAAATAGATGAACTCTGTGATTTTGTTACCATAATTAGGGTGAACTATTTAAAGCATTGTTTAGTGTTTTCTAAGGGAGTTCTAGAAAACCTCTTTTGGGACACACGTATTTTGTCATTCTCTCTCTAGTTTCTTGGCTTGAAAAATAATTAACTTTGAAGAGATTTTCAATAATATTTTAGGATTTCTATTGTGATCTAATCTGAGAATCACTAGTTACTATTCATCTTGTGGTAAGTTTATCTTTCAACTTATAAGTAAAACTAAGTGCTTTAATTTTTACATTATGAGTGGCAAATCCCTTTAACTCGAATTATGGGATCTAGGGGTTAAGTCTTGATAAGATGCTAAGTGTTTAAGATTCAAAAGGTAATAGGACACCTTGATAATTCAAACGCTTTAATTATTGTCTATTAGTTGCAAATGATAGATAGCACCTACTTTGATTTGCTTCACATAAGAAATCAACTATAGTACGAAGTGAATTATTGACAGGGACTTGGAAGCTACCAACCTTTCATTTAATAATTGATGTTGTAACAAGGTTAATTAACATGAGGTGAAGTCTGGTCAGTGAATATAAATTCCCTAATTCCGAGAGGATTAGGTAATTAAATACTTAAGTAGGTCGAGAGACATTTAGGCATAACTTCAATAAAGATAATCTGTTTTCTTACCTACTGTGAGTATCTTGAATCACTATTAGCATATTTCAAGTACCAACACCCCTAGTGAACATAATTCTTGTTTTTCCATAAACTCTTGATTACAAACATTGAAACTAAAGTGACCAACAATTATTTGTTAAACTCAAAACCCCAGTTCAGGAAACATCCAACTATCAGTTGATTAAACCGCAAACGACTAAAGTTCACACCATATTCCCTGTGGGATTCGACCCCAACCTAGTTGGGTTATATATATATTGACAACGATCGCTTATATTCTCATTAGAGAGGTATAGTTTGAGTGTTATCAATACGCTTACTTGATTGGGGATTATGATACCCTGCTTTGTGATCTTCTGTGTCCCCTTTACTAACATCCCAATCCTTGTGGCTAACATGGATTGGGGTCTTGTCCATCGAGTCAAGGGAAAATTCCATATAGCCCATGGGATTGCAGAAATGTAGGGTGTACTATCTAGCTCAGAAGTAAGACAAATATTTATGTCATGATTCTAGAAGATATTTTAAAGATCATTAAACTATGACATGTATTTTCAAATGTTTTATTCTTACATGTTTTTATGAAATGCTCTCACCTATGTTGTATAAAAATATATTTTGTTTTTAGATTATTCTGTGTACCAGTACATCTGTATTGACCCCCTATATTTTAGGATCTTAGGATCAGTTCCGAAGGCCCTCTAAGCCGTAGATTGATTAGTCAGAGAATTTCAGTGGTGAGCCTCCCTAATTCCGAAAGGCCAAATATATAAGTCATTGTTATTTTATTTTGATTCATGGTTCGACTAGGGGCCTTGTCCCAAATTTCATACAGATGTCATTTTTAGTTGTTAGAGATTTCGCAGACCAGTGTTAGGTGTTTTCCATATTTCATGAACTAATTTTTTTTTTGTATTATTTAGTTAATGAAAAGGATAGTGACCATGTTTCCATCTTGTGTTGTTTTCCCACTAATTTACTATATTGTATGAATGTTGTGCATGATTTCCAGATAGAGAAGGGGTGCTAGAGACTTCATGGTTTGGGTTGCTCATTATGGCTAGGGCCTTGGCTCGGGTCATGAAAAACTTAGTATCATAGCACGGTTCATGGTCCCAGGGTATCTACGAAATTGTCTCTAGTAGAGTCTTACTTATGGGTGTGTTGTACACCACACTTATAATCAGGTGGCTACCATGTATTTAGGTATTATTTCTTATTCTTTCATACTCTAGTTCGTTCTATAGCGTCGTCCATAAGAAAGTTATCCAAATTTCTTCCTCGTTCTAATTTCATGGGCCATACCTCATTGTCGAGGCGGTACAAGTCTAATTGTCTAGCTCCCACAACGATGTGGTTCTCTCTGATTGAGTTGTCCATAAAGTTATGAAATTGTAGAAGGACTTAAGAGGAGTCCATGAGTGTTTTAAAGTATGTTGATTTAATCATATACCCCCATCTGCATCAGTTTTGCGATTGAGCCTGAGGTACGGAGTGTATTAGTCTCCTTTAATAAAATTCTTGTTGCAGATGTCATGTTTAAAGATAATGATGTGTAGCTAAATATTGGAACTATATTTCCACCCGAGTAGTAGTGTATGTTAAAGTGTCATAACCTATTGGTAGTGAGATGCTCCAGAAGTTAGTGACGTAAAGTCACAAGGTTGGCAGTCAGAGCGAGGGTGACGTTTGCATTAATAAATAATTTTAGTTGTATAATCGTGGATTGAGGATTGGGTTGCCATTGTATAGTGATAGACTAATATTGTCGCAATATTTGTAGATTGTATGGTAGTCTTTGAAGGAAGTGGTTGGATATGAGTATTATCTATTCAAATTAGGGAAGGAGCCTAGAATGGATAGTTATGGTGGTTATAGAAATCAGTTATAGGTTGTGAATAGAAAGGAGTAGATTAGTTAATAAGTTGTAGGTAGAGCCTCATTAGTGATTATTGAATTTGGAAGATCATTGTGATGTGTGATTAGGTAAGTAAGTATGATACGAGGAATTAGAACATATTAATAAGATTAAAATGACTTATATTATAAGATTAAGATAGACTAATCATATCATGTGACTTTACCCCTTTGATGGTCTTTTCTTTAGTAGTAGTATGCTCGTACTTCAGGTGAGAAGGAATATAGTGGATTTTAACTTGAAATAGTGAGGTTGTGGGGGGGTTGTGATTGTAGGTAGTAGCAAAGTGAAGTGAAGTATTTGGGTTGATTTTCGAATTTGATGGACTAGTATTGTATGTGGCATGCTTTACCGGTGGTATATAATTGAGGATAGACAACAAGCTTGAGATTTAGATATGGAGTTTAGATGTGGGGTGTAGTGGTGAGAATAGTAGCTCGAGATTGATAATGTATGTTTTGTGGGAATGAATTAGTTGGGATGGTGTAGTGTTTGAAATAGCCTGGGTTGGGAACATGTGGAAAAAGGAATGGATAATAGTGATACGTATATAGTTATGAGGACTAGTGCAAAAATGATGAGTTATGGTTGAATCATTACGTGGGTAAGAGCGTGAGTATATAAGAATAAGTTGAACCCCAGATAGCATGTTCTTAGAAATGGTTGTATGGTCTAAGTGTCATATGTACTCATCTAGTTTTTTAGAATTTTGTAGTATGGAGAAGTTTGGGGAGTTGTTGTATAGTGGTCATTGAAGTTGAACTTGAGGAAATATAGGTAGGAAATATGCACCTTTGGTATAGTTGTACAAATTTTGTCAAGTTGTAAATTTTGTGATGAGATGTTTAAAGCGAGTATCTTAAATGGTGGAGAACAAATAGTTATGTTATAAGGGGTGTGGAAATGTATACCCACTTGAGTGTGAGTTGTAGGGTGATGGCTATAGAGGCTAGCGAAAATTACAAGTGCTATTTATAGAAACGCAAGGCCTTCAGAGTATAGTTCTTCATACAGAATAGAGTTTAATTATGTGGTGATGTCTCTTTTATGTTGAGAGTTGTGGCTATAAATTTTGACGTGGACTTATGTCCGTAAGTCAAGTAGGGTGAATTTGATCTACCGGGGAGATGGTGGATTAAAGTAGTTCCCAAATTTTCTTGTAGGGTCAAGTTTCAAGTAAGAATCATGATCATTCAATTCCTGTTCAAGTATTATCCTCCTACTTTAATTTTTGAGAGTATCCTGCTAATGTCGTACGTTACCTGTTCAAGTCATGCCTATGCCTATGGTTTGAGTTCTCTATGGACTTATGTTTATAATCTGACCTCTAAACTAGAAGCAATTATGTCTCCCAGTAATCCAGTCTTTCATGTATGCAAGAAATATGTATGTTGTTCGTAATCCATAAAAATTTATCTCTCAGCATGCTTGATCCTAAGGAAATATGTTTCTCTAAGTCACCGAATCATTCTATGTTGGGTTTAGCCAAAGTGATAAAGTTTATGCAAAATCAGGGAAAATCTCAATTCCTTAAATGAGGAGCAATCTCTTCAAGCGACAATCTTTGTCTTAGTTATAATGTAACACCCTGTAGCATTATCGACTCAATACCACTCTTGGTTGCATGTATTGAGAGCTGACAACCTAAGAAATTTTCTAATTGTTAAAAGACTTAGTCATATTTATGAGCTCTTAACTTTCATGATTTTCAAATTTATCTTCCCGGCCCTGAGACATAGATTATTGATTTGATTCATGATCAAGGGTGAAAAAGGGTGTCTTATGGAAATTTTGTGTTTTTCAGACGATGTTTGAGGCCTTATTGGGTGATCAAAATAGTGGTCCAACACAATGTCGATGCTTCATGCCAGGAATTGCATTGGTAGGGAACGACGCGGTGCATTGCTTAACGCGTCGGGTGCCCAGATCGTCTTACTAATTTTTGGGTCCAGGAGGGTAATTCAGTCTCTTTCCTTTATTTTATCTTGATATATGCACCAATGTTTTCGCACTGTGCTCTATCCTAAGAATTCATGCTATATTGTGTTTCTTTTGAACGACTCTCTACTTATGATCCAGACACTTGATAGATGGAGCACTTCATGTCTATTTTTTCGTATCTTCATTTCATGTCCCTCCTTAAGTAGTGGAATAAGTATAATTTATGGACTACTAGTGTTACTTTTTATTCATGACCCTTCATATGATAGTATGATGGTAGCTGTGTAAGCATGGTGATGTGCTAGGCAGGGGAGTAGATGTTCTTGAAGGTGAAAAATTTGATGTGAATTCTCGATCAAAGGTTATAGGTGAAAAGGAAAAAAAAGAGGAACTTTTGTTGTGTGAAATAGCTAAGAAGGAGGAATATGGCGAAAATATTTGTGAGAGTGATTGAAATTGTTGGTCTTAGTGGGGAGATCCATGTAGTGGGTTTAGTAATGATTGGGCTTGAATGCAGTGGTTTCTGGAAACATAAATCTATGTGTATGTGGTTAGTACTCTCTAAATTAAATATTGAGTGTGTTGATGGTAGTGATAAGGTGAAGAAATATTCATAAAAGTATGTAAAGTACAAAGTTTAGTATATTAAGTTAGCACCTTTTAATTCCGAGTTAGGCTTCAACATAGCAATACTAAGTAGTGGGACTCAAATTCTTGTGGCTAGATGTGTGGTTGGAGAATTGTAAGTTGGTGAGTGTGAAGTATGCTTTTTATTGTATGGGATGTAAAAGATTAGTGTCTCTTAGTTTAAGTCTGTTCGTGGTACTTTGTAAGGTAGAGAATGCTTCTACTTCTATCTTCCACGAAATCTTATTTCATTATTAATACAAATATAAATCAGGTATATGATCATCAAATAAACCCTTGCCTTATGTTGTGATGATTATGATTCATAGAACTCATGTGCAAGATCATCCCTGTGTAAAGTCTCATTATCCCATGTTTCATGCTTTCACGTTTCACTAGGGGTTATCATGAAGCTCGTTTGATGCCTTTGCATATTTTGTTAAGGAAAAATGTTTAATGAGAGGTTTTGTTCTTTATTCTACACTCTTATAACTTCAACATGTCCCTACCCATCATTTAGTGACGAATGATCCCAAGAGGGAGATAATGTAACCCCGCATTTTCGAGCTAGAAATCGAATCGTCGTTCCTACTTGTGTAAGCTATAATTCCATGGTTTATATTAAAATTCATATGTCAAGATCTTTTTCCTAGTTTATGAAGTGATTATGAATTGAAAAATGTTCATAGAAATCACTTAGACCAAAGTTGAGCTAAGAATTTTTCCTTTATCCAAAGTTTGATATTCGATTCTACAAGGGTCTACTTTGAACGTGTATAACTTTCTATACACGTGAAATTTTTCAGCTCAAGACCACCAAATTTTAAATAATTGATTTATCTTTCCAACGATACAAATTTTGCCTAAATCCGATATCCGAGAAAAAAGTTATGATATTTTTCGTGAAAGGCAGTAAACCAACGTGATTGTGACGTGACGCATTGGACTACGTGTTACGGAACTGTTTCACATGCTATTTCAATTTCTAATGGGTCTAGGGGCACTTTGTTCACTTCCCCTCACCAAAAATCCGCCCATAAAATAAATTTTTAGCCCCAAGAAGCATTAATTACCTCTTTATTCAATGATCTCTCAAAAGAAAACCCTAGCCACCTCTAAGAACAAGATTTACCATTTCCTCCCCAAAGATCAAGAATTCAAGTCTTTCAATTCAACATTGTCAAGTAAGGTTCCAAGATTAGGTTTTCAATCTTAAAAATAATCAATATAAGGTACGTGGGGCTATCTTATACTACATGGGTATAAGTTTTACAATTTCTACAAGCCTTAAAGATGTATATGCACGTATATACTATGAGCTTTGGTAAATTGTTTTTAAGAGCATGCATTGGGAAATCAATTCAATGGAATTATGAAATTGTTATGAGGTTTTCTATAAGTTTTATTTACAAATCTCGTGCTTTTGTGATTTGAAATCGAAAGATGGCTTACAAATGTAACTTGTGAAATTCCACTCCCCATGAAAAAATTTATGAACCTTGCATGATATAAATTGTGAATTTTTTTTTGAGAGCATGAATCAAGATCCCCGCTTTTTATCATGAAATTTATGTATAACCAATGTCGGGGGCTGATTTGTGAATGATGAGAAACTCTTGAATTTTCAATGTCTCCTTAATCATTATGCATGAGTAGAATAAATAGAATGGCCACTATGTTTTCAACATTTGTAAAAAGAGTGTGTTTGAATGAGTTTCATGTGTATTTGATAATGAGAACTTTGGCGTGACTGGTAAACCTTTCGGTGGTAATTGTACATGTTTGAATAAGAAGGGCTGTGGAATGGATATGATATGAATGACTTGCAAGTCTAGGTATGATGATACCCTCGTGTGATGCGCCCTTAATAGAATGAGAAAAATTTGTTATTAAGCATGAATTATGTTTTTAGAAGGCTAAAATTGAGCTTAAAGAGAGTTAGATGGTTACCCAAAGATAGCATGAGTTTAAAGACTCAATGCTGGAAACAGTGATTTTCCGACACGGGATTATATTACCCTGCTTTGTGATCTTTTGTACCTTTGATTCATTTCATCCCAATTCGAGACTATGTTTAGGAGCCCTACTTTGTGAACTTGTGCACTACCATGACATGTTGACTTGATTGGGGATTATGACACCATGCTTTGTGATCTTGCGTGTCCCTTTTACTATACCCCAATCTTTGTAGCAAACTTGGATTGGGGGCTTGGCCGCAGAGTCAAGGGCAGATTCCATATAGCCTTTGGAATTGTAGAAATGTAGGGTGTACCATCTAGCTCAGATTTAAGACAAAAAATTGAGTCATGATTTCTAGAAGATGTTTTAAAACTCATTAAATTATGCCCATGTATTTTCAAATATTTTATGTTGACATGTTCTTATGAAATGCTCTCACCTATGTTGTATAAAAATATATTTTGTTTTTGGATTATTCTGCATACCAGTACATCTGTATTGACCTCCTATATTTCAGGATCCTAGGATCAGTCCCGGTGGCCCGCTAAGCTGTAGATTGATTGGTCAGAGAATTGCAGTGGTGAGACTCAATTATTCTGAAAGGCCTAATGAATAATTCATTGTTATTTTATTTTGATTCATGGTCCGACTAGGGGTCTTGTCCCAGATTTTAGATAGATGTCATTTTCAGTTGTTAGAGATTTCGTATACTAGTGTCAAGTGTTTTGAATGTTTATTAACTCCGTTTTTTTATTGTTCAGTTAAAGAAAAGGATAGCGACCATGTTTCTGACTTGTGTTGTTTTTTCGCTAATTTACTATATTGTTTGAAAGTTGTGTATGATTTCCAGATAGAGGAGGGGCGCCCGGGACTTCATGGTTTGGGATGCTCGTTATGGCCACGGACTTGGCTCGGGTCATGACAAACTTGGCAGTAGAGCACAATTTATGGTCCCAGGATATCTACGAAATTGTGTTTAGTAGAGTCTTGCTTATGGGTGTGTTGTGAACCACACTTATAATCAGGAGGCAACCGGGCATTTAGGAGTCGTTTCTTATTCTTTCATACTCTAGTTCGTTCAATATCATCGTCCATAATAAAGTTATCCAAATTTCTTCCTTGTTATAATTTCATAGGCCATGCCTCATTGTCGAGGCGATTTAAGTCCAAGTGTCTAGCTCCCCCAGTGATGTGGTTCTCTCTGATTGAGTTATCCATAAAGTTATGAAATTTCAGAAGGACTTGAGAGGATCCTATGAGTGATTTAAGCATATACCCCTATCTGCATCAGTTGTGGGGTAAAGGCTGAGGTATGGAGTGTATTAGTCTTCTTTAATAAAATTCTTATTGTGGATGCCGTGTTTAAAGATAATGATGTGTAGAAGAATGTTGGAACTGTATTTCTACCCGAGTAGTAGTGTATATTAAATTGTTATGACCTATTGGTAGTGAGATGGTCCAAAAGTTGGTGACATAAAGTTACAAGGTTAGAAGTCAGAGTGAGGGTGAAATTTTCATAAATAAATAGTTTTAGTTGTATAATCGTGGATTGAGGAGTGGGTTTCCATGATATAGTGATAGACTAATATTACCATAATATTTGTAGATTATATGGTAGTCTGTGAAGGAAGTGGTTGGCTATGAGTATTATCTATTCAAATCAGGGAAGGAGCCTAGAGTGGATAGTTATGGTGGTTATAGAAATCAGTTATAGGTTGTGAATGGAAAGGAGTGGATTAGTTAATATGTTGTAGGTAGAGCCTCATTAGTGTTTATTGAATTTTGAAGATCATTGTAATGTATGATTAGGTAAGTAAGTATGATGCGAGGAATTAGAATATGTTGATAAGATTGAAATGGGTTATATTATAAGATTAAGATCGACTAATCCTATCATATTACTTTACCCCTTTGATGGTCTTTTCTTTAGTAGTAGTAAAGTAGTACTTCAGTTGAGAAGGTATGTAGTGGATTTTGAGTTGAAATAGTGAGGTTGTGGTGAGGTTGTGATTGTAGGTAGTAGCTAAGTGAAGTGAAGTATTTGGGTTGATTTCCGAATTTGATGGGCTAATATAATATGTGGCATGCTTTACCGGTGGGATATAATTGAGGATAGACAACAGGCTTGAACTTTAGATATGGAGTTTAGATGTGGGGTATAGTGGTGAGAATAGTAGCTCGAGATTGATAATGCATGTTTTGTGGTAATGAATCAGTTGGGATGGTATTGTGTTTGAAATAGCCAAGGTTGGCGACTTGTGGAAAAAGGAGTAGATAATTATGATACGTATATAGTCATGAGGACTAGTGCAAAAATGATGAGTTATGGTTGAATCATTACGTGGATAAGAGCGTGAGTAGATAAGAATAATTTGAACCCCAGATAGCATGTTCTTAGATAAGGTTGTATGGTATAAGTGTTATGTGTACCCAACTTGTATTTTTGAATTTTGTAGTATAGAGATGTCTGGGAAGTTATTGTATAGTGTTCATTAAAGTTGAACTTGAGGAAATATAGTTAGGAAATATGCGCCTTTGGTATAGTTGTGCAAATATTTTCAAGTTGTAAGTTTTATGATGGAAGGTTTAATGCGAGTATCTTAAATGGTGGAGAACAAGTGGTTATATGATTAGGGGTGCGGATATATATACCACGTGAGTGTGAGTTGTAGGGTGATTGATATAGAGGCTAGCGAAAGTTAAAAGTATTTACAGAAAAGCAAGGCCTTCAGAGTATAGTTCGTCAGACAGAATAGAGTTTAAATATGTGGTGATGTCTCTTTTATGATGAGAGTTGTGGCTATAGATTTTGATATGGGGTTATGTCCGTAAGTCTAGGAGGGTGACTTTTATCTACGGGAGTGGTGAGGGATTAAAGTAATTCCCAAATTTTCTCGTGGTGTCAAGTTTAAAGTAATAATCATGATCAACCAATTCCTATTCAAGCATAATCCTCCTACATCAATTTGGGAGAGTATCCTGCTAATATCTTACGTCATCTGTTCAAGTCATGCATGTGCCTATTGTTCGAGTTCTCTATGGACTTATGTTTATGATCTAACCTCCAAACTAGAAGCAATTATGTCTTTCAGTAATCCAGCCTTTCATATATGGAAGCCATAGGTTATGTTGTTCGTGATCCATGAAAATCTATGTCTCTCAGCATGCTTGGTCCTAAGGAAATATGTTTCTATATGTCAACGAATCATTCTATGTTGGGTTTTGCAGAACTGATAAAATTTATGCAAAATCATGGCAAATATCATTTCCTTAAATGAGGAGCAATCGCTTCAAGCGACAATCTTAGTCTTAGTTATAATGTAACACTCCATAGCATTCTTGACTCAATACCACTCTTGGTTGAATGTATGGAGAACTGAAAACCTAAAAATTTTCTAATTGTTAAAATACTTAGTCATATTTATGAGCTCTTAACTTCCATGATTTTCAAATTGATCTTCCTGATCCCGAGACATAGATTTTTGAGTTGATTCATGATCAAGGGTAAAAAGGGGATGTCTCAGGGTAGGTTTGGATTTTTTAGACAATGTTGATCCCTGATTGGATGATCAAAATAGTGGGCCAACACGATGTCGATGTGTCGCGCCAGGAAATTCGTCGGCAGGGACCAATGCGGCACTTCGCTTAACGCATTGGGTGCATAGTTTGTCTTATTAATTTTCGGGTCCGGGAGGGTAATTCAGTCTCTTTCACTTGTTATATCTTGATATGTGCACTAATGTTTTCTCACAGTGCTCTATACTAAGAATTCATGTTGTATTGTGTTTCTTCCGAATGACTCTCTACTTATTAGCCAGACACTTGACATATGGAGCACTTCATGACTATTTTATCGTATCTTCATTTCATGTCCCTCCAGTAATGGAATAAGTATAAGTTATTGTAATACCCCGAATTTTTCTTAGCTAATTTCATCCCAAGATTGTCGAGTATTATCTTCTAAATTAAATGATGATTATTCCATGAGGAATTTTCAAGAGTTTCACTTTTTGTCATGTGGGAAATTCAATAAGCTTTTCATCGATATAAAATTCGCCCAAATCCGATAACTGGGTAAGAAGTTATGCTTATTTCAAGTTTCCTATGTAAAACACCATCATTTCAGTCAGTGGCATGTTGCGCCATAAGCCAAAATGACGTTCGTACTTTTCCAGTGTTGCTCCGCGATTCCAGCGCATCGCGTCAAGGGTGAAAACCAGAATCAAAAGGGCACCGTGATTGACTCCGCATCGCGCCAAGGTTCCAGGTCCCAGTTGTCAAATTCCAGTGGCTTGGCGCGATAGTGGCGCATAGCGCCAAGGCCAAAAATAAGGATTTTCAGTTCCCAGCTTCCGTTTTTAAATTCGTTCAAGGGTATTTGGGTCTTTTTCCACAGCCCTAGTTAACCTAAAACATGAAATTTAATCTATTGGTGACCTAAATACTTATAATTATTCCATTGCTTTCACAAATCAAGATCCCCTTTCAAAAGCAAGAACCCAAGTTCTCAAATTCAAGGGCCGAATCACAAGAACTCTCCGCCAATCTTCACGAAATCAAGAATTCAGGTATGCATAGTGTTCATTCATGGACCTCTTTCATCCATAAAGTTCAAAAACCTCTTTTTAAACTACAAGTTATGGATTTTATTCATGTTTTCCTGCTTTATATGTTCTCTTTCATGTCGATAAATGAGAAAATGACTTCTACTCCATGTTGGGTGATAATTTCTATGTGGGTTTAACTAGTATAGTCCTAGATTCATGCAACCTTATGACTAAACCCTCAAGATATGAAACTTGAATTGAAGCATGTTGTTTAATTGTTGTATATTGTGCTTTACATGTACCATTCCTATAGTATATTTGATTAAACGCCTAGGTGAATGAGAATTGCCTAATAAGCCTGACATCATGAAATCCCCATGTATGTATAAGTTTATGCCTATCACATATTGATGAAATTCTTAAATCAAAGTATCATGAATTATGATATTAGTCATGTGTTCAAGTAAGCTATGCTATGTCAGATTCCTTCGATCGAGTCCTGGGGGTACTTGTACCCGAAACATTAGCTGTGTGCCTAGAGCTATGTCTTGTTTTCAAGATACTCTCGGTCAAGCTACGATCCTTAGACTTCAAATAGTCTTATGACTTAGGAAATCTCCATGATCTCATGAACTCAGTCATTTGTCAGATATCAGTAGTATTCCATCAGTCAATGGAATTCAGTAACTCAGTCTATGTTCAGTTCAATTTATTTAATCATGTTCAGAGTCAATTCAGATGGGAGTAGGAATTAGCACCGAGTGAACCCAAGGATGGGAACTCACCTGTTATATGAGGGTGTGATTCTTAGAAGCAATCCTTGCGTTCTAGAACTATGTAGCCAGGATAGGTTGAGACATCATAGCCTGCTATATGAGGGTAGATAAGGTGACTTAACCTGTTATATAAGGTTTCCCACCATTCTCACGAGAGTTACTTGTAATATGATTTCTCACATATTTCCTTACCAGTGGCGCAGTAATGACACCCTTCCAATCAGGGCACGGATTGGACCCCACTCTGTTGTTATGGCACATTTGGGGCATGCCGGTTAAAATACTACTTCCCATAGTTTCATGTTACAGAATCAGGACCGTCAGATATAGTCAATTAGTCTCAATAAAAGGACTTAGATTGTCCTTCAGAATTTAGGACTGAAAAATGCAGTCAACTCAGATACAGTACGGAACTCTGATAGTTCTATCAGATTCAGGACTGTCAGATATAGTCATCCATGTTATCAATATTCAGATTCAGTAATCACGTTATCATGGTGTCAGTTACAGTTACGTATTTATGCATGCATTCTCACGTTCATGTTAGACAGTCAGTTAGTATTAACCATGCATGTGAACCCTTGCATATAGCCTACTTCACATGTATACTCAGTACATTCCATTGTACTGACGCATTTTCGCTATGGTTCTTTATTTTTATGTTACAGCATAGGTTCATAGACACAAACTCCAGACCAGCAGTTGATTTTAGTTTCAGCAGTCAGAGTACAAGTGAGTCCTCATCCTTCGAGGACATGATTATTTCCTTACTATCTCATTGATTAGCTTATTAGTTGGAGTTATTGGGGGACATATTCCATCAACTCCTTATTCAGATTATTCATAAATTAGAGGCTTTCAGACTAGATGCAGACTAGATATAGACCATTATGTTTCAGACTTCAGTTTTTGTCTTGGGTATTCTATTACCCCACACATATGTTATGTTATTCAGTTATGTGTAGTATTGAACCTTATGGCCTTTCAGTGCATGTTTACACATTTTCATGTCATATTATGCAGTGTACAGGTACAGATATCAGTCCTGGGTTAGCTTGTGGTCCTTCGGGGTAATGAGCACTGTATAGCATTTTGGTTTAGAAAATCGTGGTGTTACAAACTTGGTATCAGATCCTAAGTTTGAATAGATTCCTAGAAAGTCTGAAAGACGCATCTAGTAGAGTCTTGTATATGGGTGTGTTGCGCACCACATTTATGTATAGGAGGCTATAAGATGTTTAGGAATAACTTCCCCTTCTTTTAGTATTCATGTCGTGCCAGTGAGCATAATCTCAAGTCAATCTCTCAGTCTAATCCATTTCTCCCTTTCTTCCACAGAACATGCCTCCTAAAAAAAGAAACGGGAATCAGTCATCCCCTCATCCCGAAGAACCTTTGGGTGATCATGTTTATCATGTGGAGTTCAGGGCCATATTTACTACTCTTGCTCAGTCAGTAGATGCCCATAATGAGCGACTAACTGATGTTCCAGCAAACCCAGTGGCCAACTCAGCCGCATCTAGGATTCGAGACTTCACCCGAATGAATCGTCCATCCTTACACGAGTCTAAAGTAGATAAGGACCCTCAGGAATTCATTGATCTGGTTCAGAAGGTGATAAAAATCATGAGGGTGACTACTTTTGAGAGTGATGAGCTAGTTGCATATCAGTTCTAGGATGTGTCTCATACTTTGTTCAAATAGTGAAAGTCAAAAGGCTAGAGGATGTAGGTTCTATCTAGTGGGAAGAGTTTGTCACGATATTCTTAGACAAATTCTTTCCCCAAGAGCTTAGAGAAGCTAAGGTGCTAGAATTCATCAACCTCAGGTAGGGCAATATGGCAGTGAAAGAGTATTCTTTCAAGTTTACTCAACTAGCCAAATATACCCCTCATGTGGTTGCAGAAAATAAAGACAAGATGAGTAAGGTCACTTCTGGGGTAAATGATAGCGTGGTTAATGAGTCCAGAGCCGCCATGCTAAATAGTGATTTGACTTTATCCACGCTTATGACTCATGCTCAGCAGATAGAGAAGAAGAAGATTAAGAAGAGGGAAAAATAGAATAAGAAGGATAGGATAGGTATTTTTAATTTTAGTCAGCCTAAGTCAGAAGAAGGCAATCATTCTCAGTTTCATCCTAAGATGTAAGTTCCATCTCCTTCTACAGCCAGTGCTCCAGTTCCTAAGTTCAGAGAGGGAAACAGAGATAGAGCGCTAGGCTCTAAGACCCAGGGAAGTGTTAGCAATGCCTGCTAGAGTAGGTAGTGGAATTTGTTTTGATTGTGGCAAGCCAGGACCCAGAGTCAGAGACTGTCCTCGGCTAGGTTCTCAGGGTCAACAGAATCGCTCCTCAGTTTAGTCCGGTCGCCCAAATCAGTAGGGTGACACCTCCAGTGCTATTAGTGGGCAACTCCCAAATAGACTCTATGCTCTCCAGACCCGACAAGATCAGGAAAATTCTCCTAATTTAGTTACTAGTATGTTACAAATCTTTCATTTGCATGTTTATGCTTTGCTAGATCCAGGAGCTTCCTTGTCTTTTGTTACCCCTTATATAGCAATTGATTTCAGAATCAGTCCTAAAATTTTAGCAGAGCCCTTTTCAGTCTCTACCCCAGTGGGTAAAACCATCATAGCCCGGTGGGTATACAGGAACTGCCCGGTTATGATATTTCAGAAAGTCACTCAGCAGACTTAGTCAAATTAGAGATGACTGATTTTGATGTTATTCTCGGCATGGATTGGCTTCATTCCTTCTATGCCACAGTCGACTGCAGAAACAAAATAAGTTCAGTTTCAGTTTCCTAATGAACCCTTCCTAGAGTGGAGGGGTAGTTTATCCACTTTTATAGGTCAGCTTATTTCCTACCTTCGGGCATAGAAAATGATATCTAAGGGATGTGTCTATCATCTTGTTCAAGTTAAGGACTTTTGTTCTGAAACTCCAGTCTTGATTCAGTCCTAGTAGTGAGTGAATATTCAGATGTCTTTCTCAAAGATCTTCCAGGCATTGATCCTCTTCTAGATACTCTTCCTAACTCTATTCCGCCTTACAAAATGGCACCAGGAGAAATCAGCGAATTGAAAGAATAGTTGAAGGATCTTTTAGATAAGGGATTCATCAGACCCAGTATTTCCCCGTGGGGTGCACAAATTTTATTTGTGCACAAGAAAGATGGTTCTCTCAGAATATATATAGACTACGGTTGGTTCAATAAAGTCATGGTCAAGAACAAGTATCCTCTTCCCAGAATCGATGACTTGTTTGACCAACTTCAGGGAGCTAGTTATTTCTACAAGATAGACCTCAAATTCGGCTATCATAAGCTCAGAGTTAGAGAATGTGACATTCCAAAAATAGCCTTCCGTACTCGGTATGGTCACTTCAAATTCTTAGTCATGTCATTTGGTCTTACCAATGCCCCAGCCATTTTTATGGACTTGATAAACCGCGTGTTCAAGGAGTACTTGGACATGTTCGTCATAGTCTTCATAGATTATATTCTAGTCTATTGCCGCACTGAGCACGATCATGCAGACCACCTCAAAACAGAACTTCAGACTCTCAGGAATCACCAGTTATTCGCCAAATTCAGTAAGTGCGAATTTTATCTAAGGTCAGTAGCATTCCTTGGTCATATTGTTTCCGGTGATGGCATTAGAGTAGATCCTCAAAAGTCCAAAGCGGTAAGAAACTGGCGTCGCCCCGTATCTCCATTAGATATCAGGCGTTTCTTAGGTTTGGATAGCTATTACAGATGGGTTGTTGAGGGATTTTATTTTATTTCATCTCCTATGTCTATATTCACTCAGAAAAAAGTCAAGTTTTAGTGGTCAGATCCTTGCGAGAAGATTTTTCAGGAATTAAAGACTCGACTCACCTCAGCTCCAATCTTAGCTTTTCCAGATGGTTCAGATGGGTTCGTAGTGTATTATGATACATCCAGAGTAGGTTTGGGTTGTGTCCTCATGCAACATGGTAAGTTCATAGCCTAGCCTCCAGACAGTTAAAGCCCCATGATAAGAATTATCAAATTAGCAGTCGTAGTCTTTGCCATGAAGATTTAGAGGCATTATATCTACGGTGTTCATATAGATCTGTTCACAAACCACAAGAGCCATCAGTATGTATTTTCTTAAAAAGATCCTAATCTTCGTCAGAGAAGGTGGTTAGAGCTCTTGAAATATTATGTCATGAGTGTCCTTTATCATCCGGGCAAAGCCAACGTAGTGGCTGACGCTCTCAGTAGACTTTCTATGGGTAGTGTTACTTATGTTGAGTTCATTAAGAAAAAGTGTATAGGTGACCCAATAGTTTTAGTCTCTATTCAGAGCATAGATGTTCAGAATAGCCTATCTTACGAAGAGATTCCAGTTGAAATCCTAGACTATCACACTCGTAGATTGAGGAACAAAGAAGTCCCTCTAGTTGAAGTTCATTGGTGAAATTAGTCTGTCGAGGGAGATACTTGGGAAGAAGAAGTAGACATACATACCAAGTATCCTCACCTCTTCTCCGCCAACTCAGATCAAGCTCAAGGTAACATTTCTCCTTAAGCTTACTCGGTTCATGATCAGTGTTCATCATGAACTTGATATTCAATTTCATGTTCATGTTCCCATGATAAACTTGGTATTAAATACCATCGCATATTCAGTCATGCATTCATGTATCCGTTCAGTTATTTAATTATGCATCAGACATGTATTCTCATTGTGAGAAACTTAGTTCATAAGAACGCTCAGTCATGCATTCATGAATCAGTTATACATGCATCAGATATGCATGTTCCGTATGTTATGTTCATCTTGTCAGTCATAAGATCATGTTCTAGTCATTCATGCTCAGTTCATTTTTAGCTTTTTATTTCCCCTCTCAGTCAGTCACATTCGAGGATGAATGTTCCCAAGGGGGATATATTGTAATACACCAAATTTTTCTTAGCTAATTTCATTCCAAGGATGTCTAGTATTAACTTCTAAATTGAATGATGATTATTCCATCAGAAATTTTTAAGATTTTTAATTTTTGTCATTTGGGAAATTCAATAAACTCTCCATTGATATAAATTCGCTCAAATCCGATAACCGGGCAAGAATTTATGCTTATTTCAAGTTCCCTTCGTAAAACACCCTCATTTCAGTCAGTGGCGTGTCACGTCATAAGACAAAATGATGTTCGTCCTTTTCCAGTATTTCTCCACGATCCCAACGCAATGCGCCAAGGGTGAAAACTAGAATCAAAAGGGAACCACGATTGACTCCGCATTGTGCCAAGGTTCCACGTCCCATTGTAAAATTCCAGTGGCTTGGCGCGATAGTGGCGCATCACGCCAAGGCCAAAAATTAGGATTTCCAGCTTTCGTTTTAAAATCATTCAAGCGTATTTGGGTCTTTTTCCACGACCCTAGTTAACCTAAAACATAAAATTTAATCTATTGGTGACCTAATAACTTATCATTATTGAATTGATCTCACAAATCAAGATCCCCTTTCAAAAACAAGAACCCTATCTCTCAAATTCAAGGGCCAAATCACAAGACTCTCCTTCAATCTTCACGAAATCATGAATTTAGGTATGCATAGTGTTCATTCATGGACCCCTTTAGTCCATGAAGTACAATAACCTATTTTTAAACTAAAAGTTATGGATTTTATTGATGTTTTCATGCTTTATATGTTCTCTTTCATGTCGATAAATAAGAAATTGACCTCTACTCCATATTGGGTGATAACTTCTATGTGGGTTTAACAAGTATGGGCCTAGATTCATGCAACCCTATGACTAAACCCTCAAGATATGAAACTAGAATTGAAGCATGTTGTTTAATTGATGTATATTTTGCTTTACATGTACCATGCCTACAATATGTTTGACTGAATGCCTAGGTGAAGGATAATTTCCTAACAAGCATGACAGCATGAAATCCTCATGTATGTATAATTTTATGCCTATCACATTTTGATGAAATGTTTTAATCAAAGTATCATGAATTATGATGTTAGTCATATGTTCAAGTAAGCTATGCTATGTCAGTTTTCTTTCATCGAGTCCTAGGGGTACTTGTAACCGAAACATTAGATGTGTGCCTAGAGCCATGTCTCATTTTCATGATAATCTCAGTCAAGCTATGATCCTTAGACTTCAGAAAGTCTTATGACTCAGGAAATCTTCAAGATCTCATGAACTCAGTCAGTTGTCAGATATCAGTAGTATTCCATCGGTCAATGGAATTCAGTAACTCAGTCCATGTTTATTTTAGTTCAGTTAATCATGTTCAGAGTCAGTTCAGATGGGAGTAGGAATTAGCACCGAGTGAACCCAAGGATGGGAACTCACATGTTATATGATGGTGTGATTCTTAGAAGCAATCCTTGCATTCCAAAACTATATAGCCAGCATAGGTTGATACATCATAGCCTGCTATATGAGGGTAGATAAGATGGATTAACCTATTATATGAGGGTTCCCACCATTCTCACTAGAGTTATCTATTATATGATGGTTTCTCACATATTTTCCTTACCAGTGGTGCGGTAATGACACCCTTCCAATTAGGGCACAAATTGAACCCCAGCTCAGCTGTTATGGCATATTTGGGGTATGTCGGTTAAAATACTACTTCCTATAGTTTTATGTTACAGAATCAGGACTGTCAGATATAATCAATTAGTCTTAGTAATAGAACTCATATAGTTCTTCAGAATTTAGAACTATTAGATACAGTCAACTCAGATACAGTACGGAACTCAGATAGTTCCATCAGATTCAGGACTGTCAGATATAGTCATCTATGTTATCAATATTTAGATTCAGTAATCACGTTATCATGGTGTCAGTTACAGTTACATATTTATACATGCATTCTCATGTTCATGTTAGATAGTCAGTTAGTGTTAATCATGCATGTGAACCCTTTCATATAGCCTACCTCATATGTATACTCAGTACATTTCATTGTACTGACGCATTTGTTCTATGGTGCTTTATTTTTATATTACACCATAAGTTCAGAGACACGAGCTCCAGATCAGCAGTAGATTTCAGTCTCAGCAGTCAGAGTAGAAGTGAGTCCCCATCCTTAGAGGACATGATTATTTCTTTACTATCTCATTGATTAGCTTCTTAGTTGGGGACATGTTCCATCAACTTCTTATTTAGATTATTTAGACATTAGAGGCTTTCATACTAGATGTAGACCAACTATAGACTATCATGTTTTAGACATGAGTTTTTATTTTGGGTATTCTATTACCCCACACATATGTTATGTTATTCAGTTATGTTCAGTATTGAACCTTATGGACTTTCAGTGCATGTTTTCATATTTTCATGTCATATTTTGAAGTGTACAAGTATAGATATCAGTCATGGGTTATCTTGTGGTCCTTCAGGGTCATGAGCACCGTGTAGCATTCCGGTTCAAAAAATCAGTGCATTACAGTTATGGTCTAATAGTGTTACTTTCCATTCATGACATTTATGATCGGGTCCCTTATTGACCCTCCGTATGATAGTATGATGGTGGCTGTAGAAGCATGGTGACGTGTTAGGTAGGGGAGTAGATGTTCTTGAAGGTGAAAATTTTGATGTGAATTCTCAAGCTAAGGTTATAGGTGAAAGGAAAAAAAGAGGAACTTTTGTTGTGTGAAATATCTAAGGAGGAATGTGGAAAAAATATTTGTGAGAGTGATTGAAATTGTTGGTCTTAGTGGGGAGATCTATCTAGTGGGTGTAGTAATGATTAGGCTTGAATGTTGTGGTTGCTGAAAACATAAACCTATGTGCTATGTGGTTAGTACTCTCAAAATTAAATATCGAGTGTGTTTGATGGCAGTGATAAGGTGAAGAAATTTTCTTAAAGGGATGTAAGGAACAGGGTCTCAGAGCTTAAGTTAGAACCTTTTAACTCTGAGTTAGGCTTCAACATAGCAGTACTAAGTAGTGGGACTCGAATTATTGTGGCTAGATGTTTCATTGGAGAATTGTAAGATGGAGAGTGTGAAGTATGCTATTTATTATTTGGGGTGTAGACAATTAGTGCCTCTAAGTTTAAATCTGTTCGTGGTACTTTGTAAGGTAGAGAATTCTTCTAATCCTATCTTTCGCAAAATCTTATTTCATTATTAATACTAATATAAATTAGGTCTATAATCATCAAATAAACCCCTGCCTTATGCTGTGATGATTATGATTCATAGAAATCATGTGCAAGATCATCCCTGTGTAAAGTCTCATTATTCCATGTTTTGTGCTTTCACGTTTCACTAGGGGTTATCATGAGGTTCATTTGAATTACCACATGGAATTTTTCATCTCAATACCCCCAAATTATAGATAATTGAACTAGCTTTCCAATGATACGAATTTTGCCTAAATCTGATACCCGGACAAAAGGTTATTGCATTTTTTTTGAGAGGCAGTAAGCCGACGCAATTGTGACCCGACTAATCGGACTACACGTTACGGAACTGTTTCACACTCTATTTCAGTTCCTAATGGGTCTATGGACACTTTGGTCACTTCCCCTCACCCAAAACCCATCCATAACATAAAATATCAGCCCCAAGAAGCGTCAATTGCCTCTTTATTCAACTTTTTCTCAAAAGAAAACCCTAGTCACCTCCAAGAACAAGATTAAACTTTTCCTCCCCAAAGATCAAGAATTCAAGTCTTCGAATTCAAGATTCTCAAGAATGGTTTCAAGAGTAGGTTTCCAATCTTCAAACTAATCAATATAAGGTACGTGGGGCTATCCTAAACTACATGGATATATGCTTTACAATTTCTACAAGCCTTAAAGATGTATATACTCGTATATACTATGAGTTTTGGTGAAAAAAAATTAAGAGAATGCATTGGGAAATCAATTCAATGGAATTATGAAATTGGTATGGGGTTTTCTATAAGTTTGATTTACAAATCTCGTGCTTTTATGATTTGAAATCAAAAGCTGGCTTACGAATGTAACTTGTGAAATTCCTCTCCCCATGATTAAATTTATGAACATTGCATGATATAAATTGTGTATTGTTTTTGAGAGCATGATTTAAGATCCCCTCTTTTTATCATGAAATTTATGTATAACCAATGTCCGGGGTTGATTTGTGAATGATGAGAAACTCTTGAGTTTTAAATGTCTCCATCATCATTATTCTTGAGTAGAAAAAATGGAATGGCCACTATGTTTTCAAGATTCATAAAAAGAGTGTTGGAATGAGTTTCATGTGATTTTGATAATGAGAACTCTGGTGTGACTGGGTAAACCTTTCGGTGGTAATTGTACATGTTTGAATAAGAAGGTCTGAGGAATGGATATGCTATGAATGACTTGCAAGTCTGGGTATGCCGATACCTTGTTGTGATGCACCCTTAATAGAATGAGAAAGATTTGTTATAAGCATGAATTACGTTTTTAGGAGGCTAAAATTGGGCTTAAAGAGAGTTAGACGATTACCCGAAGATAGCATGAGTTGAAAGACTCAATGCTGGAAATCGTGATTTGCCTTAATGGGATTATAGTACCCTACTTTATGATCTTGTTCACTACCATGATATGTTGACTTGATTGGGGCTTATGACACCCTTGTTCATGATCTTGTGTGTCCCCATTACTGACACCCTAATCCTTGCGGCAAACTTGGATTGGGGGTTTGGCCGCCGAGTCAAGGGCAAATTTCATATAGCCCATGGGATTTTAGAAATGTAGGGTGTACCATCTAGCTCAGAAGTAAGACAAAAATTTGAGTCATGATTTCTAGAAGATATTTTAAAGCTCATTAAATTATGCCCATGTATTTTCAAATATTTTATGCTGACATGTTTTTATGAAATTCTCTCACCTATGTTGTATAAAAATATTTTATTTTTTGATTATTCTGCGTACTAGTACATATGTATTGACCCCCTATATTTCTGGATCTTAGGCTCAGTCCTAGGGACTGCTAAGCCGTAGATTGATTGATCAGAGAATTGCAGTGGCGAGCCTCCATTATTTCAGAAGACCTAATGTATAAGTCACTATTATTTTATTTTGATTCATGGTCCGACTAGGGTCCTTGTCCTAGATTTCCGACAGATGTCATTTTTAGTTGTTAGAGATTTAGCAGACTAGAGTCACATGTTTTGAATGTTTCATGAACTCATTTGTTTTATGTTGTTAAATTAAAGAAAAGGATACTGACCATGTTTCCATCTTGTGTTGTTTTTTCTCTAATTTACTATATTGTATGAATGTTGTGCAATTTCCAGATAGAGAAGGGCCGCCCGAGCCTTCATGGTTCGGGATACTCGTTACGGCCAGGGCCCCGATTCGGTCATGACAGACTACTAACAACTCTGCCTAACTGACGAGGAAGTCACCGTCCTGAATTCTCTTGGTGCTAAATCCTACTCCCAACTGAAAGACACTGATTTCTAGACTGATCTTAGCTGATTATGATAACTGATTGAACTATTACTGTTTATGGTTTATCTACAAACAATTTTGAAAATACTATAACTGACTATGTAAATACCTAAGTTTTTGGGTATTCATAACCCCCAGGACATGATAGCAATAACAATAAGAACACATGAGAGAATTTAAACCCACAATAGGTAAGCATTGCCCCAAAATCATTACTTAAGCATTTCATCAAACACTTGAGGGTCATGATTTAAAGCATGAGGATAGTTTAAAAGATATGATCATTCACATAGCTATAATATTAAACCATAAAATATGTATTTAGCATGAAAACATCATCAATCGAACGTGCAAAGTTTAATTCAAACAACAAATCCTTGTAAACATTATGTATAATTAAAACCCATAAAGATTTATGGCGATAGTTTTATTGTAAGCATGTACATTCATGATTCAAAACATAAAAATAGGTTCCTGGACTCCATTGTGAAACAAAACCATGGATAAATATCACACATACCTTAATTGAAGAATTCTTAGAAGGTCTTGGTGGATTTCTGTAATACCCCGGAGTTTCCCTAGATAATTTCGTCTCTAGAAACATAAAGTGTTAGCTTCTAAATGAATGATGTTTATTCCATGCGGAATTCTTTATATTTCAACTTTCCATGACATAGGAAATTGAATAAGATTTTCATCGTTATAAGATTCGCCCAAAACCAACACTCGGTGAAGAAGTTAGAGCCTTTTTAGTAATCAGTATTCCCAGTGGACAGGCCACCACATCGCGATGAAGGACAAATCGGTATTTGACAATTTCCAGTGGGTCGCCGTGATTGCACCGCATTGCGGTGAACCCCAAATCCAAAATTGACACAAACCAGTAGCTCATCGTGATTACCCCGCATCGCGGTGGGTATCACGATGGAACCTTCACCGCATAATGGTGAAGCCTTAAACAACATACCTGGTATGAATTTTAAAATCCAAGGGAAGTGTAGACTTTTTCCCACACCGCCAAATTGTGAAAGAAGAAGATTTAACATATTTGTGAGCAACATATGCTCATTGTTCATCAAGCTCTCTCAAATTAAAAACCCTAGGCTCCAACCTTCAATATCAAGAATCTTCAAGATTCCACCATTACTTTCCCAAATTTATTCAAGATTCAATCTTCCTAGACCAAGTGTTTCAAGAATCTTCATCCAAGAACGTAATTAGAGTCTCAAAAGCAAGTGTGTGCATCTAGTTCATCATCTAAGGTATGTGGGGTTTGAACAAGAACAAATCTTTCGTTCTTGTGCCCAAAACTTGATTTTATTACGAAAGTTATTTAATTTTATATGTGTTCCTATGAATTTGAAGTTTGGGTTTATACCCCATGTTGCTATTCACGAGATTTTGAGATTTTCAATTTTTCAGAAGTGAATTACACAGGTATATTCTTATTATTATGCTTATTGCTGAAATTTTCAGATTGTATGATGAATTATGAACACTTATATTGTCAAGCATAATTTGAGATGTTTTATTAGGAGATTGATACATGGGCCATTAAGTCCATTTTAAGATTGTGATTTTGAGAATTTTTGTGCTACATGCACCCCATAATTAGAATATTTTCAAATTATTGAGAAAGATAAGACCTTTTGATCAGAATAGATTTAAAATTCATTTTACAGATTGATATTATAGATTTTATAGTTGGTTTTATTATAAACCATGAGATTACTTTTAAAGTGAATTTTCTTGAGATTTTGAGCACTGGATTAGGAGTAGTATTTAGCACCGAGTTGGGCATGTTACTACGGTTTCATACCCTAGAACTATGTGCCACCATAGGATTGAGATTTATTCCCACTATACATAGATGATTGAGATTGTGATCACACAGACGAGATTGTTCTATTCTGATGGCAAGGGTAGAATAGTCCTAACCTTACGGAGGCTAGTCGTGGGACACCATTGATGCTAACATGGTGTACATATCAGTTAGAAGAACCTCCCAAAATTTCCCAACAATATTGAAATAGTTTAATTATTTAAAGACTGGAGATAAAGTATTTACTATGCAAAATGAGTTTCAGATTTCATCTAGCTTACATGATTTGAGAAGAGGAAGAGATACAGATTTTAGAACTAAGTGTAATGGCTCACAAGATTTAGATTATATGTTTTACTAATCATGATTTATATCTTTAAATTTCATATTTACTCGACCTATGTGAGTCATTTACATTTAGCATGCATGATTTATAAATTATGATGATATTGTTTACTTATTGCATGCACCCCAATATACTCAGTACATGCTCAAAGTACTGATCCACATATACGTCTATGTGTTGCATTGTCTCATAATGCAGGTTCAGGTGCTCAGTCTCTGCAGCGACAATGATTTTCGAGTACCTCATCAACATCCCTACAGTTGGTGAGTCCTCATAGTTCGAGGACTTAGTTTTCATATTTCCAGTTTCTTTAGTAGATTATTTAAGTATTATTTTTAGACATTATGAGTTAGCTGGTGCCCTATCCCAGCGACTCTCTAGTTTCAGTCATTCGAGGTTTGTCGGACTACTACATTCAGTCTTAGATTTTAGATTTTGTATTTAGATCTTTTAGTATTATTTTTATCAGATTGATGTGATCATTATTTTTAGATATACTCAGACTTTTCATATAGTTCTCCATATGTGTCATTATCTTCTATTTATATTTCCCTATGTTGCGATTCAAAGTTAGCAGAAAGTTGCCAGTGTTAGCTTAGGACTACTTGTATTTCGGAGCATCGTGTGGCATCCTGGAAATCAGATTTCGGTGTTTTACAAACTTGGTATCAAAGACTAAGGTTTAGAGAGTCCTAGGGGACAGACAAGCCGCGTTACATAGAGCCTTGATCATCGGTGTGAAGCGCGCCACATCTATGAGCAAACGACTATGAAGATTTTAGGAAAATCATCTTTTTTTTTCATAATCTATCATGCTAACATCTATCTCTATCTCCTAATAATTCATACTCTTTGATGACAGAATATGCCTCATCGTAGAGCTAATGCCTGTAGAAATGATAACCAGCCACCTTAGCCCGCAGATCCTTTGAATTAGAATATGTCACATGCAGAGTTTTGGGAAGTTTTTCAGGTGCTAGCCCAAGCTGTGACAGCTGCTATTCAGGGTAACCGTCAGGCTGCATCCCCACCTCAACAAGATGAGGATTTAGCTGCAGCCAGAATCAGAGACATCATGAGAATGAATCTGCCAGAATTCTTTGGGTCAAAGGCATATGAGGACACACAACTTGTTTTTGATGAGGTGAACAAGATTACCAAGATTATGCATGTTTCTGAAGAAGAGAGTGTAGATTTGGATTCTTATAGGCTGAAGGATGTTGGTTATGATTGGGTAGTGATGTGGAGGAAGAATAGAGGGAAGGATGTTGCTCCTATGACTTGGCAGATATTTAGGATGCATTCTTGGACAAGTTTTTCCCACTTGGGATGAGGGAAGCTAAGATAGAGGAGTTTATGAACCTGAGGCAGGGCTCTATGATAGTGAAGGAGTATTTCCTTAAGTTTAACCAGTTTTCTGAGTATGCCCCTGATCAGATGGCTGACCTTAGGTCAAGCATAAGTAAGTTTGTGACTGGTGTGTCTGGGTTGGTGGTTAAGGAGTGTAGGACTGCTATTCTCAAAACAGATATGGATCTGTCTATATTGATGATGCACGCTCAACATATTATGGCAGAGAAGGCGAAGAAAAGAGAGAGAGTTAATAAAAGGGCTAGAACAAGGTAGTTTGATTATGGTCAGAATAGGTTCGGAGGGGGAAATCAT
The DNA here is from genome assembly GCA_030864215.1 of Capsicum pubescens. Classification (NCBI taxonomy): domain Eukaryota; kingdom Viridiplantae; phylum Streptophyta; class Magnoliopsida; order Solanales; family Solanaceae; genus Capsicum; species Capsicum pubescens. The sequence goes on along the minus strand of CM061543.1, from coordinate 68,090,264 downwards.
TCGTAGTTGAAAAACCGGTCATGTATGCCCATACCTTCTTCAGCCAGTGCTCCCGTACCTAGAAACATAAAGGAGCAGTGGGGTAAGTCTTCTATGTCCAGATCTCAGAATAGTGTGAGTGAGAACCCTAATCTTCCCCCATGTGCTAAGTGTGGTAGGGATCATTGAGGTAAGTTTTTGTGGGGTCATAAATTTTTTTATGGTTGTTTCTAGGAGGGTTATAGTATTAGAGATTGCCCGCATGCTAGGCAAAGGAATAGAGAGGTTCATTCCCAGACTCAGGCTTATAGTGCACCAGCTCTTTTAGGTCGCCCAGCTCCTCCTCAGGGTGCATCATCCATTACTACTGGTGGTCAACACCAGAATTGATTTTATGCTTTACCATCCCATCAGGAGAAGGAAAATTCACCTGATGTTGTTACCGGTATGCTTAGTGTCTTTCATTTTGATGTATATGTCCTGTTAGACCCTGGGTCAAGTTTCTCTTATGTTACCGCATTAGTTGCTGTGAATTTCCTGTGCCTTTCTTGGTTGTTACTATAGAAGGTGAGTCAGTCGTTGCTAAGCGAGTTTACAAAAAGTGTTCTATCATGGTTCTTCATTGAGTTATGTTGGCAGACTTGATAGAGTTATACATGGTATATTTTGATCTTATTCTTGGTATGAATTGGCTTCATTCCTGTTATACAACTATAGATTGTCGCACCCATGTGGTTAAGTTTCAGTTCCCAGATAAGCCAGTTTTTGAGTGGTCAGGTAATTAAGTATCCCCCAAGAATTATTTTATATCTTTTCTTAAAGCCAAAAAGTTGATTTCCAAAGGTTGAATTTACCATTTGGTTTGAGTTAAAGACACTAAGTCTAAGACTACACCAATTCAGTCAGTCAAAGTAGATAATGAGTTTCCCTAAGTTTTTCCAGAAGATCTCCAAGGGTACATCCAATAGAGAGATAGAATTTGGGATTGACCTTATTCCTGATACACAGCCATTTCTATCCCTCTATATCGTATGGATCCCATAGAGCTTAAGGAGTTGAAAGAGCAACTCAAATATCTCTTAGATAAAGGTTTCATAAGGCCTAGTATTTCTCCATGGGGCGCTCCCGTCCTATTTGTGCAAAAAAAGATGGTTCTTTGCTAATGTGCATTGACTATTGTCATCTAAATAAGGTCACAATAAAGAACAAATACCCTCTTCCTAAAATTAATGACTTATTTGATCAATTACAAGGTGGAAGTTGTTTCTCAAAGATAGACCTTAGATCCAGCTATCATCAGCTTAAAGTAAGGGAGTGTGGCATTCCAAAGACAGCCTTCAGAACCTGTTATGGTCATTTTGAGTATCTAGTCATGTTTTCCAGGCTAACCAATGCTTCGGCAGCTTTCATGGACCTCATGAATCGAGTGTTCAAACCGCATCTAGACATATTTGTCATAGTATTCATAGATGATATTCTTGTGTACTCCCATAGTGAGGATGACCATGTAGATCACCTTAGAATTGTCTTTAAAACTCTTAAAGGTCATAAATTATTTGCCAAATTCAGCAAGTGTGAGTTTTGGCTAAGATCAGTAGCCTTTCTCGATCATATTATTTTCGTCGAGGGAATGAGAGTTGATCTCCAAATGACAGAAATTGTAAAAAACTGGCCTAGACCTATCTCTCCATTGGACATTAGAAGTTTCTTGGGTCTACTGGCAATTACCACCATTTTGTTGAAGGTTTCTCATCTATTGCGTCCCCTATGTCTAGACTGACCAAAAAGAAAGTTAAGTTCCTATGGTCGATTCCTGCTAAAAGAGTTTTCAGGAGTTGAAGACTCTACTCACTTCAGTGCCAGTGTTAGCATTACCCGATGGTATGGATAGTTTTGTTGTTTATTGTGATGCCTCTAGAGTTGGTTTGGGTTATGTGTTGATGCAGAGAGGTAAGGACATAGCCTATGCCTCTAGACAGTTGAAGCCTCATGAAAAGAATTACCCAACCCGTGATCTGGAATTAGTTGTTGTGGTGTTTGCTTTGAAAATCTGGAGACACTATCTATATGGTGTTCATGTTGATATATTCATGGACCATAAAAGCTTACAGTATGTATTTACTCAAAGGAGGTTGAATCTTCATCGGAGAAGGTAGTTAGAGTTACTGAAAGATTAATATATGAGTGTGTTGTATCACCCGGGCAAGGACAATGTAGTGACATATGCCCTTAGTAGATTGTCTATGGACAGTGTTGCTCATGTGGAGAAAGATAAGAAAGTGTTAAGAAGTTCATCACTTGTCTAGATTGGGTGTTAGGTTGGTGGACTCAGTTGAAGGGAATGTATGGGTTCAGAGTAGTTACGAATCCTCCTTAGTTTCGGAAGTGAAGGAGAAGCAAGACATGGATCCTAGTTTGGTCAAATTGAAGGAGTTAGTTAAAGACCCAAAGATAGAGGTTTTCTCCGAAGGATAAGATGGCATGTTGAGATACCATAGTAGAGTGTGTTCCCTGTGTTGAGGATTTGAGGCAAAGAATTATGGCTGAGGTGCATGGTGCACAATATTCTATTCATCCCGGTGCTACCAAGATGTACTACAATTTGTGGGAGATCTATTAGTAGAGTGGTATAAAGAGAGATATAGCTGAGTTTGTAGCAAAGTGCCCAACTTTTCAACAGGTTAAGGTAGAACACCAAGTACCTGGTGGTATGTTGCAAGAGTTCAGTATTCCTACTTGGAAGTGGGAAGAGGTGAACATGGATTCTGTGACTTGGTTACCCCAATCGCATCGGCATAATGATTCATTTTGGGTTATTGTAGATAGATTGACTAAGTCAGTGTATTTCTTGCTAGTGCATACGTCCTATAAAGCTGAGGATTATGCTAAGTTGTATATCCAAGAGTTAGTCAGATCATATGGAGTTCCCTTGTCTATCATCTTAGATAGAGGTACTCAATTTACTTCCTAGTTCTGAAAAGCTTTTTAGAAGGGTCTTGGTACCCAGATTCATCTCAGTTCCACTTTTCACCCATAGACATATGGTCAAGCGGAGAGGACCATCCAAACTCTAGAAGATATGTTAAGAGCATGTGCTCTTGACTTCAAAGGTAGTTGGGATGAGCATTTGACATTGATTGAGTTTTCCTACAACAATAGTTATCATGCTAGTATTTAGATGGCCCCATTTGAGGCTCTTTATGGGAGGAGGTGTAGATTACCCATAGGTATGTTTGAAGTGGGTGAGGCTTCTTTTCTTGGGCCTTATGCAGTGTTTAAAGCTATGGAGAAATTTAAGTTGATTAGAGAAAGGTTGAAAACAGCCTAGAGCCGTCAGAAATCATATGCAGATGTGAGGAGAAGAGATCTTGAGTTTGAAGTTGGTGATTTAGTGTATCTAAAGATTTCACCCATGAAAGAGGCAAAGAGATTTGGAAAAAAGGGGAAGCTTAGTCCCCGGTATGTTGGCCCTTATAGAATTTTGAGCCGTGTTGGGAAAGTAGCTTATGAGATTGAGTTACCCGCATACTTATCATCAGTTCATCCTGTATTCCACGTCTCTATTCTTAAGAAGTACGTTGGTGACTCTACTGTTGTAGTTCTTTTAGAAAGCTCAGATATTCAATACAACCTGTTTTATGAAGAGATTCCAATTGAGATTTTAGACCATCAGATCCGTAGACTAAGGAACAAATAAGTTCCCTTGGTCAAAGTTCTTTAGCAGAACCATTCAGTTGAGGGCGCTACTTGGGAAGCCAAAGCAGATATGCGAGCCGATTAGCCTCACCTTATCTCCGCAAATTCAGATCAAGACAAAGGTACTACTCTTTCTTAATTCAGTTCCTTTCTAATCATATACATATTCAGCAATATAGTTGTCCTCATGTAAGTTCATGCACTCCCAGATTTCTCAAAAAAAAAACTCAGAATGATTTAGATTCAGTTTCTCACTTTATCTTAGTTGTGCATGATAGTTTATAGCCTTAGATTCCTCAGAAAATATTCCATCTTAACTAGCAACATTTGAGGATGAATGTTTCCAAGGGGTAGTTATTGTAATACCCCAGAGTTTCCCTAGCTAATTTCATCTCTAGAAATATCAAGTATTATCTTATAAAATGAATGATGTTTATTTCATATAGAATTCTTTATATTTCTACTTTCCATGATGTAGGAAACTGAATAAGCTTTCCATCGATATAAGATTCGCCCAAAACCGACACTCGGTAAATAAGTTAGAGCGTTTTTAGTAATCAGTATTCCCAGTGGATAGGCCACCGCATCGTGATGGAGGCCAAATCTTCATCTGGCAATTTCCAGTTGGTCACAGCGATTTCACCGCGTCGTGGTGAACCCCTAATCCACAATTATCATAAACCAGTAGCTCATCACGATTACCACGCATAGCAGTGGGTATCGCGATGGACCCTTCACTGTGTCACAATGAAGCCTTAAACAACATGCCTGGTGCGAATTTTAAAATCCAAGGGTAGTGTAGTCTTTTTACCACACACCCAAATTGTGAAAACAAAAGATTTAAGATATTTGTGAGCAACATATGCTCATTATTCATCAAACTTTCTCAAATTAAAAACCCTAGGCTCCAACCTTCAATAGCAAGCATCTTCAAGATTCCACCATTACTATCCCAAATTTATTCAAGATTCAAGCTTCCTAGACCAAGAGTTTTAAGAATCTTCACCCAAGAACGCAATTAGAGTCTCAAAAGCAAGCTTGTGCATCTAGTTCATCATCTAAGGTATGTGGGGTTTGAACAAGAAAATTTTTTTCGTTCTTGTGCCCAACACTTGATTTTATTACGAAAGTTATTTGATTTTATATATGTTTCTATGAATTTGAAGTTTGGGTTTATACCCCATGTTTCTATTCACGAGATTTTGAGATTTTCAATGTTTTAGAAGTGAATTACATGGGTATGTTCTTATTATTATGCTTATTGCTGAAATTTTCAGATTTTATGATGAATTATGAACACTTATATTATCAAGCATGAAATTTGAGATATTTTATTAGGAGATTAATACATGGGTCATTAAGCCCTATTTAAGATTGTGATTTTGAGAATTTTTGTGCTACATGCACCCTATAATTAGAATGTTTTCATATTATTGAGAAAGATTTGACCTTTTGGTCAGAATAGATTTAAAATCCACTTTACAAATTGAGATTACAAATTTTATAGTTGGTTTCATTATAAATCATGAGATTACTTTCAAAGTGGATTTTCTTGAGATTTTGAGCACGAGATTTGGAGTAGTATTTAGCACCGAGTTGGGCATGTTACTACGGTTTCATACCCCATTGCTACGTGCCACCGTAGGATTGAGATTTATTCCCACTATACGTGGATAATTGAGATTGTGATCACAGAGATGAGATTGTTCTATTTTGATGGAAAGGGTTGAACTGCCCTAACCTTATGGGGGCTAGTCGTGGGACACCATGGATGCTCACATGGTGTACATGTCGGTTAGAAGAACCTCCTAAAATGTCCCCCCACTATTGAAACAGTTTAATTATTTAAAGTCTGGAGATAAAGTATTTACTATGCAGAATGAGTTTCAGATTTCATCAAGCTTACATGATTTGAGAACAAGAAGAGAATACAGATTTTAGAACTAAGTGTAATGGCTCACAAGATTCAGATTATATGTTTTACTAATCTTGATTTATATCTTTAGATTTCATATTTACTCGAGCTATGTGAGTCATTTAAATTTAGCATGCATGATTTATAAATTATGATAATATTGTTTACTTATTGCATGCACCCCCATATAGTCAGTACATCCTCAAAGTACTGATCCACATATACGGCTGTGTGCTACATTGTCTCATAATGTAGGTTTAGGTGCTCAGTCTCATCAGCGATAGTGATTTTCGAGTACCTCATCTACATCTCTGTAGTTGGTGAGTCCTCATAGTTCGGGAACTTAATTTTTTAGATTTTCAATTTCTTTAGTAGATTATTTCAGTATTCTTTTCAGACATAATGAGTCAGTTGGGGGCTTTTCCCAGCGACTCTCTAGTTTCAGTCATTATAGGCTTGTCGGACTACTAGATTCAGTCTTAGATTTCAGATATCGTATTTAGATGTTTCAGTATTTGTTTTATTAGATTGATGTGATCAACATTTTCAGATATACTCAGACTTTTCATATAGTTCTCTGCATTTGTCAGTATCTTATATTTATATTTCCCTATGTTGAGATTCAGAGTTAGTAGAAAGCAACCAGGGTTAGCTCAGGACTACTTGTAGTTCAGAGCACCATGTGGCATCCCGGGAATCAGATTTTGGGGCATTACAATTTCTTGAGAATTGATCTTTAAAGTTGAAGGGTCTAGGGTTTGTTCTTGAGAGAGGATTATTTTAATTTGAGAGGATTGTGTGAGGAATATTTAAATTTTGCCTTTTGGACCCTAATTTCGTGTTATGGCAGAGTTAAAGGGAGGGGAAATGACTGAAACACCCTCTAGGACCTGAAATTCATTAAAACAAACTGGGTATCTGACGCGTTTGGCGACGCACCGCGTTACTTACACGACGCGATAGGCAACGCACTGCGTTACTTCCCACAATGGAATACCCAAAGCGACGCGGGTAAATCGCGCTAGTGTACTATTTTGGCCCTCCAAACATACCTCAAACGCCATCCGAAAAATACAAACTCACTCAAGACATGCTATTTACACCCCTAAACATAAATTAACTCAAAAATTGATGTCTCGAGGTTAGGAAGGTAACTTTAAAAACCATCGAAGTTAAGAGGCCAAAAATAAGATTAAGTCTCCAACACTTAGCTTAATTTTCAGGTTCTAAACCCTTTATGCATGCATATTGAGATGAACCGAACTATGGAGAATACGGGGTATCATAGTAAAAAAACATATATGGTAAATAATTTTAGAATAATTTAACAATTAAGCAATTCTAGAATAGATATAGTAAGAAAAACATATATGGAGAGAAATATTAATTAAATAGTCCTAAAATATATATGATAAGAGAAGCATATATGATAAGTAGAATTAGAATAACTAATAATTGAGCAATCCTAAAATATATATAGTAATAGAAACATGTATGGTAAGTAGCGTTAGGAGAATTAATAATCAAACAATCCTAAAATATATATTATAATTGAAACATAAAGTTTATAACTATTTTGTTATTAGTCTCTTGATAGATGGGTTTTAATTTTTATTTTCCTCCCTAACTATCAAATTGTCATCTTTTATTTCTCTATAATCTTTTTTGTTATTATTAATTTGCTACAATTGTGTTAGGTTATTATTCTTATATATAATGTAGTTCATTTCTTTACCCTATTTAGAGTCCATATTCATGTTCAATATCAATATAATTTTGACTTTTTATATCAATGACAAAATTTTGTTCACTGCATTAAATTTTTGTTCGTTCATATCAGCGATACTAACATGAAATGCTAATACAATAACTATCCAAGCAACTTGAATCGGACACAAAGAACGTGGAATGACACTTATTTTTTGTCGTGTCAATTTTTATTTTGTTTGCCAAGAACACCAGATTGATCTACCAAAGTAGAACATGAGATTCCTCATCGAACATTATGGTGGTTTAAAACTGTCATTTAATGAAATGTTAATATATAAAAGTTACGGCGGTGGAAATGGTTGTAATATAAAACCATAAACTATTGTTTTTACTGATTATAATTTTAGCGATTTTAGAAGACCTGCCACAATATCTTTGTGGATAACATAATAACGACGCTTTTCCAAACCACCATTAATGTATGTTGTGTCCGCTAAAACCGCCGCAATATCATTCGAAAAACAGTCATTATTACTCCAATTTTTTAAGCGATGTAGAAAAACATCAAATATAATAGCATACATAGTGAAGTACGAAAGTTTACAAAAGGTGCATGTCTATTAAAACAGAAGCTCAAATCTTTTAGGATTTTAACAAAGAATAAATTAGTACATCTAGTTCTTGTTGAGAATAATAAATCTGAGATTATTTACTTATCTAATTTAAATTGATGAGTCCAATCAGACAGGGGTCAGTCCTCCTTTTCAGTATCCTAAATATCATGTCTCATTTAAACTATTTGTGCTTTCATCATAATATTTGTTAGAGAGGAACACAATTCGACCATTAATTCACAAAAGAAAACATTGTCAAAAAGAGGAAATTAACAGCGTGGAACGATATAATAATAGTAATAAAAGTTATTACTAGGTTGCACGTTTGTTTCATAAATCTCATGTTCTCCTTGAAATATACTTTTTGTATATAGTTAGCATTATGAAAAGGACAGGAATAAGCAATACCACAAAATGAAAAAGAACAAGAAGAACACACAGATTTTATGTGGATGCCCTTGACGGGAAAAAACACGGGTAGAGTAGGAGAAAATTTACTATAATGGAGAAGAGTAAAATGAGGAGAAGAAAGTCTCAATGGTGTATATAAAACATCCAAAAAAACAACCCACTAAATTGCACTTATGTAATATGTGCGTACAAATAAATCTTAAGCCCAAATACATACAGGTCGACGCGATCCTGGAGCCCACCAATGACCCCCCCAAAAACTGTCAAACATGGGTTGGACCACGAACTTTTCAGGTTTGGATCAACAAAATTCGAGTCACAAACTCTGACAATTAGTGACTTAATACAAATACAAAGGTTTGACGTAAATCTACAACAAGATTCATACCTTCTTATTTAAGATCAATAGGATTTTGGAAATTTTAGTAAATACTATATATGAGTAATATCATCTTTAAAATGGACATATATAGTACGTTAGTTACACAGACAAACTTGGATACTCAGAAATAAATATAACCAAAAAGAACTACCAAACACAATATCATGAAAAGTGATTCATCAAGAAAGTGAGCACACCAAACAAGTGAACAACTAATTATATGTCTTGAACTAAACACATACTTTCGTATTTTTTCTTCATTTGCACTTTTTCTGATCCCTTTAGAGCTGATACTTTATATGTGCTTCACCCTTAAAACCCGAACAGACTTTAGAGCTTTTTGATTAGTAGTTTTCGCTTTTGATAACATTGACCTGAACTGAATGTCTAACCTTCAATAACATTTCTTTTTCTTGATGTTCTGGCATCATATGAGATGGAAACAGAAACCTCACCTGAATCATTAGGAGCAAAAACATCCAAGCATTCTTGTATTGTTCGAAAGAACATCAAGAGCACATGGGTTTCCTTTTTCTTCATCTTTAGACAGTTGATTTGTCTTTAACACACTTACTAGTGTCTTTACTACTTGAGCTTAAAGCTAAGAAGGTAAATATAGTACAAGTGATGAAATTTCCCAGATATAGAAAAAAACATAACTACTTCTACAGGCTACTCAGGGGAACAGTTCAATGTTCCAAATACTTGCAAAAGTACAATGTCGCTTATTGTAGCTTTATAAAACATAGATAATATTAATGATAGAAGTTAAAATTGAACTAAGGTTTAGATCCTTTCTAATATTGAACACAAATAATATAAATGACAGATGTTCCAATATTAAACTCAAGTCTTGAAGTGTTTCGAAAGTGAATTTAGCTCAAAAGAAGTAACAATATTTGGTCCATCATGGAAGGCCTTAAGGACACTTCTGTCAATGAAATTTAGAATGACGAGTTCATAGAATGAGGAATATAAGAATTATTAAAAAGAATCCTTTAAACTTCTCTAAGCATATACATATAACCAATCAAGTAGAAACTGTGGATGCAAGTCCATCCATTGTTGATATGTTGTATTTGACTACAAGTTCTAAATTCTATTACAATGTGAAATTTTGAAGTAATAGCAACCTATATTTCTCAACTCTCCAAAAATGCTACCCTACCATGACGGATCCTCCAAAAATGATTGAAATCATGTGTTGTACTGAAGTGCTTAGGGAGGATACTCATTATTTTATCTAAATAATTCCTACCCTCTCTAGTCAACATTACAACTCTTCAACTCCTATTTGATCTTAAAGTTGACATGCTTTAAGTAGGAGAGTAATTACATTAACAAAATGTCTATGATTCATCATATCTTACATGTGATATTCTTTGTTACATGATCTGTCACACATCCATCTAGCATTTTTTAAGATCCAGAGCAACATAGACGGCAACATAGATGGAAACATAGATAGAAACAAAGAGTAAACAAAATTTTCTGCTCTACAATCTTTCAAAATCTTTTTAGGGATCCCAAAGTTGGTTAGAAGAACAATATGACCATTGTAAACCCACAAGTAAGGATAAGGTAGTGTGTATGCAAACAGTACCCTACCTTAGGAGGTAAAGAGGTTATCTCCATAAAACCTTAGCTTAAGAAAACGCATATCAAAGAGCAGTAGCAACAACCAAAAAGTGAGACAATCAAAGTACAAGAGATAGTATATAGTAACAAAAAACAGAGGACTATTGGAAAAATAGTGGGATCCCAAGTTGGTTACTAGTAAAATAAAATACATCTCAAAACATTAGATTTTCCTACGTTTTTATATAATTTCATGAGAAGACAGAAGCTAAAATAATTTAGTTTGCGCAATTTAGATAGAGGTATGCTTTAACCCTTTTGATTGAAAGCTCTTGTTTTGCTATAGCATGGATGACATATTGGCCAAGTACAATGGTTCTCTAGAATCTTCTGAGCCAACTTCAGCAAACAATGATCGCCCGAACCTGAAGGAAGGTCTTGAAAGCTTAATTATCAATGCTACATTTGGTCCTTGCTCAACTTATGAGAAAATAAATTGAAGGCTTGACCCTCATGGACTGGAAACCCGTCGAGAAGCTGCTAACTGATGTTGTTTTAGCTACTAAACATCCAAGAGAACTCTATTTAGCATACGCTCGAAGAGATTCCATTCATTAGAGATCAACCCTTCATATCTTTTCCCATAAGTCAAGCAAGCTTCCTACGTAGCATCGAAAATGAATCTCTCAAAATCCTTCACTTGAGGATGCGGCTGATCATTCTATGTTGTGTTAGCTCAAAAGATTTTGTAACATAATTGTACCTTGCAATATGTTATCTGTGCTATAGAAAAATATCGTTATAGAGATTAGTGAGGTTGAAGTGAATGAAAATTCGCCAAGGTTTTATAGTTGAAACAATCACAGGGGATGGTCACTTTTATGAAGTTTTTTGGTAAGAGAAACATACAAGAGAAGTATTAGGAAATTAATAATTAAGTTTTTCTAAAACATATAGTCAAAGAAAAACATGTTCTAAAAATTAAGAATACTAAAAAAAATGTATGGTAAATGAAACATATACGGTAACTGGCAAGTAATATTAGGAGAATTAATAAATAAACAGTCCTAAAATATACATAGCAATAGAAACATATATTTGAAAAAATAAGAAATTATAAAATATATATGGTATGTTAAACATATATGGTAAATAGTACTCAGATAATTTAATAATTAAGATGTTCTAAAATATACATATACACATATAGTAAAAAAAAAATATGGTGAGAAATATTAGGAAAAATTGATAACTAAAGTGGTCCTAAAATATATATGGTAAGAGAAATATATATGGTAAATAGTTTTAGAATATTTTAATAATTAAGCAATTCTAAAATATATATATTAAGAAAAACTTATATGGAGAGAAATATTAGGAAAATTAATAATTAAATAGTCCTAAAATATATATGGTAAGAGAAACATATATGATGAGTAGAATTAGAATAATTAATAATTAAGCAGTCCTAAAATATATATAGTAATAAAAAAAAAATCTTATAACTATTGTGTTATTAGTCTCTAGATAGATGGGTTTTAATTTTTGTTCCTCCTTAACTATCAAATTGTCATCTTTTGTTTCACTATATTCTTTTTTCATATTATGAATTTGCGACAATTGTGTAATATTACTATTCTTATGTATAATGTAGTTCATTTCTTTACCTTATTTAGAGTCTGTATCCATGTTCAATACAAATATAATTTGACTTTTCATATCTATGAAAAAATTTTGTTGATTACGCTAAATTTAATTTTTTTCCTTAATTGTTATGTGATGTTGAATTATCATGTCCTTCTTAGTACACTTTTTTTTATCTAATATAGCACACAGACAAAAATTTATTCTTTATATATATTTATTATTAATTAATATAATATACGTGTACAAAGTATGTACATATAACTAGTCAAAACTCACAAAATGGATTTAGAAACTAATATTAACTACTAAAAACACTATTTAAAACAAGACAAAACTGTCCGATTCAATTGATTTAATCCAAAATAAGAAACTAAAATTCTCAATGTAAAGAACAAGAGAAATCGACCAAATGATTGTTATTTCACTTACGGTTACAGTGTCGAAAGTAGAACAACTCTAATAATTCAGCCCTGATTTTTGGGAATTCCATTTCAATCTAATATTTAAAGGTCAATAGAGGGGCAATTACGGCTAAAAGCTCTTGTAACTCTCCTAAAGTTAACCCCTAGATGTCACACAGTGCTTAGGACTATGAATAATTCAAAGCTAACCCATAATATCCACTCAGAACTGAACTCTCATAAAAATAAATTTAAACATGTGTGGAAACTAAAGAAACTTATAATCTGAGGTCATAAAGATAAACTATCTCAACCAAAATACGGAAACTCAATAACTCTCAAATCTATAAATAAACTGAAAGAACATATAGTTTGACTAGTCTTAAAAAGCCTGTTCGCCCAATGGAATAGACCCCAACAAACTTAAACTGAAACCAAATAATGGAAATAACTACAAATATCTAGAACCATCATAAACTTGGCCCTCGAACTAAGAGGACTCACCAACTATCTAAACGTAGGAAGTGATGTCCATGGTAATCGTTCAGCTGGGGACGAACACCAGAACCTACATTATGAAATAATGTAGCCGCATACACGTATGTGGTTAGTACTTTTGAAATGTACAGAATATGTTGGGGTGTATGCAATAAGTAAAACTAAGATTGAATATACTTTCAAATCATGCATGCTAAGTATAAAAAGACTCACCTTGATCATAAAGATGACTGAAAGCTGAATTCTCATAAGGAATAACTCATAAAAAAAAAATCTAAACAACAATTGTGAGTCATTACACTTAGTTTCTAAAATTCTCTTTTTTATGAGAGATTCTTGTAACCGACATAAACAATGCAAGTAACATGGAGTTTGATGACTCAAACCCTCATCGAAAGGGCCTAATATAGTTTGTCAAGGTGTAAAGGCTAACAATGGTGATCCCCGAACCATGTTCGATTGGAAAAGATGAATAATATTAACTCCATGCCTATTAGGACAAGCTGAAATAACCCACGGTGGCACGTAGTTTCTAAAAAATAGAATGCGCTAGACCCACATTTCCCTCTCATATACTACTCCCAGACTCATACTATTACTCTTACCTTATCGATGAAGCTCACCTTAAAAATAAGGATATGAGTTGATAAGTCTAAAAACACAATATGCTTCCGTTTCTATCTCACAATCTTGATTTCTTATGTGAACTTCACAACTTGTCTGAATTCTCATATCAAAACTGAAATTGCGATTATATTGTGATGCTTTTGAAATTCAAACTAGTAAACTTGAAATTCAAAATAGTAAACTTGATTTCATCACAATGTTTTCTAGGATGAAACATGATTCAACAATCAATTCACAAAAGAAAATATTATCAGAAAAGAGAAAATTAACAGCGTGACACGATATAATAATAATAGAAGTTATTACTAGTATGAAATTTTATTTACTAAATCTCGTGTTCTTGTTAGAATTTAATTTTTGTATATAGTTACTGGACTTAATGCAAATACAAAGGTTTGGCTAAAGCTACAACAAGATTCATTCATACCTTCCTATCTAAGGTCAACAGAATTTTGGTAATTTTAGTAAATACTATATATGAGTAATATCATCTTTAAAAAATGAATATATATATATATATATATATATATATATATATATATATATATATATATATATATATATATATAGTAGTTAGTTACATAAACATTCTTAGATACTCGATATAAATATAACCAAAAAGAATTGCTAAAGGCAATATCATAAAAAGTAATTCATTAGGAAAATGAGCACACCAAAAATGTGAACAACTAAACTAGAGCCTCTTGAAGAGGTGACACTTAAAAATTGATAACCATAAATAATTTTTCAATTTCTTTATCCATACATTTGTTATTCATACTTACGATTATATATCGCGAACTAAACACATATTTTTGTATTTTTTTTCATTTGGACTTTTTCCATTGAAGCTGATGTTTTATTTGTGCTCTGCCCTTAAAACCCTAACAGACTTTAGATCTTTGATTAGCACTTTTCATTTTTGATAGAATTAACCTGAGTTGAATGTCTGACCTTCAATAACGTCTCTTTTTCTTGATGTTCTGATATCATATGAGACGGAAACAAAAACCTCACAAGAATCATTAGGAGAAGAAACATCATGGGTCCCTTTCATGGTGTTCTTATATTGTTCAAGAAAACATCAAGAACCTATGGGAACCCTTTTTCTTCATCTTTGGACAGTTGATTTGTCCTTAACACACTTACTGGTGTCTTTACTACCTGCTGGCGCCAAGAATTTCTTATTCCATGCAAACATTTAGGTCCCGTTTGCACTTAAAGCTAAGAAGTTAAGTATAGTACAAGTGAAGAAATTGCACATCCTGATGTAGAAAAACATATAATTACTTCTACAGGCTACTCACGGGAACAGTTCCATGGTCCAAATATATGCAAGAATAGAACGTCGTTGATTGTAACTTTATACAATACATCTAATATAAATAACAAAAGTTAAACTTAAACTAAGGTTTAGATCCTTTCTAATATTTGACATTAGTTGAAGCCAGTAGCCTTTGTCACCTATTCCAATAAAATACTCAAGTCTTGAGGTGTTCCGAAATTGAAATTTACGTCAGAAGAAATAACCATATTTCGTCCATTATGGAAGACATTAAGTGAACTTCTGTGAACGAAGTCTAGAATCAACAAGAGTTTGTAGAATAATGAATATAAGCACTCTTAAAAAAATCCCTTAAACTTCTCTAAGCATATATATGTAACCAATCAAGCTAAAATTATGGATGCAAGTCCATCCACTGCTGATATGTTGTATTGGACTACAAGTTCTAAATTCCATTGCAACGTGAAATCTTGAAGTAATAGCAACGTGAAATCTAAGAATATATATGTGTTGTATTGAAATTCTTAGGGAGGATAGTCATTATTTTATCAGAATAATACCTATCATCTTTATTCAACATCACAACTCTTCAACTTTTATTTGATCTTAAAGTCAGCATGCTTAAGTAGTAGAGTATTAACGCTAATGACATGTCTGATTTATCATATCTTACATGTGAAATTCTTTGTTACATGATCCGTCACACACCCATCTAAACATTTTTAAGAGTACGAGCAACATAGATGGAAACAAAGAGGAAATGAACTTTTCTGCTCTACAAGCTTTCGAAATCTTTATAGGGATCCCAAAGTTGGTTAGAAAAACAATATGCCTATCGTAAGCCCACAAGTAAGGGTAAGGTAATGTGTATGCAAACAGTACCTGTAAGACCCCGCAAAAATCGTTGCATCCAAATTCATCTCTCTTGGCTTTACAAGCTTCAAGACATAGAATTTTTTCATAAGTGTTCAACACTTAGTCTCATTTTAGACCTCCAAACTTCGGAAATTTATTTGACGACCTTCCCGACATTCGTTTTTTTTATTTTCAAGTTGTGTTGTGATGGGGCAAGGTTGTAGTACATCTTAGGTAAGTTTTGAAATTTTTAGAATTCGTTTAGGGTACGTTTGTATTTGAAAACAATAGCTCTCCGCGATTAGGGGGCGCCGCCCAGCTTAGAGAGGGGGGAGAGCAAGGCGCTGCCCTGCCAGTCCGGTGGGTACCCAGTTTTCAGCATTCAACCTCTGTGTCTTAAAGGGTATTTTGGATATTTTTCCTACCCTATATATAGTCTTAAACACGAGATTAAACCAGTTTTTCACCAAAATATTGTGTTTTCATCAATTTTCTCTCAAGAACAACCAAGATCAAGTCTAGGGTTCAATTGGGGATTTCCAATTCTAAGCTTATTTCACTACAATCTTCACGGATTATTACTCTAAGGTATGTGTAGTGTTCATCTATGGACTCAATTAGTTCATAGAGCTCAAGAATCATGCTTTTAAATGTTAATTTGTAAACTTTTTGTGGTGTTATGGATATGTACTTGTTGATGATTGTTGTTTAAGTTTCAAGATGATATCTAAGGATGTTTTCATGGAATATATGTAGTTGTTGGTTGAAAATCATGAACTTTGGGTCGTTTGATATAATGCAAGTATGAAATCCACCTATGCATTAGAGAATGCATGTAAGGTGTTTGATAAAATGCCTAGGATGCTAGAAATTCATATTTACATGACTCCATGATATCTAAATGACAAGTCCATGTTAGCTATACACTTCAATATGAATTTTCATGTTGTTTATGTATTTTTATGATGGTGGCATAAAGCATGTATGATGATGGAGATATGAATTATGCATGCAAATTATATCCATGTTTTTCCTACTATGTTTGAGATGTTGGATAAACCCATGAAGTATGCTATCCCCTACTTATGATATTGTGAATTATGGACTCTAATCTTGTAATTAAGTCATGTCATGTGTGTCAGTTTCCTTCTATCGAGTCCTGGGGATATTCATACCTGAAAAATATAGTTGTGTGCCTAGAGACATTTCATGTTGTCATGATAATCTCAGTCAAACTATAATCTATAGAACTCAGTCAGTTATGTGACTCAGGAAACATCAGAAATCTCATGATCTTAGTTAACTCTCAGATAATAGTACTACTCCATCAGTCAACAGATGTCAGTTATTCAGTCCATGTACAGTCAGTTAAATCATGTTCAGTCCCTCCAGATGGGAGTAGAAGTTAGCACCGGGTAAACACAAGGATGGGAACTCACCTACCAGTTCAGGGTGTGATTCTTAGCAGTCATCCTTGTTTTCCAGAACTATGTAGCCATCGTAGGTTGAGACATCTTAACCTTTCAGATTAGGGTTGATGAGGTGGCTTAACCTGTCAGTTTAGGGTCCCACCGTTCTCACCTTGAGTACCTGCTAGATAAGGGTCACTCATAACTGTCCTGACTAGTGGCGCAGTATTAACACCCCTCCAGTCGGGGCAGAGATTGGACCCCAGCTTAGCTATAATGGCATACATGGAGCATGTCGGTTAAACAACTACATCCCACAGTTTCAGTATCAGTCTGAGTAAAAGAACTCAGATAGTTCTTCAGATATCAGTATACTAGGACTGTTAGATACAGTCAAATTTAGTTATAGCACAGGACTCAGAGAGTTCAACTGGATTCAGGGATGTCAAACACAGTTGTCCATGTTATTAGAACTATGGTTCCAGCCATGTATTAGCGTACAGATTTAGCTATCACGTACTCACGATCTCAGTTACTATGTATGTATGCTTGTACTCTGACGTTCATATTAGTCGGTCAATTAGCATTATTCATGCATGTAAACCCTTTGCATTAGCCTACCTCACTCGTATACTCAGTACTCTAGTTGTACTGACGCATTTGGGCTATGGTGTTTTCTTTTCATGTTACTCCATAGGTTCAGAGACACGAGTTCCAGACCAGCAGTAGAAGTTGCATTTAGCATACAGAGTTGCAGTGAGTCCTCTTCATTCAAGGACGACATTATTTAATTTATTCATTTATTTCTTAAGTTTAGTTTTACGGAGTTAGTTGGAGACATGTTCCTTGAACTCCTTATTCAGACAGTACTTAGAGGCTTTCAGATTTACTTTCAGATGTAGCTATCAAATTCAGTATTCAGATTCATATTCAGTTGTTTTGGGTAATTTTCACCCATATGAATGTTATAATATTTCAGTTGAACCGTATGGCCTATTGTGCATGTTTTTCGCATTATTATGTCATGATTTGTAGTATACAGGTACAAATATTAGTCATGGGTTAGCTTGTGGTCCCTCGGGGTCATAAGCACTGTGTAGCATTCTGGTTCAAAAAATCTGAGCGTTACAAACTTGGTATCAGAGCCTAAGGTTCAATAGAGTCCTAGGAAGTCTGAAAGCCACATGTAGTAAAGTCTTGTGCATGGGTGTGTTACGTGCCACATTTATGTACAGGAGGCGATAAGATGTTTTAGGAATAGTTTCCCTTCTTTCAGTATTCATGTCGTGCTAGTGAGCATAATATCAAGTTAAACTCCCAGTCTAATCAATTCTTCTCTTGTTTTAGAATATGGCCCCAAAGAGAAAAAACCAGGCAGCTCCTCAGCCCGAAGATCCTTTGGGCGAACATATTTCTCTTTCGGAGTTTAGAGCCACATTTACTATACTTTCTCATTCTATGGCTGCCCAGAATAAATGGCCACTAGTTATTTCGGCCAATCCAGTGGCTAATTCCGCAGCATCTAGGATTTGGGACTTCACCCGAATGAACCCTCCATCTTTCTTTGGGTCTAAGTCTGATGAAGACCCTCTGGAGTTCATTGACCAAGTCCTGAAGGTCATAGATAATATAGGAGTCACTTCTTGTCAGAGTGTCGAGGTAGCCGCATACCAGTTACAAGATATTGCTCATGCTTGGAACAAATAGTGGAAGTCTAAGAGGTTAGAGGATGCAGATTCTGTTGAGTGGGAGGAGTTTGTCATGGCCTTCTTAGACAGATTCTTTCCCCAAGAGCTAAGGGAGGCCAAAGTTCTTGAGTTCATCAACCTCAGGTAGGGAAATATGAAGGTTAGTGAGTATTCTCTCAGATTTACTCAGCTAGCCAGATATACCCCTCATGTGGTTGCAGACAACAGGGCTAAGATGAGCAAGTTCGTGTCAGGGGTGAATGATAGCATGGTAAATGAGTGTAGATCTGCGATGCTGAACAGTGATATGACCTTAGCTAGACTCATGACCCATGCTCAGCAGATAGAGGATCAGAAGGTTAGGACTAGGGAGAGGCAAAACAAGAGAGCAAAATCAGGAAATTTCAGTTTTGCTCAACCTAAATCAGAGGGAGGAAACCGTTTGCAGTTTTGTCCCAAGTCATCGGTTCTATTTCATTCTTCAGCCAGTGTTCCAGTTCCTTCCTCCGCCAGTGCCCCAGTGCCAAAATTCAGTGACCGTAATAGAGGAAAAGCACCAGGCTCTAAATCTCAGGGCAGTGTTAGCAGTGCCCGAATAAATCCCCTTTGTCAGACTTGTGATAAGAACCACAAGGGTATTTGCAGAGCCGGTAGTGATGTCTGTTTTTGTTGTGGCAAGTCAGGCTACAGAATTAGAAAGTATCCGCAGTCAGGTCTTCAGGGTCAGCAAAATCATTCTGCAGCATAGTTCGGTCGCCCAAACCAGTAGGTTGCCACTTCTAGTACTACCAGTGGGAAACGCCCAAATAGAATCTATGCTCTTTAGACCCAACAGGATCAGGAAAATTCTCCTAATGTCATTACTGGTACGTTACAGATTTTTTATGTTCATGTTTATGCTTTCCTAGACCTAGGTGCATCTTTCTCTTTTGTTACTCCATACATAGTAGACGATTTCGGAATTAGTCCTAAAATTTTAGCAGGTCCCTTTTCAGTCTCTACCCTAGTGGGTAAAACCATCATAGCCCGGCGGGTATACAAGAACTGCCCAGTTATGATATTTTAGAAATCCACATCAGCAGATTTAGTCGAGTTGGAGATGACTGATTTTGATGTCATTCTCAGCATGGATTGGCTTCATTTATGCTATCCCACAGTCGACTGCAAAAATGGGATAGTTCAGTTTCAATTATTGAATGAGCCCGTCCTAGAGTGGAAGGGTAGCATTTCAGCGTTCAGAGAGTCGGCTTGTTTCCTACCTTTGGGCAAGGAAAATGATTTCTAAGGGGTGTGTATATCACCTCGTGCATGTTAAAGATTCCAGTTCCAGATGTCCCAGTCTCGAATCAGTCCTAGTGGTTAGTGAATATTCAAACGTCTTTACCAAAGATCTTCCAGGCATTCCTCCCGAAGGGGAAATAGACTTCGGTATAGACCTTCTTTCGGATACTCAGCCTATTTCTATTTCTCCATACAGAATGGCACCCGCAGAACTGAAAGATCAGTTGAAGAATCTCTTAGATAAGGGACTCATCAGTCCCAGTGTATCCCCATGGGGTGCGCCAGTCTTATTTGTGCGCAATAAAGATGGTTCTCTCAGGATGTGTATCGATTACCATCAACTCAACAAAGTTACAATCAAGAACAGGTATCCTTTTCCTAGGATAGATGATTTTTTTTACCAACTTCAGGGTGCCAGTTACTTCTCTAAGATAGACCTCAGATCAGGCTATCATCAGCTTTGAGTTATGGAATGTGACATCCCAAAGACAGCTTTTCATACTCGGTATAGTCACTTTGAATTTCTAGTCATGTCCTTTGGTCTTACCAATGTACCTACAGCTTTCATGAACTTGATGAACCGGGTGTTCAAGCAGTACTTGGACATATTCATTATAGTCTTATAGATGATATTCTGGTCTATTCTCGCACAGAGCGTGATCATTCAGACCATCTCATAATTGTTCTTCAGACTCTCAAGGATCATCAGTTATTCGCTAAGTTCAGCAAGTGCGAATTTTAGCTAAGATCAGTAGCATTCCTTGGCCATATTGTTTCCGGTGATGGCATTAAGGTAGATCCTCAGAAAACCGAAGCAGTAAGAAACTGGCCCAGACCCGTATCTCTATCAGATATCAGGATTTTCTTAGGTTTGGATTGCTACTACAGATGGTTTGTTGAGGGATTTTCTTCTATTGCATCTCCTATGTCCAGATTGACTCAAAAGAATATTAAGTTTTAGTGGTCAGATTCATGCGAGAAGATTTTTCAGGATTTGAAGACTCGACTCACCTTAGCTCCAATTCTAGCTCTTCCAGATTGTTCAGATGGTCTTATAGTCTATTGTGATGCATCCAGAGTAGTTTTAGGTTGTGTCCTCATGTAGCATGGTAAGGTCATAGCCTACACCTCCGGACAGTTAAAGCCATATAAGAAGAATTATCCTACTTATGATCTTGAGTTAGCAGCCGTGGTATTTGCTCTAAAGATTTGGAGACATTATTTATATGGGGTTCATGTAGACGTCTTCATAGATCATAAGAGTCTCCAGTATGTCTTTTCTCAAAAAGATCTCAATCTTTATTAGAGAAGGTAGTTAGAGATTTTGAAGGATTATGACATAAGTGTCCTTTACCATCCGGGCAAGGCCAATGTTGTGGCTGACGCTCTCAGTAGACTCTCCATGGGTAGTATTTATCACATTGAGGATAGAAAGAAAAAGATAGCCTAGGAAATCCATCAGCTTGCCAGACTAGGCCTTTGCTTAGTCGACTCTTCAGAGGTGGTGTATGTGTTTAGAGTAGTTCAGGGTCATCTCTAGTTTCCGAGGTAAAAGAGAAGCAAGACAAGGATCCTATCCTTGTCAAGCTAAAAGAGTCAGTTCAGGATCAGAAAGTTCAGGTTTTCTCCCAAGGAGGAGATGGTGTTCTTCGTTGTCAGGGTTGTTTGTGCATTCCATGTGTAGATAACTTGAGGTAGTGAATTTTTACAGAAGCGCATGGTGCGCGATACTCCATTTATACAAGGTCCACCAAGATGTACCACGATCTACGGGAGATCTATTAGTGAAGTTGGATAAAGAGAGATATTGCAGAGTTTGTGGCTAAGTGTTCTACATGTCAGCAGGTTAAGATAGAACATCAAAAACCTAGTGGTTCCAAGAAGGAGTTCACCATTCCTACTTGGAAGTGGGAAGATATGAACATGGACTTCGTGACGGGTTTGCCTAGAACTCGTCATCAGCATGATTTAGTTTGGGTCATTGTAGACAGAATGACCAAGTCAGCTTATTTTCTTCCTATTCGTACTTCTTATTCAGTCAAGGATTATGCCAAACTCTATATTAGGGAGTTGGTTAGATTAAACGGTGTTCCCTCATATATTATCTCAGACAGAGGTACCCAGTTCACCTCTCACTTCTGGAAAGCATTCCAAAAGGGTCTCGGTACACAAGTCCATCTCAGTACAACATTTCATCCTCTGACAGATGGTCAAGCAGAGAGGACCATTCAAACTCTTGAAGCTATGCTAAGGGCATGTGCAATTGATTTCAAGGGAAGTTGGGATGACCACTTTCCTTTGATTGAGTCTACATACAACAATAGCTATTATTCCAATATTCAGATGGCTCCATTTGAAGCTCTCTATGGTAGGAGATGTAGGTCTCCGATCGGTTGGTTTGAAGTTAGTGAGGCCTTAGCCATAGGTCCTGACTTGGTATTCGATGCCTTAGAGAAAGTTTATTTGATCAGAGAAAGACTCCGAGCTACTCAGAGCCAACAGAAGTCTTATACAGATGTTCGTAGAAAGGATCTCGAGTTCGAGGTCAACTACTATGTCTATCTTAATATCTCTTCCATGAAGGGAGTGAAGAGGTTCGGCAAGAAAGGGAAACTCAGTCCCAGATTTATCGGTCCCTTCAGGATTCTCAGTCGCTTCGGCAAGATAGCATATGAGCTTGAATTGCCTTAAGATCTAGCCTCAGTCCATCCAGTCTTCCATGTCTCTTTGCTCAAGAAGTGCATAGGTGACCCAGCAGTTGTTGTCCCTATTCATAGCATTGACGTTCAAAACATCCTCTCTTATGAAGAGATTCCAATTGAAATCTTAGACTATCAGACATGTAGATTGAGTAACAAAGAAGTCTCTCTAGTCAAGGTTCTTTGGCGAAATCAGTCTCATGAGGGAGCTACTTGGGAAGAAAAAGAAGATATGTGTACCAATTACCCTCACCTCTTCCCCGCCAATTCAGATCAAGCTCAAGGTAACAGTTCTCCTTAAGCTTATTCAATTTCATGTTCAAGTCCCCAGTTTAAACTTGGTATCTATTACCGTTGCATACTCAGTCATGTATTCATGTATCAGTTTAATTATAAGGTCATTCATTAGATATGCATTCTCATCTTGAGAAGCTCAGTTTATCAGATTACTCAGTTATGCATTTATGTCTCAGTTATCCATGCATCAGATATGCATGAGTTCAGTATGTTTAGCATATCAGTCATGAGATCATGTTTCAGTTATTCATGTTCAGTTCAGGTTCTGTTGTCTTGTATCCCATCTCAGTTGACTCTTATTTGAGGATGAATATTCCCAAGGGGAGATATTGTAAGACCCTGCAAAAATCATTGCGTCTGAATTCATCTCTCTTGGATTTACAAGCTTCAAGACTTAGAAATTTTTCATAAGTGTTCAACACTTAGTCTCATTTTAGACCTCCAAACTTTAGGGATTTATTTGACGACCTTTCTGACATTCATTTTTCAATTTTCAAGTTGCGTTGTGATGAGGAAAGGTTGTAGTACATCCTGGGTAAGTTTTGGAATTTTTGGTATCCGTTTAGGGAACATTTGGATTTGAAAACAGTAGCTCTCCGCGATTAAGGGGCGCCGCCCAGCTTACAGAGCCTCTCTAAGCAAGGCGCCACCCTGCTTAGAGAGGGAGGTAGAGCAAGGCACCGCCCTGCCAGTCTGGTGGGTACCCAATTTTCAGCATTCAACCTCTGTGTCTTAAAGGGTATTTTGGACATTTTCCCTACCCTATATATAGTCTTAAATAAGGGATTAAACCCATTTTTACCAAAATATTGTGTTTTCATCAATTTTCTCTCAAGAACAACCAATATCAAGTCTAGGGTTCAATTGGGGATTTCCAATTCTAAGCTTATTTCACTACAATCTTCATGGATTATTACTCTAAGGTATGGGTAGTGTTCATATATGGACTCTATTCATTCATAGAGCTCCAGAATCATGCTTTTTAATGTTAATTTGTAAACTTTTTGTGGTGATATGGATATGTACTTGTTGATGACTGTTGTTTAAGTTTCAAGATGATATCTAAGGATGTTTTCATGGAATATATGTAGTTGTTGGTTGAAAATCATGAACTTTGGGTGGTTTGATGTAATGCAAGTATGAAATCCACCTATGCATTAGAGAATGCATGTAAGGTGTTTGATAAAATGCCTAGGATGCTAGAAATTCATATTTACATGACTCCATGATATCTAAATGACAAGTCCATGTTAGCTATACACTTCAATATATATATGTGTGTATATATAACTATATATATATATATAGTTATATATACATATATGGTGAGAAATATTAGGAAAATTATAATTAGTGGTCCTAAAATTTATGTCGTAAGAGAAACATATATGGTAAATAGTTTTAGAATAATTTAATAATTAAGTAATTCTAAAATATATATATAGCAAGAAAAACATATATGGAGAGAAATATTAGGAAAATAAATTATTAACTAGTCCTATAATATATATGGTAAGAGAAACACGAGAAATTGAAGGAAAGGTGTATTATAAGTATTGAATGAAAGATTGGTGACATTGACTAACTTAAAGAGCCAAACATAATTAAGAAACTTGATTAGGTTAATTGTAACTTGATTAATATTTTCAAAACTTTCTAATCTTTTTAAAAATACAAATCAACCCACACCCCACTCCTGTTCAAATCAACCATCTCTCCTCTACATCTCTCTCTCTCGATAGTTTCTCCCAATCAATAAAATTTCTCCTTTCAATCCCCCTCGACTTCCACATTCGACAATAAATAGTTGGGCTTCGAGTTCCTCTTCGACTTTCAACCGTTAATCGACGTGACAGCCTTTCTCTCCAGCCACAACAGCTTTGAGTTCTTCATTATCTTTTTTCTTCTTTCACAGGTTAAAAATTATGATCTTTTTAGTCTTGAAGAAAAAAAGAAACTTGAGAAACTTCTCTTATAGTATTGGTTAACAATTTTAATATTTGTTACTTTATTTTGAAATGTGGTCTGAATAAAATCCTAATTTTTGGTATTTCTTCTCTTCTCTTTTCGGAGTAAAATATGATTTTTTGTTGTTTGTTACGTTTTTTGAAGTTTGATTTTTGTTGTTTGTTTTGTACAAGTAAAATAATGATGTTGGTGATTTTGATGTTGCGCCCGTTGATGGGTTGATTTGTTCTTGTTCTTGGTAAAAATGGTGATATTGTTGTTGTTATATTAAAAATATCATGCTACTATTTTTCTTTTCTGCAATATATTAACCTTCTGATGCAATATATTAACCATCAGATGCAACGATTTATCATTGGATTAAAAATTTGATGCAACAGATTAGCCATATGATGCAATAAATTAACTATCTGATGTAACAGATTTACCATCGAGTACAACAGAGGAACCATCTGATTAAAACTTTCATGCAATCGATTCACCATTTGACGCAACAGATTTACCAGCTGATGCAACAGAGAAACCATTGAATTGAAAATCTAAGGCAACCTATTAATTATCTGATGCAATAGATGAACTTTCTGTTGGATAAAATCCTATCAACTATTTCAACAAGACATGTCCAAGACTTTATTTTTCCAATTGATCATTCATCTGTCGCGATAGACGACCTCTTTGTTGGAAGAAATCTAAACAATATTGCCAAGTTGATTTCTTAGAGTTCTGGTCCTACATTTTGTAGGTCTTCATTCTGGACACACTAGCTAGTCGCAGTCCCTAGAAAAGTGTCTAGCTCTAGTCTTCTTTAGAATTTTTCATTTTCAAGAATGATTGACGTATTTTAATATTTGGATACACTTTCATATTTGTAGCTCATTCAGTTTTTTCATCTTTCAAGTCAATTTCATTGGCCCAATTGGCTAAAAGTTCCTTACTTACTTTTCTATGTTTCCTCTTAAACAAGGACCTAGATGATATATGGTCTTCTCCACCTCCTCTTTCTCGCACAAGTACACTCCCAAGCACATTCTTTTATATAATAGTCTCCTCGAGCAACCCATCTATATAAATTTAGATCAGTGGAATTTCTATTGGTTTCCATTATTGTTTGCTGCAGTGGAAAGCTTCGAAGGCCACCTCAATGTCTATTGCATCATTAAAATTGGTCCAATCACTATTGAATATCTACAATTCCATCAAATATTGATCCTTTCTCAGAACTTGATGCATAAACATGAGAAAAAGCATTATTATATTGTAACAGAGTATCGACCCCACCTTCTTGGAACCATTCGACCTTATCAGTTCGCACCTTTAAAATCAAACTATAAAATGCATAATCTTGTTTGAAGAATCAATGTCTAATCGGTAAAAAACTGCATTCACAAAATCATTGTACTTTATGTGTGTTTGTCATGAAATCCTGATCAATAATACATAACTTTCATGAATAAAAGTGGATCCATCAATCTGCACGCACCTTATTCTTCCTACCCCATCAATGTCAGACAATGTTTATTCTTCACTTCCTATCATTATGTAGTGTACAAGACTATGGAGGCTCAAAGGGTAACCATCTTCAATGTAAGAGGACTACATACCCATCAAGAAAAAGCAAGTGCTACAAGTCATGACTTTTCACTCTTTTTATTTTTAAATCTATTTTTTTATTTTATATAATAAAACAGCCACCAATTTGGATTAACTAAGGTATCTGATGAATATTAAAAGAGAGGTGAACAGTCGAGACTTTTTTTCTAACACATTCAAAATAGTTGATGAATCAAATTCTACATCTGTTGCAACTAATGAATCAATTGTTTGAAGAAATCAAAACATGTCCCCCAACAGATGGTCCATATGTTGCAACAGATAATCCATATGTTTCAACAAGTGTCTCATTTGTTGCAAACATAGACCATCTACTGCAACAAATGTTAAATATATTGCACCAGATTAGTTATCTATTGCAACAGATAGACAATCTTTTGCAACAACTCAATAATAACAGTTGTTATTAAGAGTGAAACCATTTTGGAAAAGGTGAGAAGCTTGAATGTAAAAGAAAAAGTCATAAATTTTCACAGAAAACAAAAAGTCAGCAGCTTGAATGTAATTAATACAAAGGAGTTGAACAGTCGTGTCTTTTTTCCTAACATATTTAGATTCATTGCTATATAAATATGCCCCTCTTTAATCTTCATTCTACTCCATTTTATTTATTTCTTGCATTTTGTCTTTTCATATTATATATTCAACCACTTCTCTTCAAAGAGTATATTTCTTTCTCATTGAGGTAAGTTTTTTTGTGTGTGTAAATCTACCAGTTGGTAGTATACGTTGTATTATATTTAGACTATTTTCTTTACTTTTGTGTTTATGTTTTTGTCAATTAATGCGTATTCTAGTTATGGATGATCCTGTTTGGAACATTGCTATTCTACACGACACCGTGCGAGAACTTCAGAGGCAGGTTAATGACCTACAGTTGGAGTTGGTCGCTGTGAGAGAAAGAATGTTTGGAGAGATTTGCAGGATGAGGAGGATCTTGCTGCTTTCTGTTGAAGATTGTCCTTCTAACAACAACAACAACAACAACAACAACAACAATAATAATAATAATAATAATTTCAACGAGCAATATGGAGCTTATAGAGCATAAATCCAAATTTAGAATTGCAGAACACATTTGGACTTCCATTGCCTTTCCTAAGCATCGATTCATATTATGGCTAGTTGTACAAGGAAGACTGCTTACATAGTAAATAAAGCTGAGACTGAATAACCTGGTGGATGATGCAAATTGCTGCTTATATGTTGCATAGGTGTTGTAGTCAAGAGTGCATTTATTTGAAGAGTGTGGGTTAAAAAAGTATGGGATAAACTTAGTAACTAGACAGGTATCAAACCTTAACATACAGGAATTAAACAGGTTCTGCAATGTATACAAAGGAAGCATTGGAAGAGGTTTCAGAAGGAGATCATGGTTGCTATCTGTGGGCAGTAATCTACCACACATGAAGGAAATATAAAGGCAAATATGTAACTATAGATGAGGTGGTAACACATATTAGGAAGGAATTAATAGAAAGATTAACTATGTATAGCAAGTCAAAGAAAGCACAAAACTGTAATCTTCTTATACAACATTCAGGTAGATAGTTTTCTTGTTTTGTAGGAGGATTTTTCCTTCACAAAGGAAGGGGCTCTTTATTTGTATTGGTTGTTTTGTTGGTTATGGTAATATTTTATAGTTATTACCAAAATAATAATAATAATAATAATAATAATATTTGGGTGATGTTCTTTCTTTTGGCGTACGTATTTTAATTTTTCTATATTGGATCTATACCTAATATATTTTGTTTCTGTTTAATGAAAAATTTGTTTTTGGAGGACCTTGACTTTTTAATTCTTATTTAATTTTCCTTCTGTCTATTTCTTTTCCTCAACAAACATGTCGACGGATGGACGTAAGGAGCAATTTCTAATCCAAAGGCATTAGCAAGAGTTTTGAGTTCTTTCAATAGATGGACCATCTATTGAAATAGATTGGTCATCAATTGGGTTTCTGTCAATAGATTATCCATCTGTTGGAGGAACACATTCCAGTTTGATTAATTGTATTGTGTTCTTCTAGATAATGTCCATCAGTTGCAACAAATGGGTAATCTATTGAAAATAGTTTTGTGGTCTGTTGTATTTGTTCCTGTTTTGGTCTTTTTATTGATGCACAAGTTATTAAAGAGGATATTTTATATAGCAAATGATAACATTTTTGTTCACAACAATGAGTTAAATATATAAAAGTCCATAACAAATAACAACACAAATTTTTGCTATTGCAATGATCATGGTGGATTACGATCTGGGCATGTAGTTCTTTTGTGTCCAACATTCTTACATCTGGAACACTTGTTGTTTCTTGATGGAAATGATTATCCGATTCCACACCTATTATATGGCTTTCTTATCTGTTTGATATTACTTGGGTCAATATATGAAGGAGGTAAAATCTCCCCAAAATATCTACAGGAACAACCCAAGCTTCTTCGGGAGGCATCAGATTAATATTTTCATAATATGCCATTATATATTTTTTAACCAAATAATATGGAGAGGAAAACTCATAAATTTTGGTTCCATCTTATGCACCGTATTGAGCTCGAAGTGCTGTCATAGCATGCGGAGAGGGTATTTTGTCCAAGTCAAAGACACTACACGTACAAGATCTTGTTTGAAGATTGACCATGAAAACATCACCATAAGCGTGATACTGAACTTGTAATCTATTATTTGATGAGAAAATAATATATTCCCCAGACTAATGTTAGTTGATATTATTTTTCCGCTTCTAGAACAAATTTGGTTCCTGCATTCTTGAACTTCACATGCCTTTTGTGAAAAAACATGCCATACTTCTAGTTTATTATATCAAATAGAGCCACAATGGGAAATTCTCTTTCATCACCAAACAATGAATTCACCGATTCAATAATGTTTGACGTCATAATATTGTACCAATACAAAAGAATCACTTAGTAAGACATCATACTAAACATGTAACTTAAAAAAGAAATTAAATTCATAATAATGTACCTATTTGCCAGAGAGATTGCCCGTCTCTATCTCTCGGAACCGACACGTATGAGATATTCTGCTGCCTTGGGATGCATATCTGTTATTTGATTAAAATGGTCTAAAAACTTTTAAAGCCCCAAAATCTAGTTCCCGGAATGCCACACGGTGCTCCAAACTACAAGTAGTCCTGAGCTAACCCTGGATGCTTTCTACTAAGTATGTATCTCAATATAGGGGAAATATGAATTTGAAATCATAATAATGTGGAAAATCTAATCTAAAACATGCTAGAAGTCTGGGTAAAACAATACTGAAAAATCTGAATTTTGAATCAAATGTCTAAAACTGAATCTAGTAGTCCGACAAGCCTCAACTATTTGAATCTAGATAAACCGAAAGTATGATTAACTAAGTCACTGAACTATGAGGACTCACCAACCGAAGGGATGTAGATGAGATGCTCGGGAATCACTCACGCTGTTGAGACTAAGCACCTGAACCTACATTATGAGACAATGTAGCACATAGACATATATGTAGATCAGTACATTGAAGATGTACTGAGTATATAGGGGTGCATATAATAAGTAAACAATATCAGCATAGTTTATAAAATCATGCATGCTAAATGTAAATGACTCACATAGGCTTGAGTAATCTGAAATATAAAGATCATAAATCATAAATGATAAAACATATAACGTAAATCTGGTGAGCCATTACACTTAGTTCTGAAATCTGTAAAAATACTTTATCTTAAAGCTTAAGAATCTTAAAACCATAAATTCTAAATCATATGTTTTTATCTTAAAGCTTTAAATCAATAGACTGTTGAAGAGTGGGGGACATCTTTTGGGAGATTCTTCTAACCGACATACACGATGTGAGCATCCATGGAGTTCCACATCTGGCCCCTATTAGGTAGGGATATTCTACCCTTGCCATCAGAATAGAACTTCTATCTTAGTGATCACAATATGAGTCATCCACGTAGAAGTGGGAATAAATCTGAATCCTGTATTAGCACGAAGTTCTGGGGTATGAAACAGTAGTGACCTACCCATCTCGGTGCTAAATAGTACCCTCATTCTTATGCTCAAAAGCTTAAGAAATCCACATCAAAAATAGCACAGTGGTTTACAGGAAAATCCATTATGCTTTTCTTTCTTTAAATCTCAAGTTATCTGAACAAGTGAATTCATTATCTTAGCTTAGGACCAAAAGGTCAAATCTTTGTCAAAATCTGTGAGTAATCTTATCTGAGGGTGCTCATAGCACAAATAATATTGAAATAACAATCTTAAATTGGGGCTTAACAACCAATGCATCAATCTCATGTTAAAAACATCATAAAATTCATGCTTGATGTTATAAACACTCATAATTCATCATAAAATCTGGAAATTACTGCACAATGCATAGAAATATAAATATAATCAAGTAATTCAACTTCTAAATCATGGAAAATCTCATAATCTTACAAATAATGATAATGGGTATAAACCTTAACTTAAATTTCATGAGAAATTTCATAAATTACAGTAAATTTGTAATTAAAATAATGTTTTGGGCACAATAATGCAAGAATTATCCTTGTTCAAAACCCACATACCTTGTTCGATGATCTAGATGCTAGAACTTGGATCTTGGATCTTTATTGATGTTTTGGAGATGACTTCTTGGTGTTCTTGAATTGGGGATTCTCAATCTTGTATTATCTAGGAGAATTGATGGAGGAAATTTTTGGTTTCTTGGAGAGGAATTATGAGCCTTAGTGTTTTGTTTAAGAGAGAATGATGAATAAAGAATAAAGTGCTCTCAAATATAATGAATCTTTTGTTTTTATACAGATTGGGGGTTGAAGAATTACCAAAATACCCCCTTTAAAATTTTATACAAAACTGGAAAATGTACATTTTCTCGATCTCGGTGGACACCGCGATGCGCCACATCACGGTGGCTCACTGGAAATTGATGAATGGAAACTGGGCAGACTCCGCCCCTTTGGAATGCCATTATGGCACATGGCGCGACGCGCCATTATCGCGCTAGACCTCTGGAAATTGAAAAACAGGAAATTGACCCTCTCCGCGATATGCAAATATCATAGAGGGCCACTGGAATGGGACAATTGGAAATTTACACTGATCTGCGATGCGCTAAGGGTCCAGAAGATGGTGTTTTGATAGGAACTTAAAATAGCCATAACTCCTTCATCGATTGTTGAATTTAGGAAAATTTGGTATCGATGGAAAGATAATGCAATTTCCTACACAATGGAAAGTCCAAATCTAAGGAATTACACACCAAATAAATAGTATTTGTTTAGGAAGATATCCCTTAACACTCTAGGGACAAAGTTAAGCTAGGAAAAATCACGGGGTATTACGATATCTCCCCCTTGGAAATATTCATCCTCGAATGTGGCTATTTAAGCTAAATTTTTTGAGGAATCTGAGAATATAAGATTGCATGCACAACTGAAATAAACTGCGAGCCTGAATCTAAATCATTCTGAGTTTCTGAGTAATCTGTGAGTGTATGAACTTACATGAGGACAATTATATAGCTGAATTTATGGTTAGAAAAGAACCGAAATAAGGAAGAGTATTACCTTCGGCTACATCTGTGTTTGCGGAGAAGAGGTGAGGGTACTTGGCTCTCATATCTGCTTCTGCTTCCCAAGTGGCACCCTCAACCGACTGATTCCGCCAAAGAACTTTTAACAAAGGAACATTTTTGTTCCTTAGTCTACGGATTTGATGATCTAAAATCTCAACTAGAATCTCTTCGTAAGAAAGGTTGTTCTAAATATCTGAGCTTTCTAAAGGAACTACAATAGTGGAGTCACTGATACTCTTCTTAAGCATAGAAACATGGAATACAGGATGAACGGCTGATAAGTCTATGAGCAACTCAAGCTCCTAAGCTACTTTCCCAACACGACTCAGAATTCTATAAGGGCCAACATACCGGGGATTAAGCTTCCCCTTTTTGCCGAATCTCTTCACCCCTTTTATGGGTAAAATTTCTAGATACGTTGAATCCCCAAACTCAAACTTGAGGTCCCTTCTTCTCACATCTGCATAGGATTTTTGAAGACTCTGGGTTATTTTCAATTTTTCACTAATCAACTTAACTTTCTCTATAGCTTCATACACCGTATTGGTCCCTAGCAAAGGGGCCTCACCCACCTCAAACCAACCTATAGGTGATCTACATCTCCTTCCATAAAGATCCTCAAACTGGGCCATCTAAATGCTAGCATAATAACTGTTATTATACGCAAACTCAATCAATGGAAAATGCTCATCCCAACTACCTCTAAAATCAAAAGCACATGCTCTCAACATATCTTCTAGTGTTTGGAAGGTCCTCTCTACTTAACTATCTGTCTGAGGGTGGAAAGATGAACTAAGATGGACTTGGGTACCAAGACCCTTCTGATAAGCTCTCCAAAACTAGGAAGTAAACTGAGTACCCCTATCTGAGATTACAGACAAGGGAACTCCATGCAATCTAACTAACTCTTAGATATACAGCTTAGAATAATCCTCAGTTATATAGGACGTATGCACTTGCAAGAAATGCACTGACTTAGTCAATCTGTCTACAATAACCCAAATGGAATCATGATGTCAACGCGATTAGGGTAACCCAGTTATAAAATCCATGTTCATCTCTTCCCACTTCCAAGTAAGAATACCGAACTCTTGCAATGTACCACCAGGTTTTTGGTGTTCTACCTTAACCTATTGACAAGTTGCGTACTTTGCTACAAACTCAGATATATCTCTCTTCATACCACTCCACTAATAGATTTCCTGCAAGTCGCGGTACATCTTCGTAACTCCTGGATGGATAGAATACGCGCACCATACGCCTCATCCATAATTCTCTGTATTAACTCATTAACACAAGGCACACATAATCTATTATGGTATCTTAACACACCATCTCCCCCTTGGGAGAAAACCTCTAATTTTTGGTATTTAATCGACTCCTTCAGTTTGACCAAACTAGAATCCTTATCCTACTCCTTCACTTCTGAAACTAGAGAAGATTCAGAACTACTCTGAACCCAAACATTCCATTTAGCTGAATCAACCAACCTTACACCCAATCTATCCAAACGATGAACTTCTCAAGCTAACTCTTTCTTATCATTCTCCACATAAGCAACACTTCCCATAGAAAACTTACTAAGAGTGTCTGTCACTACATTGGCCTTGCTCGGATGATACAACACACTCATATCATAGTCCTTCAACAACTTCAACCACCTTCTCTGACGGAGATTCAACTCCTTCTTAGTAAATACATACTTTAAACTTTTGTGGTCCAAGAACACATCAACATGCACACCATATAGATAATGTCTCCATATTTTCAGATAAAACACCACAGCAGCTAATTCAAGATCATGGGTTGGGTAGTTCTTTTCATGAGGCTTTAACTGTCTAGAGGCATAGGCTATGAACTTACCTCTCTGCATCAACACACAACCCAAATCAACTCTAGAGGCATCACAATACACCAAAAAACCGTTTGTAACATCAGGTAATCATAGAACTGGGGATGGAGTGAGTCGAGTCTTCAGCTCCTAGAAACTCTTCTCACAGGAATCTGACCACTGAAACTTAACTTTCTTTTCTGTCAATCTAGACATCGGGGATGCAATAGATAAGAAACCTTCAACCAAACAGCGGTAGTAACCAGCTAGACCCAAGAAAATCCTAATGTTTGAATGAGAGATAGGTCTAAGAAAACTCCGTACGACTTTTGTATTTTGGGGATCGACTTTATTGCCATCGGCAGAAATAATATGATCGATAAAGGCTATTGACCTTAGCCAAAATTCACACTTGTTGAACTTGGAAAATAATTGATGATCTCTAAGAGTTTGCAAGACAATCCTAAGATAATCTACATGGTCATACTCACTACGGGAGTACACAAGGATATCGTCTATGAATACTATGACAAACATGTCTAGATACGGTTTGAACACTCTGTTCATGAGGTCCATGAAAGCTGCTTGGGCATTGGTTAGCCCAAAAGACATGACTAGAAACTCCAAATAACCATAACGGGTTCTAAAGGCTGTCTTTGGAATATCACATTCCCTTACTTTAAGATAATGATAGCCGGATCTAAGGTCTATCTTTGAGAAATAACATACACCTTGGAGTTGATCAAATAAGTCATCAATTCTAGGAAGAGGATATTTGTTCTTGACTGTAACTTTATTTAGCTGATGATAGTCAATGCACATACGCAAAGAACCATCTTTCTTTTGCACGAATAGGACGGGAGCGCTCCATGGAGAAATACTAGGCCTTATGAAGCCTTTATCGAGAAGATTTTTGAGTTGCTCCTTCAAATCCTTAAGCTTTGCGGGATCCATATGATAAGGAGGTATATAAATAGGTTGAGTATCTAGGTAAAGGTCAATACCGAATTCTATCTCTCTATTAAGAGGTACCCCTGGGATATCTACTGGAAAAACATCAGGAAACTCATTGACCACTTGGACGGAATAAAGTATTGGAGTCTCAGACTTTGTGTCTTTGACTCGATTAGATGATAAATGCAACCTTTGGATATCAACTTTCTGTCTTTGAGATCAGATATGAAATGACTCTTGGGAGACACTGAATTTCCTAACCACTCAAAGGCTGGCTCATCTAGGAATTGAAACTTCACCACTTGGGTACGACCGTCTACGAAAGAATAACAAGAATAGAGCCAATCCTTACCAAGGATAAGATCAAAATCAACCATGTCTAACTCTATCAAGTTTGCTAACATGACTTTACGAAGGACAGTGATATAACACATTTGATAAATCTATTTGGCAATAAATGACTCACCTACTGGAGTAGACACCAAGAAGGGCTTAGGGATTTTTTTTAGAACCTATCTCAACATTTACAACAACTAACGGTGTCACATAAGAAAAACTCGACCCAAGATCTAACAACACATAAACATTAAAATGAAGACACGAAGCATACCAGTCACAACATCGGGTGAATCCTCCTGCTCCTGATGGGATGGTAAAGCATAAAACCAATTCTGGCACTGACCGCCACTGGTACTAGATGATGCGCCCTGAGGAGCAGCTGGGTGGCCTAGAGGAGCTGGTGCACTATTAGCTTGAGTATGAGAACGAACATCTCTATTCCCCTATCTAGCATGTGGTCACTCTTTGATTTTGTGACCTACCTGGACACAACCATAACAACATTTCTGACCCCACAAATATTCACCTCCATAATTCTTACCATACTTAACATATTGGAGATGATTAGGCTTCCTACTCACACTATTCTGAGATCTGGACACAGAAGAATTACCCCACTGTTCCTACCTATTTCTGGGTACAGGAGAACTAGTTAAAGAAGGTGTAGGCATAGGTGAACGATTCTAAAACTGCGAATGATTTTCTCCGCCAGATCTATTCTAACCATGATCAAACTACCCTATTCTAGCCCTCTTTTTTACTCTCTCTCTCCTTTAACTTCTCTACCTCAATCTACTGAGAATGTATCATCAATCTAGAAAGATCCATATCTCCAATAAGCATAGCAGTCCTAAACTCCTTTACTACCAACCAGACACACCGGTCACAAACTTACTCATGCTTGACCTAGGGTCAGCCAATTGTTCAGGGGCATACTTAGACAACTGATTGAACTTGAGGTAATACTCCTTAAATATCATTGAGCCTTGCCTTAAGTTCATGAACTATTCTATCTTATCTTTCCTCATCTGATGTAGGAAGAACTTGTCTAAGAACGCATCCTGAAATATCTACCATACCAAGTCATGGGAGATGAATTCTCCCCTCTACTTTTCTTCCACATCACCACCCAATCATATGAAACATACTT
This sequence comes from Capsicum pubescens, assembly GCA_030864215.1. NCBI lineage: Eukaryota > Viridiplantae > Streptophyta > Magnoliopsida > Solanales > Solanaceae > Capsicum > Capsicum pubescens. Next base: position 68,053,847 of record CM061543.1, on the reverse strand, counting down.
TAGCCTATAGGATGTCAATTCTATATCTCCTCTTCAGAAAAATGCATAATTCAGGTGATCTTCTTTACCTCATCTAGATAAAGCTATGGGTCCTCATCTGCTTTCAACCCAAAGAATTCCAATGGGTTCATCCTCATAAAATCTCAGATTTTGGATGTAGTAAAGTCCTCATCCTACTGAGGTGGGACTGCAGCCTGATGGTTGCCATGAATATTATCTGTCACATCTTGGGCTAGCGCCTGAAAGGCAGCCTAAAACTGTGCATGTGACACATTCTCATTCAATGTATTTGCGGGGTGAGGTGGTTATTTATCATTTCTACGGGTGTTACCTTGACAAGGAGGCATTTTATGTCACGTGAAAGCATGAGTTAGTAGCAGATAGAGACACTGAATGCATGATAGATCATAAAAGAAGAGATAATTTCATAAAATGCTCCATAGCCTTTGCTCATTGATATGGCGCGCTTCACATCAATGATCAAGACTTTATGTAACATGACTTGTCTGACTCCCTAGGACTCTCTAAACCTTAGGCTATAATACCAAGTTTGTAACACCCCAAAATCTAGTTCCCGGAATGCCATACGGTGCTTCAAACTACAAGTAGTCCTAAGCTAACCCTAGCTGCTTTCTACTAAGTCTGTATTTCAACATAGGGGAAATATGAATATGAAATCATAATAATGCGGAAAATCTTATATGAAACATGCTAGAAGTCTGGGTAAAATAATACTGAAAAATCTCAATTCTGAATCAAATATCTAAAACTGAATCTAGTGGTCCGACAAGCCTCTACTATCTGAATCTTGAGAGTCACTAGGACAGCCCCGCTCCCAGATGACTCAAACTATTTGAAATGAATAAATCAACATCTACTAATAAACCAAAAGTATGAATAACTAAGTCCCCAAACTATGAGGACTCACCAATCACAGGGATGCAGATTAGATGTTCGGGAATCACTTTCGTTGCTGAGACTGAGCACTTGAACCTACATTATGAAATAATGTAGCACATAGACATATATGTGGATTAGTACATTAAGGATGTACTGAGTATATGGGGGTACATGTAATAAGTAAACAATATCATCACAGTTTATAAAATCATGCATGCTAAATATAAATGACTCACATAGGCTTGAGTAGTCTGAAATCTAAAGATCATAAATCATAAATGATAAAACATATAACAAAAATCTGGTGATCCATTACACTTAGTTCTGAAATCTATAAAATTACTTTATCTTAAAGGTTAAGAATATTTAAACCACAACTTCTAAAACATATGTTTTTACCTTAAAGCTTTAAATCAATAGACTATAGAAGAGTGGGGGACATCTTTTTGGGAGGTCCTTCTAACCGACATACACCATGTGAGTATCCATGGAGTCCCACGTCTGGCCCCCATTAGGTAGGGATGTTCTACCCTTGCCATTGGAATAGAACTTCTATCTTAGTGATCACAATCTGAGTCATCCACGTAGAAGTGGGAATAAATCTAAATCCTACTTTGGCACGTAGTTCTAGGGTATGAAATCGTAGTAACCTACCCATCTTGGTGCTAAATAATACTCCTATTCTTATGCTCAAAATATTAAGAAATCCACTTCAAAAATAGCACAATGATTTACACGAAAACCCATTATGCTTTTCTTTCTTTAAATCTCAGGTTATCTGAACAAATGGATTCTTTTTCTTAGCTAAGGACCAAAAGGTCAAATCTTTGTCAAAATTGTGAGTAATCTTATTTGAGGGTGCTCATAGCAAAAATAATCTTGAAATAACAATCTTAAATTGGGGCTTAACAACCCATGCATCAATCTCATGTTAAAAACATCTTAAAATTCACGCTTGATGATATAACCACTCATAATTTATCTTAAAATCTGGAAATTACTGCACAATGCATAGAAATATAAATATAATCATGTAATTCAACTTCTAAATCATGGAAAATCTCATAGTCTTGCAAATTATGATAATGGGTATAAACCTAACTTAAATTTCATGGGAAATCTCATAAATTGCAGTAAATTTGTAATTAAAATAAAGTTTTGGGCACAAGGATGAAAGAATTATCCTTGTTCAAAATCCACATACCTTGTTGGATGATCTAGATGCTAGAACTTGAATCTTGGATCTTTATTGATGTTTTGGAGATGACTTCTTGGAGTTCTTGAATTGGCGATTCTCAATCTTGTATTATCTTGGAGAATTAATGGAGGGGATTTTAGGTTTCTTGGAGAGGAAGTATGAGCCTTAGGGTTTTATTTAAGGGAGAATGATGAATAAAGCATAAATTTCTCTCAAATATGATTAATCTTTTGTTTTTGGACGGATTGGGGGTTGGAGAATTACAAAAATACCCCATTTAAACTTCTATACAAAACTAGAAAATGTACATTTTCCCAATCTGGATGGCCACCACGACGCGCCGCTATCATGGTGGCTCACTAGAAATTGACGAATGGAAACTGGGCATACTCCGCGACATGGAGACATTGTAGTGCCCCTTTGGAATACCATTTTGGCACATAGCGCAATGCGCCATTATCGCGCTAAACCTCTGGAAATTGACAAACGAGAAATTGACCCTCTTCGTGATGTGCCAATATCATGGAGGGCTACTGGAATGGGACAATTTCAAATTTACACTGATCCATAATGCGCTAAGGGTCTAGACGATGGTGTTTTGGGCAGGAACTTAAAATAGCCATAACTCCTTCACCGAGTGTCGGATTTAAGCAAATTTGGTATCGATTGAAAGCTAATTTAATTTCCTACACAATGGAAAGTCTTAATCTAAGGAATTCCACACCAAATAAATAGTATTTTTTTGGAAGCTATCCCATAACACTCTAAGAATGAATTTAATCTTGGAAAAATCGTGGGTTATTAAAAAACTCCTCTCTATTATATGCTTTAGCTGCTCTATAAAAGAGGGTCATGGCCCTTTCATTATGAAAGTTGTTCTGGATATTATCCCCAAGATGCCTTATACAACAACTAAAGTAAGCTGAAGTGTTGAAAATTGAACCCATATTTGGAATACTTGGATGCCTATTCAAAACAAAATATAACTCTTCAGCATCTTCGATCCAGCTTCGCATTTGTTCAAAATATCTCCATAAGAGGCATCACATTCCTTTTCTGCTACATAAAAAGCAACAGGAAAGATATGATTCTCCTCATCCTATGCCACCACCGCTAGTAAAATTCCACTATACCTGCTTCTCAAGAAGGTCTCATCGACTGATAAGACTTTTATCAAATGTTGAAAACCTTGAATCCAAGCACCATAGGATACAAAAAAGTAAATAAACTATAACACCCCATATTTTTGGGGCTAGAATCCAAATTGTCATTCCTATGTGTATGAACCTGAACCCAATGATTCATAGTTAATATATATGTTATGATCCATTATATAGTGCGGGGATTCCTTTGAATATTAATTGAGGTCACAAATATCTCCTAACTCAAAGACGAGTTGAGAAATTTTCAATCGATTAAATTTTCATGAATGCTTCAGCTTGTGTTAACTTTAAATGACTATTACTCCATGTACATAATGAGTTACATGGCCTACTATATACCAAAATTAATATTTTTGAGTCCAATTTCCAACGTAACTAGTTTCACCTTAATCCACTATTAGAGTAGAAAGTTATGCTCATTTTACTTTGAAGTATCTGCCTGTCAACTAATTGACGATTACGTTGATAAGCCATCACTTAGGTTACAATCGAGATAATGAGACGTCAACTAATTGATGACCCATCAAATCTAGTCGTCAGCCTAGGAAAGTAAGGGGGAAATTTCATCCTGAAAGTGATGAATTAGGTGACGAGACGTCACCTAAGTGATGGGTCGTCAACCTGGATCGTCAACTGAAGAATTTCTGCAAAAAAAATTCATTTTTAGGGGTATTTTGGTCTTTTTCTCACTCCAAAAACCTCCCCCCCCCCCCCCACGAGTTTAAATCATACCTCAAGCGTTATAATCCATCTTCTATCAGTTTTTAACATCTCAAATCCTCTCCACTCTCAAGAACAAGGAGAAATTAGGATTTCCTTCAAGGCAAGAATTCATGTCTTTCAATCCAAGATTTCCCAAGAAAAGTGTAAAGATTAGGGTTCTCTTCTTCAACTAAGGAACATAAGGTATGTGGGATTTTCCTAAACTACATGGGCATGGTGAAATCATTTTGATTAAGTTTTAATATTGAGAAATCATGTATTTATGAAGGGTTTTGAATTTAAATTAACAATTATGCATTGTGAACCCTTTTTTATAATAATGTTTTGGTCTTGAGTCTTCCCCCTCCTTTAATTCGATTTGTGTTAGTATATATATTTATGCATATGGTTTGATATTTAATACTTGAATTGATAGCATGAAGATTATACTCTGTCTCTTGTTATGAATTATTCGATTGCATATTGAGAAGCATAATATAAATATCTTTACTATTATTTATTGACTTGCTATTGGTGATGACCTGACTAGAGGGCGTTTTATTTAAATAAATAAAAATCAATGATTTAAAGAGTTGCATGTTTTTTTACAAGATACTTGACCACCACGTGTTTTGAATTAAAATTGAGGATCTTTGCATAAGTTTTCATGAATTTCAATATACGCATCCTCTTATACTGTTTGAATAGTTTGGTGGTCTAAATACAATGTTTTAAATAAAAAGACTGTAATATGATGTTGAATGGCTTAGACATGACTTTCAAGTCTTGGTATGACGATACCAAAATAGATAATCCCATAACAGACTCGGAATAGAACAAAAGTCAAATTTCATTCAGATTTTCAGAATTTTATTTTAGAAAGATGCATGTTTTAAAATTTTAAAAATGGGCTTAAGAGATATTATGTGGTTAACAGAAGAAGGCATGAGTTTAGATAACTCATTGCCAAAATTGTGTTTTGTCGATATAGGATATTATGTCCCCAAGAGGGATTATACGCTAGCCTAGTGCCCTGTGACGTATCAAAATTAGAAACTCCAACCTTTGTAGAAAACTTGGGTTGGGTGCTTGGCCGCCGAGTCAAGGGAGGATTCCATATAGCCCATGGAATATCATACTAGTAGGGTGTACCATCTAGCTCAAAATAATAACAAAGAGTAGAGTCATGTTTCAAAAACGTGTTCTGAAATTTATCAAATTATGCCCATGTGTTTTCAAATGTTTTAAGATGATATGTTTTATGAAATTCTCTTGCCTATGTTGTAAGAAAATGTATTTTGTTTTTGGATTGTTCTACGTACCAGTACATTTGTATTGAACCCCTATATTTTAAGATCTGAGGATCAGTCATGGGGTCCTGCTAAGTAGTAGATTATTTTCAGATGATTGGAGGTGGTGAGCCTCCTTTATTTCGGAAGTCCTTGTCTTACATGATGATTTCATTGTTTTTAGTTCATGGTCTGACCGGGGTCCTTGTCCCGATTTCATACAGATGTTGCTTTCAGTTATCAGTAGAAATTTTGTAGACTTGTATAAATGGTTTTGAGTCTTGTTGAACTTATGTCGTGTTGTTAGTTGATATAATCAAATGACCATGTTTCCGTTTGTTTTTTTCCACATTTTATAGTTTCTGAATTATGAATATGATTGCCAGTTAGAAGGGCTCTCAGGCCTTCATGGTTTGGGATGCTCATCGTGGCAAGGGCCTTAGTTTGGGTTGTGACATGAACCTTCAATTTTAATCAACATGCAACGCCGTCTTCCTTTCGATATTTGTGGACTCATGCATGTAACGGTAGGAATCGAGGACTGCATACCAGTGCTCATGTGTCCCCCTAACGAAGTCCTTGGCAATCCCCATGGTCGTATATATCTTCCAATAACAAACCATGAAACCTAATTCTGTAAGGAGTTGATTGTATATATCTATTGTAGAAGGGCCTTTACCATTGGAGCATACAACAACAACAACAACAATAACAAACCCAGTGAATTCCCATAAAGTGAGGTCTGGGGAGGGTAAAATGTACGCAGTCCATACCGCTACCTTCGAGGAAGTAGAGAGGCTATTTCTGATAGACCCCCGACTCAACATAGAGAATAGTAACACAAGGTTGTAATGAAACATGAAACAGGATGGATAGCATAACAAAAATAAGAGATAAGAAATAATAACAATAGATATCAGAGAAATAGGAAATAAGAGAAATACGAACAATACGAAATATGAAATAAGAAAATGGATACCCCTAAGGTAGTAACATGCACTCACAGACCTAAGACACCCACCATACCCAAACTATACTAACACCTAGCCAAAACCCACACACTCACACTAGCCCTCTACCCTAATTCGTGACCTCTACACCTTCCTGTCTAGGGTCATGTACTCAGTAAGCTAAAGCAGCTCCATGTCATGCCTAATCACCTCCCTCCAGTATTTGTTTGGCCTACCTCTACTCTTCTTAAAGACATCCAAAGATAGTCTCTCACACCTCCGAACTCAGGCATCCGTGCCCCTCCTCATCACATTCCCAAACTATCTCAACCTTTTTTCTCACATCTTGTCCTCCACCGAAGCCACTCCTACCTTCTCCTGGATTATCTCATTCCTAAATTTATCCCATCTAGTAAGGCCACACATCCAAAGCAACATTCTTATTTCCGCCACCTTCAATCTTTGAATATAGGAGTTCTTAACTGGTTAACACTCCGCTCCATACAGCATGGCTAGATGGACTACCACTCTATAGAATTTACCTTTAAGCTTAAGGGGCACCTTCTTATAACACAACACTCCTGAGGAGAGACTCCACTTCATCCAACCTTCTCACATACATTTAGCGACATCCTCATCAATCTCTTTATTTCCCTGAATCATAGACCCAAGATACTTAAAACTATCCTTCTTACAAATATCCTGTGAATCCAACCTCACCACCACACCGTCCTCCTGACTAAAGTCACTAAACTTGTATTCCAAATACTCCATATTGGACCTACTCAACCTGAACCCCTTAGATTCAAGGGTTTTTCTCCAAACCTCCAATTTCTCATTCACACTCCCCGGGGTCTCATCAATGAGCACTACATCATCCTCAAATAACATACACCACGGAACCTCGCCTTGAATACTCTGCGTTAACACATCCATCACCAACGCATATAGGAATAGGCTAAGAGTCGATCCCTGCTGCAAACCTATTTTGACCAAAAAATTCCCTGATTCTTCTCCCACCGTCCTTACCCGAGTCTTTCCTCCATTGTACTTGTCCTTAATAGCTCTTATGTATGCCACCGAAACTCGTCTCACCTCTAAGCATCTCAAAAGAACCTTCTTAGGGACTTTGTCATACGCCTTCTCCAGATCGATGAACACTATATGCAAATCCCTCTTCCTTTCCCAATACTGCTCCACCAATCTTCTCACCAGGTGGATTGCCTCTATTGTTGAGCGACCAAGCATAAAACCAAATGGATTCACTGAAATAGACACGACCCTCCTCAATCTCCGCTAAACCATCCTCTCTTAAATCTTCATAGTGCGACTCAATAGTTTAATACCCCTATAGTTGTTACAAATTTGAATGTCACCCTTGTTTTTATATAATGGAATCATCGTACTCTATATCCAAGCCTCAGGCATTCTCACGGTCTTAAAAATGGCATTGAATAAATCAGTCAACCACCTTAAGCCTGTCCCACCAACATAATTCCAAAAGTCCACCAAAATCTCATCAGGCCCCATCTCCTTACCTCTCTGCATCCTATGAATCATCTTTCTAACCTTCTCAACCTTAAAATGTCTATAGTAACTAAAATTATGGATCTTCTCCGAGCTCTCTAACTCCCCCAATAAAATTTCTCTGTCCCCCTCCTTATTTAAAAGTCTATTAAAATAATTCTACAATCTCTTATTAATGTGAACATCCTCCACCAAAACTCTACCATCCTCTCCCTTAATACACTTCACTAGATCGAGGTCACGACCCTTCCTCTCCCTAGCCTTAGCAAGCCTATACAACCTTTTATCTCTCATTTTCTCCTCTAACCCCGCATACAAGCTCTTAAATGATATTATCTTAGCAGCCATAACTACTAACTTAGCCTCTTTCCTTACAAATTTGTAGACCTCCCTATTCATCCGCTTCTCCTCTTCAACTTTACTCTCAATCAACTTAGCATACGCACCCTTCTTACTCTCCAATTTCTTCTTAACTTCTTCATTCCTCCACCTGTCCCCCTTATGTCGTCCTTCCTGACCCCTCGAAACACCCAATATCTCTCTATCTATCTCCCTAATGCAGCTGGCTGCCTTATCCCATATAACATCCACGTCCCCCCTACACTCCCATACCACCAATCCGGCTATATTCTATCTTATTTCTAGCATACTAACTAGCGTCAAGACACCCCACTTAATTATGAGTCGACCCTCTCTGGCCCTACTCTTCTTGCTCTTCTTGAAAAATAAGTCCATCATCGAAATCCTGTGCTGGGTCAAAAGATACTCACTTGAAATGACTTTACAATCCTTACACAGAACCCTATCCCTCTTTCTAAGTAGCAGAAAGTCAATCTGAGTCTTGGCTGATGCACTTCGAAAGGTAATCAAGTGATCCTCCTTCTTTGGAAATCTCAAATTAACAACCACCATCCTAAAGGCCCTCACAAAATCAAATAGAGCAACCCCCTCCCCATTTTTGTCGTTGATACCAAACCCTCCATACAGATCATCATAACCTCCAGGTAAAATCCTAATGTGTCTATTGAAGTACCCTGCTATGAAAATCTTCTTTGATCTAGGCACACTTCTATCACCTCTTCCAAAGCCTCCCAAAAACTCATTTTCACCTCCTCGTCCAAGCCCACCTCCGGTGCATAAACACTACACACATGCAGCGTAAAACCCCTAATGACCAACTTAATCATCATCATCCTATCATTGACCCTCTTAACCTCTACCACCCGCTCTCTAAGCTCTTCATCTACTAAGATTCCCACTCTATTACAATGCCTCACATTTCCTGAGTACCATAACATGTACCCATCCACATCCCCGGGCTTAGAACCTACCCACTTATTCTCTAGAACACACGTAATATTAATCCTCCTCTTCTTAAGAATCTTCACCAACTCTATGGACTTACCCTGAAGGATCCCTATGTTCCAAGACCCTACCCTCAACCTATATCCTCTTGCCTCTCTCTTACCTTTTTTTCCCCTCACCAGACCAGCCTGAAAACCCAGCCTAAATCCTACACCCACCCTTACTCTTCCCTCTACCCCCTCCCAAAACTGCCCCAAACCCTAAAACACTCGAACATGACCTTACTCCATCAGCAAACCTAACTACCACTACCCAATAATCATAAAAAGGCCATATACAGACCAGCAGGCCGACTGACAAACAAAGAAAGAAACAGTATGAAAACAGTAGGCAAAAATAGCAGATATGTACAAGAATATACTATCCGACCTAATCAACTAAAACCACACAGCACTACCCACCATGAAGCGATCCAGGTACAACTATAGTCATAAGAAATCGACAGCAAAAAAATAGAAAAACAATAAAGAAAAAAAAAGAAAGAAAACAATAAAAACAAAACAATACAGGAAACTAAACTATAAAGCATAACTAAAGAATAAGGTTCAGATGTCACCGGAGTATTGCGTTTACTGGTTACAGCAATTTTGATGTCAAAAATGGGTTGTCGGAATAGAGTTGTTGTAAAGAGACCACCGGGCATCGCCAGAGATATCTCCGGAGTGTTTTCTTGTTGTTGCCGGAATCTGGACACCGGTCGTTATCGGACCAACTATTTTAACCAAAGCTGATCGATTCTACACCTTACACCAGTTATCAAAGTCGAGCCAGCAAAAAACCTAGATCTACCGACGATAGCAGTGACTATTCAAAAATGGAAACTCGGGGTAGAAAGAGAGTTGGGGAGAGGGAAAACTTGGGGGAGAGAAAAGGAAGAGAGAATTTTACCTTACCTGTACCAGTGCATCAGCTCTGTCATCAGTGTCGGAGTCGCTGGTCAGTCAAAGGTGACCGTTTCTAAAGAAATGTTAGAGTTAGTAAAGAGAGCTAATTTAACCTCAAAATGATGGAAATAACCATGTGAGGAAGCTGGTAGGACAACGATGACTAGCTTCCCATGACTCTTGTATATAATAACAGCAATGACAACATACCCGTTGTATTCCCTAGCTGCCATTAGAGAATCTATTCTTGAAATATTGACCGAGGACCTTTGCCATGGCGCAAGAATTTTGGCTCAAAATGTGATCCGAACCATATATATGATACTTTTCATATTTATGAATGATGAATCTATCAGAACTTAAGTACTTCACCTCTCTCAACCACAACTTGCAGTTTGAATTAGCACATCTGAAGCAAAAGACTTTGCTCGAATTAATCATCTTCATTATTCTGAAATCTTTTTCAAGCAAGCAATAAACAGAGAAATAGATAGTTCGCCCTTATACTTGAATGACACTCCCTTGTAAAAGTCAGTATCATCGTCTTGATGATTGCCAAACTGTGTCGATTGAAAAGAAATGCCCACCGTATTGATCGGAACAATAAGCGTATATGTTTGATCATCATCTGGAATATTCATGTCCAGATCATCTAATTTATCATCTAAGATGTCTTGATGTTGTTCTTCTTCTACATTCTGGATCTCATTTTCTCTCGATTTTTCAACCAAGTACACCCTTAACACCGACCTAGCTGAATCACTAAGATAAGTGTGCAACCGAACATGATAAGTTAACTTGAAAGGTAGTACCCTATGATTCTCAAAAGAGTTGTGCATGTAGATGATGACGAGTTCTTCCGGTGGAAAATTCAGTCCATTATAGCTGATGATTAGATTCACAAAGTCATCATACGAAACATCACTTTGGACTATCATAGATATGGTCTCTTGCATTTCACCCACCTTCCAATGCCATACATATCGATTTCCCTTCTCAATCCATTGACCATGGCAATCCACCCCTATTGTTAATGATCCTTTCATTAGTTGTATCTAAATAAAGTCATTTGTTAATAAAAGTTAATAATGATATTATAATAAAATAAATAGTGATTTCAGAGTGTTGTAACATGAACCCCAATAGATATGTAATCTACTGCAACAAGTGAAAAATATGCTGCAGCGGGTAAGTGATCAGTTGAAGAAGATTACTTACCTATTGGGATTCATGTTACGCTCCTGAAGTTGATTTTAACAGATGAGTCATTTTTTGTAACAGATGAATCATATGTTGCAACAAACTATACATCATTGTAACAGATGAAGCATCTATTGGGTTAGAAGTTACAGTACTAAAGAACCTTTGAAGATGATTCCAACAGATGAGTGACATATTGCAATAGATAACTAACCTATTGTGATAGATGATTTACCTGTTGCAACATATGACACATCTGTTGGAATCGATTTCAGGTTATGTTGCAACAGGTGACTAATCTGTTGCAATAGATAACTAGTCTATTGCAAAAGAGGGGTAATATATTGCAACAAATAATTAATTTGTTTGATTCATGTTTTGGTACTATAGAACCATAAATATGAATCCAACATATAAGTCTTTCGTTAAAAAAATTTGTCCATCTATCGCAACAGATAAGTGATCTGTTTAAACAAATGACTCTTATGTTGCATTCATATTCGCGTGCTATCTATTCTTTAAAAAATAGCACAATAGCAGTTACCCAGATAAAAAAATCAACTAAAAATCATAATTTGACTTACCAAAGTCTCCTATGAAGTAATGCCAAAGTGAAAAGTAATGTACGAAACAAAATTTGACCTAAGAAATTGGTCAAGTAGCAGCAATAACTGTAACAACACCAACAACAATGGTCAAAAAGAAGAAGATGAAGATGATAATGAAGTAGAAAATGATAAACAAAAAACAGCAACAATGAACAACAAAATCGCTAAGAGAGAGAAAATAACAATGGATGATAAGAGAGAGAAACACGCCCTTTTTCCCTCCATTTCCTGTTATATTAGGTCAACATTTGGATCAAAGTGTAAATTTAAAAAGTTGTGAGATACTCTCAATTTTTTTCAACTTTCTTAATCCATAATAAAGTAATTGCCACCTCCACTCTATTATTAAGACTTGAGTCACCTACACCTCATTTTGAAACTCTTTTGTCACTTTTAACTAAATGCCTCGAGAAATATATATTATAAGTAAAATTAGAATAATTAATAATTATGCTGCCCTAAAATATATATAGTAACAGAAACATAAAGCTTGTAACTATTGTGTTATTAGTCTCTTGGTAGATGGGTTTTAATTATTATTCCTCCCTAACTAAAAAATTATCATCTTTTGTATCACTATAATCTTATTTGTTAGTATTTATTTTCTACAATTGTGTTATGTTATTATTCTTATGTATAATGTAGTTCATTTCTTTACCTTATTTAGAGTCTGTATCCATGTTTAATACTAATATAATTTGACTTTTCATATCTATGACTAAATTTTGTTGATTATGCTAAATTTAAATTTGTTCCTTAATTGTTATGTGATGGTGAATTATTATGTCCTTTTAAATACAATTTTTCATATAATATAATGTACAGGCAATAATTTGTTCTTTATATATGCATTTATTATTAATTAAGATAATATATGTGTACAAAGCATGTACACATAACAAGTAAAAACTCATAGAATGGATCTAGAAACTAATATTAACTTCTAAAAACACTATTTAAAACAAGACAAAACTAACCGACTCAATTGATTTAATCCAAAATAAGAAACTAAAATGCTCAGTTTAAAGTTCAAGAGCAATCGGCCAAATGATTGTTATTTCACTTACGGTTTAGTGTCAAAAGTAGAACAAGTCTAATACTTTAGCCCTGATTTTCAGGAATTCCATTTCTATCTAATATTTGAAGGACAATAGAGGGGGAAATTATGGCTAAAAGCTCTTGTACTGCCCCCAAAGTTAACCCCCATCACACGGTAATCCAAAGCTAACTCATGATATCTAGTTAGTATTGAACTATCATTAAAATAAACTTAAACATGTGTGGAAACTAAAGAAACTTATAATCTGAGTTCCTAAAGAAAAACAATCTCACCCTAAACACTAGAACTCAATAACTCTCAAATCTATAAATAAACTGAAAGAACATATAGTCTGACTAGTCTTAACAAGCCTCTAACCCTGAAGAGCCACTGCTCAAACTAAAAACTAAATAATGGAAATAATTGCAATAAATATCTGGAACCATCATAAACTTGTCCCTAAAACTAAGTGGACTAACTATCTAAACATAGGAAGTGATGTTCATGGTTAATTGTTCTACTGGGGACGAACACCAAAACCTACATTATGAAATAATGTAGCCGCATCGACATATATGTGGTCAGTATTTTTGAAATGTACTGAATATGCGAGGTGAATTCTATAAGTAAAACTGAGACTGAACATACTTTCAAATCATACGTGCTAAGTGTAAAAGGACTCACCTTGATCATAAAGAGGACTGAAAGCTGAAATCTTATGAGGAATAACATATATAATAAAATCTGAACAACAATTGTGAGTCACTACATTTAGTTTATAAAATTCTCTTTTATCTGGGAGATTCTTGTAACTAACATAAACTTTGCTAGCAACATGGAGTCCGATGACTCAAACCCTCATTGAAGGGCCCAATATACTTTGTCAGGATATAAAGGCTAACCATGGTGATCCCCTGACCATGTCCTATTGGACAAGATGAATAATATAAACACCAAGCCTATTAGGAAAGGCTGAAATAACCTACGGTGGCATATAGTTTCTGAAAAGACTTACATTTCCATCTCAGTGCTAGATTCTACTCCCAGACTCATACTATTGCCCGTACTCTATCTATGAAGTTGACCTTAAAAATAAGGATATGATTTGATAAGTCTAGAAACACAATAAGCTTCTGTTTCTGTCTCGCAATCTTGATTTCTTATGTGAACTTCATAGCTTGTCTGAATTCTCATATTAAAACTGTGAAACTATGATTATATTGTAATGCTTTTGAAATTCAAACTAGTAAACTTGTATTTCTTGTAAACCGAATACTCAATGCTCACATTGTAATCTTTTATCAACTCATGAAAAAAAGTATCAAAATGTCATAACTTTGTGCTTGAAATCACTTTAATAGATAAAACTTAAATAGGAAAGATCAAAAAGAACACAAAACAATATGCATTTCATGATAAAACAACATAAACTCGAGCATAAGATAAATAAGTATGAACCCTAATTACAAAAATCTTGAAGTCATGACAAAAACTCAACTTTTAGGTATAAGGATGAAAGATTATCCTTATTCAAACCCCACAAACCTGGAATTAGTGAATTTCTTGAGAGAAACTCGTACTAGGACCTTGCAAGCTTGGATTTTTGGTTAAAACTCTTTCTTTTTGTTCTTAAGGGCTTTGTCAGAAAAGAAGTCTCTTTAGTCTAAGTTATAAGGGTGGGTTTTGTGTTTGATATGTTTTGGAGGTTGTTTAATAAGTAAAAGACCAAAAAGTCCTCGACCCAAGATGAAAAAAATAAAATTGGCATTTCTATGCCCTTGGGCGTGGCACGCCCTTATCACACCACTTCAAGGGCGTGGCATGCCCTTATCGCGGAACCTTAAGTGTGTGGCATGCTTTTATTGCGGAACCTCATTGGTTTGGTGTCACGACCCAAACCAGGGCCTGGCCGTGATAGACATCCTGAAACATGAAGTCCCGGAACGCCCTTCTTTATCTAGTAATCAAGCACAACATCATATAATAAAAGAATATGCGAAAATAAAATCTGCTACGAAAACATGGTCAATTCTGAATTCAACATAAGTATGTAAACTGCAAATCAATGGCATCTAAACAATATCTGACTCAGTCTGTGAAATCTCTACTATATGAAAATCTGACGACTGTCTGAAACTAGGACAAGGCCCCCAGTAGACAAAAATGGAAATAAATGACATAATCTGAAAAGAAAGGCCTTCTAGAATAAAGAAGGCTCACTAACTGGATACCTCCAAGTCTGTCTGATAAACTCTACTTCTTTTCTGAACCCCTAGATTGTGCCTCAGAACCTGGAGGGAGGATAAGGGGGGCAATACAGATGTACTGGTACGCAAAGTAATCTAAAATAAAGTTTTTATATAAATAAAATATTTGAGATCAACTTTTTCAAAACATTATACATCAAGTGGTTTTCGAAACACACGGGCACTTTTTGAAAACATGAAACCTTTATGTCAATGCAAATTCTGATCTTTGTATTACTTATGAGTTAGATGGAACTACCCTAAAAGTCTGATATTCCACGGGCTGTATGAAATTCGCCATTGACTTGGCGGGGATGCCCCCAACCAAAGAGTGCCGCAAGGGTTGGAGTTTCTGAGTCTGATACGCCACAAGGCTCTAGGCTAGCGCAATATATAAACCTGGATCGGCAAATCACGATTTTGGGCAATGAGTTGTCTGAACTCATGCCTTCTTCGGGGAACCACCTAAACTCTTTTTATGCCTAATTTTATCCTGTTCTGAATCATGTATGTTTCTAGTTTAAGCATCTGAAAAGTCTGATTTCAAACATCCATTCTATTTTGTTCTGAATTATCATGGCATAATCTGAATTGGTGTCAAAACACCAAGACTTGCAAGTCCTATTTCTGAGCCATAATGCATCGTGCATAATTCTTTCGTTAAAACACAGTTCAGACCATACAAACATGCAAACAGTATAAAAGATTTCATGTTTTGAAAACACAAGTCAATACTATGTAAGAATACTTCAAACATGTGGTGGTCATGTACTTTTAGCAAAACCATGAACTCTTTCATTCTATGTATTTTCAACATTTATCAACCGGCATAACCCTCTTTTTGAAATCAAAATCATAATCCAAATATATCTTTAGTCAAGACATTTCATAACATATTTTTCAAGATACATTCAAACGATATCATAGTATATCATAAGTAAATAAAAATCATCACAAGAGAGAGATTTTTCATGAATCATGTTGTCAATTCAATCATCAACACTAAAACACATGCTTACAATATATATATAATTTCAAATCAATTTGGGGGAAGGCCTATTGACCAAAACAATATCATCAATGCTTCTAAAATATGAAAATATCCATAAATTCGAAACCCCTTTCTAAAAATCATTATTTCTACGCCCATGAGATTTTTAGGAAAACTCCGCGTACCTGTATTTCAGAAAGTAATGAGTGATTCTTGAAGATTGCAGACTGGGGATTTTGAATCTCTAATTGTCTTGTAAAACTCACGATTGAATCTCAAGTAATTTAGATTTTTATTTTTAAACCCTTGAGAGTGTTCTTGAGTAATTTTGGTGAATGTATGAATAATATGCTCAATTGGGGTTGAAATTTTGTGTTTGAGTTTATAAGGGTGTGGAAAAATACCTAATATTCCCTTAATGAGATGGAGCTTAAATGCTGAAAATTCTCAGGCGTGCAGTAGACCATACGTCGCATGCTATATCGCATGCTTCCACTGTGCGTTGGACCATGCGACACATGCATATCGCATGATGCCACTATTTTGGACATCCAAACAGACCCTAAACTACGTCCAAAAATTCCGAAACTCACCCAATATGCACTATTAACTTTCCGAATAATGAATCAACAAGAAAATCTAAAAGCGAAGGTCTAAAAGGTCAAAAATAAATTCCCCGAAGTTTAGAAGATAAAAACAAGACTAAGTCTCTTGGACACTTAGAATATTTTCAAGTTTTCAAGTCTAAGAGTACACTATCAGGAGTTAATACATGCACGACTTTTCAAGAGGTGTTACATTATACCACTTGGGATCATTCATCCCCGAATGTTGATACGGAATACAGTCAAGCACGATTTTAAACACACTAAGGCATAGAAGGAATAAGACAAGGATTGTACCTTCTATTTCGTCATTCACCAGATCAAATAAGCTTGGGTATCTATCTCTCATGTCATCTTCTGATTCCCAAGTTGCTTTTTCAACTTTTTGATTTCTCCACAACACTTTTACTGAGGCTATCTCTTTGCTCCTCAACCTTCTAACTTGACGATCCAAAATTTCTACAAGTTCTTCTTCATAGGATAAAAATTTTGTCACTTTGATTTCTTCAACAGGAAATACTAATGAGTGATCCCCAATACACTTCTTCAGCATGGATATGTGAAATACCGAATGGACAGAACCCAAACTTACAGGCAACTCTAACTCATACGCAACTCTGCCTATCCTTCGCACAATCTTGTATGGTCCTATATAGCGAGGACTCATCTTACCCTTCTTCCCAAATAAAATGACTCCCTTTATAGGAGAAACTTTTAGAAACACCAAATCTCCAACTTCAAATTCTAACTCTCTTCTTCTAATGTCTACATAGGACTTCTGTCTACTTTGCGCTATCTTAAGTCACTCCCTAATAAGTTTCTCATCTTCCATCGCTTGGTGAACAAGATCAGACCCAAACATCTGTGTCTCACCCACTTTATACCACCCTATCGGTGACCTACATCTTCTCCCATATAATGCCTCAAATGGTTCTATCTTAATACTAGAATGGAAACTGTTATTATATGCGAACTATATTAGTGGAAAGTGCTTTACCCAACTACCTTTAAAATCAATCACGCAGGCCCTCAACATATCCTCATGGGTCTGAATGGTGCGCTCAGCCTGTCCATCAGTCTGGGGGTGAAAAGCAGTGCTTAGGTTCACTTGGGTACCTAAACCTTTCTGAAAGGATCTCCAAAACTGAGAAGAAAATTACGTACCTCGGTCAGATATAATGGATACTTTTTCCCCATGCAAATGAACTCTTTCTGCAATGAATAGCTTAGCATAATCCTCTCCCGAATAGTTAGTCCTGACAGGGAGAAAGTGGGCTGACTTGGTCAGTCTATCTACAATTACCCAAATAGAATCATACTGGTTTTTGGACCTCAAAAGTCCTGTAATGAAGTCCATATTAATTATCTCTCACTTCCACAAGGGTAAAGATATCACTTGGGAAGAACCACCTGGCCTCATATGCTCTACTTTCACTTGTTGGCAATTCAAACACTTGGAAACAAAGTTAGCCACATCACCCTTCATATTATTCCACCAATACATAGTTTTTAGATCATGGTACATCTTAGTAAATCCTGGGTGAACAACATACCTCGAAGTGTGACCTTTGTCCAAGATTCTGTTCCGCAAACCATCAACATATGGTACACATAATCTACCCTAATACCTCAAAATACCATTGCCACTAATTTCAAAGGACATCACCTTCTGTTGACCCACATTTTTCTTGATCTGCATTAAGATGGGATCTTTAACCTACTTCTCTTTAACTTCGGCACAAAGGGAAAATTTAGCTATCTCATGAACAACTACTTCCCCATCTTCGAAATCCAATAGTCGCACTCCTAGATTTACAAGCCGGTGAATATCTTTCACCATCTCTCTCTTACCCTCATCAACATGAGAAAGACTGCCCATAGAAAATCTGCTGAAGGTGTCGGCTACAATATTTTCCTTACCCGAATGGTAGTAAAGGCTCATTTCATAGTCTTTCAAAAGTTCCATCCAACGCCTCTGCCTGAGGTTTTGTTCTTTCTACGAGAAAACATACTGCAAACTCTTATGGTCAGTGAATATATCAACATGTACACCGTACAAATAGTGTTTCCAAATTCTAAGTGCGAAAACCACAGCCGCTAACTCCAAGTCATAAGTTGGGTAGTTTCGCTCGTACACCTTCAACTGCCGAGATGCAGAAGCTACTACCTTAGCATGATGCATAAGTACAAAGCCAAGTACCACTCAGGACGCATCACAATACACAAAAAAATCCTCTGCTCCTTCCGAAAAATTCAAAATAGGAGCAGTAGTTCACTTTTCTTTCAACTTCTCAAAATTATTCTCACAAGAGTCAGACCACAAAAACTTCACCTTTTTCTGAGTCAATTTAGTAAGTGGTGTAGCTATGGAAGAGAAACTCTCAACGAACCTTCTATAATACCCTGCCAAACCCAAGAAGCTCCGAATGTCAGCTGGAGTCATAGGTCTGGGCCATTTCCTCACTGCCTCAATCTTTTGGGGATCAACCTTAATCCCTTCACTAGACATAATGTGCCCAAAGAAGGCAATAATATTTAACCAAAATTCACACTTGGAGAATTTCATATATAATTTATGATCTTTGAGGGTCTAAAGAATAATGCAAAGGTGATTGGTATGGTCCTCCTCACTTTTGGAGTAAATCAAGAAGGTCTAGGAACTGACGGGAGACCCTATTCATTAGGTCCATGAAAGCTGTAGGAGCATTAGTCAACCCGAAGGATATGACTACTAAGAATTCATAATGACTATATCTGATTTGGAAATCTGTTTTAGAAATGTCTGTCTCCCTAACTTTCAACTGATGATACCCCGAATGAAGATCTATTTAAGAAAAGCACTTAGCACCCTAAAGTTGGTCAAAAAGGTCATCAATCCTAGGAAGAGGATATTTATTTTTAATGGTAACTTTATTCAGCTGACGGTAATCTATGCACATACGCAGGGAACCGTCTTTCTTTCGTACAAAGAGTACAGGTGCACCCCAAGGAGAAACACTAGGTCTGATAAAACCTTTTTCTAAGAGATCTGCTAGCTGTTCCTTCAACTCTTTTAGCTCTGCAGGAGCCATTCTATATGGAGAAATTGAAATAGGAAGGGTATCTGGCAACACATCAATGCCAAAATATATCTCCCTATCAGTTGGAATTCCTGGGAGATCATCTGGGAAAACTTCTGGGAATTCATTTACTATAGGGATAGATTGAAGAGGAAGACTTTTGGTGTTAGAATCTTTAACCCGAATAAGATGATACAAAAAACCCTTGGAGATAAGTTTATGGGCTCTGAGATAAGATATGAAGTTCCCTCTAGGTGTTAAAGAGTGTCCCTCCCACTCTATACTAGCACATTCAGAAAAGAAAAGGTAACCTTTCGGGTCCTACAGTCCAGTGTAGCATGACACCGATGGAGCCATTCCATCTCTAGGATAGCATCAAAAGCAACCATATTAAGTTCTATAAGGTCTGCCACAGTATCCCTACTAAGAATAGACACAACATAGTTTTTGTACACCCTCCTAGCCATAATAGAATCACCCACCGGAGTGGAGACAGAGAAAGGTTCAGCAATCACATCAGCATCAAATCCAAAACCAACAGCCACATACGGGGTCACATAATACAAGGTAGACTCGATATAAAGTAACATATACACATCACGAGAAAAGATTTGTAACATACCGGTGACTACGTATGGCAAGGCTTCCACCTCCTGGCAATTAGTTAAAGCATATAGTCGGTTGCGATCGCTTTTGGTAGCTGAAGTGGCGCCCCTTTGAGGCGGTGGTGGTGCAGAAGAGTTTTCCTGACAATTATCCCCACCAATATTTCTCCTAGCGAAGGGACAATCTCTCTGGAAGTGTCCTGTCTGACCACATGAATAACACACTAACGAGCCCAGCTGACACCTTCCCGGA
Organism: Capsicum pubescens; assembly: GCA_030864215.1. NCBI lineage: Eukaryota > Viridiplantae > Streptophyta > Magnoliopsida > Solanales > Solanaceae > Capsicum > Capsicum pubescens. The sequence goes on along the minus strand of CM061543.1, from coordinate 68,033,263 downwards.
TGATGCCTACCGCAAGTCTCGTACCTTGGAAAAGTATGATGCTGCTGAGCCACGCTTCCCTGTGATTGAGTATCCTGATCTCTGGGTCCATGACTAATTTGAAAACTCTGAGATCGTCTATCAAGTGGGGATCTGGGCGCTGGGGCGCTAGCTGCAGACTGCGCATTACTCCAAAACTTCTTTTTTTCCATCTACTGCCCAGTTGTCACTCTGTGGCTGGCTGTGTTTCTGATCCATCATTCTGGCCCTCTTCGTTTGCCTGTCCTTCTCTCTAGATTCAAAAAGTTTCTTTTTTTTCCTTCTACCTGCTGCATGTGGACTGTCATCCTAGCAAATTCCATATCAATATTCAGAATAGCCCCCTGACACTCAAGTACCAGATCATCTGAAAGTCCAGAAGAAAACTTCCTCATTCGGGCCCTCATACTACTCGTCATCTAAGGAGCATAATGGGCCAACTGATTTAACTTTAAACTATACTCCAGAACACTCGTCTTACCCTTCTTAAGGTTCATCAACTCCTCTGCTTTAGCTTTCCTCAGCTTCAGAGGAAAGAATCGGTCAAGAAAAGCTCCCACAAACTCATCCCAAACGGTGGACTCAACACTCTCACCATTCGCCTTTTCCCACTCATTGTACTATTGGTTAGCTACATCTTTAAATTGGTACACTGCTAACTCGACCCCTTCCACTTGATCCACATGCATTACTCTGAAAATTTTCTCCATTTCATCTACGAACTCCTGCAGGTCCTCTTCTACCTTAGTACCAGAAAATTTGGGCTGGTTTATTCTTATGAACTGGCCCACCCTAGTAGCCTCAGTAGTGACAGATGTAGACCCAGTATATTCTGACCTCTGAGTCTATACGGCTACTAGTTGTTCAAGCATATGAATGGACTATCTGAATTATGAATTCGATATGTCCCTCTGAGAAGACTGGGGACAATTAACATTTGTCTGTGGAGCCCGTGATGGATTAGTCAGGATTAGAGGTACTCCCGGAGTAGGAATAGGTTCTGGAGTTTGCTCCCTATTACGGGTCCACATCCCATGGGTAGGATGGACTTCATCATCCTGAGTATCTTAGTTGTTGGAACGACATGGAGGCATGACTGTTTCTGAAATACAATAGATCACTTATTAGGGGACAATTCTAAGTTAGACTCTAAAGAACGAACTAAATCACAAAGAAAGGTGATATTTCCTAAATGCCTAGTAGCCTCTTGCTTATAAGTGTGGCGCGCTATATACCCATAAACAAGACTCTACCCGACGTGATTTTTTGTACACTCTAGGACCATGAACCTGGCTCTGATACCAAGTTTTTCATGACTCGAACTAGGGCCTGGCCGTGAAGGACATCCTGAACCATGAAGGCCCGGAACGCCCTTCTTTATCTGGTAATCAAGCACAACATTGATATAATAAAATAATATACGGAAACAAAATATTCTACGGAAATATGGTCAATTTTGAATTCAACATAAGTATGTAAACTGCAAATCAATGGCATCTAAACAACATCTGACTCAGTCTGCGAAATCTCTACTATATGAAAATCTGAACACTGTCTAAGACTAGGACAATGCCACCAGTAGACCAAAACGGAAATAAATGACATAATCTGAAAAGACAGGCCTTCTGGAATAAAGAAGGCTCACTAACTGGACACCTGCAACTCTGTCTGATAAACTCTACTACTTTTCTGGACCCTTAGACTGAGCCTCGGAACCTAGAGGGAAGAGGGGGTCAATACAGATGTACTGGTATGCAAAGTAATCCAAAATAAATCTTTTATATAAATAAAATATTTGAGCGCAACTTTTTCAAAACATTATACATCAAGTGATTTTCGAAATACACGAGCACTTTTTGAAAACATGAAACCTTTCTGTCAATGGAAATTCTGATCTTTGTATTACTTCTGAGTTAGGTGTCACTCCCCTACAAGTCTGATATTCCACGGGCTCTATGGAATCCGCCATTGACACGGCGGGAAAGCCCCCAACCCAAGTGTTCCGCAAGGGTTGGAGATTCTGAGTCTGATATGCCACAGGGCTCTAGGCCAGCATAATATATAAACCTAGATCGACAAATCACGGTTTTGGGAAATGAGTTGTCTGAAGTCATACCTTTTTTGGGAAACCACCTAAACTCTCTTTATGCCCAATTTTATCCTATTGTGAATCATGCATGTTTCTAGTTTCAACATCTGAAAATTCTGATTTCAAACGTGCATTCTAATCTGTTCTGAATTATCATGGCATAATCTGAATTGGTGTCGTCACGCCAAGACTTGCAAGTCCTATTTCTGAGCCATAATGTATCGTGCATAATTCTTTCATTAAAACACATTTCAGACCACCCAAACATGCAAACAGTATAAAAGATTTCATGTTCCAAAAACACAAGTCAATACTATGCAAGAATACTTCAAACATGTGGTGGTCAAGTACTTTTAACAAAACCATGCACTCTTTCATTATATGTATTTTCAACATTTATCAACAGGCATAACCCTCTCTTTTGAAATCAAAATTATAATCTAATTATAACATTAGTCAAGACATTTCATAACATGCTTTTCAAGATGCATTCAAATGATTTCATAGTATATCATAAGTAAATAAAAATCATCACAAGAGGGGGATTTTTCATGAATCATGCTCTGAATTCAATCATCAACATTAAAACACATGCTTACAATATATATATATAATTTCAAATCAATTTGGGAGAAGGCCTAAAGACCAAAACAATATCATCAATGCTTCTAAAACATGAAAATATTCATAAATCCGAAACCCCTATCTAAAAATCATGATTTCTATGCCCACGAGATTTTTAGGTAAACCCCGCTTTACCTCTATTTCAAAAAGTAATGGGAGATTCTTGAAGCTTGCGGACTGGGGATTCCGAATCTCTAATTGTCTTCTAAAACTCACGGTTGAATCTCAAGTAATTTGAGTTTTTATTTTGAAACCCTTGAGAGAGTTGTTGAGTAATTTTGGTGAATGTATAAATAATATGCTCAATTGGGGTTGAAATTTTGTGTTTGAGCTAATAAGGGTGTGGGAAAATACCAAATATGCCCTTAATGAGACGGAGCTTAAATGCTAAAATTTCCCAGGTGTGCAACATACCATGTGTCGCATGCTATATCCCACCGCACTGGAGCCTGAGACGCATGCTATATCGCTTGCTTCCACCGTGCGTTGGACCATGCGACGCATGCATATCGCATGATGCCACTGTTTTGGGAATCCAAACATACCCTAAACGACGTCCAAAATTTTGAAACTCACCCAATATGTACTATTAACTTTCCCGATCATGAATCAACAAGAAAATCTAAAATCGAAGGTCGGGAATATCGAAAATAAATTCCCCAAAGTTTAGAATCTTAAACAAGACTAAGTCTCTTTGACACTTAGAATATTTTCAAGTTTTCAAGTCTAAGAGTACACTATCAGGAGTTAATACATGCACGACTTTTTAAGGGGAGTTACATTTGGGGTCCCAAAATTACTCCAAACGCATTCTAAAAATTCTGAAATACTTCTTAATGATCCCGTTATCATTTCTTATCATAATTCAACTAAAAAATCACAATAAAATACAAAGAAGATACCAAGGTAGAATCATACAAATTAAGGGTGTAACAACTCTACTTTTAGAGATATTTATCTAAGTTTAATCAACAAAAGTGTATAATTAAAAGTGCTCAATCCTTAATGTAAAGCAATAATTGGATTAAAATCTAATAACAAAGAAGTTTTGATTAATATCATTCAATCAGACCAGCAAAAGTTACTGATCTAGAGTGTTTTCTTGAGACAGAAATATTTGTTGAAAGCCTTGTTAATCCTCCTGAGCTACACTGACTGGCCTCCCTTCGAGCATCTGCTGCTAACTGAAGTCTTGAAGCAGCCATTTCTTATCAGTTGTTTACTGGAGGCGAACAATGTTGTGTTTTGTTCATTGTATCTTGCTGTATTAGTATCAAAGTGATGTTATGCTTGACAAAATGTTGTTCTTCTGTTATCTATAACTATTAATGTAGTTTAATTTTATGATGAGATGTTAGTTAACATCTGTACTAGGAAACCAATTAACACTTACCATAAATACCTATGATTACCTAATAAGTTACCTACTTGTGTAAATATCCTTTTACCATTTTTGTACATAAAATTTAAAATCTCTTAGATGTGTAACATACTGGGTTGGGTGGTGGGGTTATCACCCCTCGTCACCTTTGTGCCCTTAAATTTTTGCTCGGATGCATTAATTTATTTACATATACAGAAAAGTCAATTTTTACCATATTGGTATATATAAATTTTCATGAAAGGAATTCAATTGATACCCTTTATAAATACGTTGCTTCACTCCCAAAACTAGATGTGTAAGAAAAAGAAAAAGAAACGATCACATAAAATTTTTGTAGAAGACTCTCCACATCTATTAATTAGTAGGAGTAAATCTCACTTAACGCCCTTATTTTTTTAATGGAGATACCAACAACAATGACAAGATATTTAATCAGTGGCGTTCTAATATTTGACATTAGTTGAAGCTGGTAGCCTTGTCACCTGTTCCAATATTATACTCAAGTCCCGAGGTGTTTCAAAATTGAAATTTACCTCAGAAGAAGTAACCATATTTGGTCCTTCATCGAAGAAATTAAGTGCACTTCCGTGAACAAATCCCAAAATCAAGAAGATTTCATAGAATGAGGATTATATACACTCTTAAAAAGAATCCTTTAAACTTCTCTAAGCATATATATGTAACTAATCAAGCCTGAAACTGTGGATGCTGATCCATCCGCTACTAATATGTTGTACTGGCCTACAAGTTCTACATTCTGCTCTAATGTGAAATCTTTAAGTAATAGCAACCTATGTTGATCGACTCTCTAAAAATGCTACCGTACCATGATGGATCCTCTAAAAATGATTGAAAACATGCATTGTATTTAAGTGCTTAGGGAGGATAGTCATTATTTTATCCAAATAATTCCTATAGTCCATAGTCACCATTACAACTCTTTAATTTCTATTTGATCTTACAGTCTACATGCTTATATTAGTAGAGTATTTATGCTAATTAATGACATGTCTATAATTCATGATCATATGTTACATGTGAAATTATTTGTTAGATGATCCATCACGCACCTATCTAACATTTTTTAAGAGACCGAGCAAAATAGATGGCAACAAATAGGAAACAAAATTTCTATTCTACAAGCTTTCAAAATCATTCTTGGGATCCAAAAGTTGGTTAGAAGAACAACATACCGTCTGTAATCCCACGAGTAAGTGTAGGGTAGAGCGTATGCAAACCTTACCTCTATCTTAGAAGGTAGAGAGGTTGTTTTCATAGACCCACAACTTAAAAAAGTATGACCTAGCATTCTGAGAAATGAATAGCAGCTACAACCAAAAAGTACAATAATCGAAGTACAAGAGATAGTAGATAGTAAAAAAAAAAAAGCCGAGGACTATTGGAAAAACTACTAGCAAAAAAATACATCTCAAAACCTTAAATTTTTATACTTTTTTTAAAATTTCTAGCGTTTTCATGAGAAGACAGAAGCTAAAATAATTTAGCTTTCTTACTGGAACTATTCAGAAAAAAACAAGATTTTTGTACAATTTTTTTCTGAGAAAGTTAGATTGATATATGCTTGAACCCATTTGGTTGAAATCTCTTCTTTTTCTATAGCATGGAAAGCATATTGGTAAGGTAAAGATGCCGCTGATCATTATTTGTTGTGTTAGCTCTGATGATTTTGGAACATCATTGTACCTTTCCATATGCTTTCGGTACTATAGCGAAATATCATTATTGAGTTTAAGGAGGTTGAACCTTGTGTTGAAGTGGTGGAAATTACACATGATTTTATAGTTGAAACAATTACATGAGTTGGTCACTTTTTAAAAATATATATGGTAAGAGAAACATATATGGCATGTAGTATTAGAACAATTAATAATTAAGCAATCCTAAAACATATGATAACAGGAAAATACATTTTAAAAATAAAGCACTTCTAATATATATATATATATATATATATATATATATATATATGGTAAGTAGTATTAGAAAAAATAATAATTAAAAAGCTATAAAATATATATGGTAAGTAGCATTAGGAGATTTAAATAATTAAGCAGCCTTAGAAGTTAGAATATATATGGTAAGAGAAACATACATGGTGAGAAATATAAGGTGAACTAATAAGTAAGAAGTTCAAAACATATCTTACAAATTAAAAATCCTAAAATATATATGATAAAAGAAACATATATGGTAATTGGTAAGTAGTATTATGAGAACTAATAATTAAGAAGTCCTAAAATATATATATTTTTTTTTTGGTTTCCCAAGGTATCCCTTAACCCGACAGGCCAAGGACTAATCCACCGTGGATCTGAGCTCCATTTAAGGGTTTTTCACTGGCCAATTGGTTGTTGCATGCACAAAGCGGGAATCGAACCCCCGACACTTGCTTAAGCGACCTAGTGAGCTAATATGGTAAAAGAAACATATATTTTAAAAATTAAGTAATCTTAGAATATATATGGTAAGAGAAACTTATATGGTAAGTAGTATAGGAGAATTAAAAATTTAGCAATACTAAAACATATATGGTAAGAGAAACATATGGTAAGTTGTGAACTATTTAAGGGCGTGTTTTATTTTACATTTTTAGTGACCAAATAAAACCCTAGTGACCTCCGTCCATCTCTTTCCTTCCATTTGCAAAATCTTGCACAACTACAATGGATCTATCATAAGTGCCTTTAAAGTTTAAAGTCTCCTTGAAATCAATAAGTTTACCTCCACTACTATCTAACCAAGAAGATTATCGATTCAATCGAGCAAAACTAGGGCTAGGGTTGTTATTGATCCAACAGTTTGCTTGACCAATCTAGTTTTGCTAGATTGGATAGATCGTCTTCTTGGTTTGACATTACTGGAGGTATATTTTGCGATATCAATCAATGAGACTAGGAGTAAACATTACTATTTTCTCTAGACCACTGTACGCTAAAACAGAATCATCCTTGATGGTTCAAGCATTTCCATCGATGTCCATTATGAAGTAATTATTTTCTCCTTTGATACCATTGTTTAACTTGAACTATTGCAGGTGGATATTTACCTGTGTCTTTTTCAACTCCTTCTGTTAGCTCCCTATCCTCCCCCCCCCCCCCCCCACAAAAAAAAGTCCACTTACTTAATAGGAGGAGCACTAAATTTGTACAAAAGTCCAAAGGGTTCAAGCATATCTCCCTCTAACTTCTTCTGCAAAAAGTTGTACAAAAGTCCTGTTTTTCTTTGAGTAGTTCTACTAAGAAAGCTAAATTATTTTAGATTTTTTCTTCACATGAATTGCTATAAATTCAAAAGAGGAGGAGATTTAAGGTTTGAGATGTATCATTTTACTAGTAACAAACTTTGGATCCTAAGAAAGATCTCAAAATTTGAAGAACTGGAAACTTTTTGTCCTGGATGATGGTCCATCCAGAGACCGGCAGCCCTATAACCCATGGGTTCACTAAGATGGGTTAAACCAGGCCGGACCACATAATTGGATCGAGCTAAATAGGCCGGAATGGGCCAGCTTGACCCGTTTGACAGGTTTAACCAAAACCAATACACAAATTGAGAGTATTGGCATCTATATAAAGCTCATAACATCCTCCATGATTACAAACTTCCAATGCAGACAAGGTCCAAAAGAAGAGGATATATATATATGTGTGTGTGTGTTTATTTAGTTTTGTTATAATTTCACATTGTATTTACTTTTTTGTATGCTTAATATTCTTTTAATAGTTAAGGATCAAAAACACATCTAAGTAATCTAGTTTTTTGAATTTCATATCTGAACTAATGAGAGTATGAATTTTCTGTGTGAGCTATCATTCAATGGTTAGCGAATTACACTTCGACTAATCGTTGATGGTGTCAGCTAATAGAATAGTTACATATGCTAGTAAACGAAGTTTTTATGGCCAAGCACGCCTAAACGCGTTTGTATAGAAATATTTGATCTTGGCGTGGTGTTTTTCCAACCATTGGAAAGAAAACTCACACTCTCAATAGTTCGTGTATAAAAATACAAAAAATTGAGATAATTTAGATGTGTTTTTGATATTCAACTCTTCTTTTAGATTATTTGGTGCTTTGGTTAATGTTATTACGTGACAATTATATATGTATTAATGGAGTTTGTTACAGTATTCATTAACTTTTAGATTTGTTTTTGTCTCCATAAGTTCCTAATGCAAGTAAAAAAGGTACAAGAATATTTCTCACATAAATAAAAAAGGAAATATATTTTAAAGAAGGAATCAAACTTCTTTAGATTTGGGAATCTTTGTAGTTTAGTTGGTTAGTTACCTGAACTTCCACCTTGTTGGTGAGGGTTCGATTCCCCACATTGTAATCCCTTTCCCCTACCCTCAAATTTTTTTTCAAAAAAACTTCTTTATATTCAATAAATTAAAGAAAAGTTGCATTTTTTGGTCTGATATTTCGAAATACTATGATATATATTTAATCAAAGTGGATTTTTTTTAGCTTTTGTTATAAATGAATTTACATTATAGTGAATGTCTATTAAGATCTAATAAGATCTAGTTGATATCTATCAGGATTTGATGTATTTGTCTTTTAGTGTGAAACTAGGGGCAAATTCCCCCTATAAATAGTAGGGTTTCCTTTATTGTAAATCATCTCTCAAGAGAAATAAGAAATACTCTCTCTATTCTCTCTATTCTCTCTACTCTTCTTCTTTATTCTTTATTAGTTTATAACACGTTATCAGCACGAGACTCTGTCAAACAAGGTGAGATGATGCCCTTCTTAATTATTCTTTCTTGTTTTATAACATGATTATAAATCTGAAGGATTTCAAGGTTAGTAATTCTTTATGTTATCTTTCTTTTTATACTACTAATATAATTATTATTGGATTTGAGGACAAATAATTAGTTTGGAACCATTTATATTTTAAATTTAGTCCTCAAGAACAATATTATCAAAAAGAATGATAATATGTTGGGTTCAAGTCCCATCGATTCATGCCTAAGATGTCTTTATATGGATAAGATGTTGAGTTTGAATCTCAATACACCATATTGATGATATTATGATGGCTAAGGCAAGATAATGGGTGTTTAATAAAATATCATGAAACATATCCCATTAATATGCTCTATTCCATGAAGTGAATATGGTAGCATAAATCTGAAAGTTGACAACTTGATTCATTGTTGAAAGAAGACAAGTGATTGAACGCACGAATATAAGCGTGGAGAGAAAATATGATAATAATCATCAAAAGTGATAATATTTTCACACGCTTATTATGATTATAAGATATGCTAGAGAAAAATTATCTACATCATATGTATGCCTCAATTTTCTCCTGAAGTAGTAATATGATGAAAGAGGTTGTAAGATATATAAGGTATCATAATTTGATAGGCTTAAGACACGATTATATTCCATTCTTGGGGAATGAGAATTTTGATTTTTATAAGCACAGATCTATTCCCTGGGGTGAATGTGATAATATTTAGTAAAGCTTATTAATATAAACGTGTACTTGATTGCGATGGTATGACAACTCACCTCCGAAAGAGGAAGAATAGCTGAGATGAGTTATTTTGAAATTTACTTCTGAAGTAGTAAATCTAAAATTTATTCATATAATAGTAAATCTGAAATTTACTAAAGAAAAAAAACATATCATGGTAAACTTGGAGTTTACTAGATTAATAGTTCATAAGTTGACATGAACGATTGTGATATTCCGAAGATGTGCCTACTGAGTATTGAACATATATTGAAGAATTAGAAAAAATTTCATGAACTTTAATGTTGCTTGTTCTCATGATAAGTTGGTTGGACCAACTAATTTTGGGATTGGATCCCTCAAAATCTAAAAAAAATAAAAGGTGAATAAGGGCTTGTTCACCTATCATGTGATATGTTGAAAAGATGCATCAATAAGATGATCACATGTACATTCATGGTCAACCTACGTTTGACATTCATAAAGTTACTTGTTCAATATAAATTGAGCATAATTTTCAAATTGTGTAATCAAGATAATTCATCTTGATGATGATGATTTAGCATTGAACGCCTTCCATAAATAACTGAACCATTACTAATGAGAACAAAGTTTCATGTATTGGTATGAAATATAATATATTGCATACAATAGCACTTGTATGCATTAGACCAATATATTATGATTATTTCTTCCCTCTCAATTGATTCAAGGTCAGGAACCAACTATTCCATCTAATAGTTTTGATGTGAGGTATACGATTAATAAATATACCATGATGCACAAAGATGGATTCCTCATAGAAGAGGATGTATGTTAGTTTTCCTAACATAAGGGGGAGATTATAATCATTTATGAAATATTTTAGGAATTATCATCAAATCCTCATTCAAAAGATAATTCAAGTCAAATGGCGAAAGCATATCATATTTAGCTGCAAGTGATCTTATTTTGTGTCCTTAAAGGATAAAGTCTATCCATGCGTGAAGCATGATATACCAATCGGTTCTAAATGAAATAATCCTTGAAAAGGATAAGGAGAAAATAATCATGATAAGAAGGCAATGTGATCTTGAAGAGCCTACGACATAACATTTCATGAAACCTTAAGAGAGGTTTAGGTACCTGAAAATAATGAAGTAATGAGATCTCAAAATGTTATGTCGCATTGTGAACCGATACAAAGTAAGAAATTGTTGATGATATTTTTGATATAATATTGGCGTAATATTGTAAAAGATTATGAGGTTCTAAATTCGACGTTAATTTAAGCATGCTGATGTAGAAATATTTATCAAGTGACCTGAAAGGATGCATTTTGGTAAGCGTAAAACTTATATGATTTGCAGTCCAGACACTTGAAGATGTCACACTTGACTTGTTGGATATTGTAACTTGACAAACATCCATATAAAAATCCCTAAAGAATTCAAAATGCTTGAAGCATATAAAGTTTCTAGAAAACTTTTTATTATCCTCATAAGATATAATTTGATGATTTGAGTATCATTGAAACTCTTTGAGAGTTTTCAAAAGCAATAAAGTATTTGCTTAAATGAGAAACATACGAAATTGAATAAGGATCCATTCCGACCTCAAAAAAAGAATGAAGAACTCCTTGGTTATGAAGTACCATATCTTAGTGCAATTGATGCACTAATGTATCTTGCAAATACTACAAGGCCTGATATAGCCTTTTTTTTAGTTAATTTGTTAGCAAGTTTGCAGTCTCGATCTTATTGGTCATGCTGATTTTGGGTAATTATCTGACCTACATAAAGTTCGATCTCAAATAGGCTATGTGTTCATATCTGGTGGTACTGCAATATCTTGGAGATATACAAAGCAGTCTATCGTAGCTACTTCATCGAATAATACTGAGATAATAGATATTCACGAAGAAAGCCGAGAATGTGTATGGTTGAGGTCCATGATACATCTCATTCGAGAAAAATGTTATGTGAAATATGGAAATCTACCCATAATTTTATATGGAGATAATGCATCATGCATAATACATCTTAATGAAGGATCCATAAAATGAGATAGAACGAAGTACACTTCATCAAAACTTTTCTACATACATGTGCTACAAAATTATGGTGATATCAACGTGCAACAGATTTGTTCAAGTGAAAATATGGCTGATTTATTCACCAAGTCTTCTTCAATTACAACTTTTAAGAAGATGGTGCACAAGATCGAGATGCAAAGGTTCAAGGATGTTCTCATTAGGGGGAGTTAATACGTGATGTACTCTTTTTCCCTTACGAGGTTTTGTCCCACTGGGTTTTACTTGTAAGGTTTTTATTGAGGCATCCGATATACGTATTGTTAGAAATGTGTACTCTTTTTCCTTCGCTACATTTTTTTTCCTACTGAATTTTTTCTAGTAAGGTTTTAACGAGGCACATTATCTATATAGACATTCAAGAGAGAGTGTTATAAATGTATTTACATTATAGTGAATGTCTATCAAGATCTAATAAGATCTAGTTTATATCTATCGAGATTTGATGTATTTGTCTTTTAGTGTGAAACTAGGAGAAAATTCCCCCTATAAATAGTAGGGCTTCCTTCATTGTAAATCATTTCTCAAGAGAAATAAAAAATACTCTCTCTATTATATTCTCTCTACTCTTCTTCTTTATTCTTTATTAGTTTATAACAGTTTTAGAATTAAATAAGGTCACGTTTCCTTATTTTAAGCTCCATCAAATCTTTCCTTATTACATATATTTAATTAAATCTTTGTAACTAAGACAAGAAATTATTGCTATTATTAATTATTGATAAACATGAATTAATGAGAATAATAATAATAATAATATTGATACGGCCAAATTTGGGTCACTAGGGGGACTAAATAAAGAGAAAAAACCATGTATTATGTATTGAAAATTGAGAATATACTTGTTTAGGTATACGCGCCTAGCGTGTGTATCTCGGATGTAGTGATTTCAATTTTATAAAATCAATCAAGATATAAAAAGTATAAAGATCTTCAAAAATATTGATGAAATTATTTGTTTAGCATCTACACATTAGGATTGCTTTCGACTCTTACCCAACTTCATGAAAAAGTAGAAATTAGACAATGGAAAAGCATGTCTATTAATTTAAACACAAGAAAGTTTGAATTGCAATAAAATTTTAAAAGTATTTCGGTCAAGTTAAGACCGTGAACTTCTTTTGCAAGATATAAAGTTATTATTTGTTCTCTTTCACCTCAAAATTTTTCTCTAATTCGTGAACTTGTTTTGCACTCTTCCATCTAGTAGTCACTCAAGAATGAAGAAATAATATCTTGATTTAGTGAGTTCAATTTTATAAAATCACTCAAGATATAAAAAGTATAAAGATCTTTAAAAATATTGATGAAATTATTTGTTTAGCATCTACACATTAGGACTGCTTTCGACTCTTGCCCAATTTCATGAAAAAGTAGAAATTAGACAATCAAAAAGCATGTCTATTAATTTAAACACAAGAAAGTTTGAATTGCAATAAAATTTTAAAAGTATTTCGGTCAAGTTAAGACCGTGAACTTCTTTTGCAAGCTATAAAGTTATTATTTGTTCTCTTTCACCTCACAAATTTTTCTCTAATTTGTGAACTTGTTTTGCACTCTTTCATCTAGAAGTCACTCAAGAATGAAGAAATAAACAATTTTTGCTTCCCCAATTTCTAGATCCCAAGTCTTTTACTATTTAGATAATGTCCGCAGAAGCAAATTAACAAATTATATAAATACAAAAACCTTAAGACAATGTAAAGATCTACTATAAGCTCTTCTCTATCAAATAAAAATAGAATTGTTACCACATTCAAGTTCAATCATCACAATTAATCAGTGTACTTTTTCAAAGACTCTCAGCTAGAAGAAGTTAAGCCACTAGTAATCATACTTTAGCTCCGACATCCCTTTATATCTTGAAATCTTAAGTTGTGTGCTTGTACAATAGGTAGGATCATCTTACCAATACAAAAACAAAAATAACAAATCAAGTGGATCATACAACCAATAAAGTTAAAAAATATGCAATTTGCTTTTACCTGGAAGAAAAATGCAACTAATTTTTCAAATGCGTGGCAGAAAAAGATTACATGTCATTATATCTTCAATTCATTCAAACTTCACGACTTAATACTTTAGATAACAATATACAGAAACATTGACAGAGGAGAATAATGCATTGAGAGATAATTATAGTTAAGGGTAAATTATGAATTGTCACGATTGCTGAGATTGCTACGGTCGCCAAACAATATATAGTGAGTATCAATAAAAACCCTATCATGGATCACTAAATAATCTGGAATCTCGAATTCTTGGCTTTGCAGTGACTTGAAAATTAAAATAAATTCTGAAAAGAAAAAGAACAAATGAACCAAATGTTATTTATAGAGACAAAAATAAAGAATGAAATAACATATGAAGTTCTATATAACTTTTGTTGTTAATTTTATTTTATATTGACATTGTCATTAATTCTTGTTAAAATTGTATAACATCTACATTAGCTAAAAAGAAAAAAGCATTACATCTACATGTAATATTGTTATAAATGAATTAATTTGATAATTGACATAAAATTGAATCACTGGAAAAGAAAAGCAATTAAGAAAACTAAAAGCGACAGAAAATAACCAAAACTTTCATGTATGTGGACATTTAAAATATTACAGAAATAAATAAATAATAATTAAAAAAAGCACATATAGTACTATTAAATGTAAATTTTACATAAATATTCGTCAAAAATAAATCAAACAGTCATCTATCACCTGTACTAGGTAAAAAATAATAAATAGTAACATAACAAAGATTACAAAAAAACCTTACCTTTGTAACCTACGACAATTTCGATAGAATATATAGTCCTAAACCTAAAGTGTCAGTAATGTGAATGGGTTTAATAGATAAAGTCATAATTCTACATCTAGTTATGTAACGCCCCAAAAACGGGTCCCGAGACGTCACACGGTGCTTGAGGCTACAAGTATCCCCAAACTAACCCTTTGAGCCATTTTCTACCATCTAGAACTTATTTCAAGACAGTAATAATCAAAAGAGTCTAACTTCATCAACTAAATCTCACTGCAGTATAAGTACGTGCTGAAAAGTAACAAAATACGAAATATCTGACAACTCTGACCATTCTAAAAAATCTGGCCTGACAAGCCTCTACTAAACAAAGTACCAATAAGTCATTGGGACAAGCCCCAACTGACTCGAACTCAAGAGATAAAATAACCAACTCATAATAAAGCAGAAAATCTAAATAACTTGTCCTCGGATCATGAGGACTCACCACTGCAGGAAATGTGGATCAATATGCTCAGAAAATCACCGTTAAATCTGGAACTGAGCACCTGAATCTACATTATAGGAAAAATGTAGCCCACATGCGAACATGTGGGTCAGTACCAAGGGATATGCACCGACTATATGGGGGTGAATGAAGTAAACATATTTATATATATATATATATATATATATATGACGATCATGTCATAAGTTTTCTGTTCAAATCATGCATGACATTTGTACTTGGCTCATAAAGCTTGAAGGAATCTAAAATCTGAGATCATACAAAATAAATAGTAAAGTATGCAAATCTGAATATCATGAGCCATTACATTTAATTCAAATATCAAGATTCTTTTCTTATTCTCACACCAAGTGATCTTAGTGAAATCTTGAACATAGAATACATCATAAATCTGCATATCAAATCTCATTTAAATCAATAAGAACAATTAATCTAAGAATGAGGGATGACTCTTTGGGAGGTTCTTCTAACCGTCATGTACACCATGTGAACATCCATTATGTCCCACTACTTGCCCCCGTAAGGTTAGGGCTATTCTACCCTTGCCATCGGTGTAGACCAATCAATCTTAGTGATCACTATCTCAATTATCCACATATAGTGGAAGTAAATATATCAACCTACGGTGGCACGTAGTTCTGGGGTATGAAATTGTAGTAACATACCCGACTCGGTGCTAAATACTACTCCAAATACTATACTCAAAAATCTCAAGAAAATCCACTTTAAAGGTAATCTCATATTTCATAAGAAAATCAATGATAAAGCCCGTAATTTCGTTTCGTAAAGTGGATTTCAACTCTATTGTGACAAAAAGGTCAAATCTTTCTAAATTGCTTCAAAATAGTATAAACGTGGGTGCATATAGCATATAAATTCTCAGAAAAATCAATCTCAAAGAGGGTTTAATGACCCATATATCAATACTTTGACAAAACATTTTAAAGTTCATGCTTTATATCATAAACATGCATAATTCATTTAGAAATCTGGAAATTTCAGCTTTAAGCATAATAACAACATCAAACTCATGGAATTTATCTTCTAGACATTTAAAAATATCATAATCTCTTGAACAACAACATAGGGTATAAATTAATATCTCAAATTCATGGAAAAATACGTAAAATCATGTATCTTTGTAAATAAAGTTCAAGTTTTTGGCACAAGAACGAAAGGGTGTTCTTGTCCATAACCCCACATACCTCAAGATTGGAGACGTTGAATGAAATCTCTACTCTGAAACTCTATTCACAAAATTTTTAGGTGCTTCTTGTAGCCCTCGGAACGGGAATTTCGAATATCCAAAAATATTTGAAAAGCTACGGTTGAATCACGAGTTCTCTTGACTTCTTTATAAAAATCCTAGGCTATGTTCTTGGTCAATTTGGATTAAATCTATGATAGTTTGGTGTTTTGGAGATTAAATCCCGTGTTAGAGAGGATAGGGGAGTGGAAAATACCATAATTCCCTTAATGAGACGGACAAAATGCTAAAAAAAAATTCAGGCATGCGATGGACCATGCGTCGCATGCTCCATCCCACCGCAATGAAGCGTGCATTGCATGCTCCATAGCACCGCACTGGACCATGCGACGCATGCATATAGCATGATGCTTCTGGTTTGAAAACCAAACACGCCCTAAACGATGTCCAAAAATTCCAAAACTCACCCAGAACATGCTACGACCTTGACCCATCGTAAAGCAATAAAAATTTTAAGAAACGAATGTCGGAAAGGTCACGAACAAATCAATGAAGATGAAGGGTCCAAAATAACACTAAGTGTTGAAACTCTTAACTGAAAATTCTAAGTGTTAAGCTCAACTTGACTCATTTCAAAGGCTTTAACGACGAGAAAATTTTTTTGGGGGGTCTTACATTATCTCCCCCTTGGGAACATTCGTCCTTGAATGACGCTAGATACATTAAGAATACAAGAGAAATGAAGGGTAAACAGCTGAGGCAATTTGCTAAACTTGCCTCTACTTCATCCTACATTTCGGATACAACAAAGAGTGCATAACTCATGATACAACAGCTGAACAGGACTAAATAACAGCTGAACTGCTGCAACTTTGAACATAAAAGGGATGATTTAGAGAAGAATGGTACCTTCGGCTTGATTGGAGCTTACGGAAAACAGGTGCGGGTACTTGGATCACATATCTGCCTCGGCTTCCTAAGTTGCACCCTCAAAAGATTGATTCTGCCACAACACTTTAACCAAGGGAACTTCTTTGTTCCTTAGTCTTCGGACCTGGAAGTCAAGAATCTCAATAGGGTCTCTTAAAAATAAAGGCTACTCTAAACTTCAGTGCTCACAGAAGGTTCTACTACCACGGAATCACTAATATGCTTTCTAAGCATGGAAACATGAAACACCGGATGAAAAGTCGACAAATCCGCAGGCAACTCAACCTCATAGGCTACTTTTCCAACACGGTCAAGAACTCTGTAAGGGCAAACATAACAGGGACTAAGCTTCCCCTTCTTCCCAAACCTCTTCACCCCTTTCATGGGCGAAATCTTCAAATACACTAAGTCATTCACTTCAAACTCAAGGTTTCTTTTCCTCACATCAGCATACGACTTCTGAAAACTCTGAGCTGTTCTTAATCTTTTTCTAATCAACTTGACTTTTTCCATAGCCTCAAATACCGAATCAGGACCCATCACCACAGCTTCACCCACTTCGAACCAACCTATGGGTGATCTACACTTTTTCCCATATAAAGCATCAAACGGGGCCATCCGAATGCTAGAGTGGTAACTATTGTTGTAAGCGAAGTCTATCAGTGGTAAATGCTCATCCCAACTTCCTTTGAAATCAAGGGCATAGGCCCTCAACATAACTTCCAAGGTTTGGATAGTCCTCTTAGCCTGACCATCTGTTTGAGGGTGAAAAGCATAAATCAAATGCACTTGGGTACCAAGACCCTTCTGAAATGCTTTCCAAAATTGTGATGTGAACTGAGTAACCCTATCCAAAATAATAGACAAGGGGACTCCGTGCAATCTGACTAACTCTCGAACATATAACTTAGAATAGACCTCAGCAGTATAAGACATATGCACAGGCAAGAAATGTGCGGACTTAGTCATCCTATAAAAAACACCCAAATGGAATCATAACGGCAATGCGTAAGAGGTAGACCAGTCACAAAATCCATGTTTATCTCTTCCCACTTCTAAGTGGGAATGGAGAACCCCTGCATCTTACCACCAGGTCTTTGGTGCTCTACCTTAACCTGTTGGCAAGTAGTGCACTGGGCTATAAACTTAGCTATATCATTCTTCATGCCACTCCACCAATAGATTTCCCGCAAGTCACGGTACATCTTGGTGGCACCAGGATGAATGGAATATCACGCGCCATGCGCTTCAGCCATAATTCTCTGCCTCAAATCATCAATATTCGGAATGCACAATCTAACCTGAAGTCTCAACACACCATCTCCCCCTTGGGAAAAAACCTCTACCTTTTGGCTTTTAACTAACTCCTTCAATCTAACTAGACTAGGATCCCTATCTTGCTTCTCCTTCACTTCCAAAACCAAAGAAGATTCGAAACTACTCTGTACTAACATACTTCCTTCAGCGGAATCAAGCAACCTAACTCCCAACTTAGCCAAATGGTTCACATCATGAGCCAACTCTTTCTTACCCTCTCCAACATGAGAAACACTTCTCATAGACATCCTGCTAAGGGCATCTGCCACTACATTGGCCTTACCCGTGTGATACAACACACTCATATCGTAGTCTTTCAACAACTCTAACCACCTTATCTTTCTAAGATTCAACTCTCTCTGAGAAAATACATACTGCAGACTCGTATGATCAGTAAAAACATTAACATGAACACCATACAAGTAGTGTCTCCAAATTTTTAGAGCAAACACAACAGCGGCTAACTTGAGATCATGGGTTGGGTAATTCTTCTCATGGGGTTTCAGTTTTCTAGAGGCATAGGCTATAAATTTACCTTTCTGCATCAGTACACAACCCAAACCAACTCTAGAAGTGTCACAATACACCACAAAACCATCAACGCCATCAAGCGGAGTCAAAATAGAGGTTGAAGTGAGTCAAGTCTTCAACTCCTGAAAACTCTTCTCACAAGAATCGAACCGCAAGAACTTCACTTTTTTTGGGTCAATCGGGTCATAGCAGATGCTATAGAGGAGAAAAATTCAACAAAACGATGGTAATAGCCAGCTAGACCCAAGAAACTTCTAATGCCGGATGGAGAGACAGGTCTAGGCCAGTTTCTAACAACTTTTGTCTTCTGGGGATCAACTCTAACACCTTCGGAAGAAATAATATGACCTAGAAAAGCAACTGACCTTAGCCAAAATTCATACTTATTGATAATACGGAGATGATCTGCATGGTCATCCTCACTATGGGAGTATACGAGAATATCATCTATAAATACTATGAAAAACATATCAAGATATTGCCTGAAAACTCGGTTCATGAGGTTCATGAAAGCTGCTAAAGCATTGGTTAGTTCGAACGACATAATAAGAAACTCAAAATGACCATAAAGGGTTCGGAAGGCTATTTTTGGGATATCACACTCCCTAACTCTGAGTTGATGATAGCCGGAGCAAAGGTCTATCTTTGATAAGTAACTTGCACCTTGCAACTGATCAAAAAAATTATCTATTATTAGAAGGGGATACTTGTTTTTTATAGTGACTTTGTTAAGATGGCAATAGTCAATGCACATACGCAAAGAGCCATCTTTCTTCCGCACGAATAGGACAAGTGCACCCCAAGGAAAAATACTTGGTCTTATAAAAACTTTATCTAAGAGATCTTTGAGTTTCACTTTCAACTCCTTAAGTTCTGCGGGTGCCATACGATATAGAGGAATGGAAATGGGTTGGGTGTCGGGAAAAAGATTAATCGTGAATTCTATCTCTCTATAGGGAGGTACCCCTGGAAGATCTTTCAGAAAGACATTAGGAAACTCATTAACAACGTCAATAACTGGAGAGTTTAAGTCTCAAACTTAGTGTCTTTAACTCTTACTAGGTGATAAATGCACCCTTTGGAAATAAGCTTTCTGGCTTTGAGATATGAGATAAAATGACTCTTGGGAGATACGAAATTCCCAGACTATTTGAGAACAGACTCCCCAGGGAACTGAAACTTGACTACAGGGGTACGACAGTCTATGGATGCATAACAAGAGTGAAGACAGTCTATACCTAGAATAACATC
The DNA here is from genome assembly GCA_030864215.1 of Capsicum pubescens. Taxonomy (NCBI): domain Eukaryota; kingdom Viridiplantae; phylum Streptophyta; class Magnoliopsida; order Solanales; family Solanaceae; genus Capsicum; species Capsicum pubescens. The sequence continues at coordinate 68,013,085 of CM061543.1, read as the reverse complement.
AAAATCTACCATGTCTAACTCTATGAAATCAGCAAACATAACTCTATGAAGAATAGAAACCGGATACTTTTTATACACCTTTCGGGCAACAACAGACTCACCCACTGGGGTAGAAACTATGATAGGCTCAGGGATATTCTTGGGACTTACTTCAAAGTTCATAGCAACCAAAGGTGTCACATACGAAAAACTGGACCCAGCATCCAACAACGCATAAACATCAAACTGAAATACACAGAGCATACCAATAACAATATCGGGAGAGTCCTCTTGCTCCTGGTGGGAAGGAAAAGCATAGAACCTGTTATGGCACTGACCACCAGCAATGCTGGAAGAGGCACCATGAGTAGGAGCTGGACGAGCTACATGAGCTGGAGCACTAGCAGTCTGAGTTTGGGGCTGAACATCACGGTTCCCCTGTCTGGCATAAGAAAAATCTCTAATATTTTGGCCCTCCTGGCCACATCCATAGAAACCCTTCAGTCCTCATAAATACTTACCCCCGTGATCTTTACTACACCTGGCATATGGGTGAAGGTTAGGCCAGTTACTCACAGTATTCTGAGACCAGGACATGGAAGACCTGTTTTCCTACTCTTGTCTACCTCTAGGTGCTGGAGAACTAGCTAACGATAGTGCTGGCATAGATGAGCGACTCTGAAACTAAGGGCGATTCCCTCCTTGTGATCTGGTCTGACCATAGGCATGTTGTTCGGATCTAGCTCTCTTATTCCCCCTTACTCTATCTCTCTATTTTATCTTATCTGATTCAATCTTTTGGGCATGGGTCATCAGCCTGGAAAGATTCATCTCACTATTAAGCATAAGATCTACACTCATTAACAACATAGCTTTACACCCCTATTAAGAACTTACTCATAGTGGCTCAGTTGTCGACTATCAAATTTGGGGCATATTTTGCTAAATGATTGAACTTCAAGAAATACTCCTTAACAGTCATGGATCCTTCCCGTAAGTTCATGAACTCCTCTACTTTTTCCTCTCTCAACTCTAGCAGAAAGAACTTATCCAGGAATACATCCTGGAACTCCTGCCAAGACATAGGAGCAGCACCCTCCACTCTACCCTTCCTCCACACAACAACCCAGTCATACGCAAGGTCTTTTAATTTGTAGGATGCTAACTCAACACTCTCTTCCTCAGACACGTGCATTACCTGGGTGATCTTCCTTATCTCTTCTAGATACAACTGTGGATTCTCTCCTACCTTGGACCCATAAAACTCTGGCGGATTCATCCGCATAAAATCATGGATTCTTGCAGCAGCTAAGTCACCTCCCTATTGCTGCGGAGCCAGGGCCTGGTCGGCCTGAACGTTGGCGGGGACAGCTTGGGTCAGCGCCTGAAAGGCTACCCTGAACTCAGCGTGGGATACATTTTCATTCAGGGGATCAGTAAACTGAGGTTGCTGACCCACATTATTTCTTCTAGCATGGCAAGGAGGCATATTCTAAAAGAAGAGAGCATGAATTAATAGCTGAAAAGAAATAACTGTAAGCACAATAGACTTCTGAAATAATGAAATGACATTTTTCCTAAAAATTTTCGTAACCTCTTGCTCATAGATGTGGTGCGCTACACACCGATGAACAACACTCTACTTAACGAGGCTTGTTAAACTCCCTAGGACTCCTTAAACCTTAGGCTCTGATACTAAGTTTGTAATGCCTCAAAAATGGGTCCCGAGACATCACACGGTGCTTGAGGCTACAAGTAGCCCCAAACTAAACCTTTGAGCCATTTTCTACCATCTAGCACTTATTTCAAGATAGTTATAATCAAAAGAGTCAAACTTCATCAACTAAATCTCACTGCAGTATAAGTACGTGCTGAAAAGTAACAAAATACAAAATATCTGACAACTCTAACCATTCTGACAAATCTGGCCTAACAAGCCTCTACTAAACAATTTACCAATGAGCCATTGGGACAAGCCCCAACTGACTCGAACTCAAGAAATAAAAAAACCAACTCATAATAAAGCAAAAAATCTGAATAACTTATCCTCAGATTATGAGGACTAATCACTGCAGGAAATGTGGATCAATATGCTCAGAAAATCACTGTCAAATCTAGGACTGAGCACCTGAACCTACATTATAGGGAAAATGTAGCCCACATACGAACATGTGGGTCAGTATCTTGGGATATGCACCGACTATATGGGGGTGCATGAAGTAAACATATTTATATATATATATATATATATATATATAATGATCATGTCATAAGTTTTCTGTTCAAATCATGCATGACATATGTAATTGGCTCATAAAGCTTGAAGGAATCTAAAATCTAAGATCATACAAAATAAACAATAAAGTATGCAAATATGAATATCATGAGACATTACATTTAATTCAAATATCAAGATTCGTTTCTTATTCTCATACCAATTGATCTTAGTGAAATATGGAACATAGAATACATCATAAATCTGCATATCAAATCTCATTTAAATCAATAAAAACAATTAATCTAAGAATGATAGACGACTCTTTGGGAGGTTCTTCTAACTGACATGTACACCATATGAGCATCCATGATGTCCCACGACTTGCCCTCGTAAGGTTAGGGTTGTTCTACCCTTGCCATCGGTGTAGAACAATCTATCTTAGTGATCACTATCTCAATTATCCACATATAGTGGAAGTAAATATATCAACCTACGGTGGCACGTAGTTCTGGGGTATGAAATCGTAGTAACATACCCGACTCGGTGCTAAATACTACTCTCAATACTATGCTCAAAAATCTCAAGAAAATCCACTTTAAAGGTAATCTCATATTTCATAAGAAAATCAATGATAAAGCCCGTAAATTCGTTTCATAAAGTGGATTTCAACTCTGTTGTGCCCAAAAGGTTTAATCTTTCTAAATTGCTTCAAAATAGTATAAACGTGGGTGCATGTATCACATAAATTCTCAAAAACATCAATCTCAAAGAGAGTTTAATGACCCATATATCAATAGTTTGACAAAACATTTCAAAGTTCATGCTTTATATCATAAACATGCATAATTCATTTTGAAATCTGGAAATTTCAGCTTTAAGCATAATAACAACATCAAACTCATGGAATTTATCTTCTAGACATTTAGAAATATCATAATCTCTTGAATAACAATGTAGGGTATAAATTAATATCTCAAATTCATGGAAAAACACGTAAAATCATTTATCTTTGTAAATAAAGTTCAAGTTTTGGGCACAAGAACGAAAGGGTGTTCTTGTTCATAACCCCACATACCTTAAGATTGGAGACGTTGAATGAACTCTCTACTCCAAAACTCTATTCACGAAATTGTTAGGTGCTTCTTGTAGCCCTTGAAACGGGGATTTCGAATATCCAAAAATATTTAAAAAGCTACGGTTGAATCACGAGTTCTCTTGACTTCTCTATAAAAACCCTAGGCTATGTTCTTGGTCAATTTGGATGAAAGTGATGATAGTTTGGTGTTTTGGAGATTAAATCCCATGTTAGAGAGGATAGGGGAGTGGGAAAATACCATAATGCCCTTAATGAGACGGACAAAATGCTGAAAAATTTTCCAGGAATGCGATGGACCATGCGTCACATGCTCCATCCCACCACAATGAAGCATGTGTCGCATGCTCCATAGCACCGCATTGGACCATGCGACGCATGCATATCGCATGATGCTACTAGTTTGAAAACCAAACATGCCCTAAACGATGTCCAAAAATTCAAAAACTCACCCAGAACATACTACGACCATGCCCCATCGCAACGCAATAAAAATTTCAAGAAACAGATGTCGGCTAGGTCACGAAAAAATCAACGAAGATGAAGGGTCCAAAATAACACTAAGTGTTGAAACTCTTAGCTGAAAATTCTAAGTGTTTAGCTCAACTTGACTCATTCCAAAGGATTTAACGACGAGGAAATCTTTTTGGGGGGGGTCTTACAAGTTAGTATAGGAATTAAATCTACAAACCTAATTCAATTATATAACTAATACTAAATTAATTCCAACGGATTACGAATTTTTTATGCCGCAATTCTCCTTCATGTTGTCCTCTCTATCAAACGTAGGCCTTTTGTTTTGGAGTTTTATTATGGTAAAAATTCACATATAGTCTCATTAGAGTATCTATAACCAACTTCCTAGTCTAAATTTTAATATTTACAATTCATAGACAAAATAAATGACAGTTTTATGTATATATATACAAAAAAGAAGAAAAAATCCATAACAGCAAAAGAGATTAAGAAAAAAAAAAAGGAAATTTTAATGTAACAAATGTCCTTAATCTTCTCCAACTTTCCATTTATTTCTCTCATATAACATATCAAAAAATATGAATTTATGCGTTAATTACTCCCTCAAAAGTTGATAATTTTTCTTCTTAAAACAAATTGTGATCTACAGGAGAAAGTTGGTAATTCGTGCATACAAAATTCTGGTATATACAATTTACGCAAATTATTTTTTGACTTGAATTTATTTACTAAAATCTTTTTTTGAATCAATATGCAATAAAAATTGATTCGGTTTCAACATAATGAAAATCGATTTTATTAGTGGTTTGAATTAGATTTTCGAAATTGAATGCACAACATAAACTTCAGACACTTTCAAATTGTCAATTTTGTAATTACTATTATTTTTGTATACAATAACTTCAATTATAATTTTGTGTTTCAATTTTCGTATTCAATTTTTATTTTCGTAATTATGAAAAAAAAAATTCACAGAAGTTGTTAAAAGGTTATAATCCTTATTTGTGTTAGTTTTTTTTTTTCTAAATCCCATTTGTAATTGCAATTTGTGTGATATATTCATTCATTACTCTACTGCATATTTCATAATATACATATTGATAGTCTATTAATATTTTTTTATTTATATCTAGTAATAGTATATTTGAATTTTTGTATATCTGTTAACATAAATGTATAATTGTATTTGTATATCTGTTTCAAAGGTTACAAAGATTGTTTTTATTATCTGTATATCTGTTCTTTGTATATCTGTATATTAGTTTACATACATTTGACATTTGTATATCTATTGTTTGTATATCTATATATACATATATGCAAATGAAGTATACATATATTCAAATCAAAACTGTTGTTTATTTTTTGTATATCTGTATATACAAATTTGAATGTTGTTTGTAAACGATATTGCAAACGAAATATACATATATTCAAATCAAAATTGTTGTTTATTATTTATATATCTGTTATTTGTATATCTGTATATACAAATTTGAATGTTGTTTGTAAACGAAATATACATGCAAACGAAATATACATATTTGTATATCTGTTGTTTTATATATACAAACAAAATAAACATATACATAAATGTTTATTATTTGTATATCTGTTATTTGTATATCTTTATATACAAATTTGAATGTTTTACATAATAACAAATTTGAATGTATATACATATATGCACTCTAAAACTCTATATATCTGCATATACATTATTCTTCAAAATGTATATGTGAAAGTTAACTATATATACATATATCAAAAATACAAACTGTATATACATACATACACTCTAACTCTCTCTATATATATGCATGTACTATTTTACTAAAAAAAAGTATACGGATCTATATATATTGAAACAAAAATGTATATTGACCAACAATTTTGTTTCACGAGAATATATACAAAAAAACCTCGTAATCATTGTCAACTTCATTGCTCCCCCTTTTAGATTTAGATACCTTAAAATATTTTTTCCTTTCCGCCTTGCTAGAAGATGCAAAATTCTTTCTTTTTTTTTTTATAAATCATCCATCAAAAAAATGGGGGAGTGATTTACATAATATATAAAAATTTATATTATAAAATAAAAATCCGCAAAAACGAAGAAATTATAAAAACGGGGGAGTACTCCTCCTTTTCTATTTTTATTTTATTTTTGAAAAATGGATGAACAACGAAGAAATTTAACGACGGACTGACATAATATATGAAAAAAAAAAAAACTAAATCTAATGTCAATAAATATTCTAAACTGATTTTTTGTGGAGAAAAATCCGCAAAAACGATTTATCACAGAAAAATCAAGGATTATATTTTGTGATATTATGGTGACTTTGATAGAAAAATAAGGAGAAGAAAGTTGAAGAAGATCTCTTGAATAATCATGTATTATGATGTTGCCAATGTTGTCGTTTCTTTAATTTAAAATCAAGGATACTAGAGTGATTTTGAAAGAAAATTAAGGAAAAACAATTGAAGAAGATATCATAAAAAATCTTGTGTTTTGATATTCCATTGTTGCCTTTTTTTGAGCCAATAGGATAGAGAGAGAATAGAACGAAAATACCAAAAATAAATACATGAGAGAGAAAATTGATATATACAAATCTTAATATATTTGTATATAGGGCTCACAAAAAAACTGACTTTTAACTACCAAATGACTGAATTATAATTTTTTATAACATTAACCATATCATGTAATTAATATAGTATTTTGTCTATAATATGTAATTTTTTCTTTATTTATTAGCATTAAGATTTATATATTTTTTTTTTAAATACTGTAAAACTTCTAAGATAAAAAAATGTATCTGAAAAGCAACATAATAACTCACTGTCACATTAACAAATAAGGAGTAGAATTAAATATAATAAATAAAATTTTATTATTAATATCAAACATCAAAATTATTTTGGTATTGATTCATGAAAACACACTCTAAAGAATAAACTAAAGTAAAATTGTAAAACATTACCAATGCCTTAGTATTTGACCTTTGTTAGGAATAGAACAAATTTTCACCGAAGATGAAGTCATTAGCAAAATTGTATCGTCACATATGCGCATGGACTTCCTCTTTTTCCAGTTGGAGATACTCCAGCTACTTCTCCATCTGAAACTCTAATTTCTCTGTCGATTTTTTCCGGTACACCACAACAACTCAAGCCAAATCTCAAAATATCATGCTTATAATTACAAAAAAAATGGCTATTATTAAAAAGAATTACGTCTAAAAATATCAACAGTTGGGTGTTTAAAATGATACTCTTTATATGTGTAAAGGTTTTTTTTATATATATATTTTATGATTTTTAATTTCTTCCCCATTTATATATTATGTATTTTAGGACTCTTTATTTCTTTCTATATATAATCAAGTTTTTTTTTTGTATTTTAGGAGTCCTTAATTTAATAAAATAATAATTAGAAAAAAAAAGATAAAAAGACAATTTTGTCTATTACAAAATCTTATAATAAAGGGCAAAAAGTTCAAATTACTTTTTTAAGGGTCTTTACACTTTTAATATATTATAGGTTATAGATTATAGGTTATAGATTAGAGATTAGAGATTATAGATATAGATTATAGATATAGATTATAGATTATAGATTATAGATTATAGATATAGATTATAGATATAGATTATAGATAATACACCAGTAATATTAAATTTTGCACAAGAAAATTAAAAATATGTAAACTAACAATATTAATGCACAATTAATTAGTGATCGTTCTTCTAATTTGGTGGATATATATATGTCTCCTACTGTTTGTCGGAATTGAACCTTCACCTAGGTGTACATGAAGTAATTTTGGATAACTAATATGAGACTGAGGAAGAAAAAAATGAATATATTTACAATGATTACTTGTAGCCTACATTCGTAGAAAAAATTATCTTAAACCTAGTAATGCAAATTCCAAACCTAATAAATTAAGAAAAGACACACAATGACACAACCTTAACATTAATTTGTATCCAAATACAAACCCAATAAATGGAAATTTTTGCCCCTCCCCTTTGGATCCTTCCATATCTCGCTCTCTATATTGTGTATATATTTGATTGAATCTTCAAATTATATAACTACAATTCACAAAATAAGAGATAATATTATGGATATGATAAAGGTTTCGGCAACGGGAGGACAAATAAAGAAGGAAGGGAGTAGTAGTGTTTGGGATGAAAAAGGAAGATGTAAAATAGCCAAAAATTTTATGTCTTATGGTACTCATTTTATTCGTTCAATTCAATTCTTGTATGTTGATGGCAATGGAAGTTTTGTTTTATCAGAAAATCATGGTACTAATCATGGTTTCAACTTCATCATGGTAAGCTCAACTGTTAAGTAGTTTATATTAGGATACAAGGTTAGGAGGACGGAGTGCATTCATGTTAGTAGTATTGTTCTTATTCAGTGGTAATGTGTGCTTTTGTTTTTGAATATGTTATTTCAAGTAGGTTGCATGTAGTGTTTTGGTCTGTTATTATTTGTTGTTGTGTTGTCTTGAGCCGAGGGTCTATCATAAACAACATATATCTCTACCTCACCTCCGAGGTTGTGGTACGCTACCCTCTCCAGATCTCTACTGTATATGAATATGCTGGATATATGTTGTTATTGTATACATATTATTATATATGTTTGTGATTGTTCCTATTATATTGAAAGTTGTATTGGACAATCCATCAGAATTTATCACTGGGATAAGAGGTACCTACTATAATAATGGTTTGAGATCAATAACCTTTGACACAAACTGTAACACCACGCATTTCGGGCTAGAACAAAAACCATCATTTCTATGCGTAGATGATCCAAAAGCCTTAAATCCTATACAAATTTGGTATGTTAATCAATTATGTAGTCTGGGAACCTATTTGATCATGAATTGAGATCATAGAGGTCCCCTAACTCAAGGTCAAGTTGAAAGCTTTCCTATCGTTCGAGTTTTAGTGAGCGTCGAAACTTTAGTCAACTTCAATCAACCATAGATCTTTGCATATATTTAATTAGAGGGAATACTATATATCAAATGAAAGGTCTTCGAATTATCTTTCCAACAATATCAATTTCGCCAAAATCTGACAACCAAGCAAGAAGTTATGGCTTTGCAAAGTGGAGTATGTCGCCTAGCATAAGGTGTGCGACGTACACCCTAACTTATGCCATAAGGTGTGCGACGCAAACATTAATATGTGTGATAAAGTGTGCACCGCACAATCTATTTTATGCGATAAGGTGCGCACCGCATACATTATGATCCAAGTAACTTAAACACTCTATTTTTGGGGCAAAATGGTCCTTTTCCCACCCTTATTCAACCATAAACACGAAATTCAGTCCCCAATTCTCCAAAATACATCCACATTCATACAAAATTCTCAAGAAAACTTTCAAGAGTTTCAAACTAAAACCCAAATAAATCAAGATTCAACCATGAGTTTTGAAAATTGATTGAAGATTTGGAATCCCCAAACCATAGGCTTCAAGAATCATCCATTATTCTCCATAATCGAGGTACGCGGAGTTGTTCTAAAATCTTATGCGCATAGAAATCATGCTTTTAAGAAAAAGAGTTTCATATTATGAATATATTCATATTTTAGAAGCTTTAATGACAATGTTTTGGTCTTTTGGTCTTTTGGCCTTTCCCCGAAGTGATTTGAAAATTTATATACATGTATGTATGTGATTTGAGTTTATATTTGAAATTGAGAGCATGACTCACATGAAATACCTCTCTTGATGTGATTGTTTCCATGTTTCACATGATATGAATTGTCTTGAATGCATTTTGAAAAGCAGGTTACGAAAAACCTTGATTTATGAATGATTTGGTTATAAATCTTGAATTCAAAAGAGAGGGTTGTTTGTATTGACCAATGTTGAATATACATAAAATGAAAGAATGCATGGTTTTGCCAAAAGCACATGACCACCTTATGTTTGAAGGATTCTTGTATAGTTTTGACTTATGTTTCAGAACATGAAATCTCTTATACTAATTGCATGTTTGGTGGTCTGAACTATGTTTTAATGAAAGATCATACTTATTGCATTATAGCTCAGAAATAGGACTTGCAAGTCTTGGTGTGACGACACCAATTCAGATTATGCCATGATAATTCAAAATAGAATAGAATGCATGTTTAAAATCAGACTTTTCAGATGTTGAAACTAGAAAAATGCATGATTCAGAACAGGATAAAATTGGGCATAAAAAGATCTTAGGTGGTTCTCCGAAGAAGGCATGGGTTCAGACAACTCATTGCCCAAAACCGTGATTTATCGATCTGGGTTTATTATATTATGCTGGCCTAGAGCCCTGTGGTGTATCAAACTCAGACACTCCAACCCTTGCAGCACACTTGGGTTGGGAGCTTCCCCGCCGACATTATATCTTTCATGGTATTTAAGACTAGCTCTCAATTATTTTATTTATATAAAATCTTTATTTTGGATTGCTTTGCGTACCAGTACATTTATATTGACCCCCTCTCTCCAAGTTTTGAGGCACAATCTAGGGGTCCTGATAAGCAGTAGATTTTCATCAAACAGGAGTGAAAAGTATCAGTTGGTGAGCCTTCTATATTTCAGAATGCCTAGTTTCTTTCAGACATTTATTATTTATTATAGTTTTGTTCTACTGGGGACCTTGTCCCAGTTTTCAGATAGCTATTATTTGATCATGTTGTAGAGATTTCACAAACGGTTTTCAGACGGTGTTTAGTTGATATTGGATTTTATTCCTCATTGTTAAACTAAATTTAGATTACGACCATGTTTCCGTAGCAGATTTTATTTCCACATTTCCTATTTATATATGAATGGTGAATACGATTACAAGTTAGAAGGGCTCTCGGTTCTTTATGGTTCAGGATGTCCGTCATGGCCAGGGCCCTGGTTCAGGTCATGACAAACTTGGTATCAAAGCACAATTCATGGTCCAAGGGTATCTGCGAAATCATGTTGGGTAGAGTCTTGTTTATGGGTGTGTAGCACGCCACACTTATAAGTAAGAGGCTACTAGGAATTTAGGAATGTTTCCCTTTCTTCATGTTCTAGTTCGTGCAATAGGGCCAGAATGTTCCTCTTTCATATTCTAATTCGTGCTATGGTTCCGCCCATACGAAAGTAAAGCTATCCCAATTCTTTCCTTACTTTGATATGCTCAAATATGTCTCATTGTTGAGGTGAATCAAGTGCAGAAGTTTAGAGTTTAAATGGTATGGTCCTTATGGATTGAGCCATATAAGATTGTTAAATTTTTGTAAGGACTTGAGAAGAGTCCGTTAGTGCTTCTGAGTGTATTGATTCTAGTGAGAACTTTGGTTCGGATGAAATTGTGGTTTTCAGCCTGCAGTATGAAGGCTATTTAGTCCTTTTCAAAAAATTTATGTTGTAGATGTCATGCTTAACAGGGAATGAGGAACTGTATTTCTACCCGAGTAGTAGTATAAGTTAAAGGATCGGTGTCATGACCTATTGGTAGTGAGATTAGACCAAGAAGTTGATGTTATGAAGTCACAAAGTTAAGAGTCATAGTAAGGGTGACTTTTGTGTAAATAAATATTTTAGTTGAATAACCAAAGTTTGAGGATGATTTACCCCTTTATAGTGATAGACTAATGTGGTTTCTAGTAGCATGTGTGGATTGTATGGTAATCTATAGGGGAAGTGTTTGACTCAAATTTTAATTTATACAGAGTAAGACGTGTATCCTTGGATCATTGAATATTGTGTGTCAATTTTATATCTCTTGTAATATGTAATCTTGTTATCATAGTGTTTTTGAAAAAAAAAATCAAAGTCTAGTGAAGCAGTGTGAGGCCTATTTTGATTCACTAGCAACTTGTTGTTTAACTTGTTGTTCTTGTGTTTGTTGAATATATGTATAGTCGAATCTTTTTGCATGAGATTGAGATGGTAATGAAGTGATACGTTCTTGTGTGTTAGTTTAATAGAAGGTAGAGAAGGAGTTATTTGTTAAGGTGAATTGTTGTCTGCTTGAAGTATGAAAATGGCTAGATGACCCGGTAAGTTATAACTATAGACTCATGGTTGTTTGTGGAATTTAAAGGTAGTCTAAATGTACGCTTGGATAAGTAAGTGTGATGTGAGAAAGCCGTATAAGTAGATAAGATTGTATGGGGTTATAATATAAGATTAAGTTTGACCATGTCTATTATGTGACTTTACCCCTCTTGACGTTTCTTTTGTTTGTAGTTGTAAACTAGTACTATTTTTTAGGAGGTATGTAGTATATTTTTGAGGTAATTGGATAGAATGTTCAAATTTGACGGACTAGTATATTATGTTTTCTTCTTCATTGGTGGTAGATAATTGATGCTAGACCATTGGCTTGAATTTTATGTAGGATGTGAATGTAAGAATAGTGGAATGAGATTAATGATGTATGTTTTGTGGGAATAAATTAGTAGGTTTGATGTGTTGAAATAATGCGTGCTAATTAGTTATGATAAGGAAAATTGTAAGGTCATGATCAATTATTGTTGTTAGGAAATTCTAGTGTACTAGTATTTTGTGATGTTTACTTCATGGTTTCCAAGTGAGAATTGTGAGTAAGGTTGAGTCGTAAGTCATGTTTAGCATTGGACATTAATTTTGATCAGTTGATGGCCATGAAGGTGGATGTGATGATTTCTTAATTAATATACTAGTTATATGGAAGTGATCTAATAGGCTTGAACAGTGTATGCAAGAGCTTAAGTCTATTTGATTCTTAATGAAGTATGATATTGTATATATGAGGTAGAAGTATGCCTAAGGTGCTATGGAGTTGCGATATTTTCCAAGGCTATTACATGTTATGTGTGGCAAGTGGTACCATTGAGTTGCTAGGTTGAGAAAGACTAGTTAGATGGTATATGGTATGCTAGGTAGCCAAGTTAAGGAGTTTTGATTGATAGTGTGGTGCCTTCTTATATGATCTTGATTCTCATAATATAGAGATATAAGTTTGGAGTCGCGATATTGATATGCTATGACGGAAATAGTACGGTTCATCAAAGGCTTGGTGATATCCATGTTAAGTGTTAGAATCTAAGTTTGAGTTTTGAAGACTGAGCTAATAAAAATAAGAGAAGAAGCACTAGAGGGTGTGCACTTCAACTATGGGGATACTCATGAAGATTAGAAGTTAGTAAGTATTCAAGTATTATATGATCACTATTGAGGCTATAGAATGATAAAGTGTATCTCAGAAGGTAATATTAGCAGTGGGTTTTCCCACTTTCATGTGTAGTCATTTAGGTTAAGTTCTATTTATTACGTGTATTGTCGTTTTCCAGACCCTAGAGTGTAGTAAGTGTAGTTCAGTTAGAATCTAGTAAGGGATCTCTCAAACTTAAGATGATGGCTTGAAGCTAAGGGGGAGATGATAGAACGAATAACCAAGTAAGGCTCTCAGATTCTTGTAGTAATGCAGTATGATATAGAACGTCAGAAAATGAGGGTGATACTCAACCCATTCTTATCTTAGTATTTTTCAGTTATCCCAATACCTACTCATGCCTCACGTTTCAATTCTATGATCATAGTTCATGTTCATGTATATGATAGAGAATCGCGTGCTCTTTCAGTTCTAAAATGGGGAGTTCCAGTCCATTCAGTAGTCGGAATCACATTTCATATGTTATGAACTCCAAATTGAGGTTATGTAGCTCATGACTCATGTATTTACATCTTATAGTGTGCTCAATTTCCATAACTCATGCTTTACGCCAAATGATTTGCGAGAATCAGCATATAGCCATGTATTCCCTCAATTCAGATTTACTTTGATAAATCCCTGATGTTGATTTGTTATTCCTCAGGCCTCAGATAAGTGACAAGTCTCATATAATATCATTTCATGCTTCAAGTTTTTACGTTCTAATCTTTTGGTGACTCCTTATGTAATGATAGTGGTGATAAGTGAATGGTTCTTGTTGATGAAAGATTATTGTATGCTTGTTTTTTATTAGGCCATAAGTGTGAAGTAAGATTTGGGGAGAAGTCTTTGATACATGTGATGGTTAGTGGAAATTTGTGTGTGTATGTTCTTGGGAGTTGTATTGATAGTGGTTTAGAGAATATATGAAGTATGTCTTGATTAATGTTGCCTTGAAGTTCATATATGGTTATAAGGATAGGCTTGAATGACATGTTGGGATGTAAGTGGAGGAACGCAATTTGCGCTAGCAAATCCATAGTAAGAGTTCAGGGTTGGTCATTGAAGTGGTAAAGCACATTATGCTAAGGGTGTGGACTTTAAAAAGATATATAAGGTCTAATCATATGTTTTAGACTAGTATCGTGGTGTGGCATGTTATATTTTGTGATTTGAATTTAGGCTTTATCACGGTGAAAGTATTTAAGCTACGTTAGACATTAGTAGAAAGAATTATGAAGATTATAACTTGAATCAATTAGTATGGTAATTCTATTCCATGTTATAGGGTAGTGTCATTGTTGTGATTCCTTGGTTGGGGTGCCTTGTGTAAATAATGCCCAGGGTTCTTTGTTCACTAAAGCTGCTATGACTTCTTTAGAAAGAGTGGTGAAGAGATACTCCAGTTAAGTATAGGTTCCAGTATAATTCCGCCTGTATAACCAGCAATTCAGTTTAACAGTCGGGCAGGCAAGTTACTGTGATTTTCCACCTTTTCACCCAGTCCTACTATCTGAAGTCTCATGCGTGTTACCATCCCAGGAAATAATCTATTCCATCCATGTAAATTGTGAATTCAGTTCAGTCTAAGCATCATATTTGGGATTCAGCAATTTAGTCATGACTCAGTTCATAAGAATTCAGCGCACAATTTCAAATTTTTTTCAAGTATGTTAGCTTAGACAGTGTAATACCCTTATACGATCTAAGTCCATCTGTCTCATGATTCGTACTTGCATAAGTTATCACTGCTCAATTCAATATGTATGATTTCATCATGAACGCTTCAAGGGAATCCTAAATTTCTCAGCATGAATCAACTCTTTAAAGCAAGTAAAGTCAAGTCAGCTCAGAATTCTGTTTCATCATAGAAGTTTAAATATTTTAGATCAGTTATATACTTTCTTAGAATACACATCATGTCTGTGTTATTCCATACCTTTAAGATTCAACATTCCTACCCATCATTCGGGGATGAATGATCCCAAGAGGGAGATAATGTAACACCCCGCATTTCGGGCTAGAACGAAAACCATTATTTCTATGCGTAGATGATCCAAAAGCCTTAAATCCTATGAATATTTGGTATGTTAATCAATTATGTAGTGTGGGAACCTATTTGAGCATGAATTAAGATCATAGAGGTCCCCTAACTCAAGGTCAAGTTGAAAGCTTTCCTATCGTTCGAGTTTTAGTGAGCGTCGAAACTTGAGTCAACTTCAATCGACCATAGATCATTGTATATATTGAATTAGAGGGTCTAATATATATCAAAAGAAAGGTATTCTAATTATCTTTCCAACGATACCAATTTCTCCAAAATCCGACATCCAAGCAAGAATTTATGGCTTTGCAAAGTGGAGTCTGTCGCCCAGCATAAGGTGTGCGACGCGCACCCTAACTTATTCCATAAGGTGTGATGTGTAAGATAAAGTGTGTGCCGCACAACCTATTTTATGGGATAAGGTGCGCACCGCATACATTATGTCCCAACTGACTTAAACACTCTATTTTTGGGGCAAAATGGTCCTTTTCCCACCTTATTCATCCATAAACACGAAATTCAGTCCCCAATTCTCCAATATACATCCACATTCATCCAAAATTCTCAAGAAAACTCCCAAGGGTTTCAAACTAAAAACCCAAATAAATCAAGATTCAACCATGAGTTTTCAAAATTGATTGAAGATTTGGAATCCCCAAACCATAGGCTTCAAGAATCATCCATTATTCTCCATAATTGAGGTACGTGGGGTTTTCCTAAAATCTCATGGGCATAAAAATCATGCTTTTAAGAAAAAGGGCTTTGGATTATGAATATATTCATGTTTTAGAAGCTTTAATGATAATGTTTTGGTCTTTTGGCCTTTCCCCGAAGTGATTTGAAAATTTATATACATGTATGTAAGTGATTTGAGTTTATAGTTGAAATTGAGAGCATGACTCACATGAAATCCCTCTCTTGATGTGATTGTTTCCATGTTTTACATGATATGAATTATTTTGAATGCATCTTGAAAAGCTTGTTACGAAAAGCCTTGATTTATGAATGATTTGATTATAAATCTTGAATTCAAAAGAGAGGGTTGTTTGTATTGACCAATGTTGAATATACATATAATGAAAGAATACATGGTTTTGCGAAAGCACATGACCACCTTATGTTTGAAGGATTCTTGCATTGTTTTGACTTATGTTTCAGAACATAAAATATCTTATACTAATTGCATGTTTGGTGGTCTGAACTATGTTTTAATGAAAGATCAGGCTTATTGCATTATGGCTCAGAAATAGGACTTGCAAGTCTTGGTGTGATGACACCAATTCAGATTATGGCAGGATAATTCAGAATAGAATAGAATGCACGTTTAAAATTAGACTTTTCAGATATTGAAACTAGAAAAATGCATGATTCACAACAGGATAAAATTGGGCACAAAGAGAGCTTAGATGGTTTCTCGAAGAAGGCATGGGTTCAGACAACTCATTTCCCAAAATCGTGATTTGTTGATCTGGGTTTATTAAATTACGCTGGCCTAGAGCCTTGTGGCGTATCAGACTCAGACACTCCAACCCTTATGGCAAACTTGGGTTGGGGGATTCCCCGCCGAGTCAATGGCGGATTTCATATAGCCCGTGGAATATCAGACTTGTAGGGGAGTGCCACCTAACTCAGAATTAATACAAAGATCAGAAATTGTATTGGCAGAAAGGTTTTATGTTTATCAAAAATGCCCATGTGTTTTGAAATTATAACTTTCATGGTGTTTAAGACTAGCTCTCAATTATTTTATTTATATAAAATCTTTATTTTGGATTGCTCTACGTACCAGTACATGTGTATTGACCCCCCTCCCTCCAGGTTCTGAGGCACAGTCTAGGTGTCCTGATAAGCAGTAGATTTTCATCAAACAGGAGTGAAGAGTATCAGTTGGTGAGCCTTCTATATTTCAGAAGGCCTAGTTTCTTTCAGACATTTATTATTTATTATAGTTTTGGTCTACTGGGGGCCTTGTCCCAGTTTTGAGACAGTAGTTATTTGATCATGTAGTATAGATTTCGCAGACGGTTTTCAGACGGTGTTTAGTTGATATTGGATTTTATTCCTCATTGTTAAACTAAATTTCGATTATGATCATGTTTCCGTAGCATATTTTATTTCCTCATTTCCTATTTATATATGAATAGTGTATATGATTGCAAGTTAGAAGGGCTCTCGGGCCTTTATAGTTCGGGATGTCCGTTACGGTCAGGGCCCTGTTTCGGGTCGTGACACAAACAAAGGTTCCCATGGATCATATGGCTGCAATGTCAAGTCAGCGTCAGAGGGCAACAATGTATTTAACCTCCCCATAGGTGATGACTGTGTTTTTTGTGGATTTTATGGCATTAGCACTAATACAATCTTTGAAGATATTGGAATGTATGTGAAACCCATCATATCCTCCATGATTGAGCTCGGGGGTGCATTTGCTAAGGCCCGTGAATGAAATTGCTCTTTGGTGTAAAGTCATAGACAAGCAGGCATGAGACGTTTCTATAGATTTCTAGTTTCTTTTATTTGTTTCTAATTATTGTTGATTTTTAAAGTGTATCTTAATATTGCATAACCCTTTTATTCAATATTTTTCGGTGAGATATTTTTTTTCTTTAATAAGTAATTTTGTTTTTCTTTTACAATAAATTTTATGTTTTTTTTAATTGGTTATTAATATATATCCATTTGGCTAATCATATCATTATAAGTTCTTTAGTTTGTCTTTGTCTTCTGAATTATCACCCTAGTGATTTGCAAACTATTAGTTTCCGTATGACACCCTCTTGAACACAACACTTCTATCACCTCCTTTCACTGAAGTATTTACTTTAAGAAGTTGTAAAGTTCAAGTTTGATACCATCAAAAGAAGTGACATTCTACATAATTGATAATTGAGAACAAGATCACATATTATCTCAAAACATAAGCCAAAAACATCTAACAAAATACTTTTATCACGTGTTCAGATGCTCTACTAACGTATCTAAATGAAAATTATCAACAAGTTTAAAGAGCGCTTAGTAAAAAGTACCAAAACTTCTCAACTGTCTACCATAAATATATAATATAGTAAATTACATAATAGAGCAGAGCAACACGATGCACTAAAACTTCCACTATACGCAGAGTTCAGGAAAGGACCCCACTATTTGACAGATCTTGCATAACTACCATGGAAAAAACTATGGTAATATTGGCTCCTAGTCTCCCTGAAGTCACTAAGTATACCTCCACTATTGTCTAAAAAGAAAGATGATCGATTTAATCGAGCAAAACTAGGGTTGGGTTGTTATGGATCCAAAAGTTGGCTTAACCAACCTAGTTTTGCGAGATTAGATCGATCGTCTTCTTGGTTTGACATTAGTGGAGGTATATTTTGCAATTTCAATCAATGAGACTAGGAGTAAACATTACTATTTCCTCAAGACCACTATCCGCTAAATAAGAATCAACCTTGATGTTCAAGCATTTCCGTCAATGCTCATTATGAAGCAATTATTTTATCCTGTGATTCCTTTTTTTACTTGAACTATTGCAGGTGGACATTTAACAGTGTCTTTTATAACTCCTTCTGTTCGCTCCCTAATCCCTCCCCCAAAACAAAAAGTCCACTTACTTAATAGGAGGAGCCCTAAAAGTTTAACAAAAGTCCAAAGGGTTCAAGTATCTTCCTACTTCCTCAACAAAAAGTTACACAAAAGTCTTTTGCTTGGAGTAGTTCCAGTAAGAAAGATAAATTATTTTAGATTCTGTCATCTCATTAAAACATTATAAATTCAAAAAAGAAGGAGATTTAAGGTATGAGATGTATCATTTTACTAGTAACAAACTTTGGAACCCAAGAAAGATCTCAAAATTTGAAGAACTGGAAACTTTTTGTCCTGTCTGTTTGTTGCCATTACTTCAAGATTTCACATTAATATTTTTTTTGGTAACAACTATGACATATTATAACCAAGAACCAACAAAATATTTACAAACTAAGAGCATCGGACCACATAATCACCTCCTAGGGAGGGTGCTAGCAGGACCAAGCCTCCCTCAACAGCAAAACAAGCAACAACTAGTTCTGTAACTTATATAAATATTTCCTACTACTATTATCCATCTTTGAACCTACAAATAGTTCTAATCTAATAAGAAAATCACTCTTAATCTGTAACACTACTTCTGTTGGTTTGATTAAAATCCCTCTGAACTGCTTATAGCTTCGCGTTTTCCATGTAGTATAGAAAACAACTCCCCAAATAGCATCTAACACCTCTTTCATAAACTTATTACATCTTCGTTGTTTAATAGCTAGTAAGACTCTCCTTACTTCACCAACCTAAATTGTAATGTATGTCCATTGTTCTACTTTTTTCTTACTCTTTAAAACAATCACAATGCCAAAATAATTGATTTGTTGCCTCCTTCACTTGACTATCACACAAACATCAATGATCATAAGCAATAGGGATGTTCAATTTCTGCATTCTAGCTTTGTAGCCTATTTTTAGTTTCAAGACAAACAATCACTATGTGTTTTGGTTGTGCCACTACAGTCCAGATGAGTTCATTTATTGGAAGCCTTCTTTGCGGTCCTATCATTTCCAAGTAGCTTTGAGTAAATGAGTAGATCCCATTCCCTAGCAACTGATATCAGTCATTAACATACCATGTTTGCATTTTAGCTTTGAGAGAATGAATTTTCCTCCAGTACCAGCTGCAGTTAGGAGGTACTCTATGTGTCCAGACATCTTCATGCTCTTTCATATATAGCTCATGTACCCATTTTACCCAAATTGATTCCTTGTTAACTATCAATTGCCATAGCAGTTTACCAACTAATGTTATATTCCATAATTTTCCATTTTTCACATTCAAACCACCAGTTTTCTTTGTATGATATATTTCTTCCCAAGCTACAAGTGATACTTTCCTTTCATCAGTTGTTGACTCCCATAAGTATTCCCTACACTTTCAATCCACTTCCTTCAATATGCTTTGAGGAAGGATGAAAATTGTTCCCCAGAAGTTGAATATTGCAAAAAAGACTGAGTTAATCACTTGAATCCTACCTGCATAAGACAACTTTTTAGCATAGGTCTTAGTAATTCTAGAAGAGATTTTATCCACAAGTTGTTGACACTCCAATTTTCTCCATTTCTTTGATGACAAAGGCAATCCAAGATATCTTATAGGAAATTTGCCTTCATTAAAGCCTGTTCTCTCCAGAATTTACTCCTTAACTGCATTAGTAATACCCGCCATAAAGATGCTTGACTTACTCATATTGGCCTCCAACCCTATGACAAAACTAAAGTATGTCAAAGCCTCTATCACTCTATTTACTAACTTTAAGCTCCCTTTGCAGAAAACCATTAAATCATCAGTAAAAAATAGATGTGTTAAACCTAGTTTCTTACACATGGACTTATTGTTTTTATAGTTCTTGAGAGATACTCCATGACCAAGATAAATTAAAGGGGAGAAATAGGATCACCCTATCTTAGTCTTCTTCTACCTTTACAAAATCCATGACTCTCACCATTTACCTTAACAAAAAACCTAGTAGTTGTGACACAAATCATCACTAACTGCAAAAATTTCTCAGGAAATCCATACCCCTTCAGAGCTTCCTCAAGAAAATCCTAATATACCCTGTCATAGGCCTTTTTCAGGTCAATCTTCATTAAGCATCTGGCTGAGGTTTTCCTTGTGTAGTGCCTCAAAAGGTCATGGAAAATTAGTATATTATGTATCAGTGGCCTCTCCTTCACAAACACACCCTAATTTTCTGCTACTAAGTCACACATAACATCCTTTAGTCTTTGACAATACAGCTTCGACACACATTTATAAATTATATTACAATAGGAGATTGGCCTGAACTGACCGACTAACTTAGGTCTGTCGACCTTTGGAATTAGAGCAATAATAGTGGAGTTAATTTGCTTCAATAGTTTACTTGAATAACCTCTAATACCATCTCTGTAACATCTACATCCACTATAGACCATGTTGCCTTAAAGAATCCACTTTCATAATCGTCAGGACCTGGGATCTTATTACTATCAATGCTAAACATCTTGCTTGACATCTATGCTAGTAAATTGTTGTAACAAGCTAACTTGATGCTCTGTACTAAGTGATGGCCACTGTTGAATTATGTTACTAATAACCTTTTTCCTAAATTGATTCTTCCTTCCCAGCAATTTAGTATAGTAGTTAACAAACATATTTTCTATATCCTGAGAATCGTATCTCCAAACACCTTGTTCACCCTTAATCTAAGTAGTGCTTTGCTGCAATCTCCTATGTTTAATAACTGAATGGAAATACTTAGTATTATTATCACCTAACTTCAACCAAGTATCTTTACTTTGCCGCTACAAAAATATTTCAGCCATATAAGAGAATTTCCTGAACTTCTGGTACTTGATCCTTTCATCTAACTAGTACTCTAATCTCAAAGGAACATTTTGAAAAAAATTCTGAGCATCCTGTAGAGCTTGCCTCTCGAACTATGAACTTGTTTTATAGTGTCGAGCATTTAAAGACTTCAAAGATCTCTTCAACATCTTTAACTTTTTGATGATTAGGAACATTTTACAACCTGGGATCCTTTCTCTCCAAACTATTTCAACTATGGGTAAGAATTCAGAGTGTTGAGCCAAAACATTACAATATTTAAACTGCTTCTTCAACCTAGGTGCATCCTCACCCAAAGTAATTTTAGTTGGACAGTGGTCACTAATTCCTTTCAGAAATAATCTAGAAGTAGTGACAGGCATAGTGTCTAACAAAGCTTGGTTTATGAATATCCAGTCAATTTTTGAAAAAATCCTTTGATTATCACTTTTGTCATTCCAGGAGAAATGTAATACCCCGCACTTTCGAGCTAAAATTTGAACCATCTTTTCTATGCGTATAGACCCAAACCCAATGATTCTTTGCTAATATATGTGTTATGATCAATCATATAGTGTGTGAATACCTTTGAACATGAATTGAGGTTCAAAAATCCCCAAACTCAAAGACGAGTTGAAATCTCTTCTATCGATTAAGTTTTGGTGAACATCTCAACTTGGATCAATTTCCACCGACCATTATTCCTTGTATTTAACGAGTTAGAGATCCTTCAATACATCAAATGAAAGGTCTTCGATTCTTATTTCTAATGCCACTAGTTTTTCCTTAATCCTATATGGGATTAAAATGTTATGCCCGTTTTACAAAGAGGTGTCAGACTGTCGAGATACGACGGCCAGACTGAAGGACCATCAAGCTAATTATGGACCGTCAAGCCTGACCGTTAACTTGAAAAAGCAAGGTCGAAAAGGCTTTTTATATGATGGTTTGAGCGACGGCCAAAAACTGGAGTGACGATCTGTCACTCAGAACATCGGTAAGGGCCGACCTACACTAAAGTATCATTTTAAAGGGATATTTTTGTATTTTTCCCATCCCAAACTCCTTCCCCATGAATTTAAATCATACCCTAAGTGTTATAATCCATATTTTATAGTTTTAAACACATATCAATCCCCTCTACTCTCAAGAACAAAAGAAATTAGGATTTTTCTTTCTAGGCAAGAATTCAAGCCTTTCAATCCAAGATTTCTAAGAATCGAGTTAAGATTCGGGTCCTATTCTTCATACTAAGTAATCTAAGGTATATGTTACTAATCTAAAAACTATGGTCATAACTTTATTCTTGCTTTTATCAAATTCAAATATCTATAATCTTGTTTACAAAGAATGTTTAACATTATTGCGAGAAGTATGTATCAGGGAATTGTTTTGATAAAATTATATGTTGTCTTGAACCATTTTTCATAAAATTTAAATTGTAACCATATATGGATGTTTTCATTGCAATGAAGATTCGATTGAGAGCATGATTTATAAAAAACCCTCTTCTTTTATAATGTCATTGATTTCAAGTGTTGTGAATTGTTTAAATTGCATGAACTTTCTTAAAGAAAAAAAAGGGTGAACGCTTGTTTAATAAGCATGGATTGATACTATTATGACATGTTGAGAGGGTGTTTTCTTATGATAAACATTCATTGTGTAAAATTAGCAGTTTTCATAGGTTTTGAGTAATGCAAATATGATATTATCACCTTATGATTTTACTATTTAGAGAAGAGTATTTTTGATGTAAACTCAAAATGAAAATCTATTGCATGACTCTTTCTCAATTGATGTTTAAAAACTATGGGTGGTTATTAACATGAGGATAAGTAAAAAAGGGCTACAAACATATTGTGGTGTGATATGAATGACTTGCAAGTCGGGGTATGACGATACCCGCTAATAGTCTGCCCTTAATAGAATAAGTATTGAATGTTTTGAAAGTATGAAGCATGATTTTAAATATATTATATCAAACATGGGAGGATAATAAAATAATTAGAAAATCTCACATGGGGGGATTCCTGCGGTGTGATAACATGGAGCGTATCACCAGCTCTAATCCTGGCGGCTACTTAGATTTGGGACTTGGCCACCGAGTCAAGGGAGAATTTCACATAGCCCTTGGAATTACAGAATTGTAGAGTGTACCGACTATCTCAGAAGAATAGCAAAGAGTGAGTCAAGGTTGTCAAGAATTGATTTAAAATTTATTAAATATGCCCATGTATTTTACTTATATAATGTTCACTGTTATTGTGAAATGCTCTCACCTATTCTGTATAAAAGCATGCTATTTTAGGTTGTTTCACATACCAGTACATTTGTATTGACCCCTCATATTTTAGGATCTGAAGCTTAGTCGCGGGATCCCACTAAGCAGTACGTTGGTCTTGTCAGGCATTTGAAGTTGGTGAGCCTTCCTTGGTTCAAAAATCCTTAGTTCATGCTTTAATATCATTGGATTTTTAATTCATGGTCTGACTGGGGGCCTTCCC
Organism: Capsicum pubescens; assembly: GCA_030864215.1. Classification (NCBI taxonomy): domain Eukaryota; kingdom Viridiplantae; phylum Streptophyta; class Magnoliopsida; order Solanales; family Solanaceae; genus Capsicum; species Capsicum pubescens. The sequence continues at coordinate 67,989,182 of CM061543.1, read as the reverse complement.
CAGTTTCAGACAAATTGTCGTTTTCAGTTGTAGAAGAGATTTCGCAGATGTGTAGTAGATGATTTGAGTTTTATTGAATTTATGTTGCATTACTCAGTTGAAATATTAAATTGACCATGTTTTCATTTTTTTTCCTCATTTTCTTACAATATATGAATTGTGTATATGATTGCCAGTTGATAAGGGTTCTCGGGCCTTCATGGTTTGGGATGCTCTTTACAACCTGGGCCTCAACTCGGGTTGTGAAAAACTTGGTATCAAAGCACGGTTCATGGTCCCAGGGTGTCTACGAAATCGTGTCTAGTAGAGTCGTGCTTATGGGTGTGTTGTGCACCACACTTATAATCAGGAGTCTACTGGGCATTTAGGAGTATTTTTTATTCTTTCCTACTCTATCTCATGCTATAGTATCGTCCATATGAAAGTTATCCAAATTACATCCTTGCTCTAATTTTATGGGTCATGCCTTATTATTGAGCCAATTCAAGTGCAGATGCTTAGAGTCTAATTAATGTGGTCCCTTTAAATTGAGTCATAAAATATTATGAAATTGTAAAAGGACTAGAGAGGTGTCCATGAGTTCTTTAAAGTGTATTGATTTAATTTTATACCCCTACCCACATCAATCGTGCATTTGATCCTGGGGTATGAAGTGTATTCATTCCCTTTCAAAAATTCTTATTATAGATGTCATGCTTAAGGGTAGTGATATGTGTCAGAATGTTGGATCAATATTTCCACCTGAGTAGTAGTATATGTTAAGGTGTCATAACCTATTGGTAGTAAGATGATCCCAAAGTTAGTGATATGATCTCCCTAATTGATAGACTAGTATAGTTGTGGCATGCTTCGTTGGTAGTACATGATTGATGTTAGACTATAGGCTTGAATGTTAGATGTGAAGTGTAGTTATAAGAATAGTAGCTTAGGACAAATGATGTGTATTTGGTCGGAATGAACTTGTAGGCTTGATGTGAGGTGTGCAATAGTCTAGGGTGGAAACTTGTGGAATAATAAGTGGTCAATTATGATGTATATGTATACATGAGAAAAATAGTAAAATGATGAATTTTGGTTAAATCATTAAGTGGATAAGAATGTGAGTATTTAGGAATAAGTTGAACCCCGAGGTAGCATGTTGTTAGATAAGGTATCATATGTACGAGTGTCACACATACCTAGATTTTATTCTTGAATCTTATAGTATGGAGAAGTCTAGGAAGTTGTTGTATGGTGTTCTTTAGATTTGAACTGAGGAGATATAGGTAGGCAATGTGCGCCTTTGGTATAGTTTTACAAATTTTGGTAAGTTGTAAGTTGTAAGTTGTGTGATTAGAGGTGTAAAGATAGTATTCTACGGAATTAAAGATGGAGTGTTAAGTGTTTAGAAGTGTGGGTGTCTATACCCATGATAATGGTAGTCGTATGTTGATGACCTTGGGGGTTGGAGGAAATTACGATTAGTGTCCCTGAAAGGGAGAGGTTTTAGAATGAATTTGGTATCTTTATATATATAAGAAAAATTTATTGATGGTAGTTTGTGTTCATGTTTACATTGATAACCCCTTTTGTCATAAGGAGTGTGGATGAGTACACTCATGAGAGTGGGTGTTGTAGGGTGATGGCTATAGAGGCTAGTGAAAGTTAAGTGTAGCATTTAAGGAAAGCAGGGCCTTCAGAGTATAGTTCATCAGGGAGAGCTTAGAGTTTAAGTATTTGGTGATGTATCTTTTGAGTTGAGAGTTATGGCTATAGATTTTGATGTTAGGTTATATCTGTAAGTCTAGGAGTATGACATTGATCTAAGGGGGAGATAATGGATTAAAGTAGCTCCCAAATTTAATTATGGTGTCAAGTTTCAAGTAAGAAAAATGATAAATCAATTCTTAATCAAGCAAGCTTCTCCAACTTTGATTTGAATGGACATCTACCAATATGTCATGTATTCATGTCTTGCCTATGCCTAAGGTTTGACATCTCTATGTAACTCATTTCATGTTCTAACCTCAAAACAAGAAGCACTAATGTCCCTCAGTGATCTAATATTCCAAGTATCCAAGTCATATGTTATGTTTCTCAAGATCCAAATCTATGTCTCACAGCAAGTTTGGTCCTGAGAAAATATGTTTCTATATGTCACTGAATCATTTTTTTCTGGAATTATCCAAAGTGATAAAGTTTATACTAACTCATGTAATATTTCAGTTCTTTAAATGAGGATCAATCTCGTCAAGTGGCAATCCTTGTAGTTGTTAACTATATAAATTTCTCTTTACGCCATATAGTTCATGATATATGCACCCATGTTTCTCATTGTGGTCTGTCATAAGAAACCATGTTGTGTTGTGTTTATGCCCGAACGACTCTCTTTTTATGATCTAGACATCTGGATTATGAAGTAATTCATTACTATTGTACCATATCTTCATCTCATATCCCACCTTGAGTAGTGTAATAAGTATAAGTTATAATTGAGTAGTGTTACTTTCATTCATGATGCTTATGATCGGGTCCCTTAATGACCCTCCTTATATTTGTATGATGGTGGATATGGAAGCGTAGTATTGTTTTAGGTGGTGGAGTAGATGTTTTTGAAGATGAAAATTTTGATGTGATTTCCTGAGCTAAGGTTATTGGAGAAGGGGGAAGAAGGAGATGAACTTTCATTACGTGAGATAGTTAAGAAGGAGTTATGTGGCAAAAATATTAGTGAGAATGATTGAATTGACTGGTCTTAGTGGGGAGATCCATGAAGTGAGTGTAGTAATGATAGGCTTGAATGTTGTGATTGATGAAAACGCAAACTAATGAGTAATGTGGTTGGTGCTACTTGATTTAAAACTCAAGTGAGTTTTATGGTGGTGATAAGGTGAAGTAATTTTCTTAAATGGGATATAGAGTACAGGGTTCCGTATCTAAAGCTAGCACCTCTTTCCTCCGAGTTATCCTTCAATATAAAATTACTATGCAGTGGGACCCAAACTCTTGTGTTTAGATGTTTGATGGGAGAATATTATAAATGGAAATTATGAAGTATGTTGTTTATTTATTATTTGGTGCATAGTCGAGTAGTGTCTCTAAGCGAGGTTCATTCATTTTAAATTATACGGTGGAGAATTCTTGTATCCCTATCTTCCGTGAAATCTTATTTTATGATTAGTACCGATGGAAATCAAGCCAATGATCACAACATAAACTAATATCATATGTTTCTATGACCATGATTCCTATATTTCATGTACAAGGTCATTTCTATGTCAATTCTTATTATCTCACGCTTTGTGCTTGTACGATCCACTTAGAGATGTCATGAATGCTCTTCTTGAGGTCTACTTATGTTTCCTTCTGAGGAAATTCTTAGAGTAAGGTTACGTCCTTTATTCCATATTTTTGGAGCTTCAACAAGTTCCTACCCATCATTCAGGGACGAATGATCCCAAGGGGAGATAATATAACACCCCGCACTTTTGGGCTAAACTTTGAATCATCTTTTCTACGTGTATAGACCCAAATCCAATGACTATTTGCTAATATATGTGTTATGATCAATCATATAGTGTGTTAATACCTTTTTACATAAATTGAGGTTACAAAAATCCCCAAACTCAATGACGAGTTGAAAACTCTTCTATCGATTAAGTTTTGGTGAACGTCTCAACTTGGTTCAACTTCCACCGACTATTACTCTTTTTATATAACGAGTTAGAGAGCCTATTATGTATCAATTGAAAGTTCTTCAAATCTTCTTTCTAATGCCATTGGTTTTTCCTTAATCCGATATGGGATTCAAAAGTTATGCCTGTTTTACAGAGAGGTGTCAGACTACCGAGGTGCGATAGCCAGACTGATGGACCGTCAAGCCAGTGACGGCCCGTCAAGCCTGATTGTCAACTTCAAATAGAAAGGTTGAAAAAAGTGTTTTTGTGATGGTTTGAGCGACGTCTATTCACGAGAGTGACGGTCCGTCACTCAGGCCATCGGTAAGGGTCGACCTACGCTAAATTGTCGTTTTAAAGGGATATTTTGGTATTTTCCCATTCCAAACTCCTTCCCACTAATTTAAATCATACCCTAAGAATTATAATCCCTCTTTTATTAGTTTTAAACACATCTCAATCCTCTCAACTCTCAAGAACAAAAGAAATTAGGGTTTTTCCTTCAAGGCAAGAATTCAAGCCTTTCAATCCAAGATTTCCAAGAATCGAGTCAAGATTTGGTTCCTACTCTACACACTAAGTAATCTAAGGTATGTGGGACTACGCTAAAAACCATGGGCATAAGTTTTTTCTTGCTTTTATCAAATTCAAAGATCTATAATCTTTTTTACAAAGAATGTTTGATATTATTGTGAAAAGCATGTATCATGGAATTTTTTTGATGAAATTATATGTTGTCTCGAACCATTTTTCACGAAATTTAAATTGTAACTATATATGTATGTTTTCGTTGTAGTGAAGAGTCGATTGAGAGAATGATTGATAAAAACTCCCTCTTCTTTTGTAATGTCATTGATTTCAAGTTTGTGGATTGCTGAAATTGCATGAACTTTCTTAAATAAAACAAAGGGGTGAACGCTTGTTTAATGAGCATGGATTGATACTATTATGACATGTTGAGAGGTTGTTTTTAGCATGATAAACGTTCATTGAGTAAAATTAGCAATTTCCATGGGTTTTGAGTAATGCAAATATGATATCGCCACCTTATGATTTTACTATTGAGAGAAGAGTGTTTTTTATGTAAACTCAAAATGAAAATCTATTGCATGACTCTTTCTCACTTAATGTTTAAAACTATTGTAACATCCCGAGAGTACACCCTGGGCATCACACGGTGCTTACAGTCCCGAGGGACTACAAGCTAACCCATGAGCTAGTACCTACTGTGAGCACTAAATATCATAATCATCAATATAGAAGAATAACTGATATGTCATAAGGTTTTAATATCTGAAATAAATACTGAATTATGAATCTGAAGAAAGTACTATCTGAGTCTAAATAAATACTGAAATCTGAGATAAACTGAAAAACTGACTATAGTGTCTGAAAGCCTCTAAACTGAATAACTGTGAGTTGATGGGGAAAGCCCCAACTAATTACTAGACTGAAAGCATGAAATAAAATAATCCTTCCTCGGAATATGAGGACACACCACTGCTACTGCTGAGAGTCTAAGAAGTCTAAGCCCGATCCGGGAACTGAGAGTTAGAACCTATGATATAATACATCATAGCGCAAAAAAAGGTATACGATCAGTACTTCGAATGTACTGGTATGCTAAATGAGGTAGGCTGACATGCATGGTTTCATGAATAGGAATAATAACTATATGAATGTACATGTAAAACATGGAGTACTACATAGAGAACATGAAATCTGTAGATGCTGAAAATATGTGAAATCTGTAAATACTGGGGATGCATGAGCAAGCATATAACATGAACTGAATAAAAATCTGTAAAATAAAATATACTGAGATAATTGATATATGTATGCTTTGGCCAAACAATACTAAGACTGAATGTTTGAACTGATTACTGAACTAAGACTGTAACTGAGACTGTGACTGAGATTGTGGCTGAGACTGTGGAAGCTATCATCTAACCGACATGCCCCAATCTGAGCTAATTGGGTTCCAACCTATAACCCCAGTTGGAGGGGTGTTAGTACCGTGGCATGGGTACTATCCCGAAGGACTAAAGGTGTCAAGCCTGAACTGACGGGTGACCCCTGCTAGACACTCAAGCCAAAACTGACGAGTGAATTCTTATATCCTACTCTGGCTACATAGTTCTGGAGTTTAGAGACTTCTACTAGCGACTCTGCCTATCTAACGGGGAATCCTCCATCCCTACACTCGCTCGGTGCTAAGTCCTACTCCCAACTGAATGACACTGAGTTACTGACCATTCTGAGTTTAACTGACTGATCTAGTAATGCTCATAATATGTAGTCTGAAGTTATTCTGATGATACTGAGATGGGACTAAATAAGTAGCTATGGTTTTCGGGTATTCAATACCCCCAGGACTCAAAAGAAATAATAGTAACACGATACTTAAGCTTAGAGGTCATAGCATGAAGGCTTTTATAAAACATATATTCTTGTAGTCATTTTATCAAACACTTGTAGTTCATAGCTTAATCAAATCATGGGAAGGTTATGGAATTTGTAGTAATAGCATGAATTCAACATAAATAGCATTAAATCATGATTTAACTCAATGAGTGATAACATTAAAACATGGGTAATTGAATAACAACAACAATTTCATTCATACATGGTGTAGAATCATAGTTCATGGACGTTCATGGTTGAAAACTTAATTTAAAACAAAGTAACTTCAAAAGATTATAAATTTTATAATTTAAAATTGGATACTTGGACTTCATGTGTGAAGGAACCCATGAATGAACATATAACATACCTTAATTGTAACGCCCTGAAAATGGGTCTCGAAGCGTCACACGGTGCTTAAGGCTACAAGTAGCCCCAAGCTAACCCTTTGAGCCATTTTTTATACCATTCAACACTTATCTCAAGATCATTATAATCAAAACATATAAACATCATATATAATTTCATACTGCAATACGAATGATATACGGAAAGTAACAAAATACGACATCTCTGACAAATCTGATCAATCTAACAATCTAGCCTGACAAGCCTCTACTAAACTGTAAATCAATGAGCCATTGGGACAGACCCCAACAAACCCGAACTCAGGATATAAACTGAACAACACAAAGTAAATAAGAAAATCTGAATAACTAGTCCATGGATCATGAGGACTCACCACTGCAGGAAATGTGGATCAATATGCTCGGAAAATCTTAGTCAAGTCTGGAATTGAGCACCTGAACCTACATTATAGGGAAAATGTAGCCCACGTACGAATACGTGGGTCAGTACCATAGAATAATGACCGAGTATATGGGGGTGTATGAAAGTTTTCAAAATTCATATCTCACAAATATCCATGGAAAATATGCATGCTATAACAAGTTACTCACATAGCTTGAATAGAATCACCATAATCATAAAAGAGTAAGATACATCAGGTAAAACATGTGAGTCATCATAATAAGTTCTCAATTCACTTTCATCTCATTTTCAAATCATCAAAGCAATCAAATCTCATGACAATTCTCTTTGGAACATATTCCTTAAATCTTATGAAAACAATGACTTTCTCAACTCAGTCCTTCAAGCAAATATGTTTTCATCTCAGATAGAAGAGTACACACACATACACCGGGAGTCTCTTATAACCGACATAAACCATGTGGGCTACATGGAGTCCAACGTCTAACCCACGTTGGGGTGAGCTGTCCTATCCATGCCATCAGAGTAGGACCTTAAATCATCAATCCAAACACTAGTGATCACTATATAAATCAGACTCAGGCTCATAACCTACAGGGGTACGTAGTTCTAGGGAAGTACCAATCCTGCTATACCTCCCGCTCGGTGCTAAAGACTACTCCTGGACTTAGCTCAGACCTTTTCAAAAGAAAATCCACTAATAAAAAGTTCAAAAATTCACAACGGGAGCCATCGTGCTACCCTTTTTATAATAATCAATAAAAGTGGATTTCTTTTCTCATCTCGGGTTCAAATCAACCCCTTTTTACGACCAAAAGATCAAAGCTTCATTATCATCTCAAATCATTCAAACTCAAAGTGTTTATAACACATGATTTCTCAAAAACGAAAATCTCAAATAGAGTTCAAAACTCATGTCTCAACATCATATGAAAATTTATCAAGGTTCAAGCTTTACATCATAAACATATATAAATTCCTTCAAAATCTAGAAAATTCAGCTATAAGGCATAAAATATCATCTTTCTCATATAATTCAACTTCTAAAATATCAATAATATCATAATCTCATGAGGATCAATATAGAATATAAATTCATGCTTCAAATTCATAATAAAATATATAAAAATCCATAACTTCGTAAAAGAAAAATATTTTTGGGCACAAGAACGAAAAGGTGTTCTTGTAAAAAAAACCCCACATACCTTAAACTTGAAGCTTAGAATGAATTTCCGATCGATGTAGTGCTATTCACGAACTTTTAGGTTTCCCACGTAGCCTTCGTAGTGGGGATTCCAAATATGTAAAAACTATAAAATTCTCACGGTTGAATCTTTGGGTATCTAGGTTTTTGTATTGAAACCCTAAAGGTTGTTCTTGGTTAATTTGGGTGAAAGTGGTGTTATTTTGGGTTTAGAGGGATTTAATCCTGTGTTAAAGAAGGTGTGGGAATGGAAAAATACCACTTTGCCCTTAATGAGACGGAAAAAGGCTGAAAATTTACCCGGGTGCGATGGACCATGCGTCGCATGCCCCATTCGTCGCATGCTCCATTGCACAGCAGAGAAGCATGTGTCGCATGCATATCGCATGTGTCGCATGCATATCGCATGATGCTACTGGTTTGAAGACCAAACACGCCCTAAACGATGTCCAAAAATTCTGAAACTCACCCGAAACATACTACGACCTTTCCCCATCGCAATGAAATAAAAACTTTAAGAAACGAAGGTCGGGAAGGTCACAAAATAATTCAACAAAGATTCCAAGCTAGAAAATGACTAAGTGTTGGAACACTTAATAAAATTTCTAAGTGTAAAACTCAACTCAACTCCTTTCGAAGACCTTAACGACACGAAAATTTTTGGGGTCTTACATTATCTCCCCCTTGGGAACATTCATCCCTGAATGACGCTAGATATGACAAGAGTACACCGGAAACAAAGCATACAGCTGAGACCACTTATTAAACTCATCTCCACATCATTTTAAACTCCGGATACAACATAGAATGCATAAATTCTTGAAATAACAGCTGAACAATAAGAAATAGCAGCTGAACTGCTGCAACTTTGAACAAAAAAATGCATGATTTAGAGAAAAATGGTACCTTCGGCTTGATCGAAGCTTGCGGAAAATAGGTGCAAGTACTTGAATTGCATATCTACCTCGGTTTCCCAAGTTGTACCCTCAACAGATTGGTTTCGCCACAACACCTTGACCAAGGGAACTTCTTTGTTCCTTAGTCTTCAGACTTGGAAATCAAGGATCTCAACAGGGATCTCATCAAAGGAAAGACTACTTTGAACCTCAGCGCTCACCGAAGAATCCATTACTATGGAATCGCTAATATGCTTTCTAAGCATGGAAACGTGAAACATTGGATGAACAACAGACAACTCTGAAGGCAACTCAACCTTATAAGCTACCTTACCAACACGGCTAATAACTCTGTAGGGGCCAACATAATGGGGACTAAGTTTCCCCTTCTTCCCAAATCTCTTCACCCCTTTCATGGGAAAAATCTTCAAATACACCAAGTCACCAACCTCGAACTCAAGGTCTCTTCTCCTAACATCTGCATACAACTTCTGATGACTCTGAGCTATTTTCAACCTATCTCTAATCAACTTGACTTTTTCTATAGCCTCAAACACCGAATCAAGACCACTCACAGTAGCTTCACCCACCTCAAACCAACCTATGGGTGATCTACATTTTCTCCCATACAAAGCCTCAAACGGGACCATGCTAATTCTAGAGTGATAACTATTATTGTAAGCAAATTCTATCAATGGTAAATGATCATCCCAACTCCCCTTGAAATCAAGAGCACACGCTATCAATATATCCTTTAAAGTCTGGATGGTCCTCTCTACCTGACCATCTATCTGCGGATGAAAAGCAGAACTCAAATGCACTTGGGTACCAAGACCCTTCTGAAATGCTCTCCAAAACTGTGAAGTAAACTGAGTACCCCTATCTGATATAATACATAAGGGAACTCCATGCAACACGACTAACTCTCGAATGTACAATATAGCATAATCCTCAGTAGTATAAGAAGTATGTACAGGCAAGAAGTGCACAGACTTAGTCAATCTATCAAAAACCCAAATAGAATCATGATGGCATCGGGAAGGAGGTAAACCAGTCACAAAATCCATATTTATCTCTTTCTACTTCCAAGCGGGAATACTAAAATCCTGCATCATACCTCTAGGTCTTTGGTGTTCTACCTTAACCTGTTGGCACATCCCACACCTAGCCACAAATATTGCTATATCTTTCTTCATGCTACTCCACCAATAGATTTCTCGCAAGTCGTGGTACATCTTGGTGGCACCAGGATGAATAGAATACCACGCCCCATGCGCTTCAGCCATGATTCTATGTCTCAGATCATCAACATTCGAAACACACAACCTACCATGCAATCTCAACACACCATCTCCCCCTTGGGAGAAAACCTCCACTTTTTGGTCCTTGAATGACTTCTTTAGTCTGACCAAACTAGCATCTAAGTCTTGCTTCTTCTTCACTTTCGAAACTAAGGAGGATTCGGAACTACTCTGAACCCCTATACTACCTTCATCCGAGTCAAACAACCTAACCCCTAGTCTATCCAAACGATGCACATCATGAGCCAACTCTTTCTTACCCTCTTTAACATATAAAACACTACATCTAGACACCCTGCTAAGGGCATCCACCACCATATTGGCCTTTCCCGGATGGTATAACACACTCATGTCATAATTTTTTAATAGATCTAACCACCTTCTCTGCCTAAGGTTCAACTCCCTCTAGGTAAATACATACTGCAGACTCTTATGATCAGTGAAAACATCAACATGAACACCATACAAATAGTGTCTCCAGATTTTCAGAGCAAACACAACAGCAGCTAACTCAAGATCATGGGTGGGGTAATTTTTCTCATAGGGTTTCAACTGTCTAGAAGCATAAGCTATAACTTTACCCTTCTGCATCAGCACACAATCCAAAGCAACTCTAGAAGTATCATAGTATACCACAAAACATTCAACACCATCAGGCAGAGTCAAAACAGGGGCTGAAGTGAGTCGAGTCTTCAACTCCTGAAAACTCTTCTCACAAGAATCGGACCACAAGAACTTCAATTTCTTTTGGCTCAACCTGGTCATGGGAGATGCTATAGAGGAGAAACCTTCAATGAAACGGCGTTAATAGCCGTCTAAACCCAAGAAACTTCAAATATCCGTCGGAGAGATAGGTCTAGGCCAGTTTCTAACAGCTTTGGTCTTTTGGGGATCAACTCTAATACCTTCGGAGGAAATGATATGACCTAGAAAAGCAACTGACCTTAACCAAAACTCACACTTGCTGAATTTGGCAAACAATTGGTGGTTTCTAAGGGTTTGCAAGACAATTCGGAGATGATCTGCATGTTCATTCTCACTACGAGAGTATACAATAATATCGTCTATGAATACAATAACAAACATATCAAGATATTGTCTGAACACTCGATTCATGAGGTCCATGAAAGCTGCTGGGGCATTAGTTAACCTGAAGGACATAACAAGAAACTTAAAATGACCATAGCGAGTTCAGAAGGCTGTTTTCGGGATGTCACACTCCCTAACTCTGAGTTGATGATAGCCGAAGCGAAGGTCTATCTTAGAGAAGTAACTTGCACCTTGCAATTGATCAAACAAATCATCTATTCTCGGAAGCGAATACTTATTTTTGATAGTGACTTTATTAAGCTGACGATATTCAATGCACATATGCAAAGAACCATCTTTCTTCCTCACAAATAAGACAGGAGAACCCTAAGGAAAAACACTGGGCATTATAAAACCCTTATCTAACAGATCTTTGAGTTGTTCTTTTAACTCCTTAAGTTATGCAGGTTCCATACAGTAAAGAGGGATATAAATAGGTTGGGTATCAGGAAAAAGATCGATTTCGAACTCTATCTCTCTATCAGAAGGTATCCTTGGGAGATATTTCGGAAAGACATCAGGAAACTCATTGACAATGCTAACTGACTGGAGAGTTATAGTCTCAAACTTAGTGTCCTTGACTCTAACCAAATGATAAATGTACCCCTTGGAAATAAGCTTTCTAGCTTTTAGATATGAGATAAAATGACTCTTGGGAGATACAGAACTCCCAGACCACTCAAACACAGAGTCATCAGGAAACTGAAACTTGACTACTCGAGTACGACAATTGATAGAGGCATAGCAAGAATAAAGCCAGTCCATACCCAGAATAACATCAAAGTCCACCATGTCTAACTCAATCAGATCAGCAAACATGATTCTATGAAGGACTGTAACAGGACACTATCTATACACTTTCTGGGTGACAATCGACTCACCCACTAAGGTAGAAACTAGGATAGGCTCAGGAAGATTTTCAGGACTCATTTCAAAATTCACAGCAACCAGAGGTGTAACATATGAAAAACTAGACCCAGGGTCCAACAATGCATAAACATCAAACTGAAATATATAGAGCATACCAGTGACAATATCAGGAAAGTCCTACTTCTCTTGGTGAGATGGTAAAGCATAAAATCGGTTCTGGCACTGACCGCCAATGGTACTAGAAGAGGCGCCCTGAGCTGGGGCTGGGCGAGTCACCTAAATTGGGGCACTAGAAGTCTGAGTCTGAGGGAGATTATCACGTCGCCCTTGCCAGGCATATAGGTACTCCCTAAGCTTGTGACCCATGTCACCACACCCAAAGTAATCATTCATCTCACCCCAACACTCACCCACATGGGTCCTACCACACTTAGGACATGGAGGATAATTTGGCTTACTGCCAACACTGTACTGGGACCTGGGATGCATATGACTTACTACCTTGCTCCTGCCTACCCCTAGGCATGGGAGCAATAGCTGATGATGGTGCTGGAGAAGATGAAAGGTTCTGAAACTAAGGGTGGTTCCCTCCCTACGATCTAGTCTGGCCATGTTTGTGCTGCTTGGACCTAGTTCTCTTATTCCCTCTTATTTTGTCCCTCACCTTGATCTTGTCTGCTTCAATTTGTTAGGCATGTGTCATCATCCTGGAGAGATTCATCTCACTATTAAGCATAGCAGACCTACACTCCTTAACAACATAGACCGACACTCTTGTCACAAATTTAAACATACTAGCTCGGTTATCAGCTATCAAATTAGGAGTATATTTGGACAACTGATTGAACTTCAAGCAGTACTCTTTAACAGTTATAGAGCCCTTTCGTAAGTTCATGAACTCCTCCACCATCGCCTCTCTCATCTCCAAAAGGAAAAACTTGTCCAGGAATGCATCCTGGAACTCCTGCCAAGTTGTAGGGGTGGCACCCTCACCTCTACCCTTCCTCCAAGAAACTACCCAATCATAAGCAAGGTCTTTCAATCGGTACGATGCCAACTCTACACTATGCTCTTCAGAGACATGCATCAACTGTGCGATCTTCCTCACCTCCTCCAAGTACAACTATGGGTCCTCACCTACCTTGAACCCATAAAACTCTGGCAGATTCATCCGCATAAAGTCACGAATCCTTGCAGAAGCTAAATCACCACCTTGCTACTGCAAAGCTGGGGTCGTATTGTCTTGAACATTTGTTGTAACAGCTTGGGTCAACTCCTGAAAGGCTACCCGAAACTCGACATGGGACAAATTTTCATTTAATGGTTCAGCAGGCTGAGGTTGCTGACCCGCGTTATTTCCTCTAGCTCGATGAGGAGGCATATTCTGAAAGAAGAGAGCACGAATTAATAGCAGAGAGAGACACTGTAAGCACGACAGACTTCTGAAAGAAAGAAATGACCCTTTTTCCTAAAATGTCTCGTAGCCTCTTGCTCATAGATGTGGCGCGCTACACACCGATGATCAAGACTCTACTTAACGCAGCTTGTCAGACTACCTAGGACCCCTTAAACCTTAGGCTCTGATACCAAATTTGTAACGCTCCGAAAATGGGTCCCAAAGCGCACACGGTGCTTAAGTCTACAAATAGCTCCAAGCTAATCCTTTGACCCATTTTTTCTACCATTCAACAGTCATCTCAAGATCATTATAATAAAAACATCTAAACATCATCAATAATGTAATACTGCAATATGAATAAAATACAGAAAGTAACAAAAATACGACATCTCTGACAAATCTGATCAATCTAACAATCTAGCCTGACAAACCTCTACTAAACTGTATATCAATGAGCCATTGGGACAGACCCCAACTGACCCGAACTCAGGAGATAAACTGAACAACTCAAAGTAAATGAGAAAATCTGAATAACTAGTCCTCAGATCAAGAGGACTCACCACTACAAAAAATGTGGATCAATATGCTCAGAGAATCTCGGTCAAGTCTGGAACTGAGCACCTGAACCTACATTATAGGGAAAATGTAGCCCACATATGAATATGTGGGTCAGTACCATGGAATATGGACCGAGTATATGGGGGTATATGAAAGTTTTCAAAATTCATATCTCACAAATATCCATAGGAAACATGCATGCTATAACAAGTGACTCACATAGCTCGAATAGAATTACCATAATCATAAGAGAGTAAGATACATCAGGTAAAATATGTGAGTCATCATAATAAGTTCTCAATTCACTTTCATCTCATTTTCAAATCATCAAAGCAATCAAATCTCATGACAATTCTCTTTGGAACATATTTCTTTAATCTTTCGAAAATAATGACTTTCTCAACTCAGTCCTTCAAGCAAATATGTTTTCATCTTAGATAGAAGAGTACACACACATACACACTGGGAGTCTCTTATAACCGACATAAACTATGTGAGCTACATGGAGTCCAACGTCTAACCCACATTGGGGAGAGTTGTCCTATCCTTGCCATCGGAGTAGGACCTTAAATCATCAATCCAAACACTAGTGATCACTATATAAATCAGCCTCAGGATCACAACCTACGGGGACACATAGTTCTAGGGAAATACCAATCCTGCTATACCTCCCGCTCGGTGCTAAAGACTACTCCCGGACTTAGCTCAAACCTTTTCAAAAGAAAATCCACTAATAAATAGTTCAATAATTCACAACGGGAGCCATCGTTCTACCCTTTTTATAATAATCAATAAAAGTGGATTTCTTTTCTCATCTCGGGTTCAAATCAACCCCTTTTTATGACTAAAAGGTCAAAGCTTCATTATCATCTCAAATCATTCAAACTCAAAGTGTTTATAACACATGATTTCTAAAAAATGAAAATCTCAAATTGAGTTCAAAACTCATGTCTCAACATCATATGAAAATTTATCAAGGTTCAAGCTTTACATCATAAACATATATAAATTCCTTCAAAATCTAGAAAATTCAGCTATAAGGCATAAAATATCATCTTTCTCATATAATTCAACTTCTAAAATATCAATAATTTCATAATCTCATGAAGATCAATATAAAATATAAATTCATGCTTCAAATTCATAATAAAACATATAAAAATCCAAAACTTCGTAAAAGAAAAATATTTTTGGACACAAGAATGAAAGGGTGTTCTTGTTGAAAAATCCCATATACCTCAAACTTGAACCTTAGAATGACTTTCCGAATGATGTAGTGCTATTCACGAACTTTTGGGTTTCCCACGTAGCCTTCGTAGTGGGGATTCCGAATATGTAAAAACTATAAAATTCCCACGGTTGAATCTTTGGGTATCTGGGTTTTTGTGTTGAAAACCTAAAGGTTGTTCTTGGTGAATTTGGGTGAAAGTGGTGTTATTTTGGGTTTAGAGGGATTTAATCCCATGTTAATGAAGGTGTGGGAGTGGGAAAATACCACTTTCCCCTTAATGAGACGGAAAAAGGCTAAAAATTTACCCGGGTGCGATCGACCATGCGTCGCATGCCCCATCCCACAGCAAAGAAGCATACGTCGCATGCCCCATAGCACAGCAGAGAAGCATGCATCGTATGCTCCATTGCACAGCAGAGAAGCATGTGTCGCATGCATATCGCATGATGCTACTGGTTTGAAAACCAAACAGGCCCTAAACGATGTCCAAAAATTTCAAAACTCACCCAAAACATACTACGACCTTTCCCCATTGCAATGCAATAAAAATTTTAAGAAACGAAGGTCGGGAAGGTCATGAAATAATTCAACAAAGATTCCAGGCTAGAAAATGACTAAGTGTTGGACTACTTAAATAAAATTTCTAAGTGTTAAACTCAACTCAACTCCTTTCGAATGCCTTAACGATACCGAAATTTTCGGGGTCTTACATTAATTGAAGAGTTTCTTGAAGTTCTAGGTGTATTCTTAAGGATTGTTCTTAATTCCTTAAAGCTAGGGTTTTCTTGATTGGGAGAGATTGTTCTTTGATTTGGGGGTAAAACTATTAATGAATATGCTTAAGACATTTTTAAGGATTAAATCACATATCTGCGTGGATTAAAAAGATGGGAAAGGACTATTTTAACCCTGGACAAAACTTTAATTTTCCATCAAATTTTACCGATTTGTCCCCCTGGTGCTATGTGCCACTATCGCACCAAGCCACTGGAAATTTCCAACTAGGAAAGCGGCTGGTGAGGCGATGGGCACAATCACGTTTCTTTACTGAAAATGGACAATTGTGAATTGATTCCTTAGCACGACGCGCCAATGTCCCAATCACTTACTGGAATTTGACTATTAGGAATCATAATCCCTCCGCGATGCAGTGGGATTACGGAGTCACATTGAAAATTGACAATTATCATTTAGACTGGCTCCGCGATATGCTAGTGATCAAAATGACGATGTTTAACGACTGAAACTTAAAATTGTCATAACTTCTTACCCGGTTATCGAATTTGGGCGAATCTTACATCGTTGGAAAGTAAATTGAATTTCCTATGCAATGGCAAGCTCTAAATTAAAAAATAATGGGTATTTAGAAAATATTATATATGAATGCTCATGTATTGAGGCTTAAATCATGGTAGGGAAATATGGGGTATTACAATATCTCCACCTTGGGATCATTCGTCCTCGAATAAAACTAGTTAAACTGAGGAAAACTGATGGATTGATCGTACACACTGAGCATGCATATCTGATGCATGGAATGCATGAGTGAACTGATTTGTAAATGTACGACTGACATAAACATGATGTGCAAATGAAACTGAGTATGATAGATAGAAATCTTAAGAAGATTAGTACCTTAAACCGAATCTGAATATGCAGAGAAAAGATGAGGATACTAGGTCAGCATATCTGCTTCTTATCCCTAAGTGGCTCCCTCAACGGACAGATTCCTCCAAAGAACTTTTACAAGTTGAACTTCTTTGTTCCCTAGTCTATGAACTTGATGATAAAAAATTTGAATTGGAAATTCCTCACAGGAAAGACTGTTCTAAACATCTACTCTTTCTAGGGGAACAACTACAGCTGGATCACCAATACACTTCCTCAATAATGAGACATAGAACACTGGGTGTACTGAAGTTAGATCTGAAGGCAACTCAAGCTCGTAAGCTACCTTTCCAAAATGACTGAGAATTCTAAAAGGATCGACATAGTGGGGAATGAGTTTCCCTTTCTTGCCGAACCTCTTTACCCCCTTCATGAGAGATATTTTTAAGTATACAAAATCACTGACCTCAAACTAGAGATCCTTTCTCCGTACATCTGCGTACTATTTCTGTCGGCTCTGGGCTGGTCTAAGCATTTCTCTGATCATCTGGAGCTTCTCTAAGGCATCAAACACCAAGTCAGGCCCTACTACTATGTCCTCACCTACTTCAAACCAACCAATCAGAGATCTACATCTCCTACCAGAAAGAGCCTCAAACGGAGCCATCTGGATACTGGAATGACAGCTATTATTATATGTGAATTTGATCAAAGGAAAGTGGTCATCCCAACTACCTTTAAAATCAACTACGCATACTCTCAACACATCCTCAAGAGTCTGAATAGTCCTATATTCTTGATCATCTGTCGAAGGGTGGAAGGTTGTATTAAAGTGGACTTGGGTACCAAGACCGTTTTGGAGAGATTTTTAGAAATAAGAGGTAAACTGGGTACCTCTATCTGAGATGATAGATAATAGAACACCATACAACCTAACCAACTCTCTGAGATAGAGTTTGGCATAGTCCTCAAATGAATAAGAGGTATGGACTGGCAAAAAATTAGCTGATTTGGTCATCCTATCTATGATGACCCAAATAAAATTATGTTGATGATGGGTACGGGGCAAACCCATTACAAAATCCATATTCACTTCTTCCCATTTCTACGTGGGAATTATGAACTCTTGCATAGACCCACTAGGCGTCTATGCTCAATCTTATCCTGCTGACACATAGAGCACTTAGCTACAAACTCTGCAATATCTCTCTTCAACCCATTCCACCAATAAATCTCTCGTAAATTTGGGTATATCTTTGTGGCCCCTGGATGAATAGAGTAACGTGCACCATGCACTTCTGCAAGAATTCGTTGCCTCAAGTCATCTACACCAGGCGCACATAGCCGACCCTAACAATGCAGCACACCATCTACCCCTTTGGAGAAAACCTCCACCTTCTGATTTCTGACTGATTCTTTCAACTTAACTAGATTGGGATCTCTATCCTACTTTTCCTTCACTTTGGAAACTAGAGATAATTCTGATCTACTCTGCACCCATACACTATCTTCTACTGAATCGACTAAGCGGACACCTAGTCGGGCAAGCAGATGGACTTCCTAAGCTAACTTCTTCTTTCTATCCTCAACATGAGCAACACTACCCATAGACAGTCTACTGAGAGCATCAGCCACTGCATTGGCCTTGCCCGAATGATACAGAACACTCATGTCATAATCTTTCAATAACTCTAACCACCTTCTCTGACGCAAATTCAAATCTTTCTAAGAGAACACATACTGCAAGCTTTTGTGATATGTGAACACATCAACATGTACCCCATACAAGTAATGCCTCCAAATCTTTAAGCCAAACACTATAGCTTCTAGATCAAGATTATGAGTAGGATAATTCTTCTCATGGAGCTTAAGTTATCTAAAGGCATAAGATATAACCTTACCTGTCTGCATAAGGACACAACCCAAACCTACACTGGATGTATCACAGTACATAACAAACCTATCTCAACCATCTGGCAAAGTAAGAATTGGGGTCAAGGTGAGTCGAGTCTTCAACTCCTGAAAACTCTTTTCGCAAGAATCTGACCACTAAAACTTGACTTTATTCTGAGTCAATCTAGACATGGAGGATGCAATATATGAAAACCCTTCGAAAAATTAACGATAATAGCCAGCCAAACCTAAGAAACTCCTGATGTCTAAAGGAGAAATGGGTTAGGGCCAATTTCTCATTGTTTTGGTCTTTTGAGGATGAACTCTAATGCCATCACCATAAATAATATGGCCAAGGAAATCTACTGATCTTATCAAGAATTCACACTTCCTAAATTTGGCGAATAACTGGTAAGCTCTAAGAGTCTGTAACACTATTCTGAGATGATCTGCATGATTATTTTTGTTATGGGAGTAAACAAGAATGTCATCAATGAAGACTGTGCCAAACATGTCCAAGTACTTCTTGAACACTCGGTTCATCAAGTCCATAAAAGCTGCTGGGGCATTTGTGAGATCAAAGGATATGACTAGAAATTTGAAGTGACCATACCGAGTTCGAAAAGCTGTTTTTGGAATGTCATATTCCCTGACCCTGAGCTGATGATAGCCTGATCTAAAGTCTATTTTGGAAAAATAGCTAGCACCTTGAAGATGGTCAAACAAATCATCGATTATAGGAAGTGGATATTTATTCTTGATGGTGAATTTGTTCAACTGACGGTAGTCAATACACATTCTGAGAGAACCGTATTTCTTATGCATGAATAGAATTGGTGCACCCCATGGGGAGACGCTGGGTCTGATTAATCCCTTATCTAGGAGATCCTTCAATTGTTCTTTATGTTTTTTGAGTTCAGCTAGAGCCATTCTGTATGGCGGAATAGATATGGGCTGAGTGTCTGGAAAAAGGTCTATTTCTAAGTCAATTTCCCTTTCAGGAGGAACTCCGAGAAGATCTTCAGGGAACACATCTAGAAATTCCCTAACTATTGAAACTGACTCAAGGGTTAGAGTCTCTGAATATGAGTCTTTGAGTCGAACAAGATGGTAAATACACCCCTTGGATAGCATCTTTCTCTCTCTAAGGTACGAAATAAGCTGGCACCTAAGAGCTGTAGTACTACCCCTCCATTAAAGGACTGGTTCATTTGGGAACTAAAAATGAACTATTCTATTTCTATAATCAACTGAGGTATAGCATGAGTGGAGCCAATCCATGCTAAGAATGACATTGAAATCCATCATCTCTAACTCTACGAGATCAATGAGATAACTTTCTGAGATATTATAACCAGACAGTTGTTGTATACCTGCCTGGCTAAATGGAAACACTCATTGGGGTAGACACTGAAAAGGGTTCTGCTATAGTTTCGAGACTAACTCCAAAATTGATGGCTATATATGGAGTTACAAAAGAAAGAGAAGCTCCAAGGTCTAGTAAAGCATAAACATGTAAGTGAAATACCTGTAACATACCAGTAACTACGTTAGGATAATTTTAATAATCTTGGCGGGACTGAAGAGCATATATTCTATTTGAACGCTAGCCGCTGGTAGCACTGAAAGTGGCACTCTACTGAGTCAGGCCACCAGATAGAACTGATGACTGATGGGACTGACCCTATTAGCGCAAATCCCTACCTCTCTGAGCAATTACCCGACACTTCCAAATCTGATGGCCTGGCTTTCCATACCCAAAGCACACATCACTGCCCACTCTACACTCTCCCTGATGGTTTCTTCTACATTTATAATATAGAGGATTCATACGGGAACTATTAACACTACCTTGAGACTTAGATCCTACTGCTTTATCCCTATTATCATTTTTGAATTTGGGTACTGGGGCACTGGCTGAAGAGGGTACTAGGGCTGAAGACCTTTGATGAAATTGAGGATGATTACCACCTTCTGACCTTGGCTGATTAAAATTAAAACTACCCATTCTATCTCATTTTTTTCCTCTCTTTCTTTCCTTAATATTGTGCTCCTTAATTTTTTATGCATAGACCATCAACCTAGACAATCCATCTCCCTAATCAGCATTGCGGTCCTACACTTCTTGACCACACTATCTGATACGCCAGACACAAACTTACTCATCTTGGACCTGCTGTCAGCTACGACATGGGGAGCATATCTAGCTAACTGAGTATACTTGAGGGAATACTCCTTCACGCTTATGCTGCCCTTCCTTAAGTTATTAAATTCTAACACCTTGGCCACCCTCAACTTTAATGGAAAGAATTTATCTAAGAAAGTTGTAGTAAACTCTTCCCATTCTACAGGCCCTTCATCTACACCCCTATCTACCTTTCACTACTTAAACCAAGTATGGACTAGATCTTACAAATGATAAGCATCCAACTCAACAGTATCACTGGATTTCACCCTCATAGCATTCGTTACCTTGTGAACCATATCTAAGAATTCTTGTGGACCCTCTTCAGACTTAGATCCCGTGAAGGAAGGAGGATTCATTTGGGTGAAGTCCTGAATTCTGGTTGCAGTAGTATTAGGCACTGGGTTTTCCTGAATAACAACTAGCCATTCATTCTGATCCGCTACCGAGTTGGTAGGCATGTTATGTAAATAGAAGGAAAAAATGGATTAGAATGAGATTTTAACTTAAGCTCATGATCACCCACATGACATGAATACTAAAAGAAGGGAAACTTTTCCTAAACTCCTTGTAGCTTGTTGCCCATAAATGTGGCGTGTTACATACCCATGCACAAGACTCTACTCGACGCGGCTTTCAGACTTCCTTGGACACTTTAAAACTTAGGCTCTGATACCAAGTTCGTAACGCCCTGAGAGTATACCCCGGACGTCACACGGTGCTTACAGTCCTGAGCGACCACAAGATAACCCATGAGTTGTTACCTGCTGTGAGCACTGATTAACATAATCAAAAATGCAAAATAATAACTAATATGCCATAAGGTTTAATATCTGAAACAAATACTGAATTATGAATTTAAAGAAAGTACTATCTGAGTCTAAATAAATACTGAAATCTGAGATAAATTGAATAACTGACTGTAGTTTTTGAAAGCCTTTAAACTAAATAACTGTGAGTTGATGGGATAGGCCCCAACTACATCCCACTAACTACTAGACTGAAATGATGAAATAAAATAATTCGTCTTCAAAATATGAGGACTCACCTCCCATAACCTGTCCTAAACAATTTTTCTCGAACCTTTGGCTTGAGTTTTGCTTCACCTATATTAAGTTTACAACTTTATCTTCATGGCCCAAATGAATTAATAATAAATAATAAATAAATAATAAATAAAAATGACAATAAAATAAAAAATAAGACTTTAACTCTCTTAGCCACTTCAACGATGGAGTACCACTGCTACTGTTGATAGTCTGAGAAATCTAAGCGCATTCCGGGAACTGAGCGTCAGAACTTATGATATAATACATCATAGCACAAAATAAAGGTATGCGATCAGTACTTTGAATGTACTGATATGCTAAATGAGGTAGGATGACATCCATGGTTTCATGAACTTGAATGATAACTATCTGAATATACATATAAAACATGGAGTACTGAATAGCGAACGTGAAATCTGTAGATGCTGAAAATATGTGAAATCTATAAATACTGGGGATACATGACCAACAATATAACATGAACTGAATAAAAATCTGTAAACTAAAATATACTAAGATAATTGATATCTATATGCTTTGGTCCAACAACACTCATACTGAATGTTAGAACTGATTATTGAACTATGACTATAACTGATACTGTGACTGAGACTGTGGGAGCTATCATCTAATCGACATACCCCAATCTGAGCTAATTGGGATCCAACCTAGAACCCCAGTTGGAAGGGTGTTAGTACCATGCCACAGGTACTAATGCTGGCTATGTGGATCCACTATACTAATTTACTATCCCGAAGGACTAAGGGTGTCAAGCTTGAACTGACGGATGATACCTGTAAGATAGTCAAGCCTAAACTGACGGGTGACTTCTCATATCCTACGCTAGTTACATAGTTCTAGAGTTTAGGGACTGCTACTAGCGACTCTGCCTATCTAACGGGGAAGTCGCCATACCTACACTCACTCGATGTTAAGTCCTACTCCCAACTGAATGACACTGAGTTACTGACCATTATGAGTTTAACTGACTGATCTAGTAATACTCATAATATGTAGTCTGAAGTTATTCTGAAGATACTGAGATGGGACTAAATAATTAGCTATGGTTTTTAGGTATTCAATACCCCCAGGACTCAAAAGCAATAATAGTAACATGATACTTAAGATTAGAGGACATAGCATAAAGAATTTTATCAAACATGTATTCTTGTAGGCATTTTATCAAACACTTGTAGTTCATAGCTTAATCAAATCATGAGAAGGTTATGAAATTTGTAGTAATAGCATGAATTCAACATGAATAGCGTTAAATCATGATTTAAAACAATGAGTGGTAGCATTAAAACATGGGGAATTGAATAACAACAACAATTTCATTCATACATGGTGTAGAATCACAGTTAATAGAGGTTCATGGTTGAAAACTTAATTTAAAACAAAGTAACTTGAAAAGATTATAAATTTGTAATTTAAATCGAATACTTGGACTTCATGGGTGAAAGGAACCCATGAATAAACATTTAACATACCTTAATTGATTAGTTTCTTGAAGTTCTTGGTGAATTCTTGAGGGTTGTTCTTAATTCCTTGAAGCTAGGGTTTTCGTGATTAGGGAGAATGTTCTTTGATTTGGGGGAAAAACTATTAATGAATAATCTTAAAATATTTTAGGGATTAAATCCCATATCTGGGTTGATTAAAAAGATGGGAAAGGACTATTTTAACCCTGGACGAAACTTTAATTTTTCATCAAATTTTCTCGATTTTGCCCCCTGGCGCAACGTGCCATATCACACCAAGCTACTAAAAATTGCCAACTGGGAATGCGGATGGTTGAGCGACGTAGCACAATCGCATTTCTTTACTGGAAACTGACAATTATGAATTGGGTCCTTGGCGCGACGCGCCAATATCATGGTCCTTTACTGGAATTTGACGATTGGGACTCAGAATCTCTCCGCGATGCTGTAGGATTATGGAGTCACACTGAAAATTGACAATTATCATTTATACTAGCTTCGCGATGCGCTAGTGATCAAAATAATGGTGTTTAACGACTGAAACTGAAAATTCCCATAACTTCTTACCCGGTTATTAAATTTGGGTGAATCTTACATCGTTGGAAAGTAAATTAAATTTCCTATGCAATGGCAAGGTCTAAATTGAAAAATAATAGGTATTTAGAAAATATTATATATGAATGCTCATGTATTGGAGCTTAAATCATGCTAGGTAAATACAGGGTATTACAACTATGGGTGGTCATTAACATGAGGATAAGCGAAAAAGGGATACAAACATATTGTGGTATGATATGAATGACTTGCAAGTCGAGGTATGACGATACCCGATGATAGTATGCCCTTAAAACAATAAGTATTAAATGTTTTGAAAGTATGAAGCATGATTTTAAAGAACTAAAAGTTGGACTTAAGAGAGCTAGTTGGTTGCCCGAAGAAGGCGTTTGAGTGTAAGGGCTCATCGCTGGAAACCGTGTTGCCAATGCGGGAGGATAATAAAATAATTAGGAAATCTTACATAGAGGGGGGAAGGGGATTCCTACGGTTTGCTCACATGGGGTGTATCACCAACTCTAATCCTGACGGCTACTTAGATTTGGGGCTTGGCCGCTGAGTCAAGGGGAAATTCCACATAACACTCGGAATTACAGAATTGTAGAGTGTACCAACTAGCTCAAAAGTCTAGCAAAGAGTGAGTCAAGGTTGTCAAGAATTGATTTGAAATTTATTAAATATGCCCATGTATTTTACTTATATAATGTTCACTGTTATTGTGAAATGCTCTCACCTATTCTATATAAAAGCATGCTATTTTAGGTTATTTTACATACCGGTACATTTGTATTAACCCCCTATATTTTATGATCTTAAGCTTAGTCGTAGGGTCCTTCTAAGCAGTAGGTTGGTCTTGTTAGGCATCTGAAGTTGGTGAGCTTCCCTTGCTTTGGAAGATCTTAGTTCATGCTTTACTATTATTGGATTTTTAGTTCATCGTCTGACTGGGGGCCTTGCCTCAGTTTCAGAGAGATTGTCTTTTTCAGTTGTAGTAGAAATTTTACAGACGTGTAGAAGATGGTTTGAGTTTTATTGAATTTATGTTGCATTACTCAGTTGAAATTTTAAATTGACCATGTTTTTGTTTGTTTTCCGTATTTCCTTATACTATATAAATTGTGTATATGATTGCCAGTTGATGAGGGCTCTCGGGCCTTCATGGTTTGGGATGCTCATTGCGGCCTAGGCCTCAGTTCGGGTCATGACAAGAAAGAATTACAAGAATTAGGTACCTCAAATAGTTCACATTCCTCAACACATTGATGAAATTCCACTACTTCTTCCCAAGTCATAAGAGTTCCACCCCTTCTATTTTCAGCTTTCAATACTGAGTTAAAATCACCAACAAGCAACCATGGCTTATTACATGTCGCATGATGATTGACTAAGTCACTCCATAGATATTTCTTCTCTTACTTAGTTTTATGAGCGTATACAATTGTTAGGTAGAAATACACTTGTTTAGATATATATACTACCTCACAAGTGATTTGTTGAGCAGACATGCTAACAAGTATTATTGTGAAATAATCAGGCCTCCAAGTGGGAGAAATACTTCCATTATAATGACAATCTAAGTTTGTGATAAAAGACCAACCTCAAAACATGGTTTCATCTACTTGATCCATCCTAGACATCTTAATTTTGGTCACCAAGAAGCTCGCCAAGCCTACTTTTTCGGTATTACAGATGAGATTGACTTTCCTCTGCTTATTTGGGCACTTAATCTCCTCACATTCAAACTCAACATACAAGTCATCCCTATAGTGAGGATGAGAACTACTTCCTGCATTATCAACCTTGCTATTGAAACCTGTTACTTTTGTTAAGGCCTATAAAGCATTGCTTTGAGATAAAAATTTAGTTTCTGGTAAATGATTCTTGCCATTCCTAATTTGCATGACCCAACCACCTTGACCCAACCAAGTATTTCCTAGCATTTGCACTCTGGATTACATATTAAATCTGCCAATTTTGTGGATTAGTTAGTGCATTATCCTGCGTAGTCTCCACTCTCAGAGAAACCTATTCCTCAGCTAGTTGATGTTTCTATCCCTCCATTTGATTCCTTTGATGTACAGGGTTCTTTTTCTTCCTACAAACTTCTTCAAAATGACCATACTTCATACATTAGTCACATAATGTTGGTCTCTAATCATATGTGACTTATTGGTCAATTAGTAATCCCTTTTCAGACTTAAAATATACCTTTTCTGGCAATGCTATCCCAATTTTAACTTCCACCAAATGTCTAGCATAGTTTAAGACATTCTTCTTAGCTATATTCTTATCCACCATTATAGGTCTTCCAACCAGGCTTCCAAGTTTACTCAACCCCTTAGGACTCCAATATTTAAAATCTAGGCTAGGAAACCTTATATATCAAAATAGGAACAGTATTCAATTCATCTCTGGTGAATTCTAAGTCAGGAGACCACGCCTTAACTATAAGACTTTTGTTGTTGAAGTGGTATATTCCACCTTCAATCAGTGCATCTTTCCCCTTCTTCGAATCAAACCTAACCAAAACACACCATTCTTTAGCATGACTATCTTATTGATACCATACTTCCCTCATATCCTTTGAATGTAACCATAAATCACATTAAAGGGGGGTGAGCTCCTAAAACATAACAGACAATAGCATTTTACAAAAATTCTACCTCGGATTGGATGTCCTCCTTCTCAATTTCAACTACAATAGACTCACCATACTTTGTAGAGGCTCTAATTTGAACCCTGCATTTTTCATTTTAGTTATATCAAAGTTATCCCAAATGGAATTCCTCAAATGTTCCTGTTCCTCCTTAACTAGATCTGCCCAGGATTTCTGATCACTAATGTGTTTTTTTGTGGGAATTAGAGATGACATTTCTCTAGATTTGATTCACCTACTGCTTGGACAAAATCCCCATTTCCTTTAATTTGGTTACCGTTCCATTAGATTCAACTGTGTTCAAACTCAAAACTGCATTAGCTACCTCATTTTTAGAATTAAGATGTTCATCTTCATCCAAATTCATCATTGAAGACAAAGCTCAAACTACTGCCGATTTCATCAAAGATGAAGGACCTTACGTCTGCAATTCCTTAATTTGTTCCTGCTCAACTTCCTTAGCTAATGGATTTTGCTTCTTACCTTTACCTCGAACTTGTACGGCTCACGTTTCCATCAGCTGTATAGCTTTTGTGATGGCTTTCAAACTCTCCTCCCCATGGAAGGCGTAAGTTAGCTAACCTATGCCCAGAGATAGAAGCCTTCAGAGAGAGATACTGAACATATTTTTGCATTAATATTATTGTGTATCAGTTATTACACAATTTATTGTTGTTACTATTCCTTTTCTGTATGCTCTATTAGTTTTCTTATTAGTTACTATGTTTTCTTCGTTAAGTAGTTCACTGCTTGGTTATTCTAAAAGATATTATATGTAATCTTACTGACTGTTCTCTACGATCATTACTTTACAACCAAACTACTAAGCCATCTGAAATCAATTATCCAATGAAAAGCTTCAAGATCAGGTGGTTAGATACTGCCAATGGATTGATTTGTTTAGCTGGTAAGAAGACTTATGATTATAGACCAAATAGGATTAATGTTGATATATGACCTAGTTGTGAAGTTAATTTATGTATTTGGAATCCAACCATTAGGAAGTGAAAGATTTGCCATAAGTTAATCCATGCAAATTTATTTTCCATCTTTGAGATATGGTTTTGGATATGACAGATCAAATGATCATTATAAAGTTGTTGCTATGTTTGATGATAACCCTTCATACCAGACAACTGGAAAAATTTACAACCTGAAGAAAGATTCTTGGAAGACAGTAGGGGATTGCCAGGGTGGCTCGATAAGTGTGTAAAAGGAAAGCTTTATTTGATTGCATGTTTAAGTAATCATGAGTTCACCATTATTTCTTTTGATTTAGTAAATAGACGTGGGATAAGGTGAAGAAACCCCGTTATGGAGAAGGAGAATTCAATTTGAACTTGGGAGTTTTGGGGAGTGATCTCGTAGTACGTTGTAACTATAAGCAAACACATTCTATTTTATGGATTATGAACGATGGAGTTGAAGCATCTTGGGAAAACATGTTCACCATCAATTCCTCTGATGTTCCTGTGACTTATGTCTATGACTATATTCGGCACCTTCGCATGCCATTTACCCCACCATTTTGCAAGTCAGACAAGGGTGAAATCTTACTGTTGTATCACTCACTATTCATGGTATATAATCCAAAGGACCGTTCAATCAGACCAATAGAAGTTACTAATATAGAGTGTTGTCTTAAGGTAGAAATATTTGTTAAAAGCCTTGTTAATCCTCTTGAATTACACTGACTGGTAGCCTGTCGAGCATCTACTACTAACTGAAGTCTTGAAGCAGCCATTTCTTGTCTGTTGTTTAGTGGAGACGAACAATGTTGTGTTTTGTTCATTGTATCTTGTTATATTATTAATGTTAAGCTTGACAAAATGTTGTGCTTCGTTCATTGTATCTTGTTATATTAGTGATCCTCTTTTTTTTGTTTGTTAAACTACATCAAGCCATCTCAGTCTCTCTTCTAGGGAGTCAAAAATTGTCCTTCCACATTTCTCTCTTGGTGATTTTGAAATAGGTTCAAATTATATATGCTAACAGTGTAAATATAGTTTACACTATTAATGTGGTTTAATTTTATGATGAGATGTTAGTTAACATTTGTAATAGAAAACAAATTAATACTTATAGTAAATACCTATGATTAAAGTTGCTGCCATGTGACAAAAAGGTCACGGGTTCAAGCCTTGGAAACAACCTTTGGCATAAATACAAGGTAAGGTTGTATACAATAGACCCTTGTGGTGGGGTCCTTCCCCCGACTCTACGCATAACGGAAGCTTTAGTGCATCGGGATGCCCTTTTTATAAATACCTATGATTACCTAAAAGTTACCTACTTGTATAAGTATCTGTTTTAGAGTTTTAGTACATAAAATTTAAACTCTCTTAGATGTGTAACATACAGGGTTGAGTGGTGAGGTTAGAAGCCCTCGTCACCTCTTTGCCCTTAAATTTGTGCTCAGATGCATTAATTTATTTACATATACACAAAAGATAATTCCTACCCTATTTGTATAATATAATTTTTCATGAAAGGAATTCAATTGAAACCCTTTATAACTGCGTAACTTCAATCCCAAAATTAGAAGTAAGAAACACAAGAAGAAATGGTCACATGAAATATAACACCCCGTAACTCTCTCGATTTAGTGACTTGCTTAGTAGCATGCCTAAAGAACTTACAACCTAGAAATTTTTCTAAGTATCTAATAGGACTTAGTTTTATTTTAAGCACTTAACTTTGATGATTTTGTTTTCGACCGTCTCGACTTTAAAACATCGATTTTTAAGTTGGTTCATGATCAGGGGTGTTAAAGGTACATCTCGAATGAATTTTAGGATTTTTAGGCAAGCGTAAGGATATGTTTAAAAGTTTGAGGCAGTTTCTATGTGCGATTAGCGGGCGGTGAACGCTCCAGTCCACCCCTAGGGGAGCACACGATAGAGCATGCGGCGAACGCTCTATTTTGGTGCACTGGAGTATGTGAGGCACGCTCTATAGCATGCCCCTGTATGTTCAGTTTTGATTTCGCTTAATTAAGGGTAATAAGGTTTTTTACCCCACCCTAAACCGTCCAAAAACACATAATTTGACCCCCAAAAAGCTTCATACTTGATTATTCTCTCCTTTTCACATCAAGAAAACCCTAGAGCCCAAGGATCAAGAATCAAGATCTTAGACTAAGATTCCCAAGAAATAAGTTAAGAATCGAGTCCTCTTCTTCGAATTAGATCATATAAGGTACATGGGGTTTTCCTAAAACTACATGGGCATGGTGTAATAGTTTTAGTGATATTTAAATGTTGAGAAACCATGAAATTACAAAATGTTTTTGGGATTTTCATTGACAACTATGCATTGTGAATCCCTTTTTAATAATATTATTTTTCGTCTTGAGGCCTTCCCTTTAAAATTGATCTTTTACTTGTGCGTATATATATATATGTATGCGTTTGATGTTTTGAAATATGCATTCAGGAAAGTCTCTCTTTGTTTCATGATTTAGTTTGCGTTATAGAGTCTAAACTTTCTCTAATCAATGATTCTTGTGTATTTCAGAAAGTTACTATGCCTCCTTGTAGAACCAATGAACAGAATGCTCAAGCTAAGGATGTTCGTCCCACTCATGGGATGTAGACCCATAACGTAGCTCACACTCCAGAGTTTATTACTACTTCGGGAGTCCCTCCAGTACCGACCAGTTCACTGAGGGCTCCCCGAACTGGTGTTAACCATCTCCAACCTCCTCAAAGGAAAGTTTCAAATGCATAATTCCAATAGTCCATTCATATAATAGTCCAGTTGGTGGCCTCTCAGACTCGTAGGTCGAAATATATGGGTTCTGTAGCTAGTTCATCTGAGGTTACCCAGGTGGGACAATTTATGAGGCTAAACCCACCTATGTTTACTGGAACAAAGGTTGAGGAGGACCCTAAGGGTTCATTGATGAGTTGGAGAAAATTTTTAGGGTTATGCACGTGAATGAGGTTGAAGGTATGGAATTGATGGCATATCAGCTGAAAGATGTGGAAAATAAGTGGTACAATGAGTGGGAAGATTTGAAGGGTAGTGATGCTGAGCCTTCTGTATGTGGTAATTTTTTGGAAGTTTTTCTGGATCATTTCTTTCAAAAGGAATTGGGGGAATTGAAGGATGAAGAATTTATGAACTTGAAACAAGGGAAAATAAGTGTCAAAGAGTTCACATTGAAGTTCAATCAGTTTTCCCATTATGCCCCATAATTGGTAGGTAACATGAGAGCCCACATGAGAAAGTTTGCATCCGGTCTCTCGGATAATCAGGTATTAGAATGCAAAGGGGCAATATTGAATAGGGACATGGATTTCTCCAGGTTGTCCGTTCACATGCAATAGGTTGAGGAGCAGAAGAAAAGGGTTCCAGAAGCAAGGGATAAATACAAGCAGGGTAAGAGGGCTAAATCTGTGGACCAGAATAAAAATCAACACCAGGGTTGTAATTGGGGAAACAGGTGGTCTAAGAAGAAATTTTGGAGCCATTCTTAGTCATTGGTTAGCACCCTAGCATACAGACCTCTAATTGATCAGCGGTCTTTTAACCCATAGTCTAACAGAGATTTGAAGGTACAGGGTACTCAGTCCCAAGGCAGTGCAACTTCGTTACAAATGTCATTTTTGTAATGTGTGACTTGTTGTAAGTATTACCCAGGAAAGTGTCAGTTGGGTAGCTTGGTGTTCTTTACTTGTGGTCAGTCAATCCATTTTCAGAGAGAGTGCCCTTCCATAAAAGGAAACTTTGGTGGTGTCAGGTCCCAAGCAAATTCCTCAGCTGTTCCACCACCTCCCAAGGGTACTACTTCAGTTGCCAAGACCAGTCGCAATCGATTATATACTCTATCCAATCACCAGGATGCCGAGACTTCACCAAATGTATACATGGGTACGTTACATATTTTCTCCTGTGATGTATACGTATTACTTGATCCCAGGTATACCTTGTCTTATGTGATCCCTTTATATGGCCGTTGGTTTTGGTTTCGAACCTGAAAATCTTCCTGAACCTTTCTTTGTTTCCACTCCAGCTGGTGACTCTATTATGGGTAGAACGGTGTATAAAAATTATGTAGTGTCTATCTGTAATTGTGATACTGTGGCAGACCTTATAGAGCTTGACATGATTGACGCTATCTTGGGGATAGATTGGCTCCATTCGTGTTATGCCATATTAGACTATAGAACCCAAAAAGTTTCCTTCTCCTTTTCGAATAAGCCAGTGAAAGAGTGGGAGGGGTATTCTTTAGCACCCAGAGGGAAATTTATATTTTATATTAGGGCCTGTAGGCTTATATCAAACGGGTGCTTATATCATCTTATTCGGGTTAAAGATTCTAGTTCTAAAAGTCCTTCTCTCCAGTCTGTTCTTGTAGTTAATAAATTCCCAAAAGTCTTTCCTAATGATATCCTAGGGATACCCCTTGATAGGGAGATAGATTTTGGTATTGACTTATTGCCAGACACCCATCCTATTTCCATTACGCCATACAGAATGACTCCTATAGAGTTGAAAGAGTTAAAAAAATAGCTGAAGGATCTTTTAGATAAAGGCATTATTTGTCCTAGTGTTTCTCCCTGGGGTTCACCTGTACTTTTCGTACGTAAGAAAAATTCTCCCTCCGTATGTGTATAGATTGCCGTCAGTTAAATAAGGTCATAGTCAAAAATAAATACCCCCTTCCCAGAATCGATGATTTATTTGATCAACTCCAAGGTGCTAAATGTTTCTCAAAGATAGATCTTCGATCGGGGTATCATCAGTTAAAGGTTAGAGAGACTGACATTCCCAAGACAACTTTCCAAACCTAGTATGGTCATTATGAATTCTTAATTATGTCCTTCAGATTGACTAATGCCCCGTCAACTTTTATGGATCTGATCAATAGTGTGTTCCATCAGTATCTAGATTTGTTCATTATAGTCTTTATTGATGACATTATAGATTATTCTAAGAGTGAGGAGGATCATTCCAATCACCTTCGAATCATCCTTCAAACCCTCAAAGATCACGAGTTATATGCAAAGTTTTCCAAATGTGAATTCTGGCTTAGCGTTATCTCTTTCTTGAGGCACACTATTTCTAGTGAAGGGATTAATGTTGACACCCAAAAGATTGATGCATTGAGAAAGTGGCCCAACTCACTAATCTAATCGATATTCGAAGATTTCTGGGTTTGGCAGGATATTACAGAAGGTTTGTACAGAATTTTTCCTTCATAGCCGCTCCCCTTACCAAATTGACTCAAAATAAGGCAATATTTTTATGGTTGACACATATGAGGGTAGTTTTGACTACCGCACCATCTTTAACTCTTCTTGAGGGAACAGAGGGTTTTATTATGTATTGTGATGCATCTCGGGTAGAACTTGGGTGTGTGATTATGCAGTATGGTAAAGTAGTGGCTTCTACATTAAGGCAGTTAAAAGTGCACGAAAAGAATTATCCCACCCATGACTTAGAGTTAGCGGCTGTGGTGTTTTCACTTATAATATGGCGGCATTATCTTTATATAGTTCATGTTCATATTTTCATTGACCACAAGAGTTTACAATATGTCTTCTCGCAGAAAACACTACATCTCAGGCAAAGGAGATGGTTGGAATTATTTAGGGATTATGATATGAGCTTGCACTACCATCTAAGCAAGGCTAATATGGTGGCCGACTCCCATAACAGGTTTTCAATGGACAGTCTTTCTCATGTTGAGAAAGGAAAAGGAGAGATATTTAAAAGACATTCACTGGCCTGCAAACCTGGGAGTTCGACTTTTGGATTTCGAAAATGGAGGAATAATGGTTCATGAAATAGTTAAATCTTTCTTAAGTGATGAAGTTAAGGAGAAGCAGGCCAAAGACCCTATATTGATGCAGATTAAGAAAGATACTGGTCAATAAAAGGTGATGGCTTTTAAAATTGGAGGAGACCAGATTTTGAGAAATCAGGGTAGGCTATGTGTACCCAATATGGAATGGTTGCGAGAGAAAATTCTTGATGAATCTCACACTCCGAGGTATGTTGTGAACCCAAACTCTAGAAAAATGTATTATGACCATAAGGCTATATATTGGTGGAACAACATGAAACGTGATATTTCTAATTTTGTTTCTAAGTGTTTAAATTGTCAACAACTCAAGGTGGAACATTTGAGACCAGGTGGTACTTCCCAAGAAATAGCCTCACTTAAGGGCTTTTTGGTTATTTTTAACTCCCATTTTGTAATAACTATATAAGTAACATATTAGGATTTCATTATTTAGATTATTCATGATGTGTAAGTCTTGAAACACAAAGAAAGTTCTCTCCCTTTGGAGGCACAAAACCAAAACTAGGACAAGATCTAGTGTGGATTCACTAGTGATTGTATTTGTTTGGAAACGTCGATGTTTGATAGGTGGAATTCGATATTGTGTCACATAAGAGATAGGTGAATCATTGTATGTGGTGTTAAGGGTCCAAGAGTGGAATAAGATACTTGGTTCTTAATATTACACCTTTGTGTAGTCTATCTATCTATCTATCTATCTATCTATCTACCTACCTACCTATCTATCTATCTATCTCTTTTCTTTTATTGTAATCTTGTATTATTTTCTCTTGTTTATTGTAAGCTGTGTGGGGCATTGTTTTTGTTGTTGTTCATCGTGTGTTGTTGTAACTTAGTTTGGTTGGATGATTTGGTGTCATTTTCACCTTGTTATCTTGCTATTGTTGTGTTATTATTGTTGGCGGAAATAGATCTCAAAGGGTTCTCGGGTTTCTCTAACATTGTGGACTATTTTTGCATTATTTTGTGCTCTCCGTAGTTTTTATCGTTGGTATCAGAGCCATCTTTGATTTTTTTCTAACAAGATCAATCTTGGGCTCGTAAACTTGAAAATAAATAAATAAAATTTGAAAACTGAAAATTACAGAAAATAGCAATCTGTCCATTGTTGTTGTCTTAGCCGAAATTGTATTCTTGTGGTGTTATTGGCCGAGATTTGTTCTTGAGTCTAGGCCTAGGAGTCTTTTACTTGTCTTGTGTGTTTGTAGTGTTAGTTTTGTTCTTCATTAACCCTTTGAGTCGATCTAAAACTTGAGCTTATATTGCTAATGTTGTTGTTGTGAACCAAAAGTGGTCGTAAGTTGACGTTGGTGTTCTTGGCTATGTGTGACCCTTGTTGTGACTTAGTTGAACTTTGGTTGGTATTGTTTTTGTTCTTAAAAGGTTGTTGTAGAGATCTTGTTTTTCATCACAACCATCAACTATTGTCAAACCGGAAAACACAACACAAAGAAGACTTGGCCATTTGGTTGGTGATTTGTTGTGACGGATTGGTTCTTGGTTGTGTGGATATTGTTGTTGTTATTAGTGGATGTTGTTGTTGTTCTTGATAAGCTTCACCACCCTTCACATCTTGTTGAACATAAAGTTTCTATTAGATCTAAAAAGGTGAATGACCTAGTTGTAGGACTTGTTGGTGAAAGGACTAAGATCATATCCATCAAAGACTTATCAACCATTTTTCCATGTTTCAAGGACCTTGTTTTGTGGAAATTGTACAAGTCAAGTAAAGACTTTTTGTTTGAAAATTGAAAGAGTTTCAAGACTTGTAGTCTTCTTTCCATTAACCAAAGTTCACCATTTCAAATTGTAAAGTGATCAAGACTTCAAATTGGTGGATAAAATGGCGCGAAGACCATGACCAATAGTGTGCTTCCACATCATCACTTTTACTGTTCACACAACATATTTTGAGCTCAAATTTTGATCTTCTAGTTTCAATTGTTGTTTTCTTGGTTTCATTTGTTGATTTCGATACTAATTTGCAAGCTAGTGACCATTTACTAGATTGTAAATTAGTTTTGAACCCGTTCTTCGTGTTAACTTTCCATTGTGTGTTTTAATTCTTTTGAGCCATTGTAATACGTTCTTGTGTTTTCCTTACTCTTTGTAGTCATTGTCAATGTTGGATTCACCTCTCAACACCTCTCGGCGTACAAGTAAGTTTGCAAAACTTGTGAGATTGAGTGTGAGGGATCCGAGAGTCTAGAAAAAAAAAAGTAGGGATATTTTTTCACATCTAACGTGTTTTCTGTTTTGTAGGTAACTCCTTGGACATAATGGAAACCATTTTGGCCCACCTTGATGCTATTGCTCAAGAAATGGCTAAAGCAAATGTGGGTCTTGAAAAATTAAGCTCGGATATGTCTACAACGCTTGAGAGGTTGGATTGAGTAGAGAGTCGAAGTAACTCTCGTGTTTCTACTTCCGAAACTTTACTCCCACCAATCAATCCTCCAAGACCACCACCAAATGACATAGAAATATCCCAAGCCACCAAATGTCCTCAAACCCGAGACCTATATAGGTCAAGTCCCTCTCCATTCAAGAAAGTCCAACAAGAAGGACTTGGAAGCTAATTTTCTCCCATCCAAGTTCCACAACCGAAGCTTCACATTACCAAATTTGTCCTCTCAACCGAAATTCTACTTTACCAAAGCCGACATGTCCATGTAGAGGAGACTGGTCGAAAGGAACATGAAGGAAATAGAATTTACTACAATGTGTGTATGATGGTGGGAGACTTTTTTTGGATGAGATTGAAGACAAGGCTCAATATGGAGAGAAAACCGAGGTTCAAAATGAAGATGTTGGCCGAGACTTATTGTTATTGTGCCCTTGGGTTTTTCATGTTTTTGTGGACTGTTTTGACTTTTTTTTTGTGACTTGTTTGCTGACTATTTTGAGTGGGTTTCCTTTGAAGTGACCAATTGAACGAGGTAAAGCCATGAATTTAAGGACAAATTCCTCTCAAGATGGAGAGGATGATACGAGAATAATCACGGATATAGCCTTAAGAGAGTGTGTGTTGGAACCAAGACTTGGTATGTTCAATTAAAGAGCCAAAGAGGACCTAATTATGCACCCAAAACAATCAAAACACTGCACTTGGGCTACACTTGATGGGCGCCGATCACTCAAGGGCTTTTTGGTCATTTTTAGCTCCCATTTTGTAATAACTATATAAGTAACATGTTAGGGTTTCATTACTTAGATTATTCATGATGTTGTAAGTCTTGAAACACAAAGAAACAAAAGTCCTCTCCCTTTGGAGGCACAAAACCAAAACTAGGACAAGATCTAGTGTGGATTCACTAGTGATTATATTTTCTTGGAAACGTCGACGCCTGAGAGGAGGGATCCGATCTTGTGTCACGTAAGAGATAGGTGAATCATTGTGTGTGGTGTTAAGGGTCCAAGAGTGGAATAAGCTATTGGGTTGTTAAGATTACACCTTTGTGTAATCTATCTATCTATCCCTTTTCTTTTATTATAATCCTGTATTATTTCCTCTTATTTATTGTAAGCCGTGTGGGGCATTGTTCTAGTTGTTGTTCATCTTGTGTTGTTGTAACATAGTTTGGTTGGCTGATTTGGTGTCATTTGCACCTTGTTATCTTGCTATTCTTATGTTATTGTTGTTGGCCGAAATAGATCTCAAAGGGTCCTCGGGTTCCTCTAACTTTTTGGACTGTTTTTGCATTATTTTGTGCTCTCCGTAGTTTTTATCGTATCACATCACAAGGTGTTTGGACAATAGGTTTTGGATTTGGTGGGATAAGTGTGGATACCAATTAGCTTATGTTTTCAAGGTGCCATTTGAATTCTTCATAATTGTCATTGAAGCTATCAAACGTGGCTTTGAAATTATTGGCAGCCATGGTACCTAAAAGAAAAGACAACTACAAACAAAAAACAACAAACTAGTTATCTCAAAATAGCCTTATCACACTCCAACTCTTTGATTACCTCACATGTAGCTTCACAAGTGTTGTTAGCCGGCTAAGAAACCCGTGAGGAGTTGAGGATTGAGTCTACTCTTGTACGGAATAGATTTTAGTTTGAAACTCAAACGAAATCTTATAGGACTTGAGTCAAGAACTAACAACGATTCGAAAAGACAAAAGCACACAACAAACGCTAAAAACGAATGAACGAACACAAAAACTAACTAACAATCTAGTAGATGAGTACTAGTTTGCCAATTAGTATTGAAATCAACAAAATTGAAACTAAGGAACAAGAAATGAAACTACGAAATTAAAATTTGAGTTTAAAAATGTTGTGTGAACAGTAAAATGATGATGTGGTAGCCACGTATTGGTTGAGGGTTTTAAACAAGTTGTTATTTTCCAATTTTAAAGTCTTGGTCAAATTGTAATTTGGAATTGGTGGGAATTTGTTTAAAGGAGGGAATTACAAGTCTTTTGGAGCTCTTTTTCAATTCAAATTTCAAGACTTGACTATTCTTGTACTTCTCCTTAAAACATGGGCCCTTGAATCATGGAAAGTTGTTGGAAAGTAGTTGTTAAAGTCTTTGGTGGTTGAGAACTCTTTCAAGACTAACAAGTCCTACACCTCTTTCCTTCACCTTTATGGATCTAAATTTCCCTTTATCTTCAACAACATATGAAGGTGGTGATGAACATCAAGAACAACAACAACGTTCACTAAGAACAATAACAACAATCTCATGAACAACCAACAACATTCCACACGGCTAACTCAAAATCCACAATATAATGTTTTCAACTCACGGGCAAGGCTACTACAACTTCACAAAACATTCTTAGGCCACCAATTAGCAACAATATCAAGTGGTCAAGCTTAGAACAACAACAACATTCCTCGTCCAATTCCACAATAACAACAATGTTCACCAATGGACGGCCAAGTTCAAGTTCACAACAACAACATCAACAATTAAAGCTCAAACTTAGATATAGACTCAATGTGTTAGTGAAGAACAAAACTAACACTAGAAACACTCAAGACAAACAAAAATTTCCGCCAAGACACAACAAGAACATAATTTTTGGCCAAGAACAAAAATGGACAGATTTGTTTCTTTTTTTTTTTTGGTTTTTCGTTTTTTCAGCACTTTTTTTTTTTTTGAATTTTTCAAGAAAGCAAGCCCAAGATTGATCTTTCAGGAACAAAATCAGCCATACTATGACACCAAATGACGATACAAACTTGGTACGTACCAAAAATGACTCAAAATAGTCCACAAACACAACACAAAATCGAGAGCTCAAGAGACCAAGTCTCGGCCAACAACAAGAACACGAGATGGACACAATAACATGGTGTATTAACACCTATTTTCAGTGAAAAACAAAATAACAAGGAGATTACAAGATGATAACAACAATAGGATAACAATAACAACAACACGGTTACAAGATACAAAACAAACAGCCAACGATTTATAAGAAAATAAAAGATAGATAGTGTGGCATACATTATCACATGAACTAAGAACCTAAGTGTGTTTCAAACACAAAGACCCTTAACTAATGTAATAGGAACACCTACACTCTTCGGTGGACACAAGAGGGACCTCAATCTCTCAAGCACCCAACGTTCCAAGCCATGATCAAACAACACAAGTGAATCCACACTTGATTGAAACCTAATTTCGGGTTTTATTTGGGAGAGGACTTTGTGTTTCAATGTCTTTCAAGACTTACAACATTATCAAAATATAATAGTAAATGACCTAAAATATTCTATATATAGTAGGTTACAAAATAGAATACAAAATGACCAAAAGAACCCCTTAATAAAGAGTGAGTAACAAAGGTGCCATCGGAGTATGTATGGACAATTTTGGTGTGTAATTGGGCCCTCCTTTGCACTTCACTTGCACTTTCCAAGTCTCGGTCCAATTCACTCTCGCACTCATCCATCTTCATTGTCGTGCCCGTATCACTGGACCTGGTTCGGGGTCTAATCAACTGAAAAACATCGTAATTATGAATGCAAATCAAAAACTGGTGCACCTCCTGCTCCACTTGCTTCTGCTTAAAGTTTTTCAAGATACAAGTGTGAATCAGAATTAAAAGATTTATTTATCAATAAGTACTCAGATAAACAAAACGATGATGATGGGGAAGAGTTCCAATATGAAGGGATTGATGTTGAGTTGGAGGCTGAGCTACGCGATATGATAGAGAAACTTTACATACAGTTGGAAGGGGAATCGAGTTGTTTCAAAGCTGCAGGATGGAATTTTGAAGTATGAAGAGAAAATAGAAGTGATGTTAACGTGGAATTTTGTGCAAGTGAAAGAATCACACTATAATTTAATATTGATAAGTCCTTATTAGAAGAAAACTTGGACCTTCAAGGTGAAATTAGTAGGCTCTTGACTGAACGTTGCTAATCATTAGAGGAGGTTCTTAGGCAAGCTAGATCAGAGAGAAAAGAACTGGAAACTTTTCTAGCATTGGAAGTTGAGCAACTAAAGATAAGCATTGCCAAGAAGGACAAAAATATCAAGAATTGGATAGGATCCTTGACAGCCGGAGTTGCAATGCTTGATGCTGACCTTGAAGTGTAACATAAAGAAGATCAGATTGATCAAATAAACAAGCATTTGCACCAAAATGATTAACGATGTGTAGCGTGTCGAGTTGGTTGCTGAAATATATATTAGGGGGCGCATAAATCTATAGAAAGGCTGAGTTGAGAATTCAAGAATTGGAGAGCAAAGTAAGAGCTGTGAAATGCCAGTATTACAATCATTTTTTCTCTTGTATATTTAAGTTGTCTACTACACCTTATTTTTAAGAATTTAAGTTTTGTGCATACAAAATAGGAAAAATTACAGAAAGTAGCATATTTAAAACTACAATTACAATAAATAGCAAAACTTTTATAAAATTACAATTTATAGCAAGAGTAACATTATTTTACTCATAAACTAGGAAAGTGCATGTTTTACTCCCACTACTTTATATTTTCCTATTTTCACTTCACTATTTCACCTCTTCCAAATATAGTCATATCTTTTACCCTCTTTTTTCATCTTATTTTTTTTATCATTTTATTTTTTTATTTTCACTTTATTTTCTCTCTTCCATTTCTCTTCTTTTATTTCCTTTTTTCCCCTTTTTTATATTTAAAAATAATTATTTCCATGATATTCAAGATTTCAAAATAAAACATCATTATTGTCTTTCACTCTCTTATATCTCTACTTTTTTTTGTTAGTTTTTTTCATCTTATTTTTTTATTTTGATTTCTTTTTCTTTTTCATTTTTTTCTTTCCACTTTATTTTCTCTCTTCTATTTCTCTTTTTTTTCCTTCATCGTTTTCTTTTTTTTTCCTTTGTCATATCATTTTTTTCTTTTTCTATTTTCGTTTTCTTCATCTTTTTTCTATTTTATTTTGTTTCTTTTTTTTCTTTTTATATATATTTTTTTTTCGTTTTTTTGACTCTTCTATGTCTAACTTTTATTTTGAAAAGACAAATATGTATATCACATAGACATATTCAAAAAACATACAAAATACATAACCATACAGATCTGGATATGTATTTACAGTGCAAAACTTACATATGTATTTACTAAATACATATCATATTCATATTAAACAGTAACAAACATAACTATACCATATATCTTCATATGTATTTGCGAAATACAAAGGTGACTCATAGAAAATAAGAATATACATATGGATCAGGTATGTATTCTGTAAATACATATAAATACATATGCAGAGCTATATGTATTTTATACGGTATTGAATTTATCTTTGAATTGTACATACTATGTCATTTTAGAGGATAACATATGTACTTATTTATTTATTTTTACTGTTTAAGATATGTATCATGTATTTTTTTATTATCGATATGTATATGTATATAATTGTCATTTTTGTTATAAAGATTTGTGTCCTATATGTTTATATATACATGTGAGTCAGATATGTATTTCTGTAAATATATATGTTTGTTTTTTACTACAAATACATATGCAGATCTGCATGTCTATTTATTTTGTATATTTTTGAATATGTATATATGATATAGATATTCGTCTTTTAAAAATAAAAGATAGAGATAGAAGAGTAAAAAGAAAAAAAAAATTCGAAAAAAAGTGAAAAGGGAAAAAAGGAAGAAAGAGAAATAGAAACTAAAAATAGAAGTGTAAAAACAAAAGCGAAAAAAAATTAAGAAGAAGAAGAAGAAGGAGAAGGAGGAGGAGGAGGAGAAGGAGAAGAAGGAGAAGGAGAAGGAGGAGAAGAAGGAGAAGAAGGAGAAGAAGGAGAGAAGAAGGAGAAGGAGAAGAAAAAAAGCAAAAAATAAATTAAAAAGAAAAGAAAAAAAAAAGAAGTAGACGAGAGAAAATAAAGTGGAAAAAAAATGGAAAAGAAAAAGAAATTAAAATTTAAAAAAAAAAAGATAAAAAACTGAAAAAACTATCAAGAAAAAATATTTAGAGATATAAAACAATGATATTTTGAAATTTTAAAGATCATGGAAATAATAATCTTCATATTTGATTTGATTTGGAAAAGGAATCTACTAATTTAAATAAAAGTAATTTATGGGGATTTAATTAGATGGGATATTATTCCTTATTTAACTCAACTAATTTGAGTAAAATAAGGGCAATAAATCTTATTATATATGTATTTGTATAGCAACAGTTTACTTAAATACAAAATACAACTTGCTATTTTTCGTAATTATGAAATTGTTGCTATAAAAGTTACAATTAAAACTCTATAGTTGTTATTTCTGAAATTTTCCCTACAAAATATTATACACTAAGAGTAAACTTGACCTGCGCACAAAGCTTATTTTTAAGAATTTAAATTTTGTGCATACAAAACATTATACACTATGAGTAAATTTATTTTTAAGAATTTAAGTTTTGTGCATACAAAACATTATAGTAAACTTGACCTGCGCACAAAGCTTATTTTTAAGCAGGTGAATTTCATAAAAAATAGAGACGCGCTAAGGTAGGGGTCGAGAACCTACGACCTTCTGCTTAGGAAACAGACGCTCTATCCACTGAGCTACAAGCGCTTTTCTGCTTCACTATCGGCTCGTAAAACAATTTGACTTGAAATAACATTACTTAAGAAAGAAGGTTTTAAATATTATCATATTTATTGTGGACGTTTAAAAGCAAGGCGAACTAAGTTGAACCATATTTGTTGTGGCTTCAAGTGCATTGTAGTTTTTTCTTTTTCCCTTGCTTAACATTTTATGTCCTTAGGTGTTTTGGCAAACTTGTTTTGTTGTCAATTGCATACTTATGCCGTATTTTAAAATTACTGTCAGGTCATTCCCTTTCCTATGTTTGAAACATCATTACTCAAGAACGATGGTTTTAAATATTACCGTATTCGTTTTAGCCGCTTAAAATCAAGGAGAACTAAGTTAGAACCATATTTGTTGTGGTTTTTAGCTAACATGTTGATGAGTTTCAATGCTTGATGCACAACAAAGTTGTAAGGACAATCAAATTGATCTAATGAACGCAACAAGCATTTGAAGTAATTGCCTGATGAGTTTAGTTTTTGCTTTCTTGTTTCAAAACTGAAGTTTCTGTATCATCGAAAAGCTAAGCAGATGATTGTTGAGATTACCAGAAAAAAATAGATGCGTCAGGTAGGGGTCAAACCTATGGCTTTCTGCTTCAGAAACAGACACACTATCCACTTAGCTAAGCGCTTCTTTGCTTCCTTTTCTTATGATTGTTTATATAAATGAGCAATACATACAAACATATATAAATGGGTTCTTTAAGTTGCTAAGTTGGTTGTTCAACATAGGAGAGAGGTGACAAGAGACATACTCCCTCCGTTTTTAAATAAATGGTAGTTTACTAATATTTTTTTTTCTTTGTAACACTAATCAATTGGACACATAGTTTTTTTAAAATAAAATAAAATAAAAAATGCAGTCTAAATAAACTTAAATATTTATGTGACTATGATAAATCATCTTAGTGAAAATTACTGATAATTTTAAAGTTAAATTCTAAAAATTGTCACATAAATTAGTAGGATCAAACACTTTCTTCATTCTGTTTTACTTAGCTCATATACTAAAAATAGTTCTCTAATTTATGAAATCAAGAGAATTTTGTTATATTGTTTCTTTTCTACCTTTATTACTAAATAACAATATGAAGTAATAATGGTCAAATTTAAAGTTTCAAAATATCATTAATAAGATTAATTTAATAAAATATACCTAAAAAATTTTTAAAGAAATATGCCCAGTCAAAAAGAATCAATTAAAATGAAATAAAGGGAATACTTGCTACTTAGATTTAGCGCGGCATACCCATTTAGTCCACTTAGACACATAAAATATTTAAAAGAATTTTTTTTTT
Source organism: Capsicum pubescens (assembly GCA_030864215.1). Taxonomy (NCBI): domain Eukaryota; kingdom Viridiplantae; phylum Streptophyta; class Magnoliopsida; order Solanales; family Solanaceae; genus Capsicum; species Capsicum pubescens. The sequence continues at coordinate 67,945,192 of CM061543.1, read as the reverse complement.
ATTTTGTAACAAAACAAGAGATCTTATTTCCTGGCTGGCTCGACAGGGAGTTAGTAAAAACAAAAAAAGTATCTAGTTAAATTAATTTTATTATATTACTAAAGTATATACCTTAAATCCAAATTCAAATTTTGTTGTGTTTCTCACTGTGTATGAGCGTGGGATCGAATCTAATTCGGGGCCCCAAACTGGGTATATGTCTGCGTGATATCTGTGGCCTTTCAGACCTGCATATTACTCAACTGTCAATACACCATGCATTATATATCTTCAGTGGAGTGCTAACCTTTATCTTCTCTCTTTATATATCTTCACTTTTTAACCTTTAGACCATTAATTTTACTGCAGAAGAATTGTACAGGAGAGCTAGAGGTGGTGCTTCTATCCCGCCAAAACAACAAAGAAAGAAATCTCTTTTTTTTTCCACCCATCAACTTATTTCTCAATCCATTATTTGCAACTTTTTAATTATAGGTGACAAAAAAGTGTTGAAATTTAAGAAGAGTGACTCAAGTTATAACTATTAAGTGTAGGTGACAAATTTATAATTAGGGTTTAATAATAATTGACTTTGTTTTGAATAAGTTCTCAAGTTTTATTTCTTACACATTAGCTCAAATTTTAACTAAAACCCTTAGGGGTCGTTTGGTTTGGAAATGATTATCCCGAGATAACTAATACCGGAATTACTTATCCTGAAATAATCCGGGATAACTTATCCCACCATGTATATGTGATAAGTTATCCCGGGACTAAGAGGAAAAAGGTGGGATAAATTATCCCACCAATGTTTAATCCCTCCAACCAAACAAGAGAATTATGTGTTCTTTTATTTTATCCCGGGATAAGTAGTTATCCCGGGATAACCATTTCCAAACCAAACGACCCCTTAAGTTTTATTTCATACACTTTAACCCAAATTTTAACTAAAACCCTAATTTATAAAAGGGGATCTCATCTTTTCCTCCTTTCTCCCTCAACAACTTCTCCCGCGTTTTTCTTCTTCTTCATTCTTTTCCTTCTTCTTCTTCTTCTTCTTCTTGAGAGGAAAAAAGTTCTCAATTTTGGACTAAATTTTATTTGTGCAGCATTGAGAATTACTTAAGAGGTGATTTTTGATCATTTTGAGTTCGAACTTTATGTTGTTGATCTTGCCATTGCAACATATGTTTCAGCAACTGCTGCAGTAAGTGCTGAAACAGATGCAGCAACTACTGAAAAATATGTAGCAATTGTTGAGTAATTTATCCAGCAAATGCTTCATCAACTGCAATAACTACTAAAAAATATACAACAGTTGTTGAATATTTATTCAGCAAATGCTTCATTAATCATAGCAACTGCTACATATATTTTCAGCAGTTATTGAATTTGTTGCAGTAGTTGCTGCAATATATTCAGCAATTGATAAAACAGAATATTGTAGTTGCTGAATAATGTAAAGCAATTTTTGTATCTATTGTTACAACTAATGAAGCAGTTGCTGAATAAATTACAACAATTGTGATATTTTGATGCAATTTTTTTCTTTTGTATCGTGATCAATTTATTTTGTTCTAAATCATAATATCTCCAGGTACCTTCAAGATCATTAGTGATGGACAAAATAGCATTAGGGATTGATTGTCACGGAGAATGGGTTGAGTCAAACAATTGTTACATTTGGCATTGGAAAAACAAAGAAATGACTGAGACGATAGCGATGATTGTGCATTAAGATGTGACATATGATGATCTTACAAATAAAATCATTACTTATTGTGAACTAAATTGTAAGTTGAAAGATATTGCCATCACTTATATGCACAGTTGTGGTGAAAAATAAAAGACTGCTCCTTTTAGGATAAAAGATCAACGTAGTTTGAGTACTTATTTGGAAGATGAATCCAGAACCATTTTGAGGGTATACATGGTTGACAGATTGGCGGAGAATCATAATTTGTCTCAAGACCAAAAAATGTTAGATAATGAATGTGGTTGGATGGATATGGATGTTCCAGATAAAGAGACTACAGGCTACATATTTCTCCAATCAAAGTTGACAGTACCACACAATTAACTCAGTGTAGTCATGCTCGAGATGATGGAACGGAATTTTACAATGGTATGGCATTTAAGAATAAAAAAGAATAGATATTGCGCTGAAAATGACTTATGTGAAGAAATATTTTAGAATCAAGAAGGTGATTAACTTCAATTTTGTGTATTGCTACAAATGTGTGCATTCCGAGTGTAAATGGTGGTTGAGAGCTGTGAAGCAAAAAAGTTGTGATAGATTTTATATTATAAAGTATGAAAAGTTGCACACATGTGATTCAGAACATCTTACAAGTCATAATCCACATGCCACAGCAAAAGTTATTGGAGCATACTTTCACGATAGGTATTCTGAGGGTAAAGGTCCATCAATAAAAGATTTAAAGAACTCCATCCGTATTGAATTGGGCTGCAAGGTAAGTTATTGAAAGGTTTGGATGGGTAGCGAGATTGCAAAGTCTTTGGTAAGAGGGACACATGAGCATGGATATGGAGTGATTGATGCATACATTCATATGCTTAGGACATCAAATCCGAAAAGTAAGACGGCAGTGACGATTGATGAAAATAGTAGGTTCAAGTACTTTTTTATGGCATATGAAGCTTGGATTCTTGGTTTTGCACAAATGAGAAAAGTCATAGATATTGATGGGACATTTTTGAAGAGCATATATGGTGGTGTGTTGTTGTCTGCTATTGCACAAGATACAGAGAATCATATTTTTTCAGTGGCATTTTGCGTAGCAGACTCTGAATGTGATGCTTCCTACAAATATTTATTTGAACAAATGAGCAGTTTTGTACTTGATACTGTTGAATTATGCATAATTTCTGACAGACATTCAATTATTGGAAAGATGGTTTCAGTTGTGTTCTCTTTAACTCATTATGATTGTTGCATGAGGCACCTTGGAGAGAATATTCAAAAATATTTTCATAATGAAAGTGTTGTCCACCACTTTTTTAAGGCAGCAAAAGCATACAATGTAGATGTATTTAGTGATCACTTCAATCAAATAAGAGATATGATTCCAGGAGTCGCTACATATCTTGAACGTGTTGAATTTCACCGATGGAGCAGGGCATTCTTTCCTAGAAATTGGTATAGTTTACCAGATTATTATTGTTGATAGTTAGTACAACTGTTGCAATTTTTTACAGCGGCAGCTGCAGTTTTTGTACACCAATTATTGCATATATTTCAGCAACTTTTGAAATAAGTACAAATGATGAAAAAATATAGCAATTTCTATAAATAAGTGCACGTGTTGATTAATGTATTGATAAGTTTAGTAGTATATTTCACCAGTTTTTGCATTCCTTCAGTAGTTGCTACACTTATTTCAGCAACTGTTCTATTTGTTTTCAGAATAAATGCAGAACTATTGAAATAAATACAATAATTGCTTGAAGCATACAGTTATAATAATAAAATTTGAGACTTACATTTACAAGTACAATATTATGACGACAAATATTGCTGAGTCGATTAATGCAGTACTTTTGGACGAAAGAGAATTTTCTATCACTGTTTTATTTGATGCAATAAATAAGTTATTTGCTGAGATATTTCATGAGAGGTGTATGATATTCCTTAATACAGGAATCAAATTTGTTCCTTCGATGGAGACAATCATTGCAGAAAATACTGAGTTGGGAAACAAGCTATTAGTCTATCAAATTGCCAACTATAGGTATATTGTCATCGGTATGAAACTGTTGCAACAGTTGATTTGCAAAGCAAATATTGCAGTTGTAGATTCTTTGATATTGATAAAATACATTGTCCACATGCTATGGCAGCACTCCGGTGTCAATATGGTGAAGGCTATGGGAGATGAATTTATGAGTACTCCTCTTTGTATTATACTGTAGATGCATACATTATGGCATATGTGGACGAAATTAAACATGTTCCATCTGAAGATTCTTGGCAAGTTCCAATTGAGATTTTAGAGAGAAAAATATCTTCTTCATTTGTTGAGCTAGGCAAGGTTGGAAGAAGATCATTAAAAAGGCAAAAAAGAGTCGGGGAATCATTTTCAACCAAGAAAAATAAATATTCCATATGCAAAAGGGTTGGGCACAAAAAGACTACATATTTCGAGCGAAATGCTTCATAGAAGCACATTTAATCTTATTGTTTTTGTTATTTGTGAACACATCAATTGCTTTTGTTATTATTTGTGAACAAGTTTGATCTTATTATTGTTCTTGTTATTCAGTATTATGTTATACTCTCTAATATACTTGCTATAACATAATTCAACAATTGTTTTAAAATGTTCAACAACTTACTTGTAGCATAATTCAACAACTGTTGTGGAACGTTCAGCAACTAACTTGTTGTAGCATAATGCAATAACTGTTGTGCAATGTTCAGCAACTAACATACTTGTTGTAGCATAATACAGCAATTGTTGTGCACTGTTCAGCAACTAACGTACTTGTTGCAGCATAATGCAACAATTGTTGTGCAATGTTCAGCAACTAACGTACTTGTTGTATCATAATGCAACAATTATTATGCAATATTCAGCAACTAACGTACTTTTTGTAGCACATTTAAGAAATTGTGGTTTAACATTCAGCAACTAACGTAGTTGTTGTATCATATTTCAGCAATTGTTATGAAATTCCTAGCAACTAACTAACTTGCGGTAGCAAATTCAATTATAATCACAATCAAATCTCAATTTTACTCTTAAATTGGTCTAATATCACATCATTTATCATTAAATATAATTGATCCAATCAGTTAGCGTTCATTTAACTCAATTTTAATTTATTACATTTACAATCGTTTAATTGATCGTCTCGTGTATCTCGAAATACTATGTCATTGTATTTGATAACTATAAAATCTAAATTACACTCTTCAATTCGACTAATATCACTCTATTTATCATTAAATATGATTGATGCAATAAATGAGTGATAAATTTTTAACTCAATTTTTGTTGATTACATTTGCAATCGTTTGATTGATCGTTTAGTATATCTCAAATTACTATCTCATTACTTTTCATAACTATAAATTTTAAATTACACTCTTCAATTAGACTAATATCACTCTATTTATCATTAAATCATCAATAAATATGATTAATTCAATCAACCAACGGTCATTTAACTCAGATTTTAGTTGATTATATTTGCAATCGTTTAATTGATCATCTAGTGTATCTCAAATTACTATCTCATTGCATTTGATAACTATAAAATCTAAATTACACTAATATCACTCTATTTATCATTAAAACGATCATTTAATTACATACTTGTTGTAGCATAATGCAACAATTGTTGTCCACTGTTCAGCAACTAACTTACTTGTGATAGCATAATGCAACAATTGTTGTGAAATGTTCAACAACTAACGTACTTGTTGTAGCATAATGAAGCAATTGTTGTGGAATGTTTAGCAACTAAACTACTTGTTGTAGCACATTTAAGCAATTGTTATGGAACATTCAACAACTAACGTACTTTTCATGTTTCAGCAATTGTTATGAAATTCCTAGCAACTAACTAATTTGTGGTAGCAAATTCAATTAAGATCACAATCAAATTTATAAATTACGCTCTTAGATTAGACTAATTTTACTCTATCATTAATAAATATGATTGATGCAATCAACTAGCAATCATTTAACTCAGTTTTTATTGATTACATTTCCAATCGTTTAATTGATCGTCTAGTGTATCTCAAATTACTATCTCATTGTGTTTGATAACTATAAAATCTAAATTACACTCTTAAATTACATTAATTTCACTCCATTTATTTTTAAATCATCAATAAATATGATTGATGCAATCAACTAGCAGTCATTTAACTCAGTTTTTGCTGATTACATTTGCAATCGTTTAATTGAACGTTTAGAATATCTCAAATTACTATCTCATTACTTTTAATAACTATAAAATATAAATTGCACTCTTAAATTAGACTAATATCACTCTATTTATCATTAAATAGGATTGATTCAATCACTTAACAGTCATTTAACTCAATTTTGATTGTTATAATGCAATAATTGTTGTGAAACGTTCAACAACTAACGTACTTGTTGTAGCACATTTAAGCAATTGCTGTGAAACATTCAACAACTAACATACTTTTAGTACCATGTTTTAGCAATTGTTATGAAATTTCTAGCAACTAACATACTCCTTGTAGCATAATTCAACTACTATAAATCGTTCAGCAACTAACATACTTGTTGTAGCAAATTTAAGCAATTGTTATGAAATTTTCAGCAACTAACTCCCTTGCTGTAGAATAATGCAGGAATTGCTATGAAACTATCGGCAACAAACGTATTTGTTGTAGCAAAATGCAGCAATTGCTATGAAATGTTCAGCGACTAACGTACTTGCTGTAAAAAATTCAGCAACTAACGTACTTGCTGTGAAAAATTCAGCAACTAACGTATTTGCGGTGAAAATTCAACTTCTAATGTAATAGCTAATTGCAAACAAAAAAATTTATACTAATAAAACATTTATGAATTTCAGCTCCCAACACATTACAAATACCAATTCAGCTATGATTCTCATTCACCACTGCAACAAAATATAATTAAAAAGTTACAGGTCGTCTTTACAAAAAAAATTAAAATTGGGAGTAGTCGCCTAATGATAGTCGTCTAAAAGCTCCTCCTCAATGATAGGCTCAATCTGTCTCTTTGCTTTTCTCTTGATACTTGACAATGCCTTCGAAATTTATTTTTTTCTCCTTTTAACACCTTCAGGAGTATACAGGTCCAAGATTTTTTATGATGGCCAAATACCCCTCTTAGACATCATAGTGGTGATAGATTTCTCTAAAGCATCTACCATAGCAGTTAACAAGTCTATCTTTTCATGACAAAGTTTACAAGAAGAAACTTCAATGGTGGATGGGGTTTCTTGAGGACGCGAAACATTCTCATTAATCGGAGATCTTCCTACTCCAAAACCACCTCTAAAACCACCAAGTCCACTAGTAACAAATGGAGAAGATCCTCCCGCACCAACACAACTAGTACCTCTATCAATATTTGGAGAAAAACTTCCTCCTCCATCACCAACGACACTGCCACCTACAACAACTGCTCTTGAAGGGTCCAAATCCCCCTCAACAACTATACAATCTCTTTTGATTGTCGTAACACCATTTAAATCTCTCTCGAGCTTTTCAATCTTGTCATCTTTAGTTAATTACAAAGGCACAAACCTAGTGAGGAAATTCATCTCCATCTCACTTGGTGTAGGACTTATCCATGATTGCTTAATCTACACATAAAAAGTAATAATATTAAGATATGATAACACAAAGCATATAATTCCACAACAATATTTCAGAAAATTATCAAAGACAACATATCTGTCTGACAACCTTTTCTATGGAGTCTTGTTCTCCTTTTGAACGTTAATGGGTAAATAGTTGGCATGTTTACATCTGATTGATTATAATAGTAGTACCATAAAGTTAGTCTTATATTATTGTTCATTACACACATTATTGCCAGTCCTCTAAACGAATTTCAGTTTTGATATATGTAAATAAGTATTTCTTCCAATTTTCTTAAACTTTGAGTAGAATAGTAAGATGTTTTCTTGTATTAGTTAGTGGCTATCAGTTTACATAATTATTTGCATATGACTATGTTTTAAGATTCTCCAGGTAATAATTTTCAGACAAAGGATAACAAGTTGATATTCTTAAAATATCAGGTAACATAATTATTCTTAAAATAATTTGTCAGTATTTTCCTTTCTAGGTGGCAATATATATCGCTTAGGTTCTCTTAAGACATTAGTTTGATGGATCCAAAATTCCATTGACCAGTTATCCCAGCTTTTATCAAGTTAACAAAGTTTAAGACAAAGCAAGCAGTTAATGATTCACAAAGAACAAGGGTTGCAAATATGAAGAATGTAGCAACTGCTTCTCTTAAGGCAAGCAAACTATACAAGGAGCTAAATGCACAAACGGTCAAATATTTTGTAAGTTCCTACTAGCATGAAAGCTGACTTATATAGATGCAGCCAATATACTAGACCAGATAAAGTTGTTACCTAACAGTCAGAAGACGTTAAAAAGGACTGATATCAACACTGATAACACTGATTTCTCTATACAAATGCATACCCAAAAGTAGAAGGAAAATAAAGAAGGGTCAGTGAAACAACATTTCATAAGCATTTTTGTCGAAAATAACATATATTTAAAGGTGGCAGTAACAACACTGGGCAAAATCAAGGTGTATATTGAAAAAATCAGACAAAGAAAAGAATGACAACAATACGAAAATAAAAATATAAGATGATGCTTACCGAGTCTTTGGGGAGGGGGTCAAACAACTCATTAATCTCAATAAATTTGTTATTAGTCGCCGAAGCCATCTAAGAATTAACAGTGAAGACATTTTTTCTGAAAAAATCTTGAATTTTTTTCGAAGGGGAGGAATAGCCTCAAATGCCCAACATTACATAAAATAAAGATATTAAGAGAGATAACTCAGAATAATGAATGGACCCAAAAATAATTTTAAAAAATATGGATTAAAATAAAATTTACCATGAAAGCCCATGGAAAGCCATAAAGATTGGAGGTCTTCACATTTGGATTGACCGTCTTCAATAGGTACTCAATTGTAAGATCATAACTTACACGCCTCCATGGATGGGCAGAAAATGCATCTCTATCAGCTGAGAGCAAAACCTATTCAGACAAAAGTTTCGTGTTCAAATCATTTGCACAAAGAAAATTGTGCACAATATAGAGCAAGCACAATGACTTCTTTACACTTTTACGAACATCCTTAGATTTGATGTGTTCAATCAACTCCTTCTCTTTGCAATTCTTTCCCACCAAATCAATAATTTGTTGTCTCCTTCTCAATGTCTTAGTTGACATTTTTTTCTTCATCATACACAACTGGTAAATGACAATTCAAGCCAGTGATGATCGCAAACTCTCTCATGCCAAAACAAACCGGCATGCCACAATAGTTTATCCAAACTTCCTCTTTTCAATGACTTATAATTTTACGTTGAAGAAGTTGGTAAACTAAAATCATTTGAAATCTTATATTGATATTGTTAGGTAGGTTTAAGTACTTCCCAAAAATCAAAGATTTAGAGAACTTCGTCAATTTTTGATCTTCTAAAATCTTTCTAAACTCAGAAAAAACTTACCCAACCCAAACTTAACATTAACAGAGCCCATCAAACTTAGATACCTTTCAATCAATGTCTCTGAGCTGTAATTCAAATACCTAATAGGCTTGACAAGTGAGGTATCAGGTGAAGGACTGGCCGGAGAGGACTCGACAGTATGAGATGTCTCCTCCTCCAAGATAGGTGTATCGTGCTGGTGTTTCGTTCTCTGTTCATCCTCGAATTCTCTATTTTCACCTTCTGCATTTTCATTACTTTTGGATTTATCATTTGAGGCATCTGCATTAGTGGAAGAAGCATCTGCTCCACCTGTTTCTTCGTCTTTTTCTTCCGTAGACTTCTCCAACCTTGTGCTTCCTTCTTCTTCTATAGACTTCTCCAACTTTATACTTCCATCTTCTCCTATAGACTGCTCCAATCTTGTGCTTTCTTCTTTTTCTTCTTCTATTTGTCTCTGTTTACTAATTCGCTTTTTTGTATTTTTAGGAGTAACAACAATTGTTGCTCTTCTTTTTCTTGGAGCCATTGAATCTACACCACATGAAATAAAATGGAAATCATTGACTATTGTAACCAACAACAACAAAAAAAATAGTTAACATGAATAATTACAGTAAATGTGCAGTAAATGATAAGGATGATACTAATAGATACTTAATTGGGAAATTCACTTTAGACTAGACTTAAAAATTCAATCTTTCTGCTAGTTAAATAAGTTCTTCAATTTCCAACTCAAAATTTAGACGTTATTACATTTCAACTAGCAAAATTACAGTTAAAGAATAAGTTTTTTTGTTAATTGAATTGATTCTTGAACACACCCAACTCAAAATTTAGGCAAACATTACACTTCTATAACAATGTTACAGCTAAAGATTTCATCTTTCTATCAATTGAATAAGTTATTCAACAAATCTAAGAATTTAGGTTATTTTCAAGTTAATTGGAGTGGAAAATTAAAGATTTTAAAAAAACTTAAAAGAGGAATCTTTATTAAATTTTCAATATAGTCTTGATTAACCATTTCAAAACGAAAAATTCAAAAGAGGACATCACAAATCTCAAAAATCTAAACCTATTTTTTCAAAATCAATACATTCTTATAAATGAATGAAACCCACCATATTAAGAGTAAAGAAAATAATTTTACCTTGGAGATCTAAGTTCGAAGATAGTAATGGAGATGGTGATGACAACAAAAGAACACGAAGATGGCGATGGAGGTGTTTGAAAGAACCGAAAGAGAATGAGATGTATCGTCTTCTCTCTCTGATTTAGAGAGAGAAAGAATTTTGAACCTAATTCTGAAAAAATTGACAAATGATCCATGTTTTTTTATTATTCCTATTTTGTATTTTTAAGAAGTTTATAAAATTTTAAAAAATATATTTTAACACCGATTTACCCTAATTACTAATTAACAAAAAATTTGACTTAAACTGATCAAACTTGTCATCAATATTAATTTCAACACTTATTTGTCACCTTAGACTCAATTTTCTCAACTCACTCCCTAAATACTAAACCCCCATATAAATATACTCACTCTTTGTTACTATATCACTCTTTTTGCTCCTACTACCAATTTCATCTTCATACCAGTTCTTGATGATTTCTCCGTGCTCTTTTTACTTCCTTTTTAGGAAAAACCAAGCGATAACAGGAAATTCAATGATTTCTTCCATGGATACACCTCCGATCATCAAATTCACTCAACATGTAGTCACTACAAACAAGCATGTTTACGAGAACGATGAAAAAATCAACCCCCATACAAAGGTTATTCAGAAAGTCGTCAGAATTATACTTACAGACCCCGATGCTACGGATTCATCCGACGATGAAGACTGAAATACTGTACGAAGAGTGAAGAGACACGTGGCAGAGATCAACCTCATTCCATCATCCAAATCGATAAGTGAAAAAAATGAAGATCAATTTCACCGGAAACTGACGTCACTCGCCGGAAAAAGTTCAGAGGTGTTCGACAATGGCCGCAGGGTCGTTGGACTGCAGAGATTCGTGACCCGACCCGGAGAAAACGGGTATGGTTAGGGACTTATGATACTCCAGAAGAAGCAGCTAAAGTTTTCGATAAAGATGCCGTTAAACTCAAAGGTTCCGACGCCATAACTAACTTTCCGAGAGTATTGACGATGGAGTTAACGGTGATGGAGACGGAGTCTGTTACCGACTGTGGAGAGAAAAGTGACGATGTTGTTGCGTTGTCACCTACGTCAGAATGGTGATTTAACACCGTTTGATAACTTTCGGTTCTGTGAAGTTGATGATTTTGATTTCGATGTTGACTTATTTTTTCAGTTGCCAGAGTTTGGGATGTCGAAGAAATACTACGGCGAAGAGTCCAACTAGTTTCACTTTGACGATTTTGCCCTTGAAACTCGGTAGTAGACATAGGGTGTGTTTGGTACGATGAAAAATGTTTTCTAGAATATATTTTTTCATTTTTCTTTGTTTGGTTAAAAAAAGATATTGAGAAAACATTTTCTCAAGTGACTTATTTTCCTACAGAATATACTTCCAAGTCAAGGGAAGTTATTTTTCATATAAAAAATTTGTGATGCTTATATGCTTATACCCCCACCCTTCCTCCAACCCTCTTCTCCACCCCCAACAAAATCGAAGTTGCACCCACAAGCAGATCACCATCGTCTCCAATTTTAGGGCTTTCTCCCCTCTCTCTCTTCTCCTCACTGCAAGAATTTCAAAGGTATGTCCATGACTAATTTCTTTTATGGTGCTTCTCTTTTGCTTGTTTGGATTTCTGATTTGAGGCCAATTTTGTTCAAAAATTTAAATTTAAATTTCTGATTTGATTTCAATTTTGCTCAAAAATTGAAATTTGGGTTTAACTTATCTATGAAAATTGATAAGTTATTGTGAGTTAGTTGAGCGATTAGCATTAGGCTGAAGCTATATGAGTATCTTAGAGAAAAGGTTAAAGGAATTGGCTCGGAGAAAAGGTTTGTTGTAGAGAGAAAGTCCTCATAGGTTGTTGACCAGCTGCACGAGAAATTCTTAGAGCTTTCAGTCTAGTGGTAAGAAATAAAAATAGTAATTGAAAGGTTTGATCCAAGTCAAAGGAGGAACATGTTTTCGAAATTTATTTGCATACAATATACTTTCCTCGACCCCGTATATAGCGAAATCTTAATGAACCAAACTTCCTCTTACTGCCACACTATGCTTATATCATGTAGGCATGTACTCAGAACACAATCAAACGAAATCTAAGAATTATAATAAAAAAATTCAAGATTGATTACATTGATGAATCAGAGGTGTTAACCTTGACAGATTCTCAAGAGTGGTGACCCTGCAAAGAGAGGACATGCTATTGTTCAAGTTGTTACTCATATCAGTAACCCATAATTGTTGGCTAAAATTAGTTGTGGGCTTGGTGAGGCAGTGGTTGGTAGTAATCTTAATGATAAGATGGAGATGTATGCTAATCGTTCTAAGTGAGAGGTTGTGGTTGTAAGTTTAGTAGAAAGTCCTTATTTTACCTTGAATGCTTACAGTTTTGAGGTTTAATGAGCCTCATCTTGTCGTTGGATGAGCGTATGTTATACTCTCTTGGATATGCTTGTCGTATATTTTTGTTTTGGTTTATGGTCAGTTGTTATAATTCTTGGAATGGGATGATTAGATTCACTTAGAAGAAACTCAGGAAACCTTGTTTTGGCTTTAACCAGGCCAGCAACCCCTTCTCTCTATTTCTCCTCTTGTGTTCAGCTGAGTAGTATACCCAAAATGAAACGGGGCATAGTTAGAGGGGCTTCATTATTACGGTACCAGTTCATCTAACCGAACACTTTCTATGTGTAACATGTAAGGATCCAATAAAATTACAACAAATAGTAAATATGAACTCATAACTTTATAGATGGTTCTTGCTTACTAGCAAAGAGAAACTTTAGGAAGACATTAAATAGCCTTCAAAAATTGCCATCAAACTGTATTTAGTATCAGCATATAGATTGTGTATAAATCATATTTACAATTTAAAAACACCAGATAGTGTAGCCTTGTTTTGTCTTACGAAGAACCTAGCGTTAAGTAAAATTTACAGAAAAAATGAAATAACAAGAGATGGTTCATCTTAATTTTCTGCACAAAGCTGTAGCTATCTTTGAAACATCTTGTATTTTTTGTCACAAATACAACAACATATCCAGTGTAGACCTCACCACAAAGTGGAGTTTGGGCATCAATGCATGATCGTGTGGGGTTTTCTCTACCTATCTGCTTCTCTGTCCTCTTCATGTATGACACTGCCACAACAATTACTATTCACTGATTATCCTTACCCTATAGGTGTATTTGCAGTATATGTGGATTCAAAAGAATGCCATCACTATGTAAGTGGAAATGTTTGATATCAAAGGACCATGTATGGTGTGCTTATCTATCTATAATAGCATTCCTTTTTTTCTTGCAATGAAGAAAAGACTGGAAACACCACTTAAGTCATTTTTGTTGTTTTACTATATCTTTAGTACTCCCTGTAGTTTGAAGCAATTAATGCACCTTTACAAACATATTGACTAATTGTACTACGAGCAGCAAATAAATTGAGCCTGATTATTTTTACTCATTTGATCTTGTGAGATGCTTCGTATTTTATTAAGATCTTATTTAGTGTCTCTATGTCTTGAGCCGGGATCTATCGGAAACAATCTCTCTACTTCTTCGGAGGTAGTAGTATTAACTGCGTATATTTTATCTTTTCCAGACCCCACTAGATGAGAATTCACGGGATATGTTGTTATTGTTGTTGTTGTTCAGTGTGTTCACTTTTTTAAGTAGTTGTGCTTGTAATTGTATTTTTATGTTAAATTATACAAGTAGAACCAAATGAACTGAATTAATTTTTTTCTATATTTATATTGTAGGCATATCCCAATCATGATAAGTTCATCAACAAAAAAAATTAAAATGTTTGAAGAAATGTCTCTTGTGTGTGGAAATGATCGAGCTAGGGGAGATCGTGCTAAATCAGTTGAAGATATAGATTTGGATTGTTGTTCTGAGAAAGATAATGATAATGACATTGAAGGACCATCCACAGAAAAGGATGTACAAGTGACTGAAACTTCTCAAGCCAAGCGAAATTGCAAAAGAAAGCGTGGCAAGATGTCGTAGGCGATATATCAATAAAATTTGGAGAAGTGGCAATGACAATTAGTAAGATGATTGATAGTCGCCTAGATGTGACAAAGTTGTACGAAGAAGTTATGGCAATGAAAGGTTATAACGAAGAGTTCCTCGGTGATGCTTTTTTTGATTATTTGGTGCAAAGCGACACTTTGGCGAAGGCATTCATGGCAAAAAATCAAAATCTCTGTAAGGTGTGGTCGGAACGATTCAAGCGACAACAATAGTTATATGGGTTGGAAGAACTTAGCTTTGGAAGCAATTACTATTCGCGCACTTTTATTTTTAATAATGTACCGTGTATTTGCTACCAAAGTTCTCTCTTTTGTGGATTTGAGCGAATATTGATTAGGAAGCTTGAATATATGATTAGTAGTTGCTTAAACTTTAGTCGCTTGTAATGTTATGGTACTCAATCTGGGTATTGTTTGCAATGCATTAATTAGTTCCTACACGTTGTTAGTAGTATTTTCTAAAAAATATTTTTTCACTCACTAACCAAACACTAGAAAATATTTTTCTGAAAAATATTTTTTACTCACCAACCAAACACCATAAAATATTTTCTGAAAAATGGTTTTCATTCACCAATCAAACATGAGAAAATAAGTAGAAAATAACTTATTTTTCATGAAAATATTTTTCAAGAAAATTTTTTCCATGGAAATCATTTTCCATCGTACCAAACACACCCATAGAATGTTTGTTGTACGGGGGCTATTTTATCTATTTATGCAAATGGGCTGATTGGTTGGTTGACTGGTGACGTGGCATTTTCGGCGGCAATTATATATAGTGATTAGTAGTCTATCCATACGGTGGACTTTGTGAGAGATTTTTGTTTTGTGTTAATTGTGGGTTAATATTGTAATATGAAAATTTTCACATCTAGAGGTAAGAGACTAAGAGTTAGAGTTAATTAATGATGAAGATAAGAAGAGAAAAGGGGATGTGTGTATTTCTTTTGGTTGAAAATCTATTAAAAATAGTGTTTTTATTTCATCAAAGTCGGATAAAAATTGTTAATATTTTTATCTTTTTCATATTTTAGATTCTATTGAGTTTATATATTATTATATTAAAGAAAGAGAGAATTATTGTTGTGTTGATCTAGAGAGACATGTGTTCCGTGAAGAAATGTGTTCTCTTTGAAGATTTGAGCTTGTAATTTATGAAGATTTTGAGAATTTCAAATAAAGTACATATATAATAAAGGGAAAAGGGTCAAATTTGCCCCTCTACTTTGATAAATTAATTAAATATACCCTTTATTATACTTTGAAGTTAAATTTACCCTTGTTGTCATAATTTGGGGCCAAATTTACCCTTTTACTTTGAAAAATTGGCTAAATATACCCTTCGTCCTATTTTGAGGTCAAATTTACCCTCGATTTCATACTTTGGGACCATAATTACCCTCGTGGTTAAGAAACTTTTCATTTGTAACCTTTCTTTAACAGAAAAGCCCAAATCAACGTTAAATTTTTAAATTTTTAAAATAGATCACATCCTAATCTAATTCGTCGGTTCTGGCCCATAAAAAAATATACAAGCAAATATACCCCTCCCTCAGTTCTGTTGATTGAATTTTTTCAACGAACAAAAATACTTCTCTTTCAACGTGCAACACTAGTAGGTTGTTTACAAATGAACAACATGTAAAACAGAATGGGATAACGGAGAAGCATGAAACTAGAGAAAACGTCTATTACAAACTTTGCTCTTGTTCGATTATGTTCAAAGTTTAAAATTTGGTATGCAATTCTATTTGCATCAAAATTCTAGAACCAATGAAGAAATTTTCTGAGCAAATGACATAATGAAAAATCTGCATACATCTAAATTGCATACAAAGATATATGAATGGAGAGATGTCCGATTGACACATATGGAGACCTCTTAACTCAAGCATCCAGAGAAATATCCAATGGGCCTAATCTACTGCATTAGATTGTCAAGTGCCATTTTTCATGAGGTCTGCACTAATGCAGATCTACAAACTGAGAGAGGAATACATTTCTTTGTGTTTGCACTGATTCAAATCAATTTTTCATGAGCTATGCCTGATAAATATCTAGTGGCTTAATCTCATTGGAAAATTGGCCAACAGAACTGAAGGGGATATATTTATTATTTGTGTTTTTTGTGTGGCTTGAGTCAGATCAGACGGGTTAGATTAAGGTGTATTTTATTTTTTAAAAAATGGGATATTTAATGTTGATTTGAACTTTTCTATTAAGAAAGGGTACATATGAAAAGTTTCTTAACAACGAGGATAAATTTGACCTCAAAGTATGACATCAAGGGTAAATTTAACTCCAAAGTATGACGAAGGATATATTTAGCCAATTTTCCAAAGTAGAGGGGTAAATTTAGCACCAAAGTATGACATCGAGGGTAAATTTGACTATAAAGTATGACGAAGGGTATATTTAGCATGTGTGTACATATTTGTATTGAGTCTATGGATGTTTACAGGCAGGATGGTTGATACTCTTGGTGGTTATGTGGTTTGGTTGTGAGCACTGTTTGATCTATTATTGTTGTATTGTTGATTCATTGGGTATTTGATTGTGTGCTATGTTTTTGAAAAAGTGAAACTTTGTACTTACTTATATGTTGGTTGACTTGCTTCATTTATATATGCTTCAATCGTAGCTTACTAGAATGGCTAGTTATCATTATTTAAAATTATAATGAGAGCATTTGGGTGTTAGCCTGAGAGTTTAGTGTCGGTTTTCTATAATTACGGGTTTGTTCCTATGAATATGAGTAATGAAAAAGACAAGGTGAATAAAAAGGAATAGTGATGTATTAGCATTGGATTGTGGTTGATGGTGTGAATTAATGAGGCTAAAGTATGTTAGTAGCAAATATAATATTGATGGAGTGGGAAGAGTAGTTGGATGATGTAACTTATATAGGTAAAGTAATAATTTTATTACAACCTTAGTTGAATTATATTCCATTCAAGATGTCATGATTTATTTTTATTAATTCTATTTTATGATTATATGAACTAACGCGATCAATCAATGATGCCTACCAGAATGTGTGGTTGTACTGACCCTACTCTTCTACATTTCTTCTTGGAATGTAGACTAGATGCAGGTTAGTTTACAGTTACTAGATGGATGACGATATTCGGCACTAACTTCTGCATTTTCATCCTGGCAGATGTTAGAGTCTTTGTATTATAGTTTTATTGTCAGTTTATGTTGTAGTAGATAGCTCTTATACATGTTTGGACAAGTCTTGGGATAGTGAAGAACATTTGTAAGAAGTATTTGAAAAAAGTTTGTTTATTAGTATTTAATTTAATTTATATTTCCTTAAAAACAGAAGTCTTCCACATATTTTTAGCTGGGTAATAAGGGCTCTCCTAGCTACTTAGAATAGCATAGGTGCCCGCATGGTCCGTTAGTCTAGGTCACGATAGTTGGTATCAGAGACTTAGGTTCACCGGTCCCATTTCGTAGATTGGTGTGTAGGGCCCCACACCCAATATTTGGAAGGTTATAAGGCATGTAGAAATTATTTTCCCTTCTTTCTCTCCATCATGTCGTCCTAATCTTGGACTATTAGATCGAATCCAATTAGTATTTAGAAAATTCTAATTGGTATCTTAACAGAGCTCAATTGGGATATAATTAATTCCAATTGGTATCTTAGTAATTTTGAATAAAAATCTAGGAGATATCAATTGGTATCTGTTAATAAGGTTTAAAAGTTATTGTTAATAGGTAAAGACTTGTGAAAGTTGTGAACTTATTGATTGCTTGTGTTTGATATTTGGTTAGACTTGTGTTGCTAGATTTTTGTCATTGTTGTGAATTATTTTTGTTTGAATTTAAGTGATGAAAATTGACTAAGTTGTTTTTGTTGATAATTGTGATGAAATTATTTGATTTCTTGTTATTGTGAAGCTAGCAATTCTATGGTGCTTACTTATTTTTTATAATATTATACTGATGAAATTGATGGTATAAGAATTGAGAAGATGATATGAGAACATAATGTCAAGAAAAGATGGTGAAAAAGTTACATGAATAAAAACTGAGGTGATATGTGTTTTCTGTAATGAGGGGTTTAGGTTGGTCATCTAGTTTATCTGTTGCAATAGATTGGTCATTTGTTGCATTATATCGATGTTTCTATCTAAGTCTATCTATTGCAACAATAGAAAGACCTGTTTGATAATTTCCAACAGATTACCTACCTGTTGCAACATATGTCTAAATCTGTTTGATATTTTTTAACAGATGTGTCGTCTATTTCAAAAAATACATTATCTTTTGCAATATTTGAATCTACTATTCCATTTCAATTAATAAGTTCAAATCTAAGAAAAAATAAAATTCATATACAAAACAAAATAAATCGAAGCCTTCAGAAATTAGCTGAAATAAATCAACGAATAAATGAAATGTAAAAAAAAATTATGGGTACAGATCTCAACAAATACATCAATAATTTAAGTATTGATGCCAAGAATTCCTAAGTAGGGGTGAGGTTATTACTTTGACAGACTCAAGCTATAATAATTTACTCAATATGGATAAGTTGTTCTTCATCCGGGGCTATAAAATTTGGCTTTGGTTGTTGTGGATCTTTATTGTCGATTACGTATGATTTCTGCGCTTTTTGTTCTCTGTATTTCCATAAAAGGAGTAGCATATTGTCAATGTTGTTCAGTTGTAGCTTCTACATCTACCTGGAAATTCAGAATTGGTCAATGCTAATCACGGGGATACAACAAAACGAAAAAGAATAACTCATCTGTTCTAGCAAATCAAACAGGTCTTCCTCCTATTTTAAATTATCCCAAATAGATTATATTTCTATTGCAACAAATGAATCAACTGTTGGGACAAACTATTACATGAGAAAGACCTGTATAATAATTTTCAACAGATGAACCATCTGTTGCAACATATAAATCATCTGTTGCAGCAAATAGATCATCTGTTGGTACAAATAAAAGTGGTATAAAGAGCTATTTGATTTGCTAAAATAGATGAGACATATGTTGCAATAGATACTTTATCTAATGCAACAAGTTAGTCAACTGTTACAACATATGTATATATCTGTTTGATATTTTTTAGCAAATGTATCATCAGTTGAAACAGATATGTGTCTGTTTGTTAGTTGGAACAAACATATATATTCACTTTTTTCATCTCGTGTTGCTCTCCTTTGGCTATTGTACATTGCTCAATGCAAAACACGGACAGAGGAGATGCAATTTTGTTTTTTTGAATACTTGATAATACCTTGGAAATTACTTTCCTTCTCCTCTTAGCCTTAATCTCTAATGGAGTGGATGGATATAAAATCCTCTTTGATGGAATGACACCCTTCTTAGATGTCAATTCCTTTACAGAAGCAGTTAATGCATTAATAACATTAATCACTACATCATGTTTTGCCTTGCAGTCTTGACATTTGCATTCAGAACATTCACTGGGAGAGGCAAAATCTGTATAAATAGTATGATTATACTCATAATAGTTTGTTTTAAATACTGTAAGAGGAGCATCATTAGCACCAACAACAACACCACTACCACTACCACCAGCTCCATCACCACTAAGACCATCAACAACAACAAGCCCACCCTCCAAAATTATTTTTCTTGTAATAGTTGTTGCTTCAAACAATTCTATTTTTATTCTTTCAATGACCTTAGGGTCCGATAAAGTTTGCACATACCTTAAAGTAAGAAAAAATGGCATCTTCAACTCTCAATTGGTCGAAACTAGCGACAGATGCATAATCTAACATAAATCATTACATATATTTAGAATGATGATTAGACCATTCAAAAAAAATTTAATTAAAACAAAAACTTAATTAAAATTATACTTACTGCATCCTTCGGGGGGGGGGGGTGAAGAGATCAAGAAATTTTGCATTTTTATCAATTTCGGCCGTCAACCATCTCAAGATTCTTGGACAGGAAACTTCTTCCTGGTAGTTCACTTGTTGTCTCAAATAAGGAATGACTTCAAATGCCCAAGCCTATAAAATAACGCTAATAAATCAAAATCATTATTGAGTAAAAAATATTAATAATATCATAATAAAAGAAAGAAATATTTATCATGAAATTCCATGAAAAGCCATATAAGTTGACTGTCTTTGGGCGCTAACGGAGTCAAAAAATATTTGATAGTCATTTTGAAGCTTTCATAACCCCAAGGATAGCTATTAAACGCCTCAAGATCCTCGGAGAGCTTTGTTAAACCAATGCTTATGTTGTTGTTAACGTCTCTCACCCAAAGAATATTATGTACAAACCAAAACAAACACAATGACTGTTTGTGATTCTTTGAAATTCTTTTACCTTTCAACGCTTCTATCAAATTTTTATTTTTAAAGCTTGGACCAACAATGGATGCCAGGTCATAACGATCACCCGACTTGCCTTTATCTTTTTGGGGTGTGCAGGGTGCTTTTTTGGGGTTAGAATAGGTATAACATGAGAAGGAGAAGGAGGATAGCATTTTAGTCCTGTAACTATGAAAAACTCCTTCCAACCAAAACAAACAGACATGCCACAGTAATCTGTTGCGATAATACAAAACATATCACTCATCTATATAGAAAGATGAATGGTCTGTGCAACAGATCACATATTTATTGCAACATATGAGTGATCTGTTGGAACAATTAACTAACCTGTAGCAACGGCTGAGTAATTTGTTGCTACAATACAAAACATATCATTCATCTGTTGAGAAAGATGAATGGTCTGTGCAACTGGTCACACATCTATTGCAACATATGAGTGATCTGTTGGAATAGTTATCAACGGTCAATATTATTTAGATTTCTTCCAATAGAAAGGTCATCTGTCGTGACAGATGAATGATCAGTTGGAAAAATCAAGTCTTGAACATGTCCTGTTAGAAGAGTTGATAGGATTTTATCCTGTGATCAGTTGGAAAAATCAAGTCATGAACATGTCTTGTTAGAAGAGTTGATAGGATTTTATCCAACAGGAGGTTCATCTATTGCATCAGATCTTTAATCTGATGTTTCCTCCGTTGCATCAGATGGTTAATCTGTTGCATCAGATTTTTAATCTGCCGGTTCTTCTGTTGCATCCAATAGTAAATCTGTTGCATCATATGATTAATCTATTGCAAAATCTGTTTAATCTATTGCAGTAGATGGTTAAAATATTGCATCAGATGGTTAAACTGTTGCATCATGTGCTAAATCTGTTGTATCAGATTTTTTATTCGATGGTTCCTCTGTTGCATCAATGATTAATTTACTGCATCAGATGGTTAATCTGTTACATCAGAATTTTAATTTGATGGTTTCTCTATTGCATCAGATGGTTGATTTGTTGCATCATATACTAAATTTGTTGTATTTGATGGTTAATATGTTGCACCGGATGGATAATCTGTTAGACAAAAAAATAGTAGCACGATTTTGTTCAACAAAATAATAGCAATATAACTATTTTTACCAAGAACAAGAACAAATCAACCCAACAACGAGAAATTAAACTTCGAAATCAAACAACAAAAAAGAAGAGAAGAAAAGAGAAGAGAAGAGAAAAATACCAGAAATTAGGGTTTTATTCATACTGCATTTCAAATTAAAGCAACAACTATTGAAATTGTTAACTAATACTATAAGAGGAGTTGGCTCAAGTTCCTCATTTTCTTCAAAACTAAAAAGGCCATAATTTTTTAACTGTGAAAGAAGAAAGGGAACGATGAAGAATTCGAAGCTATTGTGTCGGAGAGCAAGGTTGTCATGTTTATTGATGGTTGAAATCGAAAATGAACTCGAAGTCCAACTATTTGTTGTTGGAGGTTGAAGTCGCTGAAGATTGAAAGAAGAAATTTGCAGAACTGTTGGTTGAGAGAAGCTGTCGAGAGAGAGACGATCGATGATTTGGATTGAAGAGGGGTGTGGGTTCGGTTGATTTATATTTTTGAAAAGATTAAAAAGTTAAAAATATTAATCAAGGTTCCTAATTATGTTTGACCTTTTAAGTTGGTCAATGTCACAAATCCTTCATTCAAGACTTAAAAGACACCTTTCCTTCAATTTTCTCATGTTTTTCTTATGAAAAATATTTAGAATCTACTCCACTATAATGGAATCTTTGGAGTATTCTAAAATAAAAGACTGTGTAGTAAATATGAAGTGAATTTGCCAAAAGAAGGAACACATCTAAATGTGACATCTCCTTCTTGATTATACAGATCAATTGAATATTAAAAATATCAAGCTAATCAGTCAACTAATTAGAAACTAACTAAATTGGCACCATTTGACCATTATAATATTGCTTGTCTATTTCTTTTAGGGCCCGATAAGTTGTTGCTCATGACTACTCATAGGCAAAAGTCATAGTCTCAACTCTATTCCAAATTCTACTTTCACAGTCTTTACAATGAGTTAAAGTTTAACAATAAGAATTATAAGTGTTAATGTCCCCTTTGATTATAAAAACGACAATGATAATAAGTGAGATATGAGAAGGGTGGCGTGTATGTAGATTTTATAAATTTTATATTTAATAGATAAAGAGATTATTTTTGATAAATCCATTGTTGAAACTAAGCTTGATTACTAACTTTCTTTGTGTCACTTAGATTAAAATTATTTTTCAATTGCTATAATAAAATAACAACAACAATATACTCAATATATTTCCATACAACGATCTGAGGAGGGTTGTATGCAATTCGTACCACTACCTCAGAGGTGAGGTGAAGATGTTATATTCGATAAACCCTTGGCTCAAGATAAAATACGATTTAGAAAAAAGTATAATAGAGATATATAAACAAGAATCCAAAAGCAAAAATTCTCAAGCATAACACTACAACTACTAATAAAGACAATACTTCTACCTACTAGCATGGACACACTTCAAATTTTTAACCTTCCATCCTAATTTACGTTAATCCACATTCTATTTTTATTATTATAAATAGAATGTTATTTATATTTTTAATATTGAGTTCTTGTACAAACAATATATTGTTTTTTTAAAATCATACACATATATATATTAAAAGTTGTTTATGATTATTAAAATTTTAAAAACTTATCAAACTATATCAAACAACAGATGGAGACCTGGAAAACAAAGTTGATAACCTGCTACAATAAATTGTTGATGAAATTACAATAAAATAAAATTACAAGTGTAGGAAAAAAAAGAATATCTTCTTCTTCTTCGGCTGAGGCGCGGGTATCTCGCTCTCTTTAAGGAGATTCAAGCCCACTGCAGCAAAATATTTTAGTCCAGCAGTAATCTTCTTGACTTTCCACCTCCAGGATACAACAACCTTTCTCACAAAGAACAACTCAACAACTCTAGACAAGTGTTGAGTTCAAAGCTACACAAAAAAAACACCTCCCTTCAACTAATAAACTCTTTTTTTTCTAACTTCTTACTAACTCTATAGTATCTTGTAGTATCCCAAAATCATGCAAGACCACCTCTATTTATAGGTGAAGAAATCTTTCATGCAATGAATGGAAAGATAAATGAGGTAGTAAAGATGGAATATCAATGGCGTTTAGGTTACAAGAGTTACATCACATAAAGAATAGGATAATGGAGGAATAAAGAGTGTACATGAATTTGAAGAAAAATGGTGGTCAAATTCAGCCACCATAACCAAGAGATAATACACCTTAATATGAAATAGATGCAACAAAAGAAATGTGCAACAATGCATGATAATGTAATGAGTTAGTGCTGCCATTGGTAGATGAAAAGTTGTAACCTTTATCCACCTTTAACAGTTGAAACAAATGCTCCATAAAGTCAAAAAATAAGCAATGTAACTCCCATGCAGTAAATCCCATGTCCCAACTTTGTTATGGAATTGAGGCAGTTAATTTATAAAACATTTGATATTAAAATTCTTACTCCATCAATCCCCCACTCATTTTAATATTAGATAAGAGAGTCTACTAGTTGAAGGAAGACTACCATGCATAATGAAGATGTGCTATGCATTGAACCTTCACTTAGTAAAACAATAATTTTTTACTCCAGAGTCGTAGTGGTCTCAAACTTGAACTATGACTGCTTAAGGGAAATAAAAAGTTACTGCTTACACATAATAGTCAAGGTGTTGACATGAGCTTTATAGCCAGCACATTACGACCTTATGCTATACCGATTTTAATGAGCATCTTTTAAGAATGAGCCTAATTCTCATAGGAAGTGGCCTACCTCCACACTCACATAGCTGAAATCTATCTAGAGTGCTCCTGTAATTTAGCACCCCACTCATACGAGCTACAAATTTTCATTAAAAATTTATTTTAAACTCAACCTCACAATCATTACAGGTAAATGCACTCACACCATAGGGAGGGATAAAAAAGTAGTGCATTTTTCACAACAAGTCATCATGTGATTCGTTTTTTCCATTGACCCTGATTATAGGATCTCTAGTCCCCAGGTTGGGTTTCCTTACATATGACTCAAAATTCAATAGGCTTCAATCCCATCACCCTCGATGTGCTTCAAAAATTTTCTCTTGCTAAGGCCTTAGTCAATGGATCTGCAAGATTATCACAAGATTTGACATAATCAACATTAATGGTACCATTTGTCAAATATGATCTCACATTACTGTGTTTTATCCTTATAGGTCTAAATTTACCGTTGTAATAATGGTTTTGAACTCTACCAATTGCAGCGGTGCTATCACAATAAATTAAAATAGAAGGAATTGTTTTTTCAAAATAAGGTATTTGAAATAACAAATCTCTCAACCAATTCGCTTCTTCACTAGTTGAAGCTAAAGCAATTAGTTCAGCCTCTATGGTAGAGTTAGCAATTATAGTTTACTTTTTAGACTTCCAACAAAATAGCACCACCACCCAAAGTAAAAGCATAACCAGTAGTGGATAAGAAAATACCTGACAAAGTGTTCCAATCTGCATCACAAAAGCCTTCAAGTACAACAAGATATTTTTTATAGAACAAACCATAATTTTTCGTTCCAATTAAATATCTCATTACTCTCGTATAGTCTGCCAACATTCATTACATGTCTTGCTAGTAAACCATCTAAGTACTCCTACTGTATATGCAATATTAGGCCTAGTGCAATCAGTCACATATCTCAAACTTTCAATTATGCTAGCATATTTCTTTTGATTTATAACATCATTTTCACTTTCAACAGGAAACAAGTGAACACTAGAATCAAATGGAGTTACAACATACTTGCAATCAAGGAAATGATATTTTTTTAATACTTTCTCAACATAATGTGATTGGTCAAGGAAAATTTCATCACATGTTCTAGTTATTTTTATTCCTAGAATATAATTTGCCTCACTAAGATCTTTCATATCAAAATGACTTCTAAGAATATTTTTAGCTTCATCAATAATATTCATGTTAGAGCCAAAGATCAATAAATCGTCAACATATAGGTAAATAATAACATGCGAATTATTCCAAGACTTATGATATATGCACTTATCATACTCATTTGTTTTAAATCCACAATCAATCATGCAAGAATCAAAATTTTCATGACATTGCTTTGGTGCTTGTTTCAAGCCATATAGGGATTTATTAAGTTTACACACTTTTCTTTCTTGGCCAGCCTCAACAAAACACTCGGGTTGTTCCATATAAATCCTCTAATTTAGGTCTTCGTTTAAAAAATGCAGTTTTTACATTCATTTGATGATTTTTTAAATAAAAAATTATCGTAATAGCAACTAAAAGTCTAATGGATGTAATTCTAGTTACTGGAGAAAAAGTATCAAAAAATTCTAGGCCTTCTAATTGTTTAAAACCTTTAGCCACTAGCCTAGTTTGTATTTATCAACAAATCCATCCGGTTTTAACTTTTTATGTAAGACCCATTTAAATTCAATTGTTTTACAACCCGGTGGTAAATCAACTAGCTTACAGGTCTTAGTGAAAATTAGTGATTCCATTTCACCATTTACAACCTCTTTCCAAAAAATAGCATCATGTGAAGACAAAACTTCTTTTAAAGTGATAGGTTCATCTCCAATGTTAAAAATATAATAATCAGGGCCAAAATCTTTTTCTACTCTAGCTTGTTTACTTTTTCTTAACTCAAAATAATCACTTTCTTTATTTTTCAAAGTAGAAGTAGAAGAACTAGGTAGTGAAAAAATATTTTTTCAGTCCCATGGACCCCACTATTTTTAGAATCAAAAGGGAATTTATTTTCATGAAAAATAGCATCACCTGATTCTATTATCACACTATCTTCAAGATTAAAAAATCTATAGGTCATACTATTTGAAGCATAACCAAGAAAAGTACAAGTAGTAACTTTTTTACCCAACTTAGAGATTTTAGGATCCATTAACCTAACATAGGCTAAGCAACCCCAAACTCTTAGATATCCCAAATTTGGTTTATGACCTTTCCATAACTCAAAAGGTGTTAGTTTAGTCTTTTTATGAGGCACACGATTCAACACGTAATAAGCAGTCAAAAAAGTTTCACCCCAAAAACTTAAAAGTGCCCAAGACTCAATTAACATGGAATTAGTCAACTCAACCAAAGTTCTAGATCTTTTCCGCTACACCGTTAGATGCAGGAGAATAAGGAGGAGGAGTTTCATGAATTATACCCAATGATCTAACAAAAGAATTGAACTCATGTGATTCATATTCACAGTCTCTATCACTTTTATTCTTTTTATTTTTCTATTAAACTGATTTTCAACTTTATGGAGAAAAGTTTTAAAATTCTCAAATGCATCACTCTTATTTTTCATTAAGTAAACATATGTAAACTTAGAAAATCATCAATGAAAGTAATAAAATATCTATTTTCTCCACGAGTTAAAATTCCACCAAGTTCACAAATATCAGTATGAACTAATTCTAATAATTCAGTTTTTTTTTTCAACTTGAAAATGAGGCCTTTTTTGTGATTTTGGCTTTACTACAAGCCTCACATTTTTCAAAGTTCTTTTTGATCACTAGAATTAATTCTAAACTACTCATGATTCTCACATAATGATCATTTATATTACACAAACGAGCATGCCAAAAATTAGTAGAAGAAAGCATATAAATAGAAATAGATGTTTTATTCAATTCAACATTCAATTTGAACATACCATCACATGAATACCCCTTTTCCACAAAAATATTATTTTTAACTATTACATATTGGTTAGATTCAATAATCTGTTTGAAACCTGCTTTATTAAGAAGAAAACTAGACATCAAATTTTTTCTCACAGAAGGAGTATAAAGTACATCTTATAATATCAATACCCTTCTAGAAGTAAAACTCAATTCGACATCTCTCATTCCAAGTACTTGAGTTGTGTGTGAATCTCCAAGCATGATGGTTTTGGGCTCCTCAAAATTAGTATATTTTTTAAACCAGTATTTGTCATAACAGACATAACGGTTTGCACCAGAGTCAGTCCACCATCCATCAACATTCTCCACCATGTTAATGTCTGTTATCATTGATACAAATGGTTCTTCAACAACTTTTGCCTAAGGTTCAGATCCACGTTTTCAAAATTTATAAAATCCAGCAATATTCCCACTCTTGTCACAGACAAAGCACGATCATTTTTCTTGTACATTTTGATTTTTTGCTTGATTGTTTTCACCATTATTGTCCTTGGGATGTCTACCATCATTTTTCTTATTTTTTTTCTTCTTAGGTTTCAAAGTAGTATTTTTGTTAGTTTTAGGGGTAACATTAGTTAAAGAAGTTAAATTTACCTTCGGTGTAATGTTGTTCTCTTCTGTTTGCAAAAGTGCATCTTGGCCCCTTGCTTTCTCTTCCATGTGAATTCTCATTATTAAAGTCTCAAGAGAAGTTTCATTTTGCTTGTGGCGCGTAATTTTTTGAAATTCCTTCCATGAAGGTGAAAGTTTATCAGTTATGCCACAAACAATAAGGTTATCTCCAATTTTAACTTCCTCGGACCTCAGCTCTCCAACAATCATTATGAAGTCTTGAGCTTGATCTACCACTAATTTGTTGTCCACCATTTGAAAATGGAAAATTTGCTAGCAGTATATTTTTTCACTCCCGCCTCCTCAGTGTCATACTTACTCTGAAAGGCTTTCAAAATTTTGTTTGCACTAGAGTAAGTTCTATCATAATAATCATAAAAATTATCAGATAGACAATTAAGTAAAAAATACCGATACTTGTAAGAGTCACCATCATATTTTTCAACTTTCTCTTGAAGAGAGATAAGTTCATCATTAGTCATGGAAGACTTATCTACTTTGTTTGGGTTCTTCTCAGTTAACACATAAGAAACGTTGAGAAGACTTAAGTAGAAAAGTACTTTACCCTTCCACCTCTTGAAGTGAATACCGTTGAACTGGAATGGCTTGTTGGGATCTCCCACTTGACATCCGTGGATTTTTCAGTTATTGCCATTGAATCTCCTTAAAATTGTTGGTGAAATTACAATTGAAAATTACAAGTGTAGGAAAAAGAAAAGAATATCTTCTTGTTCTTCGGCTGAGGAGCGGATATCTCGCTATCATTAAGAAGATTCAAGCCTACTGCAGTAAAATATTTCACCGGTCCAGCATTAATCTTATTGACTTGTCCCCTCCAGGATACAACAACCTTTCTCACAAATAACAACTCAACAACTCTGGACAAGAGTTAAGTTCAAAGCTCCACAAAAGAAAGACACTTCCCTTCAACTAATAAGCTTTTTTTTTCTAACTTTTTTGTTAACTCTATATTATCTTGTAGTGTCCCAAAATCATGCAAGACCACCTCTATTTATAGGAGAATAACTCTTCCATGCAATGAATAGAAATATAAATGAGGTAGTAAAGATGAAATATCAATGTCTTTTAGGTTACAAGAGTTACACCACATAAAGAATAGGATAATGGAGGAATAAAGAGTGAAAAATTACATGAATTTCAAGAAAAATGATGGTCAAATTAAGCCACCATAACCAAGAGATAATACACCTTAATGATGAAATAGGTGCAGCAAAAGAAACGTGCAACAATGCACAATAATGTAATGAGTTAGTGCTGCCATTGGTAGATGAAAGGTTGTAACCTTTATCCACCTTTAACAGCTGAAACAAATGCTCCATAAAATAAAAAAATAAGCAATGTAACTCCCATGTAGTAAATACCATGTTCCAACTTTGTTATGGAATTGAGGCAGTTAATTTATAAAATATTTGCTATTAAAATGCTTACTCCATCAATGATACTATCATCCATTAATAAATTTAATCTTTTGGTAATTGGTCCAAATTTAAAGACAAGTAGTACACTTAGGACACGTTTGGTAGAGTGTATAAGATAATACTAAATATGTTGTATTAGTAATACTGGGATTATTTTTTATGCAGTGTTTGGTTTGATGCATTGAAAGAAATATGTATTGTTATATTTTAAAGCAAGTTCTAACATCCTTGAGATGATTTTCAAGCTAAGAAAAAGCATGGGTATTACAATATATCCCCCTTGAGAACATTCATCCTCTAATGAGACTGACTGAGAGGGGAAACAATAAACTGAACATGAATTGAACATGGATAACTGGAACATGATCTCATGACGGACGTGACTGACAAGCTGAACTTAATATACTGAACATGCATAGTTGATGCATGTGTAACTAATTCTTGAATGTATAACTAAAAGTTCTGAAGAACTAAGTTCTCTCACAATAAGAATGCATGTCTGATGCATAACTATATAACTGATCTGAAACATGAATGCATGACTGAGTATGCAGTGGTACCTGATACCAAGATTATCATGGGAACATGAACATGAGACTGAATACTAAGTTAGTAATGCACACTAATTGAGTAAACCTGAGAGAATACTCTTTCACCATCATATTACCCTACTTGAGGTTGATGAACTCTAGAACCTTCGCCTCCCTCAACTCTTGGGGAAAGAATCTGTCTAAGAAAGCCATGACAAACTCTTCCCACTCTATAGGACCTACATCTTCTACCCTTTCGGACTTCTACTGCTTATACCAAGTATGATCCATATCCTGTAACTGATATGTAGCTAGCTCAACACTCTCAACAATAGTCACCCCCATTATGTCTGTAACCTTTTGCACCTGATCTAGGAATTCCTGAGGGTCTTCATCTATCTTAGACCTAAGAAAGATTGGAGGATTTATTCGGGTGAAGTCCTGAATCCTAACTGCGGTTGAATTGGCCACTGGGTTGGTCGGAATAACTATTATCTGTTCATTATGAGCAACTACTGATTGAGCAATAGTGGTAAATGCGTCCCTGAACTCCGTATGAGAAACATGATCGCCCAAATGTTCTTCGGGCTGAGGGGTTGACTGATTTCTTCTCTTATGAGGCATATTCTGAAATAGAGAGAAAAAGTGGATTAGACTGAGAGACTGACTTGTGATTATGCTCACTGGCACGACATGAATACTGAAAGAATGAGAAACTATTCCTAAAATATCTCATAGCCTCATGCACATAAATGTGGCGCGACACACACCCATGTACAAGACTCTACTAGATGCGGCTTTCAGACTTTCTAGGACTCTATTGAACCTGAGGCTCTGATACCAAGTTTGTAACACTCCGATTTGCTGAACCGGATCGCTACACGGTGCTCATGACCCTGAAGGACCACAAGTTAACCCATGACTAATATTTGTACCTGTATATTGCATAATAAGACATAATAATTCAGAAACATACACTGACAGGCCGTAAGGTTCAATACTGAACATACTGAATACCATAACATATGAGTGGGGTAATAGAATACCCTAAACAAAACTAAAGTCAGAACATGATAATCTGTACCTAGTCTGAAAAGCCTCTAACACGACTGAAACTATCTGAGAAATCTGAATAGGGAGTTGATGGGACATAGCCCAAACTAACTCCAACTAATAAAGTAACTAATGAGATACTATAGAAATAGATAAATCATCATGTCCTCAAAGGATAAGGACTCACTTCTATTCTGACTGCTGGACTAGAATCTACTGCTGATCTGGAACTCGTGCGTCTGAACCTATGGTGTAAAATAAAAGAAACACCATAGCGCGAATGCGTCAGTACGTTTGAATGTACTGAGTATACATGTGAGGTAGGCTAAATACATGGGGTTTATATGCATGAACAATGCTAATATCTAACTGACTATCATGAGCGTGAGAGTACATGCATGTGACATGATAACTGACACTGATAGCGTGAGTGCATAATAACTAAACCTGAATGCTGATAACTGAATACTGATAACATAACTGATTGTATATGAATATAATTGATAACATGAGTGACTGTGTCTAACAGTCCTGAACCTGATGGAACTATTCGAGTTTCGTACTGTATCTGAGTTGACTGTATCTGATAGTCCTAAAATCTGAAAAACTATCTGAGTTCTATTACTGAGACTGATCGACTGTATCTGACAGTCCTGATTTTGTAACATGAAACTGTGGGAAGTAGTATCTAACCGACATGCCCCAAAGGTGCCATAATAGCAAAGTTGGGGTCCAATCTATACCCTAATTGGAAGGGTGTCAATACAGCGCCACTAGTAAGGACAACATGTGAGTAACCCTCATATAACAGGTAACTCTAGTTAGAATGGTGGGAACCCTCATATAACAGGTTAAGCCACCTCATCTACCCTCATAGAGTAGTCTATGATATCTCAACCTATGCTGGCTATATAGTTCTAGAACGCAAGGACTGCTTCTAAGAATCACACTCTCATATAACAGGTGAGTTCCCATCCTTGGGTTCACTCAGTACTAATTCCTACTCCCATCTGAATAGACAATGATCATGATTAACTTGAAACTGAACTGAACATGGGTTGAGTTATTGAATTCGTGACTGACGAAATACTACCAATATCTAATAACTGACTGAGTTCATGAGATCATGGAGATTTTTCCTGAGTCATAAGACTATCTGAAGTCTAAGAGTTCATAGTTTGACTGAGGGTATCGTAAAAACATAACTTGGCTCTAGGCACACAGCTAATGTTTCGGGTACAAGTACCCCCAGGAATCGATAGAAGGAAACTGACATAGCATGATTTACTTGAAGACTTGACTAACATCATACTACATTCATAGGAGTATTTCATCAAACATGTAATAGGCATAAACTTGTACATACATGGGGATTTCATGATATCATTCTAGTTAAACAATATTCCTTATCTCAAGCATTTAATCAAGCACATTGCAGACATGACACATGTAAACATCATTGTTCAATTCTAATTTCATCATTAAAGAGTTTAAATCTTAGGGTTACATGAATCTATGACTATAGTAATTAAACCCACATAGAAATTATCAACATCATGGAATAAATCCAATTTCAAATTTATCCACATGAACATTAGCAGCCAAATCATGAAAACATGAAGGAAAACCATAACTTAAGTTTTAGAAAAGGGTTCTTGGACTTCATGGACGAAACGGGTCCATGAATGAACACTGTGCTTACCTTAGGTCATGATTTCGTGAAGACTGATTGTGAAACCTTCCTGAATTTGAATCCCCAATAGAAACCCTAGCTTGTTCTTGAGATAAACTTGAGAAAAACTAATATGTTTTGGGTGAAAAGTGGCTGAATCATGTGTTAAAGGGCTTAAATAGGGGTGGGAAGTTGACCCTTATAACCCTGGACACGTCATTTAATTTTCAGTAAAATTTCCCAAATTGGGCCCCTGGAGCGATGCGCCACCATCGCGCTAAGTCACTGGAAATTCACAACTGGGAAATTGCACGGTGGCGCAACACGGAGCTATCACATTTCCACCTTGTGTACGACCTAGATGTTTGGCGCGATGCGCTAGTATCGCAGAGCAACACTGGAAATTAACAATTATCATTTGAGCTATCTCCGCAACGCGTTGAAGGCTCATGTCAAACACTGTCTCACTAAAAAGGCCCTAACTCTTCGCCCGGGTGTCGAATTTGGGCGAAATATATATCGACGGAAAGATTATTCAATTTTTCATGTGATAGGAAGTGAAAATTATGAAAATACAATGTGTATAAGAATGAATTCTTATTTCAAAGAAAGTTCTAACATCCTTGAGATGATTTTTAAGCTAAGAAAAAGCACAGGTATTACATAAATACTAATAAACAAACTTTCTACAAATACTTCTTACAAATGTTATTCACTATCCCAAGACTTGGCCAGACATGTACAACAGCTATCTACTACAGTATAAACTGACAATAAAATAATAATACAAAGACTAACATCTGCCAGGATGAAAATGCAGAAGTTAGTGCCGAATATCGTCATCCATCTAGAAACTGCAAACTAACCTGCATCCAGTCCACATTCCAAGAATAAATGTAGAAGAGTAGGGTCAGTACAACCACACGCACTGGTAGGCATCATTGGACGACCGTGTTAGTTCATATAATCATAAAATAGAATTAAGGAAAATAAATCATGATATCTTGAATGGAATATAATTTAACTATGGTTGTAATAAAATTATTACTTTACCTATTTAAGTTAAATCATCCAACTACTCTTCTAACTCCATCAATATTATATTTGCTACTAACGTACTTTAGCCTCATTAATTCACACCATCAACCATAATCCAATGCTAATACATCACTATTCCTCTTTATTCACTTTGTCTTTGTCATTACTCATATTTATAGGAACAAACCCGTAATCATAGAAAACCCACACTAAACTCTCAGGCTAGCACCCAAATGCTCTTATTATAATATTAAATAATGATAACTAGCCATTCTAGTAAGCTACGATTGAAACATGTATAAATAAAGCAAGTCAACCAACATATAAGTAAGTACAAAGTTTCACTTTTTCAAATACATATCACTCAATCAAATACCCAATGAATCAACAATAAAATAATAACAGATCAAACAGTGCTCACAACCAAATCACATAACCACCAAGAGTATCAACCATCCTGTAAGTATCCATATACTCAACAAAATATGTACACACATGCTAGGGACTTATTTTTGCGCAAATAGTCATGACCTACAGGGAACAATCTATGTTCATGTACCGTACCGGCGTGGTACCCGATCCAACATATACATATCCATACCGGTGTGGTACCCGATCCAACATATAAATATCCGTACCGACGTGGTACCCGATCAAACATATACATATCCGTATCAGTGTGGTACCCGATCCAACATATACATACCTGTACCTGTGTGGTACCCAATCTAATATATATATATATATATATATATACATATATATTTGTACCGGCGTGGTACCCGATCCAATATATACATATCCGTATCGCTGTAGTACGCGATCCAACATAAACAAGTATTATCAATATCAAATTTACACAACCTCACAGCATACAACCCAATGTACCAAGTTTACAAGTAATCCTTTATACACGCATTAACAATCCAAACATCAACAATATCAAGCATGTCCGAATACCAATCAACAAGTATTCATATCATTACTTTAAGGAGTTATCATTATCAAACAAGCCACTCATAGGCACAATTCAATAAACTATCATTATCAACAATTTAGCCTTTCATAGGCATCAAATAGATATAGTATTTTTATCAATATCAAAACAAGAAAATCATAACATAAATCACAATTTAATTCTTACGCATACACGTCACAATTGGAGCCTTAATTACTCATTAATTATAAAAAATATCATTAGATTCTTAAATACTACAACTTGGGTTCTAACCTCACCACCTCTAACTAGCATATTCACGCGTAATATTATCCTCTACCTCTTTTCACATAATACAATCATCACACTAATTCAAGTCATCTATCCCTTCGATATTACTATGCTCATCAATATTCGATCTTAACAAAATTCTCCTCATCATATTATTGCACAATACATACAACTATATACCATTACAACTCAACTACTTTCATCACTAGAACAACTAAAAAACACATCATGTTCATATATTACATTTACAACAATCTCCGTTCGGGCACATAACACATAATCTAATAAATATCACATAATCATGGTTTTAGAGATTAAATTTAAGTCCTCGTATCTTTATCCACCCCAACTCCATGCCCGCAGGCCTAGACATGCTTTATTCCATCAATTCTAAATTATAAAAATATAAAATAACACAATTTTCTACTCATTAAACCTAGCCTACCTGGACGCCAAACTTTTTGAAGAAGCAAGCTGCAACAAGGATGCTCTTTTCTTTTTTCATGTCTTGGAACAATCAAGCATCTAAAAAGCTATTATAAGAGTAATTAAATATTTACTTTTCAAACAAATATCTTAGAGATTCAAACCCACTAATTCTACCCTTAATTCAAGGTCTATATCATTCCCCAATGTCAGTTAGCCATTAATTAGCTCTTTCAAGCTTAACCCATCTCCATTAATGGAGTTTTTATGCTAAAGGTCTCATCTTCATGGATTCAAGATTCCTAACCATCAAAATTCATAATCTAGTTTATGAAATTCATATTAGGAATATTTAATTTATAGTATAGAATCAAATCTAGGACATATTAAAACCACCCATTAGTATGTCCCAAAAGGATTCCATTATTGAAGGTCTTTCTAAGGATTGTAAGATGTTAAAGAATTAAAAGACGAAGAAAATAATGAAACAAACTTACCTCAACGAAGGAATTTCACCTTAAGCTTTGGGAAATCACCTCTTAGGTTTGGGTAATGAAATTTGGGATTTTTAGGCCTCAAAAACAGCTGAAGTTGATTTAAATACAATCAAAATTTTCGCTACAGCGAAATCCCATTTCATCCCGAACATTGCTCAGTAAATCAGTCATAAATTTTTACTCCGAATTTGGATTGAGGAACGGTTTGTTGAGTGGGAAAGAAGACTCCGATATCTTTAACTTGATAGGTTATGGGTTTTGTAACTCCTTATATTCTAAGATATATGATCGTTTAAATTTGTCTATAATAGAAACCCATATCGAAACTGTGTCGAAAAGAAAGTTTTATACTTATCTTTGTGTTAGGGATATTGTACTACCTTAATTCACACCTAAAGAAATTTTAAACTAAAGTATTGATATTATAACTTATGAATAATTAAATTCACCGGGATTGAGTCTATCTAGACACATCCGAAGGCTAAAACCTTCGTCGAAAAGTTTAAGGTGACACAATTAATAAAATATTGGCTAATTTGGACCCAAATTAATATTTAAGAATGAATTTATTACAAATAATTTAGTAACGGAGAAATGGATCATTACAATATTCAAGCGTAATTTTTGGAAAATATCAAATAGATTTAGGCATATATTGTAAAATTTAGGTCATCTGTTGGAAATTATCAAATAGGTCTTCCCACTATTGCAATAAATTAGGCTTAGATTAGATAGAAATAACATCGGCATAATGCAATAGATGACCAATCTATTACAACAGATAAACTATCTGCCAGAACAGATAAAATATATTTTACAAAGATTGATAATCTATTGCATTTTAAAAGACTCAACTTTCATTAGAAAAAAATTATTTCCACTACATGTAGATGTAATGTAAAGTGAAGTGTGACTTGAAATAAAAAATTATTATTTCACAAGCTCTTCTTTCTACACAGACTCCAAGCATCCAGTTAGTACCTCATAAGCCTAGACCTCTTGCATATTTACCACAGTGTTATCACACAGAAAGGTCATTGGCTTGGAAATTTCTGTGTCGGTCAGCAAACATTCGATGTGTGCAAGCGCATGCGTGACACACATAAAACTGGTATTATTTTTGAAAGTTTCATGCCCTTGTTTTGATCTTCAAAATCCCATGATTTCTTCATTAACACATCCTTTGGTAAATGATACATCAGTTTACTCTACCTCAACAAAATGGGAAACAGGTCCATCAGTGGTTGCACGTGGATAAAAAATGACCTCATCGATGGCAGGCTTGTTGCAGTCATAAACATTGATATTTCCCTCCTCGGGTAGTATCTCAACAGCCCAATAATATATTCCGTCCACGCTCATGATTGTAATAATGCTCTTTGCCTCGGTCCAGCTCTTGCCGTAAGGATTTGGCCTCTCACATTTAACATATTTTATTATTTCTTCTTTATCTCAGTCTAACATAGAAACCAATGAATCAAATCCCATGCCACAGGATGATGCTAGATCATTGAGTTTATCGTACTTATCCTTGAGCTTCTTGTAGAAGTCAAGGTCCATTATCCTATCGACAGTGTCATAAGCTTTCTGGTATGCTAATTTCTTTTTCCTCATGAGGCAGAGAATTTCATCAACATACTGTGATATAAGAAGTCAATTTTTAAATAGTTTAGTAATTGTAAAGATGCAACGGATGGTCCTTCTATTGCATAGGGTTATCTGAATCAATAATACAACCCACCTTATACAACAGATGGATAATAAGTTACAATAGAACTACTACCATTTGCACTAGAATACCCAGCTATTGCAACAGATTTCATATCTATTGTGTAGCTTCTTCTTCATGGAGTAGATTAGAAGGATAGGTTAGGAAAAGTAAACTTACCTTATCCTCGTGCCACATACACATTCTGTCATAATCTAAAAGTCTTAGGGGGGAAAGGGAGGCCTGGGGTAATCTGGTGTGCCTCGCTTGGCATTCTTGGCCCATCACAGATCCCTCTTCTCTTTGGCGCCAAGTTTCGCGTATATGTCAACCTTCTTCAATGACCCCTAAACTTTAATATTTTTTTATTTTTGACTGGAGAGTACGCCACTAATTGCTCTATTCTTCCTCCTAACTGCCGTTGTAAGAGTGTATGGCTTCCTCACTTTCTTGGATGGTATGACACCCCTTTTGAATTTGAATTCCTCGATAGCATTAGCGATAGCCTCTACTTTTTCAAAGATTTTATCCTGTCTGTCTTTGCACTCTTCATATTTGCAATGAGAACACGAGGGTGAAGAGGGGTGAAAGAGACCGATGTAAGGGTAAGAGGGACCCGTGTAAGGGTGAGGGGGACCTGTGAAAGGGGTGTTTTCAAACATATTTATTTTTTATTGAGCATCAACATGCTCATCATCATGAGTGGTAGCAGTATCAGCATGACTGCCACCAACACTAACAACTCCACCAGAAGAAGCACCCAGATCTGCCTCAGTAGGTTGGTCATGAAGAGCCTCAATATTAGGATGACTTGCCTAACTACTCTTCTTATGGTTGTTGTTCCAACCAATTCCTTCTTTCTTAACTCCACCGATGGATCTTCTATAGTATCAACATGACTTAGAGTAATAAAAAAAGTCATCTCCAACTCCTGCTCAGTAGGCGTGATCCATGGATGCACAACCTATAAAAAAGACAGATACATTTAAATCATATAATATAATAATTTTCACAGTTGGGTTATATGTTAATACAGACAACTTATACAATAGATGATCTGTATGTTGCAATAGATTAACAATATGTTGCATCAGATTACACGTCTATTGTATAGTTTGTAGTATATGGTTAAAATTCATTTGAGTTGGGTTCAGAGAACCAGAGCAATAGATGGATAATCTAATACAAAATATCAATCATCTGTCACAACAGATTACCAATCTGTTGCACCAGTTGGCACAAGATAAGTAATCTGTTGGGTTATATGTTATGCAATAGATGATCTGTATGTCGCAACAGATTAACAATATGTTACATCAGATTACCCATCTATTGCATAATTTGCAGTAGATGGTTAATTTGTTAAGAGTCAGGTTCAGAGAACCAAAGCAACAGATGGGTAATCTGATGCAAGATATCAATCATCTGTCGCAACAGATTACCTATCTTTTGCACCAGTTGGCACAGGACGGGTAATCTATCACAACAGATGTCCCATCTGGTACATCAGATATAACATCCGTTACACCAGATATAACATCTGTTGCACCAGATATAACATCTGTTTAATATCTTTCATTGAGTCAAATTATTTTACTTGAAGAAGACGTACTACATCATTCAGAAGATTAAAGAGATCAGTCTCCTTAATTCTTATATTGTTCTTTGCAGCCAACCATCTAAACATCCTTGTATGAGAAACCTTATCTAAGTAATCCATTTGTAGCTTTCAGAGGGGAGGAATGACTTCAAATACCCAATCCTAAAAAATATAAATAGGAAACAAGTGAAAAAATTCATAATAACTATATTCAATATAAATTAATGGATGAGTAAAAATAGTGATTAATTTTACCATGAAAGCCCAAGGAAAGTTGTATAATATGGTCGTCCCTGGGGATAGCTTTGTCAGTAAATATTGGAAAGTCAAGTAGAAGTTGTCATATACCTAGGGATAATTGTTGAATTTATCAAAATCCTCAGCACGCGCCAACAAATCATCTTCTATGACCTTATTGACTTTTCTTGCCAATATAATCGAATGGGCAAACCAAACTAAGCACAATTGCTCCCTATACTTCTTTGGTATGGTTTTATCCTTGAGATCTATCATCAAATTCGATGCTTTGTATCCACATACAGCAGTGTCCAACAACCCATGTATTTTTTCCTTGTGTTTGTTGGTTTTGC
The DNA here is from genome assembly GCA_030864215.1 of Capsicum pubescens. NCBI lineage: Eukaryota > Viridiplantae > Streptophyta > Magnoliopsida > Solanales > Solanaceae > Capsicum > Capsicum pubescens. The sequence continues at coordinate 67,905,256 of CM061543.1, read as the reverse complement.
TGGGTGGTCGCTGGGACAATGTCTTTCCTCTATTTTCTTATGGTGGTTTTGATTTCCTACTTGCCTTGGACCTTTTGTAGGGTGTTCCCTTGGCAGTAGGTTGTTCTGTATGATAGCATCTCAATCCCTTCTTTATGGCAAACTCTTGCAAGCCAAAATAAACTGGCATGCCACAGTAGTTGATCTAGATTTCATCCATCTTTTTGGCCCCTCCTCCGAATCTTTATCATCCCCCACGTACTTTATTTTGTGCTTGAAAAGACCATAAACCATTCTCAATTAGAAATGGGTAGGGAGTCCTCGGGCAGCTCAAGAAAGCGTCCAAAGTAGCTCCTCTTACAAAGTCCATCTATGTTTTCATTCTTCATAATATTTATAAAATAATTAAAAAATTTCCCTAACTGACATTTAAGTACAAGTTCACCAGTTAGTTCTTTTGGGTCATCTATCAGCATCGCAACTTGAAACCTCTCAATATTAATAGTTTTGACAGGATCATGCTGGGATGTCGATATTAATTCATACCCCATTGGTGATCCATTATCATTATGTTGATGACCACCCTCTTTCTCACTCTTTAATTCCTTTTTTTCTCACTTTGATTTTCTCCATCACCATCTACAGACCCTTGTCCACCTCCCTGAATGTTATTTTCAAATCGCTCCTCAGCTTTACTTTTTTCTGACTGAGATTTTTCAGGAACCCCCTTTGAATCCCTCTGTACTATAGCCATTGTTGTTGGGTGGTCAAAAGTTGATCAACTTTCACTTCTTTTTCTTTTGAGAGACATGTTTTACCTACAAAAAATAAAAAAACAAAAATACATTACAATTGATGTATGCATAAATTTTTAAAAATGCATTACAAACACCACCAGTACCGACACACCAACAGCCACCACCACAAACACAACCAACCAATGCAACAAACATCACGAATACCGACACCACCAACAGGCACCACAAACAACACCAACCAATGCCACCAATAGCCACCACAAACACCACCAGTGCCACCACGGTGACCACCAACACCACTACGACCGCCAACACCACAAACATCATTCAACAATACCACGATAGTCAACGGAACACTGCGATAAAAACTACGGTTTTCTCGAGTTCTTCCTACGATTTTACCATCAAAACTCAAAATTGTTAACCCATTCTCGAAGATAATAAAACTAAAAGTCCTCTTTTTCATTGTTAACTTAAAAGAACTTATTTTTTAGAAAAAATAACAAATATAGAACTCTTCTCGAACTCTGTTACCTACGAACACAGAGAATGAGTGATACAAGCAAGAATGAAGTTGAAAATATCACATGTGGTACAAAATGAGAAGAAAATCAATCTGTTGTAAACGGTTGAGCAATTTATTGAGTAGTTATTGTATTGTTGAGAGAGAGATAAGAGCGAGAACTCAAGATTTGAAATAATGAAATATTTTTCTTGCAAATGGATGATTTGTATGAGTTGATTTGTATTTTGGAAAAAAATAAAAAGTTTTGAAAATATTAATTTGGTCTGAATTGATCTTTATTATTTTTTAAAATTATAAAAGATATGCGTATTTTTAACCCTCTTATTATGCAATTGCCAAAAGACTCAATTGAAGTTGTAGTTGACCCTATGAGAACTCACCCCTATTCCTAGTTTAATCAATTAAGGCGTTAGTTGAACATATGAACACAATTGAAATTGTATAAAAATAAATGTTCAAACTGTTGCAACAGATTGCCCATCTATTGTAGTTAACCCTATGATCAATTAAGGTATTATTTGAACATATTAGGTAATAAGAATCACTTCACCTCAGAGTGATCTATCGATGACTATGGTCGGGAGAAAAGCAATAACGTCTCATCATTTGCTAAAAGACTCAATTGAAGTTGTAGTTCACCCTATGAGAACTCACCCCTTATCCTAAATTAATCAATTAAGGTATTAGTTGAACATATAAGGTAATAAGAATTGATTCAGCTCAGGGGGATCGATCGACGACTCTGGCCAGGAGGAACGCAATACCGTCTCATCATGCAATTACTAAAAGACTCAATTAAAGTTATAGTTGACCCTACGAGAACTCACCCCTAGTCCTAGATTGATCAATTTAGGTATTAGTTGAACATATAAGGTAATAAGAATTGATTCAACTCAGAGTGATCAACCGACGACTCTGGTCGGGAGGAACACAATATCGTATCATCATGTGATTGCCAAAAGACTTAATTAAAGTTGTAGTTGACCCTATGAAAACTCACCTATAGTCCTAGATTAATCAATTAAGGCATTAGTTGAATATATGAACTCAATTGAAATTGTATAAAAACAAATCTTCAACCTGTTGCAACAGATAACCCATCTGTTGGAATTAATCAAATAGATTAAGTCATCTGTTGTAACAGGTTACCAGTCTATTGGAATTAATCGAACAGATTAAGTCATTTGTTGTAACAGATTACCAATATATTGTAAATTATCAAATAGGCATTGCCATTTATTGTAGTTGACCCTATGATCAGTTAAGATATTAGTTAAACATATTAGGTAATAAGAATCACTTCACCTCAGAGTGATCGATCGATAACTCTGGTCGGGAGAAATGCAATATAGTCTCATCATGCATTTGCCAAAATACTCAATTAAAGTTGTAGTTGACCCTATGAAAACTCACCCCTAGTCCTAGATTAATCAATTAAACTATTAGTTGAACATATAAAGTAATAAAAACCGATTCAGCTTAATGTGATCAATTGACGACTCTAGTCAAAAGGAACGCAATACCGTCTATCATGAAATTGCCAAAAGACTCAATTGAAGTTGTAGTTGACCCTATGAGAACTCACCACTAGTCCTAGATTGATCAATTAAGGTATTAGTTACATATATAAGGTAATAAGAATCGATTCATCTCAGAATGATCGATCGACGACTCTGGTCGGAAGGAACGCAATATTGTCTCATCATGCGATTGCCAAAAAACTCAATGGAAGTTATAGTTGACCGTATGAGAACTCACCCCTAGTGTTAGATTAATCAATTAAGGCATTAATTGAACATATGAACTCAACTGAAATTATATAAAAACAAATTTTCAACCTGTTACAATAGATGACCCATCTATTGGAATTAATTAAACAAATTAAGTCATCTGTTGCAATAGATTACCCATCTGTTGAAAATTATTTGTTGCGACAGATGAACGAGCTTTGAAAATGTTCAAACAGAAATTGTAATTTGTTGCTAAGTATGACTTTGATGTTTTAAGATCTTTTTTTATTAAAAGTAATTTAGGTATTTCCTGTCCGAGATAAAAAAAAATACTAAAGAGGTAAAAAATATTACTTGGATAACTAAAAAATCTCCTCAGTGAGTAGTCTTATCTGGTCTTTTCAATGTCACCGTCTCCTCGTGCCTCTCAAAAGTTATTAATGAATATTTAATACCCATATCTACTCCCTCCATTTCATTTTAGTTGACCCTTTTTCTAAAAATATTTGTTTCAATTTAGTTGTCTTAATGATGAAATCAAGAGGATTTTAATATGTTCTTTTAATAATACCCTTATCATTAAATGACTCAACAAGTTGTATATATTCAAATTTATATTTTCAAAGCATAATTAATAGGGTTAATTTGGTAAAATAGAACCTTGATAAATATTTTTCTTAATGGATGTGCCAAGTCTATAGGGGCTAACTCAACTAATATGAAACAGAGGGAGTAGAATACTCTTTCCTTCAACCATAAACTCGAGATGAGAAACTCAACTCATCTCTCTCTCTCTTATTTATTCTCAATTCTATTTCTTTCTATTTGTCCTCTCTTTTCTCTCTTCTTTCAGATCTCAACCTATCAATATCTTTTTCCGACTGAACTGGATGTTCTGACCCCTTTACTTTTTTGACATTGCAGTATGGTTCACTATTGATCTTTCCTTCTTGTCTTCTTCTTTGTATGTTATTTAAATTATATATTTACATCTATTGCTACTAATGATTTATCCATTTCTAGTTTCCTATTTATTGAGAAATTAAAGAAAAGGTGACTTTTAAGTCTTGAATGAATGAACCATTGTTTTTATTAAAATATGCAAAAAAAGTCATCTGTTGTGAGAACTTAAAAAGCCTTGTTGTCAGTATATTTTTTTTATGACTTTTGTTTGTTACTTTGGTGGTGGTGGTGGTGGGGTTGGTATTGGTGTTAGGACATGTAGTGTTTGTGTTGTTGGTGCTGTTGAAAGATATGGTGGTATTTTTTTGTTGTTGATGCTGTTGGTGGTGGTGTTGCAATAATTTTCTCAACGGTTACAATCGATGAATCAGCTGTTGGAACAGCCAGATCAACTGTTTGAAAAAATCAAACCAGTAGCAAGGATGGTTTGATTTATTCCAACAGATGACCCATCTGTTGCAATATGTCATCCATCAGTTGCAATAGATGCCTCATCGGCTGAACAGATGGGGAATCTGTTGCATCAGATTGGTCATCTGTTGATTCATTTAATTTTGTTTTACCCTTTTGTAATATTCTTTTTGTTCTTCTCTTGTTTGACATCAAATGTGTTTCTCTTGTTTGCTGATAAAAGGAAGTGAAATTGGATCAATTTTTGCCCAACCAGCACTAAAGGCTAGAGTAAAGATGGGTTTGGAGGAATAAGCTGCTTGTGGATAGAACCACTTCATATGTGGGAGGTATGTATTACTGATCAACCTACCGTGAAAACACACATCCAGTACAATGATTTTGTAAATATTGGTTATTTACCTATTAGGCATTAATCCTTTAAACAAGATATGACATGTTACAGTTAAGATTATTAGGTTTGAACTGGTAAGGTTGAGGGACCAAGTAGGTGGTGTCGATACCCTGTTATAGTTTAATGAAGATTTTGCTAATGTTTATGTGTCAAGTTTGGAGAAGGGTTAAGGTTTTTGGTGGCAGTGTAAAATTCAAATAGCGATTGTACTGACTTTAAAGGTTCAGTGGACTTTTGAAAGGCCTCCAAAGCTCACACTGTTTCAACAAGAATGGAAATAAATATAGTTATTGCTCTAGTCCAAATTTATATGGATGGGTTGCTCGAGGAGACTATTATACAGCAGAAGGATATTGTAAGAATACCTATGTGGGAAAAGGGAGATGGAGAAGACCATATATCAAATCAAACCTTATTAAAGAAGAAACACAGGGTATGAAGGGAAATGTAGCAAAACTGGCTGATGAAATTGACATGAAAAATAAAAAAAACTGAATGAGCTATGAATGTGAAAGTGCATCCAAAATATGAAAATCCGTCAGTCGTTCTTGAAAAAGATAAATGCTCAAGTGGACTGGAGCTGTGCACTTTGTTAGGGCTAGCATGGCCTAAATGAAGACCCACAAAATGCAGGACCAGAACTCTAAGGAAGCAGCTTCGCGAGCACGGAAGGTGGTAAGATTGTCGGTCTGAATTGAAACCTGGACCAACTACACCTGAATTAAAAATAAGGGATCAAGACAAGGTGGCAATTTCTCATGTTAAACTAGCATCCCATGCCTCCTGTTTATGGCTCTGGTTAGGTCAAAGGCAGTGGAAACAACAAGGCATGGGATTTCTGCCCAACTTCATACCTTTTTGTTTCTACTGCCATTGACCTGATCATAGACACAAACAGACGACATGGCATGCAAGTTAGACTTCAGAAATTGATGCCTTGGCTTCCCTTATTTTTACTTTTGGAGTTGTTGGTTCAGGTTTCATTCTTGACTGAAAATCTTACCAATCTCCTGTACTCGTAAAGCTTCTTCATTAGAGTTTTGGTCCTGCACTTCGTGAGTCTTCATTGAGGCCAAGCTCGCTAGTTTCAGTCTCTAGCAAAGTGACCAGCTCCAGTCCTCTTGACCATTCTTTTTTTTTTCAACGACTAACGGATTTTTATATTTGGATACACTTCCACATTTGAAGCTCATTCAGTTTTTTCGTTTCTTATGTCAATTTCATTGGCCAGATTTTCTAGAAGTTCCTTACTTACTTCCCTATGTTTCCTCTTAAAAAGGTCTGAGATAATATATGGTCTTCTTCATCTCCCCCTTCCCGCACAGGTATTCTCCCAAGCACCTTCTACTGTATAATAGTCTTCCTGAGTAACCCATTCATATTAATTTAGACCAGGTGACTTTCTATTGGTTACATCATTGTTTGTTGCAGTACGAGGATTCGGAGGCCTTTCAAGAAGTCCATTACACCATTAAAATCGGTCCAATCACTATTGGATATTTATACTGCCACCAAAAACTTAAACCCTTCCCCAAACTTGACATAAAAACATGAGCATACACCATCTATAAATTGTAACAAGGTATCAACACCACAATCTTGGAATACTTTGGCCTATCAGTTCGCACCTATCAAACTAAACTTTACAATGTAGGATCTTGTTTGAAGGATCAATGTCTAATCGGTAAAAAACTACATTCACAAAATCATTGTACTTTATGTGTGTCTGTCATGGTAGCCTGATCAATAATACATAACTCCCGCGCATGAAAGTGGATCCATTCATCTATATGAACCTTATTCTTCTTGCCCCATTAAGATATGTCAGACAGTGTTTATTCATCTGCATGCATGTGATGACTATTAAAAAAGAGGTGAAGAGTCGTGACTTTTTAACTAACACATTCAAAATAGATGATGAACCAAATTCTCCATCTGTTGCAACTGATGAATCAGTTGTTAGAAGAAATAAAAATATCTTCTCCAATAAATAGTCCATCTATCGCAATAGATAATCCATATGTTGCAATAGTTATTGCAATAGATGGTAAATCTGTTGCAACAGACCAGACAATGTTTATTCATCTGCACGCATGTGATTACTATTAAAAGGGGGTGAAGAGTCATAACTTTTTATCTAACATATTCAAAATAACTGATGAATCGAATTCTCCATTTGTTGCAATTGATGAATCAATTTTTAGAAAGAATCAAAATATCTCCTCCAACAAATGGTCCATCTGTCGCAACAGATAATACGTATGTTGCAACAGATGTTGCAACAGATGGTAAATTTGTTGTAAGTGACCAAACAGTGTTTATTCATCTGCACGCTTGTGATGACTATTAAAAAAGAGGTGAAGAGTTGTGACTTTTTTATCTAACATATTTAAAATAGCTGATGAATCGAATTCTCCATCTGTTGCCACTGATGAATCATCTGTTAGAAGAAATCAAAACATCTCCTCAACAGATGGTCCATCTATCGCAACAAATAATACATATATTGCAACAGATGTCTCATCTATTGCACATACAAACCATCTATTGTAACAAATGGTAAATCTATTTTGATAGACCATCTGTTGTAATAGATGGTAAATCTGTTGCAAACGATGGAGGATCTATTGTAATAGCTCAATAATAACATCTGTTATCAAGTCTCAAACCATTTTGGAAAGGTGAGAAGTATTAATGTAAAACAAAAAGTCGCAACTTTTCACAGAAAACAAAATGCCACCAGTTTGAATGTAATTACTACAATGGAGCTGAACAGTCGTGCTTTTTGGCCTGACACATCCAGATTCAATCCTCTATAAATAGGTCCCTCCTTAATTTTTATTCTACTCAACTTTATTTATTTCTTGCATTTTTTTCTTTTCATGTGACATCTTCAGCCACTTCTCCTCAAAAAGCATATTCCTTTCTCGTTGAGGTAAGTTTTTTTCCGGTGTAAACTACCTGTTGGTAGTACACGTATTAAATTTGGACTCTTTTCTTTACATTTGTCAATTCATGCTTGTTCTAAATATGGCAGATCCTGTTTGGGACATTACTATTCCGCGCGACACAATATGGGAACTTCAGAGGTAGGTTAATGACCTGCAGAGGAAGTTGGTCGCCGTGAGAGGGACGATGTTCAGAGAGATGCAGAGGCTGATTAGGACCCTGCTGCTGCAAGTTGATTGGTCAACTATCATTAATGATGATGATGATGATAATTAGAATGTGTTTTTTATTTTAGAGTATGTTTTTTAATTTTTCTATATCGGATCTATACCTAATATATTTTATTTTTCGTTTAATGAAAAATTTATTTTTAGTCGACTTTGGATTTTTAATTGTTATTCAATTTTCATTGTCTATTTCTTCTAAACATATATGTTAACATGTCGACAATTGGAGGCAAGGATCAATTTTGAATCTAGTAGCAATAACAATTTTGGCTTTTGAGTTCTTTCAACAGATCGATCATGTGTTGGAATAGATTGGTCATCGATTGGGTTTCTGTCAACAGATTATCCATCTGTTGAGACAGATTTGTCATCTGTTGGAGGAAAACATTCTAGTTTTATGGAACTTTGTTATGTTCATCCAGCTAATGTCCATCTGTTGCCACAGATGGGTAATCTATTGAAAATAATTGTGGTTTGTTGTATTATTTAGTTGATGTTTTGCCTCTTTTTATTGATGCACAAGTTATTAAAAAAGATATTTTATATATAATAAATGATAGCATTACTTTTACAACAATGAGTTAAATATATAAAAGTCCACAACAAACAACAACACAAGTTTTTGCAATTACAACGATCATGGTGGATTACGATCTGGGCATGTAGTTCTTATGTGGCCAGCGCGCTTACATACGGAGCACTTGTTTCTTCTTGATGAAAATAATTCTCCTACTCCATGTCTTCTCTTATATGGCTTTCTTTCCGATTTGATAGTGCTTGGGTCAATATATGGAGGAGGTATTAATCTCTCCAAAAGCTCTGCAGGAATAACCTAAGATTCTTCGGGAGGCACCGGAATAATATGCCCACTATATACCATTTTATATTTTTCCATTGAGTAATATTGAGAGGAGTGCTCATAAATTTTAGGTCCATATTTTGGACCGTATTGAGCTCGAAGTGCTTCCATAGCATGTGGATAGGGTATTTTGTCCAAGTCAAAAACTTTGCACGTACAAAATGATCGATCGTGGCAACATCACTATGACCGGTAATACTGAATTTATAATATGCTATTTGATGAGACAATAACCTACTCCCCAAACTGATGTTCGTTGATATTATTTTTCAATTTCTAGAACAAATGGGTAACTTCTTGGGCCCTCGAACTGTACACGCCTTTCATTAAAAAGTCGACCATATTTCTTGTTTATTATTTCAAACAGAGCCTTGATGAAAAATTCTCTTTTATCGCCAAACAATAAATTCACCGATTCATCTATGTTTGATGTCATAATATTGTACCTATACAAAAGAATCACCTAGCATGACATCATACAAAACTTGTAACTCAAACAAGTCATTAAATTCATAAGAATGTATCTATTTTCCGGACAGAATACCCTGCTCCATCTCTCAAAACTGACACGTACAAGAAGTTCTGCTACCTTGGGATGCACATCTGTTATTTGATTAAAATGGTATAAAAACTCTTCTCTACTAGATGTTTTAGCTGCTCTATAAAAAAAGGGTCATGACCCTTTCATTGTGATAGTTAGTCCGAATGTTCTCCCTAAGATACTTGAGGCAACAACCAAAGTAAGCTGAAGTGAAGAAAATTGAACCTATCTTTGGAATACTTGGATTCCTATCCAAAACAAAACACAACTCATTGGTATCTTCGACGCAACTTCGCAGTTGTTCAAAAAAAATCTATAAGAGGCATTACATTATTTGTTCGCTACACAAAAAGCAACAGGAAAGATGTGATTCTCTACATCCTGCGCTACCACCACTAGCAGAACTCCATTATACCTTCTCTCCAAGAAGGTACCTTTGATGGCTATGCCTTTTCTCAAATGTCTAAAACCTTGAATCTAGGCACGATAGGATACCAAAAAGTACTTGAACCTTCCATTTTTATCAGTATGCAATGTCGTCTTACTTCCAGGATTTGTGGACTCAATCAAGTAATGGTAGGCATCATGATTGCATACCCATGCTCGTGTGTCTCCCTAATCAAGTCCTTGGTAATCCCCATGGCCGTATATATCTTCTAATAACTGACCAGGACACCCAATTATGTAAGGAGTCGATTAGCCATAACCATTGTAAAAGGGCCTTTGCCATCGTGGAAACAACTCTTGAAATATTCACCGAGGACCTTTGCCATGGCGTGAGTATTTTGGCCCGAGATGTGCTCCGAACCACATGTGTGATGTTTTTCATATTTATGAATAACGAATCTGTCAGAACTTACGTACTTCACCGCTCTCAACCACCACTTGTAGTTTGGATTAGCACATTTGTAGCAAAATAAATTAATTACCTTCTTTATTCTGAAATTATTTTTCAAGCAAGAAATAAACAAAGTGGTAGATAGTTCATTCTTGTCCTTTAATGACATTCTATTGAAAAAGTCGGTCCCATCGTCTTGAAGATTTCCGAACTGTGTCAATCAAGAAAAACTGCCCACCATATTGGTCGCATCAACTGGCGTAGGTGTTTGATCATCATCTGGAATATTCATGTCTAGATCATCCAACCTATCATTAAATATGTCTTGTTGTTCTTCTTCTTCTACGTTCTGGTTCTCATTCTCTCTCATTTTTTTAACTATGTACACCCTTAACACTGGCCTGGATGAATCACTAAGATAAGCATGCAACCGAACCTGATCAGTTAGCTTGAAAAGTAGTACTCTGTTATTTTCAAAGGAATTGTGCATATAGCTGATGATGAGTTCTTCAGGTTGACAATTCATTCCATAATAGCTGATGATTAAGTTCATAAAATCATCATACGAAACATCACTTTGGATTGTCATATCTATCGTCTCTAGTATTTTACCCTCCTTCCAACACCATACATATCGATTGCTCTTCTCGATCCATTGACCATGACAATCCACCCCTATTGTTATTGATCCCTCCATTAGTGGTACCTAAATAAAGTCATTTATTAAAAAAAGTTAATAGTGATTTCATAGTGTCGTAAATAAATCCCAACAAATGTGTAATCTGGTGCAACAGGTAAGTGATCAGTCGTAATAAATTACTTACCTATTGGGATTCATGTTACGCTCCTGAAGATAATTTCAACCAATGAGTCATCTGTTGTAACATGTAAATCATATGTTGCAACAGACTATCTATCTGTTGTAATAGATGAAGTGCTTGTTGGGATAGATGTTACGGTACTAAGGAACCTTTGAAGCTGATTCCAACAGATGAGTGATATGTTGCGATAGATAATTAACCTATTACGATAGATGACTTACCTGTTGCAACAGACGATGATCTGTTGGAATCGAGGTTAGGTTTTATCGACACAGGTTACTAATATATTGCAATAGATATTTACTGTCTGTTAGAATTGAGTTCAGGTTCTGTTACAACAGGTTAATAATATGTTGCAATAGATATTTACCCTATTGTAACATACAACACGTCTGTTGGAATCGAGTTTAGGTTCTATTGTAACAGGTTACTAATCTGTTACAACAAATATCTATCATGTTGCACTAGATAACTAATCTGTTGCAATAGATGGGTCATATATTGCAATAGATGACCCATCTTTTTGATTCATGTTACGACACTATAGAACCATAAACATGAATCCAACATATGAGTCTTCCATTGAAACAGATGTCTCATTTGTCCCAACAGATGATTGATCTGTTTAAACAGATGGCTCTTATGTTGCATTCATATTCGTGTGCTATCTATTATTGATAAAACAGCACAATAACAGTTACCCAGAATAAAAATTCAACTAAAAATCATAATTTGACTTACCAAAGTCTCTTATGAAGTAATGCCAAAGTAGAAAGTGATGTACGAAATAAAATTGACCTAAGAAATTGGTCAAATAGCAACAGTTGCTGTAACAACAACAAAAACAATGGTCAACAAAAAAAAGATGAAGATGATAATGAAGTAGAATATGATGATAATGAAACAGAAGATGATGAATAAAGCAGCAACAATAATGAACAACAAAAATCACTAAGAGAGAGAAAACAACAATAGATGAGAAGAGAGAGAAAGGCGTCTTTTTTTCCATCCATTAGCTGTTATATTAGGTAAACATTTGGATCAAAGTGTAATTTAAAAACTTCTGGGATATTCTCAAACTTACACAACTTTCTTAATCCATAATAAAGTAATTATCACCTCCACTCAATTATTAAGACTTGTGTCACCTACACCTCATTTTAAAACTCTTTTGTCACCTACAGCTCAAAGCCTCGAAAAATATAAGGTATATTACTAAACCAATAATACTACTAATGTTGGGTGTATTTATGCATTCTAGCGCTACTATTCTAGCCTATTTCATCTTTTTTTTTAGGATGATTCTTATGATATATGTGTTGATAATTATATAAATGAGCATTTATATGTCCAAGTATGTGTTACAATATTTAATGGTGTTTTTGCACGAGTTATGATTCAATTTGAGCATTTAGAGTTCAATCGAGAAAACTAGTGTTACTCGCTTGAGCTAGGTGGTTGTCTAGTCTATCGTATTGGGTTCTAATGTGTTTTAAAAAGTTTCTAAGGTTGTTTATATGTATTTATATGCAAAAAAACTTGTTGGTTATGTTCAACGGTCAATTGTATCAACACAAGAGTCAAAACAATAAGCTTAAACAAAATGTGAATTTAGTCTATGCTTAGCTCGTGTTTCTAGTTCACCATGTTGGATATTGTATTATTTTGATCTCAAAATTGTTGTGTTTAATTCTATAGGATGTTTTTTGAATGGGTTATAATGATATATTAAGGATATACAATATTAAAATCAAGTGTAAACAACTCAAAAAGGCTCGGAATGGCTCAACGAAAGCACAATACAAAAATTGATACATTTTGGACCCCTGATATTTCTTGGGAGCGTGTGGAATGTAGGAGTGTCCAATGGATGCGTACAAAATACAAATAGATTTAGAATAGGTGCAAGTATTTTACTAACAGGCGCGTGTATCTTATAATGGGGTTTAAGGAGGCTCTGTGACGCGGTGAAATCGCGATGAGACACTAGATTTTGACAGATTTTTTGACAATTGTGAACTGGCATGTCACCGCGATGCGGTGATGCCCAAAATTGGGATAATTCTGCCCAGTTGAAGGAAAATGATGTGTAAACCCAATCCAAGTAGGTTTATGACTTGTATACTATAAATATAACATCCCAAACTCCATTTTAATTATCTTGGAACAACCTAGATCACTTGGGACATCATTGGAGTTACCACAACTTCTTTTTAGGTTTTATCATTCTTTAATTTAGTCTTTTTATATGGTTTGTATCATCACGCCAAGGTATTGGATGATCAATATTTCCATTAAAGACTAAACCCTCTTTCCGGGGCTAAGGCCAAGATCATAAATACTTTCGTTTTGAATTAAGTTAGTTTGATTTGCTTATCATTAATAGTTGTTTGTTTATTCTTAATTTAACTATTTTAAGGATTAGCTACCCTTAGAATACATCAATTGTCAATATTTTGATCTCGGGAGAGGTAATAGGGAGATAGAACATGAGAATAAACAAAGTATGATTTTTATTCTTTTACAAAATAAAGAATTGAAATTAGCACCTAGGAGAGGGAAGTACTTAGATGTCTTACTTGATTCAACGTAGGATGATATCTTTAAAACACTTAATTGGATTATTACATCTCCACACAATGATGTAGTTATAATATCCATATTAGGTAAACGATTAGAGGTCGGGAGACCATTATCATGCAATTAACCCTATGAATCAACAACCAAGATAAGCAATCTAACGAATGAAATTCAATAGCGTAGTATGATTGTTCTTAAGCCTTAACCCTGGGCTTATATCCATTGATTTCCCTAAGTTATTACCTTTTTGCATTCGTTTAGTTTACTTTTAATTTACAATTCTAAAACTCTATTGTTTACTTTTTCTCAATCGTTAAACTAGAATTTGATAGGCGGCGAACGCAAGTCCCTAAGAGATCGATACTTGGGATTTCTTGAAGCCAATTTACTACTTGATAAGACAACGTATACTTTCATGTGCACTTGGGCGTTGTACGTGGTCTAATCAAGTAGTAAAGTGGCTACAAGAAAGCCCAAGTATCGATCTCTCAGGGACTTGCATTCGCCACCTATCAAATTCTAGTTTAATGATTGAGAAAAAGTAAACAATAGAGTTTTAGAATTGTAAATTAACAGTAAACTAAACGAATGCAAAAAAGTAATGACTTAGGACAATCAATGGATAGAAGCCCAGGGTTAAGGCTTAAGAACAATCATACTACGCTATTGAATTTCATTCATTAGATTGCTTATCTTGGTTGTTAATTTGTAGGGTTAATTGCATGATAATGGTATCCCGACCTCTAATCGCTTACCTAATATGGATATTACAACTACATCATTGAGCGGGGATGTAATAATTTAATTAAGTGTTTTAAAGCTACCATCCTACGTTGAATCAAGTAAGGCATCTAAGTACATCTCTGTCTTAGGTGCTAAGTTCAATTCTTCATTTTGTAAAAGAATAAAAATCATACATTGTTTATTCCTATGTTCTATCTCCCTATTCCCTCTCCCGAGATCAAAAGGTTGACAATTTATGTATTCTAAGGGTAGATAATCCTTAAAATAGTTAAATTAAGAATAAAAAAATAACCAATAATGATAAGAAAATCAAACAAACTTAATTCAAAATGAAAGTATTCATGATCTTGGCCTTAACCTCGGAAAGAGGGTTTAGACTTTAATGGAAATATTCATCATCCAATCCCTTGGAGTGATGATATAAACCATAAAAAAACTAAATTAAAGAATGATAAAACCTAAAAAGAAGTTGTGGTAGCATCCAATGATGTCTCAAGTGATCTAGGGTGTTCCAAGATGATTAAAACGGAGTTTGGGACGTTATATTTATAGTATACAAGTCATAAATCGACTTGAATTGAGTTTACACATTGTTTTCCTTTAGCTGGGCATAATTATCTCAATTTTGGGTATCACTATGTCGCGGTGACCTTCCAGTTCACAATTGTCAAAAAATCTGTCAAAATCCAGTGTCTCGTTGTGATTTCACCGCATCACGGAGCTTCTTTAAACCCCATTATAAGCTACACGCGCCTATTGGTAAAAAAATTGGGCCTCTTATGAATCCATTGGTATTTTGTACGCATGCATTTTCCACTCCTACAGTCTACACACTCCCAAAATATTTCAGGGGTCCAAATTGCATCAATTTTTGTATTGTGCTTTCGTTGAGCCATTCCGAGCGTTTTTGAGTTGTTTCCACTTGATTTGAAGATTTTATATTATTAATATATCATTATAATCCATTCACCAAACATACTATAGCATTAAACACAACAATTTAGATCTCAAAACAATACAACATCCAAGACGGTGAACTAGAAACACGAGCTAAGCATAGGCTAAATTCACATTGAGCTTAAGCTTATTGTTTTGACTCTTGTCTTGATCCAATTGACCGTTGAACATCACCAAAAAGTTGTTTAGAATATATATACATAAAAAAAAACTTAGGAACTCATTAAAACAGATTAGAACCCAACACCATAGACTAGACAACCACCTAGTTCAAGCTAGTAACACTAGTTTTCTCGGTTGAACTCTAAATGCTCAAATTGAATCAAAACTCTTGTGAAAACACTATTAAACATTGTAAAAACATACTTGGACACATAAATGCCCATTTATATCATTATCAACACATATAGTATAAGAATCATCCTCAAAACAAGGCGAAATGGGCTAGAATAGTAGCTCTAGAATGCATAAATACACACAACATCACCACCCCACAGTTAAAGCCTTGTTCGTCCTCTAACAACTCTTAACTATAAACACCATGAGATAAAAATACTCCACACTTCTACTAAATATAAGAAATTCAAGATAGCACTACAATGACTACATGGAATGCAAGTTTACAACACTAAGCATGTTATACACAATTGAAAGCTCAAGAATCCTACTTCCAAAACATCCTAGCCTCAAGAATGGACTCCACAAGTGGAAAACTCATGCACATTGCTCTATAAAATACATCACAAGAATGACCCATATTCATCAAACATGTTCCCCTAACCACAAGAGAGTTACCCATAATCACTCACATAATGCAAATTATCACAATGGGTATACAAATCAAGTTACACTCACTCGCACAAAGAATTCACATGTTACACATAATGAACCATAGGCTTTACCTTAGTGTAGTGCTTCACTAATATTAGAATGATGAACTTAGGATCAATTAGGTCTTTTCCGGGTTGTAATATAGGCTAAGGAACGTGTAGGAACTATTTGGGAATAGTGACTACCCAAGCGCTTTAATACACTACATTATACATTTAAAACCAATCCTCAACAAATAAATTACACTTTTTCATCCTCCCATATCTTTTGTTTTTTCCCCATCTCTTTTAAGTATTTTCAGAAACACTTGGTGGACGTATAGTTTACTACCACATAAATTAATTTTCTCTTTTTTTTCACAACCATGGCAATATTTTTAGTATAAATTACATCATAACCATCCACCACAAATCAATTATAAACACCAATAACTATTACCTTGGGGCATCAATTTTACCTTTTTCTTCTTCAATTTCTCAAACTCCTTACTAAATCAATTTTTCATTAAAGCACTTAGGAGCTTTTTGGATCAAAATATAGTTTATCAAAGAAGGGGTTAGGCTACTTTTACGGCTACCAAAGAAAAGGCTAAAGGCTCAATGGGGGTTAACTAGAATAATACACAATAGGTAGGACAAATAGAAGGTATAAAACCAGGCTATCAAAGAATGCCTAAATCATCTCCTAAAGCCACACTCTTTATTTCACTACACACACACACCAGGCAAGTTCTAGACATCACATGCAACAAGGAATATACAAAATTCTCACATGCACATGGCACTTGCTTAAGTCAATAGGATCATCATAGACTCCCAGTCAAACAATAACACCAATTCAATTTTAAGCCAAAAAATACAAGTCACAAAAATGAGCCTAAGAGTCTCAAAAGTAGTAATTCACTCATTCAACATGCTTTTACCAAACAAAATACTTGCACCATGTAATTAAAAATAGCACCAACAAGAGTATCTCACTTATTCCTAACCTAAAAATTTTAAATTGAGCCAAAAATTGGGAATTTCCCCACCCCACACTTAAAAATCTACTTTGTCCCCAAAGTGAATTTAAAGGTAAAAGATAAAAATACTTTGTGAGGCCTCTAGGCCTAGCTAGTAGCATCTTTACAAGTAAAGGAGATCCGTGGGACCCCTCACTCAGTCTTTGCCATGCTCTTTAGCTCAAGTTTATGGTACTCAGACTTCCCATTAACCTGTGACTCAACAAAAAACAAAAACTATGTGAAATAAAAAACTAAAAACTAAAAAGAAAACATACCTTAGCTTGGGTTGCCTCCCAAGAAGCGCCTAATTTAGTGTCGCGGCATGACCCAATAAACTTTTTCCTCCACCTTGAGGATAATTTCACCTCCAACATCGCATTCATCTTTTTGCCTCAATCATAGGGTAGTGGTACAAAGACTAAGGAATAGAGTAATGGATGATGCATGGTAAACCACTCGGCCTTAAGGTGAGGTGCGTTTTTATGTTGCTTATCCGGTGTAAAATCAAGAATATAAGATTCATGTTCCTCATCTTCACACTCTTCCACTATTTTAAATAATATAAGACATCATCTAAACATATTATAGAAAAGTTCTTTGAGTGAGGCCCAACCAATCCTACTTCTAAATTTACATAATCTACTACACACTCACTCTCATTCACCTTCTCAATTTCAGTCTCAAGATAAAGATGACAACTGAGTGGCTATGATTCTTGTGTTTTTTGCCTTTGTGGAGATGGTGGTGATGGTATTTCCTGAACCTCCTTAGTTTTTTATTGAACATTTCCCACAAACATGACTGAATCGGGATTAAAAGGACACATATCTGCAGAGTGATACAAATTTTCACAAGTCACGTACCAACTTGTAGTCTCCTACACAGTTCGGAAACAAGCAGGTCCCATCCAAATGCTTGGATCAAAATCTGAACAAAAAGCCTCATGGTGGGGTCCTCCACAATAATGATAGGAATCATCATCCCTCAAAAACCATCTATCCAAGAATGACATCTCAAGAAGAGTGTGAGAAAAATAGTAATAAGGGGAAATAAAAAGAAACTAAAAAACAAAAACTATTTACAACTAAATATAGAAAAACTAAAAATAAGGTAGTTGCGTAGTTACAAGTCCCCAGCAACGGCGCCAAAAACTTGACAGTGCACACACAAGTGTAAGTGCTTTTATCAAGTAGGAAGTGGCTTCAAGAAAGCCCAAGTATCGATCTCTCAGGGACTTGCGTTCGCCATCTATCAAATTTTAGTTTAACGATTGATAAAAAGTAAACAATAGAGTTTTAGAATTGTAAATTAAAAGTAAACCAAACGACTATGAAAAAGTAATGACTTAGGACAATCAATAGATAGAAGCCCAGGGTTACGGATTAAGAACAATCATACTACGCTATTGAATTTCATTTGTTAGATTGCTTATCTTGGTTGTTGATTCATTGGGTTGTTTCATGATAATGGTCTCCCGACCTCTAATCATTTACCTAATATGGATATTACAACTACATCGTTGAGCGGGGATGTAATAATCCAATTAAGTATTTTAAAGTTATCATCTTACGTTGAATCAAGTAAGGCATCTAAGTACATCTATGTCCTAGGTGCTAAGCTCAATTCTTTATTTTGTAAAAGAATAAAAATCATACTTTGTTTATTCTCATGTTCTATCTCCATATTCCCTCTCCCGAGATCAAAAAGTTGATAATTGATGTATTCTAAGGGTAGATAATCCTTAAAATAGTTAAATTAAGAATAAACAAACATCCAATAATGATAAGCAAATCAAACAAACTTAATTCAAAACGAAAGTATTCATGATCTTGGCCTTAACCCCGGAAAGAGGGTTTAGCCTTTAATGGAAATATTCATCATCCAATCCCTTGGAGTGATGATACAAACCATAAAAAAACTAAATTAAAGAATGATAGAACCTAAAAAGAAGTTGTGGTAGCATCCAATGATGTCCCAAGTGATCTAGGGTGTTCCAAGATGATTAAAACGGAGTTTGGGACGTTATATTTATAGTATACAAGTCATAAATCGACTTGAATTGAGTTTACACGTCGTTTTCCTTTAGCTGGGCATAATTATCTCAATTTTGGGTATCACTACATCGCGGTGACATGTCAGTTCACAATTGTCAAAAAAATTGTCAAAATCCAGTGTCTCATCGCGATTTCACCGGGTCACGGAGCCTCCTTAAACCCCATTATTACTACACGCACCTGTTGGTAAAAAGACTTGGGCCTCTTCTGAATCCATTGGTATTTTTTATGAATAAATTGACCATTCCTACAGTCCACACGCTCCCTAGACATTTCAGGGGTCCAAATTGCATCAATTTTTGTATTGTGCTTTCGTTGAACCATTCCGAGCCTTTTTGAGTTGTTTCCACTTGATTTGAAGCTTGTATATCCTTCATACATCATTATAATCCATTCACCAAGCATCCTATAGCATTAAAAATAATAATTTAGAGCTCAAAATAACACAACATCCAAGACGGTGAACTAGAAACACGAGCTAAGCATAGGATAAATTCACATTGAGCTTAAGCTTATTTTTTTTATTCTTGTCTTGATACAATTGACCGTTGAACATCACCAACAAGTTTTTTCACATATAAATACATAAAAACAACCTTATTAACTCATTAAAACACATTAGAACCCAACACGATTGACTAGACAACCACCTAGCTTTAGCTAGTAACACTAGTTTTCTCGGTTGAACTCTAAATGCTCAAATTGAATCAAAAATCATGTGAAAACACCATTAAACATTGTAAACACATATTTGGACACATAAATTCTTATTTATATCATTATCAACATATATAGAATAAGAATCATCCACAAAACAAGGCGAAATAGGCTAGAATAGTAGCGCTAGAATGCATAAATACACCTAACATCAACTACCATTTTTTTTCTTCGTTTTTTGAAGCACTTCATTGAACAAATATCTTTTTATTTTATGTCTGTTTGAGATAACCGAAGTTTCATAGAAAATATTTTTGACAAAAATATTGATGAATGATTGGTAGTGTTTTAAATAAGTTTTTTAGCAATAAAAATGTTTGAGAGTTGATAATATGAAGTTAGTGGTTGAAGTAACTATGAAGAAAAATGACTTTAGAATGAACTTATTTATGAAAAATATGTTGGGTTCGAAATTGAGGGGTCGTCATGTGGAAGCTTATATTATACAAATCATAGAGGTAATAATTTAGACGATAAAGAAAATATGCTAAAAAGCATAAAATTATTATATATTTTGGCCAATTGGCCTACATATTATGAGACCTAATATAAAAAAAAATCATAAAAACTTTAGAGGAAAAATCTCCCCTAAATAAGACTCTCAAAGTGAATGTGGCCGGTGCGTGGCGAACGGTTCATCAAGCCATTTTTCGGACTACATTGTGGATGTCATTGTGTTTTGACTTGAGAAGGGAAATCTTTTATTTATAGACTACAAAATCCTTTCTTTGAGAAAGAATTAACCTACTAGGAAACCTAATAGGTAAGAGATCTTTTCCAACACGGAAATCTTTTTTGATTAAAAAAAAGTAATTCTAATTATGTTAGAAAATCAGGTGAAGTAGGAAATTCAGGGCAAATCCTAACAAATCTTCCCTTGGACTAAATTTTCGGGCAAATCAATCTTGATCTTCTTCTTCACATAATCTTCACATATCACTGCTGTGTACCATGATTAAAAATTGATATGGGTTAAAATTGGAGCCTTGTGCATTAAAAATAAAAACACGGGTTGATACTATTGGAGTCCTGTATTATAAGTAAACAGGATTGAAAATGGAGTCTTGTGCATTGAAAGTGAGTATATGTTAAGAGTGGAGCTCATGCGTTAAAAATAAATGCATGAGTTGAAACGAGCCCAAGCGTTGAAAGTAAGCAGGGGTTGAAAATTGATTTTGATTTTAAAGATCGATTAGCAGCAGGATTGTTAAAAATTTATTTGAAACTTTTTCTCCACACGTACTATCTTGACCTTTTTTTTTTCAAAGACTTCATTATGTCAAGTTGGTTGCAACTTTGATCTCAACATGTCCTCAGTCTGAACCATGAACCATAGACTCTGATACCACTTGTTGGGTTCAAAATTGAGGGGGCGTCATGCAAAAGCTTATATTATGCAAACCATAGAGGTGATAATTTAGACGACAAAAAAAATATGCTAAAAAACATAAAATTATTATATGTTTTAGCCAATTGGCCTACATATTATGAGACTCAATATTAAAGAAATCATAAAAACTTTAGAGGAAAAATCTCCCCTAAATAAGACTCTCAAATCTTAGAGAACTACATCGTGGATGTTATTGTGTTATAACTTGAAAACAGAAATCTTCTATTTATAGAACTACAAAATCCTTTCTTTGAGAAAGAATTAACCTACTAGGAAACCTAATAGGTAAGAGATCTTTTCCAACAAGGAAACTTTTTTATCAAGAAAATTAATTCTAATTATATTAGAAAATCAGGTGAAGTAGGAAATTCACGGCAAATCCTAACACAATATCTATCATTATTTCATACACTTATAATAGAATAAACTCTATGGCTGAAATGATTCACAATATGATAAAAAAAACCATGTGTTGGTTACAAAGTATGTATCATGAATATATTATTTATGTTTGAGAACGCGGGACAAGATGAGACCACTCATAATTCACTTTATACATCTCGATTTTGTTTGTTTTAATTAGAAAAAGTAAAAATAGATTGAATCAGTCTACATTACACTATATTATTTAGATTAAGTTCAACATGGGTCAAAGTAATTGAATTCAATGTTATGGGGATCAATCTTTATCACTAAAAATAGGAATAGACTGATTATCTAGACGTGTTGACTTCAAATCTCAAATTCTCTTGAATTGTTAAAATTAGAACATGATCCATATGACCCCATGTATATGGACACTAACAGACAGCAATTATGTGCCCTATTGATCCACCTTCAAGAAGTTATGAAAAGGTTTCAAATCAGAAAAAAGATTTGTTGGCCCAGACACAAAATCAATATATGCATATGTGTAATCATCCAATAACCCAAGGGCCTAAGAGAACCCAAGAGGCTTTACAAGATTAGTGCTTTGGTGGTTTTGTCTTGGCCCATTTATAGTTGAAAGGATAATGACTAATGACTAATGACAACAAAGAACAAAGAGAAGATATTGTAAATTTTTGTGGGGTATCCTACTTGTATATCACTATTTAGTGGGATATTTGAAGTTTTACATGATCGAAGTTTAAGCATTGGTGCTTGAAACTCAAATAAAAGATTGAATTTAGCTACATATTAATGAAGTTCGGGTAAAAATGACTGACCTGCAGCTCAGTTCAGATAAAAATGACTGATCTGCAGCTCTATGTACCTGAAATTTAGGTCACTAGGTTTTAGTTAATTACATATAAGTCTGAATTTCATTTGGGTAGGCTAACAATTTTTTATTTATTGCGTGCATGATTTAAATGGTGATCCTAGAATCGGATGTTTGTGTACTTGGCCGAAGGTATACTTCCCGTCTCCCCCATTGTAGATTTTGGCACGAGAGAGCAATGTAGCTAATTACTTTAAGAAGGCATTTTGACAATTTAATTGAAGTTGAAAAAGAGAGTTTTGAATTTGATTTTGGAAGACAATATTTGAAAGGACTGTGTTGTTGACATAAACTTTATTTAGACCAAAAGTTTGGGAAGATTTTTATATCGAAAATGATTGTTATATTTCAAATACTCTTCACATCAGCATTTCAATATTTTAAAGGTAAGGACATGTTATCAAGTTTAGTTTGTGCTTCTCCTAGCATGCTTTTGTTGTATGTGTGATCACAAAGTTCAACTAGCATGGTGTGTATATATACTCCATAAAGACTAGTAGGAATTGCCTTTTCAAGAAAAAACAATTCAAACTTTGCCACCAAGCAAGCCACACTTGTATGACTTTTCTAGTCATAATGTTGTCTTCTATCTTCAACTGACAGAAATACATGCCATCATCCTTACAAGCAAGACCAGTGTTTTACCTGAAAATATTTAGTCGTATTTGATATTTACATAGGTTAATTGAAAATAATCTTTCTACTTCACCTTTGAGGTAGACGTAAAATTTGTATATACTCTACACTCTCTAGACCCACTTTGTGAAACTACACTAACATGTGTTATTGTTGTTCTACTCGATATTTACACAAAATCAAACTATAAATTTAACATAAAGAAGTTATTATATGACTTCCTATAAATATTGGGCATCAATTATGGGTGTAAATATTTTTTACTATTATGAATTAATAAATCACAAACTCAGTTTTTTTATATGCTTATAGATTATATTTGAGTTGTTTTATATACAATCTAAGGGGCCGTTTGGTAGAGTGTATAAGAATAGTGTAAAATATGGCGTATTAGTAATGCAATTATTAGTTATGTTGCGATTTTTCTTATGCAGTGTTTGATTTGATGTATTAAAAGTTAATATACATTGTATAATTTTTATAAAATAATATTTATTTACGAAAATATCCTCCTTTAACTTTATACACTTTTTTCAACAAAGTCTTTTACCTTAAAAACTTCACTAGCTCATTTTCTTCCCCAAAATAAAATTAAATAGTTGTAATCACACTCTGGGTTAATCGCACAATTGAGGAATATATGAGTAATGTTTTATCTAAAGAATGAAATAAGAATCTAATTAAGAAGATAAATTATTCTTTGTAAGAAAGAGAAGCTCTTCCTTATTTGATTCATCCTAACTAGCGATGAAACGAGAAAGGTCATTGGGTGTTACTGAATTTCAGATTTGAGACACTATCAACTAAAACTAAGACTTGTGTCACAAAGGCTAGGAGTTATGAACAAATGTTGCATTAGGGGTTCAACAATTTTTTATTTTTTTTAAATAGCTTAAAATTAGTTAGTTGTCAAATTGGGTTCAGAATGAATAGATGAGAGGTTTGGATGCGAAGTTTGCATCTGCTATATATGCAAGTCCGTAAAATTGTATTGAAAATTTTAAATGGAATTTGGCAAATGTTTAAGAGGGATTTGAGGGGTAATTTTGTTATTGATCAAGTTAATGCATGTGTTGAAGTCTTTTGTATTATTATATATATTTTTTTTAGTTTCTCATCCGATGTCCGGTACCCACATTGGAGTCTGACTAATTCAGATTCGCGCCGGATAGGGCCCCATTCGGAGGGTAGCGCTCCCTACCAATAATTTTTTCATATCTAGGGTTCAAACTCGAGATCTCTGGTTAAGGGAGGAGCAACTCCATCCACCGCACCACATCCTTTGGTAATGTATTACTATATTTACTAATACATAGAAAGGGATGGTATTAACAATAGATACTCCACTATACAGAAGTGTATAGCTAATACAAGCATTAGCTATACATAGACTAAAAATTTACATCGAAAAAAGTGCCAGCAATACACAAGACTAATATATACATTATTTTTTTCAATACACTCTATCAAACGACTCAAACTTTTTACATACACATTTACTTGAAAGTTAACTAGAAATAAGTGTCTATAGCAAACATTAATTAACAATAAAAAATAAAAAAAAAAAAAGAAGAAAAATCCTCTTATCCCTCGTTTCGGTTGGTTTACCTTACTTTTTTAAAAAAAATTATTTTAAAAAAAAAAGACTTTTTCTTTTGATAACTAAATCTAACTTTACATACTACATGTTTAGGATCATATTAATTAAAACTTTTTGTTAAATTCATGCCAAGTTTAGATCAAACAAATAAATGGTGTCAAGTTTAAATTGAACAAATTAATTTCTTTATTTTTCTAAGTTCATGTCAACTTTAAATCGAACAAGTGAATTTATTTATTTTGCTAAGCGTGTGTCAAGTTTAAAACAGTCAAACAACTTTAAAATGGCGAGAGTATTTTATTTTATTTTTCTTTTCAATCAAAGTAACCTCCTATGAACAATTAAAAGTCATTGGTAAAATTATTAGTACTATTTTCAACTTATGTTACCCTAATTTAAATCTATTTTCTTTAAAAAGATTAAGAGTTCGTTTGGATAGGATTAAAATTTGGTCAAATTATATCTTAATTTCTCCTTTTTAGCTTTTTTAGGTGTTTGGTAAAATTTTAAAAAAAAACTAAAAACTAATTAAAAAAGTAAAAGACGAGAAGCTGGATACTCTCAACTTTTTTACTTTTTAGATTAAAATTCTATTAGGTTTGCTCAAAACATTTTTTTTTTTATTATTTATATTTTCCTCCAATTCCAACAATACCCTCAACTTGTAATCCTTAAATATATAATTTTTCTTTCATTTTCTCTTTGCTGCTTCTCTTCGTCTCTTTCCTCTGATTTCCTCTTCATTTTTCTCCTTTGTTTTCAGCGAATTCATCATTACATTGGAGGTTTACATATTTTCTAACATAACTAAACTACTATAAACTTGTAATATTACAATATAATACTACTTGTGTATATAAAAAATGTCCTAATTTTTTTTTTTCAACATTTAAAAATAAAAAAAATATCTTATGTTTATAAATTGACCTTACATAATCACTTTATGTCGAAAGTGCATTTAAAGAGAAATTATTTTTAAATTATTAGAATTAAAAATTATAAATAATTAACCTTTTTATGTTGTTAACAACTTTAAGAACATTTAGGTTATTTTGACAACAAAAAAGTGTTTAACATCACTTCTTTACCAACCACATCAACAATTTTTTTACAGTTTCAACACATCTATCTAAAACACTTATCTATTTAATTTATAAATACTTATTTTAAACTTTTAATCACTTAAGTTAAAACTTACATAAATCCCAAATTTTTAATGGGTTCTAACACTTTTTCTCATAACTTTGTTTAATTACATGATATCCTGGGTTTTGATAGTTTTGATACATATCTTTAGCTTTGATACATATGTATTGTGATACATTTTTAATTGAGTGGTTAGTTAAATAAGGAAGTAACTAATTTTCAATAATTACAAGGAGTAAAATTAGGCGCAAATCATGGTATAAATACATTCAGGTTCCAGATGTATCATAATGATACATTTGGTAAAATTACTCAATACCCATTAAAATTCAATCTCACACAAAAATAAATAGTTTACATATTTCAAACATATGTTAAATATATCAAACGTTTATAAATAAATCAAAAATATGAATCACTATCACAAAGTATCTGTCATATGTATCACTAATATTCCAACAACGAATGTATTATACTGGTAATGTATATATTTTTGATAACTGATAAACAACATTAATGCATATTTTTTTATATTATTATATTAGTGTTATACATGTCGTTTCTCTCGAGATAAAATATATCAATGTCGCACGTATAAAATATATCACGAAACTAAATAAAATATCATATGTATCCTTTGAAAAATATCCAAACTGAATGAGGGGGGTGAAATTATAAAATGACCAAAAAACATATGCATCATCCTTACAGTTATGAAAAGAGTACATAAATTCTTGATATGTATCTATATATGTATTAAATACACTTATTTGATACATATTATTGATACATATGAATATGTCTTGATACATATACATATGTCTTGATATATATGATTGATACATATAATCCACCATCATCACCCCCTCTGTTGTTCGTTCGCACCATCCCTGCCACCTTGGCTACCCCACCCCCTCCGTCGTTTGTCCTCACCACCATCGTCATTTTGGTCACTGTTGTAAAAAATCTAACAACTGATTTTTCAATTTCTCCTTTTTTTCTTGATGAGTATTGACTTAAAAGTTGATTTTTTTTTTCAAAATTGATAAAAATAAAAGTTGATAATTTTTTTTTAAAAAAGACAATAAAATTGGTGAAGAAGTTTCATCAATTGATGATAATTTGAGAGAGATTTCAGGGGATGAAATTTTTGAAAAATAAAATAAAATGGATTGCATGCGTTAATTGTGGAGTAAAAGTGGGATGAAATTTTTGTTCATATGTATCAAAAGTAAAATATTAAATCCAAAATTTAAATTAATTATTTAGAAGATAAGGAATCTTGGGTAATAAAATCTCTTAGATTTATGATTTTATGTAATTTTTTAAAAAAACTATTTTTTAATCCTATACAAACGAGCTCGAAAGCAGTGGGCTACATGTAGGGAATAACAGGCTTGCAGCTCCAGTAACAGCCTCGTAGCCCAATTAGAAGCCCAAAACCGAGCCCTATAATAAGTGCAATTACAACGCTGCTCTCGCTAGTGTACATCCAACACTGAGAAAAAAGGGGCTTGGCATTCCCATCGGCCGCGACGATAAACAAATCATCCCATTGAAAGGTTAGCTTTCCATCTCATTTTCTTATTTACATATAATAATACACATAAATTCATATTCCGTTTTTACAAATTTGTGTGGATTTGCTGAAACAAGGTTAGTTTATTGAGCGATTTTTATGATTTTCTCCATTTTTAGCTGATTTGGATGAGTTTGAATTTTTGTTTAAATGTAATTTTAAGCACCTAGAATAGCTAGTTAGAAGGATTTAGGGTTTATATTACGCGAGTAATAGTACACATTAAATTTAGCTGAAACAAGGTAATTCTCGGTCTGTTACGATTGTCTCCATTTTTGTGGTTTGAGTGAGCTTTTATGTAAGTTGAAGTATTTAGATAAACTAGCTGGATGAGTTTAGGGTTTATGTAATAGTAATAATACACATTTAATCTACCTGAAACAAGGTAAATCTTTGGAGCTGTTTTTGCGATTTTCTCTATTTTTTGAGGATTGCGTTGGTTTGACTATGTTTTTATGTATTTTTGAACATCTAGAAAAGCTAGTTAGATGAATTTAGGATTGAGGATTGCAATTCTTTGGATGAGTTATTATGTATTTTAAGCATCATTTACAAAAGCTAGTCAAAAGGATTTAGGGTTTTGTGCTAGTAACAATACATATTACATTCATGTTTCATTTTTTCTGCCTATGTGAATTTATTAAAATATATCAATGTCGCACGTATAAAATATATCACGAAACTAAATAAAATATCATATGTATCCTTTGAAAAATATCCAAACTGAATGAGGGGGGTGAAACTATAAAATGACCAAAAAACATATGCATCATCCTTACAGTTATGAAAAGAGTACATAAATTCTTGATATGTATCTATATATGTATTAAATACATTTATTTGATACATATTATTGATACATATGAATATGTCTTGATACATATGTATATGTCTTGATATATATGATTGAAACATATAATCCACCATCATCACCCCCTCCGTTGTTCGTCCGCACCATCCCTGCCACCTTGGATACCCCACCCCCTCCGTCGTTTGTCCTCACCACCATCGTCATTTTGGTCACTGTCGTCAAAAATCTAACAACTGATTTTTCAATTTCTCCTCTTTTTCTTGATGAGTATTGACTTAAAAGTTGATTTTTTTTTTCAAAATTGATAAAAATAAAAGTTGATAATTTTTTTTTAAAAAAGACAATAAAATTGGTGAAGAAGTTTCATCAATTGATGATAATTTGAGAGAGATTTCAGGGGATGAAATTTTTGAAAAAAAAAAAAAGGATTGCATGCGTTAATTGTGGAGTAAAAGTGGGATGAAATTTTTGTTCATATGTATCAAAAGTAAAATATTAAATCCAAAATTTAAAGTAATTATTTAGAAGATAAGGAATCTTGGGTAATAAAATCTCCTAGATTTATGATTTTGTGTAATTTTTTTAAAAAACTATTTTTTAATCCTATACAAACGAGCTCGAAAGCAGTGGGCTACATGTAGGGAATAACAGGCTTGCAGCTCCAGTAACAGCCTCGTAGCCCAATTAGAAGCCCAAAACCGAGCCCTATAATAAGTGCAATTACAACGCTGCTCTCGCTAGTGTACATCCAACACTGAGAAAAAAGGGGCTTGGCATTCCCATCGGCCGCGACGATAAACAAATCATCCCATTGAAAGGTTAGCTTTCCATCTCATTTTCTTATTTACATATAATAATACACATAAATTCATATTCCGTTTTTACAAATTTGTGTGGATTTGCTGAAACAAGGTTAATTTATTGAGCGATTTTTATGATTTTCTCCATTTTTAGCTGATTTGGATGAGTTTGAATTTTTGTTTAAATGTAATTTTAAGCACCTAGAATAGCTAGTTAGAAGGATTTAGGGTTTATATTACGCGAGTAATAGTACACATTAAATTTAGCTGAAACAAGGTAATTCTCGGTCTGTTACGATTGTCTCCATTTTTGTGGTTTGAGTGAGCTTTTATGTAAGTTGAAGTATTTAGATAAACTAGCTGGATGAGTTTAGGGTTTATGTAATAGTAATAATACACATTTAATCTACCTGAAACAAGGTAAATCTTTGGAGCTGTTTTTGCGATTTTCTCTATTTTTTGAGGATTGCGTTGGTTTGACTATGTTTTTATGTATTTTTGAACATCTAGAAAAGCTAGTTAGATGAATTTAGGATTGAGGATTGCAATTCTTTGGATGAGTTATTATGTATTTTAAGCATCATTTACAAAAGCTAGTCAAAAGGATTTAGGGTTTTGTGCTAGTAACAATACATATTACATTCATGTTTCATTTTTTCTGCCTATGTGAATTTATTAAATTTACGGACCAGATTGAGAATTGAGATAGTTTGAAGTTGATTTATGTACTTTTTCGCATCCAGAGAAGTTACTTATAAGGATTTAGGTTTTAGCTGCTTGATACTACTCCAAATTATATATATGTGTTCACTAATTTGTTGATATGTATTGGTTAAGATCTTAGTGCAATCATGGCTGACGAAGAGAATCAAAACGAGCTGGTGGCTTGATGTAAGTTCTGCTTTGCCTCTGTCTGCATCCCTCTTTTAGATTATTGCTGTTTGAAGTTTCTGTATTTGCTATATCTCTTTGTATCATCTCTTGGTAATGCCTTGTTGTTTGTGCGTTGTCCGACTATGAGAGTAATAATTCCTGCCTGTAGGGTACCATGTTGTTTGAATACTTCTTATAAAGAGTTTTAACCAACAAAATAGCACATGAAATAAGAAGCCCTAATTAATGATTTGAGTTTATTATTTTGGAAGAATGTTCTTCACAATTTTAAAAGGCAAGCAAAAGTTGAGAAAATTTTATATTCTAGTTGTCAGGAAAAAGTGCTTAGTTTTTCATAAGTCTGTTGTTAACAGTTGTATGAAATCATCTTCTAACCATGTATGCTCTGGCTTCTTTATTGAAATTGTAAAAGTGGACAAGACATAGATACATCAATGTTCTTTGTTGGTCGTAATTATGTGCATAAGGGGAGTTAGGATAACATCAATAACTATTTTTGTATATTAGGAGTTCCGGTTCTCTTTGCAAATCAATCCAGAGGAAAACTGACTGCAATGACCTTAAAGAGAATATAAAATAAAAGTAGAAACAGAAGCGTACTTCCTGAGATGGGCTTTTTTCCTCTCTGTGCTAGTGGAATGTAATTTATTGATCTTTATTTGGGCATGACTGTACTTGGAAGAGTATAAATTGTATAATAAAAATTGTGCTTGCAAGAATGTACTTTCATTGCCATTAATGTTCTGGCTGGTATTTGGTTATGTATTTAGCAAGCTCATATCTTTGTGTTGTTCTTGTCCAGGATACTGGCATAGACTAAGATAAACTCAAAGAGGGGACTCTTGTTTATTGAGAGCGAAGATTATGGCATCCTCTAAAAATGAAGAAGGTGGTGCTCAGGATGCAGCAGAACGGATTAAAGCTGCAGCCCTGTCAGCTGCTAAGGGTTTGAGTCGTGCTCAAGCTGAGCATGCTGCTACTGCTGCTGCTAGAAATGTCAATGCATATGACCAGAAGGAAGAAGGACCCAGTCGATGGCAGGAAAGAAAAGAAGCTAAGAGGCAGATGTATTTAATGAGTACTGAGAAACAGGTGAGACTGGGTGAAAGGAAAGACAAGGTTTCAGGTTCCACGCTTGGTGCTGCGTCACAATGTCAAAAATGTTTCCAGACAGGGCACTGGACTTATGAGTGCAAGAATGAGAGGGTGTGTATATATCACGACCATCTCGTACGCAGCAGCTGAAAAATCTGAAGTTGAGGATGAAAGTATCAATATCTTATGATCTAGAAAACCCAGATATTGAGAAGGAGATGAAGAGTGAAAAATCTGTTAAGAAGAGTAAGACGAAGCATAACTCAGATACAGAGTCAGGGAGTGATAGTGAGGCTTCAGTGTTCGAATCTGACAGTGAGGCATCATTAGTCACACGGTCAGATTATTCTTCTGGGAGTGACTCAAGCTATAGTTCAACTGATTCAGAGGAAGAGAGGAGGAGGAAGAGGAAGAAAAAGAAGCAGTAGCAGAAGATGAGAAGACACTGGAAATACAGCTCAACATCTGAGTCCTCTGATTCATACACAGATTCTGAGTCTGATGCTGAAGAGCGGACTAGCCGTAAGAAGAGCTGCAAGAGGCATAGCAGAAAGCAGTGAAGAATTGAACAAGAATGCTGTAGTATGAAATAGTGGTGAATAATGACCGCATTCTTTTTACCTCAAAAAGGAGGTAGGAAAATGACTGCTTTCTTGTTTTCAAAGGATCACCTTTCAAAATTGTTTGCATTTTTCCCTCTTGCCTTTTTCTTTCTTTCAACCTGAAAAGGGTAAATGGAAAAACAAGTTGGGATTATATTGTTTGTTTCTCATGTAAAGTCCTTTTGGTTGTTTATTTTCTTGCAGTGTGGGTCTGGAAGATCAGTTGCTCCCATCAAGGCTGGTTCCGTTGCTCGTGTTGGCCGTCGTAAAGATGGGACCTGATTTGGCTTGGGGGGTGTTAGTTGGACAATATTTTCTCATAGAAGAGTATGTAGGAGTTTTGTATGTTTTGTTTTCTGTTTAACCTGGGGAACATATCGACATTTGGTGGTGCTACGCTTATGAAGAGAGCCAGTTAAGATTTAACTTTGATATGCTGTTATCTTTGTATTTCTATCGATCTGGCTATACTTTTGTTTTCGGACTGTTCTCTGCATGCTGTTCTTGTTGCACATGCAGGGGCTGAAAGTGGTTATAGTCTCTCTCGTGAGACAAATTAGTAGTTCTGCTAGTGAAAAATTAGTAGAGATAATAAGGATATGTTATTTTGTGCATATGCTAGTTAAGCTGGTGAATTGCAGCAGATGGCCACGAAATCTTCGAAGTGATGTGCATCCAAAGGGTCCCTCGGACATCGATAGTTTGGATAATGAAATTGTGAAACATAAATTTGAATGGAATTAGTATGAATAAAGGATCCATGAATGAACGTAGAAAGTTTTTAACATTTTATCTTGGCTAAATCTTCAAATTCTTGCAAGAAAGAAAAATATTGTTCAAGTAACATTGTTAGATTTTGGTACGACATAAGTTATAACACAAATCCCAATGATTAGACTTATTTACCTTCTCTCATCTTTCTAATTAATTTGTTGTCTTCCGATTAATATGTACTGCCAACGTTTTAATAGGAAGATAACAAATTTTTCCTTATATTTAGGACACAATTAATGCTGCAACATTAATAATGAATTATGTATCCCTTAATTTGTGTAACAGCTATACTAAGTCAAATTTTGAAAAACAACAATACATAAAAAGAAAATCAACCAAAAAACCAGAAATCACAAACAATCCAATCATTGATTTTGATCTCTTGAATTTTTTTTTGATTTTATTTGTATTAAACAAGATGAATATTGTAATTCTTTTGAGGCACTCCGGTGAATGAAAAACCGAAACAGAATATAGATTCATTGTATGTGTTGGAGTTTGAAGTTAAAAATTTGATCTGTGATAACAATCGTATTGACGTGAAGGTGAAACAGATGTATAAGGATAAATCGACGCTTGTTTCAGTGATGTCTAAATATGTGGTGTCACATGATTTTAATTACAAAGCGAAACGTTCAGACAAAAGGAGGTATTTATTTTAGTTATGTTACGATATATTTTTACTTAATTTTTGATTGTTAATCGTTCAACTTTAACTACAGTATAATGTTGTGTGAATTATGTCTTGATGTTAAAGTTGTTTTACGAAGATTGTTATAGCGTTGAACACATGAGATTGTCTGTTTCTTTGTGTTGGAATAATGTCAGGCATAATGTTGTGATTTACTGTGTTGAGTGATTTATGTATATGAAATAACTGTATATGTACATCTCATAAAGTCTTTGTGGTGTTTTAGTATGGTCTTGTGAAATTTTATTTGGTTTTGGTTCAAGCTAAATTCATATAGTCAACCACCTAGACATTATTAGTATTGTGAGGTTATTTGATTTTTTATTTTTGAATATGACTGTTAGTTTGTGTAGTAATTTTGTGATTTTTTTCAGGAATGTGATGGTTTAGTATCAGTTGACAATTCATAAGCATAACATTATTTATGTATATGATAAACATATAAATAAATAATGTTATGTGTATGAACTAAACTGATATGTTTAGTTCATATACATATCAGAATAGAATATACATAAGTAATTTATGTATATGTGCTATACTTATATGTATAGTCAACATACATCTCATAAATTTTTTTATGATTTTTTTATATGTCTCTGTAGAATTTTATTTGATTTAATTCAAGCTATATATATATATATATTGTCAACCTCCTGGACATTATGATGTTTTTTTTTTTTTTTTTCAGGGTTAGAATTTTATATGTTTCTGCAGAATTTTATTTTTTATTTTTGAAAGTGAATCATGCAATTATGGAAGGCTTCAAATAGATCATACACCTTGTCCTCACGCTATTGCCGTCTTGAAGGTTAAACATGTAAAAAAAATTGGGTCATACCGCTCAAATTATTACAAGCCAAGCACTTTGTTGAAGACTTATGAACTTCCAATTATTCCAATGCTAGTTAAGAAGGACTAAAATGTTTCTAAAAGTGTAGAAGAGGAAGAAGTGCGACCGCCGATATATAAAAGACAACCAGGAAGACCTAAGAAAGAAAAGAAAAAGAAATCAAGCGAAACGCTGTCATCAAGCACAAATTATTGTGGACGATGCGGACATGAGAGTCACCATAGACGCTCGTGTAACTTTTTTTCGAAGGAGAAATGAACTATAATTTCCTCTACTTGTGATGATTAATCACTCGTTTATCATTTTCTACTTTTATGTAATGTTTTTGAAACAATTTAAATTGGTTGTTTCATTTACAAATTTAATTATCACGATGACATAGAATTATATGTACTGTTATGTATATTTTGATGATTAATACTTGCTTTTGATGTTATTAAATATTTATGGAGTATCAAAATTACGTAACTGTACAACTATGCTAATCACAATAATTTATAAGTAAATATGTATTTAAAAAAAAGTGACTTTAACTAATACTTTATTGATTATTGTGTGAAAATGTAAAAACTATTACGTATATGAAAATTTTATAATGTAATTGGTTATATTATGTTTGAAAGTAATATGTTATGTATTTAACTCGTGTAATTGGTGTTTAATGTGTGTGTGTGTATATCTGTTATGTATTTGAACCACTTAGATATCTAGATATGTACATATCTGTTATGTGTATTAACTGTCATCCACAAAGCTTTTTATAGATATATACTGTTATATGCTTTTCGTCGGTTGTGTTTTTAATATACATACATAAGTACTAATTTGTTATGTATATTACTGTTTTGTGATATACATAACAATGTTAGATACATAGCTACGAAATATGTTAGATACATAGTTATATTATTTGTTAGTTACGTAGGTAGTTTGCATTTATGTATATTGTATGTATATACAAAGCTATGTTATGTATAAGCTGGATAAATAAAAATATTGAATATGTAAATTTACAATACAATACGTATATTAACTGACATATACAAAGTTTTGTATACATTTATACTGTTATGCGCACTAGAACTGTTGTGTATTTAAAATACATATGAAATATTTGTTATGTTTATGCTGAATACAGGAAAATTTTCTTATACAATCTAAATTACATTAGCGAGTGTATGAAATACGTATACATATGAAGCACATAAATTGACCTTGGTCTTGGAGGGTCATCGTTATCACTAACATAGTGCTTCTGTGCCTTGCGTAGATCGTAATTCCAAAAGAGTGACGCGTATCTCATTCGATGTGATTCTTTATCAAAATCAAATCGGCCATCCTCCACCATCAAGAAATCTGCTCTGCTAATAGTAGCATCATGTATTTGTGAATACAAAAAGGTATGAATGAAATACAAAATAGAAATGTGCAAAACATCTGTAATGTTATCAAAGTTTTCCATCTTAAAGCGCTGGACAAACATCCATTTTTTAACCGAATTCTTCACATTTGGAAAGTACTTGTCAATCAAAACGGACTTGGATGATTCAGGATACAGGTAGTCCTCTATGTTACTGATACATTTAAGACCGATTATGAGAGCAAACACAAAAATATAAAACTTGAGAATAATTTCCTTCACATGAACATGTATTTCATCAAGATTATCTTGCTCTATCTCAAACATGAGCAAACATTTTAATATTTGTCCCTGAAAATTACAATTAGGCATGTCGAGAAACTTCCTAAAAATTGATTGCCGAAATAAATTTTGTACGTCTTTACCCAAATAGTTTTTGATATCTTCTCCAAAATTACGATTGCATAAACTGCCGAAATGCAATGAATACGCAGGGACTTGTTTTATCCTGTATTTCAAATCCTGAAAAAAACAAAACAAAAACATCATAATTTTCAGGTGGTTGACAATATGTATATAGCTTGAACTAAATCAAATAAAATTCTACAAAAACATACAAAAATCATAAAAAAGTATATGAGATGTATGTTGAATATACATATCAGTAGGGGTGTACAAACCGAATCGTTAAGTCAAACCGAACTGATGAATCAAACCAAACCGAGGAAAAAAATCGACATATGATTTGGTTTAATTGGTTTGTTGTTGGAAAAACAATCTGATCATTCTTGGTTTGGTTTGGTATTAACAAAAATAAAATCAAACCGAACCTAAACCGAACCGACATAATACATATATAATTTTAATTTTTTACACGTAAGAAAAGATTACTGATAATCTACTTTCTAATTACTTTTATAACTTTTTTATATTCAAAAAATAGATATATATTCTTGGGCCTTTAATTATAATATTTATCCATTAGTAACAGATTAATAGAAAACTCAATATTAATATAAAAATCTATAACTCTTCAATTAATTCACTTTACATTTTACTTTTCAAGTTTTCAGAGAGTTCTCATTATTTCTTTATCTTACTTTCATCTTACTTTTCTCATTCTCCTCATTCGTCAAGTTTTGATTTAGCTTTGTTTCTCTTTTTTCTTGTGGAATTATGTTATAGTTAATTATTTTATGGAGTTAAGTTTTTAATAAGTTGTCTCCAATTCTTTATTCTTCTTTGTGCTCACATTTTATGTGAAGGAAACTTTCAGACAAGCTACTGTGACTAATGACTTACAAATTGAACCACTGAATATCCACATAATATTACTTTGAGAGATAGTAGTTTCGACGTCTTAGTAATTTGCCAACTTAATTAATTGGAATTACTCTATGACCATTGTTTTTTTTTTATCTTTTTAGTGAAAACATTTAATTTTTTCTTCAATCACATTATAATTGTAAAAAAAACGAGAAAAAACCGAGAAATAAAAAAAATAAAAAAATGATTAAAACCGAAATATAAAAATCGATTGTATATTGATTTGATTTGGTTTATAGATTTAGAGAAAACCGACATTATTGGTTTGGTTATATTTTAATAAAAAATCGAATTAACCCGACCTATGTACACCCCTACATATCAGTATAGCACATATACATAAATTACTTATGCATATTACATTCTGATATGCATATGAACTAAAAATATCAATTTAGTTCATAGACATAACATTATTTATGTAATGTTTATCATATACATAAATAATGTTATGTATATGAACTGTCAACTACTACTAAACCATCACATTCCTAAAAAACCCACAAAATTACTGCACAAACTAACAATCATATTCAAAAATAATGTTTTGAAATGATAACTGCTAGTTTATGGCTCTTTGATTTTGGGCTTCTTCCAAGGATAACAAACAATAAATAATTTGGTAAAGTTATGTGTATGTACTTTTATAGAGAGGAATTGAAAAAGTGAATTTTTTGTAATATGTTTTGAGAGTTGAAATTTTGTGTAATAAGTGAAACTTTTTTAATAATTTTAATTTAAGACCACAGAGTCAAAAGTCTTCTTTATATAATTAAACTTTGTGTAAGTCAAAATAGGTCATTCCTTTTGAAACAAGAAATTAAATAAAGTCACAAAGTTGATTGAGCCCCATCTTTTCTCACTGAAGATGAAAAATAATTTTTCTTCAAAATGAGTTTGTTGCATGATTCAAGTATACTCCTTTTTTCTTGCACTTTATCCTCATCAGCCCCCCCCCCCCAAATAAAATAGTGTAGCAGGTGACAATTGTTCCAAAAAAGATTAGGCACTTGCATGTTGTTGGTTCACATCTTGACGTAGACATACGTTGAGAAGAATCGAGAAATTGACCAGTCTATTATCGAATTTCAAACTGCCCAGAGTACTTATTTAGCTATTTGGAAATGCTACATAAACAAAACTTAATGTGTGGCGATAGATTCGTCCGTCTATCCATCCATCCATATATTTTATTAAGTGAATGTTAGTATTCTAGGTTGAATAGAGAAAATGCAATGCAAAAAGGTGAGTCAATTAATGAACTGAAATGTTAGAAGGATGCTGAAAAATTATTGAAGATTCAAATGCAAAATTATTTGCTGAAAAGGTCGAAATGTATTATCAGAGGAGACAACAATTAATCAACCTAAATTTCATAGCTCTAAGCAGCTAAATGTTCATTTAAAAGTAGGGCTACGTGATCTTCAATCACAAGGTTATAATGAACCTCCCAATATATACCACCTCCACCTCCTTTGCCTACACCTGCTTCAGGATCTAAGCAACTGAAACGCGGAGTGTGCAAAGAAAAAACTGGTGCACCTCCTGCTCTCCTTGCTTCTGGTAAAAGTTTTTCAAGATACAAGTGAGAATCATAATTAAAAAGATTTATTTATCAGTAAGTACTTAGATAAACAGCACGATGATGATCGAGAAGAGTTGCAACACGAGGGGACTGATGATGAGTTGGAGGCTGAGTTACGCGATATGATAGAGAAACTTTACATACAGCTGGAAGGGGAATCGAGTTATTTCAAAGTTGCAGGATGAAATTTTGAAGCATGAAGAGAATACAAGTGATGTTGACGCGGAATTTTGTGAAGTGAAAGAATCAATATCATTTATTGTTGATAATTCCTTATTAGAAGAAAACTTGGAGAGCTTCAAGGCAAAGTTACTAGGCTCTTGAAGGAAAATGTCATATTTGGAGGAAAATGAAGAAACAAATGAACATTGAGAATCATTGCGCTCCTGTATTTTATCTACTGCACCTTATTTTTAATTGAAAAGTCAAGCAGTACGACCTTCTGCTTAGGAAACAAACACTCTATCCACTAAGCTAGCTACAGGCGCCTCTTTGTCTCTCTTTTGGTTAATTTATCCCAAAAGCTATGTAATCTAACAAAAGCTATTAGGGTGTGGGGTCTCGGGGTGGTGGTGGGGAGTAGGATGGTCAAAGGGTGATCGGGGTTGGAGACGGTGGTGATGAGACGATACAATAAAAATAGAATGTCACTTATAGGACGTTTTTTCTCCACTTCTATTGAAGAAGATATTTTCCTCATTTTAAAAAGAAACTTGTTTCTTGAAGAAAATGTTCTCCAATAATTTTGTCCAACCAAATATGAAAAAATAAATTTTTTTCCAAACAAGTGTTTTACTCTATGCCAAAAAATTGTCTCATTCCCACCAATCCAATGCCGCCAACCTCCACCCCTTGACCGTCCTAATCCCGCCACTCCTGAACAACCTAATCCCCACTCCCCACCCAGGGGTGGCTTAACCTCTAGGGCTCTAAAGCAATGGTTTAGGGCCTCCAAATTCCCAAAAAATTGAGTCCCCATTTTCTTAAACTTGTACTTATACATATTTATTAAAAAAATATATTAACTTAAACAGAAACTAAAAGTGAAGCTACTTGTTTGCAACATATGAATTTGAATTTGAACTTTTTATTGGGTATGATCATTTGGTACGTCGTATTATGTACGTTTAATTCAATTAGTAAAAGTTTACAGTCTAAGGATATGCATATTGATGTTGCCACTAATTAGTTAAGAGGTCTAGTTTCTTTTTTAAAAAAATATAGAGAAGAAGGATTTGTGACTATTATGATTTCTGCTAAGAAAATTGTATTTCAGATGAATATAGAACATGACTTTTGTAAGGAGCGTGTAATATTTAGAAATAGATAATTTGATGAAAATATTGATAACGATATCACAAAGTATCTTGAAGAATTTTTTAGAGTCGATTATTTTATACATAGTAGGCCAAGACATTTTCACTTTCAAATAGACTTGAATACTTTGAAGCGTATGAAAATATTTTGATTTCCTATCTAGTAGTAAAAAATTGAGATCTCTAAATGATGAGAATTTGAAAAAACTGACTTAACCTAAAACTTTCTTTTAAAATATAGGAGTAATAGTTATTTTGATATGTATTGATTGTTTAGATTTATTGTTTGAATTACGAGTGTTAAGAGAAGTAACACAAGTAGAAGATAATAATCTAATAGAGATACTCAAATTATGAGATGGTAGTAGCAGAGAGAGTTAAAGTAGAAATAAATTAGATTAGATTGAACAAATGAACAAGCATTTGCACCAAAATGATTAACAGTGTGTAGTGTCTTGAGTTGGTTGCTGAAATATTTCAGTAAAGGCATTATTCCTTTATTACAAGTTTACAACCATTCTTTCTCCTTCATTTGTTAACAACACTACCCCAACCTGTTATTTGCTTTTTGTTTCAGAATTCAAGTTTCAATGCTGCACTTTTTTGTTAGTAAATGACATTTCAGCATTTTGCTTTACAATCAAACATGTCAATCTATACTTGCTTTACGTTCAAAAATTCTGAAAGGACAGCTCAAAAATAAAAAATTTTAACAAGGACAAAGCGGGTAAAGGCTCATGCCTTATCCTTAATCATTTAACGTTGTCAATTAAATAGTTAAAAGCAAGGCATGGACATTGTTTTGCCTTGCAAGATGAAATCAGTCTCCCGCCTTATCTTTTGAAAAGAAAGGCGCGAGTGAGTGTGTGCCTTATAAGGTGTGACATCATGCACACTTGTAAGATAAATGAATCCACATGCCTTACACATTACAACTATAAATTTTACTGAAGTTCTCTCTTTGAAGGTTTAATGCAGAAAGAAGTGAGAATTTTTATTAATTGCACTTTGAACCTTCTAAAAGAGCACACTACTAGGATTTCGGTTGTATTAATGTCTCATGCAGTGCAGATGCCTCTCAAAAGGTAGGTAAAAAGTTCCAGAGCTGGAAAAATAACTTTAAAACTACAATTTAAGTTTATATTATTACATAAAATCTTAATTATCAAAAGTAATTACAAAAATTTTCTTTTTGATACTTTCTGTCTCCAAACATCATATACATATCTCACCTACCTTTTTCTTACCTTTAATCTCCTCAAATAGTGCATAAAATCAAGAAAATTACCTAGTATATTAAGAGGGCAATTAAGGAGCAAATTACCTAATATATTATTTTGGACTAATATTTATTTTCTAATATATCTCTATTTTCTGATCTTTAATATATATTTTCCTCAAGTGTTTATCTTTCTCAAGAACTCTTCAATATACAAACTTTTATTAATTTCTCAATTGTTGGTATAGAGTTTTCTTTTGATTTTACCAACAATCATCATCACTATGGAGAAAATGTCAAAATCTTCAATCCTTAAAACAAATTCACGTTTTCATGATCATTAATGATTTCAACTCGAACCGCATGGCTCTACGCGAGCTCATTTATGCTTTCAATGTTACCTTTTCAGCATCTATTCATTATGTACATAAGTTATTTGCTCAAATTACTCAACCAGATCTCTTCATATGGAACACTATGCTTAGAGGTTCATCTTAGAGTCTTAGGTCTTCTTTAGCTATGGAACGCTAAACGTCTTTATCTTATACGTGATAAGATGCACAAGAAAGTTTTGATTGATGTTGGTGATATCATTCTTATTGGAAGAAAACAAAAAAGAGGAAGAAAAAAAAAGGTATGTATATGTATGGCACATTGCCGGAAATTTTCATGTCACACTATATACATATGTATGAAATTTGTTGTTACTTCATGCCATGTACGTAACATTATTATGCATATGAGCCCATATACTTAAATTTGTTATGTATATGTGGTGAAACAAATACTGATAGGTTGTTTATTTCAAAACATATACATTACAAAATTATGTATATGTTATACATTAACAGTGTTATACATAACAGAGTTTTGTATATCAACCCATATACATAATTCTGTTATGTATATGAATTGAAACAAACACTTTTAGGGTGTGTTCGGTATGAAGGAAAACATTTTCCAGTTTTCTTATGTTTGGTTGGCTTTATATATTTTGAAAAATATTTTCCAAACCAACTTATTTTCCTTAAATCTAAGGAAAATGACTTCCCTTCAAAAAGTAAGGAAAACATTTTCCAAAACTTTCTTTCAACCTCATTTTAAAATTGAAATGTTCATACAATTCTCAAAATCATCTATCCCGCCCCCAATACCCTATCACCCCGACACCACCCCTATCCCCACCCCACCCCACCCCCTACCCCTACCCCTTCCCCTTCCCCTACCCCCACCGCCCAAAAAATTTAATTATTTTAAAAAGTATTTCAAATTTTTTTTTTAGTCCATCCCCTACTCCCATCCCACCCCTACCCCTACCAGCCCTCCTTTAAAAAATAATATCTACATTTTATTAAAAAATTCAAGCTTTTCTCTTACCCCACACCCCTACCCTCCCTCCCCCCTTACCATC
Source organism: Capsicum pubescens (assembly GCA_030864215.1). NCBI lineage: Eukaryota > Viridiplantae > Streptophyta > Magnoliopsida > Solanales > Solanaceae > Capsicum > Capsicum pubescens. Next base: position 67,863,025 of record CM061543.1, on the reverse strand, counting down.
TCCCTCTCCCATCCCTCCCCTAACCCCACCCCCTAACCTAAAAAAAAAAAATTAAATTTATTTTTAAAAAGTTTTCAATTTTTTTCTTCCCCCTTCCCTCTCACTCCCATACCCTGACCCCTAACTCCTACTACCTCCTTCCCACCTCTACGCCCACCCCACCCCCTCCCCCTGGCTAATTTTTTAATTTTTTTTTAACAAAAAAAATTCAAAACTTTTTCTTACCCCACCCCTATTGCCTATTCTGACACCCCTACCCACCCGCCAACCAATCCCTTTTTCAAAAAAGGATTTAATTTTTTTTTAATTTATTTTTTGAAAAAGAATTCTAAAATGTATTTTTACGCTTTAGCTAAACACTAAAATGTATTTTTTCATTCACCAACTAAATACTAGAAAATATTTTTCAAAAAATATTTTCCATCCACCAACCAAACATAAAAAAATAAGTAGGAAATCGACTTGTTTTCCAGAAAAACATTTTCTAGGAAAATATTTTTCATGGAAAACATTTTCCTTCATAGTAAACACACCCTTAGACTGTTGTAGTTTCAGAACATATTCATTACATAGTTATGTATATGTTATGCATTAACAGTGTTACAAGTAACACAATTATGTATATGACTTTATTAGACAAGCCGAAGTGTGTTTATTTCAGCCTATATACATGACATTGTTATATATATGAAAGAATAATAGGCATGAATATTAAGCATTGTTGTATGTTTTCAAATTTTGAAAATTTTTGTTTAGGTTTTGTTGCATATTAAACTAATATTGGTTTGAAATGTATATTATTACAAGGGATGTAATTCGGATGCAATTGGCGAAATCAATCTGAAATTCCGCAATCTTTAATCCTGATCGTTGAAATTATTTGGTGTTTCAAAATTTAAAAAATGAAAATATGTTACTGAATTTAAGGGATCCATTAATCAAAATTTCATAAATATAAAGTTAATTGTGTTATGTATTTAATATAGATGTTTTATTTCCTTAATTATAGTTAAATTAGTTAGTTCAGATACATAAGTAGTAATGTATAGAAATAATTAAAATCAGGGAGATAAAAATTTTAATTGAAAAAAAAGAGAGAAAAGGTAATTATATTTCAAAATGATGAGATTTATCTTATTTATACATCATTCTAAAACACCCGTCAATAACTACAGAGTGATGTTTTAAAATCAGCTTTTTAAAATTTAATCAACAAGGATTCAAGAAATTATCACAGAAACTGTCACTAAAATATCTATGCAAATTTGAACAACATGCTATACTTTGTAAGAAGAAAAAGAGCTTTTTAAGAGTGATTTTGCTAAGGTTCTGACAAGGAATTGACAAAAAATATCGCCAGACTCGCCTGACAAGTGAAGTCCCATCAACAATCAAAAGGTAAGGTGGGTGACTGATTTTGCCTTGCAAGGCAAAAATAGTGTCCTCGGCTTTCTCTTCACCATTTAACTAGCGATGTTAAATGATTAAGGGCAAGGCGTGAGCCTTCACCCGCTTTGTCCTTTTTGAAATTTTTCATTTTTGGGTTGTCCATTCAATTTTTTTAATTAAAAAATATGCTCTTTAAGCTCCGAATTTCTTGATTTAACTAGAAAATGTTTTATAGAAATATCTGCATACATTTTAGAGTCTCTCATTTTTTATGATTTAGAGAATTAGAAGTTAATTACTGTTAAAGCTACGAAAAAAAAGTCTTTCTCTTGATATGCTAAAATTAACAAGCTGAGATTTTCACCTCTGTAGTAGTACATTTTACTACAGTTTTGAGTTTGAAAGTGATCATTAAACTAAATATATTGATGAATTGTGCTTGATTTAGGAATTCGAAGTGATTCAAGTAGCTTGTGGAACTTAGAGTTAATTTATCAAAGTTGCAGGACCAAATTATCATGAGGTTTAAAGACATTCATTTTTCAGACTACGATGAAGAATTCAAAGGACTGAAAAAATTAATTTCTTATTAGAAGAAAACATGGAACTTCAAGATCAAATTATCAGACTCCGCCAGTAAAGATCATATTTGAATAACCATACCAAGTGCATTGTATTTTTTATTTTTTCTTGCTTAACATTTCATGTCCTTGGGTGTTATGGCAAACTTCTTTTGTTCCCAATTGCATACTTATGCCCTATTTTACATTTACTGTCAAGTCATTCCCCCTGTCCTATGTTTGAAATATCATTACTCAAGAAAGATGGTTTCATAAATATTTTCATATTTTGTTGTAGACGTTTAAAAACAAGGGGACCTAAGTTGAACCATATTTGTTGTGGATTCAAGTGCATTATATTTTTCCCTTTTTTCCTTGCTTAACATTTTATGTCCTTAGATGTTTTGGCAAAACTTGTTTTGTTCCTAATTGCGTACTTATGCCCTATTTTACATTTAGTGTCCAGCCATTCCCTGTCCTATATATTTTTGAAATATCACTACTCAAGAAAGAAGGTTTTAAATATTACCCATATTTGTTGTGGCAGTTTAAAAGCAAGGAGAACTAAGGTTGAACCATATTTATTGTAGTTTTTAGCTAACATGCATGTGGAGTTTCAATGGTTTCGCAGTAATAGGGATGATTGTTTGAAGCGCCAGGTAGGGGTCGAACCTACGACTTTCTGCTACAGGCGTTTTCCCTTCTTTTTGGAGAATTGGAAAATTGAACATGCAAACACATATTAAGTAGCTGAGTTGGTTATAGGAGAGAGGTGACAAAAGACATAATCCCTCCGTTTTAAAATAAATGGTATTTTAGTCTTTTTATTTTGTCCCTAAATAAAAGACGTAAAAATGAAGCTAGTTTGGTACGTGGGATAAGATAGGATATTTTAGGATCAAAGTTGAGATGATAAATTTATATTGTAAATCAAAAACAGTATAGATCTAATCCAACTTAGAGATTATTTTAACTCATTAAGAATGATAGATAAATTAGTTTCGAAATTAGTTCATGTACTGTGTTTTATGTCCTCTAAATCAGCTGATCGGAAGACTGCTGTATGACATTTTTTGTCCTAAATTCATATACTGGTTAAAAGTATATTTGAGGGATCATTTTAAATTTATCCTCAAACATGAAAGATTTTTTTGTTATTTTATTATACATTTTAGGTAGAGTTTTACGCGAAAAGTGAGTGTAAAAGTTCATTTATAATTATACAAAGTATGGGCTTAAGCTAACTGAAGCATGGAAGTAGAAAAAGATTTTTAGTGAAAGGATAGTTTTGTTATGTTAGTCCAGATTTATTTGGTCCAAAAAAATCTGTGTCTGAACAAAAGTTCCTCACGAAAAATGAAAAAGAAATTCTTTATACAAATATTAGCCTTTGTATTGGTCCCTTGGGACCTTCACTTTCACGGCCTAGCTACACAACCCTCTCTTAAGCCCCATTAAAACATTTATTACATATTTTCATTAATTGAATTATATTACACATTAAGGCATATAGTGTTGGTATCGTCATACCAACCATACTTGCAAGGCAAAAACAACATACCAACCCAATTATCATTACGTGGGGGAATTCACAATCACCTTGGTTCAATTATACATTAGCTTGGGGAGTTACACAACTCCACAAGGTTCAATTCAAAACCATTATATTTCATTAGCCTTTCACATTATGCAATAGTTCAAAAATAGTTCAATGTGCATACTTTTCATAGTCAAAATCAATTTCACAATATAGGGTTAAGGTTATTACCACTGCAATTATCAATATTCACAAAATTGGGGAGATCACAATCCCTTAGTTTATTCACCATACCCATGCACCCAAAAACCCTTAATAAAGCATGAACAATCATATGTAAATCATGGAAAATATTGTTTAGACACAAACATTCAAAACCCTCAACCCATGTTCCAAAAACCAATATCAAGACCACACGAATTATAATTTAAAACTCATGCTTTAACAAAATAATAATGGGGGAAAAGTAACATGTCTTATTTGAAGAGAAACCCTTGAAGAGGATAGAAAGATTTGAACCTACAAGCCATGAGATTTAGAAATCCTTCTTAATGTTCTTGAGAGGAAGAGTATGCTGAATTTGTGAGAGCCTTCTAATAGTTTTGAACGTTCTTAGGGTGAATAAAATGATTGGGGGAGTTATGGGGTGGGAAAGGACCATTTTACCCTTGATTTAACGTGGTAAAAATATGTTTTTACACCTAGGAAGTGAGGGTCGCTCCGTAGTCCCAAACGCGGAACAAAAGCTTTACCCCACGACCCTAAACGCGATGCACCAACATTGTCTCGCGACCCCAATCGCGCACCCTGGACAATTTCTTACTAAAACACTCATAATTTTTTACTCCGAACTTGGATTGACAAACGATCAGTGACGCTGGAAAGAAGACTCGAAGATATTTCATTTGATATATAGTAGGCCACATAACTCATTATATTATAGGAGTAATGGTCTTTGAAAGTTTACCCAAGTCAAAACGTTCACTAAAACTTAATCGATAGAAAAATCCTCAACTTGTCTTAGAGTTAGGAGATATTTATGATATCAGCTCATCTCCAAATATGTTTACACACTATAGAATTTATCATCATACTCATATTAACATTGAATCATTGGGTTCAGATCTATACACGTAGGAACTACGGTTCAAATTTCAGCCCAAAAAATATGGGATGTTACAAGATTCCTTTCTTACTCTTATGTTGAAGGATGAACTTGTGCTTTAGTATTGGATAATGTAAGAACCTTCATATTGAATTTCATATTTTTATGTATTTTGACTATTTTATCCCTCTTCATAGTTGTATTTTCGCACTTGTAATTTGTTGAAGTGAGTGGCATGATTCTCGAGGTGGTTGGTTGAGTTATATGTAGGTTTTTCCTTTTAGAAGGTTTTGAAGTTGATAAGATTGATTTTGGTCAATCTCTGATGATTTAAATGTCGTATGGGAATTTTGGCAGCTCCTTTTTCTCCAGAATGTTATTTTTTAGTTTGTAGAACTGTTGGTTCGAGTCTCGAGACATTTGGATGTTTTTTGATTAGTTGGTTGGAAAGTTGAAAGTTCATGCCTAGAGTTGACTTTGGGCAACACTCATTAATAACAACCTCTATTTGCGATTGTGATGGTTCCATTGAACCTTGAACATCAAATTTTTGCCTAGTAGCATAGTTGAATTTTGCTCACGGGATTCTAAACTAATCTTGAGGGTCCATTAATGATTTTATATGCTTGATTGTTGATGGTGCAATAGCTATTGGTGCATCACAATTTTCTCCTTCGCACTCACGAGGTTATGGCCGAGTTTGTAAAAGAGGAGAAGAGGTGGACATCACGAATGCATAGAGGGACTCACATTTGCAAAGAGAAGATTGGGTCAGGGTCGTGTAGTTCCTTTATCACATTCACGATTAGGGGAAGCATTTTGTGATGGTCTTAGGCCAAGTTAGTCACAAACGCAATGAACCCCTCACATTCGTGAAGAAGAAATCACCTAGGCAGATAGTCTCACTTTCAAACATAAATTTCCTAACACGATTTTTAAAGTTTTGAACTCATCTTGGGGAAAATCAAAGGGGTAATTTTGATATTTCTTCATTGGGTAATTTCTTATATTATATTTACATATTTTCGAATGATTATTCCATGATTTCACCTTCAAATATTGTTTTTTCTACTTGAAAATTTGAGATTTTCCTAGTAAAGTTAAGTCATGCTATTTTGATGATGTTATGGTTGAGTTATTTTATAATAAAATTTAATATTTAAACTCTTTAAGTTATGAAAAACTAATTTTCTGATAAAACTACAGTTTTGACTTTTTGGATCCAAATTAGAAGATAGAAATATCGGTATTATTGGACTCATATAGAGCTTATTCTTGATAGATTGGGAGTGTTCTGAGGTCATCCAGAAGGAGAAGGCGAGTTTGTGATTGTTAGAGACTTACGGTTTCGCTTTGAGGTAGACTATGACTTAACTTTTTCAAACTTCACTTGAGTGTGGACGTATTGTACAAAGCATGCTATCAGTTGGATAAATTAGTGACTTGTAGTGAAAATGAGATGGGTTTGTTGTTGTGATGTCCCAAATTTGGGGCTTGTTCATTTTAAAAGTCACTACTAAAAAAATAGTTTTTACGGCCACAGAATTGCGACCACAGTTGGTGGTCGCAAAAAAAGCGACCACTTGTGGTCTTTTTTCTCATTTTTCTTTAAAAATATAAAATTAAATTCAAATCGACCACATGTGGTTGCTTTTATATTTTAAAATTGTGAAATAATAATTTTAAAATTCTTCTTAAATTTTTATATTAAGTATTGTGATTTTTTAAAATAAAAAACGACCACTTGTGGTCGGTTATTGAGTAATTTTTTTTTAAAAAACATCTTTTGAAAAAGCGACCACAAGTGGTTGCTTTTTTAATAAAAATAAATTAAAAATATTATGCAAAAAACGACCACTTGTGGTCGATTTTTGATTAAAAAATTAAAAAAAAAATATATTTACAAAAAGCAACCACTTGTGGTCGCTTTTTCATTAAAAAAATTAAAAAAGAAAATATTTTTGAAAAAGCGCGATCACAAGTGGTCGTTTTTCATAAAATAAAATTAAAAATACTATGCAAAAAATAACCACTTGTGGGCGGTTTATTATTAAAAAAAGAAAAAAATATTTACAAAAAGCGACCACTTGTGGTCGGTTTTCAATTAAAAAATAAAATATTTTTAAAAAAGTGACCACAACTGGTCGTTTCTTATTAAAAAAAATAAATTAAAAATATTTTACAAAATGCGACCACTTATGGTCGGTTTATGCTTAAAAAAAGCAAATAAAAATATTTTAGAAAAGTGACCATTTGTGGTCGGTTTCCAATTAAAAAAATTTAAAAAGATTTTTTTTTTGAAAAAGCGACCACAAGTTGTCGTTTTTTCATAAAAAAAAATAAATTAAAAATATTATACAAAAAGCGAACACTTTTGATCGCAATCCGATTAAAAATATATATAAAAAATATTTGCGACCACAAGTGGTCGGTTTTCTCTAAGAAATAAATTAAAAATACTATACTTTATTAAAATTAATATTTTGATTATTATATGTAAAATAAAATTTATTTTTATGATTTATATAATAAAAATCAACTAATATTTAAAATTTATAATAAAAAACTATATTAAAAATAAGCTAAGAAATATATTAAATAAAATAAATAACGTTAAAAATAATTTTTATTTTTTACTTATGTTTCAATGAAATAAATATATCCTTTATCGAGTATATGTATGTACACACATACACACACACATCTATATATACACACACGTATATCTTGTGTCGTATTTACATAGTATTCAAAAGCTAACTGAATGTATACCAGTATATTGGATACGTTGATATCATACGATCGAGATAATAATATGCTTTTGAGGTTATAATACTGTAAGGTACTTAACCGATAATTCATCATAGAGTATAATGAATACGTTATATTATGAGGTAATATACCCGTGCATGTGATTTATATAGCACGTATTCAAAAGTTGATATATATATGTATGTATATATATATATATGTATGTATATATATATTATGCAGTGATCGATGTACGGAGTAGTGAAAAACTAACTAAACGTATCTTAACCTATCGAATAGTATGCTAATATCATACGATCTCAGTATTAATACTATAATGTTGAAGTTAAATAATATATATAATATAATACCGTTAATTCATCAGAGTATACATATACGTTGTGTATGGGGTAATTACATACTCATGTATATAAGATGTATATAGTACGTATTTAGAACCTGATAGTCGATAGTAGTGTATGTGCAGTGTGTCTATGTATATATATATATATATATATATGTATGTATGTATATGCATATCTCGTGTATTGTAAAAAGTCAAAAGCTAGCTGAATGTATATTAAATAACTTGATTTGAAATGATCGAAGTATAATATACTGTAGGTTGAGGTTATATTAATGTGAACTAATCAAATTAATCGATAACTCATCAAAGTATGTATGAAATACGTTGGATTACGGGGTAATAAATTCGTGTATGTGATGTATATAGTACGTATTTAGAACCTGATAGTTGATAGAGTGTGTGTGTGTATAGGTATATATAGTATATATTATGTTGTGATGTACGTAAGACGTAGTCCGAATCTTACATTTAATATATGTATGTCTATCTCATGTGTAGTGTGATGTACGTAGTCAAAATTAAAGGTAACTAAATAATGTATCCAGTTATATATTGAATACTATGATATCATACGATTGATCGATCAAAGTAATAATATACCCTTGAAGGTATAATAACATAAGATAAACTAACCGATAATTCATCTGAGTGTATGTGAAATACGTTATATTATGGAGTAATATACTTGTGTAAGTGATGTATATAATACGGATTTGGAAGCTAAAAGTCAATCGAATATATGTACATATACGTATATCTCGTGTAGTGATGTACACAGTAATGAAAATCTAGATAACTGAATCTATATATCAAAGTATTTTGAATAATAAGTTGATATCATATTATTGATGAAATATACAATCCGTGTTAATCTAGACAAGGATATATTGTTGAAGTTATAATAAATAACGTAAGCTAATTAACCGATAATTCATCTGATTAATACGCTGTATTACGAGGAATATAATATCGTACTAAAATGATAATTAATCAAAAATTCATCCTAATTTATGAAATGCATTTATATTATTATACATCATAAACAAAAAATTCATTCCATTAATTGGCAATTGTGGGAGTATTTATTCACATTTCTAAATGGAGTTTTAGCAAGCTAGATTTGTTCGGTAGCTTAATCTTGACTTGTCTTCTTTTCCATCCATTGGGTCTTTTTATTTTCCAAGAAAATCAAATATTTTCTCAGAAAAATTGAATCTTGGAAGTATAGAGTTCAAGAAAATTATATGGGTGACTAGGATTTTGTGTGTGAGTTTTTTTTTGTGTGTGTGTTTAGTGAGAAGTTGATAGATAAAAGTGTAGTTTTTGTGTAGTGTGATGCAAAGAAATAGAGTCCTATATCGTCTTGAATGTTTCAATTGAGTTACAAGTGGAAACTGTGTGACATAACATCGTATATGACCCCTCAGTTCTGTAGTTTTATGTGTATTGTATAAGGTGTGTGCACCTGATGAGCTCTACAAAATGAGGAACTCCCAAAATTCAGACTCTGTAGTGTAGCTTAGCAATAGATATATCAGAAAAAAATTCAAGATAGACTAATAGAAGTTATAGTACTTAAATTTAAGATTTTGTGTGTATATAGTAATGATAGACTAGGAAACATTAGCAAGTAATTTGAAGAGGTTGGTGTTATTGGTTGATGTGAAGTAGCAAGTAATTTGATGTTGCTTTTTGACAGAACCCGAATTCGAAAAAAGAATTGTTTTGCTACTTTCGGCGACCGCTTGTATTTTTCTTTTCAACTTAGGCCAAACCACTACTAAAAAAAAGGGGAAAACTGACCACAAAAACCGACCACATGTGGTTGGTTTTCTCCAAAAACCGACCAAAGTGTGTGGTCGGTAAAGTTGTGGTAGGTTTTTAAAAACCGACCACAAGTGGTCGTTTTTTTAATAAATAAATAAATTAATTTAATAAAAAACTAACCACTTGTGGTCGTTTTTTTAATAAATTAAGTGGTCATTTTTTTATTAAATTAGTTAATAAAATTTAATATAAAAATTTTGAAAAACCGACCGCTTTTGGTTAGTTTTTCTGGAATTAAAAAAAAAATCAAAATCCAAATACACAATGCAACAACAACAATCCAATACAGCAGCAACAACAACTAAAAACTAAACGTAAATGCTCTCAAAAGTCTACAACACGTACAAAATTTCCTACAAAAGTGAGTATGAAAAAACTACAACAATACTTTCAAATAACAAAATGTCTAAATAATAAATACAACACATACAAAAATTTAAAAACTAAAAGTCATCATCATCGAATTCGTCCTCGTCTTCCATATCATCATCCGTAATGAAATCATCCAAGGGGCCTAGACCTTTTGCAGCCCGAACTGCATCACCAGGACATGGAGGAATAACCCCTGCAGTCTGAATGAAAGAGCTGAACTGCTGTTGCAGCATCTTGATTTGTGATGTTGTTGCCTTCTCAGTTTTCTTCTTCCTCTCTCTCTATTTAGTAAACCTCTTTCTCTATTCAGCAAACTCTTCAGTGAGTTGAGAAACCGTATTTTGTAGTCTTTCAATGGTTTCTCTATCAACTGAAGAGCTAGAGTATGCATCGCAGGACGAAGACCTAATATTATCGCCAATTTTTTTTGTGTGGAATCCTTAGAAATGACCTCTATTTGCAGGACCCACAACTTTTGTCCATAACTCCTCCTCTACATGCTCGGGTATTGGGTCACCCTGACTTTCAGGAGGCTGACTACTACGATACTCAGCAACAAGACGCGTATATTCATCCTATATTTAAAGTAAAGTTAATACTAAAAGTAAAAAAATATTAAAGTAGTTATAATTCAATATTTTTTTCTTACATGAACAACTTTTGCACAAGCTTCAACCCAGACACCTTCATCAGTCGGGTCCTTTTTCTTTTTCGTACGAGTCTCCTCGAATAGCTCATCAGTTGGTATTCGCCTACCCTTATCTTTTTCCTGCATATGAAAACATTATATATCAATGTTTAAATAATAAATAAATTTAAATAGAAATAAACAATTAACACTGTAAAAGTTACATACCATTTTTTCCTTCACAACAAGAGTACTTCTGGCACCCGCAGTATGTAGGGAGCCACCCTTGGATGATGCCTGGGCTTTCTTTCCCTTTTCACTCAACAATTTGTATTCTGCGCTACTCCAATGGAGAATGTGCAGTTGCCATGCGCCTACAGGAATCCACTTAGGTTTTACCATTTTCTTTCGGGAATAATCCAAGAGATTGTTAAATCTGGCTCTACATTTTATGAAATATTTCTTCTTTATAAGAAATGTATTTGCATCATCCCACCAGTAAAATTTCTACAATAAAAATATAATATTCAATCTTTTGTTCTAACAAAATGCTAATAAGTAGTCGATAAGTTAAATCCTTACCTTAAATTCTTCAAACATTCTCTCCTTGTCAAGTTCTGAAACCTTTTGCCAGCTGGTCCAGTAGCCGTTGAAGTTCCGAGTAATGCATATTCGCACCTTTTGTCCAACTCCAGCATCCAGCCTAAACCTACAACACAAGATCAAACAGTAATTTCATGGAGCATAGTAATATAGTAATGAAAAAATGAGTAACGTTATTATATTTAGAAATCTTACCCTCTCGCAAATGGAACAAGATAAATCCTCCCAGAATCATCTCTGTCTCCTGGCTGCCTAGTAAGTAAAGGTGGATGCACTGGCATGGGCGGATCTGTAGCACCATATGGAGTGCCTCCAAGCTGAAGATCCGACAACCCAATAGATCTAGAAGAATCACTGTGCGAAGCTGCGTGACTGCTGCAGGAGGGTATCAATGATGGTACTTGTCTGGAGGGACCAACGGCTGTCTGATAGTACCATGCTAGCGGTGGCACGGTCATAGCAGCAGAATGAGTTGGTGCAGACCCATATAGTGGCCCCACATGCATAGGAGTAGGTATCGAATCCTCGAACGACCTAGAATATAAGGGTCGTGCTGGCGCATCAGCAAAGCGACCCTCCGATATATGAATGTCTGTCAGTCATCTATAAGGCAGAGGTTGTCTATTCTTTTTTGCTTTTGTAGTTTCAACTTTTGCCTTACCTTTGTCACCTCTGCCTGACATCTAAATTATGTTAAGTTAACAAGTAGTTAGTTACTACAAAATAAATGTATAAGAAAACATTCCAAATAAATAATTTCAAGTTACTAATTCACATTTCAAATAGCTCCAACAACACGAGATATAGAAATAAATATTTTTATTACAATGTAAATCGTGGAAAAGTGGAAACAACAAAGTAAAACAGTATATTACGTATCAATCTTAAATAAGAAGCATAAAGGTAAATATATAGTACAAAGCATAAAGACATCAATACATAATAAATACAACCTACATAACTAATCCTTCTCTTCTAAAGACTCTCCACTAAACCATTCACCCTCTTCAGAGGTTTCGTCATCTCTTACCTACTCAGCCTCTTCTTCCGCAATATTAACTTGTTCAAATATATTTTCCGGGTGATTCAAACCGTCCACTAATTCAATGTCCACTAGATGGTAATCAATCTGCATTTTATTTTGATATGCAGTCTCCAGTAAATTCTCAACTTCCACCCGACCTATAGGCTTTGTTTTGATTACAACCCACCAATCAGACTTGTCATTACGCAACGGATAAGGAGCACAATACATTTTTTTAGCATTTTGCGCTAGAACAAATGGATCGTAAATAAGATACGAGCTATTGTGCTTCACTTCAATGATGTTGTGCTCCCTATGTACTCTTGTGCCTCTTATGCTTGGATCAAACCACTTACATCAAAACAGGACAATTTTTTTTATTGGGAAACCAGCATACTCCAGTTTTAAGATCTCGTGTATAATGCCAAAGTAATCAACAACATCATCATCCTTAACCCAAACACCACTATTGTTTGTTTTCCTTGTTCTAGAGTGTTGTTCGGTGGAGAATTTAAACTTATTTAATTTGTATTGGGACATTGCATAAGCTTCAACTGGACCTAAAGAAATAGCTCTCAAGAGCTGATCGTATGCGACTGCATTTGGTTAATGGTGTACCTAGAAATATTATACATATATGTTTTAGTTGAGGAATGTGTAAATGTTTAAACTTTGTAAAAATATTAATACGCTTACGAACCTCATTTTTAAACCACGTTGCAAATGATGCATACACTTGATTTTCGTGGAATTGAGTCTTAAATGAATTGAACATCCAACATGGGAAACACAATTAGTTTCTTTAAGGGAATGAGTAAAAAAATAAGATATGTTAAAATTTTAATCTCCTTACTTCAGATAAGGCTTAATTTTCGGGCAATTCAGCATGACATACAAAGTTACTGACTTGCGCTCCGTGGGAGTAATCCGGTGAGGCATGGTCTTTTTATCCTTACAATCAGATTGATTGAAAATTGATATCAGTTGTAAATGAGGCTATTCATATCGTCCTGATGATGATTCAATCGGTTTATTGAAAAAGTAACTTCATCACTAAAGTAGTATGAACAAAATTGAGAAGTTTCTCTTGAAGATATGCCTCTATTATAGAGCCTTCCTCCCTATGTTTGTTTTTAGGACCCCTTTTCAATTTTCTAATTACCCTGTACAATGTTAAGGTTAGATGTTTACAATATTTAAAAAAGATATGTATGAATTAAAATATATTGCAAATGCTTACCGTTTGAATGGATACATCCACCTAGTTTGAACTGGACCGCCTAGCCGAGCTTCGTGCACAAGGTGAATGAGAATACGTCCCATCACATCGAAGAAAGTTGTCGGGAAAATCTTCTCCAGCTTGTTGGTGATAACAACAATATTACTTTCCATTCGCGCTAGATTTTCTTCTTTTAATGTGGTGGCACATATGTCTTTGAAGAACAAACTGATCTCTGCTATTGGTTTCCATATGTTTTTAGGTAAACCAATAAAAGCAATTGGAAGTAATTGTTCCATGAAAATATGACAATCATGGCTTTTCATTCCATGATGTGTCATATCAACCCTCTTTCCTAAATTTGAGGCATATCCACTGGGTATCTTCAAACTTTGAACCCACTCACATATTTGACACTTTTGGTCCAACTTGAATGTTAAACTAGCCTTGGGCTTAAGAACATTGTCGTTGGGCCCCTGCTGTATGTGTAATTCTTTGCGGCTGCAATATTCTGGTAAGTAAAGTCTGGCCTTAGGATTATCCTTTGTTTTGCTGGTGACATCCATAACTGTGTTAAACAAGTTGTTAAAATAGTTCTTCTCAGTATGCATGACATCAACATTATGTGTAAGTAAATTATCTGGCCAATATTCTAACTCCCAAGATATACTTTGCTTAGTCCAGTTATGCGAAACGCCATATCCATCAAGCCTGCACAATCGTTCCTCGCTGGCTTTAGGAAAATCCTAAACTATTTTCCAGACATCATGACTAGACAGCCTTGGAGGTAGACCATCATATTCCTTTCTATTCCTTCTGAATGCATTTTTAAGTCTCCTAAATTCATGATCAGGTGGCAAGAAACAAATGACAATCAAACCATGAATTTTTCCTGCCATGTCTCAATGTGAAAGATTTTGTTTTTCCTATGCAGTATGGACAATCCAGCTTTCCAGCTGTCATCCACCCAGACAACATTACATAAGTAGGAAAATCATTAACAGTCCACATTAGACATGCACATAGATTGAAATTCTGTTTAAGAGAGATGTCCCAAGTTTCAACCCCCACGTGCCATAAAACTTGAAGTTCATCAATCAAAGGTTGCAAGTAGACGTTTATTCCACTTTTTGGATTATGCGGGCCAAGAATAACACAATTCAGAAATATATAGGGACTAGTCATCAACAGTTTAAGTGGAAGATTAAAGGAGTGATAAATACATGCCAACATGAATATGGCGCACCACCAACTGAAAAAAGAAAGAACCCATCCGCACATAATCCCAATCGAATGTTTCGTGGCTCAGCTGCAAAATCTGAATAAGTTGCATCAAAATGCTTCCAAGCCTCTCCATCAGATGGATGACACATAACACCAGTGGACCTTCTATTTTCACTATACCATCTCATATGAGAAGCTGAGCTGTTAAAAGCATACAACCTCTTCAACCTTGGTATAAGAGGTACATAATGCATCACCTTAGTAAAAATTTTATTTCCAGTAGAACCACGCTTATATCGAGAGTACTGACAAAACTTGCAGAACTCTAGCTTAGCATCTTCCTTAAAGTATAACATGTATCCATTTTCACAACAATCAATTCTAACCGAGGAGAGACCTAACTTTGACACCAATCTTTTTGCCTTATAGAAAGAATCAGGAACCTCCAAGCCGGGGTCAACTAGCTCTTTAGTAAAGTCTATCATTGAGTCCATTTCTCTTTCAGCAATATCCCAGTCAGATTTAATACTTAATAATCTAAAAACAACAGACAAACGAGAGTACGAACACCCGTTAAACAAAGGATGACTAGCAGCATACAATTCTTTGTAGAAATTGCCCGCTTCGCTATTAGGAACATCTTCAACATTTTCCCTAAACTCAACCCCGTGTTGCATCCCAAAACCATCGTGCACCATTTCTGTCATCCTAGTATCTTGTTATTCATTATGCCCTGCAGACCTACTACTTTCTCCAACAACAAAGTTATTTTGCGCAACATCCCCATGAATGCCACACAATCTTAAAAAGTCCTTGTGAAACCCCTTTCTATAAAGATGCTCATTTATATCTTCTTCACTTACAAGATTTATCCCATCACATCTAACACAAGGACAATGAATAACCCGATAACGTATCCACATATCAAGTGTCTTAGCATGTTCAAAAAATCTTTTGACACCTTCTACAAATTCCTCCCTAATACCCATTCTATTATCATTGTTCCGTTGACATATCCAACAATAATCAGGTTCCATCTACGCAATCAATAAGATTTAACTAATTAGATCAAGTCACAAAAATTTAACCATTTTCAAGCAACTAAGTGAACAACCAAACCACATTCAAAAGAAAAGAATTCCTTTTAAAGTTCCTACACTTAACTATTTTCAAGCAACTAAGTGACCAACCAAACCATATTCAAAACAAAAAAATTCCCTTTAAAGTTCCTACACTTAAGCATTTTCAAGCAACTAAGTGAACAACCAAATCACATTCAAAAGAAAAGAATTACCTTTAAAGTTCTTACACTTAACCATTTTCAAGCAACTAAGTGACCTACCAAACAACATTCAAAACAAAAGAATTCCCTTCAAAGTCTCTATTTTAACCATTTTCAAGTGACTAAGTCACCTAACAAACCACATTCAAAACAACAAAATTTCCTTTAAAGTTCCTACACTTAACCATTTTCAAGCAACTAAGTGAACAACCAAACCACATTCAAAACAAAAAAAATCGCTTTAAAGTTCCTACACTTAACCATTTTCAAGCAACTAAGTGACCTACCAAACCACATTCAAAAGAAAAGAATTCCCTTTAAAGTTCCTACACTTAACTATTTTCAAGCAACTAAGTGACCAACCAAACCACATTCAAAACAAAAGAATTCCCTTTAAAGTTCCTACACTTGACCGTTTTCAAGCAACAAGTGACCAACCAAACCACATTCAAAACAAAAGAATTCCCTTTAAAGTTCCTACACTTGACCACTTTCAAGCAACTAAGTGACCAACCAAACCACATTCAAAACAAAAGAATTCCCTTTAAAGTTCCTACACTTGAACATTTTTAAGCAACTAAGTGACCAACCAAACAACATTCAAAATAAAAAAATTCTCTTTAAAGTTCCTACACTTAACCATTTTCAAGCAACTAAGTGACCAACCAAACCACATTCAAAATAAAAAAAATTTCTTTAAAGTTTCTACACTTAACCATTTTCAAGCAACTAAGTGACCAACCAAACCACATTCAAAACAAAAAAATCCCTTTAAAGTTCCTACACTCAACCATTTTCAAGCAACTAAGTGACCAACTAAATCACATTCAAAACAAAAAAATTCCCTTTAAACTTCCTACACTTAACCATTTTCAAGCAACTAAGTGACCTACCAAACCACATTCAAAAGAAAAGAATTCCCTTTAAAGTTCCTACACTTAACCATTTTCAAGCAACTAAGTGAACAACCAAACCACATTCAAAAGAAAAGAATTCCCTTTAAAGTTCCTATACTTAACAATTTTCAAGCAACTAAGTGACCAATCAAACCACATTCAAAAGAAAAGAATTCCCTTTAAAGTTCCTACACTTAACCATTTTCAAGAAACTAAGTGAACAACAAAACCACATTCAAAAGAAAAGAATTCTCTTTAAAGTTCCTACACTTAACCATTTTCAAACAACTAAGTGACCTACCAAACCACATTTAAAATAAAAGAATTCCCTTTAAAGTTCCTAAACTTAACCATTTTCAAGCAACTAAGTGACCTACCAAACCACATTCAAAATAAAAGAATTCCCTTTAAAATTCCTACACTTAACCATTTTCAAACAACTAAGTGACCAACCAAACCACATTTACAACAAAAGAATTCCCTTTAAAGATTCTACACTTAACCATTTTCAAACAATTAAGTGACCAACCAAACCACATTCAAAACAAAAAATTTCCTTTAAAGTTCCTACACTTAACCATTTTCAAGCAACTAAGTGAACAATCAAACCACATTCAAAAGAAAAGAATTCCCTTTAAAGTTCCTAGACTTAACCATTTTCAAGTGACTAAGTCACCTAATAAACCACATTCAAAACAATAAAATTTCCTTTAAAGTACCAACCAAATGATACAAATTCAAGTTTACAATACAAGAAACAAGCAACAACAAGACCAACAAGATGTCAACAACAATGCTAGTGAATCGAACAAGGCATCACATGGCTTCACTAGACTTTAATATGAACAATAACAAGAAGATAACAACAATGCTAGTGAATCGAACAAGTACACACATGGCTTCACTAGACTTCAATATGAAAAATAACAAGGTTTCATTATAACAAATTAGAGAGAAGTCAACTTACCTTAGCTTGGCCTAAATTAACGTGAAAGAGATAAGTGGTCACCAAAAAAATAGCAAAGCAATCCTTTTCCTGAATTCGGATTCTGTCAAACGGTAACATCAAATTTCAAGCAACCCATTAGGCTAGTAGAATTAAATAAAACTTGATCATTACGCAAAATAACAAAAATCTTGGAATCCTTATGTTCTCGTATTTTAGCTTAAAATCACCATACACAAACCACAAACATACTAAAACTACAATGGAGTATCAATAGAAATAAACCCTAAATTACTTGCTAAAACACACAAAGATGGGAACTTTTAGCTAAAATTGAATCTTAAACTAACTAAAAGGAAATTTCCAACAAAAAATATGCAATGAGGCATAATAACTAAAATTGAATCTTCAACTAACTAAAAGGAAATTTCTTCAACTAAAATTGAATCTTGAACTAACTAAAAAGAAATTTCTTGAACTAGAATTGAATCTTGAACTAACTAAAACTAAATTTCCATTGCTTTTTTAACTTTCAACTAACTAAAATTATGTAACGAAGCATAATAATTAGAACAAATATGAAAAATATATACTTTGAGCTAACTAAAATTACTACCAAAGAAATTTTAGTTACTACCAAATATGAAAAATATATACTTTGAGCAAACTAAATTACACACTTTAGCTAGTATCTAACAAGGAAAATAAAGAGTTAAAGTTTTTGGAACTTACCGGAGCTAAGGGGCGGCGGGAATTGGCGGCAATGGGGTGGATTTGTGGATTTAGGGAATTTGGGTATCGGTTTTCTCTTTGTGTGTGCGTGTGGGGAGGGGGGTTGATTTTTTTTTTTTTATTAATAGGCTTAAAACAGAATAGGCCGGGTCGGGTTGGTTTATTAATTTTTTTTCTACTAATTAATGAAAACCGACCACTTGTGGTTGGTTTTCATTAATTAGTATTTTTTTTTATTAATTTTTTTTAAAAAATTATAATTTAGTTAAAAAAATAATTAATTAATTAAGTTAATTAAAATTTTACAAAAATAATCACAAAGTAAAATATAAGTGTTCGACTTACTTTTATACAAATTATTATCGAAAAACAATCACATGTGCACAATTTTGATAAAATGATTAAATCATATAATTAATTATGTTATCACTATATTAATGCAATGCGAATATGTACAAATTAGATACTTGGTTATTTTATCAACACATTAACAGGACTAGTATATTTCCTTAATAATATAATAATATCAATGAATTTTGCGAATTACGATATTTTATATATTTATATATATACATAAAATATCGTAATTAAAATCTAATTAGCCAAAATTTATCATAATTTGTAAAATTTATTGATATATATATAAACCTCGCTCGTAATTGTAATACCCCATATGTTTTCAAGCTAGGAAGTGAATCAGTTTTCCTACGTATGAAACCTTCTATCCTGTGATTCGTATTTGAGTACATGACTTACAATGAGTATCCTAGTGATAATATAGCTTATGATGTGTTAAGAATTCTCATATGAGTCACTTAGAGTAATGCAAGTTGATAGCTTTTGAATCCATTAAGTTTTAGCGTGTGATTCCATAAGAGTAACCTTTGAATGAGGATAACTTGATTGATATGTGATATTTTGTAAGATTTAGATCCACCAAATTGTAGAGAATTGAACTATCTTTCCAACGATACCAATTTTATCAAAATCCAACACCCGAGCAAGAAGTTATGGCCTTGCAAAGTAGGAGTGTGACGTATAACAATCGCACATGGCTACTGGAACAAGTGTGTGATAGGTTATGCGGCGTACACCCTCAAGTGTGCGATAACATGTGCAATGCACACCTTAGCTTGTGTGATAGGATGTTCGGCGCACACCTTAGCATGTGCGATGAGGTGTGCGACGCACACTTATGATTTGAGCCACGAAAACACTTAGTTTTTGAGTTATCTTGAGGATAATTAAGTCTTTTAACACTCCTTACACGTCCCTAAACTTAACCTTATGAAATTTATAGCTTTTAATCACATTACAACCCTATTAACATCTTAATTTCATTATCCAAGAGCACAAGAAGGAGAAAAACTACTACGGTTGCATAATCAAGCTTGAAGGTCCAATCTTTCAATAATTTCATCGCCATTAAGGTATGCATAGTGTTCATCCACGGATTTCTTTCATCCGTGGAGTTCAAGAATCAATCTTTGATAACTAAATCATGAGTGTTTTGTGGTGATATGGTTGTATTCATGTTGTTGTTTGTGGTTTGTGCTATAGAGTGGGAATTTGATGAACTTTCATGAAGATTGTGATCATGTAGTTGGAAATCCATGAATTTGGGTGGATTAAGGTGGTGTGAATTTGTGAATACACCTATGCCTTAAAGAGTTCATTCAAGGTGTTTGGTAAAATGCTTAGTATATGATAAACCAAGTTTCCATGACTCAATAGTATTTGAATGACAAGCCAATGTTAACAATTATAATTTGATATGAATTCCATGCTCTATGCTTTATGATTTCACATGAATTCTACGATATTGTTATGTGTCATGGTTGTGGTATAGAATGAGCATGATGTTAAAGCTATGAAAGTATATACAAGTCGTATGAATTCCCCTTTCCATGTATAAGGTGTTGAGAACCATGATCAGTATGAAATCCCTTACTTATGATATTATGAATTGTGGACTCCAATCTTGTGATCAAGTCATGTCGTGTGTGTCAGTTTCCTTCTATCGAGTCCTGGGGGTATTCGTACTCAAAAAATATAGCTGTGTGCCTAGAGCCATGCCATGTTTCACGATATCCAAAATCACACTACGATTCAATAAAAATTAGTCAGTCATATGGCTCAGGAAAACCTCATGATCTCAGTCAGTTATCAGATAACAGTAGTATTTCATCAGTCAATGGAATTCAGTAAGCTTAGTCAACGTACAATCAGTAAATCATGTTCATTCTATTTAGATAGGAGTAGAAGTTAGCACTGAGTGAACCCAAGGATGGGAACACATACTGAAGGATGAAGGTGTGATTCTTAGCAGTCATCCTTGCGTTCCAGAACTATGTAGCCAGCATAGGTTAAGACATCAACACTATCAGATAAGGGTTGATGAGGTGGCTTAGAACTGTCAGATAAGGGCCCTACCATTCTCTTTTGGGAACACTGTCAGATGAGGGTTACCCACAGTTGTCTTTACTAGTGGTGCGACATTGACACCCTTCCAGTCAGGGCAGAGATTAGACCCTAACTTAGCCATAATGGCACATATAGGGGCATGTCGGTTAAACAACTACCTCCCACAGTTTCAGTATCAGTCTCAGTAAAAGAACTCAGATAGTTCTTTAGATTTTAGTATATCAGGGCTATCAGATACAGTCAAACTCAGTTACAGTACGGAACTCAGATAGTTCCATCAGATTCAGGACTGTCAGATATAGTCGCCCATGTTATCAGAACTATAGTATCAGTCATGTTAGTCATCATTAAATCATGTATTAACATACAAGTCTAGCTATCATGCACCCACGATTTCAGTTACTAGGTATGCATGTTTGTACTCTTACGTTCATATCAGTCAGTCAGTTAACATTGTTCATGCATGTAAACCCTGTTTATATTTAGCCTACCTCACTCGTATACTCAGTACATTCCCACGTACTAACGCATTTGTGCTATGGTGCTTTCTTTTTATGTTACTCCATAGTTCCAGAGACACGAGCTACAGAGCAACAGTAGCAGTAGCATTTCCAGTCGTAGAGTTATAGTGAGTCCTCTTCACTTGAGGACAATATGATTTGATTCATTATTTATTTCAGTTAGTTTTCAGTTTTACGGATTTATTTGGAGACATGTTCCTTCAATTCCTTATTCAGATAGTACTTAGAGGCTTTCAAATTTAGTTCAGACTTATGTTCAATTTTGATTCAGACTTCAGTTGTTTTGGGTATTTATCACCCACATGGATGTTATTTTTGATAGATTCTTTATTCAGTTGAACCTTATGGCCTATTGTTCATGCTTTCCATATTTTACATGTATAATATGCAGTGTACAGGTACAGATATCGGTCATGCATTAGCTTGTGGTCCTTCGGGGTCACGAGCACCGTATAACATTTCAATTCAGATAATCAAGGCATTATAAACTTGGTATTAGAACCTAAGGTTCAATAGAGTCCTAGGAAATCTGAAAGTCACATCTAGTAGAGTCTTGTACATGGGTGTGTTGCACGCCACATTTATGTGCAGGAGGCTATGAGATGTTTTAGGAACAGTTTCCCTTCTTTCAGTATTCATGTCATGCTAGTGAGCATAATCTCAAGTTAAACTCTCAGTCTAATCCATTCTTATCTTATTTCAGAACATGCCTCCAAAGAGAAGAAACCAGCCAGCTTCTCAGCCTGAAGATACTTTGGGCGAACATGTTTCTCATGCGGAATTTAGAGCCGCATTCACCACACTTGCTTAGTTTGTGGTTGCCCAGAATGAATGGCTATCAGTTATTCCGACCAATCCAGTGGTCAACTCAGCCGCACCCAGGATTTGGGACTTCACCCGAATGAACCCTCCATCTTTCTTTGGGTCTAAGTCTGATGAAGACCCACAGGAATTCATTGACCAAGTCAAGAAGGTCATTGATATCATGGGAGTTACTTCTGTTGAGAGTGCTGAGTTAGCCGTATATCAGTTGCAAGATGTGTCTCACACTTAGTACAAATAGTGGAAGTTCAAGAGGGTAGACGATGCAGGTCCTATTGTGTGGGAGGAATTTGTCACGACTTTCTTAAACAGATTCTTTCCCCAAGAGCTGAGGGAAGACAAAGTTCTTGAGTTCATCAAACTCAGGAAGGGAAATATGATGGTTAGATAGTATTCTCTTAGATTTAATCAGTTAGCCAGATATACCCCTCATGTGGTTGTAGACACCAGGGCTAAGATGAGCAATTTCATGTCAGGGGTGAATGATAGCATGGTAGATAAGTGTATATTTGCGATGCTTAATAGTGATATGACCTTAGCCAGACTCATGACCCATGCCCAGCAGATAGAAGAGCAAAAGGTTAGGGCTAGGGACAGGTAGAATAAGAGAACAAGATTAGGCAATTTCAGTTTGCTTAGCCCAAATCAGAGGGAGGAAACCGTTCACAGTTTCGTCCCAAGTCATCAGCCCCTACTCAGTCTTCAGCCAATGCTCCAGCTCCTAAGTTCAGAGATAGAGCACCAGGCTCTAAATCTCAGGGCAACGTCAGCAATGCCCGAACTAATCCCCTATGTCAGACTTGTGGTAAGAACCACAAGGGTGTTTGTAGATCCGATAGTGATGTTTGCTTCGGTTGTGGAAAGCCATGCCACAGATTCAAAGATTGTCCCCAGTCGAGTTATCTGGGTCATCAGAATCGTTCCACAGCTTAGTTCGATCACCCGAATCAGCAGGGTGCCACTTCCAGTGCTACAAGTGGGCAATGCCCAAACAGACTCTATACTCTTCAGACTCGACACGATCAGGAAAATTTTTATGATGTCATTACTGGTACATTACAGATTTTCCATGTTCATGTTTATGCTTTGCTAGATCCAGGTGCATCTTTGTCTTTTGTTACTCCCTTCATAGCAGGCGATTTTAGAATCATTCCCAAAACTTTAGCAGAGACCTTTTCAGTCTCTACCCTAGTGGGTAAAACCATCATAGCCCACCGGGTATACAGGAACTGCCCGATTATGATATTTCAAAAATCCATGTCAGCAGATTTAGTCAAATTAAAGATGACTGATTTTTATGTTATTCTCGACATGGATTGCCTTCATTCCTGCTAAGCCACAGTCAACTGCAGAAATAGGATAGTTCAGTTTTAGTTCCTGAATAAACCCGTCCTTGAGTGGAAGGGTAGTACTTCAACGTTCAGGGGTTAGCTTGTTTCCTACCTTCGGGCAAGGAAAATAATTTCTAAGGGGTGTGTGTACCATCTCATGCATGTTAAAGATTCCATTTATGAATATCCCAGTCTTGAATCAGATCCAGTGGTTAATGAATATTCAGATGTCTTTCCCGAAGATCTTCCAGGTATTTCTCCTGAAAGGAAAATAGACTTCGGTATTGATCTTCTTCCAGATACTCAGCCTATTTCTATTCCGCCATACAAAATGGTACCAGCATAACTTAAGGAACTCAAAGATCAGTTGAAGGATCTCTTAGATGAGGGATTCATCAGACCCAGTATTTCCCCGTGGGGCGCACCAGTCTTAGTCGTGTGCAAGAAAGACGGTTCTTTCAAGATGTGTATTGATTACCATTATCTCAACAAAGTTATGGTCAAGAACAAGTATCTTCTTCCCAGGATAGATGACTTGTTTGACCAACTTCAGGGTGCCAGTTATTTCTCTAAGATAGACCTCAGATCAGGCTATCATCAACTCAGAGTCAGAGAATGTGACATCCCGAAGATAGCTTTCCGTACTTAGTATGGTCACTTCGAACTTCTAGTCATATCCTTTGGTCTTACCAATGCCCCTGCATATTTCATATACTTGATGAACCGTGTGTTCAAACAGTACTTGGACATGTTCGTTGGTCTTTATAGATGATATTCTGGTCTATTCCCGTACTGTGCGTGATCATTCAGACCATCTCAGGATTGTTCTTCAAACTCTCAGGGATCATTAGTTATTCACTAAGTTCAGCAAGTGCAAATTTTGGCTAAGATAAATAGCAATCCTTGGCCATATTATTTTTGGTGATGGCATTAGAGTAGATCCTCAGAAAACCGAAGCGGTAAGAAATTGGCCTCACCCCGTATCTCTATCAGATATCAGGAGTTTCTTAGGTTTGGCTGGATATTATAGATGATTTGTCGAGGGATTTTCTTCTATTGCATCTCCTATGTCCAGATTGACTCAGAAGAAGGTCAAGTTTCAGTGGTCAGATCCTTGCGAGAAGAGTTTTCAAGAGTTGAAGACTCGACTCACTTCAGCCCCAGTTCTAGCTATTTCAAATGGTTCAGATGGGTTTGTAGTATATTGTGATGCATCCAGAGTGGGATTAGGTTATGTCCTTATGCAGCATGGTAAGGTCATAGCCTACGCCTCCAGACAGTTAAAGCCCCATGAGAAGAATTATCCTACTCATGATCTTGAGTTAGAAACCGTAATATTTGCCTTGATGATTTAGAGACATTATCTTTACGGAGTTCATGTAGATGTCTTTACAGATCATAAGAGTCTCCAGTATGTCTTTTCTCAGAAAGATCTCAATCTTCATCAGAGAAGGTGGTTAGAGCTCTTGAAAGATTATGACATGAGCATCCTTTACCATTCGGGCAAGGCTAATGTTGTGGCCGACGCTCTCAGTAGACTCTCCATGGGTAGTGTTTCTCACGTTGAGGATAGAAAGAAAAAGATAGCTCAGGAGTTTCATCAGCTTGCCAGACTAGGCGTTCGCTTAGTTGACTCTTCAGAGAGTTGTGTATGTGTTCAGAGTAGTTTAGAGTCATCTCTAGTTTCTGAGGTGAAAGGGAAGAAAGACAGGGATCCTAGCCTTGTCAAGCTAAAAAAGTCAGTTTAGAGTTAGAAAGTAAAGGTTTTCTCCCAAGGGGGAGATAGTATTCTTCGTTGTCAGGGTCGTATGTGTGTTCTAGGTGTAGATGACTTGAGGCAACAAATTCTTATAGAATCTCATGGTACGCGATACTCTATTCATCCAGGGGCCACTAAGATGTACCGCGACCTGTGGGAGATCTATTGGTGGAGTGGGATGAAGAGAGATGTTGCAATGTTTGTGGCTAAGTGCTCTACATATCAGCAGGTTAAGATAGAGCATTAGAAGCCTAGTGGTTCCATGCAGGAGTTCACAATTCCTACTTGGAAGTGGGAAAAAGTGAACATGGACTTTGTGACGGGTTCACCTAGAACTCGTCATCAGAATGATTCAATTTGGGTCATTGTAGAAAGAATGACCAAGTCAGATCATTTTCTTCCTGTTGGTACTTCTTATTCAGCCGAGGATTATGCCAAACTCTATATCAGGGAGTTGGTCAGATTACACGGTATTCCACTATCTATTATTTTAGACAGAGGTACCCAGTTCACCTCTCACTTCTGGAAAGCATTCCAAAAGGGTCTTGGTACCCAAGTTCATCTCAGTATAACGTTTCATCCTCAGACAGATGGTCAAGTAGAAAGGACCATTTAGACTCTCGAAGATATGGTAAGGGCGTGTGCAGTTGATTTCAAGGGAAGTTGGGATGACCACTTGCCTTTGATTGAGTTTGCATACAACAATAGCTATTATTCTAGTATTCATATGGCTCTATTTGAAGCTCTCTATGGTAGGAGATTTAGATCTCCAATCGGTTGGTTAGAGGTTAGTGAGGCCTCAGTCATAGGTCCTGACTTAGTATTCGATGCCTTAGAGAAAGTTCAGTTGATTAGAGAGAGAATCTGGGCTGCTCAGAGCCGACAGAAGTTATATGCAGATATTTGTAGAAAAGATCTCGAGTTCGAGGTCAATAACTATGTTTACCTTAAGATCTCTCCCATGAAGGGAGTGAAGAGGTTTGGAAAGAAAGGGAAACTCAATCTCCGATATATCGGTCCCTTCAGGATTCTCAGTCGCTTCGGCAAAGTAGCTTATGAGATCGAATTGCCTTCAGATCTAGCCTCAGTTCATCCAGTCTTCCATGTCTCTTTGGTCAAGAAGTGCATAGGCAACCCAGCAGTTGTAGTCCCTATTCAGAGCATTGACATTCAGAACAGCCTCTCCTATGAAGAGATTCCAGTCGAAATCTTAGACTATCAGACTCGTAGATTGAGGAACAGAGAAGTCCCTCTAGTTAAAGTTCTTTGGTGAAATCAGTCTCATGAGGGAGCTACTTGAGAAGAAGAAGAAGATAGAAGTACCAAGTATCCTCACCTCTTCCCCACCAATTCAGATCAAGCTCAAGGTAACAGTTCTCCTTAAGCTTATGAAGTTCACGTTTAGTATTCAGTTTTATGCTCATGTTTCTATTATAAACTTGGTACCTATTACCATTGCATACTCAGTCATGCATTCATGTATCAGTCTAGTATTTAATCATGCATCAGATATGCATTCTCATTATGATAACCTCAGTCATGCATTCGTGTATCATCTCAGTATTTAATCATGCATCAGATATGCATTCTCATTGCGAGAACCTCAGTCATGCATTCATGAACCAGTTACACATGCATCATAGATGCATGTCCAGTATGATGTAGTCAGTTTATCAGTTATGTCAACCATGAGATCATGTTTCAGTCATTCATGTCCAGTTTATGTTCTGCTTATCTTTCATCCCCTCTCAGTTAATTCTCATTCGAGGACGAATGTTCTCAAGGGGGAGATATTGTAATACCCCGTATGTTTCCAAGCTAGGTAGTGAATCAGTTTTTCAACATATAAAACCTCCTACCCTATGATTCATATTTGAGTACATGACTTATAATGAGTATCCCAACGATAATATAGCTTATGATGTGTTAAGCATGCTCATATGAGTCACTTAGAGTAATGCAAGTTAATAGCTTTGGAATCCATCAAGTTTTAGTGTGTGATTCCGTAATAGTAACCTTTGAATGAGGATAACTTGATTTATATATGATATTCTAGCATATTTAAACCCACTAAATTGTAGAGAATCGAATTATCTTTCCAACGATACCAATTTTATCAAAATCTGACACCCGAGCAAGAATTATGGCCTTGCAAAGTAGGAGTGCGACGCATAACAATCGCACATAGCTACTGGAACAAGTGTCCGATAGGTTGTATGGCGCACACCCTCAAGTGTGCGACAACATATGCGACGCACACCTTAGCTTATGCTATAGGATGTGTGGCGTACACCTTAGCATATACGATGAGGTGTGCGTGAACACTTATGATTTCAGCCATGAAAACACTTAGTTTTTAAGTTATCTTGAGGATAATTAAGTCTTTTATCACTCCTTACACGTCCATAAACTTAACCTTATAAAATTTATAGCTTCTACTCACATTAAAACCCTATTAATATCTTAAGTTCACTATCCAAGAGCACAAGAAGGAGAAAAACTACTAGGGTTGCATAATCAAGCTTGAAGGTCCAATCTTTCAATAATTTCGTTGCCATTAAGGTATGCGTAGTGTTCATCCATGGATTTTTTTCGTCTGTGGATTTCAAGAATCAATCGTTGATAACTAAATCATGAGTGTTTTGTGGTGATATGGTTGTATTCATGTTGTTGTTTGTGGCTTCTGCTATTGAGTGGGAATTTGATAAACTTTCATGAAGATTGTGATCAGTCAGTTATCAGATAACAGTAGTATTTCGTCAGTCAACAGAATTTAGTAAGATCAATCAACGTACAGTCAGTAAATCATGTTCAGTCTCTTTAGATGGGAGTAGAAGTTAGCACAGAGTGAACCCAAGGATGGGAACACACACTGTCAGATGAGGGTTAACCATAATTGTCTTTACCAGTGGTGCGATATTGACACCCTTCCAGTCAGGGCAGAGATTGGACCCCAACTTACCCATAATGGAACATATAGGGTCATGTCGATTAAACAACTACCTCTCACAGTTTCAGTATCAGTCTCAGTAAAAGAACTTAGATAGTTCTTCAGATTTTAGTATATCAGGACTGTCAGATACAGTCAGACTCAATTATAGTACGGAACTCAGATAGTTCCGTCAGATTCAGGACTGTCAGATATAGTCGCCCTTGTTATCAGAACTACAGTATCGGTCATGTTAGTCATCAGTAAACCATTTATTAGCATACAGGTTTAGCTATCATTCACCCATGATTTCAGTTTCTAGGTCTGCATATTTGTACTCTTACGTTTATATCAGTCAGTCAGTTAGCATTGTTCATGCATGTAAACCCTGTTTATATTTAGCCTACCTCACTCGTATAATCAGTACATTCCTACGTACTGACGCAGTTGCGCTATAGTGATTTCTTTTCATGTTACACAATAGGTCCAGAGACACGAGCTCCAGAGTAGCAGTAGCAGTAGCATTTTCAGTCACAGAGTTACAGTGAGTCCTCTTCATTCGAGGATAATATGATTTGATTCATTATTTATTTCAGTTAGTTTTTAGTTTTACGGAGTTAGTTGGAGACATGTTCCTTCAACTCCTTATTTAGATAGTACTTAGAGGCTTTCAGATTTAGTTCAGACTTATGTTTAGTTTTGATTCAAACTTCAGTTGTTTTGGGTATTTATCACCCACATGGATGTTATTTTTAACAGATTCTTTATTCAGTTGAACCTTATGGCCTATTGTTCATGTTTTCTGCATTTTACATATATAATATGTAGTGTACAGGTACAGATATCAATCATGAGTTAGCTTGTGGTCCTTCGGGGTCACGAGCACCGCGTAGCATTTCGGTTCAGATAATCGGGGCGTTACAGTAATACAACGTGTTAATCAAACAAATTATTGATTAAATGTGTTATGTTATTTGGCATGGTCATTCAATATTTTGTATCTCCCTCCTCTGCTCCCTTCTTCCCCCTCTTATATACCTCGTAATACTAGTCTTACATTATTACAACTTCTAAAATATACGCGTGTCTACATTGACCGAAAAGAATATATCTATACTTCCTCAATAGTTTGATATATATCAACGTATCAGTCAAACTATTTTGATATATAGATTCAGTTATCTAGGTTTAGATTACTACATATATGTACTACACGAGATATACATATATAAACATATATTCAATTTTCTATCAACTTTAAAATGTGTACAATAGACATCACATACATGATTTTACTGCCCCATAATAATATACAATGTATTTCACAAATACTCGAATGAATTATAGATTACATTATCTTATGTCATTAGTATACATTTACTGTATAATATGTATATAGTATATATATATATACCTGTAGATACACACACATATACACACTATCAACTATATCAAGTTCTAAATACGTACTATATATCACACATACGTACACAAGTATATTATTATCCAATAAAATAGTGAGATGTATTTGTTATACATACTCAGATGAGTGATCGATTAATTATATTTGATTAGCTTAATAAACTAGGTTTTGACTACATCGTTTATCAATCGATCACTACATCATATATAAATATCCAAAATTATATATATATATATATATATGTTTATATATACAGATATATATATATGTATATATTTATATATATTTATATATATATATAAACTTTTGAATTCGTAATATATATATCACATCAACAAGTATATATTACCTTATAATATAACATGTTCATTATATTTTGATGAATTATCGGTTATATATTACATTATTATGCCTGTAAATACGTACTATAAAACATCGCCTTTCAAATACATACTATAAAGATCAGTTTTCATCTTTCAATTATGTATACGACAGATTTCAATTGTCTATCTCAATGGTATATATATATATATATACACACACACACATGGGGGTTTGGGCCACAGGTGACAAAAGAGTTTTAAAATGAGGTGTAGGTGACACAAGTCTTAATTATTAGGTGGAGGTGACAATTACTTTATTATGGTTAAGAAAGTTGGGGAAGTTTAAAAATAACCCCCAAGTTTTTAAATTTACACTTTGATCCAAATTTTAGCCTATATAACGAAGGGAAAAAGGGCACTTTTCTCTCTCTTCTCATCCATTGTTGTTTTCTCTCTCTTAGCAATTTTTGTTGTTCATTATTGTTGCTGCTTCATTCATCATCTTCTGCTTCATTATCATCATCTTCTACTTCATTATCATCTTTATCTTGTTCTTATTGACCATTTGTTGTTGTTGTTGTTATCGCTACTGTTACTATTTGACCAATTTCTTAGGTCAAATTATTTTTCTAACATTACTTTCCACTTTGGCATTACTTCATAGGAGACGTTGGTAAGTCAAATTATGAGTTTTAGTTGAATTTTTCATTTGGGTAACTGCTATTGTGTTGTTGTTTTCCAACAATGGATAGAACTCAATCATGAATCCAACATAAGATCCATCTATTTAAACAGATAAATCATCTGTTGCTACAGATGAGACATCTGTTTTAATGGAGGACTGATATGTTAGATTCATGTTTAAATAGATGGGTCATCTGTTGCAATATTTGACATATCTGGTGCAACATATTAGTTACCTGTTACAACAGAACCTGAATACAATTCCAACATAGGTTACAACAGATTAATAACCTGTTGCAATAGGTAAGTCATCTATCGCAGCAGGTTAATTATTTGTTGCAACTGTCACTCATCTGTTGGAATCAGCTTCAAAGGTGATTTAGTTATAACATCAATTCCAATAGGCGCTTCATCTGTTGCAATAGATATTCAGGATCGTAACATGAATCCCAACAGGTAAGAATCTGTTGCGACTCATCACTTAACTGTTGCAACAGATAACACATATGTTGGGATTCTTTCACGGCACTATGAAATCACTATCAACTTTTTTTAACAAATGACTTTATTTAGGTACCACTAATGAAGGGATTAATAACAATAGGGGTGGATTGTCATGGTTAATGGGTCGAGAAGAGCAATTGATATGTATGAAGTTGAAAAGAGGGTGAAATTTTAGAGATGATAGCTATGACAGTCCAAAGTGATGTTTCGTATGATGATTTTGTGAACTTAATCATCAGCTTTTGTGGACTGAATTGTCAACCAGAAGAATTCGCCCTCAGCTACATGCACAACTCCTTTGAAAATCAGAGGGTACTGCCTTTCAAGATAACTGATCAGGTTCGGTTGCGTTCTTATCTAAGTGATTCAACCAAGCCGGTGTTAAGGGTGTACATGGTTGAAAAGACGAGAGAGAATGAGAACTAGAACGTAGAAGAAGAAGAATAAGAAGAATAAAAAGAAGACTTCTTTGATGATAGGTTGTATAGATGATGATCAAACACCTACACCCGTTAATGCGACCAACACGATGTGCAGTTCTTCTCAATCGACACAATCTGGAAATCTTCAAGATGACGGGACCAGTTTTTTTTATTGGAATGTCATTTAAGGATAAGAATGAACTATCTAAAACTTTGTTTATTTCTTGCTTGAAAAAAGATTTCAGAATAAAGAAGGTGATTAATTCGAGCAGTGTCTTTTTCTTCAAATGTGTTAATTCCAACTACAAGTGGTGGTTGAGAGCGGTGAAGTTTGCAAGTTCTAATAGATTCATTATTCATAAATATGAAAAGATCACACATGTGGTTCAGAGCACATCTCGGGCCAAAATCCTCATGCCACGGCAAAGGTCCTCGGTGAATATTTTAGGAGTAGTTTCCCCGATGGAAAAGGCCCTTCAACAAGGCTTATGGCCAATCAACTCTTTACTGATTTGGGTGTCCTGGTCAGTTATTAAAAGGTATATACGGCCAT
Organism: Capsicum pubescens; assembly: GCA_030864215.1. Taxonomy (NCBI): domain Eukaryota; kingdom Viridiplantae; phylum Streptophyta; class Magnoliopsida; order Solanales; family Solanaceae; genus Capsicum; species Capsicum pubescens. Next base: position 67,830,868 of record CM061543.1, on the reverse strand, counting down.
GGGGATTGCCAAAGTCCTAGTTCGGGGGACACTCGAGCATGGGTATGAATTCTTGGATGCTTACCATTACATGATTGAGTCCACAAATCCCAAAAGTAAGACGACATTGCATCTGGATGAAAACGGAAGGTTCAAGTACTTTTTTGTATCCTATGGTGCTTGGATTCAAGGTTTTCTACATTTGAGAAAAGGCATAGCCGTCGACGGTACCTTCTTGAGGAGAAGGTATAATAGAGTTTTGCTAGTGGCGGTGGCGCAGGATGCGGAGAATCACATCTTTCCTGTCGCTTTTTTTGTAGAGAAAAAGGAATGTGATGCCTCTTATGGATTTTTTTTGAACAACTGAGACGCTGCATTGAAGATACCGAAGAGTTGTGTTTTGTATTAGATTGGCATCCAAGTATTCCAAATATGGGTTCACTTTTCTTCACTTCATCTTACTTTGGTTGTTGCATCAGGCATCTTAGAGAGAACATTCGAAACAACTATCACAACGAAAGGGTCGTCACCCTTTTTTATAGAGCAGCTAAAACATATAGTAGGGAGGAGTTTTTAGACCATTTCAATCAAATAGCGGATATGAATCCCAAGGTAGTAGAATTTCTCGCACGTGTCAATTTCGAGAGATGGAGCCGGGCATTCTGTCCAGCAAATAGGTACATTCTTATGAATTGAATGTCTTGTTTAATTTATAAATTTAGTTTGATGTCGTACTAAGTGATTATTTTCTATAGGTACAATATTATGACATCAAACATAGCTGAATCGGTGAATTCATTTTTTGGCGATGAAAGAGAATTTTCCATCAAGGCTGTTTTTGAAAAAATAAGCGAGAAGTATAGTGATTTTTTTAACAAAAGGCGTGTGCAGTTCAAGTGCACAGAAAAAAGAACCCGATTTGTTCTCGAAATTGAAAAGAAAATATCAACGAATATCAGTTTAGGGAATAGGTTATTCTCTCATAAAATAGCAGATTACAAATTCCGTATCACCGCTCATGGTGATGCTGCCACGGTTGATCTTCAAACAAGATCTTGTACGTGTAGAGTTTTTTACTTGAACAAAATACCTTGTCCACATGCTATGGAAGCCCTTCGAGCTCAATATGGACATAAATATTAACTTGAAGTTTACGAGCACTCCTCTCAATATTATTCGGTGGAAAAATATGAAATGGCATATAGTAGGCATATTACTCCGGTGCCTCCCAAAGAATCTTGGGTTGTTCCAGTAGAGCTTATGGGGAGATTAATACCTCCTCCATATATTGACCCGAGCACTATCAAATTGGGAAGAAAGCCATATAAAAGGAGGCGTGGAGTTTGAGAATCATTTTCGTCAAGAAGAATCAAGTGCTCCATATGTAAGTGCGCTGGCCAAAAAAGAACTACATGCCCGAATCATAATCCACCATGATCATTGTAATTGTAAGAACTTGTGTTGTTGTTTGTTTGTTGTGGACTTTTATATATTTAACTCATTGTTGTGAACCTAATGTTATCATTTATTATATATAAAATATCTTTTTTTTTAAATAACTTGTGCAACAATAAAAAGAGGTAAAACATGAACTAAATAATACAGCAGACCACAATTATTCTTAATAGTTGCACAAACAACTGGAATGGTTTCCTCCAACAGATGACAAATCTGTCGAAACAGATGGATAATCTGTTGAAACCCAACAGATGACCAATCGATTCCAACACATGGTCCATCTGTTAAAAGAACTCAAAAGCCAAAATTGCTAGTGCTACTGGATTTAACATTGCCTCTAACCGTCGACATGTTAACATGTATTAGATTAGAAGAAATACACAGAATGAAAATTAAATAAGAATTAAAATGCCAAAGTCTGACTAAAAGTAAAATTTTCATTAAATGAAAAATAAAATACATTGGGTATAGATCCGATATAAAAAAATTAAAATACATACGTTAAAAGAAAAAACACATTCTAATTATTATTATTATTATTATCATCATCATCATCATCATTAATGACAGCCGACCAATCAACTCGCAGCAGCAGGGCTCTCATCAATCTTTGTATCTCTCTGAACATTGTCGCTCTTACAGAGACCAACTCTCTCTGCAGGTCATTAAACTACCATTGAAGTTCCCACACTGTGTCGCATAGAATAGCAATGTCCGAAAAAGGATCAGCCATAGCTAGAACACGCATGAATTGACAAATGTAAAGAAAAAAGTTCAAAATATAATACAACGTATAAGACCTACTGATAAATTTATGCCAGAAAAAAGCTTACCTCAACGAGAAAGGAATATGCTCTTTGAAGAGAAGTGGTTGAAGATGTCACGCGAAAGAAAAAATGTAATAAATAAATAGAGTTGAATGAAGATTAAGGAGGGACCTATAATCTAGATGTGTCAGGCTAAAAGGCAGGACTGTTCAACTCTATTATATTAATTAGATTCAAACTGGTGGCATTTTATTTTCTGTGAAAAGTCGTGACTTTTTCTTTTACACTAATTACTTCTCTCCTTTTCATAGTGGTTTGAGACTCGATAAAAGTCATTATTATTGAGTTGTTGCAACAGATTGTCCAATATTTTAAACAGATTTAGCATCTATTGCAACAGATAGATTGAATGTGCAACAGACGACTGTCAAAATAGATTTACCATCTGTTGCAATAGATGGTTTGTATATGCAACAGAAAAGACATCTGATGCATCTTATGTATTATCTGTTGCGACAGATGGACAATATAAGTTGGAGGAGATGTTTTGATATCTTCTAACAGCTGATTCATCAGTTTCAGTTTCAACAGATGGAGTATTCGGTTCATTAGCTATTTTGAATGTGTTAGATAAAAAGTCTTCACCTCTTTTTAATAGTTCCTTCGTTAAGTATTTGTTGGGCCCTATGGGCTTGGCACACCAATTAATAAAAATATAAATTAGGTGATTATTTTACCAAATTGGCCTTATTAATTATGATTTAAAAGTATAAATGTGAATAATATACTTTATGTAGTCATTTAATAATAGGGGTAATCTTGGAAGAATATAATAAAATTCTCTTGATTTGATAAATAGGAAAACTAAATTGAAACAAACATTTTTAGCAAGAAGTAATAACATGCGTGCAGATGAATAAAAAAAAAGTTTGGTCTATCGCAACACATTTACCATCTGTTGCAACATATGGATTATCTGTTGTGATAGATGAACCATATGTTGGAGGAGATTTTCTGATTTCTTCCAACAGCTGATTCGTCAGTTGCAACAGATGGAGATTTTGATTCATCAGCTGTTTTGAATGTTTTAAGATAAAAAGTCACGACTCATCACACCTCCATTTTAATAGTCATCACATTCGTGCAGATGAAAAAACAACACTGTCTGACATGTCCTGATGGGGTAGAAAGAATAAGATGCGTACAATGGATCCCATTTTCATGCATGCGAGCTATGTATATTATTGATCAGGCTACCGTGAAGACACACATAAAGTGCAATGATTTTTTGAATGTAGTTTTTTACCGATTAGACACTGATCCTTCAAACAAGATCCTGAATTTTACAGTTTAGTTTGATAGGTGCAGACTAATAAGGCCGAAGGGTTCCAAGATGGTGGTGTTGATACCCCGTTACAATTTAATAATGATTCATGCATATATTTTTGTGTCAAGTTTGGGGAAGGGTTCAAATTTTTGGCAAGAGTGTAAATATCCAATAGTGATTGGACTGGTTTTAATGGCACAATGAACTTCTTGAAATGCCTTCGAAGCCTCGCAATGCAGCAAACAACGATAGAACCAATAGAAATTCTCCTGGTCCAAATTTATATGGATGGATTGGTGGAGGATACTTTTTCGCAATAGAAGATGCTTGGGAGAATACCTATGCACGATGGGGGAGGTGGAGAAGGCCATATATCATCTTTGACCTTGTTTAAGAGGAAACACAGGGTAGGAAGGAAAGTGTAGCAAAATTGGCAAATGAAATTCACATGAGAAATGAAAAAACTGGATGATCTTCAAATATGGAAGTGTATTAAAATATAAAAATCCGCCAGTCGATAAAAAAAAAGGAGAATGGTCAACAAGACTAGAGATGGAAACTTTGCCCGAGAATACAACTAGCGAGTGTGGACTCAATGAAGACTCTCACAAAGTGCAAGACAAAAACTCCAAGGAAAAAGCTTCGGAACACGGAAGGTGGTAAGATTGTCGGTCAAAATTGAAACCTACATATCAATTTAGACCGACAATCTTGCCACCTTCTATGCTCACGAAGATGCTTCGTTAGAGTTCTAGTCCTGCATTTTGTGGGTCTTCGTTGAGGCTGGCTCACTAGTTGCAGTCTCTAGAAAAGTGACCAGCTCAATTCCCCTTGACCATTCTTCCTTTTCTTCAACGACTGATGGATTTTCATTTTTGGATACACTTTTACATTCGTATCTCATCCAGTTTTTTCATTTTTCATGTCATATTCATATGCTAATTTCACTACACTTTCCTTCCTACCCTGTATATCCTCTACAAGGACTAAGATAATATATGGCCTTCTCAACCTCCCTCTTCCCGCACAGGTTTTCTCCTAAACACCTTTTACTGTATAATAGTCTCCTCCAATAACCCATCCTTATAAATTTGGACCAGGAAATTTCTATTAGATCCATCGTTGTTTGTTGTAGTGTGAGGCTTCGAAGTCCTTTCAACAAGTCCATTGCGCCATTAAAATCGGTCCAATCACTATTGGATATTTACACTGCCGCCAAAAACTTGAACCCTTCTCCAAACTTGACATAAAAACATAAGCATAAACCATCATTAAATTTTAATGTGGTATCGACACCACCTTCTTGGTCCCTCAGCCATACCAGTTCGAACCTAGCAATCTTAATTGTAAAATGCCATATCTTGTTTGAAGGATTAATGCCTAATAGGTAAATAACAAGCATTCATAAAATCATTGTACTGGATGTGTGTTTTCATGATAGGTTGATCAGTAATACATACCTCCCACATATGAAGTAGTTCCATCTGCAAGAAGCTTATTCCTCCGAACCCATCTTTACTCTAGCGTTTAATGCTGGACGGGAAAAAGTTGATCCATATTCACTTCCTTTTGTCTGCAAACAAGAGAAATACATTTGATGTCAAACAAGAGAAGAATAAAAAAATATTACAAAAGGGTAACACAAAATTGAGTGAATCAATGAATGACCAATATGATGCAACAGATTACCCATCTGTTCAACCGATGAGGCATCATTTGCAAATGATGGATGCCATATTTCTTTAAACAGTTGCTCCATCTATTCTAACAGCTGATTCATAAATTGTAACAGTTGAGGAAACTGTTGCAACACCACCACCACCAACATCTACAATAGAGAAACAAACAAAACAACACCATATGTTCCAACACCAACAACAACACAAACATCACATGTTCCAACACAACCACCACCCCCAACAACAGCACCACCAAAGTACCAAACAAAAGACATAAAAAAACTATACTGATAACAAGGCTTTTTAAGTTCTACCAACAGATGACTTTTTTTTGCATATTTTAATAAAACAACGGTTCGTTCATTCAAGACTTAAAAGTCACCTTTCCTTCAATTTTCTCAATAAATAGAAAACTGGTAATGGGTAAACCATTAATAGAAACAAATGTAAATATCTAATTTAAATAACATACAAAGAAGAAGACGAGATGAAAAGAGCAACAGTGAACCATACCTACAATATAAAAAAAAATGAATCAGAACATCCAATTCAGTCGAGAAAAAATATTGATTGGTTGAGATCCTAAAGGATCCTCATTCGAAAGAAGAGAGAAAAGAGATGAAAAAGGGAAACAACAAAGATAATTGAGAATAAAGAATAAAGAAGAGTGATGAGTTGAGTCTAGACTACTTTACGGCTGAAGGAGAGAGAGTTATAGATATGGGGGGTTTTAAATATTCATTAATAACTTGAGGGGCACGAGGAGACGGTGAAATTGAAAAGACCAGATAAGACTACTCACTCAGGAGATTTTTGAGTTATCCAAGTAGTACCGAGTAATATTTTTTATCGCCTTAGTATTTTAACTATTTTATCTCGGACAGGAAATACCTAAATTGCTTTATAAAAAAAATATCTAAAAATATTTAAGTGAAACAGATGACTTAATCTGTTTGATAGTTTACAAAAGATTCGTGATCTGTCGCAACAAATGACGTAATCTATTTGATAGTTTATAATAGATGCGTAATATGTTGCAACAGATTACCTAATCTGTTTGATTTGATCCAATTAAAAAGACATCTGTTACAACAGGTTGAACATTTGTTTATATATAATTTCAATTAAGTTCATATGTTAGACTAATACCTTAATTGAATGTGAGTTCTCATAGGGTCAAATACAACTTTAATTGAGTCTTTTAGCAATTGCATGATGAGACGGTACTGCGTTCCTCCCTATTAGAGTCGTCAATCGATCACTCTGAGCCGAGTTGATTCTTACTACCTCATATGTTCGACTAATACCTTAATTGATTAATCTAGGACTAGGGTACGAATACCTTAATTAAATAATCTGGGACTAGGGGTGAGTTCTCATAAGGTCAACTACAACTTCAATTGAGTCTTTTGGCAATTGCATGATAAGACGGTACTACGTTCCTCCCGACTAGAGTCGTCGATCGATAATTCTGAGTCGAACCAATTCTTACTACCTCATATGTTATACTAATACCTTAATTGATTAATCTAGGACTAGGGTACTAATACCTTAATTGAATAATTTGGGACTAGGGGTGAGTTCTCATAGAGTCAACTATAACTTCAATTGAGTATTTTTTCAATTGCATGATGAGACGGTATTGCGTTCTTCCCGATAAGAGTCGTCGATCGATCACTCTGAGCTGAACCAATTCTTACTACCACATATGTTCAACTAATACCTTAATTGATTAATCTAGGACTAGGGGTGAGTTCTTATAATGTCAACTACAATAGATGACAGCGGTAATTTGATAATTTACAACAGATGGGTAATCTATTACAACATATAACTTAATCCATTTGATAATTTACAACAGATGGGTAATCTGTCGCAACAGATGACTTAATCTGTTTGACAGTTTGCAAAAGATTCATGATCGGTCGCAACAAATGACGTAATCTATTTGATAGTTTACAATAGATGCGTAATATGTTGCAACAGATAATATAATCTGTTTGATTTGATTCAATAGAAAATACATCTGTTGCAACAGGTTGAACATTTGCTTGTATATAATTCAATTGAGTTCGTATGTTAGACTAATACCTTAACTAAATGTGAGTTCTCATAGGGTCAACTACAACTTCAATTGAGTCTTCTGGAAATTGCATGATGAGACGGTACTACGTTCCTCTCGACCAGAGTCGTCGATCGATAACTCTGAGCCGAACCAATTCTTACTACCTCATATGTTAGACTAATACCTTAATTGATTAATCTAGGACTAGGGTACTAATACCTTGATTGAATAATCTGGGACTAGGGGTGAGTTCTCATAGGCTAAACTATTGGTTAATCTAGGACTAGGGGTGAGTTCTATATTTGTTTTTTTCTAAAAAATAAGGGATTTTAAGTTAATGATGAAAAATAAAACTTTTAGTTGTATTATCTTCGATAATGGGTTTACAATTTTAAGTTTTGATGGTAAAATCGTAGGAGAAACTCGAGAAATCCCTAGTTTCCGTTGCAGTGTTCCGTTGACTATTGTGATATTGTTGGATGGTGTTTGTGGTGGCTTTTGGTGTTGTCGATATTCGTGGTGTTTGTTTATTTGTTGTCATTGGTTGGAGATGTTTGTGGTGGTGGTTGTTGGTGTGTCGATATTCGTGGTGTTTGTAATGTATTTTTTAAAATCTATGCATACATCAATTGTAATGTAATTTTTGTTTTTCTTTGTCTTTAGGTAAAACATGTCTCCCAAAAGAAAAGAAAGTGAAAGTAAATAAATGTCTGACCACTAAAAAAAAAGGCTACAGTACAGAGGGATTTGGAGGATCTTCCTGAATAATCTCAGTCAAGCAAAAGTGAAACTGAGGAGAGATGTGAAAACAACGTTGAGAGAGGTGGACAAGCGTCCGTAGATGGTGATGAAGAAAATAAAACTGAGAAAGAGGAGGAATTGGAGAGTGAGAAAGAGAAAGAGGATGATCATCAACATAATGATAATGGATCACCGATGGGGATTGAGTTAATATCAACATCCCAGCATGATCCTATCAAAACTTTTAGTATTGACAGGTTTCAAGTTGCGATGCCGATAAATGACCCAGAAGGAAAACAACTAACTGTTCAAATTGTACTTAAATGTCAGATGGGGAAATTTTTTGAACATTTTATGAAAATTATGAAGAACGAAAACATAGGCGGACTTTTTAAGAAGAGTTGTTTTTGACGCTTTCTTGAGCTGCCTGAGGACCCCTCTTCCCGTATACGTTTCCCTATGATGATGGTATATGGTCTTATCAAGCGCAGGATCAAGTACGCAGGGGATGATAAAGATCCGGAGGAGGGGGGCAAAAAGAAGATGGATGAAATCTGGATCAACTATTGTGGCATGCCTGTTTGTTTTAGCTTGTAAGAGTTTGCCATAGTGACGGGCTTGAGATGCCATCGTCCAGAAGGACCACCACCCCGCAAAAGATCTAAGGTAATAAAATGCAAGGAAAAAATAGATGGTTTGTTTGACATTGCTCGACGTGGCTACTAAGCATCGGATTTGTTGACAGATCTCGAGAATAAAACCATACTAGAGCTGTACAGGGAGAAATTGTGCTTAGTTTGGTTTCCCCATTCGGTTATATTGGCAAGAGACGTAAACAAGGTCATAGAAGATGATTTGTTGGCGCGTTCTGAGGATTTTGATAAATTCAACAATTATCTCTAGGGATATGATAGCTTCTACTTGACTGTCCAATATTTACTGACAAAGCTATCCTCAGGGACGACCACATTATACGACTTTCGTTGAACTTTCATGGTAAAATTAATCACTAATTTTACTCATCCATTAATTTATATTGAATATAGTTATTATGATTTTTGTTTTTTCTTGCTTCCTGTTTACATTTTTTAGGCTTGGGCATTTGAAGCCATTCCTCCCCTCTGAAATCAGTTAATGGATTACTCGGATGAGGTTTCTCATCCAAGTATGTTTAGGTGGTTGGCTGCAAAGAGCAACACCAATATTAAGGAGGATGATCTCTTTAACCCTTCGGATGATGCAGTACGTCTTCTTCAAGTAAAATAATTCTACTCAAAGATAAGAAAGATACTGAACATATGTTATATCTGGTGCAACAGATGTTATATCTGATGTACCAGATGGGACATCTATTGTGACAGGGTATATCTTGCATTAGATTACCCATCTGTTGCTTTGTTTCTCTGAACCCGACTCCTACAAGATTAGCCATCTACTACAAATTATGCAACAGATGTTTAATCTGATAATATATTGTTCATCTATTACGACGTACAAATCATCTATTGCATAACAGATTACACGTCTTGTGCAGCTGTTGCAATAGATGATTTATATTTTGCATCATATTATCCATGTGTTGCTCTGTTTCTCTGAACCAAACTCAAATGGATTTTAACCATATACTGTAAACTATGCGACAGATTGGTCTTTTTTTAAAAATGTAGACCAACTGTGAAAATTATTATATTATATATTTTAAATGCATCTGTCTTTTTTTTTTTTATAGGTTGTGCATCCATGAATCGTGCTTATTGAGGAGGAGTACCTGTCATGAGTGGAAAAGTCGGAAAGCGCGAACCAAGATCCATAAAAAAAATTTGATGATGACTTCTTATATTACTCTAGGTCATGTTGATACTATAGCAGACCCAATGGTGGAGTTAATAAAGAAGAAATTGGCTGGAGCAACAACCATAAGAAGAGAAGTTAGGCAAGGACAACCTAATGTTGAGGCTCTTTATGACCAACCTTTTACTAAGGCAGATCCGGGTGCTTCTTCTGGTGGAGTTGTTGGTGTTGGTGAAAGGCATGCTGATGCTTCTACCACTTGTGATGATGAGCATGTTGATGCTCAAGAAAGAATAAATATGTTTGAAAACACCCCTTTTCGCCCTTACACAGGTCCCTCTCACCCTTCTTCACCACCGTGTTCTCGTTGCGAATGCGATGAGTGCAAGGACAGACAGGATAAACTCTTTGAAAAAGTAGAGGCTATATCTAAAGATATCAAGGAATTTAAATCCAAGAGTTGTATCATACCATCCAAGAAGGTGAGGGAGCCACACACTCCTACAACATTGGTTAGGAGAAAGAAAAAAGCAATTAGAGACGTACTCTCCGCTCGAAAATCAAAAGAAATTGCAATTCCTCCTTCTCCAAAAGCTATTGAAGTTCAGGGGCCAGTCAAGAAGGTGGAAATATACATGGAACTTGGTGCTGAAGAGAAGAGGGATCTGCGACAGACCAAGAATGCCAAGCCAGGTGCACCAGATTACCCTAGGCCTCCCTTTCCCCCCAAGACTTCCAGACTATGATTGATATGCGTATGCCGTACGAGGACAAGGAAAGTTTACTTTTCCTAACCTAGCCCTTCTAATATACCCCATGAAGAAGAAGCTACGCAACTGATTTCACATCTGTTGGAACAACTTGGTATACTGGTGCAACTGGTAGTGGTTCTGTTGCAACTTATTATCCATCTGTTGTATAAGTTGCATTTAATTATTGATTCAGAGAACCCTATGCAACAGATGGACCATCTATTGTATCTTTACAATTACTAACCTATTTAAAAATTTAATTCTTATCTCACAACATATTGACATAATTCTCTGCCTCATGAGGAAAAGGCAATTAACGTATCGAGAAGCTTATGACGCTGCCGATAGGATAATGGACCTCGACTTATGTAAGAAGCTCAAGAATAGGTACGATCAACTCAGTGAAGAGGCATCAGTCCTTGGCGTGGTACTTGATTTCCTAGTTCCTACGTTGGTCTTGGATGAAGAAGAAATGTTAAAATATGTTAGAGGGGATAGGCTAAATCCACACGGAAAGAGCTGGACCGAGGCAAAAAGGATTCTTGCAGTCATTAGCATGAACGACATGCATTATCGGGCTGTTGAGATACTACTCGAGGAGGGAAATATCAATGTTTATGACTCCAACGTACCTCTCATCAATGATTTCGATCTTTTTCTCTTCGTGGAGCCACTGATGGTGTTGTTGCCCATTTTTTTTAGGGAGAGTAAACTGATGAATCATTTTCCAAAGGAAGTGTTGATGAAGAAATCATGGGATTTTGAAATTCAAAATAGGGGAATGATCCTTCCAAAAGATGATGCCGCTAAAGCGAGCGGCTCAGACGCTCTTACACATATCAAATGTTTGCTGACCGACACAAAAAAGGACGAGCCAATGACTTTTTTGTGCGAAAACGCTGTGGCAAACCTGTAAGAGGTCTGGTATTATGGGTTACTAACTGGACGCTTGCAGCCTGTGTATATAGAAGAGCCTGTGAAATAGAAATTTTTAATTTCAAGTCACCCTTCACTTTATTATATGTACATATAGTGGCAATAATTTTTTCTAATGAAAGTTGAGTTTTTTATAATGCAATAGATTAGATTGTCAATCTGTTGTAAAATATACTTAATCTATTCTGGCAGATAGTTTATCTGTTGCAATAGGTTGGTCATCTATTGTATTACGCCGATGTTATTTCTATGAATAATCTAATAATCTAAGTCTAATCTGTTGCAACAGTGGGAAGACTTGTTTGATAATTTCCAATAGATGACCTAAATTTTACAACATATGCCTAAATCTTTTTGATATTTTTCAACAGTTACTCTTGAATATCCATGTGCTCGACAACACCAAACCAGTAGCAAATACACACACCACCATGAAAAGTTTAGCGATTAGGCTTGAATATCCATGTGCCCAACAACACCAAACCAGTAGCAATAACGACAATGATGTAGTATCTTCTTGCTCGATTTTGTTTCTCTTCAGAAGCCTTGACTTTGTTCAACAAACCCCGAATTACACGATTTTCTTGTGAAGGGTGTCGTTCTTCATACCAATAAAAGTAATCGCATCCACCCAATTTCTATAAAAAATAGAACATAATTACAAAACAATTACAAGTCAATAATTAATCAACTAATTAAAAAAACATATCACCTTTGAAATCTTACAAGTAAAAAACCTACGATCTAGATTTTGTTGAGTCTAAGAAGTCTTTAACAGAGCTTCATAACCACACTTACAATATCAAAAATCTTTATCACAAAAAATAGTGGAAGATGTGCTCGACATTGTCAAGCTCAGTTGGAAAAAATGAAAGAAATAATTTGAAGAATTTGGATAGATAAAAGAAGATGACGATGAACAAGAAGATTTGGGAATTTAGGGATAAATTTAAGGAGAAAGATGAATATATAAGACAATGGGGGAGAAAATGACCATTGGGGGCCAAGTGACGGCAAGTCAGCGAAATGTGCCAGACTGACACTGACACATTTAATGTCTATTTTATTTTACGTGTTTAAAATGAACACTGTCTACTTGATGCCTATTTTATTTTAGGTGTTTGAACTGAACACCGTCGATGGGTTGCGCCTTTTTTATTTCAATTCAATTAACCTTAACCTTTTTACACGTAGTGGCAATTTTTTATGTCCAACGAAAGTTGAATTTTTATAATGCAACAGAGTCTCCATTCGTTATAATAGTTATCCTACCTGTTCTGACATATAGTTTATCTGTTGCAATAGGTTGGTCATTTGTTGCATTATCTCGATATTTTTATCTAAAGTCCATCTATTTCAACAGTGGAAAGGCCTATTTCATAAATTCCAACAGATCACCTACCTGCTGCAACATATGTCTAAATCTGTTTGATTTTTCCAATAGATGTATCGTCTGTTGCAACAGATACATTATCTGTTGTAATATTTAAATCTAGTATTCCTTTTCAATTAATAAGTTCAAATCTAAGGAATAAATAAAATTTGTAGACAAAATAAAATAAATTGAAGCCTTCATAAATTAGCTGAAATAAGTCAATGAATAAATGAAATGTAAAAAATTATTATGGGTACAGATCTCAACAAATACATCAACAACAATTTAAGTATACTTCCAAGTATTACTTTGACAGACTCAAGCTATAAATATCTACTCAGTATGGACAAGTTGTTCTTCATCCGGTGCTATGGAATTCAGCTTTGCTCGCCGTGGATCTTTATTGTCGCTTACGTACGATTTCTGCGCTTTCTGTTCTCCGTATTTCCATAAAAAGTGTAGCATATTGTCAATACTGTTCAGCAGTAGCTTCTTCTACATCTACCTGGAAAGCCAGAATTGGTCAATGCTAATCACGGAGATACAACAAAACGGAAAAGAATAACTCATCTCTTCTAGCAAATCAAACAGGTCTTCCTCCCATTTTAAATTATACCAAACAGATTATATTTCTGTTGCAACAATGAATCAACTGTTGGGACAAATTTCTACATGAGAAAGACCCTGTGTGATAATTTCCTACAGATGAACCATCCGTTGCAACATATGAATTATCTGTTACAGCAGATAGGTTGTCTGTTGGTATAAATAAAAGCGGTACGAAGAGCTGTTTGATTTGCTAAAACAGACGAGACAAATGTTGCACCAGATAAAGTACCTGGTGCAACAGGTTAGTCAACTGTTGCAACAGATGTATATATCTGTTTGATAATTTTTAGCAGATGTGTCTGTTTGTTTTGTCAGTCGGAAGACATAATATATTCACCTTCTTTAGCTTGTGCTTCTCTCCTTTGGACATTGTACATTGCTCAGTGCAACACACAGACAGAGAAGTTACAATTTCACCTTTTTGGATGCTTGATAATGCCCTGGAAATCACTCTTCTTCTCCTCTTAGACCTAATCTCTAATGGAGCGGATGGAAATAAAATCCTCTTTGATGGAATGAGACCCCTCTTAGATGTCAATTCCTTTACAGAAGCAGTTAATACATTAATAACATTAATCACTATATCATGTTTTGCCCTGCAGTCTTGACATTTGCATGTAGAACATTCGCTGCGAGAGGAAAAATATGTATAACCAGTATGATCATACTTATAATGGTTTTCTTTAAATACTGTAAGAGGATCATCATTAGCACCAACAACATCACCACTACCACCACCAACAGCTCCATCACCACTAAGACCATCAACAAAAACAAGCCCACCCTATAAAATTATTTTTCTTGTAATGGTTGTTGCTCCAAATAATTCCATTTTTATTCTGTCGATGACCTTAGGGTCCGATAAAGTTTGCACAGACCGTAAAGTAATAAAAAATGGCATCTTCAACTCTCGATTGATCGGAACTAGCGACAGATGCACAATCTAACATAAATCATTACATAAAAAATTAATTATAATTATACTTACTGCATCCTTCGGGGGTTGAAGAGATCAAGAAATTTTACATTTTTATCAGGTTTGGACGACAATCATCTCAAGATTCTTGGACAGGAAACTCCTTCCTAGTAGTTAACTTGTTGTCTCAAATAAGGAATGACTTCAAATGTCCAAGCCTATAAAATAACGCCAATAAATCAAAATCATTATTGAGCGAAAAAAACGAATGATATCATAATAGAAGAAAGAAATATTTACTATGAAAGACCATGGGAAGCCATATAAGTTGACTGTCTTTGGCACTAACGGAGTCAAAAAATATTTGACAGACATTTTGAAGCTTTCATACCACCAATGATAGCTGTTAAACGCCTCAAGATCCTCGGAGAGCTTTATTAAACCGAGGCTTATGTTGTTGTTAATGTCTCTCGCCCAAAGAATATTATGTACAAACCAAACCAAGCACAATGACTACTTGTGCTTCTTTGAGAGTCCTTTACCTTTCAACACTTCTATCAAATTTTTATGTTTGAATCTTGGACCAACAATGGACACCAGGTCATCACGATCACACGACTTACCTTTGCCTTTTTTGGGTGTGCGGGGTGCTTTTTTGGGGTTAGAATAGGTATAACTTGAGAAGGAGGATAACATTTTAGTCTAGTAACTATGGAAAACTCCTTCCAACCAAAACAAACAGGCATGCCACAGTAATTTATCCACACCTCTTCCATCTTATCTTTATTCCCATACATCAACCTACGCTTGAGAAGTTCATATACCATTTTCATTTGGAAACGAGCATTGTTGTCCTCCGGCAAATCAAGATATTTTCCAAAGAAGCTGTCCCTGAAATAAGCATCCAATTTTTGTTCTCAAAGTATTTTTTTGAAGGCGTTGAAAGATTTTCCCATGGCTGACTTAACAATGAAATCACCCATTAAATCTGCAGCACCATCGCACTGCATTCTTATAGGATAACAATCAATGCTGAAGACTTTGACCAACTCTTCGGTGGAAGGGATATTAATATCTGCATCATCTCTTTTGAAACATTCCTCCTCCCCGTGTTCATCATATTCTACTCCCAATTGAGATAACGCTTGTAAACCAAGCTCATAGAGTGGTGGATGTAGCCTAGCTGCTTCACTTGTTCCTTTACTTGGACTTGATTCGGTTTCTGTTCTTTTGGGAACCATAGTATCTAAAATTAACAGGACATAATATAATATATTATTGTTGATTTATGCATCATTAAAAAAGGATAACAGTAAATCAAATAAGAAAAATAGTAAAATAATAGTTGCAACAGATCACCGATCTGTTGCACCAGGTAGTATATCTGTTGCAGCATATAACCAAACTATTGCAGTGGATGAGTAATCTGTTGCAACAATACAACTCATCTTTTAAGACAGATGAATGGTTTGTTCAACAGATCACACAACTGTTGTGACATCATCTGTTGCAACATATGAGTGATCTGTTGGAACAGTTAAATAATCTGTAGAAACGACTGAGTAATCTGTTGCGACAATACAAAAAATATCACTCATTTTTTGAGAGAGATGAATGGTTTGTGCAATATATCACACATCTGTTGCAACATATGAGTGATCTGTCAAAGCAGTTAACTAACCTGCAGCAATGACTGAGTAATCTGTTGTGACAATACAAAATATATCACTCATCTGTTGAGAAAGATGAATGGTCTGTGCAACATGTCACACATCTATTGCAACACATGAGTGATCTATTGGAACAGTTATCAACGGTCAATATTGTTTAGATTTCTTCCAACATAGGGTCGTCTATCGTGGTAGATGAATGATCAGTTGGAAAAATCAAGTCTTGAACATTTCTTGTAGGAAAGTTGATAGGATTTTATCCAACAGGAGGTTCATCTATTGCATCAGATCATTAATCCGATGGTTCTTCCATTGCACCAGATGGTTAATTAGTTGCATCAGATTTTTTATCCGATTCTTAATCTGTTGCAACATATGGTAAAGTTGTTGTATTTGATAGTTAATCTGTTGCATCAGAATTGTAATTTGATGGTTCCTCTGGTGCATCAGATGGTTGATCTATTGCATCATATGATAAATATGTTGTATCAGATGGTTAATATGTTGCACCAGATTGGTAATCTATCGGAGCAAACAAAAAATAGTAGCACGATTTTGTTCAACAAAAAACAACAATTTCACCATTTTTTACCAAGAACAAGAACAGAACAAATCAAGCCAAATTGTCGCTTTGTTTTTATAAACACAAACAATAAAAAACAGACTTCAACAAAATGCAATAAACAATAAAATATCATAATTCACTATGAAAAGAGAAGAGAAGAAATATCAGAAATTAGGATTTTATTCAGACCGCATTTCAAATTAGTGCAACAAATATTGAAATTGTTAACCAGTACTATAAGAGAAGTTGGCTCAAGTTCCTTGTTTTCTTCAAAACTAAAAAGGCCATAAATTTTTACCTGTGAAAAAATAAAAAGAATGATGAAAAATTCAAAGTTGTTGTGGCCGGAGAGTAAGACTGTTACGTCGATTGAAGGTTGAAGTCGAAAAGAAACTCGAAGCTCAACTATTTGTAGTCGGATGTTGAAGTTTCTGAGGATTGAAATGAGAAATTTGCAGAACAGTTGGTTGGGAAAGAGTTGAGAGAAGCTGTCAAGAGAGGGATGAGAGAAAGGTTAATTGCATTGAAGAGAGAAATTCGATGCCCAACTATTTGTCGTCGGAGGTAGAAGTCACCGGGGGTTGAAGGGAGAAAAGAGGGGAACTCGAAGCCCAACTATTTATCGCTGGAGGTAGAAGTCGTCGGGGGTTGAAGGGAGAAATTTTGCAGAACTGTTAATTGGGAGAGAGTTGAGAGAAGCTGTTGAGAGAGAGAAGAGAGTGGTTGATTTGGATTGAAGAGGAGTGTGGGTTGGGTTGATTTATATTTTTGAAAAGATCAGAAGGTTTTGAAAATATTAATCAAGTCCACAATTAACTTAATCAAGTTTCCTAATGATATTTGACCATATCTGTTGGTCAATGTCACCAATCCTTCATTCAAGACTTAAAAGACACCTTTCCTTCAATTTTCTCCACACACATATTCATTATATAAAGATTATGAATGTTTAACGTCATTTAACGTATGTATAAAAAAAATATTTATTTTATATATTGAAATGTAAGTAAAAGATAAAGATTACGTTATACATAATTTGTATATTATATTTGATATATTTTTTAGTGTAAGTTTTTTCACGTTAGATTGATTAGTTTTATTATTATTATATTGGTTATTGACTACATGTAATCAGTATGATTTTAAAAATACTAGTATATTAGATTATTTTTTAATAAAGTAAATATATTATATTATATATGTAATGTAATATATTTAAATTTTATTTTATTTTGTGATTTCAATAAAAACCAACCACAAGTGGTCGATTTTTATTAATAATTAATTTCTTTTCATTTTAAATAAAAATCGACCACAAGTGGTCGCTTTTTTAAAAATATTTCTTTTTTTAAAATTAAAAAAATCGACCTCGAGTGGTCGGTTTTTTAAAAAATTAATTAAAAAAGAATTTTTAAAAACCGATCACTTGTGGCCGATTTTTCAAAATATTTTAAAATTAAATTAAAAAAAATCGACCACTTGTGGTCAGTTTTGTTATTTTTTAAAATTTTAATTTTTAAAATATATAATAATTAATATAAAAATAATTGGAATATTTATTTTGATATTTTATAATAATAAAGCGACCACATGTGGTCGCTTTTTTTAATAATTTTTTTTTGAGAAAATGGTCTGTTACCCCCCCAACCTTTAGTTGAAATCCCAACTACACACTCAACCTTTTAATGTGACCTATTACCCCCCTGAACTTATTTTTACTGAATTTATTACCCCCAGTTGCTGACGTGTCACTGGAGGTGACTACACGCGCCTATAGGCGCGTCAGTTGACTTTTTTTTTTCTTTAAAATCATTATTTTTTATTGCCACATCATTATTTTTAATAATTATTATTTTTTCTTAATAAATATTAGTTTTTTCTTCTATTCTTCTTCTTCAATGGCTTCTTCTTCTATTCTTCTTCTTCAATGGCTTCTTCTTCTATTCTTCTTCTTCTTCAATGGCTTCTTCTTCTTCTTCAATGGCTTCTTCTTCTTCAATGGCTTCTTCTTCTATTCTTCTTCTTCAATGGCTTCTTCTTCTTCAATGGCTTCTTCTTCAATGGCTTCTTCTTCTTCTTCTTCTTCTTCTTCCTCTTCTTTTTCCTCTCCAATTTTACTCGGTTTTGTCAAAATTTTACTCTCCAATTTCAAGTCTTGACCAATCTACAATTTGGAAATGGTGGAATTGGTTAATGGAGGAAATTTGTTCTTGAAGCTTCTCTTTTTTTTCAAGTTCAAAACAAGACTTGACCCTTTTGGTACTTTCTCCTTGAAACAAGGTCCTTAAATCAAGGAAAGTAGGTGAAAAGTGGTTGTCAAGTCTTTTGAGTGATGTGATCAAGTCTTTCATCAACAAATACTACAACTTGGTGTTTCACTTTTTGTGGATCTAATGTTCACTTTTTGTTTTAACAAAGATGAAAAGGGTGAATAACAACAAGAACACAATAACAACACCAAGAACAACCAACAAAAACCAATAGCCAAAACAGTCCACCACAACAACAATGTTCAACAATGGACAACCAAGTTCAAGTTCCCAATAACAACATCAATTTCTTAGAGCTCAAATCTAGATCGACTCAAAGTGTTAGTGAACAAGAGAGATAAAACTAGAAAAAACACTTAAGATAAGTAAAAATCTTGGCCAAGACACAACAAGAATACAATTTTCGGCCAAGAACATAGCAACGGACAAATTTGACTGTTTCTGGAATTTTTCAGTTTTTAATTTTTAATTTTTTTTAGTTTTCAAGTCCCAAGCCCAAGATTGATCTTGTTAGAACAAAATAAAAGATGGATTTGATACCAAATGATACAAGTTCAAACTTACAACAAGGAATCAAGAGAACAACAAGAACAACATCACTAGAGAATCAAAGGCCCCACTCGGCTTCTCTAGGTTTTCAAGGCAACAACAACAATTTTCAACAAGATAGATAAATAACACAAGATTGCAATAACTATAGTGAATCGAAAGAGCCCCACACGGCTTCACTATATCAAGATACAAACAATAAGATTACAAAATGATGGATGACACAAAATATTCTAAAATCTAAGAACCCTAACATGAAGATTAGGACCCTAAGACTAAAAGATATTTACACCAAATTCTTACATGAATCAAGAGGAACTCATGGCCCTCAAGACCTCAAGTTTCTAGCCAAAGAACAACAAAAGTGTTACTACACTTTGTTGTCTAGTTTCGGGTTCACTCTCAAGAACAAGAGAGAGAAGTTCTCAAATATGACAAGACTTGTGTAGTGAAAATATCAATAATGAACTAAGTTCAGGAAATATCCCTATTATTGTCTATTTATAGTACTCCACAAAATAAAAGGAAAATGACCATTCTAACTTTTGTCTTGTGTGGCTTTGGAGTGTAATTAAAAAAAAGTGTTACTACACTTTTTGGAGTGTAATAAACTTACACTTCAAAGATCCTCTTCATACTTCAAAACATAAAATCCCTTAGATGAATTAATTACACACTCACACACGGCCATTTGCATGAACATGACTTGAAGTTTTTGTGACTCCCGAGCTTGGCTACGTGTGAATGGTCTTGAGCTAGTTGTACTTGTATCATAAACAGTCCTAAATTTAAAGATAAAAGGTTAATTTTTAATTATATTGTTATACATTACAATAGACTAATACTTGAAAAAGAAAAGAGAGAGAAAAGAAAGAAAAAGAGTTTCCTATACATATGAATCAGGAGTGAATGGGAAAAGGCAATAGACAAATAATTGAAAAAGAAAAGAGAGAGGAGAAACAAAAAGAGTTTCCTATACATAGGAATCAGGAGTGAATGGGAAAAGAAAACCGAACAGATAAAAATCAGTCCCTGAGTAGATTGGTTTCCTTAGAAAAAGAAAGTAAAATTGTGCTGGTAGTGGGGCTCGAACCCATATCTCAAGCACGAATAGGTTGGTTTCCTTAGAAAAAGAAAGTAAAATTGTGCTGGTAGTGGGGCTCAAACCCATATCTCAAGAACGAAGAGCTTTCTCTCCTTACGCCTTGCCACTAAGTCATGGGCCTTCATTTATCTGTTGATTCGCAACACTAAAGTTTAAACATATTAACTGAATTTTCCAATACAATATCGCAAAAGCTACTGGGTTTGACCGAACCCGCACACTATACTGTAGCTCCGCCTCTGTGTGATGCATATTATTATTGTTTACTTTGTGTATTCAACAATTAAGATTTAATTCTTGTTCTTTTTTAAAATGCCGTTAATCAATTTATTTTAATTAATTAACTAAATCGTATGCCTACTTTTTTGAAACATTTTTGGTCGTTTTGGTAGACTGTGATGGAATTTTTAGAGCGGATGTTCCTTTAGTTCATGAGAAAACCTTTTTGGTGCATTAAGAGTACTTATTCTGTTTAGTGTCATTTGAGTTGTAGTATTGGTTTTTACCATGGGTAGAAATAGGCGTTGCGTAGAACCTTACTATCTATCAATATTCCACAAGTGAAGGAACAATAATGAGGTTTTTGTTGCTCCCAAATGCAACCGCAAGTGTACGTAGTTGTCAAGTTATATGGTGACTAAGCAAGTTAGATATTGATCTCACTTGGACTTGGTTTTAAAGATTATCAAATTCAACTATTTTCTATTAATCATGCTAGGTTTTCACCACAAGTTTTTTTTTGTTTTATAAACTACTGCAGAAAAATAAACTAATTAATTATTCTACTATACTAGCTACTGTTGAGACATAAGGGTTTAACACAATATAAGATGATATTCTGGGATCATACATCACGTTGATGAGTAATCACTTGAATAGACTTCTATTTTCTACTGAATTGTTGGTTAACCGAAACTACTGTGACTAGGCTTTCTCAAGCTACTTCGCCCTTTGATCAATGCCCTCGCTTCCACGCCTACCTCTTGATGATCGCGTATATGTCAACGACTCATACAATTTTGACGTGCATTAACCAAGCATGTTGTTTAGGTGAATATCTGCCCTACCACAACTCAATATCCTATGTCTGACGGAGATCATGCTCTATTTAATCCTATTTGGATACCATAGGTTCCCCCTGGTAAATTTGGATTGATTATTAACTTAATATTTTTATTAGCTCAATTCAACTCATTAAAGTTTGTTAAATATTTCAAATATGTTATAAAATATAAAGCAAAGAAGAAGAATAAATAGAGAGAGAAGAGGGAGACCTCTTTATTTCTCTTGAAGGATGAGAGATCATCTTGATTGATAATACAATGAATAAAACCCCTCTATTTATAGGGAAAAATACTCCTAGTTTCTGACTAAAAGACAAATACTTCAAATCCTGATAGATATCAACTAGATCTTATTAGATCTTGATAGACATTCACTATAATGTAAATACATTTATAACACTCCTCCTTAAATGTCTAGCTAGATAAATGTTCCTCGTTAAAACCTTACTAGAAAAAACTCAGTGGGAAAAAAATCTAGTAAAGGTAAAAGAGTACACATCTCTAACAATACGCATATAGGCTGCCTCATTAAAAACCTTACAAGGAAAATCTAGTGGGACAAAACCTTCTAAGGTAAAAAGAGTACAGTGCGTATTAACTCCCCCTAATGAGAACATCCTTGAACAATTGCATCCCGATCTTGTGCATCATCTTCTTGAAAGTTGCAATTAGAGGAGACTTGGTGAATAAACCATCCACATTGTTACTTGAACGAATTTGTTGCACGTTAATATCACCATTCTTTTGTTGCTCATGTATGTAGAAAAACTTTGATAAAGTGTGCTTCGTTCTATCTCCTTTTATGAATCCTTCCTTAAGATGTGCTATGTGTGTTGCATTATCTCTGGATAAAATTGTGGATAGATTGTCAAATTTCACACTACATTTTTCTCAAATGAGATGTATCATGTACCTCAACCATACACATTCTCGGCTTGCTTCATGAATAACTATTATCTCAACATGATTCAATAAAGTGGCTACAACAGACTGCTTTGTATATCTCCTAGATATGATAGTACCACCACATATGAACACATAGCCTATTTGCGATCGAGCTTTATGCAGGTCAGATAAGTACCCAACATCACCAATAAGATTGAGACTGCAATCTTTAAAATAAAACAAGATCATGTGTTTTATCCTATTCTGATGTCTCCTAGTAGGAGCAGAAATATACCTTGCTAACAAATTGACTGAAAAAGTTATATCGGGCCTTGTAGTATTTGCAAGATACATGAGTGCACCACTTGCACCAAGATATGGTACTTCAAAACCAATCTAATTCGGTATATTTCTCATTTCAGAAAATAATCTATTGCTTTGAAAACTCTCCAAGAGTTTCAATAATTTTCAAGCTATAAGCTTATACAATATAAGGATTATCAATAAGTTTCCCAGAAACTTTTATATTTTGAATCCTTAAAGAAGTTTTCATATAAATTTTATCAAGTGACAATATTCAACAATTCATGTGTGACATCTTCAAGTGTCTGGACTGCAAATCAAATAATTTTTACACCTACCAAGATGCATCCTTTCATGTCATTTGATAAATGTTTCTACGTCAGCATGCTTAAATTAACGTAGAATTCAGATCCTTATAATCTTTCATAATATTGCATCAATATTGTATCAAAAATATCGTCGATGATTTCTCATTTTGTATCGATTTGCAATGTGACATAACATTTTGAGATCTCATCACTTCATTATTTTCAGGTACCTGAACCTCTTATAAGGTTTCATGAAATGTTATGCCATAGGCTCTTCAAGCGGACATTTCCTTCTTATTATGATTATTCCCTCCTTATTTGTTTCAAGGATTATTTTATTTGGAACCTATTGGTCTACCTCGCATTACGTATGCATAGACTTTGTCCTTTTGGAACACAAATTGAAGCACTTGCTGCTTAATATGAGATGCTTTCGGCATTTTACTTGAATTATCCTTTGAATGAGGATCTGATGATAATTCCTAACATATTTCATAGCTTCTTATAATCTCCCCCTTATGTTAAGAAAACTAACATACATCCTCTACTTCTTTGAGGAATCCATCTTTGTGTATCAAGATATATTATTAATCGTATACCGCACATCAAAAAATTTTAGATGGAATATTTGATTCATGACCTTGAACCAATTGAGAGGGAAGAAATAATCATAATCTATTGGTCTAATGCATACAAGTTCTATTGTATGCAACATATCATATTTTAGACCAACACATGAAGCTTTGTTCTCATTAGTAATGGTTTGCTAGTTATCGAAGGCATTCAATGCCAAACCATTATCATCAAGATGAATTCTCTTGATTATACAATCTGAAAGTTATGTTCTTAACTCAATTTTAATGAGCAAGCAACTTTATGAATGTCAAACTTCAGGTTGATAATGAATGTACATGTGATCATTTTATTGATGCATCTTTTCAACATATCACATGATAGGTGAACGGGCTCATATTCACCCTTTATACTTTTCAGATTTTAAGGGATCAAATCCCAACATTAGTTGGTCCAACCAACTTATCATGAGAACAAGCAACATTAAAAGCTCATGAAGAATTTTTAAATTCTTCAATATGTATTTAATACTTATATGCACATCTTTAGTATGTCGTAATCGGTCATGTCAGTTTATAAACTTTTATACTAGTAAACTCCAAGTTTACCATGACATGTATTTTTCACTTTAGTAAATTTCAGATTTACTATTGCATGAATAAATTTCAAATTTACTACTTTAGAAGTAGATTTCAAAATAACTCTTCTCAGTTATTCTGCCTCTTTCGGAGGTGAGTTGTGATACCATCACAATCAAGTACACGTTTGCATTGATAAGCTTTACTAATTATCATAACATTCACCCAGGAAATGAATCTATGCTTATAACAAATTAAATTTTTATTCCCATGAATGAAATATAATCGTGTCTTAAGCCTATCAAATTGATAGCTTATAACCTCTTTTACGATATTGCTACTTCAGGAGAAAATCGAGGCATACATATGATCTAGAGAATTTTTATCTAACATATCTTATGATCATAATATGCGTGTGAAAATATCATCACTTTTGATGATCATTTTCATATTGTCCCTCCACACGTATATTCATGAATTCAATCACTTGTCTTCTTTCAGACATATTATGCACTACTATCACATACACTTCAAGAATGAAATAAGGTTTCATATTTCATACTATCATATATTGCTACCACTTTCATTTCATGGAATGGAGCATATTCAATGGGACATATTTCATGACTTTTCATTAAAAATCCATTATTTTACCTTAGCTATCATAATATCATCAAGATGGTGCATTGAGATTCAAACTCAATGTCTTACCCATATACAGGCGTATTAGGCATAAATTGATGGGACTTAAACCCAACATATTATCATCTCTTTTGATAATATTGTTCTTGAGGAATAAATTTAAAACATAAATGGTTCCAAATCAATTATTTTTCCTCAAATCCAACAATAATTATATCATTAGTAGCAAAAGACAAATAACATAAGGAATTACTAACCTTACCTTTAGATTTATAATCTCACCTTGTTTGGACTCCAATACGGATACTGGACACCGAATGAAAAATAAAACTGACAACTTTCAATTTTATATGAAATCATTTAATAATTAATAGCCTAATTCCAAGAAAATCAAGTAAACGTATTTTGAAACACAACGGCCATATGAGATCACTTTGTTTTCTTGCTGCCAAAATTTCATTTACAAGCAATCAAAGGGACATAACACCTTCTTTTTGCACGATTATTTTGTCTATGAATCAAACTTAAAGGTGAAAACAAATTAATAGACGTTACTTGAATAATCCATATGATTTATAATCTCACCTTGTTTGGCAGAAGTCTCGTGCTAATAACGTGTTATAAAATATAAAGTAAAGAAGAAGAATAAATAGAGAGAGAAGAGGGAGACTTCTTTATTTCTCTTGAAGGATGAGAGATCATCTTCATTGATAATACAATGAATAAAACCCCTCTATTTATAGGGAAAAATACTCCTAGTTTCTGACTAAAAGACAGATACTTCAAATCCTGATAGATATCAATTAGATCTTATTAGATCTTGATAGACATTCACTACAATGTAAATACATTTATAACAAAAAATTTATTTTTATTTGATAAGTTATATATTATATAACCATCATAAAGAAAAGAATTTTCATTAGTACTAAAAAATTATACAAGTCAAGAACAAAGAAAGAAATTTAAATTTAGAATCGCTGAATTGAGTTAAGAAACATTTTTATTTTTTCTATTTTAGCTCAGCTTATCTTAGTCTATTAATTTATCAACTCAATTAATTTTATTTCCCATTTTAACTCAACTTATTTTAGTCTATCAATTTATTAACTTAATTTATTTTAATCCGTACAAATTCAACATGGAACAACCCATTTGACAGTTGATTCCCATAGTACAAATATTAAAGTAAATTCAGCTGGGGCAAGCAAACCATAAACTAAAATTCAAAAACAATGTTCAGTTAAATCTATGTGCAACCCCTCGATTTTGTACCAATAAAAGATGCAATCATCAATTATAGGGATGAATTATCACCAACTTTTAGGAGAAGATTTGGGAAAAATGACACTCTAAGAACTTAATTGAGAAAAGAGACATTTCTTTTTGGATCAATTTTCTAGGGTTTGGGGAGAGAAAATAGAAAAGGTATGAGGTATGGGTTAATTTATAAAATCCCAACGATTTTTGCCACCTCTTAAGTCCTTTTTAAATAATTTTTACCTCTCACTTTTCTATAAAATGCCAATATTATTTTCTCTCTCCTTACTCTTACTCCCAATGCCCATCGTCATTCCCGCTTCATATTCCCCCAACCTCCATTTTCGATTTCTATCTTTTCTAAATCTCTAAGATCTTTCATCATCCACTTCAGGTAATTTCTCTTCATCTCCTGAGTAATTTGTGCTTCATATTGATGTTTTTTCTTTTACTTTTTATTTTTGTTTTTGTTGGTGGTGATTGAGTTGCTTTTGAAGGAATTTTTTTTTGAAAAACGAGGGTTGATTTTACTGAAAATATTTATTTTTAAGTTGGTATTTTTTTGATTGTTGATGGATATTTGATGGATTATGATTGTCCTTGTCGATTGCATGTCGAAATTTTTTTGCTAATTTCATCGACTAATGTGCCAAGAAATCTGAATTTTCTTCAAATTATTCTTCAATGTAATGGTGTTTTAGATGCATGTTCTTGTGTGGGATAGTTTGATCATGCATATTTCTTCTTCTGTTAATAAACCATTCGGGTGATTAGGTATTTGTTTGATTTGGATGAAAAAGAGAAAAAATTTATTTGAAAAATGTGGCTTGATTTTACTGAAAATCAGTGTTTTAAGTTAATATTTATTTGATTGTTGATGGATATTTGATGAATTATGATTACCCTTGACGATTGCATGGTGAATTCTTTTTCGAATTTCATCAGTTTGTGTGGCAGAAATTTGGATTTCCTTCAAGTGTTTCTTCAACGTAATGGTGTTTTAGATGCATGTTCTTGTGGGAGATGGTTTGATCATATATTGTTGTTGTTCAGTTAATAGATCATTCGATTGATTAGGTATTTGTTTGATTTCTTGATTTGATTTTCAATAGTGCTTGACTATAATGGTGTTTTAGATAGGATTTTCTTCCTTTTTTATTCCACATTCATCTACTGGTGTTGTTGTCCTGTTATTAGACTGTTAGATCGATTAGGTATTGTTTTTGCTATGATAGTTGAGAAATCTTATTTTTGTACGTAGATCATAAGAAATGGCTAGAGGTAATAAACACAAAGCTGTAGAAGTTGAAAGGTCTGAGAAAAGAAAAAATGGGTAGTCGATGAGTGACAGAATAAGAATAATAACGATGAACCTATTCAAGCTTCGAGTGGAGATGAGAGGAGGAAATAAAAATTGAGCATAGGATAGATGAGAAAACATTGATCTTTCCTCACCGTGAAAGATTTATTTTGTCCGAGAGGTATGACCTCGCCACAATTATGAATGATGTTGGATTATTTTCGGCTAAGATATCCCTTAGGTCTTATTAAAAAATGTTTTATGAATTCAAACAAGTCGTGGTTGATCAACGTCTCAAGTCGAGGTTTAATAATTCTTGTTTTGATTTTTTATGGGACTTGCTAGAACATTTGAAGTTCACTGGACAACTTTTCCACTATACACTTCTTCGTCGAGTTCAACAGGACACCATGCTCCATGAAATGTGATTCTTCATTAGCGACAGGCCGACATGTTTTGGCCTGAAGGAGTTTGTGCTAATCACGGGGTTAAACTGTGGGTGTTATCCCCGTGATTCAAAATATCTCAAAGTGATGGAGGAGGGTGGAGCTTTTTTCAAAAGAATTGCAAAAAAGAGAAGTGTAAATACTAAGAGATTGTTGAAGCTTATTAGAGGTGAGAGACTAGACAAGGAGAACAAGTTCAACTGCTACTTGGTTTGGTTCGTGCATTGCATATTGTTTGCATACGATTTGTTAAAAATCCCGGACATAAACACCATCAAGATGGTGGACAACTTGAGCTTCCTTGAGAGATACCCTTGGGGTAAGGATTCATTCGTATTGACTCTATACTATCTATAGAAGTGGATAGACTTCATCAAACAGAAGAATACATATGTGATAAAAAGAGTTTCATCGTACGCGCTGTAAGGATTTCCCTGGGCATTTCTAGTATTGATTATAAACCACTAAAGTAGTTTATATTATAATGTAATTTATAGTACTCTGACTGATTTATATATTTATTTTTCCTTTTGATTATAGATTTGGATAGACAAATCCTTTTCCGAGCTCGACAGGGAAAATGATAAATTAATAGAAGACTCGTTGCCCATTCCTCGCTTGCTCAGATGGAACACCTCAAAAGCCAATAAAATGATCGAATGCGATTCATAGTTGACCAGATGGAGCACAAAAGTATGAAACTATTTTTTTGAAAAATATTTTTAACAATACTGTGTTTCTTAAAAATTACATTTGCATATTTATCTGTGGATAGAGCACCCATACCTTATCCCCATGGTCTGTGAAATGAAGCAGCAATACATGAAAAAGTTTAAAACATTCACAGATGAGGCGAATAACCCATTCATTGATGGCTTGAAGACCCATTTGGATGGTGTGACTGTTATTACCTCATCGTAGGATGGTGAGGACAGGTACGATGACCGAAATTTGGGTAGAAATCTCGTGTCAAAACATCTCACTCACGGTGCAAGGACAAGCAAACTGAGAGTAGTAGAAAAGAGATCGATGATCGAAAATTTAAAAGAGCGTGTGTTTAAGATGGAGAAGGAGATGAAGGATATTTTTGATTTTGTGAAACAAGAGAGGCTAATAGAGCAAAAAAGAAGAATCAAAAGAAGAAAGAAGAAGATGAAGGTAACATCTCCTCTATATGTTGTAGAAGTTACATATTTTATATAATCAATTTCAGTTATAATAGAATCTATATCATTCTTTATTAACTGATAGCATAGTTTATTATAAACTATAAATATTTAAAAATGCAGGTGTGTAGGTCCAAAGTCAGCATTTATCAATGAGAATTGTCCACGATGATGACAACATCAAAGAGATTATCCTTGAGGTAGCAGTTTTGAAACAGGCCTCGATCTATGCTGATGAGGTGATGATCCCTGATGATCCAGCTGTTGTAGAGAAGGAAAATTTGGATGAAGGCAATCAAGAAAAAGAAGAAGAAAAAAATAAAGAAGTTGTTTATAAAGAAGAAAACAAATTTAATGAATCAACAGGTGTAGAGAAGAATAATGATGATGGTGGCAAGAAGGAAGAAGAAGAAGAAAAAAATGAAAAAACTTTTTGTTAATAAGAAAACAATGAGAAAGATGGAGACAAAGAGGAGAGGAAGAAGGAGAAGGGAAGAAAACATCAGGAGAAGAAGTAGAGAAAGAAGAAGAAGAAAGAGAGAAGGCAGCAACAATAGAAGAACAGAGAAAATAAGAAAAAGAATAATAATAATAAGAAACCAAGACAACAATTGAACGACAAGAAGATTAATAAAAATAAGATGAAGAAAAAATATTGCACCCGAAAAAAAACTATTGTGGAGGAAGAAAAAAAAATGCATTTGTGGATATAGATGATATTCATAAGAAAGTTGTTGATGATATCAACAACATGCACATGAAAAACAAGAATGTTGAGGAATCACACAAGAGTATATAATTTTTATTTGTGGGTAATGTTTATTTGTGGAAGAGAAGACAATCTAAGTCTTTTTTTTTTAGCTTTGGATGTGTAGAGCTAAACAATTTTATTTTTGAAACTGCTTTTACAGTTAATGATAAATGTTTTACTATTTATATAAGCAATGTTATTACTTTTACATGGATGTCATCTTTAATTATAGACTCTGACTAAAAAGTAAAGCATATATAATACAGTGTTGTGTAGTCTATGAATGAAAAAGGTAAAGCATATATAGTATAAGTAAAAAGTAGTCGATTAATAAAAGAGACATAATACATTCAATCCCACTGCACCCCCATTACATCTTTCAAAAAGTCAAAACTACTAGTAAATCATACACCATAAACTTTAGGCCCTTCTCTTTTTCTTCATCCATAGCCAACCTATGCTTAAGTTGATCCCTCTCAATTTTAACATTTTTCAACAATCCTTTTAAGTGATCAATCTTGTGTTCCGATTCTCTATATAATGTCATAAGGAGATCCTTATTTTCTTCAAATTCTCTAAGCCTTTCCAACATTTCAAACTTTGCAATGCCTTGAAATTTTGATTCCTCGAAATCGAAAGGAATCCACTTGAAATAAGAGCATCCACCATTATCCTAAAATAATGATAATAAATTAGAAAATTTTATTATGTGATGAACATAAATAATTTTTTATTTGAAGAAACACACCTTTCCAACCGCACAGTTGTAGAATTTTTAACCTGAATTCTTGTTGGTTCGTGATGTATTCAAAATAGCGGGACTACCACAATTATAAATATAAGTACTTTTGGACGTTTGAGATGACTGCGACATTGTTATTGTTGAATCAAAATGATAAAGGAATGAATCAATTAACATGGAGGAATTCAAAAAGATCCCTTTCATTTATATAGTGGGGCTACCAAAAAATGTGACTGTTGGAAAATTGTACCTTGTTACCATTGGTAAATTATCAGATCATTGGAGAACATTCAAATGGTTTGTCATTTACTTCAAAGGGGGTCTAAAGAATGTTTATGTCTTCTATAATCGATTATTAAGGTTTACTATAGACCCTATCATTATATGTCCTGAAAGGGTTGTAATTTAAACAAGGTGCAGTTGAAGCTCCTAAAAATTGACAAAGTAAGAAAATATTTAAAAAATAATAGGCTATGCAAATTCTTTAGCATATACTGATGTCGTTGTTGATTTCTTCAATGTATAGACAAATTATCAATTTTTCAATACGTTAATTATAGACCAACACATTGGTACACGGTCAACTTACTAAATATATAGACAAGTTAAAATAATAATTAAAAAATAAAATTAAATAAAATTAAAGTATGTCAATTGAAATCATTCAAACATTGTAAAACAATTTAGATACATCAATTGTGACACCAAATCACTTTGAACCTGATCAGGTGTTATCTAAGGTATGCTATGGTCGTAGATCATTGAGATGAGACTAAAAAAAGGAGAAATAAAATAAATTAACATAAATATGAATCATCCAAACAATACAAAACAACTAGATATCATCACATGAGATTAGACGTGTCTAATGAGCATAAGGAAGAGTGATGGTTGTGACTGTGGGTGTTCATTGGACAAGTAATGTTTTAGAACAAGTAGGCCTTCTCAATGGAGACGTTTGTTCTGAGTAATTGGTTGTTACTATCGTTGTTCTCCCTTATACTCATTTGATCGAGTGTCCAATTGTTTGTACTCTCATATGATGATATTTAGTCACTTTTCATTGCTTGAAAGATGTTTAGTTATTTTATTTCTCCCTTTTTTGGTCCCATGTTACTTCCAATTAGACTCAATTGGTCGATACATGACTATTAATCTAGTATGGTATAGATGCATACCTTTATCTATAATATATGCATGATATCTTCATAGGTCTGTTGACAAGTAAGATGAGACTAAAAGGAGAGAAATAAAATAAAAAAATAAACATCATTCAAGCAACAAAAAGTGACTAAATATCATCATATGAGAGTATAAAATAATTGGACACTCGATCAAATGAGTATAAGGGAGAGCAATGATAGTAACAACCAAGTACTCAAAACCAACGTCTACATTGAGAAGGTCTACTTGTTCCATGAACACCCACAAGTCACAACCATCACTCTTCCTTATGCTCATTAGACACGTCTAATCTCGCGTGATGATATCTAGTTATTTTATATTGCTTGGATGATTCATATTTATTTTATTTTATTTCTCCCCTTTTTAGTCCCATCTCAATGATCTACAACTATAGCATGTCTTAGATAACACTTGATCATGTTCAAAAGTGATTTGATGTCACAATTGATGTATCTAAATTGCTTTACAATGTTTGAATGGTGTTAATTGGCATACTTAAATTTTATTTTTCTTCTTTTATCATTATTTTAACTTGTCCATATATTCAGTTAGTTTATCATAGATCTATGAGTTGATGAATAATCGACTTCGTGAAAAATTGATAATTTATTTATCCTTTGAAGAAATTAACAACGACATTAGTATATAATAAAGATTTGCATAGTCTAGTATTTATTCAATATTTTCTTACTTAAAATAGAATAAACATTCTTTACTCCTTGTTAAAAATTACAGGCCTTTTAGAGCATACAATGAAAGAGTCTATAGTAAACTTTACCGATCAATTATAGAAGACATAAACATTAACGTACTGATTGATTATAGAAGACATAAATATTCATTATTAGAAATTTTTGTTATTGGAATATAGGGACAAGAAAAAAAAATTAAGATAATTTTGAAGACAAATTAAACATAATGTTGTAGAGAAATAAAAGATTTTTCATTAAAAATTTCATTGCAATTACATATATTAATATTAAGACAAAGCCCAAGCAAAAAAGGCAAAAAAAGGGAAGCTTTCATTTACAAAATAGATCCACCTTGAAAGCTTCCGTAATGAACTTTACTAAACAACAATAACAATAAACAACAATAACAATAAAAAACACTACACTACACTAGGGGGAAGTTGGGGGGGGGATGAGGTTGTTGGGGTTCAAATAGAGCCTCTCCGCTATGTCCCAAAGGAAACAGGTCATTCTGTGGAGCTCCATGTCAAGACACCATTGAACAGCAACAAGACCCTGGAACAAAATGTCCAAATCACTCCTCAGTCGGAGAAAATTATGGTTTTGAGTGGCTGTCATTCTTCTCATGGGACGAAGATTATACCTTTTTCTTCCCATTTTTGTAATAGTTTCTTACTTAGTGATGAAGATGTAGTAGGCTTACAATTGACTAGTAGCCTCTTTAAATAAACTAGAGGAGAAATAAATTGACCAATAAATTCTAAACACGTTTTGATGGAAGGTGAAGGGGCGTGGGAGAATGGGTAATGAAAAGTCATGACAACTTTTACGAAGCGTCAGTATTAATTTCAATTGTTCAGTGTATGAAGAAAAGGGTTTCGGTAATAGATAGCTTGAAAGGTTTATTTCTTAATACGTATTTAATCTTTACTCTGTAGACCACACATAGATTTATTACATATTATGAGTCTAGTCGATGACTAATGTGTATAATCGATTTCATACATAATATATAATAAAAATTGGGATCAACCTTTTCTAAATGGCACATTTTCCGAAGCGTCATTGTTACTTTGAATTGTTTGGTGTAGAAGAAAAGGGTTTCATTAATAGACAATTTTAAAGGTTTATTATATACTACTTATTTAATATTTACTTGGTAGACCACACATAGATTTATTATATATTATGAGGCTAGTCGAT
This sequence comes from Capsicum pubescens, assembly GCA_030864215.1. Lineage (NCBI taxonomy): Eukaryota > Viridiplantae > Streptophyta > Magnoliopsida > Solanales > Solanaceae > Capsicum > Capsicum pubescens. The sequence goes on along the minus strand of CM061543.1, from coordinate 67,797,216 downwards.
GGCTAAAGTGTATAATCTATTTAGTACATAATATATAATAAATGAATTAGGGTCGCTAATATACATCAAAAAAAGTCAATTTTGACTGCACTTCTTTACCTTTGAAAACAGAATACTAACAGTGGTATTATAAATTGTCTAGTGCATTTGACAAAACAAAATGAAGGTACAATGCCAATCCTCTCATCCTATGTTAAGGCTACATGTTGTTCTCTTATGTCCCGATCTTGTTTCTTTTATTAGGACTTGATACTCCAACACACTCTTCACCCTCCTCCTCCCTAGTTTGGGATTAAAATTGGGTGGAAGAACCTACATTGCTAGATACTCTTGTGCCACGCTTTATTTCTACTCTAGGGGTACTGCACAAATAGGTTCCAAGTATGAAAGTAGGTATGATTCTTTCAAATATATGGGCGAAGAGTAGTCGTAAATGCTACTACTGTATCATCCCTGTGCTTCAAACATAAGGCTGCCATTGCGATCTGAGGTAATTTTATGCACTTTAGTGTTGTTATCCTAGCTTATTTAGCCTTATTTTGAGGACAACTTGAGTGCTTAATGTGTTATGATGATATAAATGAGCATCTATGTTTTTAAGTACTTTATAATAATGTTTGTGTATTTCAAACAAGTTTGGATTCAAATTGGTCATTTAGAGTTCATATGAGAAAACTAGTGTTACTAGCTTGAGCTAGGTGTGTCCTAGTTGATCGTGACGGATTCTAATGTGTATAATGAGATCCTATTAGTTTTATTGTGTAATTATGTGTGTAAAAAATTATTTATGGTGTTTAAATTACAATTGAATAAAGCCAAGATTCAAAACCAAGTGAAAGATTAAAAGGGGCAAAACTATTATTCTTAGCTTAAGTTTCTAGTTCGTCGTCTTGGATGTTGAGTTGTTGTGAGCTTTAATTTGTTGTATTTGATGATATATGATGCTTTATTAGTTGATTATGATGATATATTAAGGATATATAAGCTTTAAATCAATTGAAAACAACACAAAAATGCTTGGAATGGATCAACGAAAGCATAAGACAAGACTTGACGTGAATTGGACCTCTTGGAAATTTAGGGCGCGTGGAGGACCAAAGCAGAGATCAAAAGGTGAGTTATACACATGTTTATATTACTAAGGTACCTAAAATAGTGGTTCTCCATGATAAGGGCGCGTCACACAGTTAGACGCGCAAAATTAGCCCCGCAATGCGGCGTAGTGCAAAAACGTGGTAGTTTTGTCCTCCTATAAATAGGACACTTGTACTTGATTTATACACCTTGTACGACTTTGAAACTTGGATAGGGTATGGAAAACAATTCCTAGGGGTTTTATCTATTTACTTTAGCTTTCTAATGGATTTTATCATGTATTCATATATCTTGATTATGATTATGTCTATTAGTGGCTAAAAGCCCCCTTTTCGGGGTTAAAGCCAAGAACATGATTTCTATTTCTTGTAATTGAATTGGATTTGTTTATTTATCATATTTGGTTGTTTATTTACCCTTTTTATCATTATCATAAGGATTCGCTGCCTTTGGGATATACTTATTGTCATCTTTGTAAACTCGAGAGGGGGAATAAGATGATAGAACGTGGGGGTAAGTTGAGTAAGGTTCTTATTCCTTTATGAAATAAAGAATTTGAATTATAATCTAGGATAAGGATATACCTAGAAGCTTTACTTGGTTCACTATGGGATGAAATATAAATACGTTTAGCTTAGTGCTCACATCCCCGCTCAACGATGTAGTTGTGGGTCTGAGTTAGATATGTGGTTAGAGGTCAGGAGACCATGACCATAAAATCAATCCTGTGAATCATCAACCAAGATAAATAACTTAACCAATGAAGTTCAAATTCATAGTATGAATTTTCGTAGTGCTTTAACCCCGGGTCTTTATTCACTGATTATCCAAAGTCATTACTTTTATGCATTTTTAATTTACTTTTAGTTATAACTCTCAAACTCTCTCTTGGTTACGTTATGCTAATTAATCTTAATAGTTAAAATAGAATTGGATAGTTTTTTAACACAAGTCTCTAGGGGATCGATATTCGGCTTTGTAAAAGGCAGTGTATTACTTGGTGAGACCACGTATACTTGTGTGTCCGCTTGGGCGCAATAAATTTTTGGCGCTGTTGCTGGGGACTTGTAAATTGGAAACTATTTTTGTTTTAGTTTTACTTTTGTAGATTTCCTTGGTGCCTACGCTTGTTCTTTAGTATTGAATTTGCAGGAAACAGGTTGACAAATTAGTAGGCTGGCACTGGATAGGAAATTGGTCGAACCAAACCCCAAACCTGAGCAACTATATCATCAACTAAAGAGAAAAGAAGAACTTCTCCACCAATTCCCGCAAATTCATGAGGAACAAGACAATCCTACTCTCATGGCTGAAGAACAACTAGTCCACAGAACAGTTCACGAAGTGACAATCCCACTTTCGACAAATTTGACCTCCTTTTTTCAAAAATTGGCTGTTGGAGGTAATTTTGAGCTAAAACAAAACATGGTGTAGCTTTTGATCAACAGTGGACAATTTATGGGGCTTTCACGTGAAGATCCTCAAGTCCATCTGTGGAAATTTTTGTAGATCAATGACACATTCATCCCTACGGGTGTGTTAACTGACTATGTTAGGCCGACACTTTTCCTCTTTTCACTGTTAAGAGAAGCAAGAAAATGGTTGAACGCTGAGCCGAAAAATTAAATCACAACCAGGGATGACTTAGCCCAAAAATTCCTCATCCAATTCTTTCCATCTGGCAAGACTGTGAGATTGCGCAGTGAGATTGTATGCTTTAAACAAAAGATAGATGAGAACTTATATCATGCTTAGGAGAGATTTAAAGCTCTTTTTCAGAATTGTCTACATCATCAGCAGTCCAATGACGTATTCGCTCACACTTTTGTTGAGGCACTTAACCATAACACAAATATTTTGCTAGATTCACCTGCAGGTGGTCAAGATTTGGAGTTGACATATGATGACCTTTATACTTTGTTGAACCGGATTGCACAAACAAATCCCGTGTGGCATTCAAACTCAAGAAATGCTATAAATAAAGTTGTAAGTGTATTAGAGGTGGACCAATTCACTGCTATCTCCGCCCAGATTTCTATACTGAAAAATCAGATAAGAAATATAAAGTAGGGGTTTACGCAGCCTGCAACCACAGTTAATACAATTCAACAAACTGCAGGTTGGTGCGTGGTTTGTGGCAATAGTGTCCATTCTGTAATTATATGTGTTGCTAATCCCGAGTCAGTGGTGTTTGTGGGCAATGTTCAAAGGTCGAATTATGGGAATGCCTACAATCTAAAGTAGCAGACTCAGCCACCAAATCAACCATAGAACGCCCAACAATAGCAGTTTCAGCAACCACAAGCATAAGAAAATCCGGCCACTAACAATATGGCAGAGATACTAAAATAAATTTTAGCTACTTAAGCATAATTGGGAGCAGATATAAAGATTCTGCAAGCTGCTACAAGGAGCTTAGAGTTGCAAATAGGTCAGATAGCAGCAACACAGAATACCAGGCCTCAAGGTGGGTTGCCAAGTGATCCAAAAAATCCTAAACAAGTAATGAAAATCACTTTTAGGAGTGGTAAGGAGCTCAATAAAGAACCTCCAAAGAAAACTAAGGACGTAGATGCTAATTTAGTTCCTAAGAAGGTAAACGACAAAGCTGTTGAAAATTCAGGGAAGTCTGACTACTCAAAAACCTCAATTACTGAAGAGGTGAAGAAAATCCCACCATTACCTTCCCCACGGAGGAATATAATAATGAAGAAGAATTCATGCTTTAAGAAGTTCTTTGACACGTTCAGAGAGCTGCACATTAACTTACCTCTTCTAGATGTTTTGTAGAGAATGCCCAGTACACTAAGTACTTGAAGGATGTGGTCTTTAATAAAATTAAGTTGCAGGATGTGGAGGCGGTAGTACTCAGTGAGGAGTATAGCTCTGTGGTGACGCAGATGATGCCTAAAAAGATTAAAGACCCTAAGAAGTTCACTCTCCCTATTCAAATTAGGATTAGTGAGGTGGAGCACACACTTAGTGACGTAGGGGCAAGCATCAATTTGACGTCCCTCTCTTTGTTAAACACTTTGGGCTTGGGGAAGCCAAGACCGAGCTTTGTGATACTACAACTGGAAAATGGGACCATAGCCCATCCTGTGTTCTTATCAAGGTTGGTAAGTTTATTATTCTTGCGGACTTTATTATTTTAGATTTTCAGGCAGATGAAAGAGTACTAATTATCTTGGGATGTCCATTCTTGGCGATGGGATGAGATTTGATAGATGTGAGAGAGGGCATGCTTACAATGAGGCTAGATGATGAAAAGGCAGTTTTTAAGGTGTACAAACCACTCAACACAATATACCACTACCAAGATTTGCGCATGATTACGGTGATTGAATATGATAAGTGTGGGGTGGTAGAGTCTAGTCCACAAAAGACCTCTTCAGACTTCCTCATTGAGTAGCCCAAGCTCCCAATACCACAGCCTGACATGATGCAAATTGCTGAGCCTGAAAAGGCTAAAGTTGAGAAAGTTGTTGACCTTGAGAGTTCCCACTCAAGAGGTCAGAAATGAATAAGAAAATGGCTTTCTAGTGTGATAAAAGGGATGAAGGAATATGGATAAGTCATAGATTGGGTTATGACGCGACACTAAATCAAGCGTTGCTTGGGAGGCAACCCAAGTTAAGGTAGATTTTATTTTTAGTATTTTAGTTTTTACTTCACTAGTTTTCATTTTTGTTGAGTCACAGGTTGATCGAAAGTCCGAGTACTGGAAAAATTGAGGTAAGGAGCATTGTGAAGACTAAGTGGGGGGTCCTCGAACCCTCTTAATGTATAAAGATGCTACTAGATAGTCCTAGAGGCCTCAGAGAGCATTTCTATCTTTACTTTTAAGTATACTTTGGGGACAAAGTAGATTTTTAAGTGTGGGATGGGAAAATTCCTATTTTTAGGGTAAATTTAAATTTTTTTGTGTTAGAAATAAGTGATATATTCTTGTTGGTGCTATATTTGATTGCATGATGCAAGTGTTTTGATGGTAAAAAATATGTTGATTGTGTGAATTGCTACTGTTGAGACTCCTAGGCTCATGTTTATGACTCTTGTACTTGTTGGCTTAAAGTTGAATTCATGTGATTGTTTTATTGAGAGTCTATGATGATCCTACTTGAGTTGAACCTATACCATGTGCGCGTAACGTTGTTGTGTATTCCTTATTGCATGTGGTGTCTAGAACTTGCCTGGTGTGTATATAAAACAAAATAAAGAGTGTGGGCTTAGGAGATGATATAATCATTTCTTTGATAGCTATATTTCATACCCTCTTTTTACTTACCATTGTGCATAATCTTAGTCAGCCCCATTAAGCGTTTAGCTTATTCTTTGGTAGCCTCGTATGTAGCCTAATCCCTTCTTTGATAGACCTTAATTTTATCCAAGGCTCCTAAGCACTTTTTTTTAAATTTAATTGAGTAAGGAGTTTGAAAATAAGAGGAGAAAAGGTGAAAATTAATCCCCAAAGTAGTGGTTATTGGTGTGTAAAGTTGATGTGAAGTGAAATCCAGTGTCTTACCACGATATTCCCGCTTCGTAGAGCTAGACGTAGAAAAATAGCCCTGCATTATGGTGAGAATCATGAAGTAATAGGAAATACTTCCACCACATTGTATGTGAATGAGCTTAATGAGATGGGGTAAAACTATGTATGTGTGAAGGTAGTAGAGGTGAGAGTTGGTTGTTAAAGATTGATCTTAATTTTATAATGTGATGTATTAAAGAACTTAGGGAAGATAGTCACTATTACTGACCAGAATAGTTCCTACCTATCCCTTAGCCTACATTACAACCATTAAATACTTATTTGATCCTAAGCTTAACATTCTGATATTAGTAGAGTACTACACTAAGGGAAATCCTATGGTTCATTATGTGTAACTTGTGAATTCTTTGTGAGAGTGAGCGCAGTTTGATTCTTGTACCCATTGTGTATAAATAACATTATTATGAGTGATTATGGGTGACTCTCTTGTTGTAAGGGCACATATTGGAAGATAGTTGGGTGATTTATATGATGTCTTTGATTAAACAATATGTGTGAGTTTTTCGACTAGGTGAGTCAATTCTTGAAGCTAAGATTTCTTGGAGTAGTATTCTTGAACTGTCAATTGTATACATAACATGCTTAGTGTAGAAATTTGTATTCTGTGTAGTCATTATAGTGCTAGCATGAGTGTATTGATTGTATTAGAAGTGTAGAGTCACCTCAGATTATGGTGCTTATAGTAGAGAGTTGTTCGAGGACGAACAAAGCTTTAAGTGTGGGGTGGTGATCTGAGGTGGTTTTATGCACTTTAGTGTTGTTATCCTAGCTTATTTAGCCTTATTTTAAGGACAAATTGAGTGATTAATGTGTTAATGATGATATAAATTATCATCTAAGTGTTTAAGTAATTTATAATAATGTTTAAGGTGCATTTCAAACAAGTTTGGATTCAAATTGGTCATTTAGAGTTCATATGAGAAAACAAGTGTTACTAGCTTGAGCTAGGTATGTCCTACTTGATCGCGATGGATTATAATGTGTATAATGAGATACTATTTGTTTTATTGTGTAAATATGTGTGTAACAACTTGTTTAAAATGTTTAAAGTACAAATGAATCAATTCAAGAGTCAAAACCAAGTGAAAGATTAAAAAGGGCAAAACTAGTATTCTTAGCTTAAGTTTCTAGTTCATCGTCTTGGATGTTGAATTGTTTTGATCTCTAATTTGTTGTGTTTGATGATATATGATGCTTTATTAGTTGATTATTATGATAAATTAAGGATATAGAAGCTTTAAATCAAGTGAAAACAACACAAAAAGGCTTGGAATGGATCAACGAAATCACAAGACAAGACTTGATCTGAATTGGACCTCTTAGAAGTTTAGAGCGCGTGGAGGACCAAAGCAGAGGACAACTGGAGCATTATACACATTTTTGGATTCCTAAGGGAACCAAAACAGTGGGTATCCATGATAAGGGTAAGTCGTAGATGCGTAAAATTAGCCCCGCAATGCGGCCTAGTGCATAAACGCGACAATTTTGTCCTCCTATAAATAGGACACTTGTACTTGATGTTATACACCTTGGACGACTTTGAAACTTAGAGAGGGGATGGAAAACACTTCATCTAGGGTTTTATCTATTTACTTTATCTTTCTAAAGGATTTTATCATGTATTTATATATCTTGATTACGGTTATGTCTATTAGCAGCTAAAAGCCCCCTTTCCGGGGTTAAAGCCAAGAACATGATTGATATTTCTTGGAATTGAATGGGTTTTGTTTATTTATAATATTTTGTTATTTATTTACCCTTTTTATCATTATCGTAAGGTTTCGCGACCCTTGGGATATACTTATTATCATCTTTGTAAAATCGGGAGGGGGAATAAGATGATAGAACATGCGGGTAAGTTGAGTAAGGTTCTTATTCCTTAATGAAATAAGGAATTTGAATTAGCATATGGGATAGGGATATACGTAGAAGATTTGCTTGGTTCACTATGGGTTGAAATATAAATGAATTTAGCTTAGTGCTCACATCCCCGCTCAACGATGTAGTTGTGGGTCTGAGTTAGATAGGTGGTTAGAGGTTGGGAGACCATGATTATAAAATCAACCTCATAAATCATCAACTAAGATAAATAACTTAACCAATAAAGTTCGAATGCATAGTATGAATGTTCATAGTGCTTTAACCCCGAGTCTTTATTCACTGATTTTTACTTTTATGCATTGTTTAATTTACTTTTTGTTATAACTTGATAACGCTCAATCTACAGCTCTCGTAAGAGTGTAAAACGGTCGTTATCAAATATAGAACCCAACAGGGTTGGGTGTCGATCCCACAGGGAATAGCTTGGCCAACAAGTAAGCAAAATTACTAAACTTTTGGTGCAAGTCTCGTAAAAAAGGGGGATTGTAATGTGTCACCAAAATAATTAAATAAAAGCTGAAAATAGCAAAGTAAAAGAGAAATATTGTTACGTAAGTTGTAAACAATGAGAATTGAGGCGTTGGGGTTATGTCCACCTTCTGAGGTATACGTCTCTATTGGCTATGAGTGTGTAGAATTCTGACATGCAACTGCTTATAGAGAATTGTATTCGATGGTAAATCCAGGCGTCTTTCGACCTATTCGAGGATTATTTCACTTTAACTCTTTCGAGCTTAAAGCGTGTCTAACGGTACGAATTCTCCAAGAGGTTAGTCCAGTTACGGCACTAGCTTTTTAGTAGGGAATTTTAGGGGGTGACCCTACTACCTTGACATTATCTCTTTTCCAGACAAATAACCTTTCTTTCGAACAAGTTAAATGTTATACTGGCGTATTCTTGCGTTTGCAACCACAAAGAATGTAGACTAAGATGAAGAGAATAATGATATAAGCAGTATACGTGTCGCGAACTCACAACCTCACAGCAATAGATAGTATCTCATACGGCTTCCATAACCCCAACAGAGAAGTTTAGTTACCCATGAATGCGAAGGAGATCACGATTGACATTGTTGTTATACCACAAGATTGAGTAATTTCGTGTAGCTTAGGTGGTAGGCGTGAGGCGTGAATTCCTAGGCAAAGTAACGATTCTCTTGTTGTGGAATTTAAGAATAGAAGAGTAGAAGAAGAAAAATAGAATTAATGGAAAGATTAGAAGAGTTGTAGAATTGTTTGTAGTGGAAGATGAGAGGGATGGAAGAAAGTATTGTGGTCTCCCTGATTATTAAAAATCTCTAGCATGATAGGGTATTTATAATACCCATATCCTAATCCTACTAGATAAATAAAATATCTAACCAAATCCTACTAGGCTAATGTAATACTTAACCCAATTGTACTAGGTTAATGTAACATTATCATAATCCAAATAAACTAATGAAATACATAACCCAATTGTACTAGGTTAATGTATCATTGTCCAAATCCAACTAAGTTACTGCAAATCCCCAAAGTCTTCAGAAATATTGTTTTAGCCCGGGACAGATTTTCCATGCAGCAGTTTTGGTCCTTAGGCGTGTAAACTCCCTTCCCTTCCTTCGTGAGCTTTCTTTTGCGTCAAGTAAGCCATAAAATGCTGAATTCTGCATCATTTATACCTGAAACTTTACTAATCATGTTCGTTGGCTCATTTACAGGAAAAAGGACTAAAAGTGCATGAAATATATACTTTGTTCTCAAAACTAGGCTAAAATATGGGCAAAATATATTGATATAGGAATGTAAATTCGCCTATCATCGACACCCCACACTTGAAGCTTTGTTCGTCCTCGAACGAAATACCATGTCCTTCTAAACATCAACTTAGGGTTTCACAGCAACAACACAAAACATTTGTCAAGACAAGCACAACAATTATTAACAAAGAGTAGCTTTTCGATTATAGGTAGAAACAATTTAACCTCTAGCATAGACTCGTGATGGTGATCAACTCGCATGCAAACGTTAAGGTACAAGGAATCATATATAACTACCCAAAACTCATCAACCATGTGTGTCTCACACTATAGTACCCATAATCACTCACAAGTATAGCATATTTTTCAAACATGGGTATCAAAATGTCCTTGCTCTCACTCTCACAAAGAATTCATATGTAGCAACTGATGACCATAGGCTTGCCCTTAATGTAATACTCTACTAAATGTCAGAATGCTAAGCTTAGGATCAAGTAGGTCTTTTGATGGTTGTAATGTAGGCTAAGGGACGGGTAGGACTATTTTGGCCAGGAATAGTGACTAAGTTCCTAAGCGCTTTAATACATCACTTTGTATTATTGACACTTTTTTTTTCTTTCAACCTTTCTTTCTTTTATTCTACCACCCTTGTTCTCCTCTTTTGTTTTTCAATTTTAAGCACAACTCGCTTTTCAGCTTTCTTTTCCTTTTTCTTTTCACAACATACCTCTTATGATAGCACTTTCTTTTTCATAACACATTCAAGCACCATTATAATTTATAGCATCATACTCACCCAATTTCCTCTTATGTTGTCACATGACTTTTTCACTTTAAAGCACTTAGGAGTTTGGATCAAATTATGGTCTTGAAAAAAATGGATTAGGCTTACATACAAGGTTGTCAAAGAAAATAGGCTAAAGGCTCAAAAGGGTTTAACTAGGATGATGTCCATGGGTAGGTAAAACTGAAGGTAAACAAATATAGGTTGCCAAAGAAATGCCTAAATCATATCCTAAACTTACACTCCTTATTTTCGCTTTGCATACATACCAGGCAAGTTCTAGCATCAGCCACACACATAGAATATACGATTATCTCACACACACAAGGCACATGGTCGACTTGCTTGGAAGTAATATAGACTCTCGACCCAACAAGTGAAGGAATTGAACCACACAATATCACATAATGAGTCACAACTAGAGCCTAAACATCTCAATAGTCACAATTGTAGCACATACTCTTGTTATAATCTCATGCTGCCTATCAAAATAATTTCATGCGAAGCTAGAAAAAACAACAAAAACAAAAAACTAAAACACGAAAAAAAAAACAAAAAAACAACAAAATAAACAAACATAGATGCGATAGAGAAGTATAGCATACGATACCGCCACCCCACACTTAAACGGGACACTGCCCTCAGTGGAAAATAAATACGAGGAACCTGGTTAGTCGGACTCTTCCTCAATGTCGGGGGTCATACCCCCTTCGTCGGAATCATCATAAGAGTCGTCGTCAGAGTTCTCCTCCTTGTCAGAGTCTAGCAAGCGTCGATCGTCATCAGTCGGCACATCATCATCTAGAGGTTCCTCAAAGTATACGCCCACTCCACACATCTCCCGTGCATGCATGTTCATGGGATAGTTGTGGTCTAGCTGTTGGAGCTCTGCAGAAGTTGGAACACGTCCACCACTCATCATAGTAAATCGTGTCATGCCATAAAGATGACGGAAGAAACTCTCATCACGAGCATGTCTTTCCGCAGTAGTAAGGTTGAAACCATGAGTTGTTTCAGCATCTTTGACCTTAGTAAGGTCAACCTTCTTTGGGTTATGTGGGAGTTTGTGGTCAGCTGGTTCCTCTTCGATATCCTCCTTCCGCAAGATTGCTGTCAACAGATTTCCAAACGTGAAGTGAGACCTTTTGTGGAGTCTGGCCTTCCTCATGGTAGAGCGAATGATTGCCCCAAAGTTGATAGGGACATTCGTCATCAAAGCATAGACCAAACACACTCTATCTCTTAATATCTTGGTGTATTGAGTCCCAGGAATAAGGCATGAGTTGACAATAAGCATCCAGATTCTTGCTTCCCTATTTAGTGAAGCATAGGGGAAGGTGTTGTGTCATCCGGTATCTTTATGTCTGCCCCACCTTGCCATCGATCTACTTCCACAAAGTGTGTGTCTAATTGCTCTATAAGGAGGCCTGCTGTACAGCTCTTTGAATGGTGCTGGGTCGACCGAAGGTAAGCCAAGAAAAGAGTTGATCCAGTCCGCATTGAGCTGTAACACTTGGCCCCGAATTTTGACTTCGTTGCCTGTTGTTTTCGGCGACCAGTTGGCGTAAAACTCTCTTGTCAAATCAAGATTATACATTCTCCCATATCGCGGAAGATGAAATCCAGCTTCAATGCCATGATTTTCGCCAACATACGCGGCTCCTTCTTCGCTAAGGTGTCCTTGTTGATCAGGTCGACGTGAACATATCTTCTTTCTTTGTTGTTCCTGTACCATTCTTTGGCTTCCTCCTCAAGAACCCATTTTATTCCAAACATTCTGCGGGGCAGTTGTGTTGAGGATGATTCTCCTTGGTCCTTTCTACTTTCTTCTTGCCCTTTTGGGAAATGGTAGAATTCTCCTTGCCTTGCCTCGCTTTAGGTACCATTGTACCTGAGACTAGAAATAGTGTTAATGGCAGCACAATCTCAGTTGATACAATCTATAAACAAGCAGTAGGGGTACCACCCCACACTTAGTTTTGTTGACACAAATCAGTGAAGTGAAAGTGGTCGATTACTTAGACTTCATCGACATACGTTGTAGGAGCTATATTCCAACAAGAAAATCAGAGATGTATTACTTCTTGCAACCTTTGCAATACTTTCATGTTTAGGTATATCAAGACTTCTACATAGGGATTACATCATGGTATAATCACAATCGCCTATGTCGGTGGACAACTATAAGTCTTATTCCGATGAACGGGACATTCTAACATGTAAGTATTCAAGTGACAAGAGTATGCAATGTTCATGACTGTAGCAATTCCGCAAGTAGCATAACAATGTATCAAAATGAAATTCAAGTTGGAAACAAGTTAAGAGTATCCTAACGTTCATGTTCACTCACTTGGTTTTGTATCAACAATTCAAAACACATGAACATCACCAATCAATCTTATACGATGTAGCAATTTATAATAGACATAGAAACGTAGTACTTACGAGAAATAAATGAAGAATAAGAGAGTACTTACTTGCTTGAAGCTTTTGGAGATGGTTTTGTGAATTGGAAGAGCAAAAAGAAAAATTTTGGGATGGTTTGGAGAGGGAATGCGGCGCCTTTAGGTTAATTTCTAGTGTGGTTATGTTTCAATACTAAGTCCCCTTTATATAGGAAGAGAATGGGTCGGGTTTTGACCCATTTACAATCGGTTTTGGAGACAAAAATGCTACATATGCGGCGCATAATGCTCAGCATAGTCATGGTATATGCGGCGCATAGTCTATGGCATTTAGGGACATATGCGCCGCATAGTCTATGGCATATGAGATCCTGAGACCTAATGCTATAGCATAGGCGGCGCATAGTCAAAAGCACACTTAGGACTGGGCGGCGCATAGTGTATAGCACACTAGATTCCGAGACCTTAGGCTATAAGGTAGGTTGTGCATCGTTCGTGGCCTAGTTTTACCTAGGCCTAGCCTTCCTCGATGCCTAGTTTGGCATGAGCAATGCTCAATCCATAGCCTTATGCATCACTATTCCTAACTTACCAACTTTACCATACAATGCGTCCAAATCGTCAATTGAAATCAATCTTCTCGTTCAATACCTCTTGCACCTATTTTTGCTTAAAACCAAATGAAAACGATTAGTACGATGGGTTGCCTCCCACCAAGTGCCTTAGTTTTGGTCGTGGAACGACTCTTATTTTTGGATTTTCATTTTCAAAAGCAAAACAAGTAAAAAAAAAAGAACGATAAAACGATAAAACGATGGGTTGCCTCCCATCTAGCGCCTTTTTTATTGTCGTGGCTCGACATAGTTACCTCGAGTACTTAGACTTCGTCGAGATAAGTGATGGCCATAGAATTCATCGAGTCAAGAGGACCGATATAAGGCTTAACACGTTGGCCATTCACCTTGAAGACAACACCATTATTGTCTTCCAATTCGACTACTCTAGACGAGTAGACTTGGATAACTTTGTATGGACCAGACCACTTAGACTTTAACTTACCTGGGAAGAGCTTCAATCTGGAGTTGAAGAGAAGTGCCATATCATCCTTTTGAAAGTTTCGACGAACAATCCGCTGATCATGATACTTTTTCATCCGCTCCTTGTATAGGTTTGATCTTTCATAAGCATGTAGACGGAATTCATCCATCTCATTTAGTTGCTCCATCCTCAGCTTCATTGCATCATCCCAATTCAAATTCAATCGCTTCAGCGCCCACAATGCCTTGTGCTCAAGCTCAATGGGTAAGTGACAAGCCTTCCCATAAACTAGTTGATAAGGGGACATGCCAATTGGCGTTTTGAATGCAGTCCTGTACGCCCATAGTGCATCGTCCAGCTTCCGAGACCAATCCTTCCTATTAGCCTTTACCATCTTCGCAAGGATTTTCTTGATCTCTCAATTGGAAACCTCTACTTGTCCGCTAGTTTGTGGGTGATAAGGCGTGGCTACCTTATGTTGCTTGACACCATATTTTTCCAACACGGACTTGAATAGCTTGTTGCAAAAGTGAGATCCTCCATCGCTTATGATAGTACGTGGTACTCCAAAGAGAGAAGATATTCTTCTTCAAGAACGCTACAACACGCTTTCCCTCATTGTCGGCCAACGCTAAAGCTTCAACCCATTTCGATACATAATCCACAGCAACTAAGATGTACTTCATTCCGAATGAATTTACGAATGGACCCATGAAATCAATACCCCATACGTCAAAGAGCTCTACTTCAAGGATTTTCGTCATGGGCATCTCATGGTTTTTTGAAATAGCACCTTGTCGCTGACATTGGTCGCATCTTCTAACAAAGTAATGAGCATCTCTAAATATCGAAGGCCAATAGTATCCGCTTTGCAATACCTTTCTTGTTGTCCGATTACCTGCGTGATGTCCCCCAACTTAGGAAGTGTGGCATGCTTCCAATATATTTGGCACCTCTTCATGGGATATACATCGTCGAATAACACCATCCACGCATCGTCGAAACAAATATGGCTCATCCCAAAAGTAGTGTTGTACATCATGCATAAACTTCCTCTTTTAATGGTAAGATAAATTTGCAGGTATCATATTACTCACCACAAAGTTTGCAAAGTCGGCATACCATGGTAACTCTTCTATTATCGTGGCTAAGATCTCTTCATCAGGGAATGTATCATCAATCTCGATTTCAGGTTGTGCCACATGCTCGTTCTTGAGTCTAGAGAGATGGTCGGCTACTTGGTTCTCGCAACCTCTTCTATCTTTAACGTCGAAATCAAACTCTTGCAGCAGCAATACCCATCGAATTAGTCTTGGTTTTGCATCCTTCTTTGTCATTAGATACCTAAGAGCTGTATGGTCTGTATGAACGATCACCTTAGTACCAGATAGGTAGGCACGAAACTTCTCAAACGCATACACAACCGCTAGGAGCTCTTGTTCAGTAACAGTGTAGTTCCTTTGGGCTTCATTTAGGACCTTACTCACATAGTAGATAGGATGAAATAGCTTCTCCTTTCTCTGACCAAGTACAGCACCAACGGCTACACCACTAGCATCACACATGACCTCGAACGGGAGAGACCAATCTGGTGCTACCATGATAGGGGCTTTGATGAGTTTTCCTTTGAGGCATTCGAATGCCTTCAAGCAATCTTCATTGAAGTCAAACTTCGCCTCTTTATATCAGAGTTTGCATAATGGACTAGCAATTTTGGAGAAGTCTTTGATGAACCGACGATAGAAACCTGCATGGCCGAGAAAACTACGAACACCCTTCACCGAAATTGGAGGCGGTAGATTCTCAATGACTTCAATTTTCGCTCGATCAACCTCAATTCCTCTTTCAGAGATTTTGTACCCAAGAACAATACCTTCTTTTACCATGAAGTGGCACTTTTCCCAATTCAGCACTAGGTTGAACTCTACACATCTTTGTAATGCCATGCTCAAGTTTGCCAGGCATGCTTCAAAAGACTCACCAACAACTGAAAAGTCATCCATAAATACCTCCAAAGTGTCTTCAACCATATCAGAGAAAATAGACATCATACAACGTTGAAAGGTGGCTGGTGCGTTACATAACCCGAATGGCATACGTTTGAAGGCAAACGTACCATATGGGCATGTAAACGTTGTCTTTTCTTGGTCTTCGGGTGCAATACAAATCTGATTATAGCCTGAATAACCATCCAAGAAGCAAAACCATCCTTTCCCCGCTAATCGATCTAGCATTTGGTCCATAAATAGCATTGGGAAGTGATCCTTGAGTGTCCAAGAATTCATCTTGCGGTAGTCCATGCATACTCTCCATCCAGTGACGGGCCTGAGTGGAATAAGTTCATT
Source organism: Capsicum pubescens (assembly GCA_030864215.1). Taxonomy (NCBI): domain Eukaryota; kingdom Viridiplantae; phylum Streptophyta; class Magnoliopsida; order Solanales; family Solanaceae; genus Capsicum; species Capsicum pubescens. The sequence continues at coordinate 67,781,377 of CM061543.1, read as the reverse complement.
CTTTGCATTCGCGACCACCGTCATACCTCATTTCTTGGGAACACATTGTACAGGGCTTACCCATATACTATCAGAAATAGGATACACAACTCCTGCGTCTAACCACTTGATGATCTCTTTCTTCACCACTTCTTGCATAGGTGGGTTTAGACGCCTTTGATGCTCAATGGTGGGTGTGCAATTTTCTTGAAGCTGAATTTTATGTGTACAAATCCCAGGTGGAATACCAATAATATCCGCAATGGTCCATCCAATAGCTCTAATATACTTGCGTAGAATAGCAATAAGAGCTGCAACTTGTCGCTCACCAAAATCGGCTGCCACAATGACTGGAAGAGTGTTTCCGCTTCCTAAGAATGCGTACTTCAAATGACTTGGCAGCTCCTTCAATTCTAACGTGGGTGGCTCTTCAATAGATGGCTTAGCTGGTGGTGTAGGCCGATTCTTGAGATCAAGATCCAACTTCTTGGGAGTATAGCGATATGTTCCTAATCCCGATAGAGCACAAATGGCTTCTTCAGAATTTTCAGCATCTTCACTCTCTCCATTCATGAGCACAACCTCCAAGGGATCATCAATAATTTGCTCTTCTTCAAGTAGTTCTTTCTCATCATCAAAGAAAACATCAGCCACCGAAAATACACTAAGATCTTTGGGTTGCTTCATTGTTTTGCAAACATCAAAACGAACCACTTCGTCATTTATTCAGAATGAAAGTTCATTAGCTCTCAAATCAATGAGCACACTTCCTGTAGCAAGGAAAGGGCGCCCCAAGATTATGGGAACCTCAGAATCTGCTTCACAATCCAAGATGACAAAGTCTACTGGAAAGATAAATGAAGAAACTTTTACCAAGACATCGCATAGAATACCAACAGGTCGTTTTACCGACCTATCTGCCATGACGAGCCTCATATTGGTTGGAGTAGGATCTCCTAACCCCAACTTCTTGTAGATCGATAATGGGATCAAATTGATGCTGGCTCCTAAGTCACATAATGCTTTGGCAAAGTTCAAAGATCCGACGGTGCAAGGAATAGTGAAAGCTCCGGGGTCGACCTTCTTCTGAACTATCGATCGGGTAGTAATTGCACTACAATGATGCACATCGTCTATCAGCTCATAACTTTCTTCCCTCTTCTTTGTCAAAAGATCCTTCATAAACTTCGCATACCCAGGCATTTGTTCAAGTCCCTCCACCAATGGAACATTAATGGTCAGCTGCTTTAACATAGTCATGAATTTGCTGAACTTAGTGTCATCCGCCACCTTCTTCAGTATTTGGGGAAAAGGTGGTGGTGGGTATGGAAGTGTTCTCTCCACGGTTTTCTTCTCCTCTTGCTTCCGTTTTTCCATTTTTTCAGGCTGCACGTCACTGGGCGTGACGTCCTTGACGTCAGGACTGGTTGTTGCAGCATCTTCTCCTTTTGCGTTATCATCCATGTACGCAACTTCGTCAACCACTTGCTTGCCTTTTGCTGAAGGTTCCAGCACCTTACCACTTCTGGTAGTGATGGCCATGCATGACCCATCATTCCTTGGGTTTTGCACAATATCGCTAGGTAAAGTGCCAGCCTTTCTTTGATTGAGTGCTGCTGAAAGTTGGCTCAATTGCTGCTCTATTTTCTTGATTGAAGTGGAATGAGAATCAACTAGTTGTTTCATGGAGGACAAATCATTAATTACCTCAGTAACTCCCGCGCTCGTTGCTTCCACTCCTTTCAATAATTTAGCCATCATGTCTTCCATACTTCCAGAATTAGATGTGGTGGTATCACGTCTACCAGGGGGAACGTACAAACCACTCTTTTCATTGTTTTTCTTCCAACTACCTTGGTCTTTGCTTCCAGATTATCATAATAGTTCCGACCTTGGTTTCCTTGGGTATTCCCACGGAAACCCCCCTGATTGTTCAAGTAGTTGGCCTCCTCTTCCGAATCAGATTCGTCTCTTCCTTTTAGTGCCACAGCTTTCACTTTTTCGGTCTTCCCTGATAATAAATGCTTTGTCAGAAGATCCACTTGCGTTTTCATGTGCGCTAAATCTTGATCACGTTCTTCTTGTCTTCTTCTTTGGTCTGCAGTCATGCCTATAGATAAAGTGGGGCTTGCTACCTCGGAATCCCTTGTACGCCAAGCTCTACTTTGTTTCGTCATGCGATCTAGCATATTGCTTGCTTGACCAAAGGTGAGGTCCATAAAAGATCCTCCAGCTGCGTTATCCACCACTGGCTTAGTTATTGAATTCAAGGCTCTATACAATATCTCCATGAGGTGAACATTAGTCATGTGATGGTTTGGGCATCTCGCTAGCTTTGTCTTGAACCTCTCCCATGTTTCATGAAGAGCTTCAGTGGGAAGCTAACGAAAGTTGCTGATTTCATCTCTCAATTGTGCCCTTTTGGAAGGCGGAAAGAATCTTTCTAGGAAAGCGGCTCTCAATTGCCTCCAATTTGTAATTGAATCAGGAGTCAGCCCATTCAACCATAGTGTTGCCTCCCCAGATAGAGACAATGGAAATAGACGTAATCGAATTGCATTCTGACCAACACCAGGATTGTCAAAAGACTTGCATGTAGAAATAAAGTTGATGAGATGCATATTCGGATCATCGCCTGCTAGTCCACCAAACAATCCCTTGAGTTGCAATAACTGAATCATGGTGCTTGTGATGTTGAACTTGGCTCCGGGCGCTAATGGTGGTGGAATTATATCTCCAGTGGCTCCGGCACCATCAAGATCATCATCATCATCGTCGAAAGCTGGCTGCATAGGTTGGCGATCATGTCTATACCGAGCTTGTCGACCTCTTCTGTTGGCAGGTGTTGTGATTTCAGCATCATGCCTTGGGTTTTGTAATTCGTCATCACCTAAATCCTCATCGTCAGGATTTGTTGCTCGTGCAGGGTTATCAATGTTCTGCTGTTGAACCTAGGCTGCGGCAAGGGTAGCCAATCTTGTTTGTTCCTGTTGAGCAGCCATCCTTGCGATTTCAGCTTGTGCTTCCATTCTACCAATGCGTTGTGGTTCAGGATTGATTGGTAATAACGGTTGACCAGAACTTCGAGTATGGGGCATGCACTAAAATAAAAACCTGCAGTAGACAAAAACAAAAACTAAACGTAAAAGTACGAGAATCTTTGACCAAAGGGTCTAGTAATTATCACGAACTTGATTGACACTTGTATTCCCCGACAACGGTGCTAATTTTTGATAACGCTCAATCTACAGCTCTCGTAGGAGTGTAAAGCGGTCATTAGCAAATATAGAACCCAACAGGGTTGGGTGTCGATCCCACAAGGAATAGCTTGGCCAACAAGTAAGCAAAATTACTAAACTTTTGGTGCAAGTCTCGTAAAAAGAGGGGATTGTAATGTGTCACCAAAACAATTAAATAAAAGCTGAAAATAGCAAAGTAAAAGAGAAATATTTTTACGTAAGTTGTAAACAATGAGAATTGAGGCATTGGGGTTATGTCCACCTTCTGAGGTATACGTCTCTATTGGCTATGAGTGTGTAGAATTCTGACATGCAACTGCTTATAGAGAATTGTATTCGATGGTAAATCCAGGCGTCTTTCGACCTATTCGAGGGTTATTTCACTTTAACTCTTTCGATCTTAAAGCGTGTCTAACGGTACGAATTCTCCAAGAGGTTAGTCCAGTTACGGCACTAGCTTTTTAGTAGGGAATTTTAGGGGGTGACCCTACTACCTTGACATTATCTCTTTTCCAGACAAATAACCTTTCTTTCGAACAAGTTAAATGTTATACTGGCGTATTCTTGCGTTTGCAACCACAAAGAATGTAGACTAAGATGAAGAGAATAATGATATAAGCATTATACGTGTCGTGAACTCACAACCTCACAGCAATAGATAGTATCTCATACGGCTTCCATAACCCCAACAGAGAAGTTTAGTTACCCATGAATGCGAAGGAGATCACGATTGACATTGTTGTTATACCACAAGATTGAGTAATTTCGTGTAGCTTAGGTGGTAGGCGTGAGGCGTGAATTCCTAGGCAAAGTAACGATTCTCTTGTTGTGGAATTTAAGAATAGAAGAGTAGAAGAAGAAAAATAGAATTAATGGAAAGATTAGAAGAGTTGTAGAATTGTTTGTAGTGGAAGATGAGAGGGATGGAAGAAAGTATTGTGGTCTCCCTGATTATTAAAAATATCTAGCATGATAGGGTATTTATAATACCCATATCCTAATCCTACTAGATAAATAAAATATCTAACCAAATCCTACTAGGCTAATGTAATACTTAACCTAATTGTACTAGGTTAATGTAACATTATCATAATCCAAATAAACTAATGAAATACATAACCCAATTGTACTAGGTTAATGTATCATTGTCCAAATCCAACTAAGTTACTGCAAATCCCAAAAGTCTTCAGAAATGCTGTTTTAGCCCGGGACAGATTTTCCATGCAATAGTTTTGGTCCTTAGGCGTGTAAACTCCCTTCCCTTCCTTCGTGAGCTTTCTTTTGCGTCAAGTAAGCCATAAAATGCTGAATTCTGCATCATTTATACCTGAAACTTTACTAATCATGTTCGTTGGCTCATTTACAGGAAAAAGGACTAAAAGTGCATGAAATATATACTTTGTTCTCAAAACTAGGCTAAAATATGGGCAAAATATATTAATATAGGCGTGTAAATTCGCCTATCATCATAACTCTCAAAATATCTCTTGGTTACATTGAGCTAATTAATCTTAATAGTTAAACTAGAATTGGATAGGTTTTTAACACAAGTCTCCGAGGGATCGATATTCGTCTTTGTAAAAGGCCACTGTATTACTTGGTGAGACCACGTACACTTGTGTGTGCGTTGGGCGCAACACATTGCATGAGCACATGAAAATTTCACGAAGTCATACATCCTGCAAGAACATGACCTTTTCGATAGATTAACTTTAGTAAAAGGACCCAACCAAGCACGGTGAATTCGTCAGTGCTTCTGTTTATGTTGTTCACATATAATGTTTTGCCCTCGATCATGTTTTTTCTCAAGATCTTCTCAGCTTTGGGAATGAATGTTGTCCTTGAAATTTTCACTTACACATACTTCTTTCTGAATATTTTGCCAAATCTATGAGCAATTAAATTGAAGATGACGGCCACTAGATACTATTTTTTGTCGAGAAACATTGCATTGAGCAACTCGATGATATTTGTGGTCAAGAAGTTGAATCTATTTCCTGGAAAGTGAGCCCTGCTCTACTTTTCAAATCTAACATCATGATTGAGGCAAGCTACTACGTCGGGGCATTTTTCTTTAAGCAAGTTGAAGTAGTCATTAAACTCATCCAACATGTACGTCGTGGCTGCATGGTAGTGCCCATGGAGATCATCTCCACAATGGTGATTCTTTCAAATATTTTCATCGAGATGCCTCATACAAACTCCATGATGCGCAAGCAGATAATGCTTTGCGAGATCGTTGGCTATGCTTACGTGTCTGGTGAAGATGACATATAATTCTAATTTGTCGACGACAAAGGACTTACGCTTCTTGAAGAAGAATCCCCACGATGCATCATTCTCCTTGTCCACCGCACAATACGTTATGGGATAGATATGCTTCTACGTATCTTGCTGTGTCGATTTGGCCTCTCCCCTCTAACATATTTTATCATTTCTTCTTCATCCAAGACCAATGTAGGAACTAGGAAATCAAGTCCCACGCTAAGGGATAATGCCTCCCCATTGAGTTGATCATACCTATCCTTGAGATTCTTGAAGAAGCCAAGGTCCATTATCCTATCGGCAGCGTCATAACCTTCCCGGTACGTTAATTGTCTTTTCCTTATGAGGCAGAGAATTATGTTAACATGCTGTGATATAAGAAGTCAATTTTTAAATAGGTTGGTAATGGTAAATATGCAACAGATGGTCCATCTGCTGCATAGGGTTCTCTGAATCAATAATCCAACGCAACTTATGCAACAGATGGATAATAAGTTGCAACAGAACCACTACCAGTTGCATCAGTATACCCAACTGTTGCAACAGATGTGAAATCTATTACGTAGCTTCTTATTCATGGAGTAGATTATAAGGTCTAGGTTAAGAAAACTAAACTTGCATTGTCCTCGTACGGCATACGCATATCAGTCATAGTCTGGAAGTTTTGGAGGGAAAAGGGAGGCCTGGGGTAATCTGGCGCACCTGGCTTGGCATTCTTGGCCTGTCGCAAATCACTCTTCTCTTCGGCGCCAAGTTTCTCTTATATGTCCACCTTCTTGACTGGCCCCTGAACTTAAACATCTTTTGGAGAGGGAGGAATTACAATTTCTTTCAATTTTCGACCGGAGAATACGTCTCTAATTGCTCTTTTCTTTTTCCTAACCAACACTGTAGGAGTGTGTGTCTCCTTCACCTTCTTAGCTAGTATGACACACCTCTTGGATTTTAATTCCTTGATAGCTTTGGAGATAGCCTCTACTTTTTTAAAGAGTTTATCTTGTCTGTCCTTGCACTCTTCGCATTCGTAACGAGAACACGAGGGTGGAGAGGGGTGAGAGGGACCTGTGTAAGGGAAAAAGGGGTGTTTTCAAACTTATTTATTCTTTCTTGAGCATCAACATGCTCATCATCGCGAGTGGTAGCAACATCAGCATGCCTGCCACCAACACCAACAACTCCACCAGAAGAAGCATCCGGATCTGCCTTAGTAAAAGGTTGGTCATGAAGAGCCTCAATATTAGGCTGACCTTGCCTAATTGCTCTTCTTATGGCTGTTGCTCCAGCCAATTCCTTCTTTATTAACTCCACCGTTGGGTCTACTATAGTATCAACATGACTTAGAGTAATTTAAGTCATCACCTACTCCTCCTCAGTAGGCACGATCCATAGATGCGCAACCTATAAAAAAGAAAAAAAACACAGATGCATTTAAATCATATAATATAATAATTTTCACAGTTGGGCTACATTTTATATAAAACAAAACCCATATGTTGCATAGTTTGCAGTATATGGTTAAAATCTGTTTGAGTCTGGTTTAGAGAAACAGAGCAACACATGGATAATCTAATGCAAAATATCAATCATCTTTTGCAAAAGTTGCATAAGACGGGTAATTTGTTATGCAACAGATGATCTGTACGTCGTAATAAATGAACAATATGTTATCAAATTACACATCTGTTGCATAATTTGCAGTAGATGGTTAATATGTTAGGAGTCGAATTTAGAGAATCAAAGCAACAGATGGATAATATGATGCAAGATATACCCTTTCGCAATAGATTTCCCATATGGTGCATCAGATATAACATTTGTTGCACCAGATATAACATCTGTTCAATATCTTTCTTTGAGTAAAATTATTTTACTTGAAGAAGACGTATTACATCATCCGGAGGGTTAAAGAGATCAGCCTCCTTAATATTGGTGTTGCTCTTTGCCTCCAACCACCTAAACATCCTTGGATGAGAAACCTTATCCAGGTAATCCATTAACTACTTTCGGAGGGGAGAAATGGCTTCAAATGCCCATGCCTAAAAAATGTAAATAGGAAAAAAAAGTCATAATAACTATATTCAATATAAATTAATGGATGAGTAAAATTAGTGATTAATTTTACCATGAAAGCCCAAGAAAAGCCATATAATGTAGTTGTACCTGAGGATAGCTTTGTCAGTAGATATTGGACAGTCAAGTAGAAGTTGTCAAATCCCCAGGGATAATTGTTGAATTTATCAAAATCCTCAGCACGCGCCAACAAATCATCTTTTATGACCTTGTTGACTTCTCTTGCCAATATAACCGAATGGGCAAACCAAACTAAGCACAATTTCTCCCTGTACTACTCTGGTATAGTTTTATCCTCTAGATCTGTCAACAAATCCGATTCTTTGTAGCCATGTCGAGCAATGTCAAACAACCCATCTATTTTTTCTTTGAATTTTCTTACCTTGGATCTTTTGCGGGGTGGTGGTCCTTCTAGACGATGGCATCTCAATTTCGTCACTATGGTAAACTCTTGCAAGCCAAAACAAACAAGCATGCCACAGTAGTTGATCCAGATTTCATCCATCTTCTTTTTGCCCCCCTCCTCCGGATCTTTATCATCCCCCACGTACTTGATCCTATGTTTGAGAAGACCATATACCATCGTCATAGGGAAACGGATACGGGCAGAGGGGTCCTCAGGTAGCTTAAGAAAGCATCCAAAGAAGCTCTTCTTAAAAAGTCCGCCTATGTTTTTGTTCTTCATAATTTTCATAAAATGTTCAAAAAATTTCCCCATCTGACATTTAAGTACAATTTGACCAATTAGTTGTTTTGCTTCTGGGTCATTTATCGACATCGCAACTTGAAACCTGTCAATAATAAAAGTTTTGACAGGATCATGTTGGGATGTCGATATTAATTCACGCCCCATTGGTGATCCATTATCATCGTGTTGATGATCATCCTCTTTCTCACTTTTATCTTCTTCATCACCATCTACAGACCCTTGTCCACCTCCCTCAACATTGTTTTCACATCTCTCCCCAACTTCACTTTTACTTGACTGAGATTGTTCAAGAAGCTCCTCCGAATCCCTCTGTACTGTAGCCTTTTTTTTGGGTGGTCAGACGTTGATCCACTTTCACTTTCTTTTCTTTTGGGAGACATGTTTTACCTACAAACAAAGAAAAATAAAAATTAAATTACAATTGATGTATGCATAAATTTTAAAAAATACATTACAAACACCACGAATACCGACATACCAATAGCCACCACCACAAACACCACCAACCAATGCCAACAAACAAACACCACGAATACCAACACCGCCGACAGCCACGACAAACACCACCAACCAATGCCACCACCAGTGCCACCACGACGACCACAGATACCACTACCACCACCACCAACACCACAAATGCCATCCAAAAATACCACGACAGTCAACGGAACACTGTGATGAAAACTAGGGATTTCTCGAGTTCTTTCTACAATTTTACTATCAAAACTCAAAATTGTAAACCCATTCTCGAAGATAATACAACTAAAAGTTTTATTTTTTATCATTAACTTAAAAGCCCTTATTTTTTAGAAAAAAAAATATAGAGCTTTTCTCGAACTCTGTTGCCTACAAAGACAAAGAAAATGACTTATACAAGAAAGAATGAAGTCGAGAATAACACCTATGTGGTCAAAAATGAGAAAAAAGTGATCTGTTATGGAGGGTTGAGAAAATTTGTTGAGTAGTTGTTGTTTGTACTGTATTTTTGAGTGAGAATGAGAGAGAAAGAGCGAGACCTCGAGATTTGAAATGACGAAATATTTTGTATGGGTTGATTTGTATTTTGAAAAAGAATGACAAGTTTTGAAAATGTTAATTTGGTCTGAATTGATCTTAATTATTTTTAAAATCATAAAATATATGCGTAATTTTTAACTCTCTCATCATGAAATTGCCCAAAAGGGTAATTCAATTAAAATTGTATAAAAATAATTGAAGTTCTAGTTGATCGAGTACTCTAGTTGACCTTATAAAAACTCACCCCTGGTCTTAGATTAATAAATTTAGGTACTATTAGTCTAACATATGAACTCAATTGAAATTGTAAAAAAAAAATGTTCAACATGTTGCATCAGATTTCTCATATGTTGCAAATTATCAATCAGATTAGGTAACAACAGATTATGAATATGTTGTAAATTGTCAAACAGATTAAGTCATCTGTTGCGACAGATTACCCATCTGTTGTAAATTATCAAATGGATTATCATATGTCGCAACAGATTACCTATATGTTATAAATTATCAAATAGGCGCTGCCATCTATTGTGGTTGACCCTATGAGAACTCACTCCTAGTCCTAGATTAATCGATAGTTGACCCTATGAGAACTCACCCCTAGTCCCAGATTATTCAATTAAGGTATTATTACCCTAGTCCTATATTAATCAATTACGGTATTAGTCTAACATATGAGGTAGTAAGAATCGGTTCGGCTTAGAGTGATCAATCGACGACTCTGGTTGGGAGGAACGCAGTACCGTCTCATCATGCAATTGCAAAAAGACTCAATTGAAGTTGTAGTTGACCCTATGAGAACTCATATTCAATTAAGGTATTAGTCTAACATATGAACTCAATTAAATTATATATAAACAAATGTTCAATCTGTTACAACAGATGTCTTTTCTGTTGGATCAAATCAAACAGATTATGTAATCTGTTGCAATATATTACGTATCTGTTGTAAACCATCAAACAGATTAAGTCATCTGTTGCGACAGATTACCCATCTGCTATAAATTATCAAATGGATTAAGTCATATGTCGTAATAGATTACCCATCTGTTGTAAATTATCAAATAGGCATTGTCATCTATTACAGTTGACATTATGAGAACTCACCCATAGTCCTAGATTAATCAATTAAGGTATTAGTTAAACATATGAGGTAGTAAGAATCGGTTCGGCTCAGAGTGATCGATCGATGACTCTTGTCAGGAGGAACGCAGTACCGTTTCATCATGCAATTGCCAAAAGACTAAATTTAAGTTGTAGTTGACCCTATGAGAACTCACCCCTAGTACCAGATTATTCAATTAAGGTATTAGTTGAACATATGAGGTAGTAAGAATCGGTTCGGCTTAGAGTGATCGATCGACAACTCTGGTCGGGAGGAATGCAATACCGTCTCATCATGCAATTGCCAAAAGACTCAGTTGAAGTTATAGTTGACCCTTTGATCTCATTCATTCATCTATAGTTCCACCTAGATCGATGTAGGTACTATTATTAATCTTAACATTAAGTTAATGAGAACTCATTTCACTTAGAGTGATCGATCGACGACTCGGGTCGGGATGAACGCAATACGAACACCATGCAAATGCAACGACTTAATTGGATTTGTAGTTGACCCTATGAGCTCATTCAATCATCCCTCATTCCACCTAGATCGATGTAGGTACTATTATTAATCTTAACATTAAGTTAATGAGGAGCTCATTCATTCATCCCCAGTTCCACTTAAATCAATTGCAATGAAATCCGTTGCAATAAACGACTAAGTTATTGGAGAATTTCAAACAGATAACAATATCTGTTGCAACAGATGATATATCTAATTTAATTATCAAATAGACTTTTGCATCTGTTGTGACGGATGACTGAGCTGTTGGAAATTTTCAAACAAATATTGATATATGTTGTAACAGATGACATTTTTTATTTAGTTATCAAATGGACATTTCCATCTGTTGTCACAGATGATTGAGCTGTTGGGATTTTTCAAATAGATATTTATATATGTTGCAACAGACAACATATCTATTTTAAAATCTTTTTTTTCTTTTAATTTTAAAGCAAGCTTCTGTACGAATAGATAAAGTAGTACTACTAAAGGCGGTAAAAAATGTTTCTTGGATAACTCAAAATTCTCATTGAATAGTCTTGTCTTTTCAATGTCACCCATTTTGTTCCTCGTGCCCCTCAAATTATTAATGAATATTAATTAATGAATATTGAAACCCCTAATACTTCTTTCGTTTCATATTATATTAGTTTAGTTGGCCCATATTGACTTGGCACACCCATTAAGAAAATATTAATTAGGGGTTTATTTTACCAAATTAGTCTTATTAATTATTCTTTGAAAATATAAATTTGAATAAATACACTTTTTTGTTTAGTTATTTAATATTAAGGGTAGTACATCTAGAAATTAGAATTATCTCATCTCTCCTTCAGCCGTAAATTTATTTTATTTGTCTCTCATCGTTTTTTTTTCTATCCTCTTTAGGGTTATCACAACCTTCTTTTCTTTACTCTTTCTCAAAAATTTCCTTTCGGATCTAAACCGATCCATATCTTAGATTCTCTCGACTAAAATTGCTGTTTTGATCTCCTTTTGACATTAAGGTATGATTCACTATTGTTCTTTCATTCGCGTCTTCTTCTTGCATGTTATTTACATCTTTTTTTATTTAATTACCATTTATCCATATCATATTTATTTAAAAATTTTGAAGGAACTTTTAACTGTTGAATAAATAAACCGAGATTTTTTATTACAAGATGCAAAAAAAGTCATCTGTAGGGAGAAGTTTAAAAGCCTTATTGGCAGTATCATTTTTTTATGTATTTTATTTGTTTCTTTGTTGTTGATGTTGTTATTAATATTGTTGGGGGGGTTGACGTTGTTGGAACTTGTGGTGTGGTGTTGTTGACAATGGCGGATCCAGGTTTTTTAGACGGTGGGTGCTTCTTAGCTGTTGAGTCCAAACAATCAACACAAGGAGTAAGGGAGAAAAAAATAAAAGAAAGTTTAAAGTGAATAAGGAGAGAGGAGTTGGTTACCAAAATTAAAAAAATATGTACTGAGTGAGAATTGAACTCAAGACCAAAAGATATAAATAGCCTTAAGCACTCATAAACAACAACTAGGCTAACCAAACAACTCTTACTATGGGTGCTCACTGATTAGATTATATACGTTTTTTTTTAATTTCCATTTACATATATAAAGTTTGATACGAGTTCGGTCTATGCTCGCGCACCCGGAGGACTCCATGTGGGTTCGTCCCTGGTTGTTGATAGAGTTGGAACATAGGATGTATGCTTCTTTGTTGTTGATAATATTGTTGGAACAAATATTGTTGTTTTCTTTGTTGTTGATGTTGCAAAATATGGAGAAACTGTTGGAACAAATCAAACCACTAGCAACAGACTCCACATCTGTTGCATCAGACTTCACATCTGACGCAACAGACTTCATATCTGAGCAACAGACTCTACATCTATTGTAACAGATGGATAATATTCTTTTTGTTACATTAATTCTTCCCTTCTTCTTTGTACATATAAAAGGAACTGAAAGTTGATCAAATTTTGCCTGACCATCACAAGAGGCTGTAATAAAGATAGGTTCGGAGGAATAAGTTGGATGTAGATGGAACCACTTCATATGTGGGAGGTATGTATTACTAATAATGTTATTGTGGAAACACACATAGAGTGCACTAATTTTGTGAATGTTGTTTTTACCGATTAGTCATAGATCATTCAAACAAGATATCTGTAATTTTATAGTTAAGTTTGGTAGGTTCGAACTGATAAGGCTGAGGGACCATGAATATGGTTCTGATACCTTGTTAAGATTTAATGTCGGATATTGCTTATGTTTATTTGTCTGCCTTCTACAGACATTCGTTGTGACAAGCATTTTTGGCAACAGTGTAGAATTTTGCATGATATATATGTTGACTTTTGCATGAAGGATATGTTGTCCTCTATATGGGAGAAGAACGATCAAATCTTGCCCCTCTTTGCTTATTTTGTGCATGCAAATGTGAAGAGTTCAAGGCAAAACATGATGGTGTGATTAATACTGTTAATGCATTAACTGTTGATGTAAAGGAATAGATATCTAACAGTAGTGTCATTCAATCAAAGAAGATTTCAGTTTCATTCACTCCATTAGAGATTAAGGATAAGAGGAGAAAGAAAGCAATTTCCAAGTATCCAAAAAAAGAAAAATTTCAGATCTGAAAAGGCGAGAAGATAAAAAGGAGAGGAATAGGAAGGAAAAACTAAATGCTAGATTTAGTTCATCTTGTGTTGTTATGTAGAGATACTCCATCTAATTTTGAGTACTTTTTCTTTTCAGGATGGTGAGGAAGGCAGAATTTCCCCATCATTAGCTAATACCGAAAACAAGACATCTGATGTTATTGAACCACCAGACTGCCCTGTGAAGTTTGATAATCCAGAAGACGTCTTTCCTCGAGTTAGTCAACAGATTAAACGATCTCAATTACTTGGTTTTTCTGCTGATCAATCTTTTCCGTAGAAGACAAGATATCAACAGAACTGCTTGACACAGCGAAAGCTGATATCGATAGATTACTGATTATGTCCTCTCAAGACTTGCTTCTACCAGAAAAATGTTCTACATTGAGTGCTGCACTATCCTTATATGCTGCAGCACAGGATTTATCAGCTGAGAGAGCACTTGCCTTGGAAAAACTCAAAGAGAACCTTCTATACTTCTCATTGACCTTGCGTAGAGCTAAGAAGGACCAAGAGGAGTATTATAAGAAAGCTGGCAAGAAAGAAAAAGAAAGTGGTCCTCCTTGACAAACTCACAAAAGATCAAGAGCTCTATACTGAGCTTAACGACCACAATGACAAAATGATTGAATTGGAAGTGCTGACTTGACTTAGTCAAACAAAAAGTCACGATGACTGTTCATAGCACTTAATTAAATTAAACTGGTGGTGACTTTTCGAATATGTAAATTAAAAAAAAAAACTAGATCTAAATACAACACTTTATCTTTTTATTGTATTTCGAAAAGATATAGATTGGTAATCTGTTGCAAAATATATTCCACCTGTCAGATAACTTACAATATATGGACATTTTATTGCAGCAGATGGATATATCAGTTTGCTTTTCCATCAGTTGTGGCATCTATTGCAACTTGCTAGTCATCTGTTGCAACTTGTTAGTCATCTGTTTATTCAATTTCATTGAGAGTAATAGATTTTCCTAAATACTTCTTGGCCAAACTCAATTTTTGCTCTTGGATTGCTTCTCTTTCTTTCTTCTTTGCATCCTTCAAGATAGCCTCTAAATTTAATTTCGGCCATCAATCCAAGAGCAAAAATTTAATTTGGAGGCCAGCTTGAAGGATGCAAAGAAAAAAAAAGCAATCCATGAGCAAAAATTGAGTTTGGCCAAGAAATGTTTAGAGAAATCTATTGCTCTCGATGAAATTGAATAAACAGATGACTAGCAAGTGCAACAGACGCCACAGCTGAAGGAAAATTAAACTGATATATCCATCTGTTGCAACAGATTATCCATATATTGTAAGTTATCTGACAGGTGGAATATATTTTGCAACAGATTACCAATCTGTCTCTTTCCAAAATACAATAAAAAAATAAAATATTGTATTTAGATCCGTTTTTTTTTATTTACATATTCGAAAAGTCACCAGTTTTATTTAATTAAGGGATATGAACAGTTGTGTCTTTTTGTTTGACTAAGTGAAGTCCCCACTTCCAATTCAGTCATTTTATAAATAGGTCCCTCCGGCCTCCTCTCACTCACTCTCACTCGTTCATTCTACTACACTTACAATACTAATATGGCTGTTTCAAATTCGTACAAGAAGATTCATATTGAGTCCTTGCAGGAACTTCAAAGGCAGTTTGATGAACTCCAGAGGGATTTGGCCGACTTTGGAGCAAGGCTGAGGAGGGCCCAGCTGCTGCCGGATGAAAATTGTTAGCTTGACACTAATAATAGTAATAGTAGTAGTAGTAATAATAATAATAATAATAGTAATAATAATTAGGTTATTTTTTTTATTTCTTTTAGCGTATGTATTTTCCTTTTTTATATCCGATCTACCTATAAGGAAGGGATTTAAAAAAATCTATGTACATGTTTGGTTTGGTTTGGTCGACTTTTAATTTTTAATTCTTATTCAATATTTAATTATCATTCTATATATTCCCTATTCTCAACATGTCGACGGTTGGAGGTAGGGAATAGGGATTGAGCACTTGTGGCAACAGATGGTGGTGAAAATTCATATGGTGAGAAATTCTCCTAAAAATGGTTCGTTAATAAATAATAAGAAATTAAATGATATTATAATCGTAAAACAAAGATTATTTAATGTAAAAAAAGTCACAACATTTGATTAATTTAATTAAGTTATATGATGATATGATTGTTAAGAAAAAAATGAATGAATAGTTGTGACTGTGACTTTTGTCTAAACACATTCAACAAACAAAAATAAAAAACATTGCTGATGCATCAAATTCCTTATCTATTGCGATGATGAATCATTTAGAAGAAATAAAAAAAGCTCCTTAAACAGATGGTCAATTTATAGCAACAGATGGTATATCTGTTGAAACAGATGGGTTATCTAATGCAACAGATATACAATCTTTTGCCATAACTCAATTGAAAAAAAATGGTTAGAGGACCGAAACGTGCCACTGAAAGACTCTACTGAGACAAAGATGGGCTGTCAAGAACGTAGAGGAGGTAGGATGGGCAGTTGGTCAGATCTAGTATGGATCGTACATGGATGGTAGTTGGAGTTGGCGGCTCTCCCAGGGTTCCCTCATCTGAGATCTCTGGGGAAGAGGATCAAGTTGGCCCTTGCGAACAGCTTGATGCACTATCTCCCTTCAACTTTTGAGCAAAATGCGTCAAAATAAAAGGAAGGAAAATCCATGGACCGGCCCCATCATCTCCACCCCGTAGGAACTACGAGATCACAAACTGTTATTGAAAACCAGGTGTATTCGATTTTTAAATTGAGAATAAGGTTATTTAAATTTAATAAGCTGAAAAGTCATGACTTGTCACAATAATAAAACTCACCAGCTTGATTTAATTAAGTCATTTCTTTTCACAGAAAAGAATAAGGAAATAAATGATAACAATTTAAACCGCAAAAAACTCACTAGAAATATTCTTATTTTTAAGTATTCTTTATTAATTTATATAATTAAAAAGTCACAAAATTTGGATGTCATGAAGATAATTTTTTAAAATATATATATATATATATATATATATATACTATATGTTGCAACAGGTTATCTATTTGTTGCTACGGATGATATATCTGTTGTAATAGATGATTTATCTTATGCAACATATATATAATCGGCTGTCCAATTCAGTGTAAAAAATAAATTATTTTAATAATAATAAAGTTGAAAAGTCTTGACTTATCACAATATTGCTTAATTTAATTAAGTCATAACACTTTTTACAGTAATCAAGAATGTCATTAATAAATGGAGGTGAATAGTTGTACCTTTAAATCTGCTTTATTAATTTATATAATTAAAAAGTAAGAAAATTTGGATGTCATGAAGATAATTTTTTTAAAAAAAAGAGATATATAGATTATATATTCCAACAGATATATTATCTGATGCAACAGGCTATCTATTTGTTGCAACGAATTATATATCTGTTGTAATAGATGAGTTATCTGATGCAACAAATATATAATTTGTTTTCCAACTCAGTGTAAAAAAATGGCTCCTGAAAAGAACTAATTATTTTAATAATAATAAAGCTGAAAAGTCATAACTTATCACAATATTGCTTAATTTAATTAAGTCGTAACTTTTTACAGTAATGAAGGTGAACAGTTGGGCCTTTAAATCTGTTTTGTTAATTTATATAATTAAAAAGTCATAAAATTTAGATGTCATGATGATAATTTAAAAAAAAGATATATAAATATATGTTGCAGCATATATATTATCTGATGCAACAGGATATCTATTTGTTACAACAGATTATCTATCTGTTGTAACAGATGAGTTATCTGATGCAATAGATATATAATCTGTTGTCCAACTGTAAGACCCCAAAAAATCCTAAGTCTAGAATTCATCTCTTTAATCTTCTCAAGCTCCAAGACTTAGAATTTTTTTTTACCAGTGTTCAACACTTAATCTCATTTTAGACCTCCAAACTTCGGAGATTTATTTGACGACCTTCCCGACCTTCATTTTTATATTTTCAAGTTGTGTTTCTATGGGACAAGGTCGTAGTACATCCCGGGTAAGTTTCAGAATTTTTTGGATAGCGTACGGGCGTGTTTGGGTTTCCAAAATAGTAGCTCGGGGTGATAAGCCCTCGTCGCCCCAGCTAGAGCACTGTTATAGGGTAGGCGTTGCCTGGTGGATAGAGGGCTATAAGGCAGGCTCCACCCAGTGGATAGCGCTCTATAAGGCAGGTGCCGCCCCTGGATCTCCCCAGGCCAATTTCTGTAGTCCAGCTTCGTGTCCTTGAGAGCATTTTGGTCAATTTTCATCCATATATAAGTCCCAAACACGGGATTGAGGCCCCAAATCAGCTCTTTACACTAATTTTCATCAAAATTCACACAAGAAATATCAAGAACAAGCCTAGGGTTAAATTGGGGGTTTCAAGTTTCAAGCAAATTCCACCATAAATTCCACGAATTCTTAATCTAAGGTATGCGTAGTTTTCATCCATGGATTCCTTTCGTCCATGGAGTTCAAGAATCAATCTTTAAATACTAAATTATGATTGTTTTGTGGTGATATGATTTTATACAGGTTGGTGGATGTTATTTGTGTTGTAAAGTAGTATTTTGATGTATTTTCATGGAGATTATGATCATGTTAGTTGGAACCCACAAATTTGAGTGGTTTAATATGGTGAAACTTATGAATATACCTATGCCTTAAAGAGTGCATGCAAGGTGTTTGATAAAAGGCTTAGGATGCTAGAAATTCATGTTTACATGGTTCCATAATATCTAAATGACAAGTCCATATTAACTATATAATTCAATGTGAGTTCCATGCCATTGTATTGTTGCTATTGTTGTGGTATGAAGCATTCATAATAATTGAGTAATACAATGTGTACATGATATATATATATGCACTCTCTACCATGCATAAGATGTTGAGAACTACATGAAGTATAATATCCCCTATTTATAATGTTATGAATTGTGAACTCTGTTTTCTTGATCAAGTAAGTCATGTTGTGTCAGTTTCCTTCCATCGAGTCTTAGGGGTATTCGTACCCAAAAAATATATTTGTGTGCCTATAGCCATGTCATGTTTCATGATATCCGAAATCAAGCCATGATTCAGTAGCAATCAGTCAGTCATGTGACTCGGGAAACCTCATGATCTCAATCAGTTGCCAGATATCAGTAGTATTCCGTCAGTCAACGGAATTCAGTAAGCTCAGTACACGTACAGTCAGTTAAATCATTTAAGTCTCTTTAGATGGGAGTAGGAGTTAGCACCGAGTGAACCCAAGGATGGGAACACACACTGCCAGATGAGGGTGTGATTCTTAGCAGTCATCCTTGCGTTCCAGAACTATGTAGCCAGCATAAGTTGAGACATCAACACTGTTAGATGAGGGTTGATGAGGTGGCTTAGAACTGTCAGATGATGGCCCTACTGTTATCTTTTGGGGATACTGTCAAATGAGGGTTACCCACAACTTGTCCTTACCAGTGGCGCGGTATTGACACCCTTCCAATCAGGATAGAGATTGGACCCCAGCTCAACTATAATAGCATTTATGGGACATGTCGGTTAAATAACTACCTCCCACAGTTTCAGATCACTCTTAGTAAAAGAACTCAGATAGTTCTTCAGATATCAGCATACCAGGACTGTTAGATGCAGTCTATTCAATTACAGTACGGAACTCAGATAGTTCCATCAGATTCAGGATTGTTAGACACAGTCACCCATGTTATCAGAACTACAGTACCAGTCATGTTAGTTATCAGTAAACCATGCATTAGTGTTCAGATCTAGATATCACGTATTCACGATCTCAGTTACCATGTATGCATGTTTGCACTCTTATGTTTATATCAGTCAGTCAATTAGTATTGTTCATGCATGTAAACCCTTTTGCATTTAGCCTACCTCACTCGTATACTCAGTACTCCAATTGTACTGATGCATTTACGCTATGGTTCTTTCTCTTTATGTTACACCATAGGTTTAGAGACACGAGTTCCAAACTAGCAGTAGCAGTCACATTCCAGTATACAGAGTTGTAGTGAGTCCTCTTCATTCGAGGACGATATGATTTGATTCATTTATTATTTTAGTTAGCTTTCAGTTTACGGAGTTAGTTGGAGACATGTTCCTTCAACTCCTTATCCAAACAATACTTAGAGGCTTTCAGATTCAGTTTAGATTTATGTTCAGATTTGATTTAGACTTAAGTTGTTTTGGGTATTTATCACCCATATGGATGTTATGTTTTTGACAGATTATTTATTCAATTGAACCTTATGGCCTATGGTTCATGTTTTCCACATTATTACATTATATATTGTAGTATACAGGTACAAATATCAGTCATGGGTTAGATTGTGATCCCTCGGGGTCATAAGCACCGTGTAGCATTTCAGTTCAGCAAATCGGGTCGTTACACCAACTCAGTGTAAAAAAAAAAGGGTTCCTGGAAAGAAATAATTATTTTAATAATAATAAAGCTGAAAAGCCATGACTTATCACAATATTGCTTAATTTAATTAAGTCATAAATTTTTACAGTGATGGAGGTGAACAGTTGGGCATTTAAATCTGTATTATTAATTTATATAATTAAAAAGTCAGAAAATTTGGATGTCATGATGTTAATTTAAAAAAGAAGATACATAGATTATATGTTGCAACATATATATTATCTTATGCTACAGGTTATCTATTTGTTGCAACAGATTATATATCTGTTGTCACATATTAGTTATCTGATGCAACAGATATATAATATGTTGTCACAACTCAATATAAAAAAATGGTTCCTGAAAAGAACTTATTATTAATATAATAAGCTGAAAAGTCATGAATTATCACAATATTGCATAATTTAATTAAGTCATAAATTTTCACAGTAAGCAAAAAATGTCATTAATAAATGGAGGTGAACAGTTGCGACTTTTTTCCTAACACATTCAAGTTTAATCCTCTATAAATAGGTCCCTCCTTACTCAATTGTTCATTCTACTACACTCTATTTATTCCTTGCTCTTGTTACACCTTCAACTACTTTTTCTTCAAGGACTTGATAGTTTTTTCCTGTCTCTGGTAAGTTTTTTTCTTGATTTTTGTATAAATATACGTTGTGTATTACATTCGAATTCTTTCTTTTCTTTACTTTTATTTTTACGTGTGTGTTTTGTCAACTTATGCATTTTCTAAATATGGCTGATCTAGTGTGGGATGTTGCTATTTTATGAGATGTCATGCGGGAACTGCAGAAGGAGATTCATAACCTGCAATGGGAGTTGGCTGCCGTCAAAGTAAGGATGTTGCGGAAGATCCGCAGGCTGGGGAGGGCGTTGCTGCTGCCGGTTGAAGATTAGCCGGCTGGCCATACAAATAATAATGATGATAATGATGATAATAATAATTAAGCTTTTTTTTTCTTTTACCTATGTATTTTTATTGTTTTTGTTTAATAAAAAATTTATGTTTGATGCATTTGACGTTTTAATTCTTCTTTAATTTTCATACTGTCTATTTCTTTTTTTCAACAAATGATATGTCTACAATTAAGGAATAATTTGAATCCAGTATCAATATCAAGAGATCAACATATGAGGACAGGAGTTATATTTTGTTGTTCGAAACAGATTATTCATCTTTTACAACAGAATAATTATATGTTACAACAGATAAATATTCTTTTATAATAGATATATATTTTGTTGCAACAGATTACTTGTCTGTTGGAACTAATTACTAATCTGGTGCAATAAATTATTTATCTGTTGAAACAAACTACTAATCTGGTGCAACAGATTATTTATCTGTTGAAACAGATTACTAATCTGGTGCAACAGATTATTAATCTGTTGCAACAGAATATCCATCTATTCGATTCATATTACTATTACCTAGAACCATAAACATGAATCCAACATGATTCTACTGTTGCAACAGAATATTTATCTGGTGCCACAGATGATGGATCTGTTTAAACAAATTGCTCTTATATTGCATTCATGCTCGCGTGCTAGCTATTGTTGAAAAAATAGCACACTAGCAGTTACCCAGGTGACAAATTCAACTAAAAAACATAATTTGACTTACCAAAGTCTCCTCTCAAGTAAATTCTAAAGTTGAAAGTGATATATGAAATAAAATTTGACATAAGAAATTGGTCAAAGAGCAGCAGTTGCGGTAACAACAACAACAATAATGGTCAACAAGAAGAATATGATGATGATAATGAAGTATAAGATGATGATAATAAATCAGAAGATGATGAATAAAGCAGCAGCAACAATGAACAACAAATATTGTGTAGAGAGAGAAAATAACAACGGATGAGGAGAGAGAAAAATGCGGCTTTTTTCCTTCATTTCCTGTTATATTAACTAACATTTGGATCAAAGTGTAAATTTAAAAACTTATGGGTTATTTTGAAATTTCCCAAACTTTCTTAATCCATAATTAAATAATTGTCACCTCCACTCAATTATTAAGACTTGTGTGACCTACACCTCATTTTAAAACTTTTTCGTCATATGTAGCCCAAACCCCCAACTAACCTACATAACAAAGAAAATCATATAATTAAAGTAATAATAATAATAGTAATAAAAAATAAATATATTTTACTTTAAGTTAATGGTAAAAATTAATTATTTATATAAAATAAATATTATTTCAAAATATATATATTCCTTTTCAACTTTTTTTGTCCTCTATGATATTTATTCGTCTTGTTATATACTTCCTTATTCTGATAAATTCTTGAATAATAGTGTTCAGCTAAATTTATGACAATTATTAGGTTATTAAAATAATACTAGATCATAGCATGAATAACTTTAATACTAATTAAATTGAGTATAATAATTAATTAATGGAGATATAATATGATAAAATTTATAAATATACTATCTCAAAAGATCATATACGATCAATTAACAATTCTTCAAACACTTGTTTAGGATGAAATTTGAATGAGATTTGTTAAGATTTTGATAAAATCTAATATTACTTGTTAATTTAAATAAATGTAATTATCTATTTATTAAAATTTACAAATATGCTTGTAATTGAATGATTAACACCTTCAACTACACTAGATTGGTAAAGAAATTGTTCCGATGAAACAAGTTTTGAGTAATAACAATTATGAAAGTACTTGATCATGATGAAGCTTCAGTGATCTCAATAAAGTTACGTATTAGTTCGATACAATTAGTTAATCAAAATTATATAGATATGAGCACCTCATTATTGAAATTTAATTTACAAATAGGCATGTAAATCGGATATAATTGAATTGAAAAATTAACACCCTTAGTTATATTAGATCCATAAAGATATTATTCTAATGAAACAAGTTTGAATCAAATAACGATTTTGGAAGCACTTGATCTGAATAAAGCTGCGGTGAGCCTGTGAAGTTATGTTTAAGTTTGATACAATTTAGTTAATTAAATCTATTTGGATATAATCACATAATTATTGAAATTATATTTGAAATTACTAAATAGCCTGTAAAATTAAGTCAAATTGAATGATTAACACCTTCAATTATAATAAATTAATAGAAATATTATTCCAATAAGACAAGTTTGAGACAAATACAATTCAGAAAGCACTTGACCAAGATGAGTTTAAGTGGGTGTGAAGTTATATTTAGGTTCGGTAAAATTAGTTAATCAAATATAATCACATACTTATTGAAATTACATTTGAAATATACAAAGTAGGCTTGTAAAATTTGCAATCGAATTGAATGATCAACACTTCTAACTGGACTAGATTAGTATGGTAACTTTTAACTCGTGGTAAAAATAATTATCGGCTACAAAATGTTATCACAATAGTAATTTGTACCTACCTCATTTTGTAATGTCAAATAATTAAAGCTTTTAAGTCAATTATTGCCACAACATTTTTAGTGCTTGAAGCAAAAAAAAAATTATTTAACTATAATATTTTATTTTAAAGAACCGTTTTATGACTAAAAGATTACTATTGCTACAATAAATTTTAACATGTGGTAAAAAATAATAATTAGCATGGTTAGTTAATTATGCTATCATTATTTTATTACTTGAAGCAAAAATTATTTATTTAGCTACAATTTCTTATTTCAAATAATCTATTGTGGCTAAAATGTTATTATTACTATGATAAATTTAAACTTATGGCAAAAACTAATTAATAATTATCTACGAGATTTTATTATAGCAAAAAGACTTGGCTATTTCAGTTAACTATTGCCACAATTATTTTATAACTTGACGCAAAAATATCAATTAAGCTACAATCTTTTATTTAAGATAATTTATTGTGGCTAAAAGGTTACTATTACTACAATAAATTTAAACTCGTGGAAAAAATTAATAATTAGCTACTAAATTTACTATAGCAAAAAGACGTGGCTATATCATCTAACAATTGCTATAATTTTTTACAGATTGAAGCAAAAATATATAATTAGCTATAATATTGTGTTTTAAATAATTTACTGTAGCTAAAAGGCTACTATTGCTACAATAACTTATATAACGTAGCAAAAATATATTATTAGTTGCAAAATTTTGTTTTAGCAATAAAGTTGTAGTTATATAGGCCATTATTGCCACGATTGTAAGCAATTGTAGCAAAAATGAGGGATTGGCTTTGTCAATTAGATTTTTGTGGCTAAGAAATTGTACAAATTTTATGACAGCTATGAAGTTCGATTTTCATAGCTATTACTAGCAATAGCCACAATTTTTACATGACTAAATTTCGTAGCTATAGATACATTTTATTGTAGTGATATCATGGTTACAATAATAAATTTCATGAAACTTGTAGTAAATCATGGATTAAAATCCATGATTTAATTCACCACACATGCTAATTTAATTTCATGAAACTTGTAGTAAATCATGGATTAAAATCCAAATAATATCATGAACATGAATGCAATCAAGTTCAACATGAAATTCATGAAAGCAATCAACTTGTAGTTTTAAAAGAGGTTCTTGAACTCCAAGGGTGGAAGGAAACCCTTAGATGAACACCTAACATACCTTGGTAATCAATTTCGTAAAGATTGATGATGTGTTCTTGAATCTTGAACTTGAAATTGGATGCCCTATGGTTTGTTCTTGAGAAAATTTGAGAGAGAATGAGTGATTTAGCCTTTAGAAAGGCTTAATCTCGTACTTTTTGGGGCTGATATAAGGTGGGAAAATGACCCAAATACCCCTATGGATGCGGACTTTTTAATTACTGAAAACGTGCCCAGCAATGCATAGATTGATGCTCCGCATCGATGGTGTCAACACGATTACCAATGTGTCGCATCGAGTTTGCGTTTGTTCACTGGAATTTGCACTGAAATCTGGGGGAGAATATCCGTCGACGCGATGGGCGACGCGTCGAGATCGCGCTGACCCACTGTTTTGGTCATCCAAATATGATTCTAACGAGGTCCAAAAAATCTGAAACTCATCCGAAGTGACCTATTGACACGCCTGATCATGATTCAATCCAAGGATCGACATTCTAAGGTCACAAGGATTGTAAAATAAGATCGCCAACTTAAGAAGGATAAAAATAGTTCTAAGTATAAACACTTAGCTGAAATCTCTAAGTCTAGAACCTCTTTTCATGCTCTAAAGGACTGAGTTAAGCTAGGATTCTACGGGATCTTACAATATCTTCCCCTTGGGAACATTCATCCTCGAATGAGACTGACTAAGCTGAGAATACTGATAGACTGAGTCTATATACTAAACATGCACAACTGAAGCATGATTGCATGACTGAAACTACTGATTTACTAAGTTTTCATACTGAATATGCATAGCTAAAGCATGACTGAATTCTGAAGGCATGACACATGACTGAGCTATTTCATGATGGTATGCATGATATAAGGATGTTATGCAACTAGAATCGATACAGAGTTTGTAAAGGTAATCTGAGCATGGAACTGAGTAATTTCAAGAAAAATTGTTACCTTGAGCTGAGTCTGAGTTTGCGGAGAAGAGGTGAGGATACTTGGTCCGCATATCTGCTTCTATTTCCCAAGTATCTCCCTCATAGGACTGATTTCGCCAAAGAACTTTGACTAGAGAAACTTCTTTGTTCCTCAGTCTGCGAACCTGGTGATCAAGAATTTCAACTGAAACTTCTTCGAAAGAGAGACTGTTCTGAATATCTATACCCTCTATAGGGATTACAACTGCTGGGTCACCAATATATTTCTTAAGAAAGGATACGTAAAACACTGGGTGCACTGAAGCTAAGTCTGAAGGCAACTCGATCTCGTAAGCTACCTTTCCAAAATAGTTGAGACTTTGGTAACGATCGATATATCGGGGGCTGAGCTTTCCCTTCTTGCCAAACCTCTTCACTCCTTTTATAGGATATATTTTCAAATACACATAATCACCAATCTCAAACTCGAGATCCTTTCTTCGTACATCTGCATACGATTTCTGTCAGCTCTGAGCTGTCTTAAGACTTTTCCTGATTAACTAAACTTTTTCTAAGGCATCAAATACCAAGTCAGTCCCTACTACTGCGGCCTTACCCACTTCAAACCAACCAATGAGAGATCTATATCTCCTCTCATAGAGCGCCTCAAACAGAGCCATCTAAATGTTGAAATAATAGTTGTTATTATATGCGAACTCAATCAAAGGCAAGTGGTCATCCCAACTACCCTTAAAGTCAATGGCACACGCTCTTAACACATCTTCTAAAGTCTGAATGGTTATTTCTGCATGACTATATGTCTAACAATGAAAGGTTGTACTGAGGTGAACTTGGGTACCAAGACCCTTCTGGAAGGCTTTCCAGAAATGAGAGGTGAACTGCATACCTCTATTTGAAATGACGGACAACAGAACTCCGTGCAATCTGAACAACTCTCTAACATAGAGCTTGGCATAATCCTCGCCTGAATACAAGGTATGAACTGGTAAGAAATGAGCTGATTTGGTCATCATATTCACAATGACCCAAATTAAATCATGCTGATGACGAGTACGGGGCAAACCCATCACAAAATCCATGTTCACCTCCTCCCACTTCAAAGTGGGAATACTAAACTCCTGCATAAATCTACTAGGCTTCTGATGTTCAATCTTAACTTGCTAACATGTCGAGCACTTAGCTACAAACTCTACAATGTCTCTCTTCATCCCACTTCACCAATAGACTTCCCGCAAGTCACGGTACATCTTGGTGGCCCCTGGGTGAATCGAGTAGTGCATACCATGTGCTTCTACAAGAATCCTCTATCTCATGCCATCCACACATGGCACACAAAGTCTACCCTGGTAGCGTAACACACCATCTCCCCCTTGGGAGAAAACCTCTACTTTCTAATCTGTGACTAATTCTTTTAGCTTAACTAGATTGGGATCCCTGACCTACTTTTCTTTTACTTCAGAAACCAGAGATGGTTCTAAACTATTCTAAACCCATACGCTACCCACTGCTGAATTGACTAAGCGGACACCTAGTTGGGCAAGCTGATGAACTTCCTGAACTAACTTCTTCTTACCATCCTCCACGTGAGTAACACTACCTATAGACATCATACTGAGATCATCAACCACTACATTGGCCTTGGCCGGATGACACAGAATACTCATGTCATAGTCTTTCAACAACTCTAACCACCTTCTCTGACACAGGTTTAGGTCTTTCTAAGAAAACACATACTGCAGGATTTTATGATCGGGTGAATACATAGACATGCACTTTATACAAATAATGCCTCTAAATCTTTAAGGCAAACACTACCATTGCTAACTTAAGATCATGAATAGATAGTTCTTCCTATGGGGCTTAAGATGTCTAGAGGAATAGGCTATGACCTTACCTCTCTACATCAAAACATACCCCAAACCAACTCTAGAAACATCACAATATACCATAAACCAGTTTAAACCATCAGGTAAAATCAAAACTGGGGTTGTAGTGAGTCGAGTCTTCAACTCCTGAAAACTCTTCTGACAAGAATCTGACCACTGGAACTTGGCTTTCTTCTGTGTCAATATGGACATAGGGGACGCAATAAATGAAAATCCCTCAACAAACCATCGATAATAGCCATCCAAACCTAAGAAACTCCTGATATCTAACAGGGAGATGAGTCTGGGCCAGTTTCTCACTGCTTTAATATTTTGAGAATCAACTCTAATACCATCACCAAAAACTATATGACTAAGGAAAGCTACTGACCTTAGCCAATATTCGCATTTACTGAATTTGGCGAACAATTGATGGGATATGAGGGTCTGTAACACTATTCTAAGATGGTTTGCATGATCATGTTCACTGAGGAAGTAGACAAGAATATCATCAATGAAGACTATGACAAACATGTCCAAGTACTGCTTGAATATGTGGTTCATTAATTCCATGAAAACTGTTAGGTCATTGGTAAGATCAAATGACATAACTAGGAATTTGAAGTGACCATACCGAGTTCTGAAGGCTATTTTTAGAATGTCACATTCTCTAACTATGAGCTGATGATAGCCTTATCTGATGTCTATCTTAGAAAAGTAACTGACACCTGAAGTTGGTCAAATAAGTCATCGATTCTGGGAAGTGGATACTTTTTCTTGATCGTAATTTTGTTTAGCTGACGGTAGTCAATACACATTCTGAGAGAACCATCTTTCTTAAGCACGAATAAGACTGGTGCACCCCAAGGGGATACACTAGGTCTGATAAATCCCTTATCAAGGAGATCCTTCAACTATTCTTTTAGCTCTCTGAGTTCAGCTGGTGCCATTCTGTATGGCAGAATAGAGATAGGCTAAGTATCAAGAAAAATGTCTATTTCAAAGTTAATTTCCTACTCGGGAGGGACTCTAGGATGAACTTCAGGAAATACATCTGGAAATTCAAATGCTACTGGAACTGACTCAAGACTAGGAGTCTCAAAACTAGAATCCTTAACTCAAACAGATGGTAGACACACCCATTAGATATCATTTTTATCGCCCTTAGGTAGGAAACAAGTTGACCCCTAAGTGCTGAAGTACTACCCCTCCATTCAAGGATAGGTTCATTCGAAAACTAAAAATAAATAATTTTCTTTCTACAATCAACTGAAGCATAGCATGAGTGGAGCCAATCCACACCGAGAATGAAATCAAAATCCATCAACTCTAGCTCTACTAAGTCTGCTGACATAACTTTTTGAGATACCATAATCGGACAGTTCCTGTATATCCGTCAAGCTATGATAGATTTACCCACTAGGGTATAGACTGAGAAGGGCTCTGCTAGGATTTTGAGACTGACTCCAAAATCAACAGCTATATATGGAGTTACAAAGGACATAAAAGCTCCTGGATTTAGCAAATCATAAATATGTAAATGGTAAACTTGTAATGTACTAGTGACTATATCAGAACTTTCCTGATCCTTTTGGGACTGAAGTGCATAGAGTTTGTTTGGGCATTGCCCACTGGTGGCATTGGAAGCGGTACCCTGCTGATTTGGGAGATCGAACTGAACTGGGCGACGATTGTGCTGACTCTCAAACCCACCAAAGGACACTCTATAGTCGTATGGCCTGGCTTGCCACATCTGAAACATACATCACTGCCACCTCTGCAGATACCCTGGTTATTCCTGCTATACTTCTGGAAAAGAGGATTTGTCCAGGAACTGCTAACACTAACCTGGGGTTTAAGGCCTGGTGACCTATTTTATTGCCATTTCTAAATTTCAGCACTGAAGCACTGGCTGAGGATGTATCTGGAACTAAAGATTTCGGGTGGAACTAAGAATAATTTCCACTCTCTGACTTAGGCTAACTGAAGTTGAAGCTACCTATTCTAGATCTCTTGTTCTCCCTCTCCTTCTCCTTATTCTTAGCCTTCTATAAATCAGCATTATGGTCCTACACTCCTTGACCACACTGTTAAACACACCTGATATAAACTTACTCATCTTAGATCTATTATCTGCTACCACATGAGGGGCATATCTGGATAATTGAGTAAACTTAAGGTAATACTCTTTCATTGTCATGATGCCTTATTTCAGATTAATAAACTCCAAAACTTTAGTTTCCCTCAACTCCAGTGGGAAGAAACTATCCAGGAAAGCAGTAGCAAACTTTTCCCATTCTATGGCCCTGTATCTGTGCCCCTATCTACCTTTCACTGCTTAAACCATGTATGAGATACATCCTGCAATTGGGATGCAACTAACTCAGCACTCTCACTAGAAGTCACCCCATGATATTTGTGACTTTCTGCACCATGTCAAGGAATTTCTGCAGGTCTTCCTCAGACTTAGAACCTATAAATAACAGAGGATTCATTCGGGTGAAGTCCCAAATTCTAGATACAGCAGTACTGGCCACTGGGTTGGCCTGAACAGGAGCTGGGCGTTCATTCTGGGCTTCCACGGTATGAGCTAAAGTGGTGAAAGCTGCTCTGAATTCTGCGTGGGAGACATGCTCATCCAGGGGATCTGCCTGAACGAGTGAAGGTGCTGGCTAATTTCAAGTTCTTCTTTTGTTGATTCTTTTGAGGGCCATACTTTGTAAACAAAAGGGAAAACTGGAGTAGACTGAGAGTTTAACTTGAAATCATGCTCACCCGCACGACATGAATACTGAAAAAAGGGAAATTTTTCCTTAAAATGCCTCATAGCCCCTTGTCCATAAGTGTGGCACGCTACACACCCATGCATAAGACTCAACTAGATGTAGCTTTTAGACTTCCTAGGACTCTGTTGAACCTTAGGATCTGATACCACATTTGTAACACCTCGAGTTTGTACCCCGGATGTCACACGGTGCTCATGACCCCAAAAGAACACAAGCTAACCCATGACTAGCACCTGCTATGAGCACGGAATAATAATACTAAAATAATGTAAAAAATAGGCTGAAATGCCATAAAGTTCATAATCTGGAAATAGATACTGCATAGTGATAAATAAATACTGAAAGCTGAACATCTGTCTAAGATAATCTAGATCGAAAGCCTCTAAATGTCTAAACATGGAGTTGATGGAATAAGTCCCCAACTAACTCTGACTACTGAATACACTGAACTACTAAAATACTGGAATGATAACTCTGTACTCGAATTATGAGGACTCACCACTAAATCTGTTGCTGATAGAATGGGCTGCTAAGTACGTTCAGAAGCTAATATGTCTGAACCTATGATATAAGATATCATAGCGTAAAAAAAAAGTATGCATCAGTACTTTGAATGTACTGGTATGCTAAGAGAGGTAGGCTAATATGCATGAACAATAACTGACTGAGTAACATGAGTATAGCTGAATGAGGGTACATATATATCTAAAACTATTATAAATATTGATTATACAATGTTGCATGTAAATCTACTTTACTGTAACTCAGATCGCTGATAACTGAATTATGGATAACTGAGTTACTGATAACTAGGTTACTGATAACTGGGTGACTATTTCTGACAGTCCTGATTCTGTAGAACTAAACTGAGTTTTGTACTGAGTTGGGTGACTATGTCTGACAGTCCTGATTCTGATAACTGATCCGAGGTTTTATACTGAGTCTGAAACTGAAACTATGAAAGTGTCCATCTAACTGACAAACCCCAATTATAAACTGAGTTGGGGTCCAACCTATGACCCTAGTTGGAAGTGTGTTAGCACCTTTCCAAGGGATACTAACAATGGCTATGAATTAACCTTCTCCGGCAGGAAGATATTTTGTCAACCCCCGTTGATAGAAAAACTCGTACGAGATGTATCAACCCTAGTCTGGCAGGAAGATATCTCAACCTAAGCTGGCTATGTAGTTCTGTAATGCAGGGATTGCTACTAAGGGTCAAACCCTCTACTGGAAGGAATACCCCCATCCCTAGATTTTCTCGGTGTTGATTCCTACTCCCAACTGAATAGACACTGAACTGATTTCTAGACTATACTAGGCTTGACTGAACTATTACTGATCGTGGTAACCGAATGAACTGGACTAAGTTCACTAAGTTCTGTTAACTAGTTGAGTACACTGTTCGTGATACTGAGCTAAACTGGACTGATACTAAGTTTCACTGAGTTTTGTAACTGACTGAGTACTACTATTCATGATATTACTGAGACTATTCTATAACTACTGTAGCTCTAGGTAAACAGCTAGATTTTTGGGTATTGAATACCCCCAGGACTCGGATGTATAGAAAGTAAAGCATGGCATGATCTTGAAAAGCATAACAATAAATACTTGTTAACAATACCTTCATCTAGGCATTTTGTCAAACACTAGAGATACATGAACTTGAACATGAATGGGACCACATGATAACATATCATGATTTGACTATTCAATTCACATTGATATTCTATCAAACACTTGGGGAGCATGGTTATTTCACATGAGGATAGTGAACACATGAACATCATGGATACAATAATCAATTGTACTTTGAAGGGTTTATCATGCAAATCATATAATTCACCACACATTCTAATTTAATTTTATGAAACTTGTAGTAAATCATGGATTAAAATCCAAATAATATCATGAACATGAATACAATCAAGTTCAACATGAAATTTATGAAAGCAATCAACATGTAGTTTTAAAAGAGATTCTTGAACTCCAAGGGTGGAAGAAAGTCATTAGATGAACACCTAACATACCTTGGTAATCAATTTAGTAAAGATTGATGGTGTGTTCTTGAAGCTTGAACTTAAAATTGGATGCCCTAGGGTTTGTTTTTGAGAAAATTTGAGAGAGAATAAGTGATTTAGCCTTTAGAAAGGTTTAATATCGTATTTTTTGGGGCTGATATAAGGTGGAAAAATGACCCAAATACCCCTTTGGATTTGGACTTTTTAATTACTGAAAACGTGCCTAGTGACGCACAGACCGACGCGATGTGTTGATGGTGTTAACGCGATGACCGACGCGCCGCATAGAGTTTGTGTTGGTTCACTAGAATTTTCACTGAAAGCTGAGGAAAAATATCCGTCGACGAGATGGGCGACGCATCGAGATCGCATCGACCCACTATTTTGGTCACCCAAATATGATTCAAATGAGGTCCGAAAAATCTGAAACTAACTCGAAGTGACCTATTGACACACCTGACCATAATTCAATCCAAGGATCAACATTCTAAGGTCATAAGGGTTGTAAAATAAGATCGCCAACTTAAGAAGGATAAAAATAGTTCTAAGTATAAACACTTAGCTGAAATCTCTAAGTCTGAAACCTCTTTTCATGCTCTAAAGGATTGAGTTAAGCTAGGATTATGTGGGGTCTTATACCATCTTATCAGGGAGATTAAAATGGATGAGTGTATCACGGATCAAGGACCATTTCAACCTATCAAAAGCCTTTTTTAGATCACTCTTAGAGAGCATATAAAATTTCCTACCCTTCATTTTCCTAAAAAAATGTAAGACTTCCTGCACTAGAATCTCATTATCCGTCGGTCTATGATTTTTCAAAAAACTAGACAGAGAAGGACCAATGAGTTCCTGAATAATTAGTTTGATGTGATTCACTAAAATCTTAAAAATAATCTTGTATCTAGTATTGGCTAGATTAATGGGCCTATATTGGGTAATAGAGGTCAGGCTGGGGAATTTTGGAATTAGGCAAAGGAAGGTTTCATCTATGGCCTATGGAAATACATCATTTTCTAAAGATGTTGAAGAAAAACTCCTTGATTGAAGACCTCAATATGTGCCAGTATTTTTGGTAAAAGAAAGGATGAAAACCATCAGCGCCCGGGGCTTTTTAAGGCTTAAAAGAGAATAAATCAGTATGGATTTCCTGGTGAGAGATAGGCCTTTGGAGAAAATCATCTTGACTAGGGGTGATGATATGAGATAAAACTCGGATGACACGCCTGCTAGAGATAATAAGGTCCGATTTGTAGAGGCATTCGTAGAAGGATATCACATGCTCCTAAATTTTCTATTTGTCAAAAATCCAATTGCCTACAGAATCTCTAAGGGTTAAAATTCTATTCTTACTTCTTTTGTGGATAGTGGACATGTGAAAAAAATTTATATTCGCATCCCCTTCATTTAGTTAGTGAATGCGGGACTTAAGCCTCCGAAATTCGTGCTTAGCTGTAAGCAACAAATTAAATTCCCGAGTGAGGGAATGCTTGAGGTTATGCAAGAAGATACTAGTGGCATACCGCAGAGATGATTGAATTCCATTAAGTCTCGCTAAAATGCACTTTTTATTAGAAAAAATATTTCCAGATATATCCTTGTTTCAAATAGATACTTTCTGCTGGAAACTAGAAATGGAAGAAAGAAGGAAGTTATTCATATATCATTGGGAGTCTGTAATTAAGAAGGGGAACTGAGGGTGGAGAAGTCATATAGACTCTAGTTTAAGAAGATTTGAATGAGTATTAACCTGAGGAGATAGTGACAAAAAGGAGAGGATGGTGATCTAAATGGGAGTGGGGAAAATGCCTCACAGTTGTTTCAGGAAATAACTCCAACCACTCAGAATTTGTATTAAACCTATCGAGCCTTTCCAAAATAAATCTATTATTCCTACGAGTGTTTTTTCAAGTGAATTTACTATCAGAGAAACCTAAGTCAATAATTCAAACACTGAGAGAAACGGTTTACTCTATTTTAATTTACCGCTACACCAAAAAAAAATTCGAAGTCGTACAAACCTCATTAAAATCCCACCCATAAGAACAGGACCAAAAACTTAATCAGCTACATGTTTCAGGTTTTTCCAAAGAACTAATCTATGAGACACATTATTATAAGCATAAATAGCAGAAAAAACTAATTTGTTGGTGGATGGTAATACCTGAATCATGCAGTGAATTTCTTGGTATGTAAGTGTAACATCGGATACATTTAACAGATCAACATTCCATAAAATGGCAATTCCTCCAGCCTATCCTTCATTTGGAACAACAACAATATTTGAAAAATGAAATTCATAGGGCATAGACTGGTGGTTGTCCCTATGAGTTTCCAGTAGAATAACTATGGTGGGTTTATGCAACTCAATAAGATCTCTAAAATTAAGTCTAAATTCCTGAGAGTTAGACCCCCTACAATTCCATATTAGAAAATTCATAGGCCTTTTGAAGTGAAGAGGAAGCAAAGGGGCGGTAAACAGGACATCAGTGTCTCTTAGAGAGGGACTCAGAATAAGTACATATTTTTGGACATCTGGATTCAGTGTTGGTATCACATGAATTGAGAACTTGAACAAATTTTAGGGATAATTTTTGCTTATTTTTTTTGAATAATTCTCTGAGGAGGAATATACGTACCTAGCTTAGGAATGTAGTCATTATCTCTGCTCCGTCCGACTCATTCCCCATCTGATTCAAATTTTGAGGGGTAACACGAACATTCAAGTTGAGGGCTTGCATCAGAACCTCGTGAGCTTACAGTGGTTCCATGGGTACAACTGTCACATAAGAGTGTATACAGGGGCTACTTGTTCCTTCGGTCACTGCTGCAAATAGAATGGAAGCAACTGGACACCTGAGTCTGTCACCGAGGGGTTGTTGAAAACCTTTAAATCAATCATTATTCTTTTCATAATTATGTTGGCGAGATCGGTGGGGTTCTGAATTAGCAACATACATTCTCGTCCATTCACTTGAAGGGTGAAGGTCAGTGCATAACTAGTCAAGGATATTTCTAACCACGATTGGGGTGGTTGAGCAGGGTTCGGAGCCAAGGATGAGTAAACTAGATAGGGAAGATGGTTTTGGATCTATTCCATTAGAGGAAAGTATCTCTATAGAAGTTTTTGAATAGGGTAAGGCGGAGAATGATGGATATAAAGAGTTTTGAAGGGGCAATTTGGATGACGAGCCATGATTTATATGAGTGGATGGAGAAGGCTAGTTTCCCAACATATAAGGCTAGAGGAGGGATGAGTAGGAGAATATAATAGCGGAGAAAGTAATAGGTTGCTATTTTCACATGGACTATAATCATTGTCCAAGTGAAAATCAGTAGCAGATAAAGATGGAGGGTTCAACGTATCATGGGTAAAAATATGCATGGTGTCCACGTATTCATCTATTTTTTAAGAGACATCTTTAAGTTACTAACTTTTTCACGTACTTGGAGTAAAGTAGTATTTGTCCCAATGGAAAATTCCACATCCTTATCACATAAAGGAATATTTTTATTATTATTGTCCTGTGGAATTGCTATTAAGCCACCCTTTATGAAACCCACTAGGTCATCAGTGACATCACATTGTATATTCTGTTGCACATCTTTTTTTATGCAGAAAGTAAAGATGAACTAGGGGTAAAAACATCATTTGGATTTAAAGAAGTAGTTGTATAGTACTTACCTAGTCCCACTTGTTCCTTGTCGGTTGTCTTTGTTGAAAAATGAGGCAAAAAAACCTTGTGGGAATGAGCTGCCGCTGTTGATCTTTCCTTTTTCGGTGACCATCTCACCAGTATTCTCAGAAAACTGACTAACAGCCAGCCATCTGTATCCTCACCGGTGTTATTTTTATCAATATTACTATTTGATTTAGAGATTTGGCACGGTCTTCATGTCGGTTACCACCCTTGTTTGGTCTGCTATTCTCTGGCAAGCCCGAGATTAACTGATTTTTAAATGGGCAATGGGAGGTATATCCCAATCTACCATAATTTGTGCAAAGCAAAAAGGAGGCTTTACATCGAATTTTTTGTTTATGAGTTCCCAAAAAGTGGCGGTAAAGTAGAGGTTTGTCCAATGACACTTGTATACATAGCCTAGCGTATCAACCTTGAGACAAAGAAGATGTGCGGGTATTAATTTTTAGCAATATCCCTATTTTCTCCAACCTTTCTGAGGATCTCATTATCATAAATTCCATAGGTAATTCAGAGAGACAAACCCAAATGGTCGTATGCGCGACATGAGACTGTGAGGCTACAAACTTTGATTTTCATTTTTGAATAGAGATAAAATTGCCATACACAAACCAAGGACCATTAAGAAGAACATGGCAGAAATTCTATTCATCGTTGAGTTTCACCTAGAAAAAATAGTATCCCAAATCCATGAGACTGAATTTCTCAGTAGCTTTCCATATTTCCTGAAGTTTTTCTTTAGGATTTGGTATCCCATTTTCCTACCCAAAACTTTTATGATTACTAATTTTTTCCATGGAGAGTATATTCTTGATTTTTCAACTGTTGAAATAGGAATAAAATTGGCGTAGGAGACTGACAAAGTGATTTCATCGGCCAGATCAGCGCTTGCTGATGAAGTTAAAAAAAGCAAAAAGAGGATGTCATACAAAAGTTTTTGTACATAGCTTGGATTTACAGGTTCTTTTTGGGATGGTGGATCCACATCCATCGATTTATGTAGTGTCGCTAGTTTTTTAAGAAAAAAAATTCTAGTAGTTGTTGATGTTTTCCATAGAGAGAGAAATTCTACTATTTTACATTTACTGGCCTTATTTTCGTCTTCATTACAAAAACATATCACTATAACAATAACTAAAATTATAAAATTCAAAAGGTGTTATATAATATGGATGTCATGTGACGTGTATATGTGTGAAATGTCATTTATTAGAGATAATAGTTAGTAGTCAATTTGGATTTAAAGATCAAAAATTACTTGTTCAATTTGAATTTGAATACCTAAATAGTTGGCCAATTTGCCTACTTGCCAACTTGATGTCAAGCTTGGCAACCTTAGGGACTAAGTTTGGTGGTCTATAAATAGTCACCCTTTGTACATTTGTATTGATATATCAAAGTAGTAAAACAAAAGTATTACTAAAATTTCCTAAAGTTCTCTCTATTTTTTAAAGTTTAATATTGATATTTTATCTTTATTTATATAACACGTTATCAGCACGAAGCCCTACCGTATCAAAATTTGAAGGCTAAAGGATTACTTTCTCTTTCCTTTAATATGTCTAATCTTACAATACTTGAGTTCGTTGCCCTTCAAAGCTCGGCCAAGAACTATCTTTCCTGGGAATTAGATGCTGAAATCCATTTAGATGTTATGAGTCTTAGAGATGACACTAAAATTTAAAATAAAGTATCAAAATAGGATTGTGATAAGGCTATGATATTTTTGTGTCATCATATTGATGAAATTTTAAAAATTAAATATCTTACTGTTAAGGATCCACTTGTTTTGTGGAATAACCTAAAGGAAAGGTATGACCACCTAAAGATGGTTATCCATTCAAAAGCACGATATGATTAGATGCACCTATAAGTCTGTTCATGAATACAATTCTGTCATGTTCAGAATTTTTTCTCAATTAAAAATATATAGAGAGACTAATACGGATATTGATATGATGGAATAAACACTCTATCTTTCATGCCTCGAATGTGCTTTTACAGCAATAATATCGAGAGAAAGGTTTCAAAAAATATTTTGAACTGAGTTCTCATCTTCTTATAGTTGAATAAAATAATAATTTATTAATGAAAAATCATGAAATCAACCTACTGGATCAACACCATTTCCAGAAGTGAATGAGGTGTACGACCACCATGGCATGGAAAAGGTCGGGGACTTAGTTCTGAACATGGAAGTCGTCGTAGTTGTGATTATGGTCAAGAAAGAAATCATGTTCCTGGTGTTAATCATTCAACAAAGAAAGGACATCATCAAAAGGAAAAAGGAAAAAATGAGAAATAAAAAGCAGTTTGAGCATGTCTTTATTTTTTATGTGGTGCAAAAAGACACTTGCGCGTGACTGTCGCACTCCCGAACACTTGGTTGAGCTTTATCAAGCATCACAAAAGAAGAAGAAAAAATCATGAAGCTAATTTTGTCTCTGAAAATCATATTAACATCGCGCACTTGGATGTAGCAGATTTCATTGAGCACCTTGAAGGAAAGATAGATCACTTGATTGGTGATGGTTCTGTAGCTATGGAAAATGAACAAGTTTATTTATTTTTTGGTCATAGTAGTAATTAGTTAACTAAAGATCATGTAATAGTAGTTGTTTATATGAATACTTGTCATGACCCGAACTAGGGCCTGGCCGTGACAGGTATTTCAAGTCCTCCGAGGACCGGAGATCACCCCTTGCACCTAGCCAAACAAAACACAATATACCCAACTTTAGTGAATTATGAACATATAACAAGATATCATGAGATAAGCTCAAGGAATTCAAGATAAGTGTATAACTGATAACTAATAACCGATCAACATCACCCAAGTCCACAGTAATCCAACAAAGCCTCTATGCAAAAGAACCAAAAACCAGTCTTGGTCAGGACATGCCCCCGACTCTAACTAATAATAATGAAAATGTAAAATCTTAATTCTAGACTATAAAAGGAACTGATTAAATATCTAAGTCTTCCGAAGAATGGAATCTCACAACTTCACCACAACGAACCCACGAACTGAGCCGATCCACCTAACTCTACACAGAAAAAATAGAAGTATCTTTTGTACCAGCATCACATAGAGTACAGCGCTTTGAGATGGTTAGTGGTTGGAGCGCTAGCATGTAACTCAGGGATAGTGGATAAAATAATACCATGGATAACAATTCAAAACCAATCAAAAATCCAATGCACATAATCATAAGCAAATACATATAAACATGATATCACATGTTGGGGTAGGGGACAAAGCTTGGCATGCACTTCAAAAATTTAGCCTGGATTGTGTAGCTCAACCGTCATAACATAAGAAGGCACCCACGGGCTATATGGGCCCAAATCTTCCCAGCTGGAAGGGCCCTAATGCGTGTAGTCGTACGAATCAGAGGATATACATATGCATTATGGGAGACTCAAACCACCCGGCATACCATGGTGACTTAATCACCCAATCATGTAATATAATATGAGGGACTCGAACCTTCCAATAATATGATAATAATAATAAGAGAGAATCAAACCACCCGATCATGTAGACCCCCGCGTAGGCAATCGCAGTTTCCAGTATTGGTCTCTCGAGACCTCCACTTTCAGGATCAGCTACACAATTCTCATTAAATCCAAATTAAAATATTTAACACACATTTCCATTCAATGAACCATAATATATATTTAGGCATACATTGTTGGTATCGTCGTATCAACTACACTTGCAAGATAACATCAACATATCAAACCAATTATCATCACTTAGGGAAATTCACAACCTTTTTGGCTCAATTATGCATTAGATTGGGGAATTACACAACCCCATAAGGCTCAATTTAAAATCATTATACCTTATTAACCTTTTACATCATGCAATAGGTCAAGAGTAGATCAATGTGCATACTTTGTATATTCGAAATCAATTTCACAATATAGGGTTGAGGCCACTACCACTTCAATAGTCATAAGTTGGGGTAAATCACAATCCCCAAGTTTATTCACCATACTCATGCACCCCAAAAGTTCAAAATCATAATTAAAGCATGAACAATCACATTTAAACCATGGGAAACATTGTTCAAAATCAAACATTCAAAACCCTCAACTCATGTTCCAAAACCATACGAAATATATTTTAAAACACATAATTTTAGCAAAGCATCAATTAGGAAAGAACAACATGCCTAAAATACCTAAGATTATGGAGATAATTCAAATCTTAAAGCTCTCCTTGACCCACTTCTTGGAAACCCTAAGTATGGATGCTTGAGAGACTTTGAGAGAGTTTTGGGAGTGTATAATTATGTTATAAATGGGAAATAACCCCTCCTGAGTGCTTTATGGATGTGGGGTTTTAATTATGTAAGAAGAGAAATGTCCAAAGTGACCTCAACTTAAAATTTGAAATTTAGTCGTTAGTGACTACGGCTCACTATACGACTCGTAGGGATTCACTACGACTCGTTACCACGAGTCATAGGCAAGACAGTTTCTAGGGCACTCATACACTGTTGACCCTATGACTCACCTAATATGATTCATCAAGTTACCTTAGGACTTATAGGTCCAAGTCGTATCCAAGACAAAACCATTTGGGCCTTACACTGGTCACCCTATAATTTGCACACAATGACTCGTAATGAGTCCTAATGACTCGTAGTGATCCAATCTTACTCAGAGTAGAAAACATAGCCACATACACTGGTCAGGCTATAATTTGGGTCCAACGATCCGTCAAAATTCCCTACGACTCATAATTGGAGTCGTAGACAGGACAGTGAGGATAAAATTTCAGAAATTCTCAAGGATCAACACCTAAAGTGTTTCAGTACTAGTCTTTTAATTAGTATTTTCTTTATTAGTCATATTATCGTAAGTTCATCAGCAAAATAAACTCATTTTGATTTTGTGTTGATTAAATAGTAGTTTAATATTTATTTTAGTTATGATGGATGTTATTTTGTTATAAACTCAACAATAGAATGATTTATGTAAAAAAATGAATGATCTAATCAAAATCAATTTTACAAAATAATGTACACATTTGATTTGATTAAATAGATCCTTTTCTAAAAAAATTACATAGCAAAAGATAACTATGAGTAATTGTTATATTACTTACCTTTTGTTTTATACAAATATTTGATTTTGTGTATGTTATTCTATTGGAAGAAATGAATAATTCGCAAAGCAACTCATCCAAATATGAAGACATTTGATTGATTGATTCTGGCACAACACACACAATATTTAAAAAATGAGAAATATTTTTCTTATTTAAGTATGGGCAAGATAAATGTTAATACAATTTCTAGTAGTACTAATTTGATTGAAGGCATTGGAAAAGCCACTATAATTTTACCTACGGGGTCTAAACTCATCATAAATAATGCTATGTTCTCTCCTAAGACCCTGGAGAAACTTATTGAGTTTTAAAGATATCCGTGAAAATGGTTATCATATCAAGATAATGGATGAGTTAAATCTTAAATATCTTGGTATTACCAAGAATGTCTCTCGGCAAACATGTGTTATAGAAAAGTGTAACGACCCAAAATCACCTCACGAGACGTCACACGGTGCTTAAGGCTACAAGTAGCCCCAAGTTAACCCTTTGAGCTTGTTTTCACTTATAATACTCATCTCAAGATGAAATAATCAAACACTGGCATAGTCATATTAAATGAAAGGAAATACGAAGATAATACTTGGTCCAAATGACCACTATACTGGAAATCTCAATACAATCACAATCTGATAACTAGTGTGACAAAGCCTCTACTAATCCATGAACTAGAGAGCCATTGGGGCAGGTCCCCAACTGACTCAAACTGAACTGAAAATAATAATTGAACCACTCAAATACTGTAATGTCTGAAGATATGTCCTCGAACCATGAGGACTCACCACTATAGGAATATAGACAGAGGTCTTCGAAAATCACTAACGAGGCTGGGACTGAGCACCTGAACCTACATTAAAAGACAATGTAGCACATAGAAGTATATATGGATCAGCACTTGGGAATGTACTGAGTATGTGGTGGTGTATGCATTTACATAAAACAATATCAATACTCTTTAATCAAATCATGCATGCAATAAGTAATGACTCACATGGCTTGAATAAGTATAAAATGTAAAGTTCATGAATCATGTAGAATGGAGCACGTAACACAGATCTCGTGAGTCATTATACTTTAGCTTTGAAATCTATACTCTTCTCTTATTCTCATTATTCAAGGCTAAAGGAAACTTTAAGCAATACTTTCAACTCATGCATAAATCTCATAGAGAGTAAAAATTCTTTGATGTTCAATAGCTTAGAACTCTTTTGAACTCAAAACACTTGAAACTCGAGTTCATATAACTTCAGTAGAGAAAACTACTTTCTTCTTTGGAAAAATATTCAAAGCAATTCATTCATTTTAGAAAATATCTCATCTCTAAGCTTTAGGGAAAAATACTCCATCTCAATGGAAAAATACTTTAGTTCTAGGGAGGTTCTCTTAACCGACATAAACCATGCGAGCTACATGGAGTCCAACACCTTGTCTTCCTAAGGAAGAAACCTCACGTTGGGGAGAGACTTCATACTCTTGGCAGGGAGTATAACCTCAACTCAGTGATCACTTATCTCGGCCTCGGGCCCAGTCATCTCGACCTCAGGCCCAAAATCTCAAACCTACGGTGGCACGTAGTTCTGGGGTAAGAAACCGTAGTAACTTACCCAACTCGGTGATAAATACTACTCCCTTTAGTTTATCTCGCTCATCTCATGGAAATCCACTTTAAAATAATCTCATGGTTCATAAAGAACCCAACAATCAAATCTGTTATCTCATGTAGTGAAGTGGATTTCAAAACTCTATGACCATTAGGTCAAAATATTTCTTAATAATCTCAAAATACTCAAATCATGGGTGCTTATAGCACATAAGCTCATCAAAACTAAAATCTCAAGAAGGGCTTAATGACCCATAATTCAATCTCAAGTTTAGACTCATCAAAATGCATAATAGATAGCATATAGATTCATAATTCATGTAGAAATCTGGAAATTTCAGCAATTTGTCTCAAAATCTCAATATACCCATATACTTCAATTTCTAGAATCATTGAAACTCATAAATTCTCAAGAAATAACAACATGGTATATTACCCAGCTTCCATTTCTTAAGAAACATACAAAAATCATGCTATTTGACTTTTAATTCATGGGAAACATCAAGGTATTACAATCAATAACAATGGGTGAAAAACCCTGATTCATTTTCATGTAAAATTTCATAAATTGCAGAAAATTGTAGTTGAAATAAGCCTTGGGGCACAAGGATGAAAGGATTACCCTTGCTCAAAACCCCACATACCTTCGATTATGAAATTGGATGAACAAACTTGCTCTAAAATCTTCTTCTTACTCTTGAGAGAGGGTTCTTGCAACCCTTGAACTTGGAAAACTCAAATCTCAACTCAATTAGTAGAATCTATGGTGAGTTCTTGGATTTCTTGGAGAAGGGTTTTAGATTTGATCTTGAGGGAGAAACCCTAGCTCTCTTATGTTTTGGATGATAATGAGGCTATCAGGTTCATTTGGAATATATCTAAGGGATTAAAAGGAAAAGACCCAAAAGCACCTTTTTCAAAAATGACTTAAAAATACTGAATGGGGGCTTCGACGATCAAAGCGATGGTCCATCGCTAGCCTGACGGTCCGTCGGATTGTTCGTTGCACGTCGTTCAGAAAAAAAACACACTACCTCGATGTGATAGTCTCAGCGACAGTTCATCAAACACTCGATGGTTCATCGAGTCGTCCATCACACGTTGGCCAGGATGAGGCCACACTGCCTCAGCGGCAACGGTCTCAGCGATGGTCCATCGCAGTCTTGACAGTCCATCGTCCGAGCCGCCGCACTTGGGCCAGAGAAGGGAGTTACTGCCTTGGCTGCGATGGTCTGTCGCACACTCGATAGTCCGTCGACCTGTCCGTCGCACCTGGACGGTTCCGACAACTCTCGATAAAACGGCCATAACTTCTCATCCTAATACCGGATTTGGACGAAATTGGTATTTTTGGAAAGCTAATTCAATTCTCAACATGACAAAAAGACAAATTTAGGAAAATTCTATATGGTTTAAACACCAACCACTTGGGAAGTCACTTCTTAATCTTTTAGGGCCAAAATTATACTTCACTTGACACGCTCTAAGGCTCAGACTACGAGGAAAATTTGCGGGGTCTTAGAATATCTACCCTTTGGAAACATTCATCCTCGAATGCTTCTAGTTAGACTAGGAACACAGGGAAAATAGAATACACATAGCTGAAGTAATTGCTAAACGGGCTCCAAATCTTTCTAAACTCTTGAATAC
This sequence comes from Capsicum pubescens, assembly GCA_030864215.1. Taxonomy (NCBI): domain Eukaryota; kingdom Viridiplantae; phylum Streptophyta; class Magnoliopsida; order Solanales; family Solanaceae; genus Capsicum; species Capsicum pubescens. The sequence goes on along the minus strand of CM061543.1, from coordinate 67,737,115 downwards.
TCGAAAATTGCAAAAACTCATGCAAGAATAAATACATAGATGAACTTTATATTAGAAGGGCTGAATTAAGCAAGAATAATACCTTTGGATTGATCTGAACTCATGGAAAAGAGGTGCGGGTACTTGTCTCGCATGTCTGCATCTGCCTCCCAAGTAGCGCCCTCAACGGACTGGTTCCGTCGCAACACTTTGACCAAGGGAACTTCTTTATTTCTCAGTCTATGGATCTGAAAATCCAAAATCTCAATGGGAATCTCATCAAATGAAAGACTGTTCTGGACATCAGCACTCTCTGAAGGATCTACTACAACGAAATCACCAATATGCTTCTTAAGCATGGAGACATAAAAAATAGGGTGAACGGATCACGACTCTGGGGGCAACTCAACCTCATAGGCTACTTTACCAACACGGCACAAGGATCTATACGGGCCAACATAACGGGGACTCAGCTTTTCCTTCTTACCAAACCTCTTCACCCATTTCATGGGTGAAATCTTAAAGTATACCAAATCACCCTCTTCAAACTCAAGATCTCTTCTCCTCACATCAGCATTAAACTTTTGATGACTTTAAGCGGTCTTTAACCTTTCTCTAATCAACTTAACTTTCTCCATAGCTTCAAACACTACATCAGGCCCAATCACGGCAGTTTCACCCACTTCAAACCAACCTATGGGTGATCTAAATATTCTATCATACAAAGCCTCAAATGGTGCCATCCCGATGCTAGCATGGTAACTACTGTTATAGGCGAACTCTATCAATGGAAAATACTCATCCCAACTACCTTTGAAATAAAGAGCACACGCCCTCAACATATCTTCTAGGGTTTGAATGGGCCTCTCAGCCTGACCATCTATTTGCGGATAAAAAGCAAAACTCAAAAGAACTTGGGTACCCATACCTTATTGAAATGCCCTCCAAAACTGAGAAGTAAATTGAGTACCCCTATTCGAAATGATAGACAAGGGAACTCCATGCAGACTGACTAACTCCTGAATATACAATCTAGCATAATCCTCAGCAGTATAAGATGTATGCACAGTCAAGAAATGCGCAGACTTAGTCAGCCTGTCTACAACAACCCAAATAGAATCATGGTGACGATGCGAAAGAGGGAACCCAATCACGAAGACCATATTCACCACCCCCACTTCCAAGTAGGTATACCAAACTCTTACATTACACCACCAGGTCTTTGGTGCTCTACCTTAACCTATTGGTACGTTGCACACTTTGCTACAAACTCAGCTATATCCTTCTTCATGCCATTCCACTAATACATTTCCCATAAGTTGCGGTACATCTTGGTAGTGCCAGGATGAATATAATACCGCGTACCATGCACTTCAGCCATAATCCTCTGCCTCAGATCATTAACACACAGAACACACAATTTACCCTGTAACCTTAACACGCCATCTCCCCCTTGGGAGAAAACCTCCACTTTTTGGTCCTTAACTGACTTCTTCAGTTTGACCAAACTAGGATCTCTGTCTTGTTTCTCCTTCACTTCCGAAACTAGAGAGGATTTGGAACTACTCTGCACCAAATTACTTCCCTCAGCTGAATCAAGCAACCTAACACCCAATCTAGCCAGACAATGCACATCATGAGCTAACTCTTTCTTACCTTCCTCTACATAAGCAACACTACCCATAGAAAATCTGCTGAGGGCATCTGCCACTACATTGGCCTTCCTCAGGAGATACAATACTCTTATATCATGGTCTTTTAACAGTTCTAACCACCTCTTCTACCTAAAAATTCAACTCCCTCTGAGTAAACACATACTGCAGGCTCTTATGATCAGTAAACACATCAACATGAACACCATAAAGATAGTGTCTCCAGATTTTCAAAGAAAAAAACACAGCAGCTAACTCAAGATCATGGGTTGGGTAATTCTTTTCATCCGGATTCAACTGTCTAGAGGCATAGGCTATAACCTTACCTTTTTGCATCAACACACAACCCAAACCAACTATAGAGGCATGACAATACACTACAAAACCATCGGTACCATCAGGCAAAGTCAACACAGGGGCTGAAGTAAGTCGAGTCTTCAACTCCTGAAAACTCTTCTCATAAGAATCTGACTACTGGAACTTAACTTTCTTTTGGGTCAACCGGGTCATGGGAGACACAATAGAAGAGAAACCTTCAAAAAATAGTGGTAGTAGCCAGCTAGACCCAAGAAACTCCTAATATCAGACGAAGAGATAGGTCTAGGTTAATTTATTATCGCTTCTATCTTTTGGGGATCCACTATAATACCTTAGGCTGAAACGATATGACCCAGAAAGGCTACTGACCTTAGCCAAAATTCAAACTTATTGAATTTGGCGAACAACTGGTGATCTCTAAGAGTTTGGAAGATAATTCTAAGATGATCTGCATGGTTATTCTCAGTACGGGAATACACAAGGATATCATCTATGAAAACAATGACAAACATATCAAGATATTTCTTGAACACTCAATTCATGAGGTCCATGAAGGCTAATGGGGCATTGGTTAGCCCGAAAGACAAGACTAGAAACTCAAAGTGACCATAGCGAGTTCGGAAGGTTGTCTATGGAATATCACATTCCCTCACTTTAAGCTGATGATAGAAAGATCTAAGGTCTATCTTGGAGAAATAACTTGCACCTTGCAACCGATCAAACAAGTCATTAATTCTCAGAAAAGAATACTTAATTTTTATTGTGACCTTGTTAAGCTGACTGTAACGCCCTAATTTTCTGAACCGGAATGCTATATGGTGCTTACGACCCCAAAGGATCACAAGCTAACCCATGACTGATATCTGTACCTATACACTGCATTATATACATATAATGTGCAAAAAACAAGAACAATAGGCCATAAGGTTCAACTGAATAACGTGCCTGACAAGAACACAACATCCATATGGGTGATAAATACCCAAAACAACTGAAGTCTGAATCAAATCTGAACATAAGTCTGAACTAAATCTGAAAACCTATAAATACTATCTGAATAAGGAGTTGAAGGAACATGTCTCCAACTAACTTCGTAAACTGAAAGCTAACTGAAATAATAAATAAATCAAATCATATAGTCCTCAAAAGAAAATAACTCACTGCAACTCTGTATACTGGATCGCGAATGCTACTGCTGGTCTGGAACTCGTGTCTCTGAACCTATGGTGTAACATAAAAAGAAAGCACCATAGCGCAAATGTGTCAGTATGTGGGAATGTACTAAGTATACGAGTGAGGTAGGCTAAATACAAAAGGGTTACATGCATGAAAAATGCTAACTGACTGACTAATATGAACGTGAGAGTGCAAACATGCATGCATAGTAACTGAGATCGTGAATGCGTGATATCTAAATCTGTATGTTAATACGTAGTTTATTGATAACAAATCATGACTGATACTGTAGCTCTGTTAACATGGGTGACTGTATCTGAGAGTCCTGAATCTGGTGGAACTATCTGAGTTCTGTACTGTAATAGAATTTGATTGTATCTGACAGTCCTGATATACTGATATCTGAAAAACTATCTAAGTTCTTTACTGAGACTGGGTGACTGTAGCTGGCAGTCCTGAAATCTGTAACTGAAACTGTGGGAAGTAGTTATTTAACCGGCATACCCCATATGTGTTATTATGTCTAAGCTGGGGTCCAATCTCTGCCTCGATTAGAAGGGTGTCAATACCGCACCACTGGTAAGGAAAAAGTGTTAGAAACCCTCATATAACATGTAACTCTAGTGAGAACGGTGGGAACCTTCATATAATAGGTTAAGCTACCTCATTTAACCTCATATAACAGGTTGCGATGTCTCAACCTTTGCTGGCTACATAGTTCTGGAACGCAAGGATGACTGCTAAGAATCACACCCTCATATAACAGGTGAGTTCCCATCCTTGAGTTCACTCGGTGCTAACTTCTACTCCCATATGAAGAGAATGAACATGAGTAACTGACTGTACGTGGACTAAACTTACTAAATTCCATTAACTGACAGAATACAACTGATATCTAATAACTGACTGAAATCATGAGGTTTTCCTGAGTTGCATGACTGATTGATTTCTATTGATTCATGGCTTGATTTTGGAGATCGTGAAACATGACATGGATCTAGGCACACAGCTATATTTTTCAGGTACGAATACCCCCAGGACTCGATAGAAGAAAAGTAACAAACATGACTGACTTGATCATAAGAGTAGAGTCCACAATTTACAATATCATAAGTAGGGGATTTTATACGACATGTATATACTTGCATAGCTTCAATATCATTCTCATTCCATAACACAACCACAACACATAACAATAACGTGGAATTCATGTGAAATCATAAAGCATTTAGCATGAAATTCATATCAAATTATAATGGTTAACATTGGCTTGCCATTTAGATACTAGTGAGTCATGGAAACTTGATTTATAGCATTCTAAGCATTTTATCAAACACCTTGTATGCGCTCTTTAAGGCATAGGTGTTTTCACAAATTTACACCACATTAAACCACCCTACCCAAATTCATGGGTTCCAACTAAACGATCATAACCTTCATGAAAATTCATCAAATTACTACTCTACAGCACAAACAACAACCACCAACATGAATACAATCATATCACCACAAAATATTCATGATTTAGTATTTAAAGATTGATTCTTGAACTCCACGGATGAAAGGAATCCGTGGATGAACACTACACATACCTTAGATTAAGAATTCGTGGAATTTACGGTGGAATTTACTTGAAACTTGAAGCCCCAATTGAAACCCTAGACTTTTTCTTGACTGCTCTTGAGAGAGTTTCAGCAAAAGGAGTATATTATGGTGAAAAATGGCATTAATCCCATGTTTTTGTATTATATAGGGGTGGAGAGTTGACCAAAATACCCCTCAAAGCTCGGAATAAAAATGCTGAAAATTGGGTGCCCTCTCTATAGGCCTCGCAGCGCGACCCCTAATCAAGTTGATTGGGCATCGCGTCGCGACCCCTATGCAACTTAACTGGGCCTCGCGATGCGGGGCCATCACGACAACCTACTATTTTGAAATGTAAACACGCCCTAAATGAGTTCTAAAAATTTTGAGACTCACCCCAAGTGTACTATGACTTTTCCCCATCGCAACGAAACTTGAAAATTCAAAAACGAAGGTCGATAAGGTTGTCAAATAAATCCTCAAAGTTTGAAGGTATAAAATGAGACTAAGTGTTGAACTTTATCAATTTTTTTCTAAGTCTTGAGGCTTGTAGATCCAAATGAGCTGAATTCTAGACTTAGTATTTTACGGGGTCTTACACTGACGATAGTCAATGCACATACGCAAAGAAACATCTTTCTTTCGCACGAATAAAATAGGTGCACCCTAATGAGAAATACTAGGCCATATGAAACCTTTGTCTAAGAGATCTTTGAGTTGCTCTTTCAACTCCTTAAGCTCTGCAGGTGCCATACGGTATGGCAGAATAGAAATAGGCTGAGTGTCAGGAAGATTGTCAACCCCGAATTCTATCTCTCTATCGCGAGGTACTCCTGGGTGATCTTCCAAAAAAATATCAGAAAACTCATTAACCATATTGACTGACTGAATAGTTGGAGCCTCGAACTTAGCTTCTTTGAATCTAACTAGGTGATAGATGCAACCTTTTGATATTAGCTTTTTGGATTTGAGATAGGAGATAAAATGACTCTTGGGAGATATCGAACTCCCGGACCACTCAAAAACTAGATCATCAGGAAACTAAAAATTGACCACATGGGTACGCGAGTCTATAGATGCATAACAAGAATGAAGCCAATCCATACACAGAATAAAGTCAAAATCCACCATGTCTAACTCTATCAAATCAGCAAGTATGACTCTATGAAGAACAGTAACAGGACAATCTCTATACACTTGCTTAGCAACCACTGACTCCCCTACTGGTGTAGAAACTAGAAAAGGCTCAGAAATCTGTTCGGGACTTATTTTGAAATTCATAACTACAAGTGAGGTCACATAAGAAATGCTTGATCCGGGGTCCAACAACACATACACATCAAATCAAAATACGTGGAGCATACTAGTAACAACATCGGGAGATTCCTCCTGGTCCTGATGAGATTGTAAGGCATAGAATCTGTTCTGGCGCTGACCGCCAGCAGTACTAAATGAAGCGCCCTGAGCAGGGGCGGGATGGGGTACAGGAGCTGGTGCACTAGTGGTCTATGCCTGAGGTCGGGCATCTCTGTTCCCCTGTCTAGCATGTGGAAAATCTCTAAGTCTGTGGCCCAGCTTGCCACAACCAAAATAGCCCCTCAAATCTGTGAAACACTCACTGGGATAATCTCTACCGCACTTAGCACAAGGAGGATAACGGGGACTATTACTAACACTGTTCTGCGACCTAAACATAAAAAACCTGCCCCATTGCTCCTGCCTACCTATAGGTGCGGGAGCACTAGCTGATGAAGTCGCTGGTATAGACGGACGTCTTTGAAACTGAGAGTGGTTCCCTCCATGGAACCGAGGCTGACTATACTCATGCTGGTCAGATCTATCCGTCTTGTTAGCCCTCACTCTATCTCTCTCTCTAATATTATTTGGCTCTATCTGTTGGGCATACATCATCAACCTAGCCAGATCCATATCCCTATGCAGCATTGTAGTCCTACACTCCTTCAGTACCAAACCAGAAACACCTGTCACGAACTTGCGCATACTAGCTCGGGTGTCAGAAATCAAATCAGGAGCATACTTGGCCAACTGATTAAACTTCAAACAGTACTCATTAACAGTCATGGAGCACTGTCTCAAGTTCATAAACTCCTCAATCTTTACCTCCCTCATCTCAAGCAGAAAGAACTTGTCCAAAAATCCATCTTGGAACGCCTGCCAAGTCAAAGGAGTAGCATTCTCACCTCTACCCTTCCTCCACGAGACAACCCAGTCATAAGCTATATCTTTCAGCCTGTAGGATGCCAACTCAATACTTTATTCCTCAGAAATATGCATCAACTGTGTGATCTTCTCACCTCCTCAAGGTTCAACTGTGGGTCCTCACATGCCTTAGACCCATAAAACTCGGGAGGATTTATCCGCATAAAATTACGAATCCTAACCGTAGCTACATCACTCCCATGATAATTTGCAATTATGGCCTGGTTATTAGCTCAAAAATTAGCGGTGACTTCTTGGGCTAACGCCTGAAAGGTCGCCTGAAACTCAGCATGAGACACCGTCTTATTCAAAGGATCAACAGGTGGGGGTTGCTCATCATCGTTTCCACGGACATTCGCTCTTCAGAGAGGCATTTTGTGAAATAAAAGCATGAATTATTAGATGAGAGGGACAACTGTAGGCACGATAGAATCTAAAAGAAAGAAACAACTTTTTCCTAAAATATCTTGTAGCCTCTTGCTCATAGATGTGGCGCACTGCACACCGATGAACAAGAATCTACTCAACACAGCTTGTCAGATTCCCTAGGAATCCTTAAAATCTGGCTCTGATACCAAGTTTGTAACACCCAAAATCACCTCCCGAGATGTCACACGGTGCTTAAGGCTACAAGTAGCCCCAAGCTAACCCTTTGAGCCTGTTTTCACTTATAATACTCATTTCAAAATGAAATAATCAAACACTGGCATAGTCATATTAAATGAAAGGAAATACAAAGATAATACTCGGTCCAAACGACCACAATACTAGAAATCTCAACACAATCACAATCTGATAACTAGTCTGACAAAGCCTGTACTAATCCATCAACTAGAGAGTCATTGGGATAGGTACGCAACTGACTCAAACTGAAGTGAAAGTAATAACCAAACCACTCAAATACTGGAATATCTGAAGATAGGTCCTCGAACCATAAGGACTCACCACTGTAGGAATATAGACAAAGGTACTCGGAAATCACTGATGAGGCTGGGACTGAGCACCTGAACCTACATAATAAGACAATGTAGCACATAGACATATATGTAAATCAGCACTTGGGAATGTACTGAGTATGTGGGGGTGTATGCATTTACATAAAACAATATCAATACTATTTAATCAAATCATGCATGTAATAAGTAATGACTCACGTGGCTTGAATAAGTATAAAATGTAAAGTTCATGAATCATGTAGAATGGAGCACGTAACACAGATCTCGTGAGTCATTATACTTTAGCTTTGAAATCTATACTCTTCTCTTATTCTCATTATTCAAGGCTAAAGAAAACTTTAAGTAATACTTTCAACTCATGCATAAATCTCATGGAGAGTAAAACTTCTTTGATGCTCAATATCTTAGAACTTTTTTGAACTCAAAACACTTGGAACTCGAGTTCATATAACTTCAGTAGACAAAACTACTTTCTTCTTTGGAAAAATATTCAAAGCAATTCATTCATTTTAGAAAATATCTCATCTCTAAGCTTTAGGGAAAAATACTCCATCTCAATGGAAAAATACTTTAGTTCTAGGGAGGTTCTCTTAACCGACTTAAACCATGCAAGCTACATGGAGTCCAATGTCTTGTCTTCCTAAGGAAGAAATCTCACGTTGGGCAGAGGCGTCATACTCTCTCCAGGGAGTATAACCTCAACTCAGTGATCACTTATCTCGGCTTCGGGCCCAATCATCTCGGCCTCAGGCCCAAAATCTCAAACCTATGGTGGCACGTAGTTCTGGGGTAAGAAACCGTAGTAACTTACCCAACTCGGTGATAAATACTACTTCCTTTAGTTTATCTCGCTCATCTCATGGAAATCCACTTTAAAATAATCTCATGGTTCATAAAGAACCCAACAATTAAATCATTAATCTCATGGAGTGAAGTGGATTTCAAAACCCTATGACCATTAGGTCAAAACATTTCTTAATAATCTCAGAATACTCAAATCATGGGTGCTTATAGCACATAAGTTCATCAAAACTGAAATCTCAAGAAGGGCTTAATGACCCATAATTCAATCTCAAGTTTAGACTCATCAAAATGCATAATAGATAGCATATAGATTCATAATTCATGTAGAAATCTGGAAATTTCAGCAATTTATCTCAAAATCTCAATATACTCATATACTTCAATTTCTAGAATCATTGAAACTCATAAATTCTCAAGGAATAACAACATGGTATATAACCCGGCTTTCATTTCTTAAGAAACATGCAAAAATCATGCTATTTGTCTTTCAATTCATGGGAAACATCAAGGTATTACAATCAATAACAATGGGTGAAAAACCCTAATTCAATTTCATGTAAAATCTTATAAATTGCAGAAAATTGTAGTTGAAATAAGACTTTGGGCATAAGGATGAAAGGATTACCCTTGTTCAAAACCCCACATACCTTAGATTATTAAATTGTATGAACAAGATTGCTCTAAACTCTTCTTTTTACTATTGAGAGAGGGCTCTTGCAACCCTTGAACTTAGAGAACTCAAATCTCAATTCAATTAGTAGAATCTATGGTGAGTTCTTGGAAAGGGGTTTTAGATTTGATCTTGAGGGAGAAACCCTAGCTCTCTTGTGTTTTAGATAATAATGAGGCTATCAGGTTCGTTTGGAATATATATGAGGATTTAAAGGGAAAATACCCAAAATCCCCATTTTCAAAAATGACTTAAATATACTGAACGGGGGCTGCGACGGTCAAAGCGACGGTCCATCACTAGCCTGACGATCCGTCAGATCGTCTGTCGCACGTTGGTCAGAAAAAGAACACACTGCCTCGATGTAACGGTCTCAGCGATGGTCCATCACACACTCAAAGGTTTGTCAGATCATCTGTCGCACATTGGCCAGGATGAGGCCACACTTCCTCAGCGGCGACGTCTCAGCGATGGTCCGTCATAGTCTTGACGGTCCATCGTACTAGCCGTCGTATTTGGGACAGGAAAGGGAGTAATTTCCTTGGCTGCAACGGTCCGTTGCACACTCGACGGTCCGTCAACCTGTCCTTTACACCTAGGCAGTTCTGACAACTCTCGATAAAATGGTTATAACTTCTCACCTAGATACCGGATTTGGATAAAATTAGTATCGTTGGAAAGCTAATTCAATTCTCTACATGACAAAAAGTCAAATTTAGGAAAATTCTATATGTTTTAAACATCAATAACTTGGGAAGTCACTTCTTAATCTTTTAGGGTCGAAATTACACTTCACTTGACACGTTCTAAGGCTCAGACTACGAGGAAACTTTGCGGGGTCTTACAAAAAGTTTTCCTCCTTATATTCTAGCTTGTATTGGATAAAGATTAGTGCAATTAAGACATATTCTATATTAAACCAAAAGTTTTACTGATTCAAAATAATTTTAACTTTGGCATGATCGATTAGGACATTATGGATCTATAATGATGAGACGAATTATAAGAAATTCAAATAGGCATCCATTAAAGAACTTGAAGGTTCTCCCAAATGATGAATTTTCTTATACTGCTTTTTATCAAGGAAATTTAATTGTAAGGCTATCACCAACTAAGGCTGGTATTGAATCCCCTGCATTCTTAGAACGTACATTTGTGGATTTATTCATCCACCTAGTGGGTCATTTAGATATTTCATGATCCTAATAGGTAGTTCCTATAGATGGTCTCATGTGTGACTAGTGTCATCTCACAGAATTATTGGCACAAATAATATGATTATGGGCATAATTTCCTGATAATCAGATTAAGTTTATTCGCCTTGACAATGCTGCAGAGTTTTCACCCCAATCATTTAATGATTATTGCATATCAATTGGGATAAAATTTGAAGATCATGTAGCTCATGTACACACTCAAAATGGTCTCACTGAGTTATTCATTAAACGTCTTTAATTGATAGCAAGACCATTGCTTATAAAAATTAAGTTTCCCACCTCTCTTTGGGGTCATGCAATTCTGCATGTTGCAAATCTTATCATCTCAGATCGACAAATTATCATAAATTTTCTCTGTTACAATTGATTTTAGGTTATGTGCCTAATATATCTCATCTGAGAATTCTTAAATATATTGTATATGTGCCTATTGCACCACCACATCGTACAAAGATGGGTCCTCAAAGAAGGTTAGAAATTTATATTGGGTTTGAATCACCCTTCATTATTCGTTATCTTGAACCATTAATGGGAGATATGTTCACTGCTCGATTTGAGATTATCGATTTGATAAGACACTGTTCCCAAAATTAGGGGGAGAAAATAATGAAATTAATCGAGAAATTTTTTAGAAAAATTCATCATTGTCTCATCTTGATCCATGGGCTTTTGTTTGTGAGCAAGAAGTACAAAAGATTATTCATCTACAGAAAATTACAAATCAAATGTCTAATACATTTACATATTTGAAAAGGATTACTAAATCACATATACCTACAGAGAAGGTCCTAATTTGAATTGAGGTTCCTGCAGAACCATCTATAAGTGTCATGGCCAATGAGTCCAAGGCAAACTTGAAGTGTGGTAGACCATTGGGTTCTAAGGATCAAAATCCTAGAAGAGGAAAAATAAATGGTCAAGATGACACTACGAAAGATCCTCAATGGAAATTCAAGATTTGAGCAATGTTGATATCCCTGAAGGGATCAATGAGCCTGAGACTCAAGAAAATGAGAAACTATCCATAAATTCAAGTGATGATGGAACTAATTTGAATCGATCTGAAATAATAATGGATTATGTCTTTACATATAATGTTGCAACAAAAATCATGCAAGATAATGAAGATCTTAAACCTCAATCTATCACAGAATGTCAACAAAGAAATGATTGGCTAAAATGGAAAGAAGCAATTCAATCAGAATTGAATTCACTTGTCAAACATGATATTTTTAGACCTATAGCTCAAACACCTAACGGTGTTAATCCTATTGGCTATAAATGGGTCTTTTTAAGAAAAGAAATGAGAAAAATAAACTATAAAGGTATAAGTCACGCCTTGTTGCACAAAGATTTTCACAACAGCCTGGTGTCAATTACGAATAGACATATTCACCAGTTATGGATACAATAATATTGTGTTATCTTATTAGTTTCACTGTCTATGAGAGACTTGAAATGCATTTGATGGATGTGGTTACAGCCTATATCTATGAAACACTTGATAATGGGATATACATGAAAGTTCCCAAAGAATTTAAGATGCCAAAATCATATAGTTCAAAGCGCGGGGAAATGTATTTCACTAGATTGTAAAGATCATTGTATGGTTTTAAGCAATCTATACGCATGTGGTATAACCGTCTTAGTGAATATTTATCTTAGGAAGGTTATACGAATGATGGAATTTGGCCATGTATTTTTATAAGGAAAACAAAATTGGAGTTTGTTGTACTTGTTGTCTATGTCGATAACATAAATCTTATTGAAAATCCAATAAAGCTTTAAAAGACAATTGATTACCTAAAGAAAGCATTTGAGATGAAAGATCTTGGAAGGACAAAATTATGCCTTGGTTTGGAAATTGAGCATTTGACAAATGATATCTTTGTCCATCAATTTGCTTATATAGAAAATGTGTTGAAAAGGTCTTATATAGATAGAGCACATCCATTAAGTACTCTGATGGTTGTTCGATCACTTGATGTGAATAAAGATTCATTCCAACCTCAAGAAAAGAATGAGGAACTCCTTGGTCCTAAAGTACCATATCTTAGTGTAATTGGTGCACTAATGTATCTTGTAAATACTACAAGGCCTGATATAGCCTTTCTAGTTAATTTATTAGCAAGGTGTAGTTCTTCTCCTACTAGGAGACATTGGAATGGGATCAATCACATATTACGGTACCTAAAGGAGACTATCGATATGGGCTTATTTTATTCTAAAACTTATCCCGATCTTGTTGGTTATGCTGATGTTGGGTATTTATCTGACCTACATAAAGCTCGATCTCAAACAGGCTATTTGTTCATATGTGGGGATACTGTCATATCTTAGAGATCAACAAAGCAGTCTATCGTAGCCACTTCATCGAACTATGCTGAGATAATAGATATTCATAAAGCAAGCCGAGAGCGTGTGTGGTTGAGGTCCATGATACATCTCATTTGAGAAAAATGTGATTTGAAATGTGGCAAAGTACACACAATTTTATATGAAGATAATGCAGTATACATAGCACAACTAAAGGGAGGATTCATAAAAGGAGATAGAATGAAGCACATCTCGCCAAAACTTTTCCACACACATGAGCTCCAAAAAAATGGTGATATCAACGTGTGACAGATTCATTCAAGTGATAATATTATTGATTTATTCATCAAGTCTCTACCAACTACAACTTTCAAGAAGATGGTGCACAAGATTAGGATGCGGAGATTCAAGTCATTAGATTGAAGTTTTCATTAGGGGAGTAAAATACGTGTTGTACTCTTTTTTTCTTAACCAAGGTTTTGTCCCAATAGAGTTTTTCTGGTAAGATTTTTAATGAGGCAACACTAAAGGCGTATTACAAGATGTGTGTGTTATTTTTCCTTCACTGAACTTTTTTCTATTGAATTTTCCTAGTAAGGTTTTAACGAGACACATTATCTATTAATGGATATCCAAGGGGGGTGTTATATAATATGGATGTCATGTGACATGTATATGTGTGAAATGTCATTTATTAGAGATAATAGTTAGTAATCAAGTTGGATTAAAGACCGAAAATTACTTGTTTAATTTGGGTTTGAATACCTAAATAATTGGCCAAATTGTCAATTTGTCAACTTGATGTCAAGTTTGGCAACCTTAGGGACTAAGTTTGGTGGTCTATAAATAGCCACACTTTATACATTTGTATTGATATATCAAAGTAGTAAAATAAAAATGTTACTAAAATTCCCTAAAGTTCTCTTCTTTCTTTAAAGTTTGATATTAATATTTTATCTTTATTTATATAACAAAAGGAAATTTCTTTGAATAAACAGCAAAAAAGAGTGTTATACAAAATGAGCTCAATCATAATCATGATAGATAAAATTACTATTTCATTTTTTTTTGTAATTATAGTATATTTTTTATATATACTTGAAAAAAGTTATTGCAAACGAAATGAAAAAAGGAGAAAATAATTTTTTAACTACTAATCGAAAAGTCTGTGTGTATATATATTACTCTCAAACATAGAGTAATGCGACAAGTTTAACATGACATGTGGCTAATTAAATTTTGGAACAATTAATAATTCTGAAATATTTGTGAATATTCATAAGCAAAAGCATTAGAGTGCACATTTCATGTAATTGAAGGTTAAATATGTTTAATTAGATTGCCTCGAGGACTAAAAATTAGAATTTATCGATAATTCAGGGACCAAATATGCTTACTACATATAATATTTTATTTGTAACTTAGGTATTTTACTTATAGTTTAAATACTAATTTATATCTTATAGAGATTTTTATTTAAATTCATTAATGTTATGAGTAAAATAATTATTCTATGAATTTGAGATGAATATAATGTTTCTTATTGTTAATTTAATATTATATGCATATATTAATTAATTATATATTTATATACGAACGTGCATGTATGTTTATATTCAAGTTTCACTTCTCTCATCTTCTTTGTTATCTATATAGGTAAACGAGCTTTAGTTATCACTAATGCAATATTTTGTAAATTATAATTTATTTTTTGAAGATATAAATAGATAATTTCTTAGAAATTTATTATAAAATCTACCTTTATTTATATCAATTATTATTTATATTACTTGCATTAAAATATGTTTGCAAAGTTATATCGCACTTTGTTATTTTCACTTGTATAAATAGATGTTAGGTTTTAATTTTTATATTTAAGATTAATTTTTCTTACTCTACTCATTTATTTCTTTAGAAATGTCATAAACTTATTTACTATGCAATTAGCATTTCTTACTTGTTGTTCGTCTAGGAAATATACTTCCTTTTTCTATAGGTAAATTTGTTAATATTTTTCAAAATCGTGATTCTTAAAAAGTAAGAAAACAAGATAAAGGTTGATAATATATGGGGTAAAATAGATATTTAAAAAAAGTGTAATTGACATATGAGGGGAAGAATTAATAATTATTGTTTAAAATTGAAGAAAATTTTGATTTTTAAAGCGAAATTTAAAGATAGTATAACTAATTGGGAAAACTACGAAGGCCAGCTACATTAGGCATTAATTATTCCTTTCAGATTAAGTGTGTGCATTAATTATAGTCTCTAGCCCAACATAGCCGCACTTTGGAAAATACCTACACGCGCGTATTACCCACATACTCCCTCCCTCCCATTTAACCTGTTTCAATTTAACACGGCACATTGATTAAAAAAAAAATAATTAATAACATTATCAATTTACCATAATACTTCTATCAAATGATATTTACATTTTAGTTTGAAGAAAAGGCAGTTCATGTTAAGGGTAAAACATGGAAAAAAAAGTTGTCTCTTCTCGATTTGTAAAAAATGATAAGTAAAATAAGAAATTAAATTAGAAAATTTGAGAAAAGTAAAATGGGATGGAGGAAGTATTCCTTTTGTATCAATCTGTTCTACAATTCATACGTTCTCTCTTCTCTCTCACTATTTCCAAATTCTACAAGATTCTCAAATTAATCCCCCACTCCACCGCCACCCAACCACCATTAACTATAAAAGAATGATTTATGTATAGGCCTGAGTAAGTAATTTGAGAGCCATCAATGGTGAAATGAAATCAGATAAAGAATTGTTTATAACAGTAATGAAGCTTGAAGGCAAGAGATTTGAAATTCGTGTTAGTTTGAACTGTTAGAGACTAGAAAAAGAAAGGCATCATGGGATTATGTGATAAACAATTGATAATGGGTATAAGTTTTGCACACCTAGTGTTTGATGAAGCAATTGAATGTAATTATATCAATTGTACTCTTCTTCAACTTCTTCTTCTTTCGTTGATACAATTTATATTCATTGATATAAGTATACATTGATACGAATTGTATTAGTTTATATAATTTGAATCATTAAAAACAAATTATACACTTGTATTTATATATGATATAATTATACAGTTCTATAAAATACAAGTTGTATTTGCTGATACAAACTAAACCATTCAAATATAAAATATGCATCAAATAATACATTTGTATTTGTGTATGATACAATTATATTTGTATCAAATGATACAAATGATACGCTTTTGGCGTCTATAATAAGTTATTGTACTTATATTTTATATCAAATAGAGTCAGTTGCATACAGTTGATACGCTTTTGTCATTTCACATTTTTTGATATCCAAATTATCCTCCCTAATTGAAAAAACACCTGATTTTGATAAACCATTACCCCACACACCTAATAATAGACTGACACAACTCTTTTCAAGAGTTTTCTTGTCCCCTACTTTCTCCTTCCCCTTAGTCTTTATTGTCAAAAGTACTTTTGCTTGGCCATAAAAAGTTTAAATACAACTTGAGAAGTAAACATAGCCCTTAACCTATTTTCACCTTTTTCCATTTTTTTATTTCACATTTTCTCTTTTCAGTTGTCACGAAAAAAAATTCAAAAATATATGATCGAACACAATTGTAATTTCAACTCCAACATCAGAATTTTTTATTTTCATAGTCAAACACCTACCTATGCTTTCTCTCTTATATAAAGCAATTAAAAATTTAATTTCTACATGCTCATTGTGTTTTAATTAATTTGTCTGGTTGTGATTTGACACGAAATTAAAGAAAATAAAGAAGATATTTTAATCTAGTGTCCTTAAGCTAAAGACAGGTAGAATTCAAATTGTCTTTTATTTGTGATCTTAAATATGTCATATGAAAAATTAAAATTAAAAAACTGAAAAAGCGATAATTTTTAAAGAGACAAAAAAAAATAAAAAAAAAATAGGGTGAATATTAATTTTGGGTTCGGGCTTTGCCCAAACTAAATGACACTAGTATATATATATGAACAATGAAACGTAAAGGCAGTTCAATGATTAAAAGAAAAGGGAAAAATAAAAGTAAAGATTTATCTACATTGATCAAGTGCTTATATTTAAACAATATTAATTTATCTGTCAAAATTAGCAAAGACAATAAAATAAAAAATATATTTAGTCAACTATAGTCAAGTGATAATTACATATTATGTATACACCTAGTTGGTGTGAACGATCTTGATCTTTTATGAAGCATATCTGTTTTGACTTACTACTAGTGATTCGTGATATCTTTTTTATCGTAATTTATGTGACACAAATATAATTTAGATAATTAATTATTAAAATAATTTAATTTTTTTGATTATTATAATTTATAAATATAATCAATCATTAAAATAATATAAATTCGTTTAATTTTTTTTTATTTATAATATTTTTTCTTCTATTTCAATTTAGTGACACTGATTTAATTTCGAGCGTCAACCAAATATTTTATATTTTCTAAATTTTTTAAGTTATTAATTATGTGATCTATAATATTTTTTTACATAATTTTACAATAAGATATGAATACTTTCTCCCGTTTCAGGTTATGTGGCACATATAAAATTTCGACAATCAGTTATATATATATTATATTGAGTTCTTAATTATTATGATTTACAGTACTTTTGTCTAATTTTTAAATACTATATGTTACTTTATGTCTTCCTCCGTCCCATCTCAATTTATGTGCACTAATATAATTTTGACAGTCAATCAAATTTTTTATATTGACATATCATTTGTGTTTATTTTATCTTTTTTCAAAATATTTTTAATATTTCAATGCTTAAACGACCATAATAATTAATTAGGGGTGATATAGTAAATAATGATTGAAACAGGGAAACAGACAGTCTTAAATGATTTACAATAACTAATTAGAAGCGATGTAGCAAAATTATCATAAAAATACTTGTGAAAAAAATGTAAGTGATCTCATATAAGAAGTCAAGTTAATTTAAATATCAAGAGTTAATTTACCATTTTATTATTATTTTATCTTTTCTATTAACTATTATTAATCTTTAATATTTAGATGACTTTTATAATTAAGTAGGGATGATATAGCAAAATTACAGTTAAAGCAGCTAAAGCAGACATGTCATAAATATCCATTTTATTTTTTTATTAAATACAATTAATTTTCTGATACATGACTTGTAATAATTAATTAAGAATAATATAGTAAAATTGTGATTGAAACAACTAAAGCAAACAATACAAACAGACATGTCGACCTGTTGCCTAAGTTAACCCCCTCTTATTATATATAGTAACATATAAAGGAAGGGGGGGGGGGGTACTCTAATAATATGGAGCACTATGACTATTTATATAGTTAATTTGGTGTAGATTCACATTTTTAACATTTTAAAAGATCCACAACTAAACTAAGTCACGCAAATTAATAAAAAATAAATTGAATCTTAAATTATCACGACTTTAGTTATCACAATAATTAACTTCTAATTGAGAAATACTGGTTCAATCTATGTTATGATTAAATTGGGTTTCAATTTGTCACGACTATAGTCAACATATTTAGTTGACTTCTAATTGGGATATACTGATTCAATATAAGATCGAATTGAGCCTCATTTTGTCACGATTATAGTCAATATAAATAGTTGACTTATAACTGATGAATGTTGCTTCAATCTATATTATATTTAAATTGAATCTCAATTTGTCATGACTAAAGTTAACATAAATGTTTGACTTCGCTTTGAAAAATATTGATGCAATTTATATTAGACTAGACATCGAAGGACCCGTGCTAGCACAGACCCAATATATATATATATATATATATATATATATATATATATATATATATTAATTATTTTCTGGTCTCAATTTATGTCACACACATATAATTTAGATAACCAATCATTAAAATAATTTAGGGATAATACTCACAAAAATACCTGAACTTTGATCGGATTTTCAGTTGAGCATACTGAACTTTGCGGGATCCTATTGCCCCCTAGACTTTTTAAAGTGAATTTAATCCCCCCCCCCCTCCAAAACTCTATACCCATTTTCGGTGCTGGCGCGTGTAATATAGGCGTCAAATTTCATTTTTACACGTGTATTAGCGCGTGTAATACATGCTCCAACTTCACATTTACACGTATCCAAGTGGGAAGATATATTCCATTAAAATACGAAAAAAAAGTCTAGGGGGTAATAGGACCCCCGCAAAGTTCAATATGCTCAACTGAAAATCCGGTCAAAGTTCAGGTATTTTTGTGAGTATTATCCCAATAATTTAAATTTTTAATTATTTTGATTTATAATATTTTTCTTCCATTTCAATTTAAGTGACACTGATATAAGTTCGAGAGTCAATCGAATATTTTATATTTATTATGTGATTTATAGTGCTTTTAGCATAATTTTTCAATAAGATAGCAATACTCTCGTCGTCCCAGTTTACGTGTCTTCTCATTTTTAATTAATATATGTTACTTTATTTCTTCCTCTGTTCTATCGTAATTTTTGTGGCACTAATATAATTTTGATAGTCAACCAAATAATTTATATTGATGTATCATTTTAATAATATTTTATCATTTTTATGAAATATTATTAATTTTTTAATGCTTAGATAACCATAAAAATTAATTAGGGATGATATAATAAAATCACGATTGAAACAACTTAGCAGACATGTCTTAAATGACTTATAACAACTAATTAGAAGTGATATAACAAAATTACTATAAAAAATATTTGTGAAAAAAAATAAATGAGTCTCATATAAGACATCAAGTTAATTTAAAACGTCAAAAGTTAATTTATCATTTTATGTCTAATTTATATTTTTTATTAAATATTATTATTTTTTAATAGTTAGATGACTTATAATAATTAATTAGGGTGATATAGTAAAATTACAATTGAAGCAGCTAGAGAAGGTATCACAAAACATCAAGAGTTAATTTATTATTTTATTTTTATTTTATCTTTTTATTAAATATTATTATTTTTCTAATGCTTAAATTACTTATACTAATCAATTGAGAATAATATAGTAAACTTACGATTGAAGCAGCTGAAGCAGACATGTTGAAGACGTGCCTGCTTATTGTCCTTTATTATTAGTAGTAAAATTAAATTAAGTCTCAATTTGTCACCACTATAATCAACGTAAATGTTTGACTTCTGATTGGAAAGTATTTATTCAATCTATGTTACGGTTAAATTGAGTTTCAATTTATCACGGCTATAATCAACATAAATATTTGACTTCTAATTGAAAAATATTAGTCCAATCAATGTTAGGATTGGATTGTATCTTAATTTATCGTGATCGACTATAGTCAACATAAATGGTTGACTTTAAATTGAGAAATTTGATTGAATCTATGTTAAGATTGAATTGAATTTTAATTTGTCGTGATTATAATCAACATAAATGGTTTAATTTTACTTGAAAAATATTGATTCAATCTCTACTAGGATCAAATCGAGTCGCAATCTTTCAAGACTATAGTCAAAATAAAAGATTGACTTCTACATGAGAAATATTGATTCAATCTATGTTAGGATTGAATCATGTGTCAATTTGTCATTATAGTCAACATAAATGGTCGACTTCTATATGGAAAATGTTGATTCAGTATATACTAGGATTAAATCGAGTCTCAATTTGTGAATTTCATGACTCGCCAACACAAGTGATGACTTCTAGTAGTTCAATTTCATATCTAAATTTATTTTTAATAAGATGAAATAATAATAATGATATAATAATAATAATAATAATAATAATAATAATAATAATAATAATAATATAATTGACTTGATAATTTTTTAGTTTAATTTTGATCAACTGTTTAAAAAACTTAAGTGAAATAATATGAAAAATACTTTAAGGTTTTAGTTTACACTATTATTGACTTCTAATAACTCAACTTCACTCTTATGTATATTTTAAAAATTTATTTTCATGAGATTAAGTAAAAAAAAAGAATTTAAAAAAAAAGATACTAGCTTTGAAATTTTCTTTCGAGTTTAATTTTAACAAACTATTAATATATATTTTAGTGAAAATATATAAAAACTTTAAATTTTTAGTCAACACAATTATTAACATTTAATAACTTAAGTCACCCCTATGTATATTTTTAAGATGATTTTTTTTTTGTTAAAAAAAAAAAGGCAAACCTTCACTAAATTGGGGGAGCCCATAATCTAATTTTCAAAATTATCATATGTAGTTAATGTAACAACTGTATGCAATTGACTTTAGTCGATATAAGATATAATACAATGAGGGTAATTACATGTAACTTTTTTCACTTTTTATCTTTTCTATTTTCATTTTCTTTTTTAATTTTGTTTTTCCACTCTCTTCTATCTCTAACTTCTTCTTCTTTTTTCGTTTTCTGTTTTTTTGAGAACTTTTTTCTCAGTCTTTTTCTGTTTTTGTATTTTTCCTTTTTTTTTTCTTTTTCCTATTTTCGTTTCATTTTTTTTTTCACTCTTCTATCTCTAGCTTCTATTTCTCTTTCTTTTTTGAATTTTTTTCTTTCTATTTTTCTTTTTTATATTTTTTCATTTCTCATTTTTTTTGTTCTATTATATTTTTTTTTTAGTGTTTTTAAAAAATATGGCTACGTAAAACATAAATTATGAATGATAACGAAAATAACACAATCACTTACTGTATTTGTACTTGCATCATCATTTATATTTTTGTATTCGTTGATAAAATTGTATTTGTATTTCTATTTTATAGTTCGCACTTATATGAATGTACTTAATTGAAAAGAGAGACAATGAATTGTAACCCCTTTCACTCCCTCTTCTATGAGGGATCTTTTAAGAGCTTATGTTTGTTTAGCCATGTAGGCTTTTCGTTTTAATATTTATTTTTTTGAGGTGAAGTAAAAAAATGATATAAAAAATATTGAATTGAATTATTTTTTTTGGTTCAATTTTTTCTAACTACTTAATTTTCTTAGATAAAATAATTATGAAAATGCATTATAATTTTAATGAAACAATATAAAATACTTTAAAAAAATTAAAATATAATTTAACTAAAATAAATTTATATTTTAACGCGGTTGTCTAGTATCGAAATCATGATCCAATGATTATAATTTTTTTGACCAGTTTGTTAGAATAACATTATATGAAGATCCCAATGATTTTTATTTATTTAGTTAATCTTTGTATACAGTTGAATTTTTTTTCCAGTCAAACTTAATTAATTTACAGTTGAAATATCACGTTAATAACCAACAATTGAATTGCTATTTAAAGGTGATCTCCTTTTGTTTGTAGACAAAATAAAATGAATCTAACTTTAAAAGTAATCATATTATTTATTAATTACTCCTATATAAATAAATTAATTTAGCGAGTAAACTATCATTATTTTTAATCTCAAAAATTTCATTCATGGTTTCTCTTAGTTAGATATTTTTTTACTATTTGTATTTAAAAAAAAAGTGTTTCTACTTCTCCGGAGGTAGTGGTATGGACTGCGTACATTTTACCCTCCCCAGATTCCACTATGTGGGAATACACTGAATTTATTGTTGTTGTTATTGTATGTTTTTAACAAAATAAATCACGGGAGAAATTTTATAGATGAGATATATGGAGGATTTAAAATTTTTAAAATGGAGAAAAAAATAAACATATTTAAAACCTGTAGAGTAAAAGAACTAAAGATATAAAAGTATTGAAAGAAAAAAAATATATAATACGAGTCAAAAAATAGTGATCAAAAGTCTTCAAATAAGATGAGAAACTTAGAAAAATTAAGGAAAAAGTAGAACAAAAAAAGTAAAAATTTAAGGAGTAATATAAAAGAGTAAAGTAAAGTTATGATATACGGAATAGTAAAAAATACATAAGAAAGAAAAGTTAAAGTGGTTTTGCTTTTGGTGTGAAAACTAGATGATTTTGGAGCCTAAAAAATACTCTTCTGTTTCAGAATAGATGAATTGTTGGATTTAGACACACAAATTAAGAAAAAAGTATTAAAGACATAATTTAACGTAACTTTCCATTTTTACCCTTTTCCATTTTGGTAAAAAACATTAACAGTACACTTTTACCCAAAAAAAAAAAGAAATGAGTATGTTGGACAAGTGGGTCCATAAGGATAAAACTGAAAAGAAATATCAACTATTCACTTATTTTGAAACATCAATAAATACCCCAACAATTCAAATATTCTGAAACAGAGGGAGTATAGAAATATGAAAGAGTATAAAAAGAAAAAATTAAGGTGATTTTGCATTTTGGAGGGAAAAATAAGTGGTTTTGGAGTCTAAAGGGCCTTGTAGTCTTTTTATACCATTCATGTCATTCGAGTCAAATTATGAGTGTCAAGTGGGTCGGGCCGACCCGGTCCTCGTAACTAACCCGGCCCGGTTTGACCCGACCCGGTAAGCCCTAGGGCTTTAGAGTTTCGGGTCCCGGGTCGGTTATTTTTTTAAAATGGGCCCTGCTAACCCGGCCCGGACCAAGCTCCGTCCAGGCCCGCCGGTTTACCAGCCCGGCTAGGCCCGGATAACTTTAAAAAAAAAATGAGATTTTGGCTTTTGGGCCAAACTAGTCGTTGGCCCAACGGCTATATAGCCGTTTTTGGGTCCAAACGGCTAGTTTGGGCCCATTTATTAAAAAAAAAAAAAAAACTTTAAAAAATATTTTTTAATCCCAAAAAAAAATCTATAAATACCCTACAACTTCAAATTATTTTTCACACAATTTTCCACTCTATCAAATCTCAATTCTCAATTCTCAAATATACAATATATTTAATTTCTTAATGTGTTCACTTTAATTTTTTAATTTTTCGTTTACAAAGTACGAGCGGAAGTTTCTAAAGTCGCAATCTTCGGATACTTCCAAAATTTGGTATTGTCGTTCCATCTCTTACGTTTAATTTTTATTTATTGTATTAATTATTTAATATTTAATTTTATTATATTTGTGTATTTTGAATATTTTTAGTTTAATTTAATTTATATTATGGATAAATTAAGAAACCTCGCTACTAAAGGTGTTAAAAAAATTTGTCCCGAAAGCGGTAGTGGTAGTAAAAAGCGAATTACTAGCCGTAGAGGTAGTTCAAGTAGTAGATATACCTGTGTGCCTTCGCCTCCGGTACCGCTTGGTATACCTTTTGAGGAAGAAATAGGTGTAGGTGCTCACGATATGGATTATGTAGGAGCTCAGGAAAATTACGGTATAGAAGAAGAAAATGAAGTAGATGCGGTTAATTTAGACGAAGATAATAAAAATATTGCTGAGACACCCGCGGTAGGAGATGCTAACGTTAGATCTGAATCAATTAATCTCCCTTTCCGTCCTCCCAGTGCCCCAAGACCTCGTAAAAGAACTAGTATTGCACGATAATTTTTTGAACGTATATCAGATATTGAGGTGCAATGCAATATTTGTCAATAAATATATAAGCATAGAAGTGGAAGCAAGCAAGGGGGTACGGGTACGTTAATGAGACATGTAGCTGAAGATCACAAAAGAGAGTTAAATATTGCAAAAGGTGGTGGGGATGTTGGTGGGCCAACGCAAACTAGAATGGATCCAGCAACCGGTCACGTAGCGAAGAAGTATAATAAATTGAGGGACCGGGAAGAAATAGCTAAAATGGTAGTTGTGGGTTGTTTGCCTTTTAATTTTCCTTCTTCTGATGTCTTTATTCGTTATATACAAACAATTTATAATCCTATGTTTAACGGTATTCCTAGAACTACTTGTCGGTCTGATATTTTTAGACTTCATTCACAATATTGTTTTTATTTATCAACATTGTTAAAAAATATTCAATGTAGATTGTCCCTAACTTCTGATCTTGGTCGTGCTGTAAATAAAAATGATTATTTAACCGTTACTTGTCATTGGATGGATAGTAATTTCGTGATGCAAAAACGTATTCTTGCTTTTTTATATGATGAAGATCGTAAACATACTGGACAATTTATTGCTGATTCTATTGTTAAAATTGCCGAATATTATGGTATCGAAAATAAAATTTTATGTATTGCTTTTGATAATGCTTCCAACAACAACACTGCTATAAAAAAATTAAAATCTACGCTATCTCCGCCCTTGCCTGAAATTTTTCATATTAAGTGTGCATGTCATATATATAATTTAATTGTAAAAGACGGTCTTGAGTTTTTTGAGTTTTATGTTGAAAAAATTCACCTTGTTGTTGGTTTTATTCAAGGAAATAACCGTAGATAGAGAATTAGAGAATTTAAAGTTAAATGTCAAGAAAATGGACTTACACCGATTTTGATGCCTGAGGAAATTGATACTAGATGGAATTCTACGTATGAATTTTTAAAAACTTGTTATAAATATAGAATTCCTATTACACTAGCTTTTAACCAACATTGCGGTTCATTTGCTGATTCTGCTGATTGCATGCTACATAATTCTGATTGGGTTGTAATTAATGATCTTGTTAAGTTTTTAGAAAAATTTTATGTAGCTACGGTTGAATTTTCCGGTGCTTATTATCCTACTGTTTGTAATATTTTGGCATATATAGCCGATATTTCTGATTTGCTCAAAGAATATAAAAATAAAGAAGGTTACAAAGAAGCTGTTGGCGTCATGTTTACGAAATTTAAAAAATATTTTTTCCCGATTCCCCCTATTTACTTGATTGGTGTTATGCTAAATCCGTGCATGAAATATAATAATATGTGTCACTTTAGTACTCTTATTTATACTAACTTAGAAATAAATACTAACCATGATTCTGAACAAGTACAACCTGATTTGTGGACGGCTACGACTGATGTAAAGGAGTACATAGAAAAATTATATAATCACTATGCTGATTTATTTGATTTAGCCGTACCTACAAATATCACTCCAACTGTCGCTCCTCATCCTCCCGAGGAGCCATCATCTTCTAAAAGGCCGGCACATAGTATTTTTTTAAATTCGTT
Organism: Capsicum pubescens; assembly: GCA_030864215.1. Classification (NCBI taxonomy): domain Eukaryota; kingdom Viridiplantae; phylum Streptophyta; class Magnoliopsida; order Solanales; family Solanaceae; genus Capsicum; species Capsicum pubescens. The sequence goes on along the minus strand of CM061543.1, from coordinate 67,711,249 downwards.
TTATGATTTAAATTGTTGGAACAGTGTTGATGAGAGAACTTACACATCAACTTATCGGGAAAAGCTGAAATATTATCTTCGGACGGCACCAGAGGATCGCAGACGACGGATCAACACGTTGGATTGGTGGAGGAGTAATGAAACACAATATTCTGTGCTTTCAAGATTAGCTAGAGATATCTTGAATGTTCTAATGTCAACCGTTGCATCAGAGAGCGCCTTTAGTCAGGGACGACAACAGCTTGGAGACAACCGACACTCATTGGGAAGCAATGCAATGAATGTTTTAGTTTGCCTCAGAGATTAGATTAGAGCGGAAAGAAGAAACCAAGGAATGGAACCAGAGCTGAGCGACGAGCTGAAACTTGAAGAAATTATGACTTCACGAGAGAACTCAGCAGAATCAAGTCCAATGCATGATTTTGCCCCCGTTGACTTCGACTATCCTATGCAAGTTCCCATTAATATTAACATGAATGAGTTGGAAAAAATGATGCATAATTTATAGATTTTTCATTCATGTAAATTATAAATTTTGGATCATTTTGCAATCAATAAAATTCCCCAAATTCATTCACTCCTTAGTCCTTGCTTTTTATATTTTTTCATTTAACGATTTAAAAATTTAAATTGAATTTCTAGTTTTCTACTTTAAATTAAAAACTTACTTCTAATATATTATTAATTTACTACCAAATATTATTAATTTATTATATTAAGTAGCATATGTTTTGCATATTTGTGCATATATCATCTATAGAAGTGTATATTTAACGTATACATGTGTATATGTTTTATAAATTAGTATATAAGTATATCTATATATATTGTAATGTATATATAATGTAGTATATTTTATAAGTAGTAGTATATATACATTGAATGGTGCGTATACACGTGTATATATCTTCTATAGAAGTGTATATTTAACGTAAACATGTGTATATGTTTTATAAATTGGATATCTTCTATAGAAGTGTATATATGTGTATATATCTTCTACAGATGTATATATTTAATGTATACAAGTGTATATGTTTTACAAATTAGTATATAACTATATATATATACATATTGTAGTATATATATGTATATTGTAGTATATATTTTATTTAAAGTAGTACATATATATTGAATGGTGTGTATATATGTGTATATATCTTCTCTAGACGTATATATTTAACGTATACAAGTGCATATATTTTACAAATTAGTATATAACTATATATATATACATATTGTAGTATATATATATGTATATTGTAGTATATATTTTAT